>OY720111.1:5007500-7507500 GCA_963082685.1 Cyclophora albipunctata | reverse complement strand
TGCATATTAAAAATGTATATCACTTTGCAGATGCGGATGACACTGAAGACCAGTTGCAGCAAATTGAACCTGCTCTTGATGCAATAGAAGAAACAAATGAAGATGAAGATCATGATTTTCTGTCAGTAGCCAGATTAATACGGCAAAATTTAATTACTAATATTTAATAAAAAAAATTGTAATAAAAACATCATGTAATAAACCACCCATCCAAGTAGGGGTCGAGCTGCACAGATTAGGCAAACCCCTGTAGATGATCGGTAGATTATAAGACTGTACGTCAAGGACATCATGATGAACCACATATATCTCAATTGAACGCGCTCGAGTATTTCAAAATGACGATTTTTTTACAATTTAAAAATAATGACCTCGAGTTTGCTTCACATCGAAATCGTGCAGATTATTGAAGGAGAGCTTTTTTTGGTTCACTTAACACCCCCTTAGAAAATCTGATTCTTTGGGCAATAGGTAGAGTACTCGAAATTAAAGAAGCATCTATGATAAGGAATTCATAGAGAGCTCTGAATCCCTTTAGAGTGACCAAATACTTTTAGGGACAGAACTCATTATTACAATATTTTTTAAATACAATAAACCCTAATTTGCCTTTTCATTACCTGTAGCACTTGAAACAGATGAAATTGTGGAAAAAAGGTACATTATGAGCAAGGTGCATGCTGTCCACTTGGATCCACTGCGTGGCTCCATTGATGGATCCTAGTACACTTTTTTGTCTACCTGAGTCCATCGAATCTGGCAGTTCCAAATAATGGATTCTAAGACACTTTAAGGTCCACTTGGATCTTCCAAAGAGTTTAGAGGCGTAGGTACTATTCGGTAGGTTAGGGTTATTTTTTTTTTTTATAAGATCCAAGTGGACCTTAAAGTATTTTAGAATCCATTATTTGGAACTGACAGGTTCGATGGACTCAGGTAGACAAAAAAGTGTACTAGGATCCATCAATGGAGCCACGCAGTGGATCCAAGTGGACAGAGGGAATATGAGAAAGGTGCATTATGAGAAAGGTAAATTTTACTCTTGTTGAAAGATTGTACTCTCATTCCAATTCTAAATCCAGGGGGCAACAATTCAGAATTATACCTTAACAGAAAATATTTCTTCTCTATAAATACACAAGTAATTGCTGATGCTGAGTTAAGAATTTTGGATTTAGTAGCAAGATGGCTCAATACATTTCAGCACTATTTTCAATGCCAATGAAGTAAAAAGGAAATTTGACCGGGGAGATTTGGAAATTGTTGTCCTTTATGTGATCATGGATACACATTAAAACATATTTAAAGACTCCATTTATCGACCCGCAGTCACAACCAGAGAGGCTGTACAATGAAATACAAATAAGGACTAGAAATCTAGTAGAAATAACCTGTGGTATATGGAAAAGAAGATTTCCTGCAATTGGTTCAAAGATGGGTTGATATTAAAAATATACAAACAATTATTATTGTTGACTATTGTTATTTGACAATAGTAAGAAAATGTTCAAACAACGTATTTCTATTTAACTGTTAGTTTGGACGTTAACTATTGTCCAGTAACAAATTGTTAAAATAGCTACCTATATTAGTTATGTTTTACTACTGATCAAACAACGGGCCCTAAGCACAGATTACTAGATAGATTAGTCCACCTAGTTATACTACTAGTTATACGATATAACAAAATGAACCAAAAATATCCGAATAGTTATACTGAGCAGTATAACTAAACGGATTCGATTATTTTGGATGGGTTAGTCCACCTAGTTATACTACTAGTTATACGATATAACAAAATGAACCCAAAATATCCGAATATACTGAGCAGTATAACTAATACGACGGTTTCGTCCATTTAGTTATACTTTAAAATACATAACGACTTAATAAAAATTATGGATGTGGTTTTTATACATTTTATTTAAATTTAAAGTATAACATCAACCGGACATCAGTTGACACAAAATAAGAGATTATTTACGTCTAATAAGAATAATAGGTAATATTACATATACTAATTGCATTTGTGCGTCCTATCGCAATGTTTCTAGAAAAGGGCAAGGAGTTCAAATATTTAACTAAGAAGGCTTATCACCTACTTACTGGCTAGTAGCAAAATGACATAATATTTTAATTATCATTCATAAATGTCAGTTGCAAATTGCTATTAGATTTTCTATCAACTATCATATTATATAGTGAACTTAAAATGGAAGCTATTCCTGGACCGTCCCAAGGCCTTGAAGAAAAGCCGCGGTTTGTCAAAAGAGGACGTGGAGTGGTCATGTTTTTTAACGGTCATCAGTACTACAAAAATCGACGATATAATGATGGTGCGTTTATCTGGAGGTGCTCATCTAAAGACATGTGTGGCAAACAATACTGCACGGGTTCGCTGACTATCAAAGTAAGTCTTAGTTACTTAACAGGATGCTGTCGGTGACGCTCCTCTACTTAAATTTATAGCAGGTTTTTTTTGTTATGGCCTTTAACGCATTCACTGCCACCCCATTTTCGTGAACTTTCGCCAGGTGCCACACTTTGCTGTGTGCCCCAAACGCACATATGGTCATCCAGCTATTACCCAGTGCCACCGACGCACATGTGAGTCCATACTTATTTACATACAAATTCAGGACTCACATGTGCTTCGAGCGCACAGGGCGGACGTCATTATTTACTATGGAATGGACGCGTCTATACGTCGGGGGTACTGAGTGAAAGTAACGGATACGCATATTATATGCGTCGGTGGCAGTGAATGCGTTAATACTGTAGTATATGCTTGCCAAATATGTACCATCAATGGCACTAGTAACACATGTATGCATCGTTAGCAGTGTTAGCACCTGTCAAAACTACCTGTAAATTCAGAGGTCCAGAGTGTGTATGCTAAATAAATATGGTAGTACAGCCTGCATCATAAGTAGCCATGCACACACAGATGTCAAAAGCGTTTATTCCCTCACGTATTGTAGACATTTGACTATTTTGTATGCGTCACTTTTGATGCTGGCTGCCCGATTGTATTTGTACTAATGTGAATGTATGACTACATTAACAAAGTTAACATACTAATACAGAAACAACCGGAGTAGAGTATAAAGTGGTTATACCAGTTCGTCTTTTCAGAGTGAAGAAATTACAAAATCCGTAATTCATAGTCAGAACTGTGAATCTAATTATGCGAAAAATGAAATAGACTTAAAATTGATTGAGTGCCAAAACAAAACCTCCACCGACTTTATTACTTCAATTCCAAATATTTACAAACAAACGAGAAGGGAAATTAAGGCCTTGGGATATCATTTGGTCACCAAGCTACCAAAATATAAAAGTGTAAAAACTACATTATATAAAAAAAGAAACGAAGCTGCAGGAGTGCCAAAATTGCGTTGCCTAAATCCAGAAGAAGTAACCGTACCCGAACGATATTTATCAATGCTCTTGGGTGATTACGATCATGAAGGAAGAAGAATTTTAGTGTTTTGTTTGCCAGATATGATAAAACACTTAACGGATGTAAAAGAATATTATGGCGACGGCACTTTTAAAAGTTGTCTGAAACCTTTTGCCCAGATCTATACTCTACATGGTGACTTCTTGAGTACTCAGACTGAATCGCGTAAGTATTTTGCCAATGGTGTATACCTTGATGTCAGATAAGTCAACGGAAAGTTACTTAATCATGTTCAGAATTATTTTGTCACGCATCTCAAACTGGGAACCAAGTAAATTTATGTTCGACTTTGAGAAAGCGTCACATAAAGCTGTATCGAAAATGTTCCCAAATGTTCAGCTCAAAGGATGTTATACCCATTTTTCTGATAGCCTTTGGAGGAAAGGACAGCGGTGTGGACAAAAATAATACAAAGAGCACGGCTGGAAGAGTTATGGAAACCATCGAAGCAAAGCGTATTAGCGTAGTTTGCTCGATACATTTAGAGGAGAAATATATTTAGGAGACAAAATGTGGTTTGAAAAGTCTTAAGAAAGAAGCTTTTCCAAATAAGGTACATAACTATAGTCACTAATTATATATAATAATAACATTTATGAAATTATATCTAAATTTGCAGACGTAGGCGATAAGCTGATGTAACATTAACATTACATAAGGAAGAAACTTATGTACGCTTATTCACATTATTCAAGGAAAAAATTGGGACATCTATTAAATATAGATGTGTATGTATGTGTAGTTTGCGTTGAACAGTGCCCAAGTTAACACGTATTCGTTTTTACTCTAAAAAAGTCAGTGGTAACAAACATTTTTTCAACATGAAGTGTTTTATTTGCGGTGAGACATTCAATGATGGAGTCCAATGTGGAGCTTGCCGGAACCAATTTGATTTCGGGTGTGCTCAAATATCCGAAACAAGCTGGAGGAGGTATGGCGCCGATAAGCGAGCTTCCTGGAAATGTACCAGCTGCCGTAAGGCAAAGGGACTATCATCGCCTTCGACCTCGACACACCGGGAGACTGCATCTTTGGATGCAATAATGAGCGAGTTACGAAGTGTGAAGAACCAATTAGAGGGTTTGCCAACGTTGCTCACCAGCGTTAAGGACATAAAGATCGAGTTAAGTGAGATCAAAGCAAGCTGTGAGTTTTTGGGTGGTAAACTCGAAGACTTTTCCTGTAGAGTAAATGCCTTGGAGGACAGGATATCCAGCTTGGAGGGCCTTAACAGCACCGTGAATTCTCTACAAGCCGAATTTTCGAGGCTCAAGGATCAGCAATCTAATATTGACAGTCGGATGCGGTTAAATAATGTTGAAGTCAAGGGTGTCCCCGTGAAGAATGGCGAAAACCTTTTTGATGTACTAGATTCTATTGGAAAGGCAGTTGATTATACTATACCGAAAGCTCAGATTAATTATATATTTAGAGCTCCGTCCAAAAATAAACAGAAGTCCATAATAGTATGTTTTACAAATCGGTATGTCAAGGAGGATTTTCTAGCTGCATCTAGGGCTAATAAAACCATAACGGCAATGAACCTAGGGTTCTCTGGATTGTCTGATAGGATTTATGTCAATGATCATCTGAGTGCGGATATGAAAATGCTTCTGAATGAAGCAAAGAAAACTTCCAGGGACCATAATTACAGCTACATATGGGTTAAGCATGGGAAGATACACATCCGTAAGAATGATACATCTCATATTATAATTATTAACAACAGAAAGGATTTAAACAAAATAATCTAATTTATTTCTATGCTTCTTTACAAATCAGTTTGTTAATACATTTTGTAAGGCAAGATGGACTTAACAAAAAAATGTTATCCGCCAATGCATGTGCCAAAGTCCAACGCATATTCTTTTGTCCGCGAGCGATAAGGCGCTTTTGTTTCGCACAATGCTGTAGATGCTTCGTACAAACTATTTTAAGCTTTATTTACTTAACGTTAGTTTCTATTTCTTACTCCAACATAATTTATGTTCCAATTTGTATTTTTAATACATTTTTAACACTTTTACAAATAAATAGTTTATTGAGGGTATTTGGTACTGGTATTAAGTTGTTATTTATTATTTCTTTGAGTAATATTAAAAATTCAACAACTCATTACATAATCTAATTATATATTACCAGAATGTTCGGGGCTTGAGGTCTAAGACTACTACTTTTTACCGCAATATTTGTTTAAGCTCATACGACATCATAATGTTATCAGAAACATGGTTAATTGACGGAATTAATAATTCAGAGCTTTTTGATAGTAGATACGTTGTATGGCGCAGAGATCGCGACTATGATGCGACTGGACAGACGCGCGGGGGAGGCGTGCTGATAGCAACTAGGAGGGATCTGAATGTTACTGCCTTTGATACGTATAATTCTACTGCGGAGGATTTATGGATAAAGTTGTCTTTAAAACAGCGTAATGAAGTTGTGAATGTACATTTTTGTATATTATACCTTTGTAAACAGGGATTAGGTAATTCGTTTTCACAGCAATTGCATAATTTTATGGACCGTTTGTCTGATGCAACTTTACACTACCCTCGCGATAAGTTCATCATATTGGGTGATTTTAATTTGGGCAATATCGTTTGGGTTAGCACTACTGAAGCCTTTTATTCCCCAACTAATATTAGCAATGCCGACGAACAGTTTTTGGTCGATGAGTTACTGTCTCTCAACCTGTACCAATACAACGGAGTTCGTAATGTATATGGTAGACTCCTAGACTTAGTGTTGTCTAACGATGTTGTAACTGTCTCTGAATGTTCGTCTCCGCTTGTTCCGATTGACCCGTACCATAAAGCACTCGTAATTAATATTAACTTTGTTCTGAGCGTTCCAATGAAGGCACAGGCGAGTCAAAAGTTTCTTTATAGTAAGGGTGATTACGTTTCTATAAATCGAGAAATATCAAATGTAGACTGGGCGCATGAAGTTTCTTCTCGGCCTCTATGTGAAGCAATACAGTATTTCTACGATTTTGTAGCGAATATGATTCATCTGTATGTACCATCGAAAAAAATATATGACAATTATTTTCCTATTTGGTATTCTTCCGCTCTGCGTAATATTTTAAATGAGAAGATGAAACATTTTCGTAAATATAAGATATATGGAAACAAATCCGATTTGCAGAGTTTTCAGCGGCTTCGTGAGAGAGCCAAGAATGTCGAGAAACAATGTTATGAGCGGTACCTCTCTACAACCGAAACGTCAATAGAAAGAGATCCCAAATCGTTTTGGTCCTATTTTAAGTCGCGTAACAAATCCAATGCCTTGCCAAACACGATGTGTTTAGATGGACAGGAGTATACCGGCGGTGATTCTGTCAGTAATGCCTTCTCTAACTACTTCTACTCCACTTTTTCTGGCAGTAGCACTTCTAATTCTTCTGTCAATGAAGATTATTTATTGTACCTAGAATCTTTGAATGAAGAGTCTATTTTTGATCTTTCTACAATTGAAATAGTTTTAAATGATGTAGAACTCATGTTGTCCCAGCTTGACCCTTCTAAATCCGCTGGACCTGACGATATAAGCCCAATTTTTCTTATTAACTGTTCACAAACCATTTGCGTTCCTATTTTTCAACTATTTAAGAAGTCTATTAGCACTAAAGAAGTCCCTCTATTGTGGAAAAAGGCGTATGTTACACCAGTTTTTAAAAAAGGGTCAAAAACTGACATATCTAATTACCGACCAATATCGAAATTATGTCTTATATCGAAGATCTTCGAAAAAATTGTTTATAAACAAGTGTATGCAACTTTTAAAGCTTGTTTTGAACCGACCCAGCATGGTTTTGTGAGGGGGCGGTCTACAGTGACAAACTTGATCCTTTTCAATGATTTCTTGTCGGAAGCGATGGATTCTAAGCTGCAGGTTGATGTGATGTACACTGACTACTCTAAATGTTTCGACAGAATAGATCACAAAATCTTACTTTATAAGCTCTATAAACTTGGTATCCGGGGTGATCTTCTTCGGTGGTTTGCGTCTTATATCTCGAAACGTTCTCAAGCCGTGGTAGTGAGTAATTATGTATCTAGCTGGGTTTGGATTCCTAGCGGCATCCCTCAGGGCTCAGTTCTTGGAAGTTTACTGTTTTTAATCACCGTTAATGACATATCACAGTGTTTCTTCTATAGTCAACTTCTTTGCTTCGCTGATGATATGAAAATATTCCATCCTATTAAGTCACTCTCGGATGTCGCGGAGCTCCAATCAGATTTAGATCGTTTGTCATCTTATTGTCTCAAGAACAAACTTGATCTAAATCCAGCTAAATGTTGTAAAATCACATTTACGCGCAAAAAGCATGTAATTCCATCAAGTTATCATATAAATAATCATACTATCAAAGAGTGTAACTATGTGCGGGATCTGGGAGTTATTCACGACAGTAAACTACTGTTTGATAGTCACATAGATTCTATTGTAAGTAGGGCTTACAAGTCACTAGGTTTCCTGATGAGAAGTTCGCAGGAGTTCAAACGTGCCAAGACGTTTAAGATATTATATTGTGCTTATGTAAGAAGTATTTTGGAGTACGCGTCGCAGGTTTGGAATCCATCTTATGACAAGTACGTGGGTAGGATTGAAGGGATCCAAATGAAATTTATTAAATTTCTATGTTTTAAATTAAAAATATCATATTCATCTCAAAACTATTTAAAATTGTGTAGAAAATTCCACTTCTTGCCATTGTCCCAGCGCAGAAACATCGCGGATATATCTCTTGTTCTAGCACAAATCAATAACAAAATTGACTGCCCCACCCTTCTTTCTAAATTATTATTTAGCGTCCCATATAAGTCTGCAAGACGTTATAGCCCGTTACATTCAATGCATGCCAGTACCAACTACCGTCAAAATTCTTTTATTATTAGAGCGAGTAATAGTGTTAATAAATTTTGTAAACGTTTAGATCTAGATATATTTAATACGAAAATATCTACAGCTAAAAGGTTATTAGGTTTAGAGTTTTTCGAACAATAGGTGTCTCCTGTTCATTGAAGCCTATTATATTATTATTTTGTAGACGATATATTGTATAAATGTACCTAGTTATATATTTCTTGTTATTATATCGCTAAGTAGTATAATATGTATCAGCTTCAATACACTGCTCAAGTTGCTAGTTTTATTAAGCTATGCGTGGGTATCTATAACTGGCTGCTGTATTTCAATAGTGAAACTTAGGTTTATTATGTATCTTGCTGTTGATACTCCAAAAAATAAATAAATAAATAAAAAATAAATAAATAAATAAATATTACAAATGTGATTGTGAGGTGGCACAAGTAAATGCTGTACAAAAAGTTTTTCCGGAATGCAAAGTAACTCTTTGTTACTACCACTTTAGCAAGGCCGTTTGGAAAAAGGGAAAGCAACTTGAGGCTTTGGCTTCTGCAAAAGAGAGGAACACAGTCAGAATAGCTGCTAACTTGCCTTTGGTTCCAGAAGAATTATATCCAGAATGGTGGCTTAAACTGTTAGACGATGCCCCAAAAACAAGAAGCATGACGATGCCCCAAAAACAAGAAGCATGAATAAGTTCATCGAGTATTTTGGAAAACAATGGTACCCGAACATGCCAGCCACAATTTTGTCATGATCCAATGAAACAATTCGTACAAATAATGTAGTGAAAGGCTGGAACAGACGCCTGGCCTCATTGATGCCAGTGAAACCTACTTTTTATTTGTTTTTAAGTAGGTTGAAAACTGAAGCTAAATATCAAGACCGAAAATTAAAAAATGCCCTTATACATTCCAAAAAACGGAGATTTAGAGAAATTAGGTTTGACAGACAGTACAAGAAGATTGTAAAAGAATTGAAACGGGGAACATTATCTATGGGTAAATTTTTTAAACAAATAGCTGTCATGAAATCGCTACTGAAAAATAAATAGAATTTAGAAAGTTTGTTTTTTTTTTAATAAGAAAAATATTTTAAGTTTAAAGTTGGTGTTTGTTTAAATGATGTTTCAAAATAAAGCAATTTTTGAGTTAAAAAATATGTTTTTATTTCTAACTAGATTCAACCTGCGACTTAATCAACACATTTTTTACCTGAGTGTACACGTCCCCGTTTCACGAACTCCCCATTTTGAGAAATCCCCGTTTTGCGAACTCCACATTTTGCGATATCCTCATTTTGAGAAATCCACTTTTCGAGAAATCCCCATAGTGCTCCTAAATGCCCACATGGCACAATAGAGTATAAGAAGGAGAATACCACACTCTTTACAAAGAACTTCTGGATGATGAGTGAGACTCAATTTTATCAGTATTTTCGTATGTCAAAAGAATATTTTTCGTCGTCCATTTTCGACACTTGTGTAGAAATCAATTCAAACATGCAATTAATGTTTCAAAAAATATCAAAGGCATCACTACTCTCTCCTGAACGAACGGAATGACTGCATACGCAGCGGAAACACGGACGGGACGGGGCACGCGCTGGGCGGGACGTGCTAAACGTCGTCGGCGACGATATTTTTCCTGCCCCGTGAGTGCCACGTTCCCGGCCCGTCCGTGACTCAGATCAGTGAGAAACGATATTTTAAAAACTTACCGTTCCGTCCCGTCCGCATAAAAACATGTTACGTATGCAACGACCTTAACCTAGCCGACCTAGAAGATAAATACAGTTCACACGTAAGCAGCGATAGCATACTCGTAAGCACGCGTCATAATTCGCACATAAGTAATGCCTATAGTAATGCTAGCGAAAATACACGTCAGGATGTGGAAGACTGGATGGAACGTAGCGAGCGAGAGTTTGACCATTTGAAGACTGGATGGAACGTAGCGCGCGAGAGGTTGACCATTTGAAGCCTGCCCCCGAGGATGATTTTAACTTGGGCGTCCGGGACTAGCCGGCAGCTGCTCTTGCCGACTCTGGTGGATCAATCACGTCCACCCAAAGTAGTCAGAGAAGAGATCAAATGCGAACCTGTTGAGCCGCATTTGTACGCCGCGAGACTTACCTAAATACTCCGGCGATCCGCTTGAATGCGTACGAAGAGTCAGCTGACATTTATATGTTTACCCCGAAGGAAAATCTGTGGAGGTTATAGTAGGGGAGCCCAAGAGGGGATTTCGGGATTTACTAAAGCGCGGCAGATTACTATACAGAGGGATACCTTGTATCCGGTTAAGTACCTCCACCAAATGAGCCCCACATATAAGGCCGCCCGTGAAGGATAAAGGATCAGATTAGTTAATAAAAATTGATCATCAGAAATTCTCGGGCGCGTCAGATTAAGGTAGGGTGAGTCAATTACATGCTAAAAAGTGTATATTCCACTAATCAGACAATTTGAGAATGACGTAAAGAAAGGGGAGGGCAGCAAAGTTGTAAAAAAAAACGTCATCTCGACATTCTTGAGCGTAGCCAAATTTTTTTTTATTCTGAAGGAAATAATTCAAGGATAACGAAAAATATATAATCTGACGATTTCCGCAAACCGAAAAAAAAAAAATCGTCGATAAAGTTTAATGCGTGCAGCTGGGTGATGCCTATATTACCCTCTCCGCGTTTCTACTTCTCTCTCACTTTTTCTCTATCTATTACTCTCTCACTCCGTCCCTACTCTGGATTTACGCCGATACATTGACGTATCCGCTCTCTACAAAAAATTAGGCCCAAAAATTTCGAAGGCGCTTCCAGCTTTGCATGCGTACACTGGTTGCGATTTCAACCCAGCATTCTACCGACGAGGAAAAAAGAAACCTATGCAATATCTGATGAATTCAGAAATTTTCCAAGAAGCATTTCTGGATTTGGGATCAAAGGAGCATAATGTGCAGGATTCTTTTAACATCATACAGTCTTTTACTTGCCACTAGTATGGGTTGAAAAAGTTAGACGATGTCAATCAAGCCAAGATGGTCATCTTCAATAGGACGTACAAGGTAAAAGATGCGTGCAACTTGCCACCCTGTGAATCGGAGTTACTCCAGCAAGTGTTACGCACAAGATTCATTACATGCTTGTGGAGTAATGCCCATATTGCAAAAATTACTCATCTTTTACCAACGGACTATGGATGGAAAGTTGTCGACCTGGTCGATGATCTGGTTTGTAGGTGATCAATTGCCGAAAGTGTACGAAGATTTATTCATAACACTTGATATTCTTGAGGATACTCCAGAATCAGGCATTTCTTTTCTCCCATAATTAAAAAAACACGTTATTCATAAATAAAATATTGTTTAATATTTTCATGACTTTTTGTTACAGATACCCAATCTGAGGATGAATTCGAGCCAGAAGAGGATAATCTATATAAATAAAAATGAATTGCTGTTCGTTAGTCTGCTTAAAACTCGAGAACGGCTGCACCGATTCGGCTAATTTTGGTCATGAAATATTCATGAAAGTCCAGGGAAGGTTTAAACGGTAAGCATACAAAATGTTTTAATTTCATTGTAAGTCCCGCATATTACCTTAGTCTTAAAATGCGTCCTGTTAAAGACGTAAATAATAAGACATGTAATCGAAACACTTCTAAATACTTATCGAGTGCAATAGGAAGTAAACCATATCTTTTAGTATCATGAAAAACAGAACTTTCAAGAGCCGTACTCAGGACTGGCACTTTATCGATATATAAATACTTTTTGTTATTAGTAGATTTTGAGGTGTCAGGTATTAGAACGTCAACTCAAGTCAATGTAGGTAATTCTTTTCAAAGTCAAAGTCAAAGTCAAATATTTTATTCAGTTTTGGCCCCATAGAGGCTCTTTTGAACGTACCACCCATTCGGAAGAACATCAGCAGAGAAGAATGGGAAAGAAACTCTGCTGGTTATTTTTTTAAATCAAGGTATAATACAATTTAATACTTATAAGTAAGATTACATGTCAAAATCAGGTTGTGTTGCTGGTGCAGGAATTTGACTCCAGACATATTTGTCCTCAATGTAATCAGTAACGCTATAGTATGCTTTAGTCAATAAAACGTCTTTAACGTACGATTTGAATTTACCTTCACTAAGCCCAGTTACCTCCTTGGGAATTTTATTATAAAATTGAATACATCTACCAATGAAAGACTTCCCGGTTCGCGCTAACCTGGACTTAACAACAGCAAGCTTATTTCTATTTCGCGTATTAAAACTGTGGTGATCTCCGCGCACCTTAAGGTTACTCAAGTTTCGGCGGGCATACATTATATTTTCAAATATATATAACGAAGGAACGGTAAGGATTCGACTGGATTTAAAACGTTCCCTTAGTGACTCACGTGACCCCAATTTATAAATCGCGCGAAAAGCTCTCTTTTGGAGCAAAAAAATTGATTGAACATCGGCGGCACCTCCCCACAATAGTATACCATAAGATAGTATACTATGAAAATAAGCAAAGTAAACAATTCTTGCCGTTTCTTCATTTGTTATTTGCCTAATCTTATGGACCGCAAAAGATGCTGAGCTTAGCCTACCCGAAAGTGAATTTATATGAGTACCCCATTGTAATTTTGAATCTATGTCTAATCCTAAGAATTTAGTGCTAGTGTCAAGAGTTAATCGAGTACCCCCCAATTTGACGCAAGAATCTACTACTGGGACATTTGGTAATGAAAATTTAATGCATTTAGTTTTTGCCTCATTAAGAAGTAGGTTGTTAGTGGAAAACCAATCTAGGAGAATAGCCAAAGCTTTGTTAACCTGCACAAGGTCCCTATCCTTCCTATCTACTTTAAAAATTAACGAGGTATCATCGGCGAATAATACCGTGTCGCATAGGCTTTCCATTAGATACGGGAGGTCATTTATGTAGACTAGAAACAAAAACGGACCTAAAATTGACCCCTGAGGCACGCCTAAATCAATATTAGACCCTTCCGAAAGGTTATCGTTAACGTTTACTTTTTGTCGCCGACCGCCTAAGTAAGATTTCATGAGTTCAAGGGCAGGACCACGGATGCCGTAACATTCTAACTTCAAAATTAACGTTAAATAATCTACACAGTCAAAAGCCTTGGAAAGATCACAAAATACTCCAAGAGCATCCTGCAAACTTTCCCAAGCGTCAAAAATATGAGAAACTAATTTAGTCCCAGCATCTATGGTTGACTTACCCTTTGTAAAGCCGAACTGATTCTTATGTAGAATCTTATGCTCATCAAAATGGGACATTAACTGATCAAGGATTAATTTTTCAAAAATTTTGCTTAGAGCTGGAAGAACTGAAATAGGTCTATAATTATTGGGATCATCCTTACTACCGGATTTGAAAATTGGAGTGACTTTACTATGTTTCATTAGATCTGGAAAAGTACCTGCTTTTAGGCATAGATTGAAGAGGTTCGTAAGTTCAGGAGCAATAGTGTTAATGACAGAATCTAACATTTTTACAGAAATACCCCATAGATCTTCCGTGTTTTTCATGTTCAGTGATCTAAAAGCTTTTTTAAGCTGCGAAATAGAGACTGGTTTAAAACCAAATCCAGGAATTGACCGTTTAAAATTTTCCTTAAGAAGAACTTCAGCTTTAACTGAAGAAGAAGCTAGATTCTTGGTGGTTTCTTTAGGTATACTACTGAAAAACACATCAAAATGGTTGGCCACAGAAATAGGTTCAGTAATAAGTGTTCCGTCATTGCATTTCAAAGTGCAAGGGGTATCCTTGGAAGAAGTTCTTCCAGTCTCTTTGTTAACCGTTTTCCAAATCGTCTTTATTTTATTCTTCGATTGTTTTATTTTGCGAGCGGTATGGTTTGCTTTTGCTAAAAGACAAACTTTCTTAAACATTTTTGAGTAATTTCTAACATACGCATGAAAAGCTTCATCGTTGGTGTAAGACCTTTTAAAGTATAATTCAAATAAAACATCACGACTTTTCCTAATACCTACAGTAGCCCAATCACTAAAACTGATTTTATCTTTAACCGTAAACTGTCTTTTTGGAAACACGGCGTTAACATTTCGCGATATAATCGAAAATAAGTTTTTACAAATCTCATTTGGGTCTTTAGGGTTGGGGCGGTTTAGAGCTAAACTAACTTCAATGCAATCATTCAGGTGTTGTCGTCTCTTTTGAGAACAGTTTAACAACGGTCTACAACCTATGACACACGGTTTGTGTAGTACGGCGTTTTCGAGTTTTATATTGAGACCCAAATGATCCGACCTAACTCCGTTAACTATACATTTATCAAGAATTTTACAATTTGAAAATATATTGTCAATGCATGTTTGAGAGGAAAAAGTAACTCTGGTGGGCTCATTAAAGTTACAATTCAAACCATAAGACAAGAAAAGTGAAACTAAGTTTCCCGCGTCAGAACTATTTACTAGTAAATCAACATTAAAATCACCGCATACTATAACGGACTTCTTACCTTTAGATAATTTACTCAACACCTCCTCCATGACATTTAAAAAAGAAGAAAAAACAGAAGACGGAGGTCTATAGACACAAACTAAGATATAGCCGTCAATTTCTGCACAAGCAATCTCACAAGTGCGCTCAAGAGAATATTTAGTGATATCAACCCGTTCTTTGAATTTAATACAATTTCGTAATAAAATGATGCAACCGCCCCCCGCAGCCGATATTCTATTGAACGCACTGGCGACTCTAAAACAATTGATATTAAATTGCATTCTATCATCTTTCAACCAAGTCTCACTAAAACATAAAATGTCGAAGTTATATAAATCTAGTAGTAATTCTACATCCAATATTTTGCCAGAGAAGCGATTTATATTTTGATAATACAAAGACAAACAACTAGCTTCTGTTGGCTTCCCTGTTGTCACACTTAAATGTTTAAAGACACAGTATTTGCGTTAGTACTAGTACTAACTACTGTGTGGTCACTACCAGACGTTATACTACCTATAACGCTATCAATACAATAACCTACCAAAGTAGATAACTTAATACGAGTTTTCCGAGGGACATGTAAAGTGTCCTCCGTCAAAGTCAAATGTGTAATAAACTTGTTATTATCAAAAAATAATAACCTGTCACTATGACGACATGTCACATTATAAAGCACATTGTTAAGTGCATGGATGTGCTTATTCCTAGTTTCAGAAAGAAACCGGGAGTACGGGAATGCTCCCAACATTATCCTACTAGCTTTCAACCCTAAAAGTAGGCTAATACTACTAACTAACTCCTTTCTACCTACACCACCACTTGTACCTGCCATAATCAATATAAAAGTCGACCTATCAATTTGATCTTGTAAGCTGATAATCCTATCCAGAATATCCTTAAATGTGGCATCAGGCAATTTTGCAATTTTGTTTATTTTACCACATTTGTTCACTTCAAGAATAGTCCGATTAACGAAGTAGTTATAGAATGCGTGAGAGGGTACCTAAGCGATTTCTTCAGAAACGTATTCAGGGTGCTCAGGGGAAAAACATACTAAAAGTCCTGACGTCTAGGAGGTGCGCCGGGGGGGGGGGGGGGGGGGGGTTGACAAAGGTCTCAGTTTTAGGTTATTCGCGAATATCTCAAAAACGGTGCAATGTAGCAAAAAAAAAGAGTATGATGAAATGAAAGCTTATATAATTCTCTATAACTTTAATTCTATCCACTTTTTCCATATTCCCAACCGTTATTGAACTACACGCTCCAGAAATGTAAAAATTAAGGACCTCGGGCAGGTAACTATGGAGCCTGCCCCAATGCTCAACAGTGACATGACCTATGTCATTTGAAAGGTCTTGAAGAGTTGTACAAGTTACTCCTAGACAGTTATATCGAATTCGACGGCCAACTCGGTGTTTTCGACCACCGAAGCATTACCAATGGAGGTGCTGTGGAGCCTGTACGGAATGCTCAACAGTGACATGACTTACGCATTTGAAAGCTCTTACAAGTCACTTTTTGATAGTTATATCGAAATCGACGCCAAACTCGGTGTTTTCGACCACCGAAGAAAAAACACTAGGTGTATGTGCAGTTGACCCTGATCGTATTGCTCAACAGTGACATGACTGATGTCATTTGAAAGCTCTTACAAGTCACTCCTTGACAGTTATATCGAAATCGACGACCAACTCGGTGTTATCGACCACCGAAGTATCGACACTGATCGTATTGCTCAACAGTGACATGACACATATCATTTGAAAGCTCTTGAAAAGTTGTATAAGTCACTCTTTGACAGTTATATCGAAATTGACCGCCAACGTCGTGTTTTCGACCACCGAAGAATCGGCACTGGGTGTATGTGCAGTTGACCTTGATGGTATTGCTCAACAGTGACATAACTTATGTCATTTGAAAGCCCTTGAAGAGTTGTCCAAGTCACTCCTTGACATGTATATCGAAATCGACGGCCAACTTGGTGTTTTCGAACACCGAAGAATGGAATTTTCTTAAGGTCCTTTATTCAGCGTGTTTAAGCCCGCCCTTGCATCAGAATAGTATAGAAGTAGTGCGCAAAGGAACTCAATAGATGGCATTACGATTTCAAAAATCTAAAACGCGCGTAAGTTGTGTTCCCGGCCTGAAAGGGTGTCGTATTAGCAACCATGACATATTTGAGTTAACCTAAACATGTGCAGTGACAGTGAGTGATCGCTTATGTTGCCCTTCAAATACTCTATAACTATGTATTTTATGAATTGAACTAATAGTGGAGGGCCGTAACGCATAAAAATTGCAAAACCTCGGAATCCAGGGCCAGTCAATGAATCTTCATAAAAATTGTTCGATTACATTGTTGAACGCTTAAATAAAAAAGTTAAAAAATAAAAAAATCCCGATCTTGACTGACTGACTGACTGGCTGACTGACTGACTGATAATCAACGCACAGCCTCAACCGCTGCACCTAGAAACATGAAATTTGGCAGGAAGGTTCTTCAAGTGACGGAAGTGCACACTAAGAAAGAATTTTGATAAATTCTACCCCCAAGGGGATAAAATAGGGGATGAAAGTTTGTATAAATCTTCTTAGATTTTCGACTGATTGAACTGAAATTAAAGATTGGAGCAACTATGATGAAGACAAATAGGATTTTGATACATTCAACCCCCATGGGGATAAAATAAGGGATGATGGATGGAGGTAAATGTATTAGTTTGAACCTATCAGTACCTAATCAATACATAGTGATCTATCAACGCACAGCCCAAACCACTGGACGGATCGGGCTGAAATTTGGCATGCAGGTAGATGTTATGACGTACGCATCCGCTATGAAAGGATTTGGATAAATTCTACCCCAAAGGGATAAAATAGGGGATGAAAGTTTATATAAATCTTCTTAGATTTTCGACTAATTGAACTGAAATTAAAGATTGGAGCTACTATGATGAAGACAAATAGGATTTTGATAAATTCAACCCACATGGGGATAAAATAAGGGATGATGGAGGATGTAAATGTATTAGTTTGAACCAATGAGTACCTCATCAATACATAGTGATCTATCAACGCACAGCCCAAACCACTGGACGGATCGGGCTGAAATTTGGCATGCAGGTAGATGTTATGACGTAGGCATCCGCTATGAAAGGATTTGGATAAATTCTACCCCCAAAGGGATAAAATAGGGGATGAAATTTCCTCTAGTTACCTTTACAATTTCTCCTAGTTTGGAGCTAAATTGAGAACTAGATCCGACTGTGTCGCAAATGAGGCAATAACTTTGATTATTATCACTATTTGATGGTTCAGTCATTTTGATAAGAGGCTCTAACAACAAATATTAGTAATATTAATAACTGTATATATAATGATTAGTAATTAATGTTATTGAATTTTACTATAATATATCTTATATATAAAATTCTCGTGTCACAGTGTTCGTTCGCGTACTCCTCCGAAACGGCTCGACCGATTCTCATGAAATTTTGTGAGCATATTGAGTAAGTCTGAGAATCGGCCAACATCTATTTTTCATCCCAAAATTCCCGCGGGAACGGGTACCGTGGTTGAACTCCTCTGAAACGGCTCGACCGATTCTCATGAAATTTTGTGTACATATCGGGTAAACCTGAGAATCGGACAACATCTATTTTTTATCCCGAAATTCCCGCGGGAACGGGTACAACGCGGGTGAAACCGCGGGGCGCAGCTAGTAAGTATATATAAGTTCGTAATAAATCTCCTTTTCAAAATATTACTTTAAAATAATGAAAAAAAAAACTCCGAAAAATTAATAATTATTAACTTTAATAATTAAAAAACTAAGATCGGGAAAAATATTCTTTTTAACATTGTTCTGTATGCTGTTAAAAACACATTTCAAAAATTTATATGAAGATTCATTGACTGGCCCTGGATTCCGAGGTATAAACCTTTACGGCGCTCCACTATAATCTATACTATCTATACTAATATTATAAAGAGGAAAGGTTTGATTTTTTGTTTGTTTGTTTGTTTGTTTGTTTGTTTGTCTCGAATAGGCTCCGAAACTACTGCACCGAATTAAAAAATTCTTTCACCATTCGAAAGCTACACTATCCCTGAGTGCCATAGGCTATATTTATTCCCGAAATTCCCACGGGAACGGGCACAACGCGGGTATATGTAACCCAAGGTATGAAAAACATGCCTAAAAAAATTGGTTTTTGGCGTGCGCTACTAAATCTATTGATGATACACAAAAACAATGTTCTACACAATCAAAGTACATATCATTGCAAACAAATAAGTTCGCGAGGGCATATGTCTAACTATTATAGTTAAGACACAATAACCGTTTTAAGTTAAAATTAATTAGTTAAAAAAGGAGTGTAATTTTAAGTTGATGATATTCATATGATGATATGAATCTACATCAAAATAAATGGCTCTACAATCAAGGTTAATTATGTTTCTTTGTGTACCTCTTTAAATTATTAAAATCGGACAGTTAGTTTCAGAGTTATGATGAGAAATATCACTACATAGTATAAAATAAAGTCGTCTCTGTTTCGTGTCTGTTTGTCTGTATGCTTAAATCTTTAAAATTACGCAACGGATTTTGATGCGGTTTTTTTGTAATAGGTAGAGTGATTCAAGAGGAAGGTTTTTGTGTAAAAAAATTCCCGAAATTCCCACGGGAGCGGCCACAACGCGGGTAAAACCGCGGGGCGCTGCTTACAAAATAGTAATGCTCGATGGCGGGTCTCTTATGGCTACTTACTGTTTCGTGCGGTCAAAGCGCGCGGGGATATAGGTACCTACCTACGAACTACGAACGACGAAGACGTGCTATGTAGGTATTATCCCGAATTCTTCCTCACATGAAATCTTGATTGTGTATACATATATACTCGCGCGAGACATGTTATATTTTATCCCCAATTTCCCACTTGAAATTTTGATTGTGTATATTCCTGCGGGAGACACGCAATGTTTTATCCCGATTTTCCTACATGAAATCTTGATTACCCGAAGCGAAGCGAGGGCGGGCCGCTAGTGTGTATATATATTATTATTTTTTTGGTCAAAAACACCGAGTTAGCCGTCGATTTCGATATAAATGTCAAGGAGTGACTTAGACAACTCTTCAAGGGCTTTCAAATGACATTAGTTATGCCACTGTTGAGCAATACCATCAGGGTCAACTGCACATAAACCCAGTGTCATTCTTCGGGGTTAGTATCAGACGGTCTAAAACGCAAGTCGTCGTATGCGGCAACTTGTCTTAAAATCATGTGGACTAATTTGCAACTAGTCTTTAATGTAAAGTCGTCTATGAAGCAACTCTACATAAATCATGCGGACAACTTAGCATTTTGTCCGAAAAGTAAACTGTCGCCATAGCTAATCGCCTTAACCGATTCATTGCGGCACCCATTTTTTAAAACTTTTCGCCGTGGCTGTGAACAAATTTTCTATGACACGACTGGCGTGTCAAGCGCCATAGAAGTTGATGGCACGCCTATTGTGCCATCAGCCATGTATATAAACCACATGTTTTTTCTTGCGTTTTCACGGTTTATCAGGTGTTTCAAACCTTTTGTGTTGTTTTAATTTTTAAACTTATTTCTACAAAAAAATATTCCGACTTAGGGTTTATTTATTTACAAAAAATAATTCGTGGGGAAGGTAACATTTGAGTGGGATATCTTGCTTATAATTTAAATAATTACAATTAATGGACAAGATTAGTTTGTAGCTCGTCATAGCTGTCGGAAGTGCATAAAATTAAATATTCAGATTGTTTGTTAAATTGACTGTCTTTGTATGATTTTTCAACATTTTGTTCAGACGATTGATATTAGGTATTTAATATATCTGTCTGCACGTTTCTAAAGAACCCCAGCTCTCTAGGCTTTGAACCAACAGGATAATAAGACGCTACGCACCTGACTTGCCTTCTGCGGTCTCGTGGAATGTCCAGTTTAGGTCCTTCCTTGGAATGCGCACGACACACCACACACACCACAGTTTAAGTCCTTCAGCGGCGCCGCTTTGATGACGTATATAATGAAGAAGCTCGAATTTGCATAGGGAAAACGAATTTTATAGATTTTAAGATGAACCACCATTCGCCATGTTTTTTAACGTGTGCGGAAGTGGCGAGGTGTTGTTCCCGCCAGGCTGTCTGTGTTAACCAATGCGAGCGCTGCACGTCATAGAAAAAGACGTGCTCCCATTGGTTCAAATTCCAGGTCGGTGGAGCAGTTTAGAAACGTGCATTACGAAATACCGCGAAGACGGTACAGTCTTATTTTAGAATCGACACGAAAACGCAAATACATTCCGGAAACAGAAGACTATGACAATGATGAGACTCAATGTGAAAATGAAGAAGAAACGATGAATTATATTTTTGAACAAAATTCACAATCATACTCAGATGATGGAACTTTCAAGCCTCAAAAGAAGTTTGAGGACAGTGGTACATGCACAGAAATTGCTGATCAAAAAATTGATCAAGTGCCTTCCATATTTTTTCTCGTGTCATAAGCCATAAGTTAACACAATTGATGACACGCCTGTCGTGCCATCAGCAACGTTAAAAAATAATTCAATGTAAATTTAAAAAGGTTGACAACCCCTGCAACCTCGAAATTCACACAATATCCGGAAACTAATACAACAGACTAGATTTTCGTGGAAAAACTTGATAGTTTTGTCCTGGGCAGACCCTTCTAAAACTTAATTTGAGGCTGTTACAACCGATGAAAAAATGACACGCCTCTCGTGTCATAAGCCATAAGTTAAAACAATTGATGACACGCCTGTCGTGCCATCAGCAATGAATCGGTTAACATGACCTGGACAAATTCGCATCTTGTTAACATAGCACCTAGTCTTTGTTGCAACTCGTCACCCTTGGTGATAAAAAAGGGACCCAACTAGAGAGGTCTATTTGCGGAAAACAGCCCGTATACAAGTAGTACACAAAAGAGGTTTGTTATCTGAAAGATACTGGCCACTTATGTTATGAAATGGACGTCATTTGAATAACAACACAATTATTGTCAATTTTCAACTCTTTGTCACTGGTTTAATTCTCAATCAATATCCATAAATTACGTTTTCTTTCTTTGTACGTGTATTTTAAATTACCTAATATGGAGAGTAGTGATGAAGGTGAAACCAATGAAACGAGTATCACTCCTAAAATACAATTTATCGAGAGCCAGAGGGGCGGTGAATTGCTTATACACAATGGGCATAAATATAATTTCAATAAAACTAACAAAAATACCACGACTTCATGGCGTTGCGTAAATAGAGCGGAATGTAGCGCGACTGCAATATTAAATATGAAAAAAAACTCCATTAAACGTGCACCGGTACATTCTTGCAGAAAAAAATTTAGCCCAAAATCATATTGACATTGTTATTGATTCCTGCAAAAAAGAAGTCTGCAAGACATTCAAGTCCGTCAAAGAAGTGTTTGAAGATGTTGTCGTTCAGTTAAAAGATGAAGTGGAAGATGTCATAAATGTAATTCCAACGTTCACCACAAAAAAAGACACATTATACAGAGCTAGAAGGAAGTTTCTACGTGTAACAAAAACCGAGTTTAATAATCTTAATGAAGTATCGATACCAGAAATATTAGCCAACAATTTTCTTGTCTTAGTTCAGTTGTCTTTAAGTATATTTAAATAAAAATAAATAAAAAGGAAGACAAATTTTTAGTTTTGTAAGTTTAACATGTATTATATTGGAAGTACTATAATGGCACACTATAGTTTATTTAGTTTAATACAACATATAAATTACATCTGTGGTTTTTATTGTGTGTGAGTATACTTACCGATTCCGGGTACCTAGTCATTGTGCAATCAGGGCATCTTAATACATAGTCGTTACGATAACTAGTCGTTTTGATACCCAGTAAATGTGAGATTTAGCCTTTATATAAACATAGTAATTCCGAGATGTTGTCTTTATTGTCACAATGTCCTTTTGTAGATCTGGTCCTTATGATACCAACCCAAGAAAAGGTCAAAGAATAATAATGTGGATCTTGCCGGTAAATTTTTTGGTCCATATTTTTTTATCCCTCTTCTCTTATTCGTAAAGGGAATATATTGAGTACATGATATAAAATCATTTTAATGATTATTTTCATAACACAGCTAGTGTATATATAAAAACACGACTTAACAAAGCAACGTCTTTACGTCAATAGATGTAGAAACACACTAAACGCGTACGCGCGCTATGCTTACTGTATGGGCGAAGAATATGAAAGGAGCGGGAAGGGACCAGCACACCCGGCGGCAAGATGTGTTTGTCATTTTTTAGGGTCTCAGGTATAAGAATCCGATCTTTATCCGATCTCCAATCTTTAATTTCAGTTCAATCAGTCGAAAATCTAAAAAGATTTATACAAAATTTCATCCCCTATTTTATTCCCTTAGGGGTGGAATTTATCAAAATCCTTTCTTAAAGGATGCCTACGTCATAGTAGCTATATGCATGCAAAGTCTCAGCCCGATCGGTTTAAAATTGACAAAGATTCATACAAACTTTGAGCCCCTTTTTCATCGCCTTGGGGGTAGAATTTATCAAAATCCTTTCTTAAGGGATGCCTACGTCATAGTAGCTATATGTATGCAAAGTCTCAGCCCGATCGGTTTAAAATTGACAAAGTTTCATACAAACTTTCATCCCCTATTTTATCCTCTTGGGGGTAGAATTTATCAAAATCCTTTCTTAGTGTGCACATAAGTCATAAGGCTTCATATGGCTACCTTACCATTAATTATTATCTTACGTTGATAACATCGAGTGACAGGTCTGGCAGTTGACAGTTAGGTATTGAATGTGGGGTAAACACACTTCGGGACTGTAATTAAATATTTTATTAGAAAATTATCAATTATTAAAGACAGCTAATTTTAACATCGGAGTTAATTAATTACAATACTTAGCATTAATGAAGCCAAAATCAAGTGTTTTGTATTACCAATTTGAAGTCGCCCTGTATATATAGATACTATTTTTTTATATCTTATTCTTATATATAAAATTCTCGTGTCACAGTGTTCGTTCGCGTACTCCTCCGAAACGGCTCGACCGATTCTCATGAAATTTTGTGAGCATATTGAGTAGGTCTGAGAATCGGCCAACGTCTATTTTTCATCCCGAAATTCCCGCGGGAACGGGTACAACGCGGGTGAAACCGCGGGGCGCAGCTAGTGTATATATAAAAACACGACTTAACAAAGCAACGTCTTTACGTCAATAGATGTAGAAACACTAAACGCGTACGCGCGCTATGGTTACTGTATGGGCGAAGAGGGGATGCGAAGGGAGCGGGAAGGGACCAGCACTCCCGGCGGCAAGATGTGTTTTGTCATTATTTAGGGTCTCAGGAATAAGAATCCGGTCATAGTTGCCGTCACTCGGATTTTGCTTACTCAACTACCTATAGCGCCTGTACTAAATTATGGGCTGATACTCGTAGATAACAGATAGGAAAACAAATGCAATGTCATGTCGTCAATGACATTTGTATGCAGTAGACTTTCGCATATAATTTATGCCGATATTTAGCTAAAAATGGCCTCAAGTTCAAGTGGAAGTATTTATTTACAGTTTATAAAATCAAAAAGAGGTAAATAAAAATTGATCAGAGCTGGACATCAATATAATTTGAATATAAGGAACAAAAATGGATCGTCAAACTGGCGTTGTATAAACAGGGACATATGTAATGGTTAGTAAAATGAAATTTAAATCACAGTTATATAATATGTTACGGCTAATACCCGAAGTGCGGCTACACCTAGTTTTAGCCGGTTAGAACTAGGTGCATATATATGTCATTTTAATGAAAAGAGAGAGTTTAAACATGAAAAAAAAATAACCCTAACCTACCGAATAGTAAGTAATTCGGTAGGTTAGGGTTATTTTTTTTTCACGTTTAAACTCTCTCTTTTCATTAAAATGACATACGGCTAATACCCGAAGTACACCTAGTTTTAGCCGGTTAGAACTAGGTGTAGCCGCACTTCGGGTATTAGCCGTAACATATACATTTCAATATAGTTTGTACAATCTTTCTTTATAGGTTCAGTAACGTTGAGCTCTGACAACGCAAATATTCTCGGAGAAAGAGGACATAGCTGTAAACCGAATTATTTAAAAAATGAAATAGATGCTCGCATAGATATTTGCAAAAGCTGTTCCAAAGATTTTTGAAGAATGTTTTGAAGACATGAATTCCTCGAATTCTGACAGTTGTAAAACTCCTATTTTTGCTTCGAAAGCTAAATCCTTGTACAATGCCAGGAAAAATGCCCTCAGGCTGAGAACGACAACTTCCTAAAATGACAACTTCCTAAAACGACAACTTCCGAAAACGACAACTTTTTAGAATGACAACTTCCTAAAATGACAACTTCCGAAAACGACAACTTCCGAAAACGACAACTTCCTAAAATGACAACTTCCTAAAATGACAACTTCCGAAAACGACAACTTCCGAAAACGACAACTTTTTAGAATGTCTGAACTGGTCTACATGATTTTTTCAGTAGCAGCTCGTCTAATTAGCTATTGGTCTATATAACGTTCCGCGGGCTGAATGACCCCTTTCGATTTTTTGCGTGGGTGAGTCGTTCCACCGGTCTGGCCAACTGAGCCCGCGGGTTCAGTCGACCACTCTCTTCAGTAGGTTAGGGTTATTTTTTTTTTTTTTACGTAACTAATAAAAAAAAAATAACCCTAACCTACCGAATAGTAAGAAAATTGTTTTTACGTACTATTCGGTAGGTTAGGGTTATTTTTTTTTGTATCAGAGCAAAGTTTATAATGTATAAATTAGAAATTTTTGACATTTCACAACCGAACTTAGTCAGCCCCTTAGGTATTTTAGGAAGTTGTCATTTTAGGAAGTTGTCATTTTAGGAAGTTGTCATTTTAGGAAGTTGTCATTTTAGGAAGTTGTCGTTTTAGGAAGTTGTCGTTTTCGGAAGTTGTCATTTTAGGAAGTTGTCGTTCTCAGCCTGAGGGGAAAAATGCATTACAGGTTCCGAATTGTAAATTTAAAACCTGTAGTGAAGTCCGTATACCCAAAATATTAAAAAGTAAATTTCTTCTAACTGAACCATCTGATAATGAAGATATTATGATTTTTGCAAGTCCCTTTCTCTTGGAACTTTGCATGGAAACGGACTTGATGATGGGTGACGGCACATTTCAAACTGTTCCTTTTCCATACTATCAACTTTTAACGCTATTCATAGACACCGGAAGTTCAAGTGAATATACCGCCATAGTACCAGCAATATTTTGCCTTTTACCGAACAAAAAGCAAACAACGTACGAAAAGGTATTTACATTTTTGTTAGAAAAACATAAAATAACTTTGAAATTTTTCAAATGTGACTACGAACAGGCATTAATTAATGCTGTGAAAAAAGTATTTCCAGAAGTGAAAGTGAGTGGTTGCTATTTTCATTTCAAACGGGCTATAATAAAAAAGGCAATAGAACTTGGTATGATGGACAATAAAAAATTAAAAAAGGTTGCGTACTTAACTTGTAACCTGGCTTTAATACCACAAAACTTTGTACCGGAGGGCTGGTTAACGATAAATGAAAAAATAATAGATTGTCCAGCAGGGCAACAATTTGCTGAGTACTTTACGCAACAATGGGTCAAAAAGATTTCAGCTAACGTATGGTGCTGTGCACATGAGCGTCATAGAACGACGAATTCGTTCGAATTCGACTTCATTTTCGATTAACGGCCGGTCCCAATATACGATCTCAATCCATTTTTACCAATCTGCGATTGAAATTTCAATCCGTTTGTTACAAAAAGTGTTTCAATAACCAAACTACAGATTGCAAAGGCAATCCAATAATGCGATCTATCCGTCGGAGGGCACCAATCCATTTTTAACGGTTTTCGGATCGGCCTCTGTTCGGAAATGACAGTTGTTGCGTTTCAATATCCAATCTTTGGATTTTGACAAATCCTTTTTCGTCTATCTACGATTCATTTTGGCAATCCTTTATAATTGATGGATTAAGCGCAATCTTTCGAAATAAAAACTGCATTTCTTATGGTAATTTTAGATTAAACTTATCCTTAAATAATAAAAAATGTCTACAACAATAGTTAATAGTGATAGTGACAGTGATTTGGAAGTCTTGGAACTTCTATCAGACTGGGATACTGATGAAGACGAAGGTCCATCAGCACCACGACGATATTTTCGTATAAACCATATACAGTGCCTAACGTATGCTGAATTCACATTCAGATTTAGAATGAACAAAGCTGCGGTAGAGCTGCTTCTATCGGAAATATTACTACATCTTAAAGTCACATCAAAACGGTAAGTAAACAATGGCCAAGTTACTGATAGCTAAAGCTGCAGAGTGTAAAAACATTGCGAGAGGTGTAGGAAAGCATGAACATTAATCAATCATCTTATTATTTACAGAAATAATGGAGTTGCACCGCTTCACCAGCTTCTCTTGACACTCAGATTTTATGCATTGGGTTCAATGCGGATTTCTGTAGCGGATTTTGTAGGAGTGTCAAAATCTTCTGCCAGCAGAATAGTTCAAAATGGTTCTGAAGCTATAGCCATGCTTTACACCAAATAACTATGTTGTAATGCACCTAAATAGTGTAGATAAGTTTTACCAATAAATATTTAAAATAAAAGATAATTTAGTAACATTTATTATTGTGTGCCCACCCAAACAATAGGTAGTTTACTGAATTCTAAAAGTATAAAGTAGTGAGATGTGTAATGTGCATTCTCAAAAATATGCATAAGCCGTGATGGTTATAAATAGACAATAATTAATAATTTCGTCTATTACCAACCGACCAACCACTCTGTCCACCTAGGTGGTCGGTTAGTAATTTTTTTTCTTAACCAACAACCTAGTTGGTCGGTTAGTAATTTTTTTTCTTAACCAACAACCTAGTTGGTCGGTTAGTAATTTTTTTTCTTAACCAACAACCTAGTTGGTCGGTTAGAACTATTTTTTCTTAACTGCCAACCTAGTTGGTCGGTTAGAACATTTTTTTCCCAACTGCCAACCTAGTTAGTCGGTTAGAACATTTTTTTCCCAACTGCCAACCTAGTTGGGGGGTGGTTAATAAGTTTTTTCAAAATCGACAACTCAGTTGGTCAGATAATGCTCTAGCTACCCACCCACACTAACCGAATTTGACAGCTAAATATTTAACTCGTGAGTTTGTCGTTTATACAACGGAATGGTCAAGCATAATGGTTATAAGTACATACATAAATCAGTGAGTTATATGCACACATCATCTCTCATATTTCTCAAGAACCAGATTGATTGTGATTCTTATCTGGGACTTAATGAAGTAGAGATTGTCTAAGCTGAAATGACACGCCCCACCACCGCAGTTACGCACACTAGCAAATTTTAAATATGGACGCAATACACATAAACATGCAATTATAATTGGTCGTTCAGTTGCCGTACTCGCCGTACTCGCTAAGAAGTGCAATTCTCGGATTTGTTGTCCAACTAGTTTAGTTGATCGTGAACGCGCGAGAAGAGAGGACGTCTTGTTTCATACAAAGTGACGGCGCTGCTCCATAGAGCGAGCGTTTTCGGATTTATCACCCGACTAGTCGGCCGACATGTGCACATAGAAATCAATAATTGGCGCTCCCACACAGATGAAGTGCCGCTATTAATATTTACACTCACACATCTAAATAAAGTAATTAAGTAGTGGGGCGCGTCATTTCAGCTTAGACAATCTCTACTTGACTATTATCAATAAATAATTACGTACCTCTTTCCTTTGCGACTATTATGATTACCTTTTTGTGCAACATATTTGATTTGGCTAAAGCGGGGAATTCACTAGACGGGCATGTCCGCGGGCTGTCTGTCCGGGCATGTCTGGCGACGCAATACACTTCACAGACTCTTCAGTTTGTTTTAGAACGGCTTCGCTATTAGTTGTGTTGCAAGATGGCAATGCAAAGGCGAAAAATTGCAATAGTTACGCTAAATCAGCTCTGGGATAAATTTCTTTACATTTTTCAATCAAATGTTGATAGGCGATATTACGCATTTCACTAGAATTCATAAATTCCTTGCTTTTTACCTTCCATAAACATGGTTAAGTTTTATATTCAGCTATAAATTCTTCCCAGAATATTTTATTCTCATTAAAACTCATTTTAAACTAAAAATTCTCCACAACTCGTCGAACGATAATAAGCAGACGTCTGTTTGGGTTGCTATCACTGCCAGGTCTGTCCACAGGCCGCCTGGACAGCATTCACGCTCGGACCTGTCGGTGCCTGTGCAGACAAAATGAGATCGCGCGGACTTACAACGGGCAGTCTGCCAGACCGCCCGCGGCAGTACTACACTGACTGATAAAGCACAGACATGATAGTAGCGAAGCCCGTCGGACTTGCCTGCAGGCTTGCCCGCGGACATGCCCGTCTAGTGAATTCCCCGCTTAATAATATACGTTCTTTATTTTGAAAATACAGAATTATTTTTGCTGCATGCTTTTGTTTTGGTTCATTGTCAAAATAACATTGTTTGCTTTTTATATTGTGTGCAATAAATATAATACGAAAAATGAATGAATTACAATATATATTTAGAAACGGTGGCAGAGTATTACTTTGTGATGGCTACCAATACTTCAAACAAAAGGATTATAAAAACCAAAGTACGTTTTGGATTTGTGCCCAGCGAAAAAAAAATAAATGTATGGGAAATATTACAACTATGGTAAGTTATAACTTTAACATCTTTTGTTATCGATACATTTCTCTCCCTTTGACACTCTGAAACAAACATAGTTATTTACAGGGTGAAACCATCACACGGGGAAATGCACATACTTGTATTCAAGATTTCAACAAGAATGAACTGGACTTACAACTAGATTTGTGTGTAAAACGATGTAAACAATTTGATGATGTCCCTATACCTCAAATTTATCAAAATGCAGTCGGTTCTCTTCAGGATAGAGGTATAAACCTATTATGCAATGTCCCTCCATTTCGTAATATAAAGACAAGGATGTATTATAATAAGAATAAAGAAACGGGAGTGTCAAAAATAGTATGTAAAACTGTAATGGATGTTGAAGTGCCTAAGAAATTCAAGCATTTCTTATTGGCTGACTACCAGGACCATGACGAAGGAGTTCGCATATTAATTTTTTGTTCAGAAGAAGCGAAAGTCATTATGGGTAAAATAACCTCTTATTTTAGTGACGGCACCTTTAAAAGTTGTCCGCAACCATTTGCACAATTGTACGTATTACACGGAGATTTAGGGAGCACAGACAATAGTACAAATATAATTCCACTTGCTTATGCCTTACTATCCGACAAAACAAAACGTACCTATGAGATATTTTTTCAATTGATTAAAACAACAGCACCAAATTGGAACCCTTCAAAATATAAAACTGATTTTGAGGAAGCTGCTATGCAAGCTGTGCTAAATATTTTTCCAGGAATTGATCTGCATGGGTGCTACTACCACTTCAATAAATCCATATGGAAGAAAGGGAAAGAATTAATGCTTACATCAAAAAAACTCACTAGAACTATTATCGCTCTGTCTGCTGTGCTCCCTTTATTGCCCGATAATAAAGTATTAGAAGGTTGGGACTATATAAAAGCACAATCAATCGGAATGGAGAATGACAACCGCTTAGTAAACTTCTTCAGTTACTTTGAAAATTACTGGCTCCGTAGCGAAGAATTTATAAAGATATGGTCAGTTTTCGGAGAACGGCATCGTACGACAAATTTTCTAGAAGGCTGGAACTTTAAGCTCAACAGTAACCTAGGAAAGAAAAAGGTTAACATTCTCCAGCTACTCAATTTCTTGCAACGAGATATGGCATATTACACCGTCTGCAGTATGCAAATTCATGAAGGTAGAGCCCCTACAACGCGACAAATTTCTGACATTAAAAACGACGTATATATATTAAGAAGTCAGATGCAACTTTTGAATGGGGAAATTACTGTAGGGCATTTTTTACACAAAGTTAGGTAAAAAAAGTATTGTATAAATGAAATGTACTTATATAAATAAATTGTATATATTAATTTATATAAGTACATTTCATTTATACAATACTTTTTTTACCTAACTTTGTGTAAAAAATGCCCTACAGTAATTTCCCCATTCAAAAGTTGCATCTGACTTCTTAATATATATACGTCTTTTTAATGTCAGAAATTTGTCGCGTTGTAGGGGCTCTACCTTTTTAAAAAAATTCAGAGTAAAAAAGCGTGGGGTGCTAAATATTTTTAAATATTACAATCATCATTGGTAACTATCTATGAGAGGATAGTTATGAACTACTGTAAAATGCACCCCACGCTTTTTACTCTGAATTGAATCATTGTGTTAATAACTTGTTTTATTATAATTTTGATTTGAGGTGAAAAATTATTTTCTAGTTTTTAGTTCAATTTGCAAAAAGCGTGTTTTTTAGTTTTTTTAAACTATAATTTTATTTTTTATTTTTTAGTAAGCATAACATTATATGCAACTTTTCATCCCGTAATTCCCACGGGAACAGGCCCATCACGGGAAAACCACGGGACGCTGTTAGTGTCTAGTACCATTTAGTAAAATAAAACAGAACTCCCGTTCCGTCCTACATCGAGCGCCCGTTGATGTCTTTTATATGAAGTAATATTTTTTAGTAAATCTGGCAAATCCATTAAGGATAATGGGAAACTGTTATTAAATTATTGCATTGTCATCGGTCCTTGATACTTATGCAAAGTTTCAAATTAATCAGACTTCTGGAAGTTGGTGAAAATGATGTTCAAAGATTTCATTACATACGTACGTACATACATACATACATACAGGCCAAGCTAATAAAAGCGTGTTAATAATAATAAATTGTATATATTAACAGAAACTTCTTTATTTTTACCTAAAGACAGTATGGTTTGCCGGTAGAACCAGATGGTTAGTTGGTTGATAATAGACGCGTATCAACTGACAAAAAAAAAACCCTAACCTACCGAATAGTACAATTTTCTTACTGTTCGGTAGGTTAGGGTTATTTTTTCTAACTAGGTTGGCAGTTAAGTAAAAAATGTTCTAACCGACCAACTAGGTTGGCAGTTAAGAAAAAATAGTTCTAACCGACCAACTAGGTTGGCAGTTAAGAAAAAATAGTTCTAACCGACCAACTAGGTTGGCAGTTAAGAAAAAATAGTTCTAACCGACCAACTAGGTTGGACAAACTAGGCGGGTTGTTGGTTAAGAAAAAAAATTACTAACCGACCACCTAGGTGGACAGAGTGGTTGGTCGGTTGGTAATAGACGAATAATTTTAACCCTGATTTTCCAACCACTGATGTAAAAAATGTTATGGGAGTTTCTTAATCGAGAAAAGCTTATGGTTACAGATTGTAACTTTCACATTTATTATAATCCTTATCGATCCAACAAGAATCCAGCAAGAAAAGAATCGACAATATATACAAAAAATTTGAGACTTTGACATCAGCTTTTATTCATCGAAGTTGTCGAAGTCAATTTAATGATGAGACTGCAATAGCTACATTTTGTATTTCAAGACAAAAAAAAGCAAAGGAAGGAAAAGAAATAATTAAAGATGCTCTCAGATTTAATTTTAAATCTCATTGCTTTCTCTGCGATGGATTTTTCGGTAATATTAAAAAAGAAAAATTTTCATCTGTTCAAAGCAACGATACAAGAGATAATATATTACAGTATATTCAAAAACAAAACACATTAAATGATTTCAATAAAAAAAAATCAGCTCGTTTGAAAAATGTGCCTGATTTAGTAGCAGTAAAAGCGCATTATCACACTGCTTGTATGGCTAATTTTTATAAAAAAAGAACTGAATGAAAAATTTGTCGCTCAGCATGTGAAAACACTAAGAATTTTATTAATTATCTTGTTAATTATTGAGTTGACAACGAAACAGAATGTAAATTTTCTGTAAATGAAATAAAAGAGGGATTTTCAGGAGATCTTCCAGACTACACAACTATTAAAAATAAATTGAAAGAGCATTTTCAAAACGAAATCGAGTGTTATTTAATTAAAAGGGACATGATTATTTTATACAAAAATGGTACTGCAAGTAAGAAACTCTGCAAAGACTGGTACAAAAAAAGATTAAAAAATAAAGAAGACGAACGAACTAAAATTGTTGAAATGGCTGCTGAAATTGTTTTAGAAGATATACGTTCTAAAATATATGATATAAATTACTACGAAACTCCAGATATAAACGAAGGCAATCTTTTTAAGGATGTCCCTGAAACTTTGCAAGTTTTTTTGAATATTGTGTGTAAGAGTAATAAAGAAAAAAGTGAAAATAACGTTCTTCGGATGGATAAAAAAGTGGCCACAATATCTCATTGCATCATCACAGCTGAAAGGCCACGTTCTTTTTTATCTCCAATTTTACTTGGTTTGTCGTCTATGATTCACAAAAAATATGCCTCGAAAGGATTGATCGACTCATTATCTAATTTAGGTTTGTGTTCCTCATATAAAGAAACTTTGTGCTTTGAAGCGTCGATTATTAAGGACCCTGCTAATCATATTGTTTCTCCAGATTCATACGTTCAATTCGTTTATGACAATGCCGATCATAATACATGTACGATTGATGGCAAAAATACTTTCCATGCAATGGGTGGAATAATGGTTGTTACTCCGGCGTCTAGTGTCACTTCAAGGAAAAGCATCTCTAGATTAAAACAGATTCCATCTTCTGAAGAAATAGGTGAAATTGGATTCGTGAAATTGAAACATTTTGGAAAAAAAAAAACTCTGATGGATTAAAAACAGTTCAGATAGAAGATGTTTTAGATGTTACGGACAACTATAAAATTTCTTCGGCAGATTTTACATGGACTTATTCAAAATTTGCAAACAACAAATCCGATGGCTGGAATGGGTTCATGGAGAAGCTACATACTGATTTGACTTATCATGTTTCAAAAATTATTCCTGTGCAATTTATAAAAAATCCACCGAGTGATTATGATACCATTTTTACATCGTTGGTAGAAGCGGCTAAGCAATGCCAAAAACAAGAGCAAAAAATTGTGTTCTTAACATTTGACCAGCCGCTATACCATAAAGCTCGTGAAATATTGGCCAATATTGATTTAAATAATGATCCTTACAATTTGTCCTCAATCCAAGTAAGACTTGGGGGATTTCATTTATTGATGTCGTTCCTCGGAGCGATTGGATTCATCATGGATGGTAGTGGACTAAAGGAGGCTTTTTGTGAAATATATGCAGAAAATTCGTCCGACAAAGCTCTCTCCGGGCACGCATATGCACGAGCTATCAGTGGACATTTTCTAGTACAGCTCGCCTTGTCTGAATTAATTTTTTTATCGATGGAGTTGTCGGATACAGAAAAGGGGCTAATGGATACATTTTTGCAGGATTTAGGAACAGAAAATTTCGAACACAATTTGCATCAAGAAGGTTTTCAGATCATAAAAGAAAAATTTATCGAGCATTTAAAATTAGTACCAAAAAGAGGTCCTACCGCAAAACTTTGGATGCAATACTGGCAAATGATCTCATTGGTTAAAGATTTCATACGGGCTGAACGTGCAGGTAATTGGGAATTACATTTAAAATGCGTGGAAAGAATGCTTCCTTATTTTCATGCAAGTGGGCACTTTCTATACGCAAAATCTGCTCATCTTTATCTCCAAGATATGCGTAAGCTTAAAGAAACAATAAATGATGATTATGAATTTACGCGATTCACCGAAGGATTCTTTACAATTAGAAGTACTCACAAGTTTTGGTCGGGAGTTTGGTCGGATAAATGACGATCGAGCAAGTTTTGATGAGATCTATGAAAACTCAGGGTGGACTTACACATGGTCGTGGTTTGTCTGAAAGTGTTTTAACAAAATTGGTATTAACAATGATCATACTTGTTGAAGTTTGCAATGAAATGGATTTTTTTTGTAATGTATCTTTTGTAACTACAGAGCAACACATAGATTCTAGGGAATATCGAATAAAAAGAGATGTAGCTGATTTACAAATATTACAATTTTTTTTTAACAGGTATGATCCTTTTCCAGAGACTGATAATATTATGTCAATTTTTCTGGAATTATTGGCAGTAATTCTGTAAATTGTCATGAAACGTATGAAGAAGGAAAAAAATCTTTGCAAGCTATTGTTGGAATTTTGGCAGTGTAAAATTTAAAAGGAAAAACAAAGTCTTGTCTCTAAAAACAGTTCAATCTTCCGTTAAAGTGAACGGTGATGTTATAGCTATCGATTCATTATTGTTATTTCAAAGAATATCGTTAACCATTGACAGTAAAAAAGATATGGAAACTTATTTACAATATGAGCTTGCACCTTTTCCATTGTCACTTTTTACAGAAAATGGCCTCAGGAAAAATGTTAAATCACAACTTTTGCGATTTATTTGTGAGTACGGATGAACCTACGCTTTCTGACGGTGTAGTGCATGTCGTCGACGGTGGATTTTTACTGCACAAAGTAATGTGGCAAAAAAATGAAACGGTGGAAGAGATAATGAATAAATATTTGCGCTATGTAGAAAAACATTACGCAGTAAGCGGCTATATTGTCTTTGATGGGTATCCTGAAATTAAAAAATCAGTTAGTGTCACAACTGGTGCTGGTACAGCAGCTACTTCAACTAAAAGAGGAGAACGTAGTCGTAGAAAAACCTCAGACAATATTCCAGAGTTCGATTATCAAAATCATACAAAAATACCTTTTTTGCAAGAAAAATTTTTATCTGACGAGAAAAATAAGGATAAAATAATAAAAACTTTGCTGAAAAGATTACAGTCACGAGGATTTTCCTGTAACCAAGTAGAAGAAGATGCTGATGCTGACATAATTGAAACCGCGATAAAAGTTGCAATAAGTACTAATAAAGGCTTAGGTACTTGATGTCTACTTTATCAAAAAGATCACTGGCACAAAATGATCACTTTCTTGTAATGGCTACCTGATATTCCCAAAATGTGAAAAATTTGGCTTGGGTACTTTATGTCTACTTTATCAAAAAGATCACTTACCATGAATCACCATGAGTGCAATAAACATTGACATAAAAACTTGGATATTGAATGGTGAAATTGCCATTAAATTATAAAAAATAATAAAAAATAACCCTAACCTAACCTACCCAATAGTACGTAAAAACAATTTTCTTACTATTCGGTAGGTTAGGGTTATTTTTTTTTTGTAACAGTTACGTAAAAAAAACAAAATAACCATAACCTACCGAAGAGAGTGGTCGACTGAACCCGCGGGCTCAGTAAACCCTTATGATTTATGTAATTTATTTACATTTTTGAAAAAAGTACTAGGACTACAAAGATTTTAGGAGTTTAAATTTAGGCTGGGAAGAAGTAGACATTATGGAAAAACAGCCGTTTTTTCCTTCGGTAGGTTAGGGTTATTTTTTTTTTGTAACAGTTACGTAAAAAAAAAAATAACCATAACCTACCGAAGAGAGTGGTCGACTGAACCCGCGGGCTCAGTAAACCCTTATGATTTATGTAATTTATTTACATTTTTGAAAAAAGTACTAGGACTACAAAGATTTTAGGAGTTTAAATTTAGGCTGGGAAGAAGTAGACATTATGGAAAAACAGCCGTTTTATGGAAAGTGACCATTTTGGTAAAGAGGTCATTTTATGCGAGTGATCTTTTCGGTAAAGTAGACATTATAAAAAAGTAGCTATTTTATGGAAAGTGATCATTTTGGTAAAGAAGTCATTTTGTGCCAGTGATCTTTTTGATAAAGTAGACATCAAGTACCTAAGACATAAATACAATTTCATGAAATTGAACTATAATAACACAACTTTATGGAGATGTGCTAAAAGGGATTTGTGTAGTGCAACTATAACTTTAGATAGTACGAGAGCCAAAATTTTACGAAATACTGCTCATGGGTGCTTACCTGATGATTCCAAAAATATTGTTGTACAATTGATGAATATTTGTAAAAGAGAGGTTTGTGAAAATTTTGATCCCATTCAGCAAATTTTTGAAAACAATGTTGAAAAAATAATTAAGAAACATCAAAATGTCATACCTGATATACCTACCTTTCAAAGTGTTAAAAGTACACTATACAAGAGCCGTAAAGATTTTTTAGAAAGCGTCATTTTGAAATACAGACACTTGGAAGACGTAAAAGTGCCAACTGCTTTTTCCAAAAGATTTCTTATAGCCGATGATGGAGATACGGAAAGAATTTTAATATTTTCATCCATTACATCACGGAATATAATCAGAAAGTTTGCGGGGAGCGATAAATTGTACTTTGGTGATGGTACCTTTTACAGCGTACCCAAACCATTCTATCAGCTATTTACTGTACACGTTGATTATTTCTCAAATTTGAAGACAGTAAATGTTATACCAGTAGTATACGGTCTACTGCCCAATAAAACTGAAGAAACATACATAAGGTTTTTTAAATTAATAAAAGATATATTGGTTATTAACATTTCACAATATAAATGCGACTTTGAACAAGCACAAATAAATGCTGTCCTTCATGTGTTTCCTGGTGTTAATTTAAGAGGTTGTTATCATTTCAATAAGGCAGTCTTCAAGCAATCGAAAGCCTTAAAATTACAAAATACGACAGAAAGCAGAAATGTATCAAGATTAAGTGCTATAATAGCCTTATTACCCTCTGCATATATAAACGACGCCTGGTTACATATAAAAAATATGATGCCTAATGATTTGAAATTTCAAAAGTTTAAATGTTATTTTGAAAAACAATGGTTAGAAAAAAATAACAAAATCTTAAGTGTTGCTTATTCCAAACACAGAACAAATAATCCGGTTGAAGGTTGGCATAGACGCCTAAATGCAAAAGTACCAAATAAGCCAAACTTTTTTTTTCTTTTAAAAAAATTGAATAAGGAATCTAAACATTACGACTTAAAAATTCAAAGGAGTTATTTTAAAAAGTTCCAAAAGAACCGAAGAAGTACTGACATTGTTTTTGATATAAAGTACAACATTTTATGGCAGCAACTAGAAAATAACGATCTTAATAGCATACAATTTTTGAAGAAAATTATATATTTGAAATTAAAAACAACAACGAAAAGTCAAGAACGACGACGACGTCGTCGATAGCCATCAAGCTAAATGTTAAGTTAAGTTAAAATTAAGTTAAATGGATACAGAAGTTCAAAGTTTTGTTTTATTGGCAGTATTTTTGATTTGTTACTTTATAGAATAGATAATAAAGCCAAGTTTTAGTTGTTTTAAGTTGTTTTACTACATTAAATTAAAAGATGAGTAACAGAGCAAAGTTAATAACGTATAAATTAGAAATTTTTGACATTTCACAACCGAAATTAGTCAGCCCCTTAGGTATTTTAGGAAGTTGTCATTTTAGGAAGTTGTCATTTTAGGAAGTTGACGATTTTAGAATAGACGTTCTCGGAAGTTGTCGTTTTCGGAAGTTGTCATTTTAGGAAGTTGTCGTTCTCAGCCTGAGGGTTTTTATATACAGGGTGACACATAAGACGTAATACGAAACATGTTTTTCTAACTTACCTACTTAGTGCTAATAATCCGAACTATGTTTCGTGTTGTTTAAATAATCGCAATCGTTGTACCATTGTTTTAATTATTTCCGTTATTTGTGACCCCATCATGGTTACCCTAACTACTTTGTGGAAAACAAAAAGGTTGAAACTACTTTGTTGTAAACACTCACCTTCTTTATCATCATGACTGATAATTTAAAAATAAATGACACATCGTTGAAGTTACTTGTCATAACAAGAAAATATTGATTAATCAGTTTTAGAGCGTTTCCACATTATCCGATCCGATATCGGTGTCGGACACCGATAGCCGACATCCGATAGCCGATAGACACCATGTGCTATTTTCACATATTTCCGATAAAATCGTTCCGATACGGCCATTTGCTCGATAGCTTAGTGCGTGCAGGTCGTCATGGCAGACTATAATAGAAAACTTTATTTTCTGTACTTATCTATTATATTTGAGACGCAAAAAAAGATCTGTCTACAGACAGTATTGGATACATCCCATTGTGGAAGCTAGATATTCAGAGGGAGCATTTTATACTATTTTTAGCAAGCTACAAAACGCACTTAGAAAGTTTTTTAATTATAACAACCAAACTAGTAAACTAGCATCGGGCTCTACGCACACGGAGACAATTTAGATACACGTATAGCACACATACAAACATTATCGTCCGATGGCTCACGGGCGTCCGATGGTGCCGCCAGCATATCGGTGTCGGCTCCGATATCCGATATCGGGCCGGACAATATGAAAGACAGGTACATATTTCATACATTTTACTTACCCCGATATCGGATCGGCGTCCGATACCGATATCGGATCGGATAATGTGGAAACGCTCTAATTTGGAGATTGGAAAAAATTAAATATTCGTTAATAATAATGCCACCTCCTTATCCATTCACAAACATTCAACGATTACGTATGGTAGAATTTTATTTTACGTCGCGGAGTACGGTGCAGACGCAAGCTCTTTTTCACGAACTCTACCCAGAGAGTCCGATCCCCACACGGCAATTGATAAATAATTGTGTGCAAAATTTGAGGGACTATGGGCAATTTGCTGTTCCAATTCATGCCCAAGGCAGAGGCCGGCAACCAAGATACACAGAACAGTTTCGAACACGAGTACTTAGATATTTTATCCGCAATCCTAAGGCAAGCACCCGAGAAGCAGCGGCACGATTCGGAACAACCCAAGTTTTTATTTGGAGATAATTGCAATCTGAAAAAATGCACCCTTTTCATTTTCAACGGGTCCAAGATATTGTTTTAGCCGATTATCCCAAAAGAACACGGTTTATACAAGCATTTGAAGTTGTGAAAGCCAACGAATTTGTACTCGGTAGAGTTCAGAGGAACATCCGACGTCGTGCAGAGCTTTGCGTTGTGGAAGGCGGTGACCATTTTGAGCACTTGTTGAAATATGTTTAAGTTTTAATAAGATACTGCATACTTGTAAATAAATGATTTGATTTGTTTTACCAAATCTTTCACTTGTGTATTGATATCAGAAATTACTTCTGGCGACTGACTAGGTACTTGGCACACAGAGATTACGTTAGATAATGTGACAAGTACCTAATAAGTATAAGTAACATGACGTCACATGACGTCACCAAACGTCCATAGGGTGACCAAACTTACAGGAATTTATTAAATTATTTTGTTAGAAAATTAGCAAAAGTTATTTAGATGAATTTTAATTAGTGATGTAGTGAATAACGTTCTTTGTCACTAACCTAACCATAATTAATTATTTTGTACTACGTCTTCTGTGTCTCCCTGTATATGTACAGTCGTGTGGAGTAATATTCTAATGATTAAAAAATATACAAACTGTTTATGATATATTTTATATTAGTTACGACCTCTTGTTAACTTATTGACACTTGCATTAGATAAAGATATTTTATTGTCAAGATGACTTTGACTATGAAATATAAATTTTCCTCTGTCTTAGTGCATAAATATGGAATTATTTTATATTAATAGAAAAGGAGGGATTATTCTAATACATGATGGCTATCAATATACCAAAAACAAAGCTTATAAAAACGGGACGGAAATTTGGATGTGTACTCAACGTAAACACAAAAAGTGTTGTGGTTCATTGACTATTGAAGTTTTTTTCCTTTTGACCACTAGACATAATATCATTATTTTTTTATTTCTAAACTTTAAAAATTTATTTGTCCAGGACAAAAATAACATCTTAAAAAAAAGCCACATATTTGCACGTCCGATGTAGGTGCATGCGAAATCGAGATTACGAAATATCGCATGCGAGAAAAGGCTTGTGCTACCTTTCAGCCTATTCCAGCAATATACAGTGAATGTGTTTCCTCTCTTGCTGATTCTGGTTTTCAATTTACAAATGATTTACCATCTTATAACAGTATTAAAAGTTCTATGTATAGAAATAAAATTAAATCTGCGAGAACAACAAAAATATTCTACAAATATCCGTGTGATGTGGAAATACCTGTGCAATTTACTGATTTCGTTTTGGCAGACTATATGCATGACGAGACTCGAATTATTATTTTTAGTACACCTGAAGCAAAACAGATTGTGCAACGTAAACAACATTTACTTTGTGATGGGACATTCAGAGTCTGTCCGTCAGGATTCTCACAGTTATACACTATACATGGTGATTTAGGCGTTCATTGTTGACGACACCCCCAAAACGATACCCCAGGGGTGTCGTTAACAAAAAGCATTTGTTGACCACACCACCGTAATGTTGGGATTACATATCGCTTAAGATTATCGAGCTAGTATACTCTCAATGGTTGATATAAATAAATAAATAAATATGCATTAGTATCTTTTTATCTGTTTCTCTAATGCACTGGCTGATAACGTTTATGACGTTCAAAAGATAAATTATGTGTCATTGGTGTGAAGTAAATCAATATGTTGACATTTCTAATATATTCTACTATATTTCTAACATATGTTACTGATGTCCCAAATCAGATTAATTAATACCAATGGCGGAGTAGCCTTACTTTTAGGCAAATATAAATATCATAAACATAAAAATTATGCAGATGGATCAGTATATTGGAGATGTTCCTCTTACAAAAAGTTGAAATGCCATGGAACGGTTACTACTAAGGTAAGTATGGTTTGGGAATTCCCGTCATTTTCAGAGTCCCGGGACTCGAGACAGCTCATGACCAGACAAATTGTGTGTACTCTTGTTTCAGAATGAAGAAGTACATGTATTTGGCAAATTACACACATGTGAGCCAAATGTGTACAAAAATGATGCGCTTAAAATAATGAATGAGCTTAGGGAAAACGTTATAACAAGCGATGAACCCATACCGAAACTTTACAAAGCTGTAACAAGCTCCATTGAAGAGACTGGCTTAGAATTAGTTATACCTATACCCTCATTAAATAATTCAACTAGTTTTTTGTATGGTGCACGGAACAAGAGTTTGGATTTAAAAAAAACAGTATATAAATCGGTCCGTGAAATAGAAATTGCTTTATTTAAAATTTTTTTTAAGCTTTAATTAAAAAATGCAGAATAGCAACCCTGCAAGAAGCAAATCGTAAATTCGGTGAATTTGTTGGCCAAGAACTTGACAAAATACCTGCGGTAAAAAGAAGACAGATTATGTTTGAAATAATAAGGATTATTGAGCATCGTTCTCATTAAATAAGAATTATCTTTCGAAGTTATTTTTATTTTATTTAATATTTTGGTATCCTACTAAGTTTAACTAACTTACTATTAAGTTTAAAGAATCTATAAAAAAATATTAAAATCAGGGTAACAACACTATTTATTAGTGGTGTCGTTAACAAATGGTTTTTGTTAACGACACCCCTGGGGTGTCGTTTTGGGGGTGTCGTCAACAATGAACGGATTTAGGAAGTGACATAACCCATACAAACATAGTTCCTTTAATTTACGTACTAATGAGTAACAAAACTGAAGAGAGCTACAACATAATGTTCAGAATGCTTAAAAGTCAGTTGCCCAACTTAAAGCCGACAACTTTTTCATTGGACTTCGAGCTCGCCGCCAGAAATGCAATTTTGAAAAATTTCTATGTCCAAATTAATCACTGCTACGAGGGCGGGTCAATAAGTCCGTGACTTTTTGAATTTCCGACCTCTTTACTGAAACAATAATACTGGTCCCGTCAACAGGCATCTGTCAGTTGACTCCTCTGAAAATTTGAACTTGCTGCGTCACTTAGTTTGTGTTTTACAGCTATCTTTATCAGACTACTCACTAATTTGACGAGAAAATGGACAAAAGTGAATTTCGTGTGCTTATTAAGCATTATTTCTTGCGAAAAAAAACCATTACCGAGACCAAGGCAAAGCTTGATAAATACTATGGGGACTCTGCACCATCGATTTCCATGGTAAAAAAGTGGTTTACTGAATTTCGTTGTGGCCGTACAAGCACTAAAGATGCCGAGCGTCCTGGACGCCCAGTTGAGGTCTCTACACCCAAAACATTCGAAAAAATTCACGATATGGTGTTGGCCGACCGAAGATTGAAAGTGCGAGAGATTGTGGAAGAAGTAGGGATCTCGCATGGCTCAGTGGTTTCAATTTTGAATGATCACTTATGCATGAGAAAGCTGTCCGCAAGATGGGTGCGGTGGGAATTCCCGTCATTTTCAGAGTCCCGGGACTCGAGACAGCTCATGACCAGACAAATTGTGTGTACTCTTGTTTCAGAATGAAGAAGTACATGTATTTGGCAAATTACACACATGTGAGCCAAATGTGTACAAAAATGATGCGCTTAAAATAATGAATGAGCTTAGGGAAAACGTTATAACAAGCGATGAACCCATACCGAAACTTTACAAAGCTGTAACAAGCTCCATTGAAGAGACTGGCTTAGAATTAGTTATACCTATACCCTCATTAAATAATTCAACTAGTTTTTTGTATGGTGCACGGAACAAGAGTTTGGATTTAAAAAAAACAGTATATAAATCGGTCCGTGAAATAGAAATTCCATTAAAATTCCGTGATCAGATTTTAGCAGATTATTGTTACAAAGATGAAAAAATTCTAGTATTTTGTACTAATAATTGCAGGCAAGCAATAGCAAACGTGACTGAATTTTTTATAGACGGCACTTTTAAAACATGCCCAACTCCATTTACTCAGATTTTTTCTCTGCACGGAGATGTTGGCAGCACATTAGATAATACTCACGTTGTACCCTTAGTGTTCGCACTAATGACCCACAGGCGACAGAGTAGTTATTTTAAACTGTTCAGCATGATCAAGTCGCAACTTTGTGAATGGAAACCGATTAAAGTTCATTCTGATTTTGAAATGGCATCAATGAACGCGTTAAAAATGTTATTCCCCAATATTGTCCTTCTTTCTTATCGAGTGGATGGTCAACCTGACCAATCCTGGTGTCAGAGTTATTGAGCCGCCAAAGGCCTCTGACATGGCTCATGTAACGACTACTGTCCGTAGAAAGTAACCGGGACCGACGGCTTAACGTGCCCTCCGAAGCACGGAATCATCTTACTTTTTGGGCAATCAGGTGATTCAGCCTGCAATGCCCTAACCAAACTGAGGACGGTCTCACAAAGTTATTTTTGTGAGATATCCCCACCGGGAATCGAACCCGGAACCTCCGGATCGTGAGCCGAGCGCTCAAACCACAAGACCACGGAGGCTGTTAAATATTGTCCTGAAAGGTTGTTACTTTCACTGGTGTAAAAACATTAACAAAAAAGCAGATAAACTTGGTCATTCAAAAGTTTACGCAGAAAAAAGAATTATAGGGTTAACAAAGGCGTTAGCGTTGCTGCCTTCACATCATATCATGGAAGGGTGGCAATTCATAAAGGCTTTATGTGTAGGCAATATAGAAATGACAAAATTTATAAGATATGTGGAAACTTTTTGGTTGAAGAAACATTCGTTTGATGTGATTAGTGTATTCGGAGAAAGGCATCGCACTAACAATGTGCTTGAGGGATATCATTCAAAATTGAATAAAAACTTAAACACCAGCAACAAAACATTGCTACGTTTGTTGAATAAAATTATGCCCTACCAAGGGTCAGGATCCATCACAAGCCAAAGAAAAAAAAAGCAGATCAGTAACGATAATATGATCATGGAAATCCAGATGGGATTAGTGTCTGGAAGTCTCTCAGTAGGCCAACCTTTTTTAGCAATTAAGAAACTAAACGTACTTTTCCTTCTCGCGGTATCTATATCTATATTACACATTTGTTCACTTTGCTAGGGTGAATAAATACATAACGAGTGAGTAAAAACTTCTTGAATTAGAAAAAGTTTAAACTTTGTTGAAAAAAAAGAATAAAAAAATTGTCACTCATGTCGGGCGATACACGTGAACGTTGTGTTTAATCTGACACGTGAACATATTACTATCTGAAAAAAAAATCATTAAATTGTTGATTTTTGAATAGTGAAAAAAATGTCGAAACGATCCAAACATGAGCATGAAAATAAAAATGCTCATTTTAACGATTCCTATTGTCAAATCTGGGATACTCAAGATACTCAGATGCTCTATGAACAATATTCTGTTGATGTTAACCCCTCAACTTCACAAACAATTCAGGAAAAGAAGGAAGTTGGCGTTCAATCTGACAATCATAATTGTGAAAAGGAAAATGTAAGTACACAAACACCTGAAACGGCTAATGAAGCAACCCTGCAAGAAGCAAATCGTAAATTCGGTGAATTTGTTGGCCAAGAACTTGACAAAATACCTGCGGTAAAAAGAAGACAGATTATGTTTGAAATAATAAGGATTATTGAGCATCGTTCTCATTAAATAAGAATTATCTTTCGAAGTTATTTTTATTTTATTTAATATTTTGGTATCCTACTAAGTTTAACTAACTTACTATTAAGTTTAAAGAATCTATAAAAAAATATTAAAATCAGGGTAACAACACTATTTATTAGTGGTGTCGTTAACAAATGGTTTTTGTTAACGACACCCCTGGGGTGTCGTTTTGGGGGTGTCGTCAACAATGAACGGATTTAGGAAGTGACATAACCCATACAAACATAGTTCCTTTAATTTACGTACTAATGAGTAACAAAACTGAAGAGAGCTACAACATAATGTTCAGAATGCTTAAAAGTCAGTTGCCCAACTTAAAGCCGACAACTTTTTCATTGGACTTCGAGCTCGCCGCCAGAAATGCAATTTTGAAAAATTTCTATGTCCAAATTAATCACTGCTACGAGGGCGGGTCAATAAGTCCGTGACTTTTTGAATTTCCGACCTCTTTACTGAAACAATAATACTGGTCCCGTCAACAGGCATCTGTCAGTTGACTCCTCTGAAAATTTGAACTTGCTGCGTCACTTAGTTTGTGTTTTACAGCTATCTTTATCAGACTACTCACTAATTTGACGAGAAAATGGACAAAAGTGAATTTCGTGTGCTTATTAAGCATTATTTCTTGCGAAAAAAAACCATTACCGAGACCAAGGCAAAGCTTGATAAATACTATGGGGACTCTGCACCATCGATTTCCATGGTAAAAAAGTGGTTTACTGAATTTCGTTGTGGCCGTACAAGCACTAAAGATGCCGAGCGTCCTGGACGCCCAGTTGAGGTCTCTACACCCAAAACATTCGAAAAAATTCACGATATGGTGTTGGCCGACCGAAGATTGAAAGTGCGAGAGATTGTGGAAGAAGTAGGGATCTCGCATGGCTCAGTGGTTTCAATTTTGAATGATCACTTATGCATGAGAAAGCTGTCCGCAAGATGGGTGCGTTTTTCAGCTGTTAAGTGTATTAAAAAAGTATGCCAACAAATTACTTCCAAGTATTGGCCTAGAGAGGCGAAGAGTATTATAGAGTATTATATTAAGAAAGAGTATTATATTACGCGACAACTTCATACTATGCTCCCAGATGATGCTCCTTGATGGCGAAATCAATGTTGGTCATTTTTTGGAACGTCTTCGTTAAGTGCCGGTCTTCTTGGTAAGTTAATTACACCCTCTAGTTTCAGTAGTTCGGTGGATTAGTCCGGGACCGAACTAGTGCCACATTTTTTTCCCATTAGTTCGGCTCTGACGTCAAGCCGAACTACTGGGAACCTATAGTTTCACTAGTTCGGTTGCTTAGTCCGGGGCCGAACTACTGACTCATTTTTTTTCCCATTAGTTCGGCTATCACGTAGAACCGAACTATTGGGAAGTATTGTATAGTTCGGTTAATGATGTGCAACTTTAATTTCTGTCGGGCCGGTCAGCAATTTATAAGACGTTATCACGTCAAAAATTCTGAAAGATTTCTAGAAATCAAATCTTTTTCTGACTAAGTAGTTAGATACATAGTTGTATTGGCCACTTATAAATAGATAACTGTCAAGTATTCATATCCGTCATGGATGACATATTCCTATATTAATCATTATTTTGATTGCATTGGCTAGAAATATGTCTCAAAACGACGACTTCGCCAGCTCCGCATCCGCAATGAATTTTAAATTTATCAAACGTGGACCCCGTAGTGTCATTTGCACCATTGACCAGTACCATTGATGGTGCAAATGATACTATGATGTACCGTTTGCACCATTGCTCCATTGCTACCATTATTGATGGTGCAAATGATACTATGATGTACCGTTTGCACCATTGCTCCATTGCTACCATTATTGATGGGGCAAACATATCCAATGGTGCAAATGGCACTTATATTTATTATTAATAACAGAGTCAAGTTTTCAACTACTTAAGAGAGTTAAAAGCACTTGAACAATATAAGTATATTAATATATATTCTCCTTTCTTGAAGTGTTAGAAACTATTTGAAAATTCATTCTAATGACTGACATTCATTGCGTTTGTTTCTTGTGTCGTTCATATAATTTGATTGTCATAAAAAGCAGAAAAATGTGCGAATCCGATTTAATTTTTCTGAAACAGAGCCGGGGCCGACTTTTATTACACAATGGGTATCAATACCATTTTCACACAAAGTATAAAAATTTAAACAGAGTATGGAGGTGCCGCTATTACAAGAAAACAAAATGTAAGGGGACGATTACTATATCACAGGTATGTGTAACTGTCTTTTTGCCCGCAGTGCCACTAGCTGATGCTATTTATTTTTCCATTTATTTAGCTGTATATTGTGTATAAGTATATATAGTATAAATATTTTTAAAGTTCGTATCTTATGTTTTGTTTCTTTTTTAGGATGAATCAAAGGTGGTTAAAAAAATTAAGCATTCTGATAACTGCAAGCCAGATGAAAATAAAAACACGGTTTGTGAAATAATAGGGTCCTTCATAGAAAAGGCTACTACTTCAGAAGAAACAGTTCCAGCCGTTTATAAAAAGACTGTAGCCTCAATCAAAAATAAAGGACTTAACATTGTTCAAAAAATACCATCTTATGAAAAATTCAAATCTGTGGCATACAGAAGAATAAGAAAAATTAATTCTGTTAAAAAAATGGCATATAAAGATGTTACAGAACTTGAAATTCCTCTTGACCATAAGGATTTTTGTTTAGCTGATTATAGTCATGAAGACGAAAGAATTTTAGTCTTTGCATCGGAAGAAGCAAGAGAACTGCTGAAAATTGGTAAAATCTTTTTTTGCGACGGCACTTTCAAGAAATGTCCGAAGCCATTTACTCAGCTCTACGTATTTTTCTGTGACTTAGGAAGCACTGATGACAAAAACTTTGTTGTCCCTGTTGTATATGTGCTTTTGACCAATAAAAAAAAAGAAACATATATTCTCATGATGAATCTCATCAAATCTCAAATCCCAGAATGGGGTCCTTCGAAAATTATATCTGATTTTGAACAATCTTTCATTAGTGCAGTCAAAGTAGTGTTTCCTATGGTTGAACATCACGGTTGTTTTTACCATTTTCAAAACCAATTGCGGAGAAAAGCTAAAAGTCTCAATTTAAAAAAGACTAACGCTACAAAAATTGTTTCTCTTTGCACCATCTTACCTCTTCTGCCAGAATCAAAAATTGAAGATGGATTCAGATACATCATAGCAGAGAGTGATGCTAACGGAAGTAATAAAAATTTGCAGCAATTTATTAATTATGTGGCTAGATTTTGGATGCCGAAAAAAAAACTGTGGTGTTGTTTTGGTGAGAGGCATAGAACAAATAATGTATGTGAAGGATGGAATGGACATATTAATAACTGCTTTAAAAGAAGACCCGCGACAGTGAGTCACTGCTTAAAAGTGCTTAAGGAGGACGCTGCATTTCATGCAGTCAATGCTCTTAGGGTGCGTCCACATCTGACGAATATGCCGCGAATGCGCAGGTCGCGAACCGTTTGTGAGCTGCCCGCGAGCTGCGCGCGTGCATTTTTGTTCGTGCGCCGCTCTTGCGCCGCTCGCGCGCAGTTCGCTCGCAACCTAAGCGCCGTATGCGATCAGCGCGCGGGCAGCGCGCTAGCGGCTCGCGTCTGCCTAAAGTACTGAGCCAATAAGCGCAATTGTAAGCGCGATAATTGAGCGCGCGCATGTCGCGGGCCGCGCGCGCGCTGGGCGCGCGCCTTTTACGAGCCTTGCATGAGTTGCACTAAAGAGGTGCACCAAACCATTGCCGTGACTGCACGCGCGCGGCTTGCGGGCAGCTCGCACATGGCTGGCGAGCTGCACATTCGCGGCGCATTCGCCAGATGTGGACGCACCCTTACACAAGACCCGTACAAAAAGCGATCAAAGGAGGTTAGGGATCGGAATAATTATATACAGTACGTACAGATGCAATTAATTAATAGTGAAATAGATATTCCACTATTCTTGGAAAAATTAAGATAAAATAATTAAGCATTATTTGTCATTGATTAGCTGTCATTGATTCTTTGTTATTAATAATAAAAATATTTTATATTATTAATAAGCGATTCATTCTTCCATTATCATTAGTAAAGTTTTAGGGGATACAGTATTTGTTCATGGGGAGAAAAATTCTGATCCATCTCTTCCCTGAGGGTCTCGGGGCGGGGCGGATGGCCAGTAAACAGAGCGATAGCTCGAGGAAAGCCTTGAGGCAAAATAAATATATTTTTTAATAGTGTCATTTGCACCATTTGCCCCATCAATGGTGTAAACGGTACATGACAGTGTCGTTTGCACCATTTGCCCCATCAATGGTGTAAACGGTACATGACAGTGTCGTTTGCCCAATTAATGGTGCTGGCCAATGGTGCAAATGACACTACGGGACGTGGACGTGGTAGAGTTCTACTTCACGCGGGTCATCAATATTATCGTAATACCACATACGTACCTTTTTTCGGTCTTTGGCTGGTAAACCATTTCGAGACAAACCTTATTTATTTTGTAACATTTGCCAGAAAAGAGTTCGCTATCAAAACTATTTTGACAATATAATGAATAATGACACACTAGGATTTCATCATAGCGTTTGCTGGATAAGGACATTGGGAATTATATAGTATTAAAATCAAATAAACAAAAATGTCAGCTATATTAACAAGGAACGAGTTTCGTTTCTTTTCTATTGTATACAAAGCTAAGAATGAACTTAAAGGTATCGTGAGGAGGGTTTTGTATGCTTAGCATATTAATTTTTACAATAACTAGCTGCCCGATACCGAAGGCAGAATTGCGTTTTTCATCGTTAATTACTGATTTGTATAAGTGTGCAGTATTTTTATTACATCAATTCCATCAAATCATAATAGTAGTTTATGCAACTTTCATATAATGAAGGGTATTAAAACACGAGTGTGAGTTTATGAAACGAGCGCAGCGAGTTTCATAATAGTAACGAGTGTTTTAATACCCGTGTTATATGCAGTTGCATACACAATTTTATGTTCACTAATGCAATTAATCAAACAACAAGAGTAAAAGCTGACAATAGTTTTTCACGCATACGTGTATTGTCACAGTGAACTTGCCGCCATTAAAATCTAACCAATGAGAGCGCAGCTGCGCGTAGGGCCAATCAGGAGCGAGCGAGATCTTACCAAAGAGTTTTGTGTATGTAGTTTCGACGAAGTTTTCACGTAAAACCCAACTGTTTTCAAAAGCCAGCCTAATATCAAAATTTTATACAACTTGTATGAGGATTTTGACATAAGGCTCGCCAGGTTAATTGGTCGCGTTATAATGATGTTATAAATGAGATTTTACGATATCGATGTGGATATTATACCATCATGTGAAATTGCATAATAGTAACGAGTGTTTTAATACCCGTGTTATATGCAGTTGCATACACAATTTTATGTTCACTAATGCAATTAATCAAACAACAAGAGTAAAAGCTGACAATAGTTTTTCACGCATACGTGTATTGTCACAGTGAACTTGCCGCCATTAAAATCTAACCAATGAGAGCGCAGCTGCGCGTAGGGCCAATCAGGAGCGAGCGAGATCTTACCAAAGAGTTTTGTGTATGTAGTTTCGACGAAGTTTTCACGTAAAACCCAACTGTTTTCAAAAGCCAGCCTAATATCAAAATTTTATACAACTTGTATGAGGATTTTGACATAAGGCTCGCCAGGTTAATTGGTCGCGTTATAATGATGTTATAAATGAGATTTTACGATATCGATGTGGATATTATACCATCATGTGAAATTGCTTAAATTGAGTGTTTTGTTGTCTGCGCTATAACAGTAGTAATTATAAGTCAAGTATTGGAAACATAAGATGAATGTTACAACATTAGTGTAGATAAAAACTACAACATAATCAAAGACTTCTGTTTACAGAGCCAATCGATTCGAAAAACCGATATAATTATAGTCAAATGCCAGAGAGTAGATAACATGGTGATTAAACAGAACTGGCAGGTAAACTCATACCTGTACTACTCTCGTGTAGGTACCTTTTAAATTTACTTATTCTTTTTTTACAGAAAACAAGACATTTAAGTTATGTTTATGCGAAATGAATGTGAACGAACTTGCACTACGTTACATGCTTAAAAAAATTGATACATAAGAAATAGACGAATGTTGGGACGAGATAGTTCATATTTGGTCCAAATATATATCAACGGTGGTAATTAAGGGTAATTTTGTATTTCATAATAAAAATATTATTATTGGAATAAGATTAACAGTACCTAGGTTATTTAACCTACTCATTACTTACACATAATATTGGAAATTGCATTGTTTGCAAAACTATACCGGAAACAAACCTCCGCAAACTTCTATTAAATACTCCGGAACATATATTTAAGAAACTGTGGCAAAATTTTATGGGTGTGGTAAAAAAGTATGCCTAGCTACAAGACAAAGAAGTTAAACATAATATTATATGAATGTAAACATAAATCTCACCAAGTCAGCCAAGTTCAATATTAAGAATAAGCGTGGTTGTCAACTTCGCCGACAAAAGAATTAAGATTTTGGTGTGATTTTTGGTACCGATTGTATTATTATTCATTACTCAAAAGTAAATAATAGGTATATATGAAATTATTTTATCTTTCTGCATTTACGCTGTATGATTGCCCCTATGGATGTGCCTATAATATTGGCGTCGATTTTAGACTTAATAATAAGGCTTAGGTACTTAATGTCTACTTTATCAAAAAGATCACTGGCACAAAATGACTTCTTTACCAAAATGATCACTTTCCATAAAATAGCTACTTTTTTATAATGTCTACTTTACCGAAAAGATCACTCGCATAAAATGACCTCTTTACCAAAATGGTCACTTTCCATAAAATAGCTACTTTTTTATAATGTCTACTTTACCGAAAAGATCACTCGCATAAAATGACCTCTTTACCAAAATGGTCACTTTCCATAAAACGGCTGTTTTTCCATAATGTCTACTTCTTCCCAGCCTAAATTTAAACTCCTAAAATCTTTGTAGTCCTAGTACTTTTTTTCAAAAATGTAAAGCTGCTGCTTTAAGCGGGTGCCGTAAAATGTAACTCTGTTATGCACAAAATCTGAGAAAAGATTACGTTCGCTGATTGTACTTTCCAACAAATACTTTGTTGATAATGGCTATTAATAAACTTTTATCTAACCAATTGAAAACTCCTTGAATAAAATCATAGATATCAATTAATACCGTCAATTCTCCTGCCTTCCTGTCATGTAATTTCTTATGGGTTAGTTCTAAGAATAATAAAATTCTATTTTAAAATATTATACTAAACAGTAAAATATTCATACAAATATGGATTTTATATTTTTTAAAAACCAGAAAGGACAAGACAGTTTGTTGCAAGAGGGTTATCGATACAATTTACGAAAAATAAATAAAAATTCTACATTGTGGAAATGTGTGAATCGGAATGATTGTTCATCGTCGCTTACATTGGACCTTACTAAAACAAATATATTACGGCAAAAGCCACATACGTGTGAAAGTGATGTTATAAAAAATTAAATATTATTAACAATCAATAATTGCAAAAAAGAGGTGTGTACAGATTTTGGACCAATGTTAGCAATATACGAAAGAAATTTTGAGGTTTTAAAACAAAGAGGAAAACATTACGAATCCGAAATACCGGCGTTTCAATCCATCAAAAACCCTTCGGCGCATAATGTACACAACGTAAAATGAACACGACACGCAAAATGTACAAATCGCAGAATGAACAATACGCAAAATGTACAAAACGTAAAATGAAGACAACACGCAAAATGTACAAATCGCAAAATGTGCAACACAGCCCACGTTCACACAAACGAAAAAATTATTGAGTGTCTCATTCCCAATTCAACCGATTCCTATCTGTACAGATTTCCAACTATTCGGTAGGTTAAGGTTATTTTTTTTTTACATGTTTAAACTCTCTCTTTTCATTAAAATGACATATATATGACACCTAGTTCTAACCGGCTAAAACTAGGTGTAGGCTCTAACCGTAATGTTAACCGATAACTATGGACTAGTAAAAGTAATTCGGTAGGTTAGGGTTATTTTTTTTTTCATGTTTAAACTCTCTCTCTCTTTTCATTAAAATGACATATATATATGTTACGGCTAATACTGGGTTTCTGTAAAAATGGGAATCTGTAGAAATGGGTTTCTGTAAAAATGGGAATCTGTAGAAATGGGAATCTGTAAAAATGGGAATCTGTAGAAATAAGTTTCTGTAAAAATGGGAATCCGTAGAAATGGGTTTCTGTAAAAATGGGAATCTGTAGAAATGGGTTTCTGTAAAAATGGGAATCTGTAGAAATGGGAAAAATTGATTTAGACACCTGGTCTAAGTGAACAAAACATTGTGAATCAAGCCTTAGACGTTCTTGCACATTTTGCGATTTGTACATTTTGCGTGTTGTCTTCATTTTACGTTTTGTACATTTTGCGTATTGTTCATTCTGCGATTTGTACATTTTGCGTGTCGTGTTCATTTTACGTTTTGTACATTATGCGCCGAAGGGATCAAAAACATTCTTTACAGAGAACGCAAAAAAACATTACAAACCAAAATATTAGTATTTAAAAAACTGGATGAAGTTCAAGTGCCCGAAAATTTCAAACCTTTTTTGGTTTGTCAAGACGGTAATGATAATAACAACATTTTGATTTTCGCAACATCTCTTGGCAAAAAAATGATAAGATCTCAAGTATCTGTATTTTTTGGAGACGGTACATTTCGATGTGTTCCGAAACCGTATTACCAGTTGTTTACTGTTCATGCAGATTTGGGTTCAACTGATAAAGCAACAAACGTCGTACCGTTAGCATATGGGTTGCTGCCAAACAAAAACGAAGATACTTACATTCGTTTTTTTGAACTGATAAAAGACATATTAGGATTAAATATAAAAAATTATAAATGTGATTATGAACAGGCTCAAATGAACGCCGTTAAAAATGTCTTTCCTGAATCGAAAATCAGTACTTGTTTTTATCATTACAATAAGGCTGTTTGGAAGAAATCTAAAGAACTTAAAGCAACATCTTCCAAAGAAGGTAGAACGATAACCAGACCCCTCGTCTGGCGGAGACGCCTGAATCAGGCGTCCGTCAAAAGTGCGCATCTGGCGCGACGCCTGAATCAGGCGTTTGCGACAGTGGATAGAATTTTAGCATAATTAACAGTTAAAAACTATAACGATCCTGCTCTAACTTATAGTAGAGCCTAAACAAAAGACAAGGCTAGCATATTCAATAGGAATTAGAACGTCTTTAAAGGAAAATTGTTCATTCGTGACCACATTTGTTAGGTGTATGTGTTCTGTGGTCGTGTCACATGCTACTTTATTTCACATTTTAAATACTTATTATTCCACGTATACATATTATTTCACTTATTATTGATAAACGATATATTTATGTGTCCATTAAAATAAAATTATTTCAGAAAAGTTGTTTTATTGTTTATCTATTACGATTTTGCTACTCTACTTTCGAAAAAAAATCTCTCTCTACTTTCTCTCTACTTTTAGCTCGAATTGACAATATTTTACAAATTTGAGCTAAATTAATTATTTTGCAGTTAGATAGTTCATTTCAGTACAATTTCATAGACATAAATATCATATATAACTTCTATACAAAATTTTGAGAAATTACATAAAACATTGGCGCGCGCCGATTTCACGGGGCCTATTTGCGAAGGCTCTGCCAGACCCCTGCCAGATGCGCCATATTTCGAAAATGGGGCGTGCCAGTCTATTTTCAGTCCCACCGTACACATGGCCGTACATCTTTTTTTTTAATGTTAGAAACGTTTTATAGGTACCTCAACATCCAGACCGAATTTGATGTCGAGGCTATGTCGTATTCTTACCGACTAAAACCACAGGAGCCTTCCCACGGTTTTAAGTTTGACAGCTGTCATCAAAAATGAACATGATGAAACGGTGAAACCTATCTTACACTTCTGCAACATTGATCCAGTTTGTTGAATCCACTTTTTACTTGTTCTCACGAAATTCATCTGTTTCTCGACATTCATTTGTTTTGACGTGAATTTAATGGCAATTTCACCATTCAATATCCAAGTTTTTATGTCTATGTCTATGTCTTTATGTCTACTTTATCAAAAAGATCACTTACCATGAATCACCATGAGTGCAATAAACATAGACATAAAAACTTGGATATTGAATGGTGAAATTGCCATTAAATTATAAAAAATAATAAAAAATAACCCTAACCTAACCTAACCTACCCAATAGTACGTAAAAACAATTTTCTTACTATTCGGTAGGTTAGGGTTATTTTTTTTTGTAACAGTTACGTAAAAAAAAAAAAAAAACCATAACCTACCGAAGAGAGTGGTCGACTGAACCTGCGGAAATAGAGATGTAGTCGTAAAGCTCCTAACCCCAAACAATCACTCCTCGAATGATTTATGTAATTTATTTACATTTTTGAAAAAAGTACTAGGACTACAAAGATTTTACCCTCTGGCCACGTGGTCCTACTGCCTTTGTCCTACCGATCGGACCACATGAACTTTTTTTTCCGGTTGGTTCGATTAATCGGATTACAAGGATTTGTAATTCCGCTTCGTCCTACCGATCGGACTACATGAACTTTTTTTTCCAATTAGTTCGATTAATCGGATTACAAGGAATTGTAATTCCGCTTCGTCCTACCGATCGGACCACATGAACTCTTTTTCTTAAGATATAAATTAACTAACAGATATTTCAATTGTACAGATATTGGATCCTTTATTAGTATGAGATGTTACATAAGACAATATGTCTTCATGGTCAACTCAGCCCACACACGACTCAGCCCGCGGGCTCAGTTGACACCCTTGTATTTTATCGGGAGATACTCGGCCCATTCATTTGCCATGGGGTCTACTCAGCCCGCGGGCTTAGTTGACACCAGTTCACTGCTATAGGGTCTACTCGTCCAAAGTGTTTTTTTTCTATCAAATTACTCTTTTGAAGTTCCAGTTTGTGCCATAATAGTGTCGACGGAGCTCCGCTGCGCGGAGCTCCTATTTCCGCCTTATTTTGGCCCTTCGGGCCTGATATAAACTTAACCTAACCTAACCTACGGTTGTCGATTGTTACATTAATGTCCATATGGGCTGAGTTGACCTTATAGCAGTAGATATTTAGTGGTTAATTCAGCCCACGGGTTGAGTTGACCCAATAACGGTAGACAGTCGTTAATTCAGCCCGCGGGCTGAGTTGACCAAGTGGTACGAGTCGCCACCGACATAAACAGTTGTAGTCAACTAAGCCCGCGGGATGAGTGGTATGTGGGCTGAGTTGCCCATGAAGCCCGCAGTATGCAAGTCACGTTACTCATGTCTAGAACGCGTGGTCCGATTAGTAGGACCATGTGGTCTAAGAAAACGCAAGTTTCTATAGTCCGATTAGTTAATCGAACCAACAGGAAATTCAAAGTTCACGTGGTTCGATTGGTAGGACCACGGGGTCTACGAAAATGATAGATTCAATAGTCCGATTAGTTAATCGAACCAACCGGAAAAAAAAGTTCATGTGGTCCGATCGGTAGGACAAAGGCAGTAGGACCACGTGGCCAGAGGGAGATTTTAGGAGTTTAAATTTAGGCTGGGAAGAAGTAGACATTATGGAAAAACAGCCGTTTTATGGAAAGTGACCATTTTGGTAAAGAGGTCATTTTATGCGAGTGATCTTTTCGGTAAAGTAGACATTATAAAAAAGTAGCTATTTTATGGAAAGTGATCATTTTGGTAAAGAAGTCATTTTGTGCCAGTGATAAATTTTTCACATTTTGAGAATATCAGGTAGCCATTACAAGAAAGTGATCATTTTGTGCCAGTGATCTTTTTGATAAAGTAGACATTAAGTACCTAAGCCATAATAATGGCATTAAAGATATTTTTGATATTTTAAGTACCAATGGTTCGTATAATATAAATATAACACACGGCCGCTGCGTCGCTAGTTCCTATTGGCTTTAAACTTGGCTGGACACGCTGCCGCTTGTCTAAATGTAATACGAAGAAGTTATTTAAATTTTGTTTTATTATTTTAAATAAATGTAATGAAAATATAATTGGTTTTTGTATTTAGCTGCATCCTAAACCGTACTTGTGAGTCGTTTTCATTCTCAGTAGTTCGGTTTTACGTGATAGCCGAACTAATGGGAAAAAAATGAGTAAAATTTTGACATTGGGCCCCGAATAAGTCCCGAAGCACACATTGGATTGATGGGGACTTTTGACATATGGGCTCCATAGTTACCTGCCCGAGGTCCTTAATTTTTACATTTCTGGAGCGTGTAGTTCAATAACGGTTGGGAATATGGAAAAAGTGGATAGAATTAAAGTTATAGAGAATTTTATAAGCTTTTTTATATTCTCAGATACTTTTTCGATAAAACTTACCGTTTTCGAGAAAAATCCAAAAAACCTAAAATTTTGACGTTGGGCCCCGAATAAGTCCCGAAGCTCACATGGGACTGATGGGGACTTTTGACACTTTATTCCTTGTGGTAAACCTAAGGTCTCTACGAAAATTTGGCTCTGTCGGAATTTTCTTTATTTCAATTGTTTAAAATGACCCGGCTATTATTTTATTTTTTGGTTTAAAAAAAAATTTAAACGTCATTTCCGACATTAAACATTTATTGTTCATGGACGGGACATTCAAAAGTACGCCCAAGCCTTTTCTTCAGATTTATACGATCCATGGGGATTTTGGGAGCACCTCTACCCACAACCATGTAAAACCCTTATTTTACGTCTTTATGACAGATCGGAACACAGATTCATATAATATTTTGTTTGAATTATTAAAGTCACAAGTGCCTGACTTAAAACCAACCAAAATTTCAATTGATTTTGAAATCGCAGCCATTAGAGCAATCCGCAATATTTATCCAAATGTTAATATTGTAGGCTGTTGGTATCATTATCAAAGAAATGTATGGCAAAAGGGGCGTAAACTTGGCCTAAAGAAAAATAAAGTGACATGGCGTATAATCTTATTATGTGCAGTTCTACCACTTGTCCCTGAAGCGTAAGCCTTCTTATATTGAAGAAGCGTGGAATTACATCTGTAGTCGGATGACTGATAGCAATCAGTATCCAAAATTACGTATATATTTGGAGAGATACTATATAAAAAATAAATTTTGGTCTGCTATTTGGAAAACATTTGGTGAACAACACAGAACCAACAACTGTGTTGAAGCATGGAACTCTAAACTAAATAAACGGGTCGGTAGAAAAACGCCTAATTTTATTTCTGTTCTGAACATTTTATTGAAAGATGCCAAGCTCACCGCGATTCGAATTAAAAAAAAGCAAATGACCAAAAGGACCCAGAAGCAAATAACTTATGATAACTTTATACAGGAATGTCAAATGGAGCTAGTTAATGGAATGATATCCGTGCCTTTGTTTTTAGAAAAAATTAAATAAAGACTCATTACCTCATGCTCTTTTGTTTGGCCAGTTATCTTCAAACGTATTATTAGCCCCTCCGATACAGTAGTTCAACTGAGTAGTTCAACTAGTTGTACAAATAATACACCACTGTATCATTAGTCCAACCAGTTGGACTAATGATACAGTGGTGTATTATTTGTACAACTAGTGCATATCGATGTTGATTGTTTAGAATATCAATATGTCTACTTGAAAATAGATACTTAACCTTCTTTGTGGATATTGAATAATAAACAATCATAACTAATGAAATTGTCAGAACGCTGTCAAGTAAAGTTCAATTCAATATTCAGTTTTGTTGTTATTATATTACCTAAACGAAAATGGACGATTCTCATCTAGTGAATTCATCCAATGAAATTGAAATTATTAAACGCGGGCGGGGTAAAGTTTTATTCCATGACGGTTTTCAATACTATTTAGTCAGGAAATACAAACATTCTCAATCTGTATGGAGGTGCAAAAACTTTCGGTCAAATAAGTGTAGTGGAACTGTAACTGTGAGTGAGGTAAGATCAATCCTGAACTTTTATATATGTACCCTGTATGTACCTATATTTATTTCAAAAAATTGAAGGTATCTACCAGGATATCAGTAATGTTAGAGATCTTTTAAATGCTTTGGAAAAAGCACTTCTGCCTTGTTCATGATGTCCTGGTACCTACCTATTTCACGTTCAACTTAACGAAATTATAAATTAACTACAAATTAGCTATTTTTTCAGAGTCCGTCAAATATACTGAAAAAGAAAATACATTCTTTTGCTTGCTTGCCCAACATAAATGAAAATATTGTTTCTTCGATCATAAGTTCCAGTGTTGAAACTGCAGCATCGAATGTAGAAGAAACAATCTCTTCTCATTATAAAAAAACGGTAGCAGCTATGAAGGACAAGGGTTTGAATTTAATTGCAAACTTGCCAAAATATGACAACTACAGGGCTGTGACTCAAAGAAGAAGGAAGAAAGTCGCCAAAGTGAAAACTGTTGAATACAAAGATTTAAAGAAGGTTGAAGTACCGCAAATATTCATTGATTTTCTTCTCGGAGACTTCAACGACAATAAAAAGAATCGTATTCTGATTTTTTCATCTAGTGAAGCGCGGGAACTAATGAAAGTCAGTAAGACGTTTTTTGCTGATGGTACGTTTAAAAACTGCCCAAGACCATTTAAACAGTTATATGTTATATTTTGTGATTTGGGGAGTACTGAAGAGCAAAATAATGTACTACCAGTGATGTATGTACTAATGGCAAATAAATCAAAAAAGTCATATTCTGTATTGTTTAACATTATCAAGAGGCAAATTCCTGAATGGGAACCTGTAATCTTTATTACGGATTTCGAATGGGCTGCTATTTCAGCCATGAAGAATACTTTTCCCCAGATTGCACACCACGGATGCTTTTTTCACTTTCAGGATAAACTAAAAAGAAAGGCGAAACGACTGATGATAAAGAAAAATAGTAACAAAATTGTAAGTCTGTGCATGGTTTTGCCACTGCTCCCTGAAAACAAAATTGAAGAAGGGTTTAATTATATATTAAAAGAGAGTAAACTGATCGGAGACAATCACAGTCTGAGAGAGTTTCTATTGTATATTCAGAATTATTGGATGCCGAAAAAACATACATGGTGTGTGTTTGGACAGCGACACCGTACAAATAATGTATGTGAAGGCTGGAACGGCCAATTTAATAAATGCTTCAAAAGAAGACCTAACCTTGTACATTAAAGGTTCTCAATGAAGATGCAACATTTAATGCCGTAAACGCAATAACACCTGCACCAGCAAAAAAACGGACCAAGAACATTATCAATAGGAACGACTACATTCTGAATGTACAATTGGAGCTGCTTAATGGAGAAATCGATGTATCGTTATTTTTAGAAAAGTTGCGTTATTAACCGATTCATTGCTGATGGCACGACAGGCGTGTCATCAATTGTTTTAACTTATGGCTTATGACACGAGAGGCGTGTCATTTTTTCATCGGTTGTAACAGCCTCAAATTAAGTTTTAGAAGGGTCTGCCCAGGACAAAACTATCAAGTTTTTCCACGAAAATCTAGTCTGTTGTATTAGTTTCCGGATATTGTGTGAATTTCGAGGTTGCAGGGGTTGTCAACCTTTTTAAATTTACATTGAATTATTTTTTAACGTTGCTGATGGCACGACAGGCGTGTCATCAATTGTGTTAACTTATGGCTTATGACACGAGAAAAAATATGGAAGGCACTTGATCAATTTTTTGATCAGCAATTTCTGTGCATGTACCACTGTCCTCAAACTTCTTTTGAGGCTTGAAAGTTCCATCATCTGAGTATGATTGTGAATTTTGTTCAAAAATATAATTCATCGTTTCTTCTTCATTTTCACATTGAGTCTCATCATTGTCATAGTCTTCTGTTTCCGGAATGTATTTGCGTTTTCGTGTCGATTCTAAAATAAGACTGTACCGTCTTCGCGGTATTTCGTAATGCACGTTTCTAAACTGCTCCACCGACCTGGAATTTGAACCAATGGGAGCACGTCTTTTTCTATGACGTGCAGCGCTCGCATTGGTTAACACAGACAGCCTGGCGGGAACAACACCTCGCCACTTCCGCACACGTTAAAAAACATGGCGAATGGTGGTTCATCTTAAAATCTATAAAATTCGTTTTCCCTATGCAAATTCGAGCTTCTTCATTATATACGTCATCAAAGCGGCGCCGCTGAAGGACTTAAACTGTGGTGTGTGTGGTGTGTCGTGCGCATTCCAAGGAAGGACCTAAACTGGACATTCCACGAGACCGCAGAAGGCAAGTCAGGTGCGTAGCGTCTTATTATCCTGTTTGTTCAAAGCCTAGAGAGCTGGGGTTCTTTAGAAACGTGCAGACAGATATATTAAATACCTAATATCAATCGTCTGAACAAAATGTTGAAAAATCATACAAAGACAGTCAATTTAACAAACAATCTGAATATTTAATTTTATGCACTTCCGACAGCTATGACGAGCTACAAACTAATCTTGTCCATTAATTGTAATTATTTAAATTATAAGCAAGATATCCCACTCAAATGTTACCTTCCCCACGAATTATTTTTTGTAAATAAATAAACCCTAAGTCGGAATATTTTTTTGTAGAAATAAGTTTAAAAATTAAAACAACACAAAAGGTTTGAAACACCTGATAAACCGTGAAAACGCAAGAAAAACATGTGGTTTATATACATGGCTGATGGCACAATAGGCGTGCCATCAACTTCTATGGCGCTTGACACGCCAGTCGTGTCATAGAAAATTTGTTCACAGCCACGGCGAAAAGTTTTAAAAAATGGGTGCCGCAATGAATCGGTTAATATTGAAATAGGCAGGTACCTACCTAGTACCTACTAGGACATCAGAAACAAAGTAGAAGTGTTTTTTCAAAGCAACTATAATCTCTGTAACATTTCTGTTATAAATTTTACAGCTATCATAAAACCTCTTATATGAATGTATTCCTGGTAGTTTTGGCTAAAACATTACCTAATTTTTTCTAAATAATATAAGTTATTTTACCTCTTAATGGTTTTTCACTCGTGAAAATTTCGCCACTCCAAATAGTAAACTTAAGTACTTAGCAGAATCCAACATTTTTGGAATTGATAATAAACAGTCAAAATTTCACGAGTCCATAATTAAAAGAATTCAAGATTCTAGGAAGGAAAACCCAGGGGATTCGCTTGTATTTTTTGTAGTTGGACTAATGATACAGTGGTGTATTATTTGTACAACTAGTTGAACTACTCAGTTGAACTACTGTATCGGAGGGTTATTAGCGTATAAAACTCTTTGGAAGATCCAAGTGCACCTTAAAGTGCCTTAGAATCCATTATTTGGAACTGACGGGTTCAATGGACTCAGGTAGACAAAAAAGTGTACTAGGATCCATCAATGGAGCCACGCAGTGGATCCAAGTGGACAGAGGGTTTTATGGGATTGAATCAGAGGATCTGCACCGCCCGGTCAATGACAACCGCAAACAACTACGGGCACTGTTTGATGGTTCAACCCTCATCTTTTTCCCACGTTAAAAATGCTGTGACCGGTTACGAGGCATGGCACAACCTAAAGACTGTCTATGAAGACAGGGGGCTGTGTCGTCGTCTTGGACGTTTACGCATGTTATTTGGATTAAAATTGGAACAATTTAGTTACATTGCGGAACATGAAGGCCCCATTAGAAGATGATTTTCTGTCAGTGTTAATGTTAAGCGGTTTAAACTCAGATTATGATCCGCTGAAAACATTAAATTGTGCAGCGAAACAGCGAAAACTAAATTATTACAAGAATATTTACGTCGACTTGGAGTGAAGGTGCGATGTTTACAAACAAGTCTTCCACAAAAAGTTTCAACAAACATCCAAATAGCTTCATTTGCAAGAAACCAAATCACTTTGCTAAAACTGTCCAAATAAAACGAACAGTAAAAATAATAATAAACGGGGTGAAAATGTTCCCAACATAGGTAAGAACGATGGCCCATTATGAAGTTTGGGTTACGGTTACTTTGGCCGGTACGCGGTACTAAAAGTGTGTACAATACCGATCTCATTTCGTCAAATAATACAGTGCGATTTTTTGCTATTACCTTCAGAATATTATTAAAAATCACGTTTTTATTTATTGATATTTCTTCTGCGCATGTATTTTTTATATTATAAGTAATTTTTTCAAAAATTTAAAACTTTTGGTGATACGAAATTCAAGTATTTTTCAGGAACTACACACATTTCGATCAATATCTTAAAATGCAATTATGATGTCTGCCAACCTATACAACCTACTAAAGTCCACCACATACCTCCTCACGATCAGGGGAAGCCAAGAGGCCTGCAGTGGGACGTATTAGTAATATGGCCGTCATGATGATGATGATGATAATTAAAACCTTAACGAAAGAATGACTTTCACGCAATTGACCTTCCAAGTAATACTTCACGGAAGCGATACTTTTTTTCTACGGTGCTTACTCTTACAATGTTTTCCCATGCCCTGCACTATGGAGGATTTATGGAAAGCCAGTAACGGCGCCATAAGCCAGCAAATTCAAACCATATTGACTCGATCCTGTTTTTTTCCAATATGGTTACGTGCACATTTTATTATTTCGTGCACATTACAGGAGATGGCTCTCATTATTCATTATACTCTATCATTATCTGTCTAGAACAACTTATCCTGCTGCTAGAACAACGCACACTCAATAAAGAGAGCCGAGATATAGATGTCCGCTTTGAGGCTCTTCTACACACTGTGGGACATGGAAAATTACTTAAACTTATAGGGATATTGACGTGAAATCTAATAAATTGACATTGGACCAAGTTATCGTCGCAGATTTAATAGATAATTTTTTTTATTCTCTAACTACAATTTGAAACAGACTAGACATGGATTCCGAGATTGTACCATTTTTACGGCTTACGGCGCTCCGTTATAATAAGTCTATTCGTATTTAAGACATTATGAGAAAAAGTACGTGTTTAGAATTGTTCTTTCTAGACTATGTGCATTTCATTTTTGTACCGTTAGGGAAAAAATCCATCGGTGTCCCGAACTATATGGTCTTAAACGAATAGACTTATCACGGCCAAAAGACGCAACTCCTTAAGGGATTTCATAATCGATAAAGGGGTGGCAACTAATGCTGGTATTCACCCCTTAATCGTTTAATTTCTACAATTTCACGTCAATAACGCATTTATACAAAGTACAAAGAAGAAAAAATCGTAAGATTAAATAAAATTCTTTATTTTTAAACACGCATTATACAATTATAATGCACAAGTACTAACACTTGAAACTTTATAATAAAAAGAAACTTATGGGACAAGTCATGGAAACTAATTATATTAGCAGGACAAAAACGCTGCCAAGGTCAATTAATTACATAAACAGATATTAACTATACATAAAGAAAAACTCACTTTGTGACATGAGGGGTCGAACACACAGCCCGCCTGGCTGGTCACAATGTGAGTGAAAATGCTGCTGTTTCAGATTTAATCAAACTCGTTCATCAATTAAGTAAATTGATGAACACCGAATAAGTCGCACGCAGCTCTATTCATATTATAAATATATTTACGAGTGTTTTTAAGAAAAATAAACAAAGGTCAAAGATATTGGGTGATTAGATTATTATACGAGTCTATAGCATTTTTTTATATTTATAGAGCTTATTCGTTTTTTGGATTCACTAGAATGATATTCTGTATACTCTCATTTTTTTATTGTCCCAAAATGTAGACCAATGTCGTTAATTTTCCATTTCTGAAGAGGATAAAGGTTTAAAGATAGGGTAAGAATGAAATAAAATCACTTAACCTTTTTCCCCTTCAGGAGCAATCGTCTTCGGCTGGAAAATTGACGACATTGATCCACATTTTGGGACAATAAAAAAAATAGAATATCCTTTTTATTGCAGGCAAGCGGACAGTGCGTTTGAGCCCTAAGGGTAACCTAGTTTAAATGCGTTTAATCGTGATTTGTTTATCAACCATTTACTTCAGGCATGCTAGTTTGCTGACAGGTTATGATTACCGCATAATTATTGCATTGATTGTTTTAAACTTGTATCAAGTATTCTTCAGAGGTGGACACACTATATCAAAATATAATCAACAAATATAAAATCCGTATTTGATCTAGAAGCAAAACCACAAGCAGCTAACGATGATCTCACACTTAATGTAACCTTAACCTCTACGAGAGTGCAGTAATTGGTATATTCAACTACACCTTGACAGCCAACAATAAACAACGATAAACAAAAATAAAATATATCAAAAAACGTAACAGTGCATGTAAAATACACCAGATGTGGCAAAACAGGAACAGATAACTTTCGATAGGACTTTCCCCACAAGTTTCTAATTTAAGAAAATAGTGTATTAAATGGCGTAGGCACAAGGAATAACTACCTCGTCGTGCTGAATACATAGCGAGTGGAAAATCAGGACTTAATATACCTTGAGCTGATTCTTGTCATCGAAACCAGCGGAGTGGCCGGCGTTTCTGACTATAAATGAATTCCCATCGAAATGCATTCGCCTTTCGCCCCGCCTGCAACAAACCAACCCATTGATTTGCTGCTCTGCCATTTTCATCAACGACATTCATAATATATCTACCTATCAAACATGATGGAATAGGCTTATTTTAATAATTACGTAAGGTTTTTGATTTACATAATAATTGATAGTATAAATAGAATTACTTGAACTAACCTGACAAAGAGGTGCTGAGTTTGGCCCAGAGACGCAGTGCAGTGTAAGAAAGGACTAGTAATGGAAGCAGATCCATTGCTGGGGCTTGTACGCAGTTGATATTTATGGCTGCAGCGATGGATTCTGCGGGACAAACCAAATGTGATTTTACTAAGTAGAAAAACATAAAATGTAAATGCAACTCCAGCGCTAAATTAGGGATCGGTTATTCAAATATAACCTAAGATAATATAGAAAAATTACCTTGTTAATTCAGATGCAGGCTTGCACTGCGAAAACTATGATGTCGATTATGTCCTTGCATGAAATCGTGTATTGCAAACGACACCACCGACATCAAACAGTGGTGTCATTTAATATTTTTTTAGATTACCACACCACTGCCTACTAGTGATGTGCAATGTGTGCTGCGTAGCTAAGTGACGCTAGCACGTGAGTGGATAAAAACTTGTTTTAATTTTAATGATAATAATATCTATTAGTTGCTGAAATTGTGCCAGTTTAAAAGGAATTCCTAAAACATAATAATTGTATCCTTTACAACAAAACAACTCGCCATGAAGGGATCCGTCGCAGCAAATAAAATAATATAAAACTTCTTGTAGTTCTTGTAGTCATAAGATAGTTGTTTGAATGAAAGGTAAATTGCGATTTACGATTTATGAGTCGTATTAAAAAATACTTACTAGATCTCAATCAAACAAAAAAAAGAAGTACATCTACGTATCAAGTTTCAATGGTATAGGTTTTATAGTGTCGGAAAAAAGTGGCTGTGACATACGGACGGACGGACGGACGGACAGACAGAAAAAGATCCGGTAGTGTGGTTACCTTAAAAAAATTGTAATTGACACCACAGTGGAGTCGTTCAACTGTGTCGTTTACAATATACGCATGAAATATACCTTCGCTCAAAATTATATTTAAATTGAATGGCAGGGCAGGAAAACTGTGAAAACCGAAGCAAAGCGATGGCTGGTTGTTAGTAAAGTTTTGAAAAGTCTGCAAAAATAAGTTTTGTTTAAGTACCTGACAAGTCCGTCCGCAGTCTGACTGACGCGCACATTGTTGATGATCCAGTTGTCTATCCCGTCGTCGGTGAGCCAGTTTTGCGCGGCTTGGAGCAAAGATACTGCCTCGTTCACAAACGAAGGCCCGTGTCGCGATTCACTGAAAATGGACAATTTATTATAAATTTACTAGAAGTTACTAGCGGCGCTGTTCCATAACGCTGAAGATGCACCAAGGGGAAAAGTAACGTAAATGATCAAATTATAAAACCAGATAGATAGTCACTAGTCAAGTAAAGTTGGTTTTATAAACTTGTGTGCACCACGAGTTATTGACGACAACGCTTAACCAAATATAATGTGAATTGTATCGTAAATGTGTGCATATACGTCGTGCTTGCATGGGGCACGACGTCATTTTGGACTATTAGTTTGGACTTACTTGTAAAACACGTTGAGGGTGAAATCTTGGCTCATATCGAGGAAGGTGTCTGTGGTGGTGCGGGTGCCGGCGGCGTCCACCAGGTACACGAGCGCGCATTGCTCCGCGGTGAAAGAAACCCCTTTGTACCACATCTTAGCGTACCTGGATACATATAAACAGTCTGTGCTAGCAGTTGCAATCGTTAATCTAAGACGATGTAATTTCACTAAGATATTCCGACACCGGGTTCAGGCATTAAGCTAACGAGATGATGAAAACACCGAAGCTTGATTGATTAAAATAATGCACATTAAACAAGCCCATTCAGACGTTTTCGGTTTTCGACCACCAAACGAGTAATACTTAGACAACTATTTACTAAAAGTAACACGATATATTGATGGCATGGCTAATTAAATGACATCAACGTTGATTGACGGTTAATATGATGTTTGTTAATCACAATCACATCAAAATCATTACGATTGTGATATTACAAATCCGTCAATCACGTAACAAGTAACGTAGCTTGGTAGTCAAATCCGTAACGTACTTGTTGTTTCCCTGTTGGTGCCGGGCTTGTATCTCCACCCTGGATCCGTAGTGGTACACGCGTCCGTTGGGATGTATTAAAGCCGCGGCTGCGCCGGATCTTGACAGTGCCAGTATGATGTTGTTGTTCGCATTTGTGACACGCACAGCTCCGTCAATTGTCATATCCACCCTGCAGAACGTGATTTTTTTATTTAACTTTGATTGGCGCTTCATATTAAGGTCGCATGAGCTGGCACCACGACTACACAGTAGACTACTCATACGTTCCCCATGACCTTGTATGTCCTAATGCTGGGCAAAAGTCTGTCCCAATTTATTCCACGTTTCTCTTTCCTGTGCGATATATCCAGAAATATCAATTAAAATTGTTATCACATGTCGCCCACAACAACCGTTGCTTAACATTCAATATCGACGGCCACCCATCACATTCATGATCGCGACAACCGTTGCTTAACATGCATTATCGACGGCCACCCATCACATTCATGATCGCGAAAACCGTTACTTAACATTCACTATCGACGGCCACCCATCACATTCATGATCGCGACAACCGTTGCTTAACATTCAATATCGACGGCCACCTATCACATTTATGATCACGACAACCGTTGCTTAACTTTCAATATCGACGGCCACCCATCACATTCATGATCACGACAACCGTTGCTTAACATGCATTATCGACGGCCACCCATCACATTTATAATCGCGACAACCGTTGCTTAACATTCAAGATCGACGGCCACCCATCACATTCATAATCACGACAACCGTTGCTTAACATTCAATATCGACGGCCACCCATCACATTTATAATCGCGACAACCGTTGCGTAACATTCAAGATCGACGGCCACCCATCATATTCATAATCGCGACAACCGTTGCTTAACATTCAATAGCAAAAAGTGTCGTTACAACTTTTCGTCTTAATTTTTTCCGTCTAGTCCCCTTTCGCAACGCGTGTTAGGGAACTTCGTTCCAAAAATACATGAGGGCAAACTAAAAGGCTGTACGTTTTTAAAATGGGCGGGTGTAAAGGTACAGTTACACATGCTCATTACTAGCACGAAAGCATGCCACTATTGAGCAATTGCTACTTAGTGGTATGTGTGTCGAAACATTGCTAATAATTAGCATGCTAATTACGAGTATGCTCAAAAATCGACGGCCGTGCGATTTTTGGGCATGCTACCTGCGGCGCGGGTGGAAGGGGGCGTGCTTTTAGCGCGTGTGAACAGGTTTGCTTATTGAGCATGCTAGTAGCGATCAGTCGCAATAGATGCGCGTGCACAATTTCGCGCCAAAAATGTCTCGCTGGGGCGATGAAAAAACGTTGAAATTTGTAATTTTATATCGGAACAACGAGTGCCTATGGAATCCGCATATACCACAGTACAAAAACAATATTGCAAGAAATAATGCATATCAAGATTTATTAACCAACATGGACGATCCTACTTTGACTGTGAAAATTATAAAATCAAAAATCAAGAACTTGAGGTCCGTTTACCACAGCGAATTAAAAAAAATTGAGAATTCCAAGCGATCCGGTTCTGGTGCCGCTACTGTGTACAACCCATCCATGTCCTGGTTTCACGAAATGCATTCTTTCCTTGGAGACACTGGCGATTACAGGGACCCTATTTCTATGGAATTGGTGAGTTTTGGTTTACAATACTTAAATAAAAATGCACGTAACTGTTAGTAACACACAATTATTTAATATCATAGAATAAGTAGTACAGCATTTTCTATGTATTAATTTAAATCATATGGCCTTGCCACGGTACCGCCTCTGTAGTTTCAAAGAGCTGCGCATAGGTGTCTCTTATCGCTCCTGCCTGTCGAGAAGCGTGGTTAGCGTAGCGTGTAGGTGGTAAGCCTTCCAAAGCAGTCCGTAGTTGTGCCCTCCATGATCCTGGTACCACAACACGTTGTTGTGTATCTTCAAAGTCGACGCATCTTTGCGTGATGTACATATCAGATGTTTTCCGAAGCCAATTGTGTAAAGAGCAGGCAGCTAATGTAATTCTATCGACATTTTTGGGGGCCATATCTATGGCATTCATAAAAACTCGAAATCGTGTCACTAAAATACCAAACGCATTTTCAACGATTCGTCTGGCTCTCGATAAACGGTAGTTAAATATCTTTTCTTTACGCGTTGGAGTTGTTCGATAGGGCTTCATAAGGTATAACTTTAGAGGAAAAGCAGCGTCTGCCACAATAACTGATTGGTCCGGAAAATTGAGAGTATTATTTTCCAAAGCTTGTGCTAAATTAGATTTTTGATAAACACCTCCATCAGAAGCTCTACCATTAGTCCCAACATTTACGTATGAAAAACAATAGTCATCATCAACTAATGCCAGAAGTATGATGCTATGAGCGCCCTTGTAGTTATAGTAGTCAGAAGTATCATCAGGGGCGAATATATTTATATGTTTGCCATCCAACGCTCCAACACAACCTGGAAAGTTCCATTTAGTTCTAAATCCATGTTCAATGCGTTTCCAATCTTCAGAACCAGGAATCTGTAAAAAAAAACAAATAAGTATTTTATAAACTTAATAGATTTTTTTTACAGAGAGACGAGCCATCGCAAGATTCACAACCAAGTGACGCTGTTTCATATTCAAACTCGTTGACGCCGCAATCGATGAATGTGTTATCACCCTCTCCTAGTCCAACTACAGAAGATCGATCACAATCGCGTTCATCTAATAACTCATCAACACGACGTAGAAAAAGAAGCTTACAAGAAGAACCCATTACATATGCTCTCGATCGTTTACAAAATATTAGTTCTGCGATAAATGCACCGCCTAATTACGACGAATTCCATTATTTTGCTCAAAATGTTGCAGCTCAATTGCGAACTCTACCATTGTACGACGCATTAGATGTACAACATGAGATCCAAACAATTCTGACTGCAGCAAGACGTCGACGCCAGTACCCAAATTTGTCTCCCTTTACACAAACAATGACTTTCATACCTCCCAGTACAAACACAAATACAGTCACTTACACACCTCCTACTACAAACACACAGACAATGACTTTCATACCTCCCAGTACAAACACAAATACAGTCACTTACACACCTCCTACTACAAACACACAGACAATGACTTTCATACCTCCCAGTACAAACACAAATACAGTCACTTACACACCTCCTACTACAAACACACAGACAATGACTTTCATACCTCCCAGTACAAACACAAATACAGTCACTTACACACCTCCTACTACAAACACACAGACAATGACTTTCATACCTCCCAGTACAAACACAAATACAGTCACTTACACACTTCCTTACGCGTTATCCCAATCAGATTCTACTGTCCCTGAAGAAGATTTGTTGAACAAAGCATGGAAAATGTGTTAAAGTTAAATTTAGTTTAGTCTAGATTTTAAACAATAAATACTTGATCTAAACTAATAATCACTGGTTTACTTTACTTACCCGCATATAATCCTTCAGAGCATTGTATATTGCATCACACACTTCAGGTATAAATAGAGATATAGTAGACCTTGCAACTCTGTGAAGTGCTTCTAATGTGTATAACGAATCTCCAGTTGCTAGATACCTCAATGTCACTTCCAGTTTCACTTTTGGTGGAATAGCATTTCGCATGTGTGTATCTTGTTTCTTTATAGCGCTTTCAACTTTAGATAGTAACTCGTCAAACTGATGCGGTAACATGCGCAAATGATTTTTGTAACCATCAATATCTTCTTCTCGCATTTCTACTAGCAATCGAGTACTTGCTCCAAGTTGTTCCCTTCTACTTAGCCAATCACGGACCCAAATCTTCCTATTCCTTTTACATTGGTTTTTTCTCTTTCTACCTGAGAGAAGTCTTCGGATGCATTGCAACGATAGCAAAAGAATAACTTTATTAAGCTCCGTACGGATGGTTGTTTCATCGTCCATGTTTGAACTGAGCATGCTAAAATCGCATTTGTGTTTGGAGTGTTTGCTTTGAGCATGCTTATTAAGTAGCATACTTAAAACTAGCATGCTTATTGCTAGCAAATGTAAACAGTTCATAAGCATACTCATATTAAGCATACTTATAGCACGTTTTTTAGCATGCTATTCTAGAGCATGTGTAACTGTAGCTTAACGGTTAGACGTTAACTTACTTGACACGGTCGCGAAGGCGGAGGCACACGGTGCCGTGAGGGGTGACTGAAGCGTTGTACCCAGCGCCCCCTACAGTGTCAGTCACCTACACACAGAGAATGCTTGCACAAACGGTCCTATCGCAATCCTATTACTATCCTACTAATATTATAAATGCGAAAGATTGTGAGGATGGATGTATGTATGGATGTATGTTTGTTACTCTTTCACGAAAAAACTGCGAGACGGATTTGGATAAAACTTGATACATACATCAGAATAACACATAGGATACTTTTTATCGCGAAATTCCCGCGGGAACGGGTACAATGCGAGTAACACCGACGGGCGTGGCTAGTCATCTAAAAAACCATCCTTCTATATAAATGCCAAATTGTGGCAAAAGGAAAAAAACAGGACATTATTTGACATTTATTTACATACAATGTCAAAGCTTGATGTGCTTTGATAGATGGCCGGTAGAAATCGATTACAGGACGAGCAGACACTGAATGCCAAGATAACAGGATCATACTTCGAATGGAACTTCGATTAGGATAGGGCTTAAATTTACATTCACTAAAATGAATAACGCATACCTCCAATTCTCTCCAGGTATCTGCATGGTATATATCATCTCCTGGATAGAACGGTGCTTTGCGCTGCAGTGGCACTCGCCAGGGCGGCTGCCATGCTGTAGCGCCGACTAATTCAGCCTGACCCAATCCACCTTCTAAAAACTTGCTATAATCTTGGAATGCAGACAAGTTAGACTCCTCCTAAAATCAAACTTCTTCGTTAGTTTTCACCACAACATTTAAAGGTTTCCATCACCTGTAGGCCCATGTAAAACAAGAGGTCACCTGGTTGTAAGAGTGAGCTGTATAAACACTTCTTGGCCGAACCGGCATAGTCACGTCCTTTCTAAAATCTGCGTTAGCCATTATAACACTTCTTCAAGTTTATAGCTGAATTAAAATAACTCGTTTATGAAAAAATACATGAACAACTTTACTCCCGAAGATGGAAAAACACTACATAATCTTACATGAACAACGGATGGTATTCAATTGACGGCTGTCGGCTGCATGATTGTCATATTTCATTTATTTTTATCATTCTAATTTCAAAATCATGCATGATTAATAATTCGAACTATGAAGTTTGTATACAACCTATAAAAAAGTTTTTCAACTCCTTCATAAAGTCAAGATATCGAATTATGGTGAAAAAAGACTTATCAAAGAGCCGTTCCTGTAGGGATTTGGGGATATATGTAGCTTATGTGCTGGTTTAGACTTCGACTAAAACAATGAGCCAAACATCTAAATCTATCGCATGACAGCAACAGGTGGTCTAAGATCGGTTGTCCAATCCACTCACCGTCCATTCGTGGTGACGCCACGGGCGAGGCACTCCGCAGTTAATGTTAGCATATACCCATTGTTCGCCATCGGTGTCGCCACAAAAATAAATAAGATCCGCTCAAGGCGGTTCGAATGAGCTGGCCTTAACCCGACTGCGGCGAACACGGCGCTATAAGGGCATACAAACATAATAATTAACTTACTTACATTACTCGCCTTATTAACTAAAATGTAACTAAAACACTGGTATAATGTGTTTTGTCTCTTTTGCTCTTCGGAAAATTGCGTATGTATATTTCGATAAAAACGAAAACTGCATCATAGGATCGAAACATTTATTTTTTGGGAAAACTCAATATTCCTAGGAATCCGTTGATCTAGAAACACCCTGTATTTTTAAACTAGATGACAGTGTAGGCACAGGTGTAGGTAGCTGAGAAGGAACTAAGCTAAACTAACTAAGCTAAAAAACTCTAAAAACTATTAAATCTTTTGTCACCTGCTATAAGATATAGTAGGTAGGGGAGACTAACCAGTAAATAGGCACTTTCATTAACTGGCCACTAGGTAATTTATTGTTTTTTTTTAAATAAGTTGTTTATTTGCGCCATATATGAGCGTATTAGAAAATGCCTTGGCATTTTAGCACTCATAACTAAGCTTAAAATTTATTGATGACTAGCAGCGCCCGCGGTTTTACCCGCGTTGTGCCCGTTCTCGTAGGAATTTCGGGATGAAAAATAGCCTATAACCTTCCCGTTGAACGTGGCTAATCATTACAAAAAGAATTATTCGAATCCGATTGGTAGTTTCTGAGATTAGCACGTTCAAACAAACTCTGCAGCTTTATAATCTTATATGTAGTATCGTTAACGAGGGTTCCATTTGATAGGCCGCAAAACAATTCAGAGTACCAAGAAGTAGCCTCCAGTTTAAAATAAAAAATCCAAACACTAAGTTTTTTTTAGTGTAATATTATCTAATTTTTTATTTATTGTTGGTGTGAAATAGAAAGTTCCTATGTCGTATTATTTTCGATCTTATGTTAATGTTGTGCCTAAAATATATATTTTTCGTTATATATAATTAACTAGCAGCGCCCCGCGGTTTTACCCGCGTTGTACCCGTTCCTGTGGGAATTTCGCGATGAAAAATAGCTTATAACCTTCCCGTTGAATGTGGCTATCTATTACAAAAAGAATTATTCAAATCGGACTGATAATTCCTGAGATTACCTCGAACATACAAACAAACAAACAAACAAACTTACAAATTTTACCTCTTTATAATATTAGTATAGATTTGTGTTTGATAAGATTATTTTTTGAACATTATCATTTAGATAGTAAGAGATTAAACTGACTTCTTTGGGTGGCCGGTTACTAATCTTTTGGCGGCCAGTTTCTGAAATTAGCCAGACTGGTAAATGGTAAATAGGTAAAGGTGATGTTTTTTTTACATTTAAACCCCAGAATGACCAAAAATATACACTGTATTATATTGTATTGTAATAAATAAAATAAAATAATTTATTTCAAAATAATTAAAGTAACAAAGTAGTGAAAGTGCTTAGGTGGCTAAGTACTGGTGAAAAAGTGGATATTTGCACACTTTTAACGGTGGTGGAATAGTAGTTTATGTAACTGTCATATAATGAAGGGTATTAAAACACGAGTGTGAGTTTATGAAACGAGCGCAGCGAGTTTCATAATAGTAACGAGTGTTTTAATACCCGTGTTATATGCAGTTGCATACACTACTTTATCTTCACTAATACAATTAATCAAACAACAAGAGTAAAAGCTGAAAATAGTTTATTTATAATAATTGTTCAAATTTTGTATGGTACAATTTTGAAAGTTAATGTTAATTATTGATCCAGCAGCTGTAGCGGTCGCGGGGCAAGCAGTAAAGCTCGTAGACGGAGTCGGAATATTTATATTTACTTCATTCGTCTTGTTTTCTATACTGTTCAAGATCGTATTTGAGACTTGAATTTTATTCATTAAAGACTCATCAATGTAGCTTTCAGCCACAGTAGAAGACTTCCACCCCCCGTGTCGTTTCAGTGCGGTCAAATCACCACCGCTATCTATGAGAAGGGTCGCTGAGGTGCGCCGGAAGCAATGCCCTGTGTACAACGCTGGGTTAGGCAGATTCAAAAAACTTGCGATAGTTTTTCCCAGAGCACCAAATTTATTAATACCAGTTCTTTGATCGAAGCAATTCCCTGATCTATAGCTCAAGAAAAGGCAGGGTTTCGACAGGGGGTGGGTCGAAGTTCCATGTATTTTTTACATACGGCATAGCAGTTGCCCGTCACAACGAAAGAACGATCTATTTTCGTTTTTGTTTTCGAAACTTTCACCATGATTGTACTGTCGTCTATGTTAGAGACTTCATCGAACTGGATGTTGTATAGCTCTTGCCTTCGGCATGCCCCCATTATGCCGAAGATTAGTGCAACCTGTAACAATAAACGATATAATAAGCTTGATGTACATAGCCAAGGCAAAAACTATGATTTATGAAGTAGTAAAGTGTAGGTACCTACTACCAAATGTATACACAAAGCGCTTAAACGGAGTGTCTAGATAACTTGCGTATGTAGTACGTAAGTACTAGGTAGATTAAATAACAGAACTAAAATACACTTACCTTTTCAAAAAGATACAAAATATCTGGTGAATCTTCCAGGAACATCTTTATTTGACCTGATGTAAACGTCAAGGACTTTTTTTCCTTGTGTCCTTCTGAACTGCTTTTCAGGAACGCTATGACTTTTGAATACTTCGTGATATCAATATTGTTGTAGATACTCAGTGTGGACTTGAGCATAGAATATTTAGCCCACATAGAAGATGGCTTGAATTTGTCGGAGAGGTCTTTGAGATACGCAAGAATGACATTTTCAGAAAATGATGTAGTTTTCTTTTCGATCTTCCATGCCAAAAAGTTATTATATTCTTTTTCATATAATTTTCTAGATTTTTCTGGCAAAAGATTGTGAGTTACTTTTGTTGCCAATTCTAGAATATCCGGAGGCGTACAAATATCATCGTCGCTATCCATTTTTAACTTTTAATTTGTATTTTAAAAACAAAACACAATGCGAAACATTAAATTCACGCGTAGGTACGTGTATTGTCACAGTGAACTTGCCGCCATTAAAATCTAACCAATGAGAGCGCAGCTGCGCGTGCAGGGCCAATCAGGAGCGAGTTCTTTTTTTATTTAATGGGCACAAGATCTTACCAAAGAGTTTTGTGTATGTAAGTTTAGTAGTTTCGACGAAGTTTTCACGTATAACCCAACTGTTTTCAAAAGCCAGCCTAATATCAAAATTTTATACAACTTTGTATGAGGATTTTGACATAAGGCTCGCCAGGTTAATTGGTCGCGTTATAATGATGATAAAAAGAGATTTTACGGTATCGATTTGGATATTATACCATCATGTGAAATTGCTTAAATTGAGTGTTTTGTTGTCTGCGCTATAACAGTAGTAATTATAAGTCAAGTATTGGAAACATAAGTAGAATGTTACAACATTAGTGTAGATAAAAGTTCATTATATTAAGGCGTCACTATCGGTAGGTGTGAAATCTCAGGGCGTAAATGAAAAGTTCGAAGCACGATTTAGAATAAACAATATATTGGAGAAAACAAAACACAGCCACGGTAATTAACACACCTAACAGTTCAACAAGTAACAAATAATAACAAAACGTAAGATTAACTTAGACAAGTGAAAAAAATGCCTGTCGCGTCAATAGCCCCGTACCCACCTAGCGCACAGGCTCGCGAGCCATGGCTCGCGAGCCAAATGCTCGGCTGGTGTGGACGTGCCTCGGGCTGCCTCGGGCGCGCGTTTGCTCGGCTGAGCACGGCTCGGCCCCGAGCCATCTGTTGTCGGTAAACTTGACGCGCTCAAAGGTGCCTCGGCGAGCGCTGTGCGCTAGGTGGGTACGGTTATGTTTTGGCTCGCGCGCGAAGCTAGGAAAATAGCTGCAGCTGAATATACACGACTTATGATGGCTCAGCCTGCCTCGCGAGGCGGCCTCGTGTAAATTGAACAAAACTACTGAGGCTCGCGAGCCTGTGCGCTAGGTGGGTAAGCGGCCTAACGCGGCTTATCGCGACTACGGGCGGTGGGACGAGTCGCGGTTCGGTGGAGTGGGTGGGCGGTGGGCGGAACTAACTATTTTAGTTCCGCTTCCTGGCCAAACATAGTTCTTCCGGTGGCGCCACTCAACATGAATCAGCGAATCACGGACCAGCAAAATTGGTCAAATGAGGTAGAGAGCGACATCTGGTGAGTCGAAGAGACAACAGGAGGCGTTAGAATGCAAGATCTGACAGTCGTATCGGCAATCGAAACATCTCGAATAATCCGCTAGATGGCGACTGTTCAAATGCAAAAATCCACCCCACATCAATTATCGTTACACCCTAATAAAGGTATTTCTATATAATGGTGCAATCCCAATTGTTTGAGATAAGCTTATTAATATACATATAATTTTAATATTCAATCCTAGCTGTCTTTCAGGTATGTGTATCAACACCAAATGAAGAGATACATTAAGCAAGATCTGTATTCATACCTATAGAATTCTGCAGATATTTTTAATAAACAGGCAGGCAGTAAGATGCTATTATCTATGGACACCAGAGCAGGTTACTGACAGCACAGGCCAGACTAAATAAAAAGTTTTAAAAAGAAAATAGTCTTAGTTTGTAATGTCTCACTTATGTGCAAAGACTTCTCACTGAAGATATCAGTACAGGAAGTAAGTGGCTATTAATTTGGAGTTAATGCTAGAATACAAACCATCCTAGGGCTCCATATACAATTTATAGAACCATTGTATACACACATTACAAATTCACTCACAGTTAGGCCCTTCGCACATGGAGCTACTCAAAAATGACTGAACTAATCAGTAATTACGATTACAAACCAGTTACAAATTGTATCTCGCACACGACGCTACTCAAGTTGTAAGGTTTCAGTCACTTCTGTTATTTCTGTTTACATTTTTCATTCATTTTTATCACAAAAAACAAAGAAACTTGGGAAACCAGTAGCGTGGAGACCGGTACGACGCGTCGCGCGTGATCGGTTGCTAACGCGTTACTGACCAGTTAGTAACTAGTCGCGTCGTGTGCGAACCTCCATAGAACATGTATGGGCTGTGACGCTCAGGCAACTCGTTAGTAATTTAAGTTTGTGACTAGTTCTTTTTGAGTAGCTCCATGTGCGAAGGGCCTTAGTTGAACCACTTTTTTGATTATTTTTAGTTATGAAATTAGTTTCTTTTTAAAAACTACTTTTATTTATTTAATTTCACTGTCTCAAAACTGTTCTGTCTAATTTAAATTTGCTATGCTATGTTTTAAATGCTATGCTATAAAGGGTAAATACCAATCTTAGTGCTTACAGCATAGCACTAGTGGAAGACACCAATAAGGTGCGATAAATTATTGATAGGCTAATCCAAATTGTTCACAGAAAAGGAACCCAAGTACTTAAGCGTTCATGTAGAAGGGCTCAAATCAGGCAGTGAACTTTGATTCCTGCTTTATTTGCTTGATTCCCTGATTTTTACTACGAACACATAAAATTAATTTGTATTCCAGTCCTAACTAAACAAGCGACCCGTCTACAAAATAATAATATTGAACATTGAACATTATGCTGCCAGTCACTTACCTTTAAAGAATAGAAAATGAACTTCGGCATTTAGCAGGTGCAAGTAATTTTAAGTGTTTTGTTGCAGGCATCGTTTTCGTCTTTGAGTTTGGACTTGGACTAACTTGGTGTTGACTGTAGAGTAATATATTAACTGAGTTTGAGAGTGGAATAAGTTTAATTGTTTAGTTTACTAGGTTTTTGATTATGTTTAAAGATAAGAAAGACATTATAAAAGTTTTTAATTCTAGTCCGTCTGTTTAGGAGGGAAACTCAAAACCACAGACAATGAACCAAACGAAACGATCCGGAAACGGAAAAAAGAAAAACAAAACAAAGTCAAAAACTGTGGTCAAAAATGACAATTTAACTGAAGGATGAGTAGGGTTGTAAAGCGGTAATATTACATTCGTAAACTTACGTAATATACCATATTTTAAGTAAAATACGAATAAATTACGGTAAAATTGGTAACGCTAACCACCACAGAAGCAAATAGAACAAAAGAAAAAGCTGTCAAAGTCAACGTCACACAGACGAGGGGTGCAGTTTGTAGTAGTGTTTACACAGACCAAAGGTTAATAAATAGCTACACTACCTATTACTATTACACAATTCCAATGGCGGCGTGGAAGCAAGTAGAAACAGGCGAGGCGCAGTCACCCCTCGTCTGTGTGACGTTGACTTTGACACCTTTTTCTTTTGTTCTATTTGCTTCTGTGGTGGTTAGCGTTACCAATTTTACCGTAATTTACCGTAATTTATTCGTATTTTACGAGCGTTTTCGGTAAAATTACGTAATTTTGCAACCCTAAGAGCGTTTTCACATTATCCGATCCGATATCGGTGTCGGACGCCGATCCGATATCGGGGTAAGTCAAATGTATGAAATATGTTCCGATATCGGGCCGGACAATATGAAAGACAGGTACTTATTTCATACATTTTACTTAACCCCGATATCGGATCGGCGTCCGACACCGATATCGGATCGGATAATGTGAAAACGCTCTCAGGATGAGCTTACAGTCACAGATAATACTAATTGACACTGACATTGACATCTCTATTAAAATGTATGTAGTCCAGTCAAGGAATATATAATATTACTTTGGCAATTATATTAAAATATTATTATAAATATAAATAGAATTAAATCCACGAGTCCAGTTATTTGTCTTTTTTTGTTAATGTTGTAATAGTACATAGAATATAGATCACAGCAATATCTATAAAATAGTTGTCTATAAGCTGCTAACTTTATCCAGGAAAATATTTTACTAAGAACTAAGATTATACATTTTAACAATACAAATTTTATAACGAGGTAAAGTTTCTAACTTTGTTTGTATGTTTGTAACGGCTATCTTCGAAACAATTCTATATAATAAACATTTTATCAATACTAAATTACTAATATTAAAACGAGGTAAAGTTTCTAACTTTGTTTGTATGTTTGTAACGGCTAATCTTCGAAAGAATTCTATATATATATGGTTCTATATTTATATACATTTTATAAATGAAATAAATGGCTTTAGTTACAATGAAGGTTAATTATGTTACTTTATCTACACTAATGTTGTAACATTCTACTTATGTTTCCAATACTTGACTTATAATTACTACTGTTATAGCGCAGGCAACTAAAACACTCAATTTAAGCAATTGCACATGATGTTATAATATCCACATCAATATCGTAAAATCTCATTTTAACATCATTATAACGCGACCAATTAACCTGGCGAGCCTTATGTCAAAATCCTCATACTAGTTGCATAAAATTTTGATATTAGGCTGGCTTTTGAAAACAGTTGGGTTATACGTGAAAACTTCGTCGAAACTACATACACAAAACTCTTTGGTAAGATCTCGCTCGCTCCTGATTGGCCCTACGCGCAGCTGCGCTCTCATTGGTTAGATTTTAATGGCGGCAAGTTTACTGTGACAATACACGTACGCGTGAAAAACTATTGTCAGCTTTCTTGTTGTTTGATTAATTGCATTAGTGAAGATAAAGTAGTGTATGCAACTGCATATAACACGGGTAATATAACACTCGTTACTATTATGAAACTCGCTGCGCTCGTTTCATAAACTCACACTCGTGTTTTAATACCCTTCCTTAAATGACAGTTGCATAAACTACTATTAAATTATTATACGAGCGATGTAATACCCGCACTAGACACGCTAGGCTAAGGTTTATCCCGAATTTCCAGCTTGATTGTGTAGGTATGTTCTCGCGGGAGGACATGCTGTTTTAATCCGAATATCCCACATGAAATTTTGATTGACAGAAGCGTAGCGAGGGCGCGTTTCGCTTTTTTTAAATAAAAAGACGGCAGGTTCTTTAAAACTGTACTGTACTGGCAACTATTGAGAAATAAGTACATTTTTATGATTTTTATCTTTTTAGATTCATGTGTGCTACTATTTATTTTCCAAAGATTAGAAACAGCACTAGGTCATCACCAGCTGCTGGTGACATAGGGGAGGGGAAAGTGAAGTTGATAACGAGAATGGAAAAAAGGCGAATCTTGAAAATTTCAAACACATCCACTGCAAATTACTGGAAGGAAGGAGTAGGAGGATATTAAAGGAAGAATTTCATACTGTAGTAAAATTATATTATTGTTAACAAACAATCTTAAGTTCTTAACTATTAGCTAATATACTAAGATTATTTATCTTCCTTCCTGGTTGGTATTCCTCATCATCATTGGGTACAATGTGTTTGAGGATGGCGTTGGCGATGCACTCGATGTAGTGCGTGTCGGCGCGCGTGCGCAGCGCCAGCGCGCGCAGCGGCGCGGCGCGGTCGGGCTGCAGGTAGCGGCAGCTCGCCGCCACCGCGCCCGCCGCCAGGTGCTTGTTGCGGATGCTGCGTGTACCTGACATCATCACTACGCTGAGCACCATTGGAAAACAATAATTTAATTTGTCTAGTAGGGTATATTAGGTATTATTCAAATATAACCTAATGTCAAGTGACAAAATTCAAATGCTATGAGCTGCTTAAACCAGGTATTAGATGTAACCAATGCACAATGTCCAAACGTATATTTTATAAGCATGACAGATGGATACATACCAGTCCAAGAACAAGGTATCGGCTCTTGGAAGGCAGTTCCATGAACGCACTCTTGAATGCTGTCTCGGTAGTATTCAGAGAGGTCCACACAGGATCTGATTCCATCCAACACCATGCCTTCCAAACCGATCTCTTTGGCCAAAATCAATGCTTTTTCAACACATGTCCATAAAGGTATTCGGTAACCTGTTAATACAGAAACGATCAATTTTGAGTGCAAGCTATTTAAGTCCTACTAATAAAATAAATGCGAAAGTTTGTGAAGATGTGTGTATGTAGGTATGTATGTTTGTTTGTTACTCTTTCACGCAAAAACTACTAATGGTTTTTTTATGAAACTTTACAGTATTATAGGTCGTACATCAGAATAACACATGGGATACATTTTATCTCGAAATCCCCGCGGGAACGAGTACAACGCGGGACATGGCTAGTGAGAGATAGTAAGAGAGATAATAAGAGATAGCCATAAATATGATTTACAGACTTCTTACTTAGATTTTAGCACAATTGCTTATAGTAAAAAAATTATCAGCCTGTAGTGCCCCACTGCTGGACGAAAGCGGATCATCTCACTGAAGGTAGAAGTACAGTGTGGATGATTAAGCGTAATCATGCCTGCTTAATTGGTCTCATACCCGAGCCACATTTGTGAATGAGCCATGTTTGTTGAAAATTAGAAACATGCTTCGCTTGACCCGGGAATTGACCCCGCGACCCCAGTCTTAGCAAGCGAATGAACACGCCACAAGACCACCTAGGCGTTAATATTAGATATACCAATAATTATTTTAATTACCGACTAGTTTAAATACGTTCAATTCAGTAGCATTGATCTCTTCGACGGAATGGTCGATGTCGTAGATGAGGAGTCTGCGTCGTATGGTTGTGCTGGTGATACCGTGTCCGTGCCCCATCTGCATCTTGACGGAGAGCCAGAGGCACACGCTCACCAGCAGCGGTATCCGGTCCACGAAGAGACCTCTCCTCATTACATGTCGCCTCAATACTAAGAAGGATAAAAAGCTTTCTTAATTATCCTATCAGATCATGATCATCTAGATATAACGTTTTTCTTACAAATAGGTAGTTAATTTGACAAGATTGATCATGCGATTAAGATTATGCACGGCACAGATTTGAAAGTAAATCAGCAAGAAAATATTGTACTGTAACTTAATAATTAATATTCGAGCTAAGATCAAGCTCAAAATATTGATTTATAATAATTAGTAGCTGACCTGGCAAACGTTGTTTTGCCATATAAAAATTAAGGGTGGACACCCTAATCACTATAAATTGAGATGTAAGATAGATATCCTATCTTTCATGGTGGATCAAATTGCACACAGTGGCCAAATCAAATTCAAAATCGATTCAGTTGTTTAGGAGTCCATCCCGGTCAAACAACGTGACACGTAATTTTTATATATAAAGAGTAGCGACCCGCCCTCGCTTTGCTTCGGTTGCTCAAGATTTCGCGTGGGAAATTCGGGATAAAACATCGCGTGTTTTCTCGCGAATATATACCTACATCGCTCGTATCTCCTTCCGTACCCCACCCGTGCGATGCGGTAGGTATAACAACCCGTCCACGATCGAGCATTATAGTCCAATCGACAAAGTAGTTATAGAGTTAGCCGTCGATTTCGATATAATATTTCTCTTTTGTAGCTTTCAAATGACATAAGTTATGTCACTGTGGAGCAATACCATCAGGGTCAACTGCACATACACCCAGTGCCGATTCTTCGGTGGTCGAAAACACCGCGTTGGCGGTCGATTTCGATATAACTGTCAAAGAGTGACTTGTACAACTCTTCAAGAGCTTTCAAATGACATAGGTCATGTCACTGTTGAGCATTAGGATCAGGGTCGATACTTCGGTATAGCATAGCCCAACTCCATTCTTCGGTGGTCGAAAACACTAAGTTGGACAGCGATTTCGATATAACTATCAAAGAGTGACTTATAAAACTCTTTATGAGCTTTCAAATGATATGTGTCATGTCACTGTTGAGCAATACGATCAGTGTCAATACTTCGGTGGTCGAAAGCACCGAGTTGGCCGTCGATTTCGATGTAACTGTCAAGGAGTGACTTGTAAGAGCTTTCAAATGACATCAGTCATGTCACTGTTGAGCAATACGATCAGGGTCAACTGCATATACACTTAGTGTATATTCTTCGGTGGTCGAAAACAACGAGTTTGGCGTCGATTTCGATATAACTATCAAAAAATGACTTGTAAGAGCTTTCAAATGACATAAGTCATGTCACTGTTGAGCATTCCGCCCAGGCTCCACAGCACCTCCAGTGGTAATTCTTCGGTGGTCGAAAACACACAGTTGGCCGTCGAATTTAATATAACGGTCTAGGAGTAACTTGTACAACTCTTCAAGACCTTTCAAGTGACATAGGTCATGTCACAGTTGAGCATTGGGGCAGACTCCATAGTTACCTGCCCGAGGTCGTTAATTTTTATATTTCTGGAGCGTGTAGTTCAATAACGGTTGGGAATATGGAAAGAGTGGATAAAATTAAAGTTATAGAAAATTTTATAAGCTTTCATTTCATCATACACTTTTTTTTGCTACATTGCACCGTTTTTGAGATATTCGCGAATAACCTGAAATTGACACCTTTGTCACCCCCCCCCCCCCCCCTCCGGCGCACCTCCTAGACGTCAGGACTTTTAGTATGTTTTTTCCCTGAGCACCCTCAATACGTTTCTGAAGAAATCGCTTAGGTACCCTCTCACGCATTCTATACCCTCCTTTGAGATGTTCTTTAATTACTAATTACTACTATTATAACTATTACTATTATAACTAAAATCTAACAGTATTCCAACTCCATACAAACGCACGAAATTAGAGTTTTAACTCCGCGCGCCGATCTCGGTACACATTCGGTACCCTACAGTGGCGAATGTGCCGCAGTATTTTATGACTTTTTAATTTAAAGAAATAAGTTAATCTGTACTATCAAAAAACTATCAAAAAACAAGTCAAGCCTATCGCGTCTGTGTGTACGGCGCGTATCAAGGACAGGGCCGAGTTACAATAGTGTTAGATTCTATTACTGTGCTATTTTGTATATTTCTCATCATAACTCTGCCACAAACCCCTCTGTCCACTTGGATCCACTGCGTGGCTCCATTGATGGATCCTAGTACACTTTTTTGTCTACCTGAGTCCATCGAACCTGTCAGTTCCAAATAATGGATTCTAAAACACTTTAAGGTCCACTTGGATCTTATAAAAAAAAAAAAATAACCCTAACCTACCGAATAGTACCTACGCCTCTAAACTCTTTGGAAGATCCAAGTGGACCTTAAAGTGTCTTAGAATCCATTATTTGGAACTGACAGATTCGATGGACTCAGGTAGACAAAAAAGTGTACTAGGATCCATCAATGGAGCCACGCAGTGGATCCAAGTGGACAGCATGGCCACAAACTGTCCGATTTTAATAATTTATAGAGGTTTTTCATACCTTGGATTACATTATTCAAATTTGAGTACCTACCAATCCCTATTTTTTTTTATCATACGTAGCCTATGTCCTTACCTAAAGTGTACTCTACCTATAGGTGAAAGAAATTTTATATTATGACGAATACTTCCCAAGATTAGCCCTTACATACAAACAATATACATACCTACTAATTAGGTAAGCACTTGCATACTTACTTTTAGTGCAATGTTTGTAGGCTGAGTCACGGTTAACGAGTATGCTAGTTTAGAATTTAGTGACTGCTCCATTTACAGGCAAATTGTGTATTCCGTATCCAACTCTGTGCGGGTGGGCATCAACATGTTTATATGAGTTACTCTAATAATACTTAAGTAGGTATAAATACAGTGATACTTTACATAAATGTGACGAATAGTTACGTTAGTTAGATAGAAGTAAAAGACAAGGTGAAAATGTTATTACCAACCACGAGGAATATCATGGAAGTACACAGAGAGATATTTCTCGAAGAGTTGGCATGTTTGTCCGACGACACCGTGTCTCACATTGTGCACGTTAAACAACTTGCACATCCACCAGATGAACTTGCGGCCAGTCGGGCCGACCAACTTATCAGGACGTACTGAATTGGTCCCATCTGTATAAAAAAAATTGTCATCTCCATTTGTTTGTGCTTTCAATAAAATTGTAGTAACTTACATACCCCGTTCGCACTGATTGCTAATTAAATAAGGTACTTTGTGTTGAAAACGAAATTAAGTCAAGTAGTATAACTAAACAAACTTTTTCAAAAGCCCTTTCTTACCTCAAGATCGACTCGCAGTCGCACCTCAAGTCTGACTTAAAACATAGCTAACGATCTAGTACCCACCTATTCCATTACTTTGATATTGCATCTTGCCAGCCCTTTTATATTATTTTGGTTTTGTCCACTTTACTTTCCCTTAAAATTGTAAACAAATTATTTTAACAACGAACGTCAACAACAACAACAACCTTTGACTTGCTTTGACGTACATGTATTTGCATGTATTAGTAATAATTGACAATGCTGTAGCTGTATTAGTAATAATTACCAACTGTAATACCTACCTTTTTGGATAGCATAATAAACAAAGAAGTTTTATGTGTTATTTGCAAGCTTAGAGCGTTTCCACATTATCCGATCCGATATCGGTATCGGACGCCGATCCGATATCGGGGTAAGTAAAATGTATGAAATATGTACCTGTCTTTCATATTGTCCGGCCCGATATCGGAACATATTTCATACATTTGACTTACCCCGATATCGGATCGGCGCGGCGTCCGACACCGATATCGGATCGGATAATGTGGAAACGCTCTTAGTGTCATAGTGCTTCGATCAACAATACACAACTAGATTTCGGGTAGTGAGGAACAATAAATCACTATAACCCTACCATGTTGCGAATAACGAATAATGTATGAATCTATGAGTCATGATGAAACCTTTTTAAATTAGTAGGGTTGACTTGTTCTTCCCGCCAAATAATTGGCGGCCATTTCAAATTCAAATTTCTGTTTCCAATTTGTTGAACCCATGGACTTATGATTATAATAATAAGTCCATGGTTGAACCACAAGTGTTGAATGACAAGTGCGGGCCAGGCGGAGAGCGCGCCTAGCCACCACAGACAAATAATCTGTTACAAAACCCGGTCAAATTAAGAAGTTCAATTTTCGTTTTAATTGTACGTACGTTGGATGACACTTAATTTTACAGAGTATTTATCGGTACTTACCGGTTTTTGTACATAATAATAGTGATGTCCTTCAAGTGGGCTGAGCTTCAAGCACCGGTGCGCACACTGACCCGGGAATAGGCCTACAGTTTGAAATAAAGCCCTTACCCATTAGCTTCCCCTTAGCCAATTTTCGGTTTTATTTATTGTTTTTAAAACTGGTAACCCTAAAGGTATGAAAACCGATAGTTTCCAAATTTTTTGAATACATATCCGAATAAGAAACTACATAAAATTCAAGCGATGATTGTTGATAATAAAATGGCGTCTGCCAGCCAGCTTTCATTTAGGATTGATTAGTTTGAGTGTTAACTTTGTGTGAAAATGACTTGGTTTCCACAGTGTGTGTTGTGTGATTACTCTAATGTATAAAAATCAGAGTGCGTTATATTTTATCGTATAATTATTTATCGTTATTTTTTAATATAATCCATGATATCGTGTATTGATTGCAGTGTGCATTACTATCGTTTTATCTTCAGTTTTTATAGTATTACCCAAACGAGCCTGGTTTTAACAACCATGATTTAAATCTATTTAGTTTAATGCCCTAACTGTGCTATTTCCACAAACGAATGTGCGTCAGCCGAACGAGGTCGAATGCATGTGTTGCTGAACGTTTGTTCCTAACCACATTCGACTTCATTTTATGACCAAAGGCGGTGGTTATTGACCGAAAACGTTGAGAGGATATCGTCGGTATCATGCAGCCTCCGCTTGTGATAAAACAAGGGACCAGTACAGGTCAAGTTAGTATACAACCGGGGATGGTAACTGTTCCAATGACTGTAAACTCGAGTATGTCAGGTACCATACCGAATGTTATGACTTTGAACAAGCCTGGCGGACAGAACGTTGTTGTCACTACACAGAACCTCGGGTCAGCGCAGCCAGCCATCATGCCTAATGTTCAGATCTTGAATATGAGGCCTGGTGCCCCAGCAGTCAGTGCACAGAAGTCCGTGGCCACAGTGTCTCCCAGAGTGGTGATAGGGACTCCTCAAGTAGTTGGTTCAAGAGCTGCTGCTCCCGGTGTAAGTTTGTTGATATAACTGTGTATATAAATTCCCTAATCATATTGTTAATAATTATCACCCAAAGCTCACATCACCTTTTAACTTTAGACTGATAGAATTAACTTAATTTAACTCTAAAGAAAATAAATAAAAATAAAAAATAACTTCTGCCAACTCTAATTTAAAGTTGTGTTGCTTTGTTTTGTGTAACACTAATTAACTTTATGCTTACAAGAATAATTGAAATAAAAAGACATTTATTGCCAATACAATCACCACCATGTATCAGCCTGTAATATACATCGGCAGTGCAAAGGTCTCACATTCCACTGGAGATATCAGTACAGTGAAAAGGATTAGGCATAATTAATGCATATTTGATTTAGCTTATTTATCAAACTAAAGGACTATTAATCAATGTAGAACCTTCTTACGTGTTCTGTATATTATTACACTTTCTATAATAGTTCTATCAGTCTAAAATATATATTATATTAACATTGTATAGAATTCAGTGCTTTGTATAATTGCAAGGTCTCACATATACTCCAAAATCTGGCTGGTTCTTATACCTCTTGAATTATTTCAGATCAATCATATACCATGACTGTCACAACGGTATTAACAATATGAACATTGTTTGAAGCAGTTCTTAAATCAACACATTTTTAGAAACTTTTCTAACTTAATATAAGCTTTCAAAGATGTTAAATAATGAATATTTGGTGTAAAGTTACCTATTTCTGTGATTTTAAAGACAAATTTTATATATTTCGGGCACCCCAATAACTTTTTGATTAAATCAAGCTAATATAACATTTCATTGAAGCAATCTAAAAAGTAAATAAATGTTGACATTTTGTTAAAATGTTTATGCTTACTGGAGATATTGAGGAGGAGTCCTCCTCGGATTAGGAGTATACAGCATCCTGGCCAATGGACCTACACCGGGTTGGTGATTCCAAACTGAGCCGGAAGTAAATTGGGATCATGCTTGTGAAAAACCATGAAAAATTCTAGTTAATTGCCATACTTTGTAATAAATAGTTCATTATTTCAAAATCATTTTTTAAAGTCATTAATTTAATGACTGAAGTGCTTCAAATAATTTCCAATATCAATCACATCACATCACTATACCAACAATAATAGGTATATGTTCATATCATTATGCATGTATGGATTTATATAATATACTTACTCTATATACTGAACCCACCATGTATCCATGTATTAGTCATGCAAGTCTGCTGAACTGCGTTACTCCTTGACTGTCTCTCATATTATGCCGCAAAACAGACTTTTATGTATTATTATGATTGTTGTGTTCTAAAAAACAATGAATTATTATATATTGCATTGCAATGTTGTCTGCTCATGTTATTTATGTTTAAAAAAGTAACCAACATTATGTTGCAATGTTTGTACTAAAATCAGCTTAAGTATATCCTTTTATGTGAATTAAATATTAATTTGAGCTATCTTCAGTTTTGTAAACAATTGAGTAAATATTACACAGAGTTGTAAATAATGTGAGTGTATTCTGATAGCGTAGGCCTCATACTATGGAGTTGAATATGGTGACACGGCTTCCACTCGCTACCTGCACCCGAACCCAGCCCTCAGCCCACTCCCTCTGTACTCCTACTCCACAGTAATCAATGTAGCACCATCATATTCACAACATAATATTGTACTTACTCAATTTGTTTAAAATTAACAAATGACCTGCTTCATTTTCGAATTTAATTTTGGTAAAATAATTTTTATACGTTTTTGTCATTAGAAAGTATTGGTTGAGTTGATTTAGTCAATTGAAATTGAAACTAGGCGTTCATTTTTAGATAACGCTGCAAACTCTGCAGAGTCTTCAACCGGGGCAGCAGGGTCATTTGTTGTTAAAGACTGAGAATGGTCAATACCAGCTGCTGAGGGTGGGCCCCGCGCCCGCGACCAACACGCTCGCGGCGCCGCCCTCGCAGGCCATCCGGCTGTCGACCGTGCCGGCAGTAAGTAGGCACCACACACCCGCTGCGCCACACCATACCACTCCGACTAAATACTCTACTACCACACTCTGCCCACTCCCACCGCCCAGACACGCAACAAACAGTGCGCACACATCTTGTTCGATATCATTCTATTAATAATAATCATGCATGCACGAATACGTGGTGGAGGTGTCGGTTCTGAGCGATCATTAACCAGGTAAGAGTGGTTCGGTGGTGACTCCAAGTCGTGTCGTGGCTCATCCTCTAGGCGTCCGTCGGTTCCCTCATACTGCGCCATCGGTCGAGTGTGCTTGCGCCATACGAATGGGAACGTTTGAGCCTGTCGTTGAATGCTGTAATGTTTGACCCTGTAGCGATTCCTTTTTTCACTTGGCTTGAGAATGTTGGCTTAACCCGGTGTGATAGCATGCGGTGGGGTGTGTGTCGCGAGGCTAGTGTATCAGAGAAACTGTTGGCGGCAGCACCCCGGCGTGGCGACGGTCTCGACGAGCGTGGCGCCGCCGGGCGTGCTCCAGCCGGGTCTGCCCCCGGGCGCCTCGCAGCAGACCAACGTCTCCGGCGCGCCTCCGCTGCAACAGCCCACTCTGCAACCGCAATCATCCAATGCACACATCGTTGTAAGTATTTGCAATATAAACGATTAGATTAAAAAACTGTTCTATAAGTACTGTAATATAGAAATTTAAATAAAACTTAATATAGTATTCGTTACATGAGCCGTGTCAGAGGCCTTTGGCGGCTCAATAACTCTGACACCAGGATTGGTCAGGTTGACTATCCACTCGATGAAGAAGAAGAAGAATAAAACTTAATCTGCACCCCAACTTATACAAGTACATATCTACAATCTCATTTTGTTAAGCATGGAAGAAAGTGCGTGTCCGACATTTGCCAACAATCTTACTTTCAACCTATTTTCAACCAACAAAAACATTTTTCCGCCCGTTTTCAACGTAACCATTCTCCACAGAAACCTTCCGACAACACGAAAGAGAAATGCCGTAACTTCCTCGCGAACCTTCTAGACTTATCCAGTAAAGAGCCTCCGTCTGTGGAGATGAACGTCCGAAACTTGATCCAGGAGTTGATTGACGCCCAAGTCGAGCCGGAGGAGTTCTGCGATAGACTGGAAAGACTGCTCAATGCGAGTCCACAGCCGTGCCTCATTGGGTTCTTAAAGGTAAGATTAACTTTAATAAAACATACCAGTTTCGAAGATTAGCTTCGATGAGATATGGATTTAATACTCCCATTGTCGTGGTTTGGTTTCGACTTTGCTCTCGGGGGTACGATTTCAAACTCCCATTGTGAGATTGTGATGTTGAAAGTCATTGGGCGAACTTAAATTTTCGAAACCAGTATGATATAGAACTTAGTGTAGCGCCACATCTGCGGAACGTACGGCGCCGAACCTTCCGCTCTATGACACATCAGTCGAAATTACGCCGCGTACTGATGTGTCATAGATAACTTGAAATACACTACGAGCGTATTTAGCGGAAGGTTCGGCTACCAATGTCCATATTATGTAAAGAAAAAAACTGGTAAAAAGGAACCGGAACTCGCTTAAACGTGCCATCTCCAAACTATTGAACGGATCGGTTATTAGCGTTTTCCATGAATCTCCGACTCAAAGGTGTACAAAAGACCAATATTTTATCATTGTCATCTCCACCACTGAAGACAAGAAAATTGTTGGCTAATCTTTCTGGTATCGATACTTCATTAAGATTATTAAACTCGGTTTTTGTTACACGTAGAAACTTCCTTCTAGCTCTGTATAATGTGTCTTTTTTTGTGGTGAACGTTGGAATTACATTTATGACATCTTCCACTTCATCTTTTAACTGAACGACAACATCTTCAAACACTTCTTTGACGGACTTGAATGTCTTGCAGACTTCTTTTTTGCAGGAATCAATAACAATGTCAATATGATTTTGGGCTAAATTTTTTCTGCAAGAATGTACCGGTTGATGGAGTTTTTTTCCATATTTAATATTGCAGTCGCGCTACATTCCGCTCTATTTACGCAACGCCATGAAGTCGTGGTATTTTTGTTAGTTTTATTGAAATTATATTTATGCCCATTGTGTATAAGCAATTCACCGCCCCTCTGGCTCTCGATAAATTGTATTTTAGGAGTGATACTCGTTTCATTGGTTTCACCTTCATCACTACTCTCCATATTAGGTAATTTAAAATACACGTACAAAGAAAGAAAACGTAATTTATGGATATTGATTGAGAATTAAACCAGTGGCAAAGAGTTGAAAATTGACAATAATTGTGTTGTTATTCAAATGACGTCCATTTCATAACATAAGTGGCCAGTATCTTTCAGATAACAAACCTCTTTTGTGTACTACTTGTATACGGGCTGTTTTCCGCAATTAGACCTCTCTAGTTGGGTCCCTTTTTTATCACCAAGGGTGGCGAGTTGCAACAAAGACTAGGTGCTATGTTAACAAGATGCGAATTTGTCCAGGTCATGTTAAGGCGATTAGCTATGGCGACAGTTTACTTTTCGGACAAAATGCTAAGTTGTCCGCATGATTTATGTAGAGTTGCTTCATAGACGACTTTACATTAAAGACTAGTTGCAAATTAGTCCACATGATTTTAAGACAAGTTGCCGCATACGACGACTTGCGTTTTAGACCGTCTGATACTAACCCCTTTTTTTAACCCTCTTTTTACGAATATCACTGCGACGGAAGAGTGGATTCTCCAAAGTTTCAGTATATGATGCAGTATTGTAATGGAACTTGCTCCAACTATGGTCGAAAGAAGTAGTAGTATTTATTACGTTTTATTTACCGTATCCTCACTGTACTGCTATCTCAATGAGGTCTGGACATTGCAGCGCTCGTGGCGTAGTTTGACTAAGCGATATTAGCTCATTGCAAGTGTTAAGCAATGTGCGGCTCGGCTCCTACGGATGGGTGGCCGATAATGGTATTTCTATCTGCGTGCTACCGTACTTCGCAGGTCCCGGTTGTTTCAGTCGTAAGACCATGACGGATGTCTTTAGGCGGTAAAAACCTCTGACACCAGGATTGGCCACTAACAAGCTCGAACTGAGACATTGGAGACTAATACTCGTAAGTTATTTCCCTACTTTCTTCTCACCCACGTGTTACCCAACAGAAAAGCTTGCCGCTGCTCCGTCAGTCGCTGGTCACCAAGGAACTGGTGATCGAGGGCATCAACCCGCCCGCGCTCCACGTGGCCTTCTCCACCATACCTGCTCCTACACCGACGCCTTCCATATCAACTACCAACGTTCAGCAAATGGTGAGTTTGTGCATTTCTTACCTTATTAATAAGTTACGGTTTCTTGGATTCCTAATAAGTGATAGTGGTAGATTTTTTGATTCTGAAGTAGTACTTTTGCCCCCAAATATTGAAACTCATGAAAATACTCAAATAAGGACCACTGATTTTCATACATTTTTGAGAAGACGTTGTCAAAATTGTATGGATTGAAGGCTGCTTGAATTTGAGTTGCGTTTAGTTTTTTGGAGTTTTCTTATATTCACAATCAATTTCGAATGCACACTGTCGCGAATTGCAATTTTATTTCGATTAAAGGGTTGTACGATTATTCAAAGCATAATCTCGTAATAAAAATAATTTTATTTGGTTCACTTTACACATGTCTGTATTGATACTATCTATTTTCTATAGACGAAAATGTAAACTATATACACTCGGCGTCACAAAAATCGCACCTATATGTTTTTTTCAGTAAATCGCTCCTAAAATATAGCACATACATACCACGTGTAAAAATTATATATCATTGTAAAGTGCACTTCAATACCTTTACATTAATTACCGGTATCATTAAAAAAACAATTACCATTTCTAACCAGGGACCAATCAACAAAATGTTGGAAAAAGTGCTCACTTAAGGAGCGCTAGTTGAGCTACCTTAATAGGGTATAAAAGGTAATGTCCAGGTAAAAAATGGGTCATTCGCTACCCGGACGCTAGAGTAAACACACTGGAACCACATACGCTAAAGAATAACACCTGAAGATGGATACAACCCCTGATGAAGCCGCTCAAATCATTGCACTATTGCAAACAGGACTGCGACAGGCTGACATTGCTTGACAGTTGAACCTAAGCAGATTCTCGGTTCGCCGAGTATACCAACGGTTCCGTGAGACTAGTGGCTATACCCGAAGACGTGGATCCGGAAGAAAACACTGCACATCCGAAAGAGACGACCGCTTCATTGTGTCCACGTCGTTGCGCCACCGCTTCAGCAATGCTGTTGAGGTGCAACAAGAGCTCCGATCAACTCGCAGAACGTCTGTGAGTGTCTCTACAATTAGAAGAAGATTGAAAGAAAAGAAATTGAGTGCTCACAGACCTGCTAGGGGCCCAAAACTGACCATGCAACATCGAAGAGAACGGATGCAATTTGCTCAGGAGCATATCAACTGGACGCTGGACCAGTGGAGGGCCGTTCTCTTCACCGATGAGACAAGAGTGTGTCTTTTCTGCAACGACCGACGCAGAAGAGTGTACAGAAGAAAAGGAGTGCGTTTTACTCAGCCTTGTATTGAGGAAACCGTTGAATACGGAGGTGGTTCCTGTATGTTCTGGGGTGGCATATCCGTCGATGGGAAGACGGAACTTGTGTGCGTCTCTCGGACTGGCGGTGGTCGCGGGCAAGGGTCTCTGAATGCTGGGCGGTACATAACGGAGATCTTAGAAGACCATGTGGTCCCGTATGCCGGTTTTGTTGGCGATGGGTTCATGTTAATGCATGATAACGCCCGTTGCCACACTGCGTTTGCTGTGCGGGACTACTTCTCAGCATCTCTGGGACGATGTAAAGAGCCATGTACGAGCACGAGATCCTGCTCCCACCTCCCTCCAAGAGCTCCAGGATGCCGTGATGGAAGAATGGGAAAACATACCCCAGGAGAGAGTGGTTACCCTCGTAAAGTCCATGAAGGATCGGATGGAAGCAGTTATCAAGGCAAGAGGCGGAAACACTAGATTTTAAGGACTTGTTTGTATTTTTTTTTTCATGTTTTTAATTTTATTTTTTGTAATTTTTTTATTTTTTATGTTTTTCTTAATTAAAAGATTTAAAACACATGCATTTGTTTATAATTTCTAATAGGCAATTAAATTACCTTTCCAATGATGTCCTACAACCATACCCTGACTATTGACAAAGTTTGAGTAAAAGTATTTTAAAGTTGCTTTTTTAAAAGGTGCGATTTTTGTGACGCCGAGTGTAGAATAAATTGTCGAAAATCAGACTCGCTCCACTACATGCTTATAGTACTACTACACACGTACATTGACAATCTACAACTATAGGTATTCTCATATATGGTTAACGCACAATTATACATTTTTGTTTGATGGTTTCTGCTGAGATTAAGACACAATTCCGCGAGTGTCAGTGCGCTCGTTGTGGGCTGGCGTAAACAAGGTGGGGATTATTATTTATTTAAACGGGAACTTACGTACGAAAGTTCCCGTTTAAATAAATAATAATGACATTAACGTACGTTTCAATTAAGGTGGGGATTGTTGTTCTTACACTCAATAACCCCTTCATTAATTAAGGGCGCAGTCACACTGGGTAATATCGAAGAACAACTTAAAATTACGATAAAATTTAATCGGACATAGAGAGCTTATTTAATTAAACTGCGTTATAATGAAACAAGACTTAAACCTTGTAATATGTAAGTAAGTATGAGCCAGTTAATGTCCTATTGCTGGACAAAGGCCTCTCATCTCGCTGAAGATTTCAGTACGGTGAGGAGGATAATGTAATAACTAATATGTAATCAGTTAAAATTTAAATCCTTTTTTTATTGTAAACAAGTTACGCCCCGCGGTACACCCGTATATATTCCGTCACTGCTTACCGTTTAAACCTTCCCAGCCCGGCAAGCATATAATCAAAGACGTATATCTCAACTATTCCCTAGAAATTTGGTGGATATATCAATGTTACCAATAATATATTGCCTAATAATTCGACGTTGCAACACCGGATTCATTCATTCAATTCGACTGGTTTCACTTCACTTACTCTGTCATGATGGGCTGGATATAGTATGAGTGACATGTGTGACACCTTTTCAATGCATTTAGTCTTCACTTGAGAGCAAAAACGAGAGTTTTTGACTTTGCAAGTAGATATAGAGAAGTTTGTCTAATAAGTCTAATAATCTGAAAACCTTTGAGACTAACATTTCATAACAAAAATCAGCTTAATCGGTCTAGCCGTTCTCGAGTTAAACCACGAATGATTTTAATATTATATAGAAAAACGCTCACAATTACTGAATCTGTGTTAAACTTTAATCAAGTCAGGCGGTGACTAAATAAAAAACAGGCTTAGTATACCAGTGCCAGTGGCGGGTTTGCGCGATCGAACCGCACAGTAAACGCAAGTATGTATGTTCTGTGGCTAACGTGTTTATGTTTTAAGTCAGCCAAAAAGTTTTTCAGTCAAAAAGTGTTCAGTGGGTTTGAGAGTTGCACTTTCAGTTAATTTTGACTAGCCGCGACCCGCAGTTTTACCTGTCGCTGTTTCCGTAAGAATTTCAGGCTATGTTTTATACATAGCCTGACCTAATCTTCTTCTTAATATAGCTACCCAATACAAAAAGAAAATTCGAATCATACAATACATACAAACAAACAAATGTTAACTCCATCTGTGCGCAGATTCAAAATAAAATACTTCGGTACCGATTATCTATTTCTTATTACTTTATTATCAGTAATAGCAACAAGAGCTTAAAGATTAAAACGAGGGGGTCGTTTTAATCTTTAAGCTCTTGAGCTAGCTCTTGGCTCCAATAGAAAATAATATTTGTTGGTAATTGTGGCAGGGATTAGCGTTTTTATTGTTATACTAATATAATAAACCTGAAGAGGATTTTTTGTTTATTTGAACTCGCTAATCTCGGAAATTACCAATACGATTTGATTAACTATTTTTTAATTCATTTGCCACGTTCCCCGGGAAGGTTATGGGCTAGTTTTATCCTGACAATTCTCACGGGAACGGGAACAACGCGGGTGAAACCGCGGAGCGCTGTGGGTTAGTATGTTCCTGAAGATTACATTTTACTAATAACTAACCGCGCCCCGCGGTGTTACCAGCGTTGTACCCGTTCCCGCGGGAATTTCCGAATAAAATGTATCCCATGTGTTATTCTGATGTATAACCTATATTACTGTAAAGTTTCATCCAAATCCGTCCAGTAGTTTTTTTGTGAAAGAGCAAGAAACATACATACATACATATATTCCATCCTCACAAACTTTCGCATTTATAATATTAAAGAGGCCGAGAGAGATTAGCGCGTTCAAACAAACAAACAAAAAACCTACAATTGTTATCCGAATTGAGAACCTCCTTCTTTTTTTGGAAGTCGGTTAAAAAAACAAACTCTTCAACTTGAGGTAGCGAATAATCATTATTCTCATTAACCAATTAAGTCGTCTGTTTTGAATCTTTGCATCATGAATATCTGTCCAATTAATATTGCTTTAACCAAAGGAATTGTACATACAAATACTTTTCAATTATAATGTGTAGTGCTCCCCTTAGCGGTCAATATGTCCAGTGTATGTTAGATGTATGTATTAATTTATATAATGCACGTTAGATTCCGATCCGTGGAGGGTATTAATTTGCTATAGAAACGCGATAGACAATGAAGACGCCCGTTCAATTGAATACTCTATATGTAGTGGTTGGTGGTTGGGTATTGTGGAAGTGGAGGATTGCTCATCTGAATGCTGCCAGTGCGTTATTATGAAGGGGTAAATAAAATTAAAATATCTGTAATATTATTATGAGGTCTGTATATTTTTTATCAGACTGACAAAAGGGGATGATTTTTGGGTAAATAAAACAAGTTACGGTTTTCTTACTTAGTTTCTTAATAGATTCGTTTCTTTATGTAGCGCTCGTGGCGTAGTTGGACTGAGCGATGTTAAGTCATTGCGATTGTTAAGCAATGTTCAGCTCGGTCCCTTCTTGGGAGGCCGAAAGTGGCATTTCTATTTAAGCATTACTGTGATTCGGACGCCACGTTAAATTGTCGGTCCCGGTTGTTTCAATCGTAAGACCATGTCGGACCAGGTTTTCATCTTTGAGGCGGTCTAAAAACTCCAATACCAGGGTTGGCCACTAACCTACTCGATCTTACTCTTTATTGTAATATTACATAATATGTACTTTCGTATGCTTATACAAAACATAAAAAAATCACATATTTTTATGTATCATAATTGAGGTAATCTCGAAAACAACTTTACCTGTGGATTTTTTTTTTTATAAAATCGCTGAAGTCGCAATCTACTCAAAATTCCAACTAAATACTTCGTTGATAGGTGGAATTACGACGCGGTTGAAATCGCCAGTCGCAGCTTAATATGGGGATGAATACTGAAATACGTTTTCCCCCAGTGTACCCGCAACCTAATCCCATTATCAGCCGTAGACGCACGACGACCTGTCTCTTCATATTCTGTCATTCATAGTTTGTTTTCGTCGCGTTAACTTTGTTCCTTTTATTTATAAGTCCGCTGCGATCTATTGTTTTGTTTCTCCAGTGTGGTATCGGATCGGATGTTTAGGGTCTCTGCTCACTAGACCCAACTGATACCCGACATTAACCTCCTCAGAAAAATGAATGAATGAATGAATGAAAAAAAAGTTATCAGTGAATGGTTTAATCACGATTTAAATTGGTTTTCGACTATTTACTAATAACAATTTAATTAATACTAACACGTGTTCCAGTACACGTGTTAGTATATAGAGAGGGAAGTGTAATGAGATGTATAGCGTAAGATAAACTATAATGTAACGATTCAACTTTCCTCATCGTCGCTCCTTGGCCCCTACTTTTTGTCGACATGTTATAACATAGAACCAGTAAACGTTAAGTGGTCCTATACTTTTTGCCGACATGTTACAAGCAGTAAAATGTGGTAGACCACGTGTGGACACCGCGTTATTAACCACTAAACATGATGTGGATATCGCAGGGCATGAGTGCATCGTGCAAGCAAAAGTCGGGTCGATGACTGGTCCACTCGCGGGAAATCAAACGGTGAACCGTCTCGAGTTGATGTTACCGTATTCTCATAGTACTGCAAACAAATATAACGGTATAACCATTCACCTGGCTCCGGCTAGAAGAGGCTATCGGCGGCCTTGGCGGTCTAAATGCCCCCAAAAAGGACCGATAGGAGAAGGTACTTCGAGAACAAACTGAGTGTGGCGGCACGCTATAAGGCAGCAGCCCTGCTAGCCGTCTAGGATACTATGGGCTAATTCCCTGTATATCTGAAACTTTATTATTACTGAAACTCAAAGGAGAAATAAACGGACCGATTTTCAAACAACGACCTTTGGCGCGAAATTAAGGACTCTGATTGGATGTTGGAATGTTCGTACGATGCGCGAAGAAAGTAGAGGACATCAGGTTGTTAAATATATGCGGGACTACCAGTTACAAATACTTGGCATTTCTGAAACGAGATGGAAAGACTTTGGGGAACAACAAATTGAAGACTACACCCTTTTATACTCGGGGCAGATAGAAAAACACGAATATGGTGTGGGGATTCTGGTTGCTAGAAATGCCCGAAATAGTCTACTTAATTGGCAACCAGTGTCAGACAGAATTATCATGGCACGCTTTACAATGCTACGCACCTACTAACGCAGCGGAATTGAAGCGGATGTAGAGGCGCGCATAAATAAAGCCAGAGCCACATATGCGCAACTGAAACCTGTCTGGACATCTTCCATAATCACTCGGCGTACAAAGATCAGAGTATTCAACTCCAATGTCAAGTCAGTCCTCCTGTACGGATGCGAGACGTGGTTAGTTAAAAAAGAAATAACCAGTAAACTGCAAGTCTTTGTAAATAAATGCTTACGACGCATACTGGGAATCCACTGGCCACAAACTATCTCCAATACAAGGCTGTGGGAGATGACTGACCAAGAACCCATCGACAAGGAGATCCTAAAAAGAAAATGGCGCTGGATTGGACATGTATTGCGGAGACCAGACAATCATCTGTCCAAGCAAGGGTTATCGTGGCAAGCGCAAGGAAAAAGAAGGCCTGGCCGCCCCCGCACAACCTGGCGGCGCTCAATTGATAAAGAGGCTGCATCGACTGGACTCGGCTGGAAGGACCTGGAAGTTGCCGCACAAAATCGGAAGCAGTGGAGATCTCTTCTGCGAGCCCTATGTCCCTGATGAGGGATAACAGGACTTCATCATCATCATCATCACTGCAAACAAATAATAATAAAACACTGCTCAAGGAGAGTTGTTCGTTCGCTGTCGGGCTTAACCTTATAATGTGGTGCGACCCTTATTCCAATAACATATGTTTATTTTCGTTTGAAATTTTATTTCTGATTTTAAGTAAGTATTAGTTTACCAAATCTTCGTGTTTTACAGTAATACGTAGTACGTGTAATTTTTTTGTAACGATTTAATATATTATACGTACTTAAAGCTTTATTAAAAGTTAAAAGTGAAGTGTAATGAAATGCACAGCGTAGCATAAAACGTAACGACTGAACTTTCAATTCCTTTCCAACAACTGTTAAGAGACTTCACTACAAACTTAAATAGTGAAGTGAACATCAATCCCAATTGATTAATTCTTCGGAACTTAATAAATTATTAATTGGATTTCTAGCAAAGGAAATAAGTGGATCTTAGTCATACGTGAATAGCACTTGTTTTAATAAGAGGTATCGAACGTGGTAACATTGGCCAGTCAATAGACAAATTTTCAATTTTGCAAATCAATCCGGGTTCACTCATATGGAAATTACGCGGCGTCAAAGAACCCCATGCCCAATTAGTTTTTCATAGGGGGCGTATGGTGGGGACCCTAGTCCGTGCGTTTGTCTGTGTGTCGCATTCGATCATACACGGTGCATACCGATAATTACCGGCGTATGAAATTATGGGAAGGCGATGCGCGCGTGCGTACATGGTAATATATCTGTTGGTTGTCGCGCAGTCGGTCGAGGAGGGTGCTTCCAGTCCGACGTTGACGCCGCTGCTGCCGCCGCTTACCGCCTCGAAACACTTGAGCCTGTTGCACCCGTCATCTATCGCCCAGGTCGGTCTATGGCACCAGGTTACACCAACCTTATGTATTTATTATTCATCCTCATTACATTTTTCTCATATTTTTTTTAATAGTATCTCCTTTTGATGTTGTATTTGCAATCATAATTGTTTGCAGTTTTTTTTAAATGGTAGTAAGGCGGCAAAATCGTTTACCTTTTAAACAGGCGCTAATTTTAAATCGTTTTTAATTGACTGAATAATTGATTGGAACTATTTGCACATTATTTAAAGTAGAAACGATTTTTTAATGGAAGGATTCAATTTATTGCATGGTTGAACTGGATGGACATTTATTGTAATTGATAGATGCTTTTATATCGGAATAAAGTGATTTATCAAAGCTTTTTATCAATAAAGTGACATCTAATCGATGCAACGAATGCATAGTATATGAATGTGCAACTATAACAGTTTATTCGACATACAAATATCGGATTATCAACAAATTGGTCCGCTATCCTCGGTGTTTTCAAACATGCATTCGACATGATTTGATTGGCGCCTGTGTAAAAGTTAATACATCTTTTGTCCTCTTTAGTTTGCATTAATGTTGAATGTTGATGTTCCATTTCGTTTGTGGTCGTGTTTTTTGGTTGTGTTCGTTTTATCATACAGCGTATATTTGTCGGCTTGTTAATATGAACGCTTTTACTTATCATTCATTTGAATGCGAAATCTGAAAGCTGCGTATGTAAAAGTTTAGTAAGGATTTACGAAAATAAGCTTACAGAAATATGTTCTTTAAACACGACTTACGGCTGTCTCATAATATGCTTGATAGTGACATGGATTTTAAATATTTAGATTTTCTAACATTGTTATTTTTTTCGCTATTTTCGTTTTGTGGATTTTGGTTAATCAATGATTTTCTTTGTTTATGAGCTGCTAATATTGATATAGTAAGTTCAATAATATTTCTTAATCAATAAGTATTTTTTAAAGAAAAATATAATGGATAATGTTATTCAACCTACAAAATATTCACAATGAAATAAAAATAAATCTGATGTGTTCCATTCCGTTTACACAAAAGAGGTTCACTTCACTACTAATGTATAATGTTCCTTTTTTATTTCTTATGCAACACAGTACACCATGTACAGTCAACCGCAAACTTCAGTGCTAAGTTTAATTCTTAGGCACGGCAAAGTTGAGTACTTCGCTAATGTTCGCCAATTTAAAGTATTCCTAGTTTATATTTCCAATTTAGTTGTTTTGTTATTTACTGTACCTTGAGTTCGTGTCCTACCTGAATTTCAAGGCATATTAAACTGGACATTTGAATTCATATGTGTTTAGGAATTAACAGAAAGTGCAATGTCAGTTTCAGTAGTAATACTATCCAAATAAAATTTGGTGCTACGTTTATCGAGGGTGAAAGTAAAAAACAAACCCAGGATTGATAACGAACGCTTTTGTTTGTTTTACGGTAAGCTTTTAACGCTTTGATCGTGCTTCGAAACTTAGTTTATTTTATGCGAAATGTTTTTTATTCTCTAGTTTTGTGCTAAGTGGATATTTTTTATTCACAAAAGAGTGCTATGTAAAAGTGAACTACAGTAGTCTGCTATTATTTTGTCTATGCTTTTGATAGGGTGAAACTTTGCTATGAAACTTTAAACAGCACCTCGTTGGAACTATGATTGAATTATAAACGGATATTGATCCTCAAGATAATAGCAAAACAATTGTTTGGTTGTTGCTTATGTCTTGTTATCGATGTTGTTAAGTTATGTGAATTATTATGATCTGTATATACTTTATTTCTATATCAATATAAAAAAGCCCTATAATATTTAGATCGTGATACATTTCAAAAACAAAATGTTATAATTTTATTTATTTTGCAGTACTTTTCCAAGAAATCTTTCCAGCAAAACATAAAATGCTAAAATCAATTTTTAAATAATTTTGTATTCATATATTCTTGTTATTCTCGTAATATATATAAGAAACTTTACCATTTCAAGTAACACTCGCGTGTGAACTCGACTAAGAGAAATGTTGAGGAAAAATACTCTACATTATTAGTTTAAAACTGCGACTAACGGAGATCTTCATTACAACTTCCTTATTTTCATGTGTGTGTGTTTTTTTTCTATCATGCTCAGCAGAAACCACCGCCAAAGCCGGGCAGTACGATAGCGGTTCTTCAAAACATTCCAGTACATACGAAAATCAACGTCAACAAAGTTGGCAGCGGGAAAACGATGACTGTTAATAACAAGAATAACTTCCAACGGGGGTTGCCTTCGGCTGCTCTGTCCACGGTGCTAACCCCAGGGAAGTCGCTGTTGAAGGATAAGGAAAAGAAATCGACAGCACAGTTCTCTGCGCCTCAGTTTTCGGACGATAAAATGGCGGGTGATGATGATATCAACGATGTTGCTGCTATGGGTGGAGTGAACTTGGCGGAGGAAACGCAGAGGATCTTGGGGTCTACGGATATGATTGGCACTCAGATTAGGTGAGTTTGAATTGTTTATGGATATGGCTTAATTTTTAGGGATTTCACAGATTGAAACAACTGAATTTTTCACAGATTGTAACAACTGAAACCTACGTGTTAAGTATTTACTCTCAGTATTTTTTTGATTGCATTACTTTAAGTATTCTATGCGAGTGGACATTAATAATTCGGTTTGACTAGCATATTCGACGACTATCCAAAATCACATTACAATGGTCACTTTGAAATACTGAAATTATTCTTGACCGACATTAAAAAGGCGGTATTCAATTCACATGCGTAGTCTTTATTTTTCGTAATGTATGTTCGGAGCATAACTGCAACATGTACTATGGGATTTTCCAAATTCTTTCTCAGAAATAGGTTTACTCCAAAACCTTTCGGTGATATTTTTTTGAAAGTTTCCGGACCCAATGTATTGATACACTATTTAAACTATCACGGAGCAAGTGGGCACACCCAAGGATAGGATACCCTACCAGACACCGGGCGTTTATAAGATAGATTGCAGTTGCGGTAGTTCTTATATCGGACAGACCAAGCGAACTATTGCCGAGCGGGTCAAGGAACATATCGCAGCTGTCAAGAATTGCCAGGTGGAAAAATCCGCGGTGGCAGAACATTTGCTGGAGTCTGGCACTAACCACTGGATCGAACTCCCATAGGCTGAAAGTACTTTCCAACGAACGTCATTATTTTTCAAGACTCGTACGTGAAGCGGTTGAAATTAAGAAATACAAAAATTTCAATCGGGAAAGCGGTTTCAAACTTTCGCCTGCATGGAATCCAGTGATAAACAAATGTATACATCGCGAGGTTAAGTGTAGGACACCTTCGGACGTTGTCAGTGTAGTGTGTCGTGGACCTTAATTAGTGCAGTGGAGTGCGGACCTAATAACATTTTGGTTGATGTGGGTAGATTGCGCCCCTTCAACCAAATAGTGTAAACAACACTCGCAATGCCGTACCCTCGTGAACGCGGCCGTTGCGACACGACCGAAACGTTGAGGTATGCATTAAATGTTTTATTCGCGATTAAGTCCCGTCTAGATTAGTGTTTCCAATGTATTGTTATTTCTATTTATCAATGTATTCCCATTTCCATCACCAGATCAGTAAAGGACGAGTACCTAGTGCCGACGAGCGCGATGTCTGCTCGCGTGAAGGCAGCTGCCGCCCGCCATGGCCTGGACGAGCCTTCGCCAGAAGTCAGCGGCCTACTGAGCCACGCCTTACACGACAGACTCAAGAACCTGGTCGAGAAATTGGCTGTAATCGCTCAGCATAGGATTGATTTTATCATAAAGGTAATCTTTGTTGTACAAGTAATGGTGGCTTTGTATTTGTAACTGTTCAACGTTGACCCAAGGAAACTAAGATCTTGGTGATCTTAGTTTTGAATTACAAGTAAAGAATTAACTTTTCAGTTTTGATAAATGTTTGGCCTTGTTACACTTGTAGTTCAGTCGGGGTAGACATAAAACTAGCCTGAAATAGAAAAAATACCGGGGAGCGATTTTATTTTTTTAAACGTCGGGGGGGGGGTGGTTGGGGGTATAAATCTCGATTTTCGAACTAATCCCGGTACAGGGTTCGCCGCCATCTTGTTTTAAAGTTAAATTTTTTCGTTTTTCTGAAATAACTCGTTAATTTTCAACTTTAGAGCAAAAATGGTTATCCAAAGTTGTTGGAAATTTAATTTTCCACAAGTTTGGCCATTATCATTTTTACGCTAGGATCAATATTTGCAGAGTTATACTACCAAGTTTATCGAAAAAATCGTAATGGGTGGAATTTTATTTTCTTCAACTTTTGTTCTCGCACTTTTCACTCGACGATCAATATTAGTTTTTTTTTTATATTAGCCTGTAATGTCCCACTAGTTGGGCAAAGGCCTCTCGTCTCACTGAAGATTTCAGTACAGTAAGGAGGTTTCAGGCGTAATCACCACGCTTGCCTAATGCGGGTTGGTGATCTCAAACCCGAGCCATGTATGAAAAGTAGGAAACATGTTTTCGCTCGACCTGGGAATTGAACCCGGGACCTCAGTCTTGGCAGGCGAGTGCACATACCACTAGACCACCGAGGCGTTAATATTAGTATACATCCAAAAAAAGTACGTATATTATGTAGCTGTACCTGGGAAGGGTCCTTCAGGTATGTATCTGTCGGAGTTTTATTGCTCAGCTCACCTAGCGCACAGGCTCGCGAGCCAGCCTCAGTAGTTTTGTTCAATTTACACGAGGCCGCCTCGCGAGGCAGGCTGAGCCATCATAAGTCGTGTATATTCAGCTGCAGCTATTTTCCTAGCTTCGCGCGCGAGCCAAAACATAACCGTACCCACCTAGCGCACAGGCTCGCGAGCCAAATGCTCGGCTGGTGTGGACGTGCCTCGGGCTGCCTCGGGCGCGCGTTTGCTCGGCTGAGCACGGCTCGGCCCGAGCCATCTGTTGTCGGTAAACTTGACGCGCTCAAAGGTGCCTCGGTGAGCGCTGTGTGTTCAGCTGGGTATCCATTTGAGGCAGCCTCGGGCCGAGCGGCTGCCTCGGCCCGAGGCAGATCTAGTGGAGACCGTGCCGCGAGTCGAGGCTTGCCGCGACTTGAACCAAACGAGGCGGCCGCGCAGCGAGCCAAATCGTGTCGGTAAATGGCCATGCTCAAAGACGCCTCAGCGTGAGGCGTGCGTTAAGTGGAGACGGACGTACGTGTGCTCGGCACGCAGCAAAATGGATAATGAGAAATGTATCGAATTAATTAAGTTATATGAAAACCGTGGCTCGGGTTGAGGCTTGCCGCTCGATACGATATTATGTGTGCTCAAGTGGAGACGCATGTACTTTCCGAAGCCCGCGGCACGCTCAGGATGAGGCAGCTCGCCACGAGGCTGCGCAAATGGATACCCAGCTTTAGGTGGGTACGGTTATGTTTTGGCTCGCGCGCGAAGCTAGGAAAATAGCTTCAGCTGAATATAAACGACTTATGATGGCTCAGCCTGCTTCGCGAGGCGGACTCGTGTAAATTGAACAAAACTACTGAGGCTGGCTCGCGAGCCATGGCTCGCGAGCCTGTGCGCTAGGTGGGTACGCGGCTAATTACAATGCGTTGTCATTTGTCGAAGTAGCTCCGCGCAGCTCCCCTCCGCTTCCATGGGAACGTAATCTAAAGATGTGATATAAACAAAACCCTTATGTTCATTCTACTATTAATATGTCTAAAGATGTGATATAAACAAAACCCTTATGTTCATTCTACTATTAATATGCAACAGCGATGGCATTCCCATTACAGCACTAGCACTACCTATCTATTCAAACTCTACTATTAGTTACTCGATTATTAGTATTGATCTTGTAATTCTCAAGGCACTGTTTGTTTGCTGTAGATTTAGCTTATAATTACAGTGAGAGAAAGATATTCATTTGTCCCGAATTGGAATCAGTACATATCAATACCGAGTTAATTAAATATGTTAAAAAGTATGAGCCTGTAATGAGCCTCTCGTCCTACTGAAGATATCAGTAAAGTGAGGAAGGTTATTTTATTTTGCTTTAGCGATTTTACTTTCTTTCTACTTCGTATTTTTTAAATATGTATATTGAAACTGTTGTATTTTGAAGGCAATGCGATTATGACTATGTAGTGCAGTAAGCTTTATATTTATTTATTGAGTTTATTTATTTGGGGCTCAAACTGGTTCAACAAATAAAATATTGTTGTTTGTTTAAAAATACGTAAAATTAAAAAAATACTTCGCGTTTTATTTATTTATAAATGCAAGAAATTTTCATAGCGAGTTCATATTTGATGTATTTTTCAACCGCGTCCTATGTATTAAAGACTAGTTGTTCATCGCGGTTTTACCTGCAATGTACTACGGGTACGTTGGAGAGTCGGGGTTAACGTAGCCTTTGTCCGCTTCAAAGCTCTAATAAATCTCTACCTTTCATCAAAATCGGTTCAGTGCTTTAAGAGTACATACATACAGAGTTATGTTCGCATTGGTTATGTTATGTTTAAATTGGGCACGTTAAGTTGTTGGTCCCGATTGTTTCGATCGTCAGACCGTGTTGGAGGTCTTGAGGCGGTCTAAAAAGTCCGACAGGCACACCTTGTGTTGGGTAATAGCCTACTTGAACTTACTTTTAGTATAAGTTGGATTGGGTGCCAATTAAAATGTCACCCATAGGAGAAATAACCTTTATATTAGGTATAATTTAAACTGCATTTGACGTTCGAGTTAATTTTTTCTTTTTGTTCTTTAACTATTTTGGCTGGCTATTGGCCATCCGACTTGTAAAGCCTACTGTTCCTTGCTGTGCGATCTTTAAAACTGTTCCTATACTCTAATATACCATACTCGAGTTCAATCGATTGTATGAATATTTCTTTACATCTATACTAATATAATAAAGCTAAAGAGATTTATTTTTTGTTTGTTTGGGCGCGGAGTTTCGATTTGAGTAACTCTTTTTGTTGCTCATTGAACGCGAAGGTTAATAGGCTATTTGTCGTCTCGAAATTCCCACGGGAACGGGCACACCGCGGGGCGCTGCTAGCCTATGTTATCGGGAGGCCTTTTGCCCAGCAGTGGGATATTACAGGCTAATACTTTACTATTGCTATATGACTAGCGGCGCGCGGCAGTTTTATATGCATTGTATTTGCAACGTTTCGCTAGAAAGTTTAGTTATGAATGTAGCATTCGTAACAAACTATTTAAATCAACAAGGTTGATTACAATTGCAGAGATTAATTAAATTACAATAGCAACTTTATTAATTAGTTTAGTACAGAAATATGCTATTGAAATAGCTCTATGGAGATTGTTTGCCACGATGGAATTCACTCTGAGACATATCCACCAGTGCTGTACTATGCTGTTATTCGACGTTGAATATGATTGGTTTAAACCACCATCGCATCGTTTGAAATGATTGGTGAATGCTTCTAGAAATTATGCTAAATTTGGCAACATACTCTGAACCTTATATTGTACAATTTACAGCTCTTTATGGCTTCAAAACGCCATTTTTCCATGAATGCCACTGTGCCAAACGGACTTGTCAATAAATGTTTCGTTCGTTCAAAATGCCATCCGCTTTACATCTATCTATTGTTGTTACAGACTGACGGACGCTACGAGACGACGCAAGACGTCAAAGCTCAGCTCAAGTTCCTGGAAGAGCTCGACCGCGTTGACAAGAAGAGGCGCGAGGATTCCGAGAGGGAGATGCTTCTGAGAGCCGCCAAGTCACGGTCTAAGACGGAGGACCCTGAGCAAGCTAAATTGAAGGCCAAGGTTAGTACAACTGGACTAGATTAATATATGGTTAGTGCTAAATGGATACGATAATGGACGATTCTATAATTGGGACAGAATAACTTATCACGATCGGTTATCTCGGTAACATTTTGACAAAGGCATGTAAAGAAGTAGCAATTACTGCCTGTTAAAAGTAGTTACAACTTGTATCTCCTAATTTAAGATATCGGGACCGGCTGTAAGCATGTGGTCATGATTTTGTTGTATTATGACTGGATTGTCAAAATTTGGTTATTGAAAATGGTCCCATTTGGAAGAACAACGTGAGTGATAATGCTTTTCTTAACCACACTAATACATTTTCAGGCCAAGGAAATGCAACGCGCCGAGTTGGAAGAGCTACGTCAACGCGAGGCCAATCTAACGGCTCTGCAAGCTATTGGGCCTCGCAAGAAGCCTAGGCTCGACGGGCCGGGCGGCCCGGGCGACGCCGGAACGTCTTCGGGACAGTTTTCTGGATCCGGCTTTGTGAGTAGATCATTGATTTGACTTTGACTAGCTATTTAGTACATGCATCACATTACATCGCTTTTCGTTGCTCGTAGGGCAGGGCGCAACAATCATGAGGGTCATATATTATTATTATATGCACCTTAGTGACCCATACAGCTCTGTCGATAATTATAAATAGTTTTAATACACTCATTATACTAAATGAAACGGGACTGTATGATGTCCCATCCCGTGACCATAAGAGGTGTAATCCGCTCGAAACGTCCGGTACGTATTTTAATAAATACGTTGTATATTGTAACGCGATACAGTCCCGTTTCATTTAGTATAATGAGAGCAAATCGTGTGAGTTTAAAAAGTATGTTAGTTTATACAATTGGTGTATGTGTGTTTATTAACTACTGTTTTTTCTGGTTACAGTCCGGCCGCAGTCAGCTCGCGCTTCGCACCCGTTTGAAGCGCATCAATTTTAGAGACATGATCTTTTTGCTCGAACAGGAGAAGGAAACAGCACACTCCCCTATGCTTTTCAAGAGCTACCTTAAGTAGACATTGTTGCATTGACCCTTATACTATGACTAGCAGCGCCCCGCGGTTTTACCCGCGTTGTGCCCGTTCCCGTGGGAATTTCGGGAATTTTTTTACATAAAAACCTTCCTCTTGAATCACTCTACCTATTACAAAAAACCGCATCAAAATCCGTTGCGTAATTTTAAAGATTTAAGCATACAGACAAACAGACACGAAACAGAGACGACTTTATTTTATACTATGTAGTGATAAAGTACCATTGAGTATAGTTTACATTAGTACAGTTCAGTGGTGAAGCTAGTTTCTCTACTGTTGTTTTTAATCTATGTATTTGTTTTTCCACTGTAACAAAAATTGTGGAGTTCTGGCAAATTAAGATATTAAATCATGTTGAATGTTTTCTATATAAATAGATAATACTCGGATATATATACACGACATTATAATCTCATGACTAACTGACACTATTATAATTTTGATTGTCAGTATAACTTATTAAAAATTTGACACATATTTACATAGAAAAATTGACGATACTTGATCAACTATCTTAGGTTTCATATTTTGATAACGGTTATTGTGGTAGGGTTGTTACAATACCACTGAACTCTACTAGTGTAAACTAGGCTTTACGAACAAATATTTAATATATTTTCTTTTAAAGGTCGAGGACTCGAAGATTTTAATAAGTTTGATATCTTGCGGCAAATCGTTATTAATCTATAAACATCACCCATCACCTCCATCCTTCCATGCATCTATTCACCATCTGCTGTCGACGGCAACCTATCAACACAATATCTTCCTATTATTGAAAACTGCGCTCTGCAGTTGACTCGCGTATTCATGTATACTATAAGCTTCATCTTGCAAGCCGCTATGATAAATAAATTAAAATACCTTTCAAATCCATCTGGCAATTGAGCGTGATCAGAGAATAGTGTGTTTATTGAATTAAAACTCTTCAAGTTTATTATATGTATTAAGTACATTAATATGTATTGGAAATTATTATTAATGTTTTCGCACCGCGCAGTGCGAGTTGATTTGACACTTTCATTTTGTGTATGACTAATTGTGAATTTATTACTGATTTTGTGTGAAGGAGAATTATGTTGTCAACATGTAGGATATTAAAACCCATACGATTATTCCAAAGTATTTTTTCCCCAAATTCCTTATGTTATTGGTACCTTTTCATGGTAAATAGATTGTTTTATATTTTTGATGTAAATTTTACTGGGATCTACTGTTAAGTGATTAGAAATTCAGCGCTTCATTTTGAGTTTTAATGTCTAATTTAAAGATGAGTTAGGAACAATTACTGTTACTGTTAGCCTGTATCATCCCACTGTGGGGCAAAGGCCTCCCCCCATTTCCGCCACTCTTCTCGATTAGAAGCCACCAGTTGCCAGTCCCTCTTGTAGGCGTCCAGTTCGTCCCGCCACCGCCTGCGTGGTCTGCCGCGACTCCGTCTCGCTATCTCCGGGCGCCACACGGTGGAAATTTTGGCCCACAGCGTGTCCGGCATGCGGCAGACGTGACCAGCCCAATCCCATTTGAGCTTAGCGGCCTTTTCTCCTACATCGGCGATTTTAGTTCGGGAGCGCAGTATTGTATTACCAATTAGAATGGAAATTTCTAAGTTTTATTTAGTGCTGTAATATGTTTAGAAAACAAGTGTTTGGTTTTAATAGTGTGTTTTATTTGACGAATTACGACATATTCCTCGATAATACAATCAAGACAGGGGCAGTCAAGTGAATTGAATGAAGTTGAAGTTTTGTGCGATATGCTTCATTGAAGTCTAATAATGTATCATTTGGTTGTAAATCTGTGCGTGAGTGTTTTATTTTCTATTCGATCTGTCTACACAATTTATAATGTATATATAGCCTCCGTAGGACTTCCTACGGAGGCACTTACCTACTTAGGTAAGTTTTAAATAATGTTAACCGTGGTATGTACAAATGATACTATAGCTAATTTGAAAAGAAATCCACGCAATTTTAACCATTATTTCAATGGCAAATTTCAATAGGAATCTGAACTTTTATCGAAAATATCATAGTAACATTTGTGCATATCATCTGATTCTGTGCACACTGGTATTATGCCATTGATGTTTATTCACACTTAATAAATATTATAATGACATAAAATATTATGGAAATTACGATTGATTTTAATGTCGCTTACAAAGAATAACTGTTTTAGTATGCAATATTTTCTGTGTCTTTTCTATAAAATGTTTGAACAGTCATCTATAATATTTAAGTACTTAGATTGAGATTTGCTGTAAACATTTTATAATACATGCATTAGGACACCCTGGCGTTTTAACAATATGTTATGTATAATAGTTGTTGCAATCTTTTAATCAACCCTTTTAAGGAAACATCTTGTGACGATATCTACAGCGTGATCCATGGTTATGCAATATTAAAGAAAAGTTTCCTAATTATTGCAGATAACTGAATCTTCAAAGTGTTGCATGACCGTGGCACACCATATAATTCTTATGATATACGAGTTATGACAATATCTATAATCTTGTTCTCAAATTGATGATCAAATAACCCATTTCTGTATTTCTATATTATAAAGTAGGTATATAAAATTCCAATAAAGCTTTGTTTTTGCTAAGTTATATTTATGGAATGACTGGTTGATGAATTTAGAACTAAGTAACCAATATAGTATAATATAATGTTTTCATTAAATAAACTATGTATAAGTATTGTTTTTGATTATTCCTAACCTAATTATGAATATTCTACATCACATCATAAAGGGATTATTATTATATTTAGCCTGGTGTGTCCCACTGCTGGGCAAAGGCCTCTCCACTCTCTTTCCACACATCTCTGTTAAATGCTAGACAGCAGTCTTTCCGGAAGGGGAGTCTAGCTCATCGTGCCATACCGCCGTCTTGGTCTGCCGCGATGGCATTGGGGGGAATCCATTAGGATGTCGTTTTGGTCCAGAGATCGTCGGACATATAAACTGAAAAAAAATCTCTTTTCGTCCAAATCTTATGCACAAGATGGACCAAGTACTATCAGTTTACGTCTAAACTAAACAGCTGATTTCCCTAAGGTCATACCTAGACAGTGTGTTCAAGATTTAATTTATATTCTGATACGATAGACATGGTATGGTGCTCAATGCTCATCAAGGAATAAAATACTCTCTGCCGAGAGTGTTTACTTAGATTGTCTAAGGGTGAATGCGATACAATAAGTAGAATTTAAACAGATATTCTGTAGCAGTTGGGTTACCGACCGACTAGTTTAAAAGGTTGGACCGTGTCCGGTTACCGAACCGAATTTTCCAACCACCCTATTCGGATAACAGCATGAAAGGTAATTTGGAGGCCGACTAATGCCAAGTAACATAATAACTAATTCATACTTGCAAACTGCATAACGTGAACATTCTCTAATGGTCATTAATTAATTACTACAAATAGTTTAGTGGCCAATCCTGGTGTCGGGAGTTTTTTTTAATGCTCAGATAGATATGCCACTATCAGCCTGAATCAGCAACCCATTCAAGTACTGCACGTTGCTTAACAATCGCAATTAAAACTAATATCGCTTTGTCAAACTACGCCACGAGCGCACCGAGTAATCTGCTAAATGTTACCTTAAGATGACCCCGTATTACTTTCTGCCATTAAAACTGGTTTATCAAATTTTCCTGCATTAATATATTATATAATATATAATCATGTAAGAATTGATTTAGTTTACAATAATATGTCGAATTTTATAAACGCAATTTAATCACATATTTTAAATCTCTGCAATAAAACCGATAAGTTCCGCTAAAAGTGAACGTATCCGAACAACTCGAGCGAGTGAAAACTACTAAAGTGACACGTCCACCCACCCTGTCAAACTCCTAAGATTCCGCTTTGGTTCTGCATGACAATATTTCATGTTTTAACTTATTACAATGGTAAGATACATTATAAAATAGTAGAAATAATACTTAATAAACTGCAGGATATCTACTTTACATCGCTTTATTACTCCAAGCCACGTAGCCGGCGATATGTTGGCAGTGTGTCATTTATGTTAGATGTCGGCTTTACGATCGCGTATTGCATTCGTGTGTAATTTACATTACTTGATTTCTCCGGGGGGTGTGTAACTGTGAGTGCTTATGTTATAATTATGTTTTCGAAGCCGCTGCGACTGGAAATCAAGAGGAAGCTGACGGCTCGGTCGGACCGTGTCAAGTGCGTCGATCAGCACCCTACGGAGCCCTGGCTCCTGTGCTCCCTGTACAATGGAGACGTCAACATTTGGAACTATGAAACGAGCGCCCAAATCAAGAGATTTGAGGTACGTAAACCCCTGAACTATCTACACCTCCCATAATCTTGGAAATTAATTAAAAAATTAAATGCTTGGGGCACAACTATCTACTAGTTTCGTCATATATGCCACGATTGTATTTGCGCTGCATGCATGATAAATTCTTTAAAGAACTAGAAAATTTAACCATGTTACATTTACTGATAACACTGAGTATATAAGTGATTTGTTATCAAATAATTTGTATAACACTAACAATTTACAAAGTATGACATCACTAAACTGAATGTTAGATAAAACTTTACAAAAATCACCAAATGATTAGAAGAATATTAGAAATGTAAAAATTGAATAGACATAAATAAATTCGAATATAAACAGCTGTTTTTACTTGAAAATAACATATATATTTTATGTGACAGAATATCTTTATACACATTATTCTTTTTTATTATTTTTGTCGCAAAGTTTAATTACTTATGTGTTAAATAACTGTTTCCTGTTTGCTAAACAACATTCACAGGAAGTTACTGAAATTGTGTTGGATGTTGCTGAATTATTTACAATTAACACTTACCACCTTATTTCATTAGAGGTGGCAAATATAGGTTACTTACATGTTTAATTACTAATTATTATTCATCATTCTGCCAGTTTAGATGCTCCAGGAACTTGACGAGACCCTTGTACTATCTCTTTACACTAGTAAAGCTCTTAGAAGAAAAAGAAATAACAGCTTTTCTTTTTATCTACTAATTGTATGTCTGTTGTATTCAGGTCTGTGACCTTCCCGTGCGAGCTGCCAAGTTCGTGCCTCGCAAGAACTGGGTGATCACCGGCTCAGATGACATGCAAATCCGTGTGTTCAACTACAACACTTTGGAAAGAGTCCACTCATTTGAGGCACACTCCGACTATGTCAGATGTATAGCCATACATCCCACGCAGCCCTACATCCTCACAAGCAGTGGTTTGTATTGATTATTAGATTACATTATGTAGATAGTCCAACTGATCTTTCCATGCAGCTCTTGTGGGGCTAAACCATTCATCGTACAAGCAATAAGAGTATGTAATGGTACTGTCAAACATATGAAATTTTTAGGATTACAAACATACACACACATAGAGTTGCATGCAAAGATGATTTAAACCAATTGTTTAATATTTATGTCAATTGACAATTGATTCATTCAGAATTTGATGTGATGTGCAAAAGCGAATTTTATAATTATTGTTATGCGCAGTAAAGAAGTTTATTATAGCCCAGTTGTGTATTTTAATAACAAGCGGATTTAAAAATAAATATAAGTCATGTACTTTTAAGGCTTCGGACAGAGTATGTAATACATAACCATAGTAATTAAGCGTGGTGATTTCGCCTAATGCTCCTTACTGTACTGATTTATAAATAATCAATTTACAAATTACAAAAGACTAGCTGTTCTGTTGTTCCACCCGCAATAGATGGCGCTAGTGAGGAAAATTTGTAGGTCGCGCTTATGTTATTTTCCCAGATTTAGTCGGGTTGCGCCCATACATTTTGTTGAGCAGAAAAAATCATCCTCTTTATAAATTGTAAGCCCCACTATTCAAATCAAGGATCAACATGATACTTCACCAATGACAATACCCAAATCGGTTCATTAATGGCAATGAATCTGTAAAAAAAAATCAGTCGAATTTTCTCAAGTCTCTCCTTTTTCTAAAGTTGGTTAAAAATATAAATAATAAAATACAAATACAGTATGCTTTCTGATACCCCTTTTATAAATAATCATCATTTTACTAATGATTTTGAAACTATTCAAATCATTAAGTGTCTTTAATTAAATTAAAATTGTTGTAATCGAAGAATCAACTTTACAGTACGTTCTATAATGGCAGCTATAGTTATTTTGTGCCTAGTTTGTATCAGACTTGTGTTTGTTCGACAGACGATCTCCTCATCAAGTTATGGAACTGGGATCGTACCTGGGCTTGCCAGCAAGTGTTTGAGGGCCACACTCACTATGTGATGCAGATCGTTATCAATCCCAAAGACAACAATACCTTCGCTAGCGCTAGTTTGGATACTACTGTCAAGGTATGTATGCAACATCTTCCTAACATTATATTTTCCCCGCGGTATTACCTGCGTTGTACCCGTTCCTATTTAAATTTCAAGTTGAAAAATAGTTCATAACCTTCCCATTGAATATGGCTATATCCATAACAAAAGTAATTATTTAAATCGGATAGGTAATTTCTGACAAGCATATTCAAACAAATAAAATACCTGAAAAAAACTTCAACATTATAATATTAGTATACATTAGTAAAGAAAAGATAACGAAGATTGATATGTGGAAACAAACACGGGAGTTTAACGAGTTCAGTAAAGTTAGGCTCGAAATAAAATAACTATTCATTTCACCTGCCTCAATAAAATAAATTGATGCTGTCACAGTTGGTTAGGTTAGTTATATTTGGAGTAAAGACAAGTGGTTTGTAAGAGCACAGTTACTGTGTCGACGTTGTGGGTTCTAAATGTATTTGGAACTATATTTAGTGGCAGTTATCTGCGGTTCAACCGCGCAATGAATTCAATACTCCAAAAATATTTGAACCAGAATTAACCAAATCAGCCCAGCCCTTCCTGACTTAGAATTTCATAGCGATCGATTCTTGTATACAAACATTAACTCTAGATTATTCCATATTTTTTTTCTAACCAGGTATGGCAGTTGGGCTCTTCCAACTCAAACTTCACCCTAGAAGGACACGAGAAGGGTGTCAACTGTGTAGACTACTACCATGGAGGTGATAAGCCTTATCTCATCAGTGGGGCCGACGACAGGCTCGTCAAGATATGGGACTACCAGAACAAGACCTGCGTGCAGACTTTGGAAAGTAAGTTGATCGTTTGGAATTGGCTTTCAATGTCAAATTTCAAACAAATCACTACATATCCATTTATCAAGAGGACGATCAATACATGGATTAATGTCCCAGTTGTTTAATAGTGAGATCATGTCGGAGGCCTTTAGGTGGTCTCAAAACTCAGGGTTGATCAGTAACCTACACAAACATACTGCAGCATAGCTCGGGTGAAGCCACAGTTAGAGTGGTCCTGGAACTGGTTTTACTTTAGGACAGAAAGTCATTCTTCGCTCTATTGTTATCGTAAACACTACCTAAGTTATATATAGCTGACCTATGTATGTTCCACTTCTGAGCAAATAGGTCTTCAAAGCCTCTGAATAATTGATATGATCAAGTTATTCATAGCACTAATATCGCCAGCCGTTATACTTGTTGCTGTGGACATTTTCTTTATTAAAAGTGGTCTGTATTATTATCAGCCTCCAATTTCATACTTAAGATAATATTATTTTATCGCGAAAACAGGGTTGAAAGGGGTTGAAAGGTTTTATGGAAGTGTGGTTATTTTTAAAACTACTTTGGATGAAACTTTACAGTAGTATAGGTTATACATCGGAATAACACAAGGGATACATTTTATCCCGAAATTCCCGCGGGGCCGCATAGCACCGCGGGGCGCGGCTAGTAGTAAATATGTACTTAACAAAATATCGATGACAACTAACAACACTAGAGTATAGATAAAATTATCGACCCTTTCCCGATACATAACATGTCAAAATCACTTATTAAATCTCTGCTAAGCATTCGACGTCTCTAAGTGCGGGTGTTATTGCAATCTTATAAGGGAACAATTGTGTCTGTATTCTGATTGGAACTTAAAAATTAAATGTTTATAGTTAGTAATTAAAGTAGTAAATGAAATCTAACTAGAATCTAATTGTTCATGGTTCTAACTGTATCAATATCTTCAGTGAGAAGAGAGTAGCGTGGAGTGCTATGCCCTGCAGTGGGAAATTACAAGTTACTATTTATTTTCTATTCATGGTAAAATTTCTACTACACCTACTAAACTCTATTATTCCTTGACTACAAAGAAAATTGAGTGAGTCAATGAGTCAGTCAGGTTTGCCTTTTATATATATAGATGTATTGATTTATGAGTCTAACTCTACCATTTATCCTCAGGCCACGTCCAAAACGTATCAGCTGTGACGTTCCACCCGGAGCTCCCTATCCTCCTCACGGGCTCTGAAGACGGCACGGTCCGGATATGGCACGCAGGGACCTATCGCCTTGAGGTCTCTTTGAACTACGGCTTCGAACGGGTCTGGACGATATCCTCTTTGCCAGGGTCCAATAACGTGGCTATTGGGTGAGTAGTCGATAGTTATTTTGAAAAAAGGCAGATCTTTCCTGCGCTCAAAAAAATTTGTTGGCGCGACTCCACTAAATCTGTTAAAACAACGTAAGTGCAGCGCTGACTACACAATTTTACTCACCAGCGCCATCTATTGGGTCGCGGATGGAACCGCGCCGAAAAGCTAGCCTTAAATATTTTTATTAGGTCAGTCTGCATTCTTACTTTACTGTATAAATTCAGAATGAACTCTATGAACAATATGCCAAATAAGTTTAGACCAAACGCTGCGAACAGTACGGTGAAGCATGAGAGATGACATCTTGTGAATGAAAACATAACCAAACAGTAAGGTGTACGAAAAATGAAAATATGTATCCTGAAAACATGTCAAATTACACCCCTAAGCGTACAAGTCACATGTATTTACAATATTTAGTCGAATTAACTTAATTGAGGTGTAATTTACTTCAATTTGTTTAGTTTGACTTCACAAGTAATTGGCGCATGGAGCACACGACTGACAGCGGTTTGTCTGAACTTTTTGACTATCTTCATTTTATGAGGCGAACAGTAAGCGGCTTATACTAATTAGATTTCGGTCATCCATTTTAATACTAAAATTACCGCTCAAATTACAAATATTATTTGTCCCGAATACTCAAATTAGTAACTGGCAATTGGTGGGCCAACATCGAGAAGAGTGGCGGGAAAGCCTTTGCCCAACAGTGGGACAATACGGGCTAACAGTAACTCAAATTAAACAGTTCCAATACCATACAATTAAAATTAAAATTGATTTATTAAACACATTTAGTAAACACGTCACACATTGTCAGGTTAATAATTTATTATAACTTATCTTATGGTTGTCAAAATGTAACCAAGTTCTTCTTTGAGTATTACGAACGAGTAGTACGGCCACACTACTTTAAATTTGTTTATGCAATGAGTAACAGAGTAGCCGCGGAGTTTTGCCTTGACAATTAATTATATAATTAAATGCACAATGAATTTTCCAAGTCAGCGGAAAGTCAGCTCACTGTTCGCATCTGATCGTCTAATAAAGAAACTGTTTTTCACTAATATCGCATATTACAGAATTTTACTAATGATTTTGCCTTAAATGAAGTCCAATTAGCAGGTCCACAACAGTATTAAATTTACTAAAATTTCGTGTTTATATACATGTACATTAATTAAGGTATGTAATCACGTCTGGATACATTGACCTTGTAACCCGTATTCGAACAAATAAATAATTTTAATTTTGATTTGATTTGATTGATACATTTTAGCCCTAGACCTTAATATTAAAAAAATATGTTATAGGACTTTCTAGGTTTTGTGGCATGACCTAAAAATACTAAAAAGATTGCCTCGTAAAATGGTTCAAAGTATCGATGCCTCGATTAAAATATATAGTTTTTAGGGCACTTCTAATCAAGAAATAAAAAATAAAACTATTTTTACAAAAAAAGCAACCGATTTTTTTCACGATCCCGTTGCCTCTGCTTGGTCTGTGAATCGGCATTTTCGGAGCACCGTTGCTACGGACTATACCTAAACCGAATATTTTTTCTTTTCTTTATTAATGAATAACAAACGTTACATTTATAAATGCTATATTCATTCAAGTAGTACAATAATCTTAGTTCCCGTACAAAAATTCACATAATATACATCTTAGTCTGTCTAACGCAAGGTTAGTCACGACGTCGCTTGAAAATAAGGTTAGTGAGCTAGGGTTAATTTGAATCTTATACAAATAATCCCTTAGTATTTGCCGCGCCAGCTAATTGTCAAAAGGAGAGTGCTCCATTAAAACTACAACTACAAACATTAATTTACTGTGTCTATCTATACCCCTATAATCACATCATAAAGAATTTAGATCGAGCTTTACTCAACCTGCTGAGTTTACTTAAATCCGACTAACTACTCAAAAGAGCATAAAGACTTAACCTTACAGTCGTGTGAATAAAACAAATGTCCCACTTGTGGGTAAAGACCTATCAAGCGTATATAGAAAGAAAATCTATACTATTATAATAAAGACGAAGAGTTTGATTTTTGTATGTTTGAAATCGCTAATCTCAGAAATTACCAATTCGAATTGAATATTTTTTGTAATCGACAGCCACATCAAAGAAATGATTTCTAGCTATTTTTCATCCCGATATTCCCCCGGGGACGGGATCCGGCACAAAGTAAGAAAAACCACGAGGCGCGTTTGTAAAAAAAGTATTTTTCATTTTTACTGTGCTATTTGGATGCCACAGCAAGACTTGAAAGTATTTTTCATTTTTACTGTGCTATTTGGATGCCACAGCAAGACTTAAAGTATTTTTCTTTATTATCACGCGATATTGGCAATGACTGTGTCTGTAGTAAACCACAAATGTAATTTCAATGTAATACATTTTAGACAGTCTGAAATACGCGGTGTCTAAGTTTGGCAGGGAGGCCTAAGACACCAGACGGCAGTAGACATGCGCTCTGATTACGTGTAATCCTCCTCACCGTACTGATATCTCCAGTAAGTGACAACCCTTTATCCTGCAACGGAATCTTAAATGCCACTTTACAGCAGGAAATTAACAGCACTAATTTGACAAACACTCCTAAACAATATATATAACAGATGTCTATCAGTATCGATCGAATGCGGTGCAGACATCTCTACGCGTCATAGGATCCAATTAACCGCTTAACCATAGCTCAACCAAACGTCAAGGGTCACTGCACAATACACAAGCATAGTAAAGGCGAGATGCAGCAACCATGCTAATGCTATACACAATATTCCCAGATTAATGCCAATTAGTGTATATGTCACCGGAATATTGTAAACGTTGTCACTTTATTATCTAACGAAATTATGACACCACGTATATGGGACGTACTAGCAGCGCCCCGTGGTTTTACCCCCGTTGTGTCCGTTCCTGTGGGAACTTCGGGATGAAAAGTAGCCTATAACCTTCCCGTTGAATGTGTCTATCCATTACAAAAGTTATTAGTTTCTGAGATTAGCGTGTTCAAACAAACTAACAAACTCTGCAGCTTTATAATATGAAAGCTAAACGTATCACTAATTAGTAACTTTAGTTTATTCACAAGTAGCGACGTAGACCTGAATAGTCTAACATTATTATTTAGTGTGAAATCAACCTTAATGACCTACAAATAAAGTATTTTATTTACCTTCCTTTCGGTTCGTTTCTTTTTGAAGAACTACAGATGGAATGGAGTCGTGTTGAACACTTAAATAACTTGTAATATGCACGTAAAAGTTTACTTAAAATTATTTATGTTTTGGACTATCTATGTTTGATAGTATACATACTTGTTTTCATTACGATTTTTTTGATAAACTTGATAGTATAACTCTGCAAATATTGATCCTAGCGTATAAATGATAATGACCAAACTTGTGAGAAATTAAATTTCCAACAACTTTGGATACTGTAATTTTTGCTCTAAAGTTGAAAATTAACGAGTTATTTCAGAAAACCTAAAAAATTAACTAAAAACAAGATGGCGGCGAATCCTCTACCGGGAATAGTTAGAAAATCGAGATTTATAAGTCCAACCACGACCCCCCCACGACGTTAAAAAAAAATCGCCCCCCGGATTTTTTTCTATTTCAGTCTAGTTTTATATCTGCCCCGACTGGACGATAGACACAAAAGTAGTAAGCAATTTTAAAGCTCTACATGTACTTACTGAAAGTAAGACACTCCGGCCGTTAAATTGTTTTTTCGGCCATTATTTTTGCAATTTTTGAATAAACATTGCGGCATTGTGACACGTGTTTACATTGGCTGTGGTTCGAGGGTACTAAATAAAATAGCGGCTCACTTTTCAAATGAGACGTTATGCACCTAGACGTATTATTTGCGCCGACCCGAAATCTAGTTGTGTATTGTTGATCGAAGCATTCCACATGCAATTCAAATCGATTGAACTATAAATAACACTACTTGTGGGTTTTGTTACAAAGTATATCACATTTCATTATGTTCCAAAGAGTAAATACACAGTGATAACGTACTTTTTAGATTTTATCTTTACACTTAAACTAATTGTTATCAGATAGATATACGAAATACAAAGTTATATTCATCGGCAATTTTAACGTTATCTTTTTCCATTTGTGCGGACTTAGGTAAGCTAGACCAGGTTATTGGACAACCCTGGTGTCGGTTTGTTAGGCCGCCTAAAGGACTCCGATATAGTCTAATGATTAAAACAACGAGACCGACGCTTTGATGTACCCTCCGAAGCACGGTCAGGTATCAATGCCACTATCGGCCTCCCATCTAAGTAGACCTCGGGTTTAGTTAATAACGTTAATGGCTACGTTATCCACCAATAATTTTAAAAGTATCATAGCGTCGTATACTAACATAACGACGGTGGTATCTTCTCATAATAATAGCAGCACGACATAGCTTTAGTTAGTGAATGACCCCTTAATCTCTTAACCAAGTAAACGCACAAATCGACTCGATAACGTTCAACGTGCTGATTAAAGATTCCTTGCTTACAGAAACTATTATGAAAGTTACTATGAGTACAGATATCTATACCAATATTAATAAAGCTGTAGTGTTTTTTCTTTGTTTGAACGGTTGCTCTTGGGGACTGCTAGTCCGATTCGAATATATGTAATACGAAATTGTGTTTGTGTTGGATAGCCATATTAAAGGGGAATGTATACCTTAATTCCCATGGGAATTGGCATAACGCGGAAAACGCCGCATTAAAAATACCTCTTGAATTAATCCCCTGTGACCCCTCTTGAATTAATCCCCTGTAACAATGAAACCGCATCAAAATTCGTGCAATAGTTGTTGAATTGATCGCGACAGACATATGCGGCTGAGTATAGTGTTAGTTAATGTGAAATACATAGACGAGCGCATCGAAGAGGTTTCTATGTCCATGGTAGATTTCACCATGGACATAAAAATCTTTCTTTGAAACCTGTATCGAAATCGTAGACTAGTTTTGATCTGTCTGTTATATCGTTACTAACAAAAGGTTGTACCGAAATTGATTTTAGATATTTATATCCAGTGGTAACTATTCGAAAGTGTTTAAACGTTTATTGAAGAATAATATTTCAGATTTATTAATCCTTGTTATCTATCTTTCTTTTTTTTTAAAAGAACGTTTCTCAAAATTGGTAATAATTTTAATTTCCACTTTTTGTATAACTGCATAACTAAATAACATAATTATACAATGTTCAATAGTACATCCCTTTCAAAATGTTGATTAAAATAACCTAAACCCTATTGCTAATTAGTGCCAATTTCATGAATACATTCCCATGTACCGCTCACTCGAACCGTTACGTATAACATATTGTATTCAATACTGAATAGCTCTCGTACTGAGCAATCGAATGTTTGCCTTCGCTTTTGAAATTGCTGCGTGTAATCAAGTGGTAATATTCGACTAATAAATGCTCGAGTACCATTGGGTCTCAAAGAGCCTGTGTATCAATTGCGATGCTACCTGAATAGAGGACTGCCTGTCTGGTTTGCGGTCCTGTCTGATTAATTTATTACAAGCAAAGTCCCGTGGTTTTGCACGCGTTGCATGTATCTGTTTGTGGGAATTTTGGGATAAAGATTAGCCGGTAGACTTGCATTTGGATGTGGCTATCGAATACGAAAATAGTTATTCGAAACCAACAATTGTTTTATTCGACAGATAACCGCGATTAAAGGAAATCAAACGAAACAATTTAAAAACCCTCGACGCAACACAAGCAGGACCAATTTTTGTCGAACATAGCTAAGAACCACGACAAGGAAACTGCCTTTAAAAACAACGAAATCGGTCCATTCCTTTCAGAGCTATGAAGTATCAAACAGAGTCACACAAACAGACATTGGCGTCAAACTTATTATAACACCACTCTTTACCGACGAGGGTTAAAAAATTAAAGTCTGGGTTACTAATTAGTATAGCAATATAGATATAAGTATTGACTATCATCGTCCTTCGATTTTACCTGTGCGGTACCCATTCCTGTGAGAGTTTACGGGATTTGGGATTTAGAGCAAAGTAGCCCAAAAGATTTCTGAATGAATCGCTCTGGCGGACGCGTTTTAAGTTTATTACAAACAAACACACGCAAAAACGCGATGGGGGAGTTTGTTTGTAATATGTATGGATGAACGTGTTACGGCATGCGGCAGCGCGTGGTGATTGTTTGTATTCTAGATTTCAATGGAATGGCTGGGGTTCAAACCGTGTTCAATTGTTCTCTTTGAGTGGCTAGTATGCTATCTAGAAAACTAGAAATGCATCATAATTTAATGTGCGTTAGGTTAGGTTAGGTCAATAAAATAAATAAAATAATAATATAATAAAGAGGTAAAATTTGTAAGTTTGATTGTTTGTATGTTCGAGCTAATCTCGAGAAACTCCATTCCGATTTGGATATTTTTTTGTATTAGACATTCAACGGGTAGCTTATAGGCTTTTTTCATTTCGAAATTCTCACGAGAACGAACCCAACGAGGGTAAAACCGCGGAGCGCCGCTAGTGTTAAACAAAAATATACACAAAGATATTAAAAACCATGAGTGCACTAGGGCTGCCCAGTATTCGTGTCGGCCACTATATTTGATTGCACGTTAGACATTAAAATCTATACAGTACCATTTTTCAAATATCACACAACATGCCTTTCTATACATGTAAGTACATAACTGTTAGACAATTTTTGCCCTCGCGTCAGAAAATGCCCCGTATACTCTATTCCAGCTCCCGTAAAGTAGATTTTCCTGGAAAACTAAATGTATCTGTGGTTTTGGACCTGTGCGGTTTGCACAGGTCGGGAGGCAGCCGCGGCGATTCAGTGTTTCAGTAGTCATTGGTCCTGTGCACAGGATGGCATTCACTCATAGCTACTAATCGGGACGTGATTTTCATACTTTACTGTCGATTCTGTAATTTTACTACTTTACTGTTCAAAGTTTAAATCTTTTCTGTCAAAGTTTTTGTGCCGAAGTTTGACTTTTAAAGCCTGATTAAATTTTATCGGGATTACTAATTAGGTGTTTCTGTAAATTGTATTAAAATACGTTGAATGATAATGTGGCTAATGAATCCGATGGATGTTAGGTACGATGAAGGGACAATCATGATCAAGGTGGGACGCGAGGAGCCGGCGATTTCCATGGACGTCAATGGAGGGAAAATCATTTGGGCGAAGCATTCGGAGATCCAGCAAGTGAACTTGAAGGCACTACCAGAAGGTAAGCGAACTTGTATACAAATGAAACGGGGACTGCATTACATTTAGTTTCGAATCGTATTTGTTCAAAAGCCTTATTGTGTTCAAATTATTACGTATTTTACGACTACGTTGCTTGTCGCTCCACGAAACTTGTTTAATGAATTTTATGATGAGTGCAAATTGTGTATTAAAAGTAGTATAATAGAAAAGTAGTTATCTATAGGAAAAAATAGTAATATCTAAGTAAAGTGAAAAAAGTAAAATTTGTACTTCACGATACCTATTCCGATTTTGATTTCTTTTGCTTAAGATTTTTTCTAGATAGAAAGGTGTCTTATCACAGTAATGTGGAACTGTTAAAAACATGGTACCCGTATGTATCTTTTTTTGGGTATACCTTTTTTGAAGTAAGAAGTGTGGTGTTAAAGGAGGTTTCAAGTTTCGTTCTACTGCGAAAATGTTGGTACTGGACCCGTATAATGTAAAATACACGTTCGCGATTTTCCCGTTAACTTTTCGTTATTGTTATACTTATTTTAGTGTGTTGGGATTTTTTCGTGGCCGAATGAAATGTCCAATATTTTTTTCCCTATTTTCAGTACGAATTAAAAACATCAGAACGGATTGAAACACTTGTCGAATTATAAGTGGCTTTCGTTTTTATATTTCAGTTCGAAATTCCATTTTAAATTCAATAAAACGATTCGAATTTCTATATGAAATGTATTGTAAAAGCTATTCATAAGATCTCAATTAGCGGGTTTCAATAACGTTTGTGATATCATTCTCTATTCTGTATGAAAGGTAAAGCACCACATTACACGGACGCACTCATTTTATAAGCATTCAACAAAGATTCGGACTATCGTACTTAAAACTAAATAATGGCCTGACCTGTGGCTTTGCCCGCGTTATTCACACTTCTTGTGAATATTGAATAAATAATTGAACAGTTATTGTTTAATGATTGAAACAGGATCGAAAAAATATAACGTCTCGTCCGTAGCACACTCAGATAGACGGTCACCACCGGCTACCCATCAAAGTACCAGCTTCAAATAGCTTAACATTTACAATCATTATTGCTCAAACTACGCCGTAACCATTACTTACTTAGTCGAAGTCGGTTAATAGCCACAGCTATTACCAAGTGCCCTCGGAATTGTTGATTCCAATGTCTAGTATAGTCTTTGTTTCAATTTAAAATTGTAGCTTATAACTTAGATTCTAAAGAGAAGTTTGTTTGAAGTTCCATAAATAGACTTGGCTCGTTACATTTCACCTTTGGCCTCTCTTAAAGCAAAAGTTGGTGACTAATTAATATTATTATAACAGTGTTTTCAAATTTTCTGTAATTTTTCACGATTGGTCGTTAACTGGTTGTTGTTAAAAAAATTAATTTCGCTTCATTGGTTCGTTGTTAGTGGATAGATCTTGGAACTGAAGTGAAGTAGTTATCCCCGAGTTTCTCCAACTAATAGAGCTGTTTGCATGCTTGTTTAGTTTGCGTGACAATGCACAATCGGAAATAATAGAATCGGTTTTCAACATATTCATTACCAACTTGTTTAGTAACGAGGGGATATTGAAAAATAAATGGCCTGGGCCTAAGAAAAAAGGCTTCCAACGTACCGAAAATAATACGCCCGTATTCAGAGAAGTCAAATGTTTCCTTAGTAGAGATGTGCAATTGTGCATGAATAATTACGTCAATTAGTTAAATCTTAATTAGTTAATTAATTTAATATCGTCGCGGAGTGAATATTAAAAAAAAACTAAAAGCCCATCTTTCCACAATATAGAAAAGAGCATAAAGAATAGAACAAAATAATCTATAGTTCACAATCTGTCCTGTCACCCGTGTCGGAGACTTAAGGGGGGTAAAATATGGTGATTTTTATCGACAAATCAATCAACATTTTCTCTATCCATAGTAAAATGGCAGCCATTTTGTTTTTTTTTACCTTGAAATTCAGGCGCCTGTACTGATTTAACGTTCAGGCGCCTGCAATGTGTTTAGAGTCTCCTCGGTTCAAGTGTCGCCGAGTTTTGCGGCGCTATCTAACGTGAGCCGATTTTGGGCTTCCCTAAGTAAATGCGATATCCAGCGTGAGATCAATTTTTTTACGCCTAGATGATCATCTCGTGCTCAATCGAGTTATTAAAACTTACACATTTCAGCGGCTAATTCAAGTAACGGTCGATATTGATCCTGGAAAAGTTTTTTCGAATTGATAATCCGTACTTTTACAGCTTTCCGTTCATTTAATGCGTTTCGCTACCGTCATGTGATTTTCGATCCGATTAGTGGACTTCCGGTCCGCTTTACGTTAAAATACCCCGACAGGTTGACGTTGCATCCCATTTACTTACTCTCTCAAAAGCAAAACTTGGGTAATTGGTGATAGGTTAACTATTTGCCTGCGAAATTGCATTTTCCATTCGGATTATTTAGTGAATGTGCTGTATAAGTCTACTAGCAGCGCCCCGCGGTTTTACCCGCGTTGTGCCCGTTCCCGTGGGAATTTTAAAGATTTAAGTATACAGACAAACAAACGGACAAAATAGCGACTTTGTTTTATACTATGTAGTGACTAATATAATAAAGCTGAAGTGTTTGTTTTATAATTTTGTAGTCATTTGAACGCCCTTATTTCAGAAACTATCAATCCGATTAGAATAATTTACTTTTGTAATTGTCACATTCAATGGGAAAATTATAGGCTATTTTTTTTTCCCGAAAGGAAACAACGCGGCTTAAACCGCGGCTGCAGCTAGGTGTTTATAAATTAGAACGTAGCGACTAGCGATTTAATGAGATTCGAACTTCGTCTATTGTAGAATTAATAGTTCAGTTCTACATATTCCTAACAGATATTTGATATTCGTTTAAAAGCATCTTTAAAATAAAAGTAAGTGAGTGTTCCCTACTTACATTCACATCGTATTGATTTCTATATGCTCACAATAGACACGTTGATGGTACCATAGGTACACAAATGGCTAGTAGGACGTGCAATCAATTAAGCGACTACTCTCATCTCAGAATTAACTAACCAAAGTTCGACATCCATCAAACCATTTGGATATTGGTTTTCACATACCACGCTCCTGTTAATCTCTGTGTAGTAATTCGATATCTGCAGTTACGGGGGACGAGAATTGAATGTGAATTTTACAATACGTTTTCAACAAATTCAATCGGAATTTAGCAGGTTTCCCGAAACAAAAGCCCGTTGCGCCGTCCATTTATTATATATAATGATACCTTACATATTTTAAAATAAAGTTTTCATTTATAAACTATAAAGTAAAATTCGTGGTATCGAGTATGGCACAAAATTCAAAATTCTGGGTATCTTTAATGCTTTTTAAGAATTACATTTTGTAATTTAATATGTACTTTTAAGTTTTCATTAAAACAAAGCTCTCGTTTATTAGCGGCGCCCCGCGGTTTTTCTCGCGTTGTGCCCGTTCCCGTGGCAATTTCGTGATGAAAAAAGCCTATAACTTTCCCATTGAATGTAGCTATCCATTAAAACAAGAATTATTCAAATCGAATCGCAGTTTCTGAGATTAGCGTGTTGAAACAAACGAACTCTTGAGCTTTATTATACAAGTGTAGACTGTATTCTATTTACGTATGATGGAACGAAGAAGAGGTTTATCGAAATTATGAGTAGGGTGAGAGGTTGCAGTTTTTGTCTGTGCAGTTTTCTATGTTGCCATTTATTGGGTTGACTGATTTAGATAACGTTTTTGTATTATTTTGCAGATAGCTGGATACATTGACGATGGTTTTTAGATAGTTGTTTAGGTAATTTAGAAGAGGAGCGCAACAATAGCTGTCCTGTAACCACCGTACACAGATCCGTCAATTATATCGACAGTTTACTAATTAACGTAATTTTATAATGTACATTATATCATCTTTCTAAAGGGATGGTTAGTGACTAGTGTGCAGCGGTTCATGTTATTATAGGATTTAACGAATTGTCGAAGTTAATTTTGACGAATTATATATTAAATCAATTAATATTTATTAACATTAAATCAGTTTCTTACTTCTTTTTCCTTCATTTATTCAATATTTGCCCATAGGCACAGATATCAGAGACGGCGAAAGAGTCCCGGTAGCTGCCAAGGACATGGGCTCTTGCGAGGTGTATCCTCAGACAGTGGCTCACAATCCTAACGGCAGATTCGTGGTCGTTTGCGGCGATGGCGAGTATATCATCTACACAGCAATGGCTCTAAGGAACAAAGCCTTTGGAACGGCGCAAGAGTTTGTTTGGGCAGCGGATAACTCGGAGTACGCTACTCTTGAGAACTCCAGCACCATCAAAGTCTTCAAAAACTTCAAGGAGAAGAAGAGTTTCAAGCCCGAATATGGCGCTGAAGGTATGAACCATTCAACCAACAATATTTGTTTATTTTCAACCTTTAAAGCGTGATGATTGACGTGACGCCTAATCCTCTTCTCTGTACTGATGTCTTCAGTGAGATGAGGGGCTGTGGCCAGCAGTGGGACATTACAGGCTATTACTTTTTTTTCAACCTTTATCCAGTAAAAGCCTACATAAGGGTCCCCAACAAGACCTTAGCTCTTAAGTTTATAAAAAAAATAGGACAAAGTATCCTCCCTAAGTAAGTCTTTGTTTAATGTCGACCTGTACTACAAGATTCCACCGCGTGCGATAAGATGGCTGCCTACGACTTTTACATTTTACTTTACGGGTTCGTTTCCAGTTAGGCGGACCGGAGATCATTTGACCAATCAAAATTCATTGCATAGAGGTCGTTTCGTTCGAGAGTCGAGCATTTCGAGCAATCATGCACCACCAAGGTCCCATTATGTTGCTATGATATTATATATAAATATTGATGTGTTTATTTTTAATACGCTTTTGTCTACGATACGAAGAAGATTAGACGTGTTGTTTGGACCTTAAATTAGTAGTTTATTGACAAGCCCGTTGGCACGTGAAAGCGCTTACTGTGTTGGGGGTTGCGGGTTCGATTCCCTCCCGGAGTCAACAATATGTGCAGACATCGCTGTTGGCAATGACGTCTGGGTGTCAATTATATATATGTATTCAAAAAAGTATTTGCGTATTTATATACATAATAGTATCAGTTAGAAACATTCCAAAATACAAGATTGGAGCTTAGTTTGTCTTACTAACCCCGTGTGAGTTTGTCCGGGTGTATTTATTTATATTAGCGAATTGTTTTGGTTTTCAGGCATTTTTGGGGGTCACATGTTGGGTGTGAAGTCTATCAGCGGCATGGCGTTTTCGTTCTACGACTGGGAACGTCTCCAGTTGATTAGACGGTAAGTTCACAATCAGTCTATACGCTCGTACGTGTACACAAATGTTGTACACAAGATTTGATGCTTTGCGAATTATTGACACTGATACTTACGAAAAAGTGATTTTTTAATTTAAAATGAGAATTTTCGTTTTGTGACTACGCCTACTGATATTATAAATGCGAAAGTTTGTGAGTATGGAAAGATGTCTGTTACTGTCTTACGCAACAACGACTGAACGGATCTGAATAAAAATTGACACTGACTTAGTTCTATACACTTGTATCCTGGAATCCTCACGGGTACGCGAGGCGCTGCTAGTTTTTTATGTTTAGTTTTTCTGAGTGTATCATTTAAAACAAGAAAGATTACCCTAAGACTGTACTATTATATTCCACGACTTTTCTAAGCGATTTTTATTATAATTTGTGTTACATAGTATGCGAGCGAATAAAATGATTAGATCCCCACTGTACCTAATCCTAAGAACAAAGATTTATAGTAAAAACGTATTTAATTTATAGGATGTATGTATATCTAACTCACGAAGTCTAAATGAGGTTGTGTCTGTCTGCAGCATACCTCTGATATAGAGTGTGTTATTATCAAAAGTGTTTAAGCTTTTTGCGATTTATTCTTCTTCTTCATCGAGTGGATTGTCAATCTGACCAATCCTGGTGTCAGAGTTATTGAGCCGCCAAAGGCCTCTGACATGGCTCATGTAACAAAGGCGTAGAAAGTAACCGGGACCGACGGCTTAACGTGCCCCGCAAAGCACGGAATCATCTTACTTTTCGGGCAATCAGGTGATTTTTCGATGCGATTTATTAATATTGTACTAGTGTAAGTAGTAACATATATTTCTATTCGCCTATATCGGAAATAAGATTTGATGCGATTTATATATCTGTTAATTAATGGGAAGTTTCAACATACCAACAATGAGGTTGACGTTTCATAAAAAATCTTTTCTAAGTTAGTTCGTGTAGGTTAGTGGCCGACACTGGGGTCGGAGTAAAAACTCCGACTGCCTTAAGAACGCCCCATGCTTGCAAGTTGTAATCATTGGTATAAACCTGACTGACAGTTGAACGAGCTTTTCGAACTACAGTAGCGCATGTTGATATCCCTAAATCCCCAAGAACAGTAACAATGTATTATTCCCACATGACCCATAAACATACCCAATTTCTTTGATCAACAGCATAGAGATCCAACCGAAACATGTGTATTGGGCGGATAGCGGCAACCTTGTCACACTGGCGACGGACGAGGCGTACTACGTGCTGAAGTACAACGCCAACATCGTGACGAACGCCAGGGCCACCAACACTAACATCACTGAGGATGGCATCGAGGATGCTTTTGAGGTAAACCCCTGTCATACTAATATAAGAAATGCGATAGGAGAAGATGCTTTTGAGGTATTATCTGGTTTTCGCAAGATAGTTCTTCCGTTTTCGAAGGCGACGTTTGAGATACAGATGTATCCCTACAGAAATGTTCAGACTTTACAACAAATCATATGTTACATATCAGAATAGCTACTTTTTATCCCGAAATTCTTTCGGAAATGTGGGCTAGGATAAAACTACAGGGCTCTTTCTGTACCATTTTGAATTGAACTTTTACTGAGCAACTGAAATGACTCAACTTTCCATCCAATTAAATAAAATTTCGAAGGGAGTGAGGCGTAGAGGCAGGCCCCGGAAGAGATGGCGTGACGATCTAGACAATTTCGACAGGGATTAACCAAATTTAGCCCAGGGCGCTGACGCTTGAGAGATGCTGACGGAGACCTTTGCTCAGAAGTGGGACAGTATAGGTAAAAAAACGTTTAATTTTTCAGGTGGTAGGCGAAGTCTCTGAAGCAGTGAAGACCGGCGTCTGGGTCGGCGACTGCTTCATCTACACAAACTCTTTGAATAGGCTAAATTATTACGTCGGCGGAGAGATCGTCACGATATCCCATCTCGACCACACCATGTACATACTCGGATATGTGGCGAAGGAAAACAGGTAATATGACACAAACACGTTTAACTAGTTATCGACCTTATTAACCAAGTTATAGACTACAATTTGAGGTTGACTTGATACGATCAATTATCGTTAGAATAAAAAATAAAAAACTAAACCTTGCGTAAAGGGTGAAATATCAAATGTCAACAGGCAATATGTCACAAACATATTTAATTACTTATCTACCTGATTGACTAAGTTGTAGGCTACAATTTGAGTTAGTATTTTCTCTTACTTATTGGTTTTGTTGCATCTAATAATGTTAAACCTAATAATATGACTTGGGTAGAAGAGTATTTAGACCGCCCGATATTGTAAACCTCAGTAATGATATCATTATGGAATCTGTTGTATGCAGAAAAGAATCAAGCATTAGAATGGGATTACGGTTAGTGCAAAGGCATCCTTTCCAGTGCATCCTTTGATTTTCAAATAAGTTATTGATCAATAATTATTATATTCTTAATCATTATTATATCCTTTTCTGCAGACTCTACATGAACGACAAAGAGTTGAATATTGTATCATATTCGTTGTTGCTGTCTGTACTCGAATACCAGACCGCGGTCATGCGAGGTGACTTTGAGACGGCTGACCGCGTGTTGACCACCGTGCCTCACGAACACCGCACTAGGGTTGCGCATTTCTTAGAGAAGCAGGTATGTTAACGAATATATAAGGATAGTTCGACGAGGACAGTTGGCTAGAGTGTCAAAATGTGAAGATATGATATTCAAATGTCATAACGTAAGTTATCCTATTGCCCAAATAACTTATAGTCTAATTGTCCCATGACGTTTAGATGTCCAGTGACCAAAATATGAACATTTTGAAGTACTTTAATATGAATGCTATATAATTATTGGAAAATATAATGTTTAAATCTCACTCATACCTTTTCGACAACTATTTGTCAAATTTAATTCAAGGCGCGTAGTTCGAATGTCATTTGAGTATTTAGCAATAAGCATAATAAGCAAGCTTTTCTTTCATATCCTTATATCCTTTATAAATAAAGTAACACCACCTTCCCAATCCAGGGCTTCAAGCAACAAGCGCTAGCCGTATCCACCGAGCCCGAGCATCAGTTCGAACTCGCCTTGTCACTTGGCGAGCTTCGACGAGCGAAACAATTGGCTGAAGAAGCTGCTATCGCTGAGGGATCTCCTTCCCGAACTTCGGCCGCGAGGTGGTCGAGACTGGGCGCGGCAGCGGCCGCCGCGGCGGACACTGAACTCACTAGAGCGTGTTACCAGAATGCTCAGGATTCTAGTGCTTTACTGCTCTTTGCTTGTAGCACAGGTTAGTCATCGTAGGCTCTAGGTTTAAATACTATATTTCTATAGGTTTAAATAATTTGTTTGAAAATAACCCAATTCCTCGGATTTTTACTATTAATGCAAACTAAAACGATCAATAAACTTCCATTAGGAGACAAAGCTCTTCTAGAAGAAGTGGCTCGCATGACCGGCGAAACAGGCGAGGACAACATCGCATTCGTAGCTTACTTCACGCTGAACCAGCTAGAAGAATGTCTGCAGCTGCTAGTGAAGAGGAACAAGCTGCCTGAAGCCGCTTTCTTTGCCAGGTATAAACGTATAAATGAAATAATAAGAAAATATATCCAACTGCGGCAAATTTGAGAAAGATTCCGTCTACTGAACCTTGTTATCTTATCATCAGATCTTACCTGCCTTCCAAAATCAACGAAATGGTGCGACTGTGGCGCGAATCGCTCTCGCTCACCAACAAGAAGGCGGCCCAGGCCCTCGCCGACCCCGTCAATTACGAGAACCTATTCCCTGAATATCAGGTTTGTGTATAAGTTTTCTAAATCACTTATTTCTTCGTGCTCTGAACAAATACTGGCATCAATGTTGAATGGATTAATCAACAACGATCGATGTACATGGGTATGGTAGAAACTATCGATTGACGCCAGCTCATCCGTTCTGCCATAGATCGGTGCCGTCGATCCATGCTCGACCGTCTGGTCTAGTAACTAAGTTCTTGTAGATTAGTGGCCAACTTTGATGTCGGAGTTTAGTAGGTTGTCTTTTTGTGTATTAATATCCTTAATCGCAAACAAAACCAACAGTCATTTCATCTAGTCTTTTGTACTAACTGTATTTTCATCTGTTTCATGTGTTTACAGACTTCCCTAAAATTAGAAGAGTATCAGACCAAATTTGGCTTCGAGCATTCCTCAAAGTTGGCGAATCTGCCCGTCAACTGTAAAATAAGCAACGTCGAGCGCAGCCTGGAGGACGAGATGGCGCAGGCGCCGGCGGCGGCATTCGTCACAGAACTGCAGAATAGGTAAACATTTTTTTACCTGATGTGTCTTGATTGTTTGTTAGGTTTGCAAAGCAGTAAGTCATAAACTTATTTACTAACTTAGTAAGACATTAGTGACTTATACTTCATTATGTATCTCACTGTTGACCAATAACACATTATTTATATTTGCCTTATATTCCACGGCAGGGTAAATGTCCACATTGCTCACTGAAGATGATGTACAAGAATAGCTCTTGTTGACTCAATATATTCCATCTAGTATTTCATCCATCCAATGATATTGGCCCCCTATTAGTAAACATCATGGTTACTGAATTTCCAAGTCAGCGGGGATTACAAGGGTTGATCTCCGAAACTACGAGTCCGATTCGAATAATTATTTCTACATTGGATAGTTAATCAAGAGTAAGAAAGTCATCCCGTGACCACGAGCGGTGCAATCCGCTTGGAACGTCGGGAACGTATTTTAATAAATACGTTATATATTCTCACGCGATATAGCCCCGTTTAATTTAGTATAATGATTCAAGAGAAATGTTAGATTATTTGTATCCCGAAGTTCCCATGAGAACAGGTACTAGGCCGGTAAACCCGTGGGGTGCGGCTAGTATTTAATAGAAAGATTAAAATAAAAAAACTTGAGAGGTGTCAACGGACACCCGGATGGAACGAAGTTTATTTATTATCAACAAAAATAATCGTCGCGAAACCACACTGTTCAATGCAAAATAGAAAGACGAAACGAAAAAATCTGGCTTGCTTTCTATTAGAGAGAGAGAGAGACCGACAGAGAAACATGCGCACGCCTGCGGCGCCTCTCTCTGGCGTACGCATGTTTCTCTGTCTGTCTCTCTCTAACGCAAAAAGTGTCGTTACAACTTTTCGTCTTTATTTTTTCCGTCTAAGCCCCTTTCGCAACGCGCGATAAGGAACTTCGTTCCAAAATTTAGTGTCGGTTTTTTTATTTCCAGTGCACCAGCCGAGTCCATAAAGCCGGGCAGCTCACAAGCGGAGCCCACGGTCCCCGAGGCGCACATACCGAAGCATTCGCGCAAAGATTCCTTAGATCTCGACGACATTGAGGCGGAGATCGACGCCATCGTACTTGACACGACCGTAGATAGTGGTGTAAGATGATTTTGTATAATACATGAAATTAGACACTAGTTTTGGGCACCCTTACTAGGGCTCCCCAAGACGAGGGTTTTGTCTTCGTTTTTAACTAACTTCAAAAGCGAAAGAGGAGGTTCTTCTCTTGTCTAAAGATGAATTTTAATACGTATTTCTCTCTGTTTCTCAACTGGATTAACAAAATATAAAGATATCATATCCAGTCAAATTGTCTCAGTCTTTCGCGAGTGTTAACGACACTGACGAACAGCGCTTCATTTTTATAGATAAAAAACTAGCTGAGGCCCGCAATCTAAGCCGTATTGAATCAGTTGCTAGCATGTAAACCTTCACAGGTCTTCCAGGAAAGATTTTTAGATTAATGAGGGTTTTAAATTAAAGAAATATGTTTTAATGAAATTGATATGAAAGCACCTAACTATAAATGCATTTGGCGACACATTCCCATTTTCTAGTTATCTTTATCTAACATCTTTGTAGATAAAAGATATAAGCGCGTTCTCTTTGATTATATCATTGTCACGCACTAACTCCGCAGTCACACAGTAGAATCAATGATAAAGCTTGATATGACAAATATCTGTTACATCTCAATCTATAAAACCATGTCAGATAATATTTATCTTTGGTATTCGAAGTTTTAATTTTTCCATGTGAATGAAATATTTGAACGTCGATATCATATTAAACATTAGTATGAAATACTTTTTCTTCAATTAATTTAATAGACTTCATACTAGGAGCCCTTCAGATTTTTGTTTCATATAGTTTGAAGTCAATTAGGGTCACTTGAGCCAGTTTTTGTATTTTATCTTATCAATACTCGAATTAGGAGTCACAACATTTTCATTCCTGATGTTCCACTGGTATTGACTGAGGTTATTTTTTATCCCGGTGATTGTATAAACCATCGCGCATAGTTCAGGTAAAGCGATGTTATTTCTTTAAGAATTGTCGGTTTAAAAATAGTTTTATCGCGACAATTCACAACGAAATAACTTTCTAATTATTTTATTATTCCAATTACACACGGCGCCCATAGCTAAAATATTTCACTGGAAGTGATTCAAAACATAGGAAATTTCCGTTAATCAATAAGTTGAATTGGTTAAACTGAATAGTGATAAAATTCACACCAAATATCGAATGGGGCTTGTTTGCTCTTATGTGGCAAAGTCAACCTACATTGTCAATATTTTGGATACTAAGAACATTTTAGAGCTCTGCGTCACGTAGATACCATAATGTATGTGATTAGAATGTACTAGATACTTAAAAAGTAACATCTTACTTATAACAGTTATATAATCAAAATTACTGTTTAACCATTTTTTTCTTAGAACAGATATATAATTGGTTATATCAATATATACCATGCTGAGAAACACCATTATTGAATCACTTATAATAATAAAATAAACATATCATAACATCTTATTTAAAATTATAAATACACTTTCGTTATTCATTCTAAAATGAATATAAATAAAGTAAATAAAATAATTTAATATTCAGATTTGCTATAATGTCTTAATTTTTGACTACCATTGGCCATTACCGGATTAAAAACCAAAAGTGACCTTATGGTACCTAGTACAAACGACTTGTAGTTTTCGTTTTCCTACCATAAAAACTACAACATGTGGACTATATGAAAGCTACTAGGACTGGTTTATTTAAGAGATCAGCTACAGCGACTTTTTATGGCAATACACTTTTATCCTGGTATCCCTATCCCTTCTTCATAGCCGATTTCGGCTACAGCGCCTGCGATCTCTGTTAATTTATGGACTCGATGTATTACTGCGAGGGCACGTAAATTGTTCGGTCCCGGTTACATAGACCATGTCAGATGCCTTTATGCGGTCTAAAAACTCCGTCATTTTTAAATTAATATATTAATACTTTTTCTTTTTCCAGGACTTATTGAACGACTCGGATTATATGGATTAATATCAACGTCATAAGTGTATGTTATTAGATTTACGTTATGTAATTAGTTTTTATTGTCTTCAAATTGTATTTCATAAAGTGCTAATACATTATAAGATTAAAGTATTATACAGATTTTCAATACTTTGTTTTTATTACCCTGTCTATACTAATAACAACAGGAAAGCAGGCCATTTATCAATTTACCCTTTACTCTTATAGCTTAACAAAATATACGATTTTGGAAATACACAACACACACTTGCAGCTGGTACACTTGCATGCTAACTGCCTCTTGCACTTCTGCAAGTGCCATCTAGTGGTATCTGAAACTCAAGCAAACTTGTATATTTCACTATGCGAACTGTACGAGTATGTTAGATACAGGTATACGACTCAATGTTTCGTTGCCATTTTACGGTTTATGCCCGCTGTCCCCTTACAACGTGTCCCCGTCCACGGGGACAGTGGTACTTTAATTGATATTCAAAATAATTCCCGTTGTCCCGTTATCCTGTAAATAGATATATTTAATAATGAATATCTTAAGTGAGATGAGAGTCCTTTTCCCAAAAGTGGGCCATTACAGGCTAATACATACAGTTGTCCCTTACCTGTGAACGGGGACGACGGGCATACACGGATTTTTGAATCAAAGGCGACTTCTTCCATTGAGGAATAGGGTTCAGTGATCAACTACATTAGTCATAGAATATTTGTGTATATTTACTCTCAAAATTAAATCAATTACTCAATTAAATTGACACTTATCTACATTGCATGTAAAAAACTTCGATCAACAATACACAACTAGATTTCGGGTCGGCACAAATAATACGTCTAGGTGAATAACGTCTCATTTGAAAAGAGAGCCGCTATTTTTATTTAGTTCCCTCGAACCACAGCCATTGTAAACACGTGTCTCAATGCCGCAATGTTTATTCAAAAGTTGCAAAAATAATGGCCGGAAAAACAATTTAATGGCCGGATTGTCTTACTCTCGGTAAGTACATGTAGAATAAGTTATATTTTAAGCTTCAAACTAATAAATAATATCAAATTTTGAAAAAAAATACTGATTTGAAGTCACCGCTACAAATGTTTCGCCAACGTTGGCGCAAAATATTATTAGCCCCAAATTCTCCGTTTTTATTACGAACCACGGTCTACAAAACTTGGTTTTTTTTTTTTTTAAAGTGTTGATCTCGGTTTAGTTTTTGAATTAGAATTAAGTTGAACTGCTCGAGTTCAGTTGTAAGTGTCATAACGGTGAAATTGGTGCATGTCATTATTTTTTTTGTTGTGAATTTTGTCACTAATAGTTATACATATTATGCACTGAACATCAGTCGTCAAATTACATATCAAATACAAAACTCTTCAAAATCAAAACAAATTATCTCAATCTAGATACCCACATACCGCCCTGTACTTAACGATTACACGATGGTCTAAGAATGGAATGACATCACTTAACTATTTTCTCTACAGAAGGAAATTTTATTTTGCTGGAAATCGTGTTAGTACATTTTGGTACTGTAAGACGTAATAGCCTATTCTTGACAAAGGCTTCTCTTCTCACAGAGGATATCAATACACTTACCTACTCCAGGCTGTAGACTTCGTGTGTCTTAAATGTCTCCCTCCATGGATACCTAGGTAATACAGGTTATACTTGAAGATGACTGAATACATAAACCTAGAGCTATCCAGTTGTTGCGTGCGTGAAACACTTTCTACTAACTACCGCGCATAGATCACAAACAGGTTTCATCACATAAGTCTGGCCAAAATAGAAACTAATAGAAAACAAACGGATTATAAATCTATTCTTGTTTCTAAGTGTCTCAGTGGCGCCCTCGTATACAGCGTTTTAAATGTCAAACATTTTAAATTCTATCAGTGCATCGCCATTTCACTTTTTTCGAAGGCATTTGGATCAAATAATACTTAACGTATGAGGTTTCGGATATAAAGTATTAGACTAATATCCCAGTGCTGGGCAAAGGCCTGTAAGTTCTTTGACGATATCAGAACAGTAAGGTATTGTACTAGTACTCTGATATTTATTTATATACAGGGTGTCCTATACCTTCGCAACATTGCTATATTTTGTAATTTGATTTCTTTTTAAAATAACGGACTATTCCTTTGATTTGTACTGTTATTGTAATAACTGATATTGCTTTCTATACCCCTAATTACAGCTTTCAGCTGGTTTAAGCTACTGAAGAGGAGTTTTAAGAGACGATATTATTAGATATTACAGTCAATACGCCATATTTTTAAGGTATGAGCCCAAACACGATATGATTACGACGACAGCTGCTGAAAACCAGTACATCTCAACTCCTGGCTCCATCATACCTCGCACCAAGTTGTCAACTTTTCATATGTCAACATGTCCACACAAAAATTAGGCATCGGCTGTTAATAACAGTTGCTAAAAAACTAATGATTTTGTTAAGATTACGTTAAAAAATGTGTACCCATTAACCAAAATTAAATTGACATTTTCGGAACTCGCCCGGGTCAGAATTTGATGCCCTTCGGCATTCTTGTAGAGTCGACCCTGCTCTATCGACTGGTCTCATCTGTCTCATCTGGGGAGATATTTGGACCCACGGAAGAGCGAAGCACTTTCTGCGTTCTTTATTTCGTGTTTCGACCAAGCTCCATATAGCTTGTCCACTGTTCGTTACAAAAGAGATGGATACGGTAATAAATAAAAACAGGTTCAGTATTTCAGTCCAGGCTTTTATACAAAAGCGTAGGAGCTCGACGGAGATTGTCCGATACTTATTAAATAAATGCTGAGCTAATAAAGGCGGAGCATCCTTGTCGCCCGCTTTCTTTGTATCCGATCTCACAGCCTTCTTTTCAATCTTCTTTTTATAAAAGGACTCGACCCATATAAATTTAATTAATTCGACTATTCTCGAGGTTTACGATATTTATTAAGGTAGGTAACAGCCGGAAGAGCGAAGTACTTGCTGGGTATCTTTACTAATATTATAAAGAGGTTCAGAAGTAATAACTTTGCCCACTGCTCTTCGTAATTAAGTTTGTTTGTATGTTCGCTATTTTTTTTATCCCGAAATTCTCACGGGATCAGGCACAACGCAGATAAAACCGCGGAGCGCTGCTAGTCCGTATAATTTAAATTGATCCGGATATTCTGGAGTTTTACGACTCATATTTATTTAGGTAAGTAGTATATAAAGACAATGTTACGCCTTTAAAATTCCGTAGATTTTATGAGATAAAAATGACTAGATGGCTTGTGTATATAAGCATTTCTTTCGGAACATCTCTGTGAAATTCCATTAGATTTTCTTCGGCAGTTTGTGCGTGAGTGAATGCTGAATGATAAAGATAGGACGTAATCACATATGTAGTTAAACCTACACAGATGGATACATACATTTCACCTACTTCTGAAAGAAATTACAACTTTTTTAGCGATACCTAGCTTAATATTTAGTAAACGAACGCGGGGTGTTTCGCGGAAGAAATTTTAATAAAGCAAGTAAACTAATTACTTTTTATTTCCCGACGTTAGGAGTGAAGTCTTACAAAATTATTCAGCAATATTTGAATAGCAAAACTGAGAATAGTTTAAATTGTTACATCAGCGGCGTTTACTCATTAACAATAATAATTTAGTAAGTAGCATGTATTCAAACACGGTGTGCACCACACAACACCAATCATAGAAGTAATCATAATTCATAAAGAGTAGTATTATAACAGCTGAAGAAGAAAAATAAGATTCTAAAGAAAAAAATATGAGAAACATTTCTTCTAAAACCAATTTAGTTTAAAACAAATAAATGCGTTTACATTTCCATACTTTTCCTCTTCGACCATTGCGGAGTCATTAAAGTAGCCAGTTTAATTAAGTACTCATTTGATGCGAGTGACCGGTTTGTGTACGCCGTCACAGTTTAGCACTTTAATGCAAATCCCGCGACGAGAGTTTGCGTTCAGTACCGTTGCGCCATAGTCGCCCGTCGCAAGCGTCGCGCTAATAATATACTTGAATATCGCCGGCCCAGAGATCGTGATCCTATTTAGCCCGACACGGTATGACACTGTTTTTAACTATTTTCGTTTTAATATAGAATATAACACCCTTTTTAACCATTTCAAAAATTAAATGCGGTATAATATATTTAATTTTATATTTGTTATATGGCTTAATTTAATTGTGAATAGATTTCGGTAATTCTTTCGATATCTGAAAGGGTCTTTAATCGTTTTAAAAAAGGTGGTAGATTGAAATTAAAGGTTGAAAAAGAAATGTGATTTAAAGTCGGTTAGAAAAAATGATTTTTCTCTGCTTTGGTAAAATTAGAGAGTGCGTATTTTCTGCAGTGGATTTTAATATTTATACTAAGTATTTAATTTACTTTAAAACCATTTCATCGTAGTTACTTTTATAATGGTGTATTTAATTATGGGTTCTATATTTAACAATTAGTTGACTGTTATTTGTTTATGTGTTTGACTGTATGGACTTATTAAATAATTGTTACCGAAATTATTATATTCTATTATTTAACTGTACGTTTATTTTTGTAGTTATATAGTATACGTGCTTCTCATATACTTTTGCAACTAGTATTTATGCATTTAGTACTTTGTAAATATTATTATCTTCGGTCGTACAGCTCAAGGTGCTTCGTGTAACCTACTCATACTGGTTTTATACCTTTATTTAATTTTTTTATGAAGTACTAGCAGCGCCCCGCGGTTTTACCCGCGTTGTGCCCGTTCCCGTGGGAATTTCGGGATTTTTTTTACATAAAAACCTTCCTCTTGAATCACTCTACCTATTACAAAAAACCGCATCAAAATCCGTTGCGTAATTTTAAAGATTTAAGCATACAGATAAACAGACGCGACTTTGTTTTATACTATGTAGTGATATAATATACAACATACATATACAATATTTTCCTTAAAAACGTGATCATAATTGTAATAAAACCACGTTTGACTTCGACTTTTATTGAGCAATCGTAAGATTTATGAGCCGGAAAAAATCTTTACGGAAACCTAATGGAGATTAATATTTGCACTAGTAATAAGGGTGGGTTGTTTTAATCGGGTGTTTTAATTGGTTATCGTAACGTAAGTAGGTACGTAAAAACTTCACGATTTTTACACGGTTAAGTAACTATAAAGTTTAGTTTCATAACTTACTTGAGACTGACATTTTGTGTTAACGTTATCTGGTACATGAACGTAACCTGAAGTATAAGTTAACCCGCCCTAAGTATAAGTTAGTTTTATCAAAATTACGAATATTGTTTTAAAAATATTTTGCACCGATCTCTTAACTAAAATACCGGATGACACAATAGTGTTAAGGACCATTTAGAATAATCGAACATTGAGTTCATGCTAGAGCAAGAACATATCAAGAATCACAAGATTGTTTTATAATCGAAATATCGCATAATAATATACTTTCGATCTGACTCGCTGAGGTTGTTCAAAATTGCGTAAGGTAAGATGGCCACAATAAAAAAATTTTTTATATAAAAGATTTTTTATATCTGTATATAACATCTCTAAGTGTGGGACACTTAGAGATGTCATTAAATCAACACTCAATTGACGTAATTTTTCATACATTACATGTCAAAATCACTCACTTTACTAAGGATCCATTTGACAACTGAGTACGGGCGCTACTCTAACCTATTTTTAGGGAGTGAACGTAGAATCAGCTCTTTTGCTCATTTATCGTTAGCACTTTAGAGTTCTAATTTTATTATATAAATCTAAACACAAAAAAGCCGTCAAAATGACGTCGTATTTTCTAAATTTCATTAAAATTCTTTCATGAAGTACTGAAGAGAAAACTGCTGAACGGATATGCATGAAACTTTATAGTAATATGGAATTCATTTTATCCCGAAATTACCGCAGGAACAAGTACAACGCAGGTATAACCGCGGGGCGATACTAGTATTTTTATAATCAGTGCAGATATTTCGTAAACAATGTAAGATACTTAGATATTTATCCAAGCAATACAGGTTTGTCACCGTGGTTTTTTCTTCTGACCTTCCTCATTTGACTGGTTCTGTTTATAATATAGCTAACTATGTCGAAATCAAGGCAATCTCATGAACATAATTCGACAGTTTTAATTACCTATGCTCGTAAATACTTACGTGAAGGCTCTCTCAAAGACTCTTGACTCTCTCAACGACTCGCTTTTTAATAAAATATCCAATGTATCAAAACATATATTCGGTTGCCGGACCGGTATTACTTCGGACTTGTCCAGGGGCAGACGATTTTATATGAAGCTTTCATATTATCTTTCACATTTGTCCGGTTTCGACCGGCAAAAGGGTTGGTTAAATGTGAACGAATTTTGAACAACCGGCTTCTGAAATCCGGCTAAACTACCGAACAGGATTTATGTGAATGAGCTCTTACGTTTAACACTTTTGCTGAGAATATATTCTTTCTAATAATCTACATTTTGCCTTTAAGACTTTTTACATTATTAAATATTAGCAGCGCCTAGCGGTTTTACCCGCGTTGTACCCGTTCCCGTGGGTATTTCGGGATGAAAAATAACCTATAACCTTCCCGTTGAATGTGGCTATCTATTACAAAAAGAATTATTCAAATCGGACTGATAATTCCTGAGATTACCTCGAACATACAAACAAACAAACTTACAATTTTACCAAATTTTACCTCTTTATAATATTAGTATAGATATATATATTTATGTATGAACAGGTCCTACGTGGCAGTAGGTACTTTACTTATATTACAAACCATGTATGGAAGGAAAGGTAAACAGCTTTCAATGTACGATTTTTATTTAAAGGTTTTGGTGATTCTCTATTCTATTAACACCTCTGCTATATATTGGATCATTAAAGGGGTCCTGAGTTTGAGTTACGGGTTGAATAACGATTTTAGCTTACATCCATACATACCTACATCAATTTACAATTTTAAATTTATACAGTGTATCAATTGGAATTAATACAATTTTAAGGAATATTAAAAATATGCATAACACGCGGCACTCTGCAAAGTGGCGTTAAAGTACCTACTCATTATCTCTTTCAGCTACTTTACAACACTCCTCTTAAATAATGTCCAATGATATGACTTAATTGTAATTTTTTATACTCATTGCACAGGACTGTGTGTTAAGTTTACTGAAGTATTCAAAGCTTGCCTATCATCGTTTCTAAAAATACGTGGATAGGTACACATCTCTTGTTGTCTTGAAGTAGTTTAAATGATTTTTACGAAATATATTGTTTCAAATACCTGCATGGAAGTGTAAAAATGCTAAATTCTTTAAATAATGGCTTGCATGAGTTTTGTGGTTAAGTGCCGATAGATAGCACGTATGCACTTTTTTGGGGTAAGAACGCTTTTTTTGAACTCTGTCTGAGCTCCAGACCAACAAGCCGTCTGTTAGTATAGTTGTATTATCTTTGAGATAGTGTCGTTAATGTGCGTGTTGTTAGTATGTGTTTACCGTAAGACCGAAAGTTTGAAAGTACTATTTATCTCGTACGAGTATAAAATATTTAACTGTAGTAGCACACTTGGCGAATGTGAATATGATTATTATTACGGTAGTCGTGTTTGAACACTTAATACACACAATGGGCCATAACCAGCGATGTGTGTGTACTTATGCGAAGATGTCTTAAAGTGACTAAGGTACACATTACTATAAAAAAAACTGTTATATGTACTGAGATTGATTTCCTTTTCGTTAAATGTATATAAGCATTTAGATATTTAAAGGAAGATTCTGACCGAAAATTCGTAAGACGTTTTGACGTTAATATTCAAGTTTTCACTTCCGCCGGCACTCCCGGAGTGCAAACCGTTGGTTTTTTTATAGCTTTTTACTTTATAGATACTTAATTTGTATGTGTTTGTTACCCAGTACTTAAATATGAGATCATCTTATTTATCATGGCACGTATTACTTCCGTGTGACAATGAAGACTAAGTTCATGAGTCGTAGTCCGGAAACAGGACGATTTTCTTCAGAATTTTCCTCATTTAATTATATGTTCCGTTTGAAGAATGTTAACGAGACGAGTCATGGGGAGATGATTGATCGTTGTTCGATGGAACCGTTGAATTTGGATCTAAATGTGACCTGACCTAAGTAAAATCACAAAAAAATTCAACTAGGTTTAGTGATGCCCCGTAGTTTTAACTAGGTTAAAACTAGGTTAAAACTACGGGGCATCACTAGTTTACAATAAAATAAATATTTTTTTAGGTACAATCAGTATCAAAAGACGCTCCCGTAATGTGCTTAGACAAATTAAGCGTATAACTACGAAATAAGTTCGGTGTTGCGTATTCAATTTAAATACGAAGCAAAAACTTGCTCTTTATGAGACTCAATTCATTTCGAAACCAGATGTCCTTACGTACAGGTTAGAAGGAAACAAGTTTGTAATACTTATATGTATTAGATTTTAATATTTTCCCGTTGAATACAACTGGGTAACTAACTAACCGGACAGCGTTAGATCCCTTTCACTTGAAAACTTAACATAGTGTTAATGATTAGATATCTAGCCACTAAATAATGTGGTCGCGTACGTTTAGTTAGGTATTTAGAGAGCGCGTAATGACACGACTATATTAGAGCGTTCGCATTCGGCGAGCGACAGTAGCTGTCACCGAATGTGTTCACAATTCACAAACGACCGAGTCTCGTGTGAAGACGAACGGTTGATGACCGAAATAGAATATAACACGTTCGGCAACTGTATTATGCGAATTGATTAGTGTAATTTAGCCATAAAGTAAATATTACAAACCTAGGGACAAAAAATAAGAAAAGAACTACAACTTAGTGAATATTTGAACGAATTTAATACGGGGGTGATATATTTTTATTTTATTTCTTCGAAGGACTTGACCACAATAGCAAATTAAGATAAATTCTAGAAAGGGATATATATTCGCATACCAATAGACAGTGGTATGCGCTCGCCTGCCAAGACTGAGGTCTAGGGTTCAATTCCCGGGTCGACCGAAACCATGTTTCCTACATTTCAAACATGGCTCGGGGTTGATAACACCAACCCGCATTAGGCAAGCGTGGTGATTGCGCCTAATCCTCCTCACTGTACTGATATATTTAGTGAGATGCAAGGCCTTTGCCCAGCAGTGGGACATTACAGGCTAATACTTAAAGATTCAATAAGTGGTACCTGCCACAGTACCTACTGTGACAGGTACCAATATTTATCGTATGGTTATTCGTACCTTTTGTTTTTGAAAGTTAGTCAAACGCCATCCGATTCAACAGCATATTACATTACTACAGATTCTTTATTGTAATTGACTCATATTAGGAATAAGATGCCAAATTGCCGAATTAATCAACAGTTTGAAACCTGTTTTGTATGGCCAATCTCTAGGTGACAATGATCTCTATAATATTATTTATTAATATAGTTAACAAATCCAAATCGCGCAGACTCTAATGGCCTAATTGTAACGGTTAATATAGTAAGTATCTATAGTCAAATTTATCTTACGTGAGTCAAAACTTCAAGCTATTATTATACAAACTATTCAAACCTGATTTGCTCAATTTTAAACCATAGATAACTTTTAAGAAAAGGGTTCATTGAACGGATGAGAATGGAATCACTAAACCTTAACCTCTTCATAAGGAATCGTCTTCGGCTCAAAAATCGATCACATTAGTCCAGAATTTTAGTCTCGTAAGGAGAAATAGACTACACAAACCTCTTGTTGCAGTAATATTTAATACATTTGAAATTTACATACTATAAATTAAGTTTAATATTTCTTTAGGAAAAACGTATATCTATTGCGGGCTCTCAGCGGGTATACAAGTCAAGGCCTACAATCATATAAAAAACCATTCATTGCGTGTTGTTAGACGTTACTTATCTATCTAAGTACTTGTACTTGGAAACACCAGTATTATTTGATTGTATCTGACCGTTTTGTTCATCTTTGCTATGTATTAGTTTCTTAGATTTTTCTACGTCACCTACAATTATATTAATACTTGCGTACACAGAGACGTCGATCATTACGACGTAATTAGTAGTATACATTACATTTGAAAAATTACTCATTATGCTTTCCTAAGGAATTGTTTGATGTCTCTGAGTACGAGGTTTTCCAACATAATAAAAATGTTAATTAAAGTAAAGACAAACGCTCGTACTTAGAAACAATGCTTCCTTAGTAGAGATTTAAGACTGATTTTGACATGTACGTCAATTAGTCAAGAGTCGAGTTGATGAATGTCTCTGATGGCGGCAACATGGCGGCCGATAGACGCACCTTGAGAGACGTTTTAAAAAGCTAATTAATAAACGTAATTGAATAGTAGGTAAGTGAGTCGACTTCACATGTTTCAGGTGCAATAGAAACAGGATACCTGTATTCAAGTCAATTTGTCGTTTAAGTGACTAAATTATCTTAAATGTGGTCGTTTTAGACGATTGAGGATCATCTAATCAGCGATTCCGTGGGTCTGTTGTATTGTGTGCACGTCGGTTCGCAGGTACAAGGTTGCTATATAAGGTAACTGGAATTACGAGGCCAAACCGCATACTTTTTTCAAATAGTCACAATATTTATTACCTAATGATAACATGCTATTAAGCAACGTGCATGCCGCTTTTGGGATGGGTGACCAATAGTGGCATTTTTATCTGAGCGCTACCGTGCTTCAGGGGACACGTTAAGCAGTTGGTCGGAGAACTTAAGGCGGTCTAAAAGTCCGATGCTAGGGTTGGCCACTAACCTACACGAACTTATTTTATTTACTTTACTTATACTTAATGATGATGATGCTTGTCTTACCCGGTCGATCTGACGTTTCGTAATGTCAAATTTTAATAATAATGTTACCACTTTACTGATGCATCACTTTGTTTATAAATATTTTCATATTCATTACTAGTACGAGTTATGTTTTAAAACTTTTAAATAAAATAAATAAACTGTACCTACTTATACAACGTAAAGTTACGATGTTATATATTATGTTACGTTATGTTAGATTATAATACTTCACTACATAGTATAAAATAAAGTCGTCTCTGTTTCGTGTCTGTTTTGTCTGTTTGTCTGTATGCTTAAATCTTTAAAATTTCGCAACGGATTTTGATGCAGTTTTTTGTAATAGGTAGAGTGATTCAAGAGGAAGGTTTTTATGTAAAAAAATTCCCGAAATTCCCACGGGAACGGGCACAACGCGGGTAAAACCGCGGGGCGCTGCTAGTATGTTATAAATATGAAGATACACGATTAATTCAGACAAGTCTTACTGCCGCTCTCACGAACGTTCATTAAATCGACACTTAACTAATGGACGTAATTCCACATCAGGTATAACATGACAAAATCATTAAATCTCTACTAAGAAAGTACTTATACTAAATACAATAATTGCGATATTCGAAGAAATTAAAAAAATCCGGTATCTAATATTCTTTGCAGATTAGTCAGTTTTATTGGTCGTGAGAAACAGGACAAGCTTACTTATTGAGTTTTATTTTTTTATAAAGTTGCCTTTGGCACGGTATTGTGTAGAGAGCATTGAACGCAAGCTGCTTTATGAGTTATGAATCCAAACGCAGCGCAAAGAAATCATTCATCATTCATACAAACTTGGGTACTTAATATTAACCGACTTCAAAGATGATTCAGTATTCAATTTGCTAGTCGCTGTCGCCGTCGCTTTCTTGCCAACATTTTAAGATAATTTCTCTGAGGGAATTTGAAACCTGTATTTTTTTTCATTATACTAAATGAAACGGGTCTGTATCGCGTTAGATAATTTAACGTATTTTAGATACTAAAATACGTACCCGACGGACGTTTCGAGCGAATTACACCGCTCGTGGTCACGGGATGACTGACTTAGTCATCAGTGCAAATCGTGTGAGTTTTAAAAGATTTTAATTTTTTGTATTCCTAAATCTCATACCCCTCTCTAGAAGGTCTATTTGGGTATTGCGTTTTTCATACCACAACTCCTTAAGAGGAATTCGATGTTAAAAGAGGAATAACCCCTTTTTGGTCGATGGTTATGTATTTAGCGAATTAATACATAAGCGCTCTTTAACAGTTGAAGAAAAACTGACACTTTTTTGTTTTTAATCTGTACCCTTAACCTTGCATACACCAGCACGCTGTGCTTTCAAACAGTCACAATAGACCGGAGTCATGAACAAACAGCGTACTTGGGCCGCTTGTTACACCGACCTACAATTACGATTGTGTTATCAACGAAATTGCTTATTTCCCGGTTTATAAGTATAGTAATGTAGTTTTAATTTTGATTTATAACTAAGTCAATATGTGACTCGGCGGTAGCTTGGAGCAGCGCAGTTTCGCGATTTCAAACGTATTTTTCAAACGCTCTACTGGAAATATTTGTTATTAATTGTCAACGTTCATATGGGCAGTTTTAAAATTAACTTCCGATGTGGAAGGAAGAATGCAAATTAATGACACGATGACTCATGTGTAAAAACATTAATTATCAATATCATATTCAATTATCATACTAATTAATTTCGTCTGTAAACTGTCCCGTTGTGCTCGTTCCCGTGGAATTTCGGGAATTTTTATACTTATAAACCTTCCTCTTGAATCATTCTATCTATTTAAAAAATTGCATCAAAATCCGTTGCGTATTTTTAAAGATCTAAGCATACATAGGGACAGACAGACAACGGAAAGCGACTTTGTTTTATACTATGTAGTGAAGTAGGATTTAATGAGTGATTTTGACATTCACATTTGACAATATCGTCGATTTAATCGAGTTCTCTGAGTGAGGCAGTTATAGCACTCGAAAATATAACTCTCCTTCAGATGTAGTTCGGTAACAAGTCACAACAGGTGTTTCGAGATACTTCTCTTTATCAATGTCGGTCAAATACAATCAATGAATAAGTGTTTACCATTCCATGCACATAAATAGTTGTTATAGAATAAACAAAAAATAAACAATGTCTGTCTTTGTATAGACTGGTAGATCTAGATTCAAGATAGTTAAAATGTGTGTGTTTAGCCAGATAAATAGTTACTTAGTAAAAACAGTATGAAACTCTTTTAGACATAATGAAAAACTTTATTGAGAGCATTCGCGTTTGGGCTTGACCGGTGTCAACTTACCCTCATTAGAATTAGGTCAGGTCCCATCAAGAGATACTGGTTTTTAATTAATTCAGTTTATTTGGAGGGTGCTCAGCTCCTAGAACCTGTGGACTGGGTATCCATTACTTTATGTCTACCAGTAAACAATATGCTCAACAAAAGATTAACTCGAAGCGTAATAAGTAACTCGTAAAAAGATTATCTCGTAAAAACCTTCTTTCAAGGTTTAAAACTTCAAGGTTCAATTTATGCTTCAAAGTATATTTATTCATAGAAAATGCCCAGCCTTCCTTAAGTCGTAGCTAGACTTACTAACGGCAGGTCACAGAAAACAGACAGAAGATTTCTGTGACCACGGTTCCTGTAAAGGGGCCGAAACGTCAGCCAAAAATGTAAAATAAAAGCGAAGTGTCTCCGTAAAAGTAGTTTCAATTCAAAATGAGTAGTGTCGCTTAAACTTAAGAAATAAGTAACAAGTAAAGAAAGCAAGTGATTTAAAGTTTTTAGTTCAAAATAGTAATTAGGCAACAATAGGCTGAAAAACAAGTGTTAAAGATTCAGCCTATTCAACTAAATAACTCATTGTTTTGTTGAAATATACATGGTAATTCACCATATTTGTTAACAAAAACTGTCATTATTTAGTCATTGTAATATAAGTACTTTTTGCGTGATCGTAAACACTTCACTCTAGGTGAGATGTGATTATATTTTTAATCTATATATATAAAATTCAAAGTCCTGACTGTCTGATAATCAACGCACAGCTTCAACCGCTACACCTAGAAACATGAAATTTGGCAGAAAGGTTCTCCAAGTGACGTAAGTGCACACTAAGAACGGACTTTCGAAAATTGCTACGGGAACGGGCTCAACGCGGGCAAAGCCGCGGGGCGCTGCTAGTATACATATATCTGTCTCTAAACTAAGTATAATATGAAATGCCTTATAAATTCATTTACTCATTTCTAATTTAACACTCATACAATAATATTGATCGTGTAATCACCGTTAAGTGTTACTACGAATCCAAAAAAAAAATCGCATTTAACGGATTACTGTGGGATTAAACACAATATACAAAAATGCAAAATATTCACTAAAGTTCGAAGTCCCTATTTCACCAAAAGCTAACGTTAGCGCGATCTAGACTTTGTCTCGATTTGTGGGTAGCGACATCTGTTGAAAATAGTAGATTTATTTTTACGTACCTATGCGCGTTAGGGCCGGCGCTCACTGCCGGCATGGCACGGCATGGCATGGCAAAGGATTTTATTACTAATCAAGTTATTTTGAATCTTATTTCAATGAGTTTAGAAATTATGTTACTTTATTTTGATACCACGATGCCGTGACGTGCCGCAGGATGCTGCGGCATGATGCGACACGCCACAGGATGCAACGGCATGACGTGTCATGCTGTTTCATTCCACGGGATGCCCCGGCGCGCCATTGCATCCCGCGAGACGTATGGGTCACTTTGGGGTCGAGGAATTATGATTGCTAGCTAGTTGAAATAAGGTTGAAACTTATGCAGCATTTCGGTGGGGCGCAGTGATGGATGCCAGAGTGGCTGGGCTTTCAGCAGGATGCCACGGCATGCCACGGAACGCCGCGGGATGCCGCAGCACGCCGCGGGATGCCACTACACAACCTGCCGTGCCATGCCGTGCCATGCCGGCAGTGAGCGCCGGCCCTTACGCACATATATTAATTATTACTTTCTATTTATAGTAATTATTATACGAGTTATATAGTGCATTTGATTAATGAATACCGACTACTCTCTAAACAAGCCTAAAAGTACTTTCATCATTTTTTAAATGGACAACTTATACTATATTTATAATGTATTTGAAGTTAGTTAATATTTGCTTTTTTTTGTTTCAGATACAAAATGAGTTCGAAAAATAAAATAAATATAAGTTATATTAGTGGGAGTGTTGTTTCATTTACACCAGAAGAAAGGTAAGATACTTGTTTTAATGATTTATTTAACTTAAGAATTCTTTAACTAAAGAGATTTTTATTTGAAGGGTCCAATCTCAAGCACTACAGTTCAATTTAATTATTACTTTTCATTTTGGGCAGCCATATTCAATTGGAAGGTTATTGGCTTTTGCCGAAACTCGCGAGGGAACGGGCACAACGCAGGTAATACAACGGGGCACTGCTAGTAATTGAATACCTACTTTAATTTAGCATCTTGGCCTTTTAGTCATAGTGCCTCAGTGTCCCTGGACGAAGGGTATATTTTTCAAACAATTTTAAAATGTCGAATAATTGTTAGGTAAATAGGCACGAAGACATTTTACTAAATTAGGACCAATTTAAATGAATATGTTTGTTTGTAATCTAACTAATAAGTTGGTAATGTCTAAATAATAAACCGTTTTTACCCTTAAAAACTCACCTCTTAAAAAATAAAACTAAACCTAAACCCCCAACAATAATTTACGGGCGATCTGAGGTTGTAAAGGGGTTGCAATAGATTTGGCAGCGCACTCCATAATTTTCTCCTATCTCATTTCACTCCAATATATTTTTTACAATATTTTGTTACATTATCAAATTTGCGAACGCATTCCTATTAAAAAAAATACATAGCCTACATATATCCGTACCTAAAGTGTACTCTACCCATAGGTGAAAGAATTTTGGAAATCGGATGAAGAGTTCCGAAGATTAGCTCTTACAAATAAACAAACAAAGTTAGAAACTTTACCTCTTTATAATATTAGTATAGAAGTATAGAAATATACTTTTTTAAAAGATAAACACGACATGGAATTGATTGAATTTTAGCCAAGTACCTAAGCGTAGATTGGTGTAAAAACGCTGTTTTTCCAAAGAATTTACCGTATTTTTAATAATGCCACTTACAAACTATAGCTGCGATACGATCCACATAGGGGCCGTCCATTAATGATGTTTTTTTGGCATTTTTTATCCCCCATCGTCGGCCGTGGTGATACCTGGTGATGTTTCAGACTAATACATGTAAAACACAAAATATAAATATGTGTGATATATTACTATAATCTATTTTTTTTGGATTAGCAATTTAGCACAAAATGTGGTATAATATCGTCAATTTTCCAGCCGAAGACGATTGCTCTGAAGAGGAAAAAGGTTTAGAGATAGGGTAAGAATGAAATAAAATTAGTAAACCTTTTTCGTCTTCAGGAGCAATCGTCTTCGGCTGGAAAATTGACGACATTGGTCCACATTTTGTGCCAATCCAAAAAAAATAGAATATACACCCACCCACCCCCATGTGGTATTTCGTGATTGTTAATGACCCCCCCCCCCCCCCTTTCGAGCTTCACGAGATCAATGGACAGCCCCATAGACATTTATAGTTAAAGTCAATTGACACGCGCTAATATACTGAGAAGCATGCATCTATGACCATCACAAGGGCCATTACATGTAATCTGTTTTATATAACAACTACAGACAATAGATGTGGGAAATCGAGACGTCAGCGACAAGGTAGCGACCACATTTGATCAAACTGAGCGATTTTACAAGGTGAGTCGGTCAACAAAATATCTTCTGTCTTTTATCTTTTCTTTATAGAAATAGAGAAAGTGATATCTTTAGAGTATAGAAAAACGAAGACTTAAGGTGGATTGTTTTAAACGGTTGGTTATCGTACCATACTCGTACGTTACAAAGTTTACGACGTTTTTTACATTGTTAAATACAAAGCGTTGTATCAAAACTTAAATGACAGTCTGCCAAAGATATTCGGGCAAGCTACGATTTGTTATTTTCTACCTTTGTTAGAGTTCGTTTACGCTCACGAACCAGTAAACGTTAACGTTAACGTAACTGGTGTAAACTGAAGGAACCCGCTCTTTATCTATGCCTTGCAAGACTGGATACGATATACCCTCGCGTTTTATTGAATTCGCCGGCGCGTGGCGCTCTCAAAGTAAACTATATTATACTAGCAGCGCCCTGCGGTTTTACCCGCGGTATGCCCGTTCCCGTGGGAATTTCCTGAATTTTTATTCATATAAACCTTCCTCTTGAATCACTCTATCCATTAACGATAAGTTTAACGATAGTGTAAACTTGGTGAGAAGAGTACTGAGCAGAGAGTTTTTTGATTGACTTTAATTTGTTATTACTTCATATAGTTCTTTTATATTGTGTATTGTGTTTTATCTACGGGTTTTCTTCTTTCTTTATTTTTGTTAATTTTGTTCTTATGTGTTGTTTGATTTCTATATCTATTCGTGGGAATCTGTAATTGGCTGACTGTTATCTATTCTGTGTGTATATTGTTATGTATAGCTGTTGTTTCCCCAAAAATAAATAAATAAATAAATAAATTAAAAAACCGCGTCAAAATCTATTTGGAATAAATGTTGACTTGTTGGTGATTGTTAAATTAAGAATCATCTTCTTAGTGAGCAAATGTAATAATTGCCGTTTGGCCTGCTTTTGCCTAATACGACCTTTCTATTCACAATAATCAAATTCTATAACTTGTATTGACAATTGGAACATGCCTGGATATTTGAATTCCAATGTTTATATAATACATATATAGTATTAGGCAATTTTATTCATTATGCTATCGCAATATTGCATCAACCAGTTCTCGCTGACTTAACGGTCGATTTATGCTACATTGACCAGTCAATGCCATGGACCTACTGTTATATGTCGAGAATCTATATATATTTATAATTCAAAGTCTTGACTGACTGACTGATAAGTAATCAACGCACAGCCTCAACCGCTACACCTAGAAACATGAAATTTGGCAGGAAGGTTCTTCAAGTGACGTAAGTGCACACTAAGAAAGGATTTTCGAAAATTCCTACAGGAACGGGCTCAACGAGGGCAAAGCCTGTAATAAATAGTCTCATATGCACATACGGGTCCGATATAAAAAGCTGATGATCTTTTCCTCGATGTACGTTTTACCGCCTCGGTGGTCTAGTGGTATGTGCACTCGCCTGCCAAGACTGAGGTCCCGATTCAATTCCTGGGTCCCGGAAAAACATGTTTCCTACTTTTCTTGGCTTGGGTTTGAGATCACCATTCCGCATTCCGCCTTCCGCCACGGCAAGTGTGGTGGTTACGCCTAATCCTCCTCACTGTACTGATATCTTCAGTGAGATGAGAGGCCTATGCCCAGCAGTGGGAAATTACAGACTTTTTTTACTTTTTACGTTTTTCCGATGGGATGTTACTTCGACCCGTCGTCGATACTACTCTCATCTCAGTCACGTGCTCACGTGTACGTTTGTTTAACATATGAAGGTCGCTACAGACCGCGGTATGTAATGCAAGAGATTGTTCTGGTATCACAATGGTTGTGTCACAGCGGTATTCCCCAAAATGTTTCGGTCAATAACAGGTTTCATTCAAATGTTCGTGTAGTAATATAACTAAATTGCGATTGTTAAGCAACGTGCAACTCGTCCTCTACTTGGATGGGTGGCTGATAGTGGCATTTTATCTGAGCGCTACCGTGCTTCGGAGGGAACGTTTGATTGTCGGTCCGGGTTTTTTCAATCGTCAGACCATGTCGGAGGCCTTTAGGCGGTCTAAAAACTCCGACACCAGGGTTGGCCACTAACCTACTCGAACGTACTTACTTACTTTTTAGTAAGTAATCATCTCTAAGCATCTCCTATTTAACTCGTTGAAGAATTTTGGGATAAAAAGGATATGTAGCATATTTTATTTTTTTCTTGTTTGTTTGAACGCGCTCCTCTCAGAAACTACCAATCCAATTTGAATAATTCTTTTTGTAATGCATAGCCACATTATACGGGAAGATTAAAGGCTATTTTTCATCCCGAAGTTCCCACGTGAACTGGCATAACATGGGTAAAACCGCGCGGCGTTGCTAGGTTATTCATGAATTGACTATAGTGCGTGATATAGTTTGGGTATTATCATTAGAATCGTCTCAATTCAGTGATGAAAGTTGATGTTAATCATCTAACTGATATATAACTTTAATCTATAAACCTTAATAAATACCTACCACATTGTCATTAGCTAAATACAGTGGAAGTGCACAGTTATACGATAATTGAGTTAAACAAAATTACTAGCAAATAATTAATTATTACAAGTCAATTATGAACCCATAGTTTAAGTAGGCCATAATCGGTTACCTAGTAGTTGTTACCAAATGACTTGATAAGGAGTAGCAAGTATTAAGTTCAATGACACGAAACTCCGGATTGACTACAATAGGAGGGATTGCAGAGTCTTACGTTAAGATCGCCGAGTTGCTTTCACTTGGGACGCCCAAGATGGGCGGCAGTCGCCTGCAGACCTTCCGACTCAACACCCGAACAACGCAACAACATGGTAAGATAATATAATCCAAATTATATCAGCATCTTCACTTCTAATCACTTTGTACCTAATCACTTTGTACTTAAAAGTCTTTATTACAACTTTACTGAAGTCTAATCTATTGTTTTAGAAAACAACGTTTTTAATAGTGCTCCTCTACTGCGCTGTGTTTCTGGTTCTCGCAGAAGAAAGCGAGACCAGAGACCTGGATACCGACAGTGAGGACTTGGAGCGGAGACACAAGAAGAAGAGGAAGAAGCATCAGCAGCAGCAGTACAATCCTTGCGGATATGGAAGGACTTTCGGATTTGACAAGTTTTTCGGACATCCGGATTACACTTACGTGAATGCTCCAGTGATGAATTACTTCCTTGGTTGTCCGCCGCCTATGCCTCAGTATGTGCCAGTACAGCCGGTGTATCAGCCAGTGTACCAGCAGCAATATGGCCATGACGGTCACGGGCACGGCGGGCACGGCGGCCACGGAGGGCACGGAGGGCATGGCGGGCACGGAGGGCACGGAATCAGCCCCTACGCGGGCTACAATAACGGATATCAACAATACCAACAACCCTATCAACAACAGTACCAACAGCAATACCAGCCCATGTACAACCAACAATATAACCAGAACAGACCTCTTCAAGGAGCGTTCTCTTCCGCCGCTTCAAGCTTCGGGTCAGCCCTGGCCGATTACCTGACGAAACCCCGCAAAGCTCAACGGCAGATCAACATGATTCTTAGACCAATCTACAGATTGTTTTAGTGTTGTGAAAGGAGGGCGTTTGTGGGTGTTGATACCTTATTAAGTATAAGTTTTGAAATGATATGTGTGATTGATGAGATAACAAGTTGCTGTGTGTAATACCTCTATAAGTATAGTGTAATAATGCCTTCATCAGTACATATTGATGATTAATGTTCTTTCATAGTAATACCGTTTGTTGTCTTACAAATTGAAGTACCGTTATTTAGGTGAGTGGTCAAACTAAATATTTAGTTTTATTTTGGACACGCGGGCAAGGGATTTACTCATATGAAGGACCAAAATCTTTGGAAAAATCTACGTTCTTCGGGTCTATTCGACAGTTAAGTCCCTGCATACTGTTCTTTGTTGAGTCTTATCGTTGTTGGGCTAAAGTGGACCTTTTCCACCATTAGAGCGAATTTAAATTTTGCACAGCGATTTTGATTAAATTTTTCAGGGGATATTAATTTCTAACACTGAAATAAAATATTGAGGCTCTATTTTTATTATAAAATATTTCTTACATTAACCGCAATGTAATCGTAACAGTAAGTATATTTAACATATTTGCAATTTAAAACAAACTGCAAATATGTTAAATATACATTCATAATTTTTCACAATTTGTTTTTAAAGTTCTCATTTTTCAAATATTTAATATTATTATTTTTAAGATTTTTATTAAGTTATGTAGTAGGTACCTCTTTTAAGAGTATGTATTTACATTCATTAGATATTTAAGCATTATAATGATATCATATGTGAAATATTTTGGAAAATTAAACTCTCACGGTCAATTTTATAGACATTGCTAAATGATTTCATGTGTAAGTAATCATTTAGCATCCTTCATAGCATCATTATCATTTATTGAAAGAATATAACATTATGTTAAGATGCATAGAGCAAATTATAGTTTGAAATTATAACGTAGTAAACGGAAAAAACAGAGGTATAGTATCGTTTACGAGTGATTAGCCAATGGGCTAGTTAGCGAGTTTAATAGAAAGTGAGCCAGTACTTGTCATGTGAGACGCTCGTGTTCCAATACACTCGCCAACTCGCTCAATCTTTATGCAACTTGTATTGATTTAAGCTCTCTGGGCCATATTAATAAACACGTATTAATAACATTTTAGCTATAAAATAGTGTGTCACTTTCTGACATACGCAATTTTCCGAAGGGCAAAAGAGACAAAACACATTATAACAGTGTTTTAGTTTCACCGCGTTTATTAATAAGGCGGCAAAAGTTTAAACATCTTTGTTATTAGTCTGATTGAATAAGTGTCAATTCTTTTTCAATAAAATCGTTTTTGTAGTAAACTTTGGTCTTTGTTCTTGAAGTTCTTATCTCGTTTTATCGTTCAGCCGTGACATTCAGATTGAAGTCATAACTCTGAAAGTAATCACACGTGGAATTTATTTCACCGGAAAACATTAAAGTAGTAAATCAATTAATTAAAGCGTTGGTTTTGATTAAATAGGTTTTCAAGTTCAATCTACAGTATGGTCAACTCGCCTTAAACATGAGAACTTTCAGTAAGCTGAGAGGCCATGAGTATCTTAAGAGGCAGCAGGTAGGAGCTGTACATACAGGCTGATACTTTAACTAAGACTAGTCAGTGTGTCATGCTTTGGTCGCTTGAATATGTCAATTTTCAAGAACTTTGAGATGAGAGCCCCTTTTTCCTTTATTGTAACTAAGGAAAAGATGCATGTGAGCGAGTCATAATGACAATTTTATTTAATAGAACGTGACAGAAGGTGACTAGGCGTAAATATTGTGTGTTGATTGGTCGATATTTAAAATTGGAGTTTTCCACCAAGGTGTCACCAATGCACTCACAGTATTTATATCATGCCTTTCGCTTTCTGTAACGTTCGTTGTATACTAGACGGGCAGGACGCCTGCAAAAGTCGAAATAATTGCATAAACATAATTAGTCTCATGTACCATTATTATTACTAGCTCCTAAAGCACCGGTTAGGTAATGACCTTAACTAAGTTAACAATGAACGTACTTTCGGATTGCGGCCGCCGCAACAATAAAAATGTCATGCATGCCATAATATAGAACAAGATATTGCTATTGTTTATGATTATTTTCAAATTCACCATTGTATTTGTAAACTAGTGTGAAGGCTTATTTGGTTAAGAGGGGGAGGGGCAAATTTAACCCATTTAATTTGCTTTTATCAATCTTAGCTCATTGATTAATTCGTCCAAAAACATAAGGACAACATTAAGGGGACAGATGCATTCATTGCCTGCCCCAAGTAAAAGAAGTTCGAATAGTTTGTGCTGTTTCAACCCTGGTGGTTTACACGTCCCAAAGGCCTCCAACAAGGTCTTAAGTTTGAAACTGGGACCGATAACGTGCTTTCCGAAGCACGGTAGCGTTCAAATAAAAAAACCACTATCGGCCACCCGTCAAGGAAGTGGCCGAGTGAATTTGCGCCTGCGCACGACGGGGGTGCCATGGTGCAGACGAGCGAAAAGGCCTGCGATTTTCTTCAATTTGGGTTGGTTAACGGGTACCATCTCTCAAATACAACATCTTAATACCTAGTATGATTATATATATCAACGTATGTGAGTATGTATATCAATTAATGGAGGTTGCTGTCGGCCGTTCGGAGATGCTATATATATTTCGTACACACTTAGTAATATCAAGTTTTTACTATATTGGCACATACTAAGTTTTTACTAATCTAAACTTACCTACTTCGTTCTAAGCAATTACTCTTTTAATTTATGCGTCTGAATCTGGTTAATAACTACTCGTACATTCATTTATGGAAGTGTGTCTTACTCTTATCGGAATTGACCTGTTGACTATGTATTAAGTACTACAACTTTTTAAGTTAGACGTGAAGGGTAACTTATCTGGTAACTTAAAAAAACATTTTGAAAGGTAAATATGATAAGTCAACTAGTTTTTTTTAGTACCTATTTAGACTTTTTCATATTTTATTTTGAATTTTTATATTGGATACCCTATGGGTTTGTTTGTAATAGATTTAACAACAATAAATTATATAAAAAAAGTTTATTTATTATTTTTAAACTTATTAATCAAGTTGCTTATTAGACAAGTGGGATTTGGCAGGAAGGTGAAGGTTTCCATCGTGTAGACGGTGACTAACTTTATAGTGATTTTTTCGGTTCCATAGTTGAATGGCCAAATACGGAATCCTACTATATGTGTGTATGTCATTACTATTTTATTGTATAAATAACACAAGATTAGAGTGTCTGAATAGTACCAAAATTCATCGGTAAAGGGAACAACGTGGGTAAAGCAATGGGAAGCTAATGCTTACTTACTTACTAATGAGAGTTTTGTGAAATGTCACCCACTAGGCGGCAGCACTGAGACGTGAGGTCCAGACATGGACTTATTATTATAATCTGGACTGAGCTCTAGCAGCCGAAAAACGAGCCGAGCGAGATGTTGAGAGCCGATGCTGTTTGTCACTTTCTAATAGGATGACCACACTTTTTCGTTAGGGGGGACAAATATTATAGTGAAATAATATTTGTTTTAAAAAATACAATGAGGAACTTTCCAATTAATTTAATTCTCTGTAGTTACGTTCAAGTTTTAGCGCCATCTATTTTATAAGTGCATGTAAGAAAATCTCCCGTAGGGGCGTATTCTTGAAGAAAATTTTGTTCTTTATAGCTTACTAGCGGCGCCCCGCGGTTTTACCCGCGTTGTGCCTGTCCCGTGGGAATTTCGGGAATTTTTATACATATAAACCTTCCTCTTGAATCACTCTACCTATTACAAAAAACCGCATCAAAATCCGTTGCGTAATTTTAAAGATTTAAGCATACAGACAAACAAACAGACAAACAGACAGACAAAAATAGCGACTTTATTTTATACTATGTAGTGAATAGATGGTGCTTTGTGAATTTGAAATCGAACTATCTACTGAGGTGAAACTAAAAAAAGATAGTCCGATTTTACTTATAAAAGCATAATGTTTAAATAAAAGAAATTGTTGTAATTTAAATATTTTTTTATTAACACTTAAAAAATATTACTTATAAATATATAGTAACCCATTTTTAATCCTAATAAATCAGTCGAGGAGTGATTGCTTGCACTTATGGTCACCCTACATAACAAATTTTCAATTTTTCCCTTATTTGGCTTACCTGTGAAAGGATATCCCGCAACCACCATAGGATTCAGTTTAACAGAAACGAATACAGCACTTTTTAACCATTTCAATAAGCTAATCTCCCAAAATTGCATAAAATAAAACAAATAGGTAGATATTCACGAGAAGACGAGAATTCAAAGTCGCCATGACAAATTCAAAGGGTTACTAGAGAAATTATTAATAATTTTACCAAATAGTTCTAAATAATTATGGCTCTGCAGGTATTTCAGAATATTAAGTCAATGGAAGTATTATAAAGCTAAGTAAGTAATTAATAAATTTTATCTTATTCAATATTTACTTTATATGTAATATAAGGATAAGCTTAAAGTCAGCGTTGTGAAATAATTTTCTACCAACATGCTACCAACTACCACTTTTCGATCGAATGGCAAGTGTTAGAAAGGGATAAACGGCCTCGGTACTAGCTATCTCTCTTGGCTCGTTTTGCCTCTGTCTATGTTGGTAACCCAAATTGAATCATAATGTAAAGGTGTAAGGTGTGATTTCGTATTTTTCATTTTTAACAGTCCTCAGTCCAGATTATAATAATAAGTCCATGGGTCCAGAAATCTGTCAAGTGTCATTTTCGTAAACCCTCAATAAAGGAACTGTACAAGTTTTAAAACAAATGACGGAAAAATACATAGGTATGAACAAAATAAGTAAATGACAATCGTTTTCCACAAATTACTCCAACAATAAGTATCTACGCAATAATCCTCGAAACGAATCTCTCGTCGTACTATAAATAATTAAGATTCCAAGTCTTTTCATTATTTAATTCCTTTGTTTGAAGTTTTCGCAGACTCCATTAGTATATCCTGTATTATTTGCATATCTGTTAATTTTGTTTTACGAAGTTCTTTAACTGTCCTTGTTAAAATAACACGGTTAGTGCACACTGCACATCTAGGTCTAAACAGCCTAGTCATTAGATATCATAATTTTTCAAAGAATATGTATATCCTCCTCACTATACTTATTATTTCTTCAGTAGTGAGATGAGAATCCTTTGCACGAAGGAATATAAGAATATAAGAAATACGCTATATCACACAGGTTCAAGAAAGAAGTGAAACACTTGGATAATATCATCTTAACTCCTGTAAGAATAACAGAATATAAGGTTTTTATTTTCTTCTTTCAGTGTATCAGATGGAAATGGCAAGTTCGTGTCTCAGGAGCAAATCATCCCTAAGAGCACTTCTGATCTGGAGCAGTGCAAAGGAGGCAATGGCGAACACCCGTCCACAGTCACACATCCCACATCGTGAGTTTAACAAACTAATTACTTATTAATAGTTTTACATGCTTGCCAAGCACAAAGATTTTGCCGAATTCAACCTTCTCCGACTTATCTATGATGACGCTTGAAGCTCTGGAACATTCCAGAAAGTCTTTAGACACACTGGCTGGATGCAGTCAAGTCAGAAAACAGATGCCGATCCTTTCGTCTAACAGGCAAGTCACGCAGTCTGTGACACGCAGTCTGTGACAAAGGGAAAAACGTTAGAGACGAAATAGTCTAGGAAAGACAAAAAAGTTTGTTGGATGTCTAACTAAGGATTGTGAAGGCTCTAATACATTAATTCCTTGTTTCACGTTCAAGGTACATGGACACGATGCTCCACCTCTTCCGCGGGAACATCGGGAGCGGGCTCCTGGCCATGGGGGACGCCTTCAAGAACGGAGGCATCATCTTCGCCCCCATCATGACAGCTATCCTCGGAGTCATTTGCGTACACGCACAGCACTTGCTTGTAAGTGATTTAGTTAAATGTAAAAGGTGTTGCAATTGGCAGGTTTATTTCTAAGGGTTCTATAAATTAAAACGTTTTTAGTCGTCCTGATACACTCTGCAGGAAAGCGCATTGACGTTATTTGTTTTTTTTTTAAACCCATGGAGCAGGGCGATTCAAAACGCTTAAATTGGAAAGCTAAGGTTGTATTTTTTGGATTAACACACTTAGTTTACTATAGACTATTTTTAACCCAAATCGGGAACGTTTTTATCCTTAATATCTGCTATATAATACCTTGAAGTCTATATACTCGTATACCCACTTATGAGCGAAATACTTATTGCGTAAGCTTTTCTATTTCGTGTCTATGGTATTCCTATGTTGTAATGTATATCTTTTTGACGTTTTTTTCAGTTAAACTGTTCTGAAGAGATGTACCGGCAGACGAAGCGCGAGAAGCCGCCAGGGTTCGCAGACACAGTGTACCTGGTCTTCGCCAACGGGCCGACAAGGCTCCGCCCACTAGCATCCACTGTCAAGATACTGGTCAACGGGTTCCTTTGCATCACCCAGCTTGGATTCTGTTGCGTTTACATCGTCTTCATATCTAATAATGTGAAAACGGTTAGTTAACTGTTTTATTTGTCAGGTCATTATATATATTGGTCAGATTTTTTAACGCCTGTACTCAGAGCGTCAAAAGCTTCCTTAGTAGAGATTCAATGAGTGATTAAACATGTAATGTATGACAAAATTACGTCGATTAGTTAAGTATCGAGTTAATGGACGTTTCTGAGGGCAGTAAGTCATCCAGCAGGCTAGGCGAGAAAGCAGAATTACCTATCTATTTACAATATTCTTCAAACAATACCCGGGTTTGAAATCACTAGCTTGCAGTATACAAGCGTGGTGATTACTCCTAATCCTCGCTATAGGTATCTACTTATATCTTCAGTGTGGTGAAAACGCTATCTATGCCTAGCATTGCAATAGCTTTGGACTTTATAGACTAATACTTATTTTCTACACTTTAAAACACTTTGTATCAGTGTTTTAGTTCAAAAGGCGGTAAAATCATAGTTAGCTATTTTTAACTTACCTAACTAGAGACTAGGTACATATTAAAATGGGTACGTCGTAGAAAATGTAAAATATGCTCATTAATATAAAAACTAAGTAAGTTTACGGTCCTGTGCCTTTCTTGAATGCGTTGCGAGATATCTGTATCCTATTATTATATTGCTCCATAAAATGTCCCACGCACATTTACATATACGCAGTGACGTGTTTGCGAAATCTATAGCTTCTTTTGAAATACTATTCTTTATTTGGTTGTGGTTTTTAGTAAACTTTATTGCGCTTTATTTATTTCTCGTATGATGTCACTGATTACGCGTTACTCATAATATGCGAATGTTTGTTTATATTTTTTTAACATCTTCCAAATCTAGGATTTTACTTTTATTTATTTTATGAATCGTATTACGGCTTTTTTGTATTCGAACCTAAATATGTTCAGTGTTCTAAACTGCTCTGGCTTGTGTGTCTATGTTCACCGGATTACGTCATGGAATACTTTGCGAATATCGCTATTTATTATCACTACATAGTATAAAATAAAGTCGTCTCTTTTTCGTGTCTGTCTGTTTGTCTGTCTGTATGCTTAAATCTTTAAAATTACGCAACGGATTTTGATGCGGTTTTTGTAATAGGTAGAGTGATTCAAGAGGAAGGTTTTTATGTAAAAAAATTCCCGAAATTCCCACGGGAACGGGCACAACGCGGGTAAAACCGCGGGGCGCTGCTAGTTTACTATATTATGCGGTGGTCTGGGTACGTTAACATTTAGTCCATGTGACATGTCGTGTTGAATCCTGACTTAGTAGAGGCCAAACCTACTGAGCTTTACTTTACCTACTGCATAACGTATTTCTCCATTTTCCAGATATGTGACCAGTACGGCATCAACATAGATCTGTCCATACACATGATATTGGTCATCGTTCCCGTGCTGTTAGCGTGTATGGTGCGGAACCTAAAGTACTTGACGCCATTCTCCACTATCGCCAACATTCTAATGGCAGTGGGAGTCAGTGTCGTGGTGTATGAGGCGGCTCAGGAACTCCCAGAAGTGTCCACTAGGGCTTATATGGCTTCCTGGCAACAGCTCCCATTGTACTTTGGCACTGCAGTGTACGCGTTCGAAGGGATTGGTTTGGTAAGTTTTAAAAATATTTTTGAAATACCTAAACCTAATATCAAGTTACCTAATTGAGTAAACAATGTATCATTGGAAGAATTCGATTTATTGCCGAAGTATGAGCATTAATTACATGAACTACAAGCATTGCTTATCAATTTGTCGGTGTCATTTCTTTTAACCGTTAGAGATGAGAAGATTCCTTCAATGGTGTTCCCTGCTACCTGTATTTATAAATATCTCAACATAGGATATCTAATAAATGGTTGGTCACTAATAAACCTACTAGATTCCCTAGATTCCTCTAGATGTCTTCCCAGAGTCTGTGAATAAGGTATCTTCAAGGCCTAAATCGATCTTAGGAAGCAGGATTTCTTTGATTCTAAAATTATTTTCTTTATCTGTTATATTAAGTAACAAATTTGTGTACAGGTTCTTCCCTTAAAGAACGAGATGCGTCGTCCAGAGCTGTTCCAGAGTCCCCTAGGAGTTCTGAACGTGGGGATGGTGTTCGTGGGTGGTATCTTCATCACCGTCGGGTTCCTGGGGTACCTGAAGTGGGGGGAAGAGGTTCAGGGCAGTTTAACCCTCAATATGCCTCCAGGTCATATGTAAGTAGTTTTGTGGACCATCTTAAGAACACGGTCACTGTCTTCAGAACGATCTACCATCGAGTCACATTAGGAATTGAATTATGCCGTACGTAGATTGGAATAAAGAATGGTAGAAAGATTTGGGCCTGCGTTGACCTACCTACGCTCAGCGCCAGTGTCAACCACAACGATAAGAACCAATTGTCACCGACAGATTCCGACTCACAGACCTGGTGACCGACGCATGCTACCGATTTCCTTGCTGTATATCGCCTGCGCCTGTTTATGTGAATGATCTTTAATTGATAATAGTTTCTTAATTCCTCTCATATAAGTAAGTAAATATTAGCCTGTAATATCCCACTGCTGGGCAATGACTTCTCATCTCACTGAAGATATCAGTACAGTGAGGAGAATTAGGCATAATCACCCCGCTTCCCAAATGCGGGTTGGTGATCTCAATCTCAACCTGAGCCATGTTTGAAAAGTAGGAAATATGTTTTCGCTCGGCCCGGGACCTTATTCCTTTCATATATAACTTGTTTGTAACCCCCGACTAAAAAACGTGTTAGTTAGTGTCTCTGTGGCACCTTAACTCATAATCGGAAGGACCGATTTCGATGCGATTTTTTTCATTATCCAGTGGCTTATGTTAATAAAAATCAGTTCAGTCGTTTTTTCGATGCGGTTTTTTTTCATTTTTAATTTAACTTGTTACATTCGGTACCCTTTCTTACTGCTCTTCCAGGTTGAGCAACGCAGTGCAAGGAGTGATAGCGCTAGCGATCCTCTTCACATACCCCTTGCAGTTTTACGTGCCCGTGGCCATCACGTGGCCAGCCCTCGCCAGGAAACTGTCGGGCACCTCGCTGGTCCTCAAGGAACTGCTATACAGATCTGTGCTGGTCATAGTTACATGTAAGATTATTGGTTTATCCCTTTTTGTTTAGAGTTTAGTTGTTTGAAGGAGACTGAATGAACGATAATGGGGCCAGCAAGTACAAAATGAATGGGAATCTTTCAGAGTGTGGTTACGAAACGCACACAACCCGACTCATGTTAGAGTAGATTAGTGACCAACTGGACTACTGTTTTAATTGAGAGAAAACTATTCCCATATGTCATTATGTCCTACGAAGGTAGGTAATTACTTCTAGCGAAGTTCGTCCGAACCCGAAGTAGCCGGTAAAGCATATAAGGAATAAAAAAAACCATCGATCAAGGCACTAAATATTTTTAACACTCTGAGAAAGTCTAGAGGGTCTATTCTTCTCCTTCTTCTTCTCGAGTCGAGAATTAATAGAAGTGTTGCCATGGTGCCAGCAGCAATAGCAAAAGCAACGAGCGATTTAAAAATACATTTAATTATTTTGGATGCCACGCTGCAGGCCTTAATAAATTTAAGTCTCTAAGTATTCTAAGTCTCTCGTCAAATCTCACAAAAACGATTATTAAAGAATTTTTTTATGAATGATTTTGTTTCCTTTATTATTTAACACTTAACATACAAACCCATTGTTACAGTCGCCTTAGCAGAAACCATACCACAGCTGGGCCTGTTCATCTCACTGGTGGGCGCAGTGAGCTCCACAGCTCTCGCCCTGATTTTCCCTCCCATCATCGAGCTGGTCTCCGCTTCACAAAAAGGAAGTATTTCAACGTTTACGATAATCAAAGACTCGACTATCATTATTCTCGGAATATTCGTGTTTACCACAGGAACTTACGAAAGTGTCGCTGCTATTGTCAGAGCTTTTAAAGCGTAGATTGTTCGTCTTTTTGGATGACGTTTAACTCTTGAGTCATCTAATTTGAGCGGAAGATCATTGGTTGTAATCATGTAATACCTCACTGCTAACTATTAAATGACTTTTTTCCGTTTACTCAAACCTACCATGCTGCCGCTACTTAAAAGACAATTTTGACAGGTATGCACAATTAATTACCCACAGAACTGAAGGGCACGCGTGAGATAAAATATCTGTAATCATTTTTGCTCGTCGGCCTCTGTTAGGAGATAATCGGTTAGTTTCGGTTTACTACCATGTTAATCTCATATGCTATCTATGTACCGGTTATTATTTATTTATTAAGTGTTTGGAGAAGCTATCAACAATAACATAATTTACTGTAAAACAATAAAGTTTGACGTATTTATTTATACAACCACAGACAAGCAGTAGCATACTTCACACCGGTAGTGTCGTTGGCTTGTAGTAGTTGCTCTACCAAACCGAAACTATTCTCAAGTATCGTCCTATCCAACAAACTTTCACAAGAAATCTACTCAGTAAAACGAGGATTATATTTGACTAGTCTAGAAGCCGATGAGCAATACATATCGTCCTCAGCTGTAATTGATATAATTTGAGACATAAAGTTCGAGTAAGGAAAGCTGTTTATTTAATATAAATTAATACATTATCGTCATTTGTTTTGTATACTTACAAGCAACAAGGAGGTGTCAAATAAAATAAAGAGGCGTTTTGTTAAGTAAAACCTTTAATTGTAAGGAAAACATTTCCTAGTGAAATGAAGTTCATTGATCTTTATCACTTGTTTAATATACTTGTTAGTGTTAAGATTGTCCAAGGCATCATGAGATAAATAAACTTCTGGAGCAATTTTATAGAATTATGAGATAATGAATTGAAATTGCCATATCAATACCTATTTGATGATACACAATAGATGAATACTTGATTTTTATTATATTGTGATTATTTTATTTATATAATGAATGATACTTGATTAAGCTATAAGGCCTAATATAGAAAAAAAGCTGGTTCCGCTGTACACCGGAGTTTGATGACATGGGATGACATGGGACCTGTCTGTCACATTGTCAAGTGTCTACCAACGCTTAGCGGTACAGCAGCACCTGCTGTACCTAAACACGTAGGTACTCTACAAATTAATACTACAGAGATTTTATCGCTCAAACTACATTTTGCCCTTACACTTCTTATACATAAGAAGGGTATAACTTACATGTTAATTATAAGATTTATTTATAGACGTAATATTTTTTAAATAAATTTAGCTAAATTTGTCGGAAAATCTTTATAACCATTTTTCCAACCCAGACTAAAAGCAAACATTTTAAAGAATGATGATGACGATGAATGATGATTGATCCAAAGGTTTTATAACATTTTTAGGGATTATTTAAGTAAATTTTATTTAACTCTTGTTCCCGGCTTGGCCTATGTAAAAATCCTAGGAGTAGTACCTACACAAAAATACTAATTTATTTCACACATTGAATAGTTCTCCATGCGACTACAAATCGCAGAGTGTAGTTGGCAACGTGTTCATCACATCTGAGGTTCATTATTGTGAGGAGGTGTTGCAGTTTATGAGCTTCAAGACGCACCGCGCAACGCTCCATAGAGTGCGTTTCTGACCAATCACAATGCATTACGAAAAGATTTCGACAATGTCAATGCGTAGTTTGACAACACAATGCGCTGTGATTGATAAACCGGGCTGCGCACCACTCCGCTCAGCGTCCATGGCAACGCCCCCTACAGTAGTTTACTTAAGCGGGATTTACATTACGAAACTAGTGTCATGCATGATGAAACTAGTTTCGTGAAACTAATTTCAGCACATGTGAAACTACTTTCGTTTAAATTATAGTGTCGTGAAATTATCAGTATCGCGGAGATAATGACCCTGTCAATATCATAGCTATTGCTGCTGCTGTCTTTGAAATGATGTCGCGACACTAGTTTCGCGTCGCATTTACATGATGAAACTAGTTGCATGACACTAATTTCACCTAAAAATCGCGCAGGGCACGAAACTAATTTAGTTTCACGAAAGTAATGCATGCATTACGAAACTATTAAATTACACGTGAAACTGTTGTTAAAACTAATGTCACGAAGTTAATTTCATGCCACTAATTTCGTAATGTAATTTAGGCTTAAGGCCTAAATTAGTAGTAGTTTCACATGTGCTGAAATTAGTTTCACGAAACTAGTTTCATCATGCATGAAACTAGTTTCGTAATGTAAATCCCGCTTTACAGTTTAATAACCTTGCAGTAGTCTACAGTATATTGACCTTGTACCTATTCTGTTATTATTACATATATCTAAATTGTTTTCCATATGATAGCGAGTAATTGTGATGTGATTTGTAAGTAATGGTCGTGATAAATTATTTGTTTTAAGCGTCCACTTTACCTGTGAAGAGTTACTGTGATACGGAGAAATGACAATAAATCGAATTGAATTGACTTGTTTATTTAATTGTACTACCTATTCGATCCCGTGGGGATTTCGGGAGTCATAAAATCAGTTCAGTGATTCAGTGCGAAACGGATACTTTCACCTATACAGGGTGGCAACGTTTGTTGACTTGTTTGGTTCATAAAACTATAATGAAGAAAAGACCGAAATACCTTTATGAGAAACTTGTTTGGATAAGAGACACACATAATATAAATTCACGTCGAAGCCAGGCAAACCTTCTAGCCATTCCTAAGCATAGAACAGCAGGATATAGAGGTAGCTTTAAATACTCCGCGACTAAAATTTGGAACAACCTCCCACCACCCTTACGTAGAGATGTGTCCCACCACTATGTCAAATCCAAAAGTAAATTATTATTATTCCAAATCCAAAAAGCTAGTGGAGTATGATCTCTTGTTTAATATGATCTCTTGTTTAATGTATTTAATGGTATATAGTACATATTTTTATATATTTTGTTATCATTAATTTTTATTTCCTTATTTTCTTACAATAATTTAAATTTCTAGATTTCTAATTTTTAATACTAACATAACACTTGTTTAGATTTGTTTACATGTGATCTCATTTATTAATTAAAATATAACCCTCCATGTAAAATTATTTATGTAAAACCTTGTTGAGAATGGGGCAGACTGAAAACCAATGCTGTGGGGTGTAACAACCCCATAGCGTACACTGAGTCTGTCCTCTACATCACCGCCACTGTACTTAGTTTTAATTTCATATATTTTAGTATTTAGTTCATAGTATATAAGTATTGCTTCTTTTCATGTTGTATTTTATGTGGTGTAGAAATAAATGGTTTAAATGGTTTAAATGGTTTAAACGTATTACCGCTAACATTGGTTTGTCGATAAGAGAAACCTTCTTTAGAAAGAGTATAGCAATAATATGTCTGTACTCATTTAACTGGCATCGGGTGCGGACATAGCATTTTAAATTGTACTATATTTCCAAGCAATGTGTATTAAATTTGAGGGGAATAGGAAGCCGTCGTCCATTTATATGAGGCCTGCGCCCTTAAGTTAACGAAGTACCTCTCGTGGAAGACTTAAATGTATCTTCGAAAGTATATGCTAGGCTTGCAGGAGCTCTATCAGAGAACAATGATATTTCTACATATGGTATAGAGCTATCTTTTCAATTCAAAATGATTGTATTTGACGAGACCAAAAGAGACACAAAGAAAAGGTTCTATGAATTATTATTAAGTATTTAAAGACTTGAAATGTGGCATTGAAATTTTTGGCTAAGCGCGAATCGGTTCCGGAAAAATATCGATTTTCAGTAGAGAGATAGACCTTTTGAAGCACTTTCAGGGCCAGTTTTTCAATATATTTTAGTTTAGAAATAATCAAATGAGAACTCTTAACATTTCCACCCTGTATAATATACTAGTAGCGTCTAGCGGTTTATCCTAGAAGTTTATAGTCAGGATGACAGTTTATGACGTACATACAGTCACGTGCAATGAAATGTATACACGGGCAGATTTCAAATAAATGTCCACTATGAAAATTTCAAAAACATATAGCCACTTAACAATTCATACTATATAACCACCCGAGTTTCTGCATGCACGTTTGTTTCGGTTCACCGTGTGGCAAACCGAGCAGATTTGAATGTAGAACTACGGAGCGTCAACGCTGCGACGTCGCGACGACGCAGCGCAGCGGCAGCGCCCGTGTGGCATCTCTCTAGTAAGAGAGCTAGTAAGCTGTGCCCCGGTTTCACTTGCAGCGCCCCCGTTCCCGTAGAAATTTCGGGATTTTTATTACTTATTTTCTTATTTAAAAACCTTGTTCTGACAATATGGAACACATAAAAAAACTAAATACTCAGGTTGAATAAAACACAAAGTATACATCTACCAAGTTTATTTTGTTATTTTAATAATACTGATGACAATATCTTCTTAACATAATAACTGGTAGTAGCTTCTAATCTATATGGCGTCAGGTCAATTTTTTTAAAATGTCCTGTTGGGTAACGTTAAACTTAAAGAATCTCAATCAGAGTTAAGTTCCTGTCCTCATTCCGAGTTGGCCGATGAAACTATTTATAAACTTCTTACTACTCAATACATGCTCGTCAAGGCGTCAAGATGTATTATCATGGAAAGGCGTTGCAACCGACATTGTATTAAAAATTTGCAGGAACCAACCGTTGGTAATTCGGTTGAAATGTTCCGAAATTCATGCATTGACACAGAACAAAAGTATCAAATGCAGAGGGAACGAACCGTTAATAATTCGGTTAAAATGTTCCGAAATTCATGCATGACACTGAAAAAAATTTATTTCTTTGCTGCTCTCCTTTAAAATCTGAAGGTGATCTCCTTCCAGGGGATTATCATTATTTACAAATATTCAACATAATTATCCGAAGTATTTCTAAAAAGTATCAAATACAGAGGGAACGAACCGTTAATAATTCGGTTAAAATGTTCCGAAATTCATGCATGACACTGAAAAAAATGTATTTCTTTGCTGCTCTCCTTTAAAATCTGAAGGTGATCTCCTTCCAGGGGATTATCATTATTTACAAATATTCAACATAATTATCCGAAGTATTTCTAAAAAGTATCAAATACAGAGGGAACGAACCGTTAATAATTCGGTTAAAATGTTCCGAAATTCATGCATTGACACTGAAAAAAATGTATTTCTTTGCTGCTCTCCTTTCAAATCTGAAGGTGATCTCCTTTCGGGGGATTACCATTACATTGCAAATATACAACATAATTATCCGAAGTATTTCAAAAAAGTATCAAATGCAGAGGGAGCGAACCGTTAATAAATCGGTTAAAATGTTCCGAAATTCATGCATTGACACAGAACAAAAGTATCAAATGCAGAGGGAACGAACCGTTACTAATTCGGTTAAAATCTTCCGAAATTCATGCATTGACACAGAACAAAAGTATCAAATGCAGAGGGAACGAACCGTTAATAATTCGGTTGAAATGTTCCGAAATTCATGCATTGACACAGAACAAAAGTATCAAATGCAGAGGGAACGAACCGTTAATAATTCGGTTGAAATGTTCCGAAATTCATGCATTGACACAGAACAAAAGTATCAAATGCAGAGGGAATGAACCGTTACTAATTCGGTTAAAATCTTCCGAAATTCATGCATTGACACAGAACAAAAGTATCAAATGCAGAGGGAACGAACCGTTAATATTTCGGTTGAAATGTTCCGAAATTCATGCATTGACACAGAACAAAAGTATCAAATGCAGAGGGAACGAACCGTTAATAATTCGGTTGAAATGTTCCGAAATTCATGCATTGACACAGAACAAAAGTATCAAATGCAGAGGGAACGAACCGTTAATAATTCGGTTAAAATGTTCCGAAATTCATGCATTGACACTGAAAAAAATGTATTTCTTTGCTGCTCTCCTTTCAAATCTGAAGGTGATCTCCTGCCAGGGGATTATCACTACCTACAAATATACAACATAATTATCCGAAGTATTTCAAAAAGGTATCAAATGCAGAGGGAGCGAACCGTTAATAATTCGGTTAAAATGTTCCGAAATTCATGCATTGACACTGTAAAAAAAATATTTCTTTGCTGCTTTCCTTTCTAATCTGAAGGTGATCTCCTTCCGGGGGATTACCATTACTTGCAAATATACTTGCGTCATTAACTTTCTAAGGCGAAAAAACCCGAGGTAACGAACCGTTAATAATTTGGAACAATTTCAACAATATCGTCCATCCTGATTGATGACATTTCTCAATGAAAATGGGGAATCAAAAAAACAACGACTGTCTTCTGTGTGTCGAAGCATTTCTTGAATTGGTCTCTCACCCAGAGAAGGGGAAAGGAAAAAAAAATGGCGACAGAAGCTCGAGCAGTCCGGGGTCGCATACCCGTGGTGGCGCCATTACCTCCACCCTCTGGACGGATCGTAATTTTATACCTCAGAAGGGTGCATACCGACTGTTCACCGTCTGGGTAATTCTATAAAACCTGCAAATAATGACCTAGTAGTAGGTCACTTTTTAAAGTGTTTCATTGATGGTTAAATAATGTAGTTTGTTTCACTGACCTCTATTATTTACACACTGGACTGGCTGTTAACATTCAAATGACAGCTTACTTTTCTTTCAGTTATACAGAACTGTTAGTTCTCAGCCACCAAGTCACCAAAGACCCCCAGTGGGTAACAATGCAACTACCAGCTAATTCCATGTAGTTGTATCTATCTATCAAGCACCTCCAGCAAGCCCCTTCTCAAAAATATCAATGTGATGCCTATTAATCCGGTCAATTTAAACCAAAAATTGAGGGTGAGGTTACATAAAGTCCCAACAAGCTGAAAATCAGGAAAATTGTTCAAAACATAATTATAAACAATGTCTAAAAGTTCCCCATCATTCCCGTGTATGGTTTTTTTTTTTATGGATTTGAAGGGCAAGATAACTGTCTAGGAGTAACTTGTACAACTCTTCAAGACCTTTCCAATGACATAGGTCATGTCACTGTTGAGCATTGGGGCAAGCTCCATAGTTACCTGCCCGAGGTCCTTAATTTTTACATTTCTGGAGCGTGTAGTTCAATAACGGTTGGAAATATGGAAAAAGTGGATAGAATTAAAGTTATAGAGAATTTTATAAGCTTTTTTATTTTCTCAGTTACTTTTATGATAAAACTTACCGTTTTGCTGAAAATCGCGAAAATATCATTTTTTTGACCCTTGACCTTGAATAAAAAAAAATCCATACACGGGAATGATGGGGAACTTTTAGACATTGTTTATAATTATGTTTTGAACAATTTTCCTGATTTTCAGCTTGTTGGGACTTTATGTAACCTCGAATGTCTAATTTGACCGGAGTATATTCACCTCCGTTCTTATGCTTGTAGAACACCAGAACATTCTCAAATATGCAAGAGATGAAACCTAATCACAATTTAAGAGACTGTAAATACAACCGTCTTTGGGTTGATTTCATCGAGCAGAAAATAACCACAACAAATCAAATTTTGTGGATAATGTTTTACACTTTGTTTTAAGTTAGACCAAACAAGCAAATTGCCTGTTATAGACAAAGTTAAGTTATTGTTCACTCAGTGGACTTGAGAATTGTTTTTATAATGCAGAGTTTATATTATGGCTATTAAATAATTTTAGCATTTCATAATCTTATCTGCTATCTGAGATTGTCAGTAGTTCTGTTACTGTGAACGGCCATGGGTATTTTGAAAAAACTAACAAAATGTATGCAAACTGTTAATTAAACAATTTAAAATTTTATTGTGAGTGCTTATTATTTTTTAGTTTTAAGCTGCATTGCCTTTTTACAAGGTTTAGCATGGGTGGGCTAAGAATGTGTATACAGAAATTGTTTGCTTGTGTGAGTGAGATTTGTTTGCGTGTGTGGGTGAAGTAAGACGGGTGACAGTTATCTCCCTCGGCTGCCCCCAAATCAATGGTCGCCTATCGTGTCACTCTGAATGTATGGACCTGTCGGTCTATCTTTGTTTCCTGGTCTGTGCTGCCTACAGTGCCTACAGCGCCAAAATGGCGAAACTCAAATAGGCACAAAATTATTATGACTGCAGCCTGTCCAGTGTATATAATAGAGGTCAGTGAGTTTGTTTACAACCGACTTTAAAATGAAAGAGTATGTTCAGTTTGGAGACTACCATTCGGCCTGAAGGGTTGATTGCGATTCTATGAGACTATTTAATTATCAATTGTAGCATTGAACGCTTTGATATTCGTAATGTATTTCATACTGTTGGAACTCAGAAGTTATAATTTTTCATGTCAATAAACAAGGTTAAGTTATTTGCGAAGTAAAATAGATTTAAGTACATTAATGTCTTTATGTTTTTGATCCGTAAGTAAATCATAGGACTAGCTAGTCTTGGCGTCACTCCAGCATGCATAAAACGAGATCTAACAATAAAGATAGCTAAATATAATTTTTAAACATTTAATTTAAGTTTTTGGATCCCAAAAGCATTTTAATTAAATATTTGTTTAACTCCATTAATCCTAAAAATATTATAATATTTAAATAAATTGACCTGACACCCATTTTAAATTACAAAAAGTTTCAGCAAGTTACAACAATTTCGCAAAGACAGAATCGTTTAGAATATAAATGTTTTAAAAGCAATTAATTACGAATTTCACTCATGTGAAACTACTGACAGTTACCATGAAACATGTTAAGGTACAGTCGAAGAGTTACACATTCTGAAATTGTACGTGTTATTATTTTCTTACAAGACATCACGCCATGTGCGATGCTTCTCATATTACGCGACCAAATTAAGAAGAAAAAGGGGCTAAACTGCTACCTTCGAAATCCCCCAATTGTACATACATGAAAATGTCACTATTGTTAAAGAATGTAAAATAAATAATGTAAGTATTTACAATATGATGCCTTGTTATGCATGTTAGTTCACATAACCCAAATTTTATAACTATATTTAATTACTAAAGTAATTAATAAATACTATTGGGTGTTTCTATATAAACATTATAAATAGACCCCCATTGTACTAATACTTTAATATATTCACATAAATAACTTAAGTTTTACTCCAGTCTCCGGCACCGGCAGCAATACAATCACTAAAGCATCGTTTAGATTGATCTACTTTACAAGCTGCGCGCTAGCGAAATCAAGAGAACGCGACTGAGAGAGCAGTTTAACCTGTGCGACGCTCGCGTTTGATTGTACTAGTACGCCGCGGCGCCAGTAGCTTTTTAACTCGCTCAAGCTAAACGAAGTCTTAATAATAGTTAAGTATAGGCCGGTAAGTAGTTCTGTGATCTAAACAGAATTATGTACGCATTATGTAGGCGGTACTGCAAAAATTTAATCTAATAGTGAATTCAATCTGCATGTCTCCGGCGAGCCATTTTCCTGCACTGGGATCACAGTCATTTAGTGACAAATTTGCTGCCCATGACAACATTTAAATCTTAAGTGACACTTGTGACAAAAATTAGACTTCAAAGTGGCACCCGGTGACAAAATTTAAATTCTTTCACTTTATGCACACACTAGTGACGAAATTTAAACACCCCAACGACACTTGTGCCAAAACCTAAACTTTAAAATGACAAAATTTTAGCCACATTATTTTCGTGAACGAGATCATTAGTAAGTGCAGCAGTAAGGGTTGCCTACCTCCATATAATTGCAATGTTGGGATCATCTTCAATTATTTGGTCTAGTGAAGGCAGATCGATGTGAGCGATGCAGCAGATTTCATCGGCGCAATGTCTTCCAGTGAACAGTCTTCGAATTCCTTGGACTGCGTCGACACGGGTGTTGAACCCGTTAGGCCGCGGCGGGCTTCGGATGTAGACTGGATATCTGAAGCGTAAAAGAGAGTACTTCAATAATGTCTCTAAACAGGAAGTTAAACTAGAATGGCTATGTACTATGTATTATTGTATTGTATCTTAGTAATTAACAACTGAGTGATGTTGTTCATAGTATACGACTTCAATAGGTTTTCTTTATGTATATGACTGGATCGTCTTCTCGATGTTACATGGAATTCCCTCAGGTTTATAACCAGATCCTCTTCCAGATTTAAGGCTGGATCCCCTCATGTTTATGACTGGATCCTCTTCCAGATGTAAGGCTGGATCCTCTCAGGTGTATGACTGGATCCTCTTCCAGATGTAAGGCTGGATCCTCTCAGGTGTATGACTGGATCCTCTTCCAGATGTAAAGCTGGAACCCCTCAGGTGTATGACTGGATCCTCTTCCAGATGTAAGGCTGGATCCCCTCAGGTGTATGACTGGATCCTCTTCCATTTGCAAGGCTGGATCCCCTCCAGTGTATGACTGGATCCTCTTCTAGGAGTAAGGCTGGATCCCCTCAGGTGTATGACGGGATCCTCTTCCAGGTGTAAGGCTGGTTCCCCTCAAGTGTATGGCTGAATCCTCTTCCAGATATAAGGCTGGATCCCCAAGTGTATAGCTGGATCCTCAATAGCTGAATTCTTCCCAAAACCTATTTGGGAACACCCCTAACCCACGCCTAATCATAATATTATATCTGGTTGTAAACTTACCGTTTCAAACACTTGATGAGTCCATGCATCAGTGCGAAGACGATCAGCCGTCGGATGTCGAAGCCAGGATCTGGAGTCAGGTTGTAGCGCTCGCAGACAGCTTTTAAGGTGGTGCCTTGTTGGAGCGCGCAGAGGATTTCCAGCACATCAGATATACGGGCCTGTCAATAAAAAGTACGTTCTAGAGTTGCCTATTACAACAGAAAACGTCATTCTTAATTCGATGCTGCCTTAAAAATCTGTAAAAGGTCTCACCTTATCATTATTGTCCGTGCTCTTCCCGACGAAATTCAGACAGGATTTTTGGAGTTCCAGGTCACTGAAGAGACGGCTCAAGTTGGGTGTGGCTCGGTACATACTACTAAACTTCACCAAAGGTATCAATGCTACCTAGAACAAAAAAATAAATTAAAGAAGGAAAACGAAAATCAAACATCTTGTAATGAGAAGACCAACTCACCACTCCATAGTAGACCAAATTCTGGATGCAGGACTTGACAAGAGTCTTCTCGACGTTTGTATCTAATGCTATTTTGGATACATGATTGTACCCATTGATGTATGGGAGGAGCTGAAAGCAAAGACCAAACTGAATTAACAACCGTTCAAAAGTGTAAATAAACTGTTGAAAGTAAACAATATGCACAAGTTAAACACTCGTTGTCAAACAAAACTCAAACAAATGTTGGTACAAACCTGTCTGGTAGTCAAGTCCCAATCAGCGTCCATATCAACCTCAAAAGGCTCTTCATCTTCCACGTCCAGATGTTCTTGGCTTTCCTCCGTACCCTGGGGGGGCGCTTGCCTGCGGGGCCTTCCCGGCCTAGGCAGCCCTACAGACGCGACCAACACTGGTACGTCATGATCATGCACCGGCGCAGGGTCCTTGCGCACTTCCAACACTTTCAAGTGCATGACAGTGTCGCCCTCTGTTGGAAATTGTCGGGACTGTAGCTTGGATGTCAATTGTGAAATGTTAAGGTTGAGCAATATTTTGTAAAGGTAAATTCGCACCGAATGAAAAAAAATATATAAAATTAAAATCGCCTAAAGATTTATTTAAATTTAAAAAATATCAACTGTAAATTCGCACTGAAATGAAATCATGTTCTATGGCGTTAACATTGCACATTTTTTAAACAGGTTTTTTTACGATTTGGAGAAATATACAAACGAGTAAATGGAAATGGACGGTTCAACTCTAATTGCCCTTGTTTTCACACCCATAAAAACAAATTAATCACCCTTCAAAAAATTATATTAAAAACATAAATTAAACAAAAAATACATAAATAAAAAATCAAAATTTAACGATAGTTACCGACTAAAGTGGCCTTTCTGTGCGTGTTGAGGTCGTGCAGCAGGTGCGCCAGCAGCGTGGGCAGCTTGCTGGAGCAGTTCGACACGAAGCCGGTCTCCTCCTCCAGGATATTCTTCAAAGACACACACCACACTTCAACAGGAGGTCAGCTACCAACCATACGGCACGCTCGTTGTCAGTCAGTGACATACGGAACGAAGAAGAAAAAGAGAAAATAGACGTACAGAATCTGATTATCAGTCAGAATGAAATCTTGAACGTAGCGATTCAAAAATATATTGAAAATTAAATATTTGAAGGTGAGATTGAAGGACATTTTATATTAAGTTCAAATGGGAGGAATATTTGGAAAGGCGGGAACGTCCGGTTTACAGAGCTAGCCGACTTGGAATGAAGCTGGGCACGACGTTGGGTTCTATTTATAGGGTGTCTTGGCTTGGGTTCGTGTTTGTTACTCTTGTTGAGGGGAGCTTAATCCGCGCATGCGCGGACACAATTCCTTTGTTTGATATACTAGGGAGACTTAGGAACCCTAGCAACGAACCATGGGGAGATGCGATCGATCAGCCGTTGCCTAGCAATCGGAGGGGCGTTGAAATGGAAGAATTCCCGGTGGCTATTCCATTACGGATTAATTTGTATAATGTACCCTTTGTTTTGATCTAGGCAACAGAAAATATTGCTTTAAAATTGTTGTCAGTTATGGTTATTTCTTACAAAGACCTCGGATTAATACATACATTATGTCGTAAGTAGTTTAGACAGCTCGCCTAGCAGTATGTAATATTCCGTGTTGAGGAAAATAAGTACGTAGCTTATTCAATTCTATAAGAAAATTTCGGTACAAACTGGGTGTGGGTGACTGGATGACTTGGTGAACAAACAGAAGATACTAATGATCCTGCAAGAGTTCGACTTTTTCTTAGTAACACATGAATACCCAAAACCTATAGGAGTATATATTTCAAACCTAGAATCCAAGTCACACGAAACCCTACAGGTTGATAGCTATATTCTAATATCATGTCATATTCGATAAAATTCATTAATTTAATACATCTATACTAATATTATATGGATAAGTTTTGTTTGTATGTTGTAATTTTGTAAGTATTGTTAGTAGGTTTGTTTGTATGTTCGAGCTAATCTCAAGAATTATCAGCCTGATTCTTTTTGCAATGGATAGCCACATTCAACGGGAAGGTTATAGGCCATTTCTCATCCCGAAATTCCCTAAATATAACCTGCCCGTGCAATATGGGCTTACATTAAAAAATAAGTATTTGAATTAACTGGTAATTCCCGAGATTAGCCCGAACATACAAATAATAAAATTACAAGTTTAACCTCTTTATAATATCAGTATAGAGCACGGATATTGATTTTAGGTACGTTTTCAGGGGTCTAGAACATTCAAGGGAGAATTAAATCCTTCTCCCTCCATTCGTCAGCTATGGCCGACAAACACTCTCTCCCATCCCACCCCAATACCTAGGGGGCGGCAACTGTATTGATTTATTTGAATTATGACTCGATCTAGAATGTTCTATGATGCAAGCAAAATAATATATATATATATTATATATATTATATATATATATATATAATAACGCCGAAAGGTTTGTTTGATCGCGATAATCTCAGGAACTACCAATCCGATTTCACCAATTCTTTTTAGTAATCGATAGCCGGTAGAAGCCGATAGAAGGTAATAGACTATTTTTCATTCCGAAATTCCCACGGGAACGGGCATAACAAGTGTAAAACCATGGGGCGCTACTAGTATTTAGAATTTTTAAGCCCCGACGCAAAAATTGGGGTGTTATAAATTTGATGCTATGTGTGAGTCTGGATGTCTGTCTAGCATATTATCGTAGTTCCTAACTGAACGAATGGAGTAACTTCAATTTACTATTTTTATTTGACAGGTGTTTAGACGGGGAGTGTTCTTAGCTGTGACTGAGTAAAAAAAACAGTCGGGTTTATAAAAAAATCCCGTTTTTCTTGTTCTTAGCTGTAATTGAATTAAAATTATAGTCGAGGTTGACATTTTTAAATATATTCGTTTTACTTTCAATAACTGTTATTATTTCGAAAGTTCGTCATGGCATGATTTAATTGTCTTTACGCGGGTTTTTCAATCGTCAGACCATGTCGGAGGCCTTTAGGCGGTCTAAAAATTCTGACACCAGTGTGTGTTGGCCACTAACAATGAATGAATGAATTGTCTTAAAAGTGCATGAAGCATATTTATTACGGTCAATAGCCGCGCCCCGCGGTGTTACCAGAGTTTTACCCGTTCCCGCGGGAATTTAGAGATAAAATGTGTCCCATATGTTATTCTGATGTATAACCTATTTTACTGTAAAGTTTCATCTAAATCCGTCCAGTAGCTTTTTCGTGAAAAAGTAACAAACATATTCCATACATCCATCCACACAAACTTTCGCATTTATAATATTAGTAGGAAGTAGGATGATCCTAGAAAACTATTTTCCTTTAATCAGGGGTATCTGAAATGTATCTATTTAGTGCAAGGTAGATCTAACAGGACTAATATCGCTACGTAAGATCCTTTTTACATGGTTGTAGCCAGACGTTACATAATGAATATAGTCAATATGGTATACAAAGACCGCTAAATACTTTGAAGGGTTCAAATAAAAGGGTCGAATATACACAATGTTAAGTGATAACAGTCCTATTCTGTCAGTTAAAGCTCAAAGTAGGGAGACTGGTTTAATAATAAAGGCCAAAAACTTATATCAAAAGGGTTAATAACGACGATATTAACTGACTGTTTTATTAGTAAACAGGCCTAGTTAAAATATTAACCGTTTAAAAAGATGGTGACAACGTGGTATTTTTGAACACTGAAGAATATAAGTATTCGTTTTTATGTTTTTTTTTTGTTTACTTTCAAGCGTTCGGATTAAGAAGAGCAACGAGAAATTCGAAGTCATTCGAGATTTTTTTAGATAATCCCCCTTTATCCTTTGTCTCAAAGTTTTTGATTATGATGTCTAAAAATTTATAAATTCTCTCATCTCGCCCACAGCTTACATTCAGACGCGATTTTTAACCAAGTTCAAAAATCGAAGGAGGGGATTTTTAGGAATGTGTTTCATAATTATAATATTCGTTCGTGTACTTATATTAAAGGTCTACAGAATACTCGTAGTCAAATTTTTTATAGATTTGAAAAAGGGTAGTTTTTTGGTTATATCTAGTTGGAGGTCGGGAGGTCGGGTTACATCAGAAACTACATAGGTAATTAGGGTACCTAGTACATAGGCAATGTTCCATTTCTATATTACCTATCTATGTAGGTGTCTTCTAAATTCTAAGATTGAATATCGACTAACATTACTCTGTTGTTTTCATGGCAAATTTACTGAAGCGATTTTGATGAATTTTGATATAGATACAGATAAGGCCCTAGAGATGGATATGAGCTATTTATTCCGGAATTTTCACCGGTAGCAACCAGCAGTCTGTAATTAAATCAGGTACGTGCTTGTGGGTGGGCAGGGAGGTAGTCTGCCCCCTAGGCTTTGGGTGGCAAACCGGGAGTTGTCTAGGTAACTGGAAGGTATGTATAGGTGGGGAATATTCCCGCCGTCTGGAATTGATTGGCATCGCCCACACATGTACTTTGTGCGTTTTATGGGGATGGCGAATAATCCGTCTGTGATGGGGAATGATGATGCATATCAATCGAGTTATTAAAAGGACTTTCATTTTGAATTGAAACTTAAGAAACCAGTAGAACTTTCATTGTTTTAATAACAGGTAGTTTGAGCCTTGGACGTCTAACGTGTCTAAAGATTGTAACAAACGGGTCCGGCAATTAAAAGTTTGTTTTGATCGTTAGGCTTGTCGGAGGCCTTGGTGCGGTCTAAAAACTCCGACACTTTTGGCCACTAACCTACACGAAATTACTTTTTTATGAAATGCCGGGCATTTTTGCTGGCTACTATAACTAGCTGAATTTGGCTATATTATCATCATCATCATCATCATAAATTTAAGAGCAAGGCTCTTGTCGGTGAGTCCGATGCAGACTTCTCCATCTATTCCTATTCAGTGCAAGTTCCTTCACATCTCTATATACGACATGACAGACACTTTTTCTTTAATCTGACTCATGTAACTGATTCTAGGCCTTCCCCTACCTCGCTTTCGTTCAACTTTACCTTCCATGATATTATTTATGAATCTTTCATGTCGTATGAGATGTCCTATCATCTTCCCTCTCCTATTTTCTATTATCTCAAGTAATGTTCTACTCTCTCTCACCAATTCTAATACTTCTTCATTTGTCACCCTTTCCGTCCAACTAATCCTTTCCATCCTACGCCAACACCACATCTCAAACGCTTCCAACCTCTCCCTATCCCGTTGAGTCATCGTCCACGTCTCACATCCATACAAAGCTATACTCCAAATATATGATTTAATAAACATTTTCTTTACCTTTCTAGACATTTTGGAAGAAAGTAAATATTTTTTATTGTGAAAAGCCTGCTTTGCTATTGCTATCCTGGTTTTGATATCTAAGGTACATCTGGAGTCTGATGTGATGTAACTACCCAGATACATGAATTTATTTACTACTTCAATATTTTTGTTATTTATTACTAAAGTTTCTTGTGGGTTTATTATATGTTTTGTGGATATGAGTATATTAGTTTTATTGGTATTAATCGTAAGTAAAAACTTTTTGAAAACTGAGTCCATAATTTTAGGAATTTGTTCTAATTGTATCTGCGTTTCTGCTACAACCGCTACATCGTCTGCAAATCTTATGAATTTAATAGTTTCCCCGTTGAATTTAACCCCTTTATCTATTTTAATATGGGAACTTATTTCAAGGTCAGGACGAATTAAAGATTACATTTCGAACACAGTCTTACGAGTATGTGATAAGCTTTAATTTAACTTGACCCGCTTTGTAAATTATTTTATTTTTATTTGTATTTAAAGGACTAAAAAGCAGGAGTACGTGCAAAGGGTGAATTCAAAACATAATAACAGACCCCATTCAAAATAGTATAAAAAACCCTTTGATGTTTCGATATACACTTTATTATTACGTTGTAAAGCCCTACAAACACTAATCCTCCCCAAATTGAGATCTCACTCACAATAACCCTTTATTGACTGTGACATTGAGAAAAAAGGTAGGAACCTTTAACATTACAAAATTTAAAATTATAATTTTAGTGTTTAAGAAGTTTGGATTTGACAAGGTTCTATAAAATTTTTCAAGGCTGCCTGTAAAGTACAATACATGTGATATCTAGGGTTTCATTTAATAAGTTGACGATAACCCGATACAATAGAAGAAAGCTTGGGAAACTTTTTAAAGCACTATTATAAGTTACAAATTAATAATTATTATTACCTTAGTAGTATATTATATTATGATTAAAGAGTTATTTTTTCTTTTTTGTTTTGAAGTTGTTTTTATAAAATGTAGTTAAAAAAAAGGACCCCGAATATTCTTACAGAAACGGGTACAACGCAGGTGTTGCTAGTATTTATATGTGTAATAAAAATTGAGTTCTGTTTCATTGGACAAACCATTACTTAAAAGCCTTCACATTAGTGAGGAGAGATGAGAGATGAGAGATGCCTAAGAGTACAAAAAGTATTATCATTACAGGCTACTACTTATTTTACACTAGTGATCCACTCTCTCTTCCTCCGCTTCGGGTTATCAAAATTTTATTTCAAATTTGGGTATGGATGCCTAATTTCTTTGTGAATAAATCACAGCCCAAGTACCTAAAGTGTACTCTACCTATTGGTGACAGAAGTTTTAAAATTGGTTCAATAGTTCCGAAGATTAGTGCGAACATACAAACAGACCTCAGACAGAAGAAGTATAGACATTGTAGTGTAGAAATGTTTATTTCACTTACCAAATGCTCTCCAAGCTTCTTGACAACCGGTTCATACTGGACAGTTTTTGACCAACTGTCGCAGACAAAACAGAGGTTAAACAAATACATGTTTCTTTCATATCTGGAGCTGTCTATCCGTACTGGGTATCCCATGATCTTGTGTCCAAGGGCATTACTGTAAAATTTAGCAGTGTTAAGTACTTGCCTTGCCTGTAATATCCTTATGGTGGGGAAAAGCATGACATTTCACAGCAGATATCAGTACAGCGAGGATGCATAATCACCACACTTGACTACTGCAGATTTGTAATCCCAAACCAGAGCTGTTTAAAAAATAAATTAGAACTATGCTTAGTTCAACCCGCAAAAAGAGCCCCAGACTCCTAACCATGGTCTCAGAGTATGGATGTTCCCGCCTTTAGATTGGTTATTAAGATGAAACTCACTGAAGTCCATATTACTGGCTAAGAAGATTTATGGATGGATAAAAAGTCATGTTTTCAATTTTATCTCTGATATTTGTTAAAATTAATTGGTTGGTGTCTCAATAAAGAAGTACATAATGTCAAGTAATAATTAATCACTTGGAATAAATTAAATACTTTAAGAATAACAGGCTATTTCTGATCACTCCATGAAAGAGTACAGTTTGAATTTATTTAAATTCTATCTCATTGGTAAACTTAATTGTTGAATAATTTGAGAAAAAAGTAAAGGAAAAGATATTATATATATTTTTCTTATATATATTTGTCTTGCCTTAGGATATTTAATCCTTTCTAAAGGATACACTTCGCTTTCAAAATTCAAAATGAGTAGTTACCCTTAAACCTAAGAAACCAGTTTCCTTAATTATGTTCATACTTTTTGCAGCTTCAATCCATTTTCAATAATACTTACATGGTCATAGTACATTTCTGAATCTGTGGTTTCGGTATAATATAAGCACTGATGGCATCAAACAACTCTTTAGAAATGTAGTCTTCAGGAAACTAAAACAAAAATGTCAATGTTTAATACTACACTACTATGACTACAATATGAAGGTTACTAGATATTATAGTATAGAAGTCATTGTATTTGTAGACACACTAATTATGTAAATAAATACCACATGGCATTGAAATTTTTTCACTAATTGGTGATACTGTGCAATTAAAAAATACCATACACTAGGATATTATTAAGCGTATTAGAGTTTATCTTTACTTTTGGATGCATTAATTAGCAATTGCGAAAGCAATGACCTCTGTGGTGTGTTAGTATTAGTCATAAACATGTGCTATTTGCTTACCTGGCACGAGATTTTAGGACCAGCTACGGGGTGGAATTCGCCCAAGAATATGCACCGTATCGGTCCTTCTCTACCACACCCCTCGTAATATCGGGTTTCCATCTTAGTAGACATCAAGAACAATAAACACAAACTTTACTCAACATATAGATGCTTTTATAAATCTCCACAAAACACGTAAACTTTCTTAACATGAGGTTAAAATAGCGACGCGCGAATGTAACTCCTTCACTACAGTTATATTTATTATGCAAAAGTCATAAGGTTTAATAAGTATGGTGTATGTAACTATTATATTATTGTTTTGGAAATCGTATATTTAAGTTATTTTGATTCTTTCGTCACTGCTGAGTGTGCTGACCGTGCTGACTGACTGACGTATGACGTATAAACAAAATGTAATGTGGGTGACACATTGATTGTTTGACTGATTGATCGGATTTGCTATGCTTGCTTGACTGATGAGACTGAAGAAAGAATGATGGAACTTGGAAGAGACGAGAAGAGAAAGGCCTTCGGCTGGCCGGCCCGGCTCGGCTCCGCAGTCCGCACAGCGTGCACCAAAATGTGTGAAATATAGTATCAGCTGGTAGACCAATAGGTAATAAATAGGTAGGTAGAACTTTCTCGATAGTTAAAGAGTATTTTAGTGATAACATTGCGAATTAAATCGTTTTTAATTTTAAAATAATATTCTTAATGGCGAGAGGATTTGAATTGTGGATAGGTGTTGAATGAGACCTTTGCTCAAACAGAAGTGGCATAGAGTACCTACAGTTAGGTTGATTAAAAAAATCAATAATCATTAGGTATTACTAATTTTAAAATTATGTACCTACCTACTTAATGGCGAAAGGATTTGAATTATTGTGGATAGGTGTTGAATGAGACCTTTGCTCAGACAGAAGTGGTATAGGCACTGTAGGTTGATTAAAAAAAAACATTATACTTACCTACTTTTATAAAAATCAATAATTATTATACTTAGGTAGGTACCTATTAGATTTTACCTTATTAAGTAAAATCACGAATCTCATACAATCCATTGCATTGCATCAAAATACACTGTTCACACTTTTCACCATTTTTGCTACATTTGAAATAGGTAGGTACCTAGTTATGTTAAGTATTAAGTAGGTACCTAGATAATATAATACCTAATTACAATTGATGGAGTAGTTGGGGTATAATAAAATAGAATAATAATACAGACAGAAGGCTGCTTCCTCCCTATTATCGCAAAACAAAAGAAAGCAAAGCACACTTAGACATTCGCTTACACGAGTTTGAAATGGTTTCAAAAAATGATACGTCAGTCCAAGTTTGACCGCGAGTGAATTAGGACGACTAGACGTTTAAGTAAAGAAGTGTAAAATAAACTATATGTTTTATTATAAATATGAACAGTAATAGAGCATATTTTCATTGTTCTGTTGCGGGTTGTATACGTTCCACATTGAATACAAAAGATATAAGTTTCTTTTCAATTCCTCCCAATGAAGAAAGGTAAGAGAAACATTGATGAACATGGCCATCTAGCTAATACATAGCATTTGATTATGAAGTACGTTAAGTAGCAAATTACTATATAATTGGTAATGTACAAATAACATACAAATAAACATTGTAATAAAATGAAGTCGGTTATAATAACAAACCATCAATAATATGCGACGTTGCCGCTGTGTCCCCGACTCACCGGTAGCGCGCACCACCTCACTCAACCAACGCACACACGCACAAAATAGAATGGCGGTGGGTCATGTCAAGTCAGATAAAAAGCCGTGCCACGTGTATGGCAACGTCGCGCGGTCGTAACAAAATACAAATTGGTAGGTACGCAGAATACCTAGACTTGGTTTGTATTTTGAGTTTGTCTGACCACGTTAATCTCATGAGTCATGAGTTTTAGAGGTATATTAACAAGGAAAGTTATAACGTTATAGGTTTTGTACCCGGACCAAGGTGGGCAAAACCGTGGGTGCTGTTAGTGTAATAAATAGAAAATACAACAGCCCGAGTTCAGTATACATCTACTAGTATACAGGGTGGGTCAAAACATTGCTCTCTGAGGGAACATCGAACTAGAATGTAAAGAAGTTTCTTTGTCTATGGAAGGGAAAATACCTACTAAGATAAAAAATCGAAAAAAACGACTCTTTTAATGTTCATTAAATAAACATAACTAATACTTGGGATTATCTTTATAAAACTACATAATTAGGTAGTATAAAACAAAGTCGCTTTATTAAATAAAATAAATAAAAAACATGTTTATTGCCTTTTCAAAATGTTACAGAAGACTTAATTAAATCAAAACAAAACTAAATCTAATATTACTTATATATAAACTAAATTTGCATAGACTTAAAAACACAATGAAAATAATAAAAAAATAAAAAAAAGTACCTAATACTAGTTAAATAAAAAGGCAAATGGTGGGAGGCTCAGCTTGTGCTGGTCGAAGGATTTCGTACAGCGCGCTGTTTTTCAGCCGCCACCAGAAAACCCAAAGATGTTAAGCGGGTTGGGAAGTAAAGAAAGAGGGACGACGTGTGTGTGTGTGTGTATGTGTGTAGGGTTAGTGTGTGTGTTAGGGTTAGTGTGTGTATTTGTGTGTTATAATTTTGAATAAGCTAATTAGGGTTTATGTGAAGTATTGATTTAGGTTTAAGTTATTTTGGTATGTGTGTCCTTTCTGCTGTCCCTTTGTATGCATAGATCTTTAAAATTACGCAACGGATTTAAAAGCGGTTTTTTAAATAGATAGAGATATTCAAGAGAAAGGTTTATATGTATAAAAGTTCTAATTAAGAAATTCCCACGGGAACGGGTACAACGCGGGTATATGTAACTCAAGGTATGAACAACATGCCTAAAAAAATTGGTTATTGGCGTGCGCTGCTAAATCTATTGATGATACACAAAAATAATGTTCTACACAATCAAAGTACACATTATTGCGAACAAATAAGTTCGCGATGGCATAAATGTCTAACTATTATAGTTAAGCCACAATAAATAACCGTTTTTAGTTAAAATTTATTAGGTAGTTAGAAAAGGAGTGTAATTTTAAGTTGATGATATTAATCTATATCAAAATAAATGGCTCTACAATCAAGGTTAATTATTCAACTTTATACAACTATATTTAAATTGTTAAAATTTCAGAGTTATGCTGAGAAATATATAAAATAATAATGCTCCATGGCCGGTCACTTAGGTATATGGCTACTGTTTCGTGCGGTCAAAGCGCGCGGGGATATACCTACGAACGACGCAGTCAACTAATAAAATAAAAAAATCGAAATACCCAATTATTTCATTGTTTTCATTTATATATAAACTAGCAGCGCCCCGCGGTTTTACCCGCGTTGTGCCCGTTCCTGTGAGAATGTCGGAAATTTTTATACATATAAACATTCGTCTTGAATCAGTCTATCTATTTAAAAACCCGCTTTTAAATCCGTTGCGTAATTTTAAAGATCTAAGCATACATAGGGACAGACAGACAGACAGACAGACAGCGGAAAGCGACTTTGTTTTATACTATGTAGTTTTATAAACAAAATCCCAAGTATTAGTTATGTTTATTTAATGAACTTTAAGGAGTCGTTTTTTTCTTAGGTTTCCCTTTATTCTTTACTTTCCCTCCCATAGACAAAGAAACTTTTTTACATTCTAGTTCGAAGTTCCCTCAGAGAGAGAGAGAGAGAGAATAATGTAAGCGCGATCTACACACTGGTGCCACCTATCGGGGTTGCGGGTGAAACAACCGCGCGCAGTTATAGTAAATAAATAAATAAATAAATAGTTATAGGGGGTAATATATACGTTTTATTACAGGCGACTTCATTGGCTGAAATTAATAGACAGAGAAGATTTAGTTGACAAATCTCCTAGTTCTTACCGAGTATGCGAAGTACACTTTAGCCCCGATGTCATTTTAACATCATCATCTCGAAAACGTTTGAAAAAAGACGCTATACCGACAATTTTATTACCTAATCGGAAATATAAGAATATAGGGTGTCAGGCAACTGTTCAGACAGCAGAGGCGTTTACATTTAGTCATCTACACCTACAAAGAAGAAGTGTTGGATTTCAGACCCCAAAGTACCTGTCAAACAACTCATCTCTTCCAAAAAGTCCGAGCAGTGACAATCAAATGAGTACACAGAAGAAACAAACAGAAAAACAAGTGAAGTCCGAAACATTTCCCAATTTATGCGATCAATTCTTAAATAAAAAATTATCTAACATTGTGAAAGAACACGCTAAACTGAAATTGAATTGTTTAGATAATAAATACAGCTTAAACTATAAGATCTTTTGTTTGAATTTATTCTATGTGAGTCCAGAAGCGTACAACCTTTTAAAAGATACATTATGTTTGCCGAGTCCAGATTTACTAAAATCTATGCATATACCAATGAAAATCAACGTGAACGACAAATTTATGGTGATTCTGAAAACCAAAGTAGACCAAATGACCGTTGTGGAAAAGAATTGCACCATAGTCATGGGTGCGATGACATTAAGAGCAAAGATGTTTTATAATATCCGGGAAGATAAAATCTATGGATTTCATGAAATAGATGGGATTCAGTCTGCAAAACCGGCAAAGTACGCATTAGTGGCGATGATTCAGGGTATTTTCAGTAAATATCAACTACCCGTGGGATATGCATTAGTAGCAGAGCGCCAGTATTATGAAAACGTCGTTCAATGGACCACAAAGCTAATACGACAGCTTCAAGAAATAGGATTGAATGTACGGGCTTTTGTATCTGATATGACCTTTGACTTTCTAAGTACCGATGAAAATAATGCTGTTTCGTCTGATAGACCGTACTTTTATGTGGACAACAAAAAGATATTTTGCTTTGTTGATCCTCCGCATCTCATTACATCGGTACGGAATGTTTTAATCGATTGTGATTTTTACTTCAGTAAGTATGTGGCCAAATGGGAACATATCCTTGAACTTTATGACAAAGATAAAAGTAAGGGGTTAAGAATTGCACCCAAACTAACCCAAAGTCACGTGAGACCCAGCGACATCGAAAAATCGAAAGTTAAGTTGTCTGCGCAAGTGCTAAGCGCCGCCGTTGCAGCGGGTGTATACACATATAGTATTTTTGGTGCAATCGACTCTTCTGCTGAAGGAACATCACGACTTGTCAAAAAGATGAACGATATATTTGATTTATTAAACTCATCATCACTAAACGGTAGCACCATATACAAAAATGCTTATATGGGTGAAGAATATCAGATTGATTTCATAAATGATGTATTACATTTTTTAGATTCGTTAAAGTGCATTGAGCGTAATGATGAAAAAGATGTCACTACCAGCGTTGAGTTCATTGAAAGTTTTAAAATTACTTTGAAATCATTGCTTCTCTTATTCGAGGACTTGAGCGCAGAAGGATACACGCACATACTCACTAAAAGATTGAATCAGGATTGTCTTGGAAATTTCTTTGATAGGTTAAGAACTAGAAATGGCAACTTGAAAGAGCCAAACAGTTGGCAATTTGTGTCAGCGTTTCGAAAAAAATTCTTCTGGAACATTTTTAAATTTTCAAACAATAGCAACTGTGACGATCTGTCTCACATTTTGCAAGAGCAAAGTAATAAAAAATCTCCGAGAATCGAAATCCTGATCAAACAAGAAGACTCAGTCGCAACGGTATCAACGAATGAGGAATACAAAAAAGAAAGACCACATGCTGTAATATCGACCAGAGATTACAACACCCTGGATTTACCGACTGAAAACACTATATTTTACATATGTGGCTATCTCTTAAAGAAATGTGCCGATCACCATAATGAGTGCAATGATTATCGATTATACATAAATAATTGTAATGAAGCACCACAACATACTAATCGTATTCCATATAAATATAGAAAAGAAACTAGTGGTAAAGAGTTAATTATGACACCTCCGAATGATTTTATTAACTTTGTAGAAGCATTAGAGGTTATATTGACCAAAATTTTAGCAGAGCAATATGCCGAGAGTAATATATTATCGCTCATATTTTTGAAGGTAGAAAACTTAGCCTTTGTTTTACCCTGTCCATGTTTTCCTCTGACGTACTGTAAAAAGTTATATTTACGATTGAAGCTTTATTATACATTAAAGTTTAATAACCGTGTCATTCGCAGGGGTCGCCGTCAGTATTTTTCTGTGCCAATTTATGAATAAAAGGACGCTGGGCAAATTAAGCCCACCACCAATAAGAATGACATATAAATCAATTGAAAGGTCTGAGTGAATACATTCATAATCAGGAAGTCGTATATTCGAGTTCAATGTGTGACTGAAAATATCCAGTTTTAAAATATTGATAGTATATGAAAGGCCTGCGTGCATACAAACAGGCCTTTTCGTGCAAACAGGATCAAAGCTGGATCTCCACTTTGCCCATTGTCCTTTACAACTATAACAGTTTTCCATAATCATATAATTGTAATTAAGCATAACTCGTATTTTACCATAGGTATTTATAATTATTATGAAAATTAATTTGTTTGTTAAGTTGTTGATTATGATACTAAGGAATACTTCAAGATATTGTATGTGAGTGGGTTCTTGTGTTTTAGTAACTGTTAACCTGAAATGTATTTTAATTAATCTTTACTAAGGTAAAGTCACCTAATTCCGTGGTATTTTCAACATAACAAGGAAAGACATAATATATGAAGTATTGACTGTAACTTAACAGTGCTTTATCTGGTGTCATTAAAAACGGTATTCTTTTGACTACCAAACTAAATTAAAGTTAAATCTATTTTAAATTGATTTATAGTTAAAAAAAAAAATGAGTAAGTCCGAAGCACCTAATTCCGCGTTAAAAATCTTAATTCCGCGGCATGTGGTTCCTAAATCCGAGTATAAAAAATGTAAAGGGAATATTTTAGTATCACATAATTTACTAATTCGATACACAGACAAAAAGTGTTTTTAGCTATTGTTTATCTGAACAAATTGTTAAACATAAAAAAGAACACCCTGTGATTTTCTTATATTATACCGCGGAATTAGGTGCTCATACAACCCAATCCCGTTGCAGTCAGTTACATAGTGCAACGGAATTGGATTTCAAACTTTGAAAACACTATTCCTATTTCCGAGTGTTAAATAAATATATTTTTTTAAATATGTTTCATACAGATAAATTTTTATTTATAATATATTTTTAATCATCTACAAAATTGCATTCATTTACACAGGCAATTTGTAATTAAATTAATATTACCTGCATCAGTTCTCCATACAACAAATTAACAAAACTCGTAAAAAGAATTACGATTTAACATTTTTTATTGTTCAAATTAAACTAAAAGTATACCACGGAATTAGTTTCAAGTACCAACTGACTTTTTTGCTTTAAGTACTTATAAAAGTATAAACTACTCTTTTATAACCAACACAAAAAAAACAAGAAACAAAACCAAGCTTATGAGTTTGCTATTCCGTGGTAATACAACGGAATTGGGAACCGACTAAAAATTTTGGAATCTAATGCCACGTTATTTTAAAATCAAATTTTAAGCTTAATTTATTAAGAAAATAATAGAAAAGGTTAGTACTTACCCATAAAAAATAAAGTCTCGAGCAAGTGGACCACAAATAACTAGTCACCACATAGAAAAACAGTATTAAAAACACTATTTAAAAAACCTAAACATTTACTTGCAAAGGGTCACTATTGTATGAAGCGTGCGCTTCGACCACCCGTTGACGCAATACTGACCTTTTATTGTGTCTTTTTAATACATTTGTGTTATTTTTCTATATTTTTAATACGTAAAAATATACACTGGATTCAATAAAAATATTTGCATTAAGATACAACAAAGACATAATTAGGAAATTGGGATTTTCTAAATACCGCGGAATTAAGTGCCAATTTTAGAACCCCACGGAATTGGGTGACTTTACCTTAATAAAGATGTATCTGCCTAACAAAATGTTAGCGAAAATAATCGTAAAACCGTAATTAATAAAATTAAAACGACATTTCTCACAAGCGCTATCTATTGGATTGCGGGTGGAATCACCGCGCGTAACTTGTAATCAGTTATTTTCTATATCTCGTACCTACCTATATATAAGTTGCAAATATTTGAGTGAGATCGCTCATCTTTTCCATCCTGTATAACCCTATAGGGATATGAACTTTGTACCTATAAAGCGTTCATTAAATGTTATAATAAACCACATGAATATATATACATAATTAATTGTGTTTATTTCAGTTCCCTTTATTTTGTCTACAGCCTATATAATAACTTTAAATAGAAGGGCCCTTTAGTAGGGACTGCATAAATGAACCGACTTAGTATTACTTACATGTAGGTGCCATGTAGGTATTTCACAACTTTTTACGGTGGAAATTGCGTGGCGAGACTTGTTTTTTTACCGAATTAAAAAATAACTCCTAAGCCAAACTCTAAAGGCAAGAAAGTAAATAGATCTTCCTGAGGCACCGCTTTTTATTTATTCAACTTTAAAATTTGTCAGGAAGTCGATTAAATAGATTACTTCTATCTATTTAGTTAGTAGATTTTGAAGGCGGTTAGATTTTCTTGATTTTTTTACTAGTTTATGATGGCCTAATGCATATAATATTTCCGGGGTATAACTAGTTTAAATTATCTAGTTTTTCCCTTCATACAAAATGTGACATTACCTATTAACAGCCTCCGTGGTCTTGTGGCTTGAGCGCCCGGCTCACGATCCGGAGGTTCCGGGTTCGATTCCCGGTGGGGATATCTCACAAAAATCACTTTGTGAGACTGTCCTCAGTTTGGTTAGGACATTGCAGGCTGAATCACCTGATTGCCCAAAAAGTAAGATGATTCCGTGCTTTGGAGGGCACGTTAAGCCGTCGGTCCCGGTTACTTTCTACGGATAGTAGTCGTTACATGAGCCATGTCAGAGGCCTTTGGCGTCTCAATAACTCTGACACCAGGATTGGTCAGGTTGACCACCCACTCGATGAAGAAGAAGAAGATTACCTATCAAAAAATATATATCTGAAAAATTGCTAGTCAACTAGTCATAGGTCGACTGTACCTTATATTGATAACACTTTCGTTGCTAACAACCAATTATTTTTAACTATGTAGGTATAACACAACCAATTAACTTTAGAGAGGTTTAACAATTTAGGAAAAGTAGTTGCATAGAAGCAACATGGGCCTAAGATGGGTATTCGTGTTGCAAATATATTTATACACGGTGAGTTTCTTTGTCTACCTATGTATATATACTCGTACATCGGGCATCGTTTATTCATTTAGGAGGAAGAAGAAAGTATCAGTGCTGTTCTCAGAGACATCCTTTCATTTGATTGACAATTAAATAGTTGACGTACGTAATTCTTTGTGCGTTACATGTAAAAATCCTACTATCCTATCCTACTAATAATATTATAAATGCGAAAGTTTATGAGGATGGATGTATGTATGTTTGTTGCTCTTTCACCCAAAGACTACTGAACGGATTTGGATAAAACTGTACAGTAATATAGGTTATACATCAGAATAACACATGGGATACATTTTATCCCGAAATTCCCGCGGGAACCGATACAACGCGGGTAACACCGCGGGGCTAGTCAGTTATAATATAATAATAATATTAATATACCTGGACAAAATCACGCACGGTTAATTAGACCCAAAGTAAACTCTGAGCTTGTATTATGGAATCTAACTCACTGATACTACCACATGAACGTGGGGTTGATTTAAACGGTTGATTATTGTAACATACGTTCGTTTAAAAGCTCACGACTACGACGAACTATTGTTTGTTTTAAACGGCTGTTTATAGTCTATTAAATACAAAGCGTAGTTTCATTCTGTTAAAGTTATTCGTAGTAGAAAGACACCACTTTTCATTTTATTACGTCTGGTCCGTTAGCGACTGACATTTTGTGTTAACGTCTAAGGTGTGATGGAGCAATCCGCCCTAAATCTCTACTAGGGTAGAAGCTTTGTCCAGAAATGAGGCAATATAAATTAACCATATGATACTACCCTTTAGGTTTATGTAACTCTTGGTATCTTCAACAATGAGTCGGCCGTGGAGTTCACGACGCCGTTGGATGAGATTGGACCCATGATGCCGGATGAAGACATGCAGCAGACCACCATCATCGCAGGCCTGGTGCCTGACTCCTTCGGGGAGATGTTCAACTTCCTCGATGGAGATAGCTTTGGGATAGGTCAGATCTAAACTTATATATACGCGCTCCATACTAAGAAAAAAGTGCTTCGGAGGGCACGTTAAGCCGTCGGTCCCGGTTACTTTCTACGGCTAGTAGTCGTTACATGATTCATGTCAGAGGCCTTTGGCGGCTCAATAACTCTGACACCAGGATTGGTCAGGTTGACCATCTACCCGATGAAGAAGAAGACTAATAATAGTATAGAGTTGAACAGTCCTCAAGGTATTTGATAGAATAAATACGTCATCAGTCACTAGTTTGAAGAAAAAGGAAAGTAGTTTTAAATTATCAATCAGAGCAGTGATTGCTCTGATTACTCCCACAAATTTTTACGTACTAACAACGGTAGTGCGCTGAACGCGTAAGAGGTTAAATCGTAAGCTACCTAACGGGGAATGTTACTTTCACCCTTTATCATCAGGTCCAATGCACGAATTCGTGTACGGCTGGCAAGCAGTAGTGAACACTATGAGTATGAAGAATAACGTCGAAGTTCGCAAACGCGCTGGCCTGCAGCGATTTGCTTTGGCTGGGATCAATGGCATCTCTCTAATATCCCATATAGGAGTCACAGAAATAATGATAAATGGAACCAGGACCTATTGTTTTGGAGGTGTTTCGCGGCCTCCAGGTCGTAGGAGCGTTATTTGTAAGGTTAGTTTTGGAGGATAGTCCAAACAACTTATTTTTGCTGCACTTTACTAGTCTTACAAGTAGCTAACGTCAATGTTCAGCACTTAGTTACTTTATCCTCTTACTCTTGAAAAGTATTGCTCGTGGCATAGTTTAACTAAGCGATATTAGCTTATTGCGATTGATTAAGCAACGTGCGTGCACTCAACCGGTACTTGGGTGGGTGGCCGATAGTGGCATTTCCGTATGAGCGTTACTGTGCTACGACACCACACGCAGGCTACGCCTACTTTGTAGCGCTTCCGTAGCTATGTATGTAGTATGAGTAGAGAATTAGGGCAATGGTTCAGCAACGTTTAACTAGGCACCTACTAAGATGGGTCTCCGATCGTGGAATTAATTTCTGAGCGCTAGCTTGCTTGGAGTGTGACAATAACTTACTCGAAATTACTTTAACACGTCGTACAAACTATGCTGGCCCGGTAAAATTCGAACGGCCATAATATGTCTTATATTTGCTATTTTTCTTTTAGTAAATTTTTTTTCATACATACCTTGGTCTGATAATAACGAAAACATCGAGAAAGATGGTATAAGTAGTCGTTGTAATCAGATGCAATCAGATGGTGCAATTTAGTGCAGTCGTTTGGAAGCTATGCGCGCACAAACATTTTGGTGATTCATTTTTATATATATGTATATAGATCTAATATCCTGATCCTTTCATCAGGGTGCTATGTATCAAGAAGGTCGTTTCACTTGTAAAGTACCGTACTTAAGATTCCCAACCACGTTGGGATATAGGTACTGTATCGACAAGTATGCAGCAATCAACTCCCTGGATGGGACTTTCAAAAGTGAGTATTTCAGTACCTGCTTAAACCAGTAAACTTGAACTATTTACGATAGTGAAATCTTCAGGATTACCCTTACCATTTTAAAACCAAATCGAAAATAGATGAACTGTCGAAACGGGCATCCAAAACGAGAGTAGCGATCGAGCTAGATGGTTTTGAACTAAATATTGTACGACAACGAGGGTATATTGTAGGATCATGGAGCCGTGTGATCTAATTAGGGTCATTTTAATATGGATCAATATCGATTAGTGTATGCCTCATCTGTCGACACGAAATAGTTTACCTAGTAAGTACTGCGCTCTTTCGTGTTTGTGGAGGCCTTTGGACCTTGTCCCATACAACTTTGCCCACCGTTTCAGAAACTTACTGTGCTCGAGGTCAATCCATACCTAAGTTCCACTACGATTATATCTGTGAGAGAAGAGATATTAAGATCAAAAGAATCAACATCACTGATCCTAATGAGAGGTACAACATTCGCAACCCTGTGGTTCGGAGGGCGGAGTACTATAGGGCTCCGTATGACATTCTGAAGGCTTGTCCAGATTGGTAAGTCCTATATCTAGCTATATCTCTCTATACTAATATAATAGAGTTGAAAATTTTGATTTTCATTTGTTATGGTTTTAATATTATTTTTTTGCTCGGACGAGGTTTATTCCAAAATGATCCCATATATAAAATTGGAGTGCTTGTCAAAAGGTACGGCTGCAATATTCGTATATCTCCTGATATATTGCACCAAACCCAGCCGTTTGCTCTGATGGACGCCAACGAAACTGCGTTCGTGGGCCACGGAGGGAAGTACTGGCTGTCTCTGTATTATACACAGGTAATTGTACATTCAATGCTCAGTTCTGCGTAAGCATTCCGAAATTACATATGTACCAGAGTACTCTAGATTCAAACGCAGAGCTGATATTGTCTGCATAAATAAAGGCGGGAGGACTGCTGCCGTCGCAAGACGTTTTGAACACATTGGTGTTAAGCTATACAACATTGCAAAACCCATAATATATACCCTCACTTCAAGTCTTTGTAAACGTATGCTTTTTTCATGGCTTTTGAGTCTGACTTGCGATGAATCAGAATCATTGCTGAAGTATATTGCATAGCAATAGCATTATAATGTACACGCACAAACACTCACACAGACACACACACACACGCACCCACTCACACTCGCAATCATACCTACTCACAAACACTCTTGCGCTTTTACAATCACGAACTTATTTTTATTTTAATTTGCATTATATTGTATAACATTCTTAAAATGGAACTAAATGTTGGTACTTTTTGGAGGAGGGCGCACTCACTGCAACACAGTGTTAACTTTCGCAACGTTACATATTTGTATCTAAAATTGTTAGGTATGTGTTCCTAATAAATATTTTAATATTCTATTATTGGATATTAGTCGCGCCCCGCGGTTTCACCAACATTGTACCCGTTTCCGCGGGAATTTTGGAATAAAATGTATCCCATATGTTATTCTGATAACCTTTATGCCTATATTACTGTAAAGTTTCATTCAAATCCGTTCAGTAGTTTTTGCATGAAAGAGTAACAAACATACATCTATACATCCATCCTCACTAACTCGCATTTATAATATTAGTAGGATTCTACATCCTACTAACATTCTATGCGAAGGTGGATGTTATGCTCGAGTAAGTATGTATGGATGGTTGTTTGTTACTATTTTAAAAGTACTAATAAATCTGGATTCATTAATTAATTTCAGGTAGGTTAGTGGCAAACTTTGGTGTCGGAGTTTTTTCTAATCTGGATAAATAAGGTGAAGATTGCAAAGTCTAGAATCAGAAAGCTGTTCGTTCGAAATTGTATTTTATATTGCACGCAAAAGAACACTATTTAAAAATATCGTCATTTGTTTATTAAACATATCTAAAAGCGCTAAATTTAATTTAAATTAAGAATGCTTGTGCAAGCCGCCCTTAATTATCTTGTCTTATTACGTTTTAGCTATCCACATATGCGATATACTTCCAAGCTCATGGAGAGTATCCATGGCATTCGAACCGTCCGATTCTATCGATCGATAGGGGTGAGTACAGAGGAGTGCAGGGGTGTAATGGGGTGGTCGGCCATCACTGTTGCAAGTAACTATAATATGCAATTGCAAGGTAGACATGTTATGTATGTTGTTGGTTTATTGATTTATCTCCCCTTTTAGTCGACTACGGTGAGATGGTTTATGATTTTAATGGATGCTTTGATTTTGATCATTTTAATGTGAGCCGAAAAGAACTATACTTTCTTATAAACTGTCCAAACATTTAGGCTCATTTAGGGTAAAATCTCCAGGCCGAAGTAGCAGGCCAAAACAATCTAACAACACATTTGTAAAGTATTCGTGTGTCGATTTTCTTTTTAGAGAAACTGAGACAGAGAATGAGGTCTTTGAGAGGAGACAAACAAAACTGTCAGTAGACTCGTCGAGACTCGTAGATAAGAGTGACACTCGAGTCAATATTAATAATTGCTATTATCGTCATTGATATACATTACATTAGGGCCTCTGCGAGTTGGATCTGTAGCCCTTCGCATGCCTCTTAAAAAGACCGGAGTTGTTCCGTGACCCAATTAAAAACGATATAAATCGATCAAAAACGTAATTTGTAAAAAAACGTCTCTCATCTCCAACAAGTGAGATGCATGTTATACCAAGTCGGTTAACTAACTTAAGGGTTCTTCTGTCTGTATATCATTATGTATAGCGACCGTATCAATATTGAAAATATTTTATGTTTGTAATAAATAAATATATAATATACCTATGTTTATTCCACTCAACCAGATTGACTGGCCCATTAATGAATATAATCATTGATGTAACATAACTCTTTAATTTCAAGGTGGAATATGGGAGCAGTTGCTGAAGGCTAACATTGGTCCCGACATGAACTTGCATTACAATCTGAACGGTATCTACAGCAGGTACCCTGGAGGCAGCAACTTCCCGGATCTGCTGAGGAACGATGGACAGGTAAAATTGATTAATATAGTATACTAGCAGCGCCCTGCGGTTTTACCCGCGTTGTGCCCGTTCCCGTGGGAATTTCGGGAATTTTTTTACATAAAAACCTTCCTCTTGAATCACTCTACCTATTACAAAAAACCGCATCAAAATCCGTTGCGTAATTTTAAAGATTTAAGCATACAGACAGACAAACAGTGTGACAGACACGAAAAAGAGACGACTTTATTTTATACTATGTAGTGACTAGCAGCGCCCTGCGGTTTTACCCTCGCTGTGCCCGTTCTTGTGGGAATTTTAAGAATGATAAACCATAAATCTTACTGTTGAATTAGTCTGTATGTTTAATACCGCATAAAAATCCGTTCAGATGTTTTTGAAAAAATCAATTGAGTACAGACATCGTATGGGGACTTTGTTTTATAATATGCATAGATTATAATAATTACGATATAAATATCAATCCTTAATAGCAACAGTTTGCAGAAGAAAGTTCTGGTGTACGTCATAGCCGTCTAAAAGTGTATTCTCCGAAAACTGTAGTTATCTAATACTAATATGATAAAGCTGCAGAGTTTGTTTGTTTGTTTGAACGCGCTAATATCAGGCGGTCCGATTTGAAAAATTCTTTCAGTGTTGGATAGTCCACTTATCGAGGATGGCTATTGGCTATTTTTCATCTTGAAATACGGGATCGTGCACAACGCGGGTACAACCGCGGGGCGCTGCTAGTATAGTATACAATGATCCTAAGGACTAGTACCTTATTCATAGACGCTTATTAACAACATATCAATTCTATCAAGTAACTATAGGTATAAGTATCGTCTCTTTTCGACAAACGCTACTTTCCAAAAAGTAAAAGCGACAAAACACTTTGTGACAGTGCTTTAAAAAGACCTTTATGGGATAAATGGGTAAATAGCTAAAATAATGTATTTTCCAAAGGTACATCCGGCCAACTTCAGAAGTAACTCGCGAGACTCTGCTCCGGAGGAGGTACTGATTGGTCAAACAAACGTTTTAGGAGGTAAGGTTCACTCCCAAACTCAAACCTCATTTACATTACCTAGGTACCTACTCCGTACTTTTTTTCACTTCCATTAACATCGATACTTCCACACATATTGGAGCACGGAGCACGAAGCATGGAGCGGTAAAGAACGGAATTGACCAATCATAAAGCAGTACGGAGAGATTTTGACAAGTTCAATCAGTTGTGAATGGCACCCTTAAGGCGATTATCAGTATCACACTGCCACGCATCACGCATCATGTTCCACAAAACGCAACTACGCGCGTGAGTGAGTAAAAAACCCTGCATGATGAAGCAGATCTGCACTCTCAATACGTGCGTAGATGCGTCGACACGCAACATGTAGCATGATCCGTGGCAGTGTGATAATCGCCAAGGTGCGATGAGTAAATTATAGTTGTCAGTACATGTAACATGTGGCGAACGACTCACTGCAAGCGCACCTTTAGAATATGCATTGAGGAGTTCGTTTAGATTTCACAATTTAACCACCGAAATCCAGTGAGCAATACATACTTAAACCTATGTCATTGTTATTACATAACACATATCTATATAAGTAATAATTTATTCCGGTATCAGTCTTATTAGCAACTACTAAACGTAAACTTAAGAGCTGGACTCTTGTCGATGGAGTTCCTGGCACTTTACTCTGTCCTTAGCTGTTCGTACGACATGACATTTGCTCTATCTCTGACTGCAATAATTCTTATTTTCCAGGTGAAACTGCAGACAGTTTTCAGATGATACACGACTCTCAAGTACAACCTAACTTTGAACATGGGCAGAATATTTAAAATAACAATATAAGTTAAATTTAATATGTCGTTTTTTTACTACTAGCAGCGCCTCGCGGTTTTACCCGCGTTGTACCCGTTCCCGTGGGAATTTCGGGATGAAAAATAGCCTTTATCCTTCCCGTTGAATGTGGCTATCTATTACAAAAAGAATTATTCAAATCGGACTGATAATTCCTGAGATTACCTCGAACATTCAAACAAACAAACAAACAAAAAAACTTACAAATTTTACCTCTTTATATTATTAGTATAGATTATCTCGTACATACAAACAAACAAACAAACGAACAAACAAACAAACAAACAAACTTACAAATTTTACCTCTATATAATATTAGTTTATATTGCTTTAGATAAGATCGAGATCCTGGGTTCAATTCCCGCAAGCAGTCATGTTGCCCAAAAATATAGAATACCTAAGTATTTTGTGATGTTATCTATTTGTAGAATATGGCTCGGGTTTGAGATCACTGACCTGCAGTCCCGTGGTGATTACGCTATCCTCCTCATTGCCCATCTTCAGCAAGATTGGAGGCCTTTGCCTGGCACAGGGACATTAAAGGCCAGACAGACACTTTCTTACTAAAAAATGTTTCTGTATCGTATAGGTAATTATAACATCATACATATCAGATCAGGCTAAACTAGCCGAGTCGAAATTCTACATATACAAGGAAATTGAGTCTCAATTCCCATTCTAATTGTAAGAACTGTTATAGGCAAAACTATCCGTATGGTTCTTCGTCTTAAACATAAGAGCTGGGCTATTGTCGATGGAGTTTTCCTCTTTTTTTAAATCTATATTTTCTCTGTACATTGTTACGGACAGGCTTAACAAACTAATATCCCTCTTTTTGCGTAGAGTTAAATAAAAAACTTAGCTCCTACAGTGTCACCATCTAGTGTAATAAAAGGAAATTAAGAGCTCTGTGCTTTGAGAACATTTCAAAATCAACACCACCTAAAGTACCTTAAATCTATGGTTAGTTAACTCAAAATTCGACAGATGGCGTGAGTTGTAGCGAAAAGCACTTTGGAACAGTGTTGGGCATAATTCAATTAATTTGTAATTGAATTACAAATTAAAATACATTTAATGCAATTGCTTGTAATGAATTACGCTCGCAATTGAATTAAATTTAATTTAAATTACTTGGTAATTTTTAATTGAAATTACATTAATTTGTAATTGAATTACGCAATTACGTTATATAAACTTGTCTATTACTTACTCAAAAAGTATCAAAACCCATAAGGAAAATATTCAGTCTAGTTTACAACATTTATTTAATAAAATACAATTTTAATTACGAATACATTTAAAGAAATTTTAAATTTTAGATCACACGATTTTAACAACTTTAATTGTAAATGATTAACTGTTAATAATATAACCATATCAGGGAGATACAGTCAACTGAAAAAGGGTACATATATTTTTCTATTGTCTTCAAAACATTTTCTGTAAAATTACACTTTGATTTCAAATTAGACTTTAGAATTAAGGTCGATTTATATCTACAGACATTGAGCGTGGCAGACACGTGCCGTGGCAGACAAAATGATATTCTTCCATACAGTAACTATTAACGTATTTATATCTATCGTAACGCGGCCGTACAGACGCGTACAGACACGTGTCGTGCCCGGCCAGTATTCTCGGAAAGAATATTTTGTCTGCGCGGTACATGTCTGTACGTGTCTGTGGCTCCTTGCCGGGCAGTGTGAATAGAGTATCGGAACACGCGGACGCCGATGACGGTGTCTGTCGGTAGCCGGGGTGTCTGTCACGGCACGTTTCGATACGTTACATATAAATAAATGGTGTCTGTGGGTGTCTGTCACGGCACGTGTCTGCCACGCTCAATGTCTGTAGATATAAATCGACCTTTATTCGGGAGGTACAGTCAACTGCAAAAGTATACATATATTTTCGTAAGTCGTAGTAATAAAGCATTATTTATTAATAAAAACAAAAAAAAATCAGTCGAATCAGTTTCTGTAAAAATACTTACACTTTTATTTTAAATTAGACTTTAAAACTACTCTCATTTCAAACATTTCGTCAGACAATCTGTGTGACTTTGGAAGGTTAATCATAGTTGCGTACGAAAAAAGTCTTTCAACTGGTCCTGATGATGGCATAGGAGTGTTGAATTTTTTAAAAATATTCATGACTTCAGGGTGCCGTCGTAACATGGATATATTTTTATTGTCATCATTAAGAAAATTTGCTAGCAAAATATCTGGTCTTGTCGATCGAGGTGAAGACCCGGCTTCCTCGCCTTCAGAAGAGTCTGTTTCAAAGTCAAAGAATGCGTCTTCATTTATTTTTGTGCTCGTGCTGTCGTCTCGTCTGTCATCTTGATCGCATACTTCATTTGCAATCTTTTGTTTTAATAGTGTTTTCAATCTGCGATTGTGTTGGTGATCAATTGCAGTGAACCATTTATCCTTGAATCGGGGGTAGGACAATGCTGCTATTGCAGCCGTAATCGCTGTTGCCGAATATAGATCAAAGAAGTCATAAAATCTCTCTTCGACGCTTTTTAAGTATTGTGTGGCTAGTGCTTGGCAATATGTAAAGTTTGCACTTGTCAATTTTGTCAATTTTCTGCGCAGTGATAGTAATGTAGGCAAAGTTATTCCATAAAAGATGTCTTTATCACCTTGTAAAATATCAAGTGCATCTGCAATGGGCTGCGAACATTTCAAATATTCTTCAATGTACTGAAAATCCCGTTCTCTTAAGTAATTTGTTATGCCCAGTGCCAAGTGAAGTTGTGCACTTTTAGTACGAATACTATCTATTTGTTTTAGGCTGTCGTAAACGCTGTTCCATCTTGTTGCTCCAGGCCTTGAAAGCGTGTGGCCAAGAATGTTTTGAATAATTTCTGCCGTCTTAGGACGATTAGCAGCATTCCATAAGGCGCAGCATTTCTTCATAACTTGCTCATGCATTTTAGAGAGTGTTGTATTATTTTGTCCCTTCAAAATTTTGTTCGCATCAGTAGTACAAACTAAATTCAGCTTGTGAGCTGAGCACCTTAAGTGCGCCGGTAGTTCAGGTATGTTCTCAGTCGAACTCAAAATATTCGTTGCACGTGCCTCGTGGAATTCAGTTCTTGGTGAAGTACTGGTACTACTTACTGCAGACTGATCGTCATTTTCGTTAAATTCAAGATCCACTTCATCATCAAATATATCGTCTCCTTTCAGACCGTATTCCTTGAATGCTTTCACAAAGTTACTGCCATTATCAGTCACCGTGGCTAGAACGTTTTGGTTTGGCAGTTTAAACCAAATTCGGTGTGAATATTTTCTAGCAATAACGCAATCCTATCGTAACTATGAGTTCCACTAAAGCGTCGGCAAGCTAGTGTTAGTGATTGTCTCTGCAAGTTTGAATCTATCCAGTGGCACGTCACTCCCAAGAAGCTCCTTTTTTTTCCGGACCATATGTCAGCTGTAGTACACACTTCCTTAGCCTCTCTTTGTAAATTATTTTTTATGTCAGTTAGCATCCGCTGGTAATCATCTTGAATTTGCCTTCCCAAAGATCTCCGGCTCATGACGTTCAGTCCAAATCTGTGTATTTGTACGAAATCAAAAATTTTTTTGAAATATGGATTATCAATGCAACGTAATGGAGTCATGGAATGGATGAAGTAATTAGACACGTGGTTATTAAACTCGCCCTGATTTAATTTTGCTTGGCAATTGCAATTGCCAATATTTGTATTACTCAGATCTGTCACAGGTTTCACTGTATGTTTTTTCTTGGTTTTGGCATAGTTTTGGTAATCTATGAAAGTTTCTTCGCCATGTTTTCTCTTTAAGTGAGTGATAAAGTTTGAGTTTGCACGAGCACTAGCAGAAACTTTAATAACTTTCGGATAGCATTGATTGCAGCTCGCCACTATTTTCGTTTCTGTAGATTCGTTAGGTAAATATGTAAAGAACTTGCCATCAACAACACAAGGTAGTCGCAATCCCTCTTTTTCACTGGTATCCTCCATGTTAGTAACCAATTCAGATTCCATTTAGAACATAGTCTATTGCCGTCACATCACTTTTATTTAATTTCCGTTGGCAATAATTCCAGGCACCATTTTGAAATCGAACATAGTCTAAAACCACAGATTCTAAAACATAGGTAAAACGTCATACCTAATTGTTTTAAAACACTAATATAATACAAATTACAAAGTAACTCAAACACAGCGTGAGAACGTAACCGACCGAAGTGCAAAACTGAACTGGTTATTTCCTAAACGTAGTAATGCATTACCAATTAGAATTACAAAATGTAATTTCTAATTGAATTGCAAATTACATTTTGAAATTCAGAGCTGATCGTAATTCAATTAGAAATTACAAATGTGTAATTTTAATTCGTAATTGAAATTACATTCTGTAATTGCAATTCATAATTTGTAATTCAATTACTTTTTGCCCAATACTGCTTTGGAATGGTCCTTCATTACTACCGAAGTAACTTGCTACTTTTCATGATTCCTAATGTGCAATGCAAGTGATTTTACAACTTTAATATAGTGTAATTCAACTAAATGAAGATTTAAACTAATAGCTCTTTTTTTGACATAAATATCCCAACAAATCCAATGTAAAGCAAAACCCTGCACTACTGGTTCGTATTAATTAATGCAGATGGCGCTAAGGTCTACAAAAACTTTCAGATGTATTATAGGGTGGATAATATTTTAAATCTAATTTACTTAGAATATCATACAAGCTTATTTAGTTTCAGTTTATCATACATAGATGTCTAATTTTCAGGCCTTCGGGTTCCATTTTGACTTTTTATTGACTGTGGCTACTAATAGAATGTGAGGTCCCGTGAAAATTTAATAGATGTCGCACTAATCGTGTTAAGATTTTCTTCTTAAGGGTAGGTTCGGGATCGTTGTGTTAATGTTAGAAATGTATTGTGGTTATTACGAAGTTGATATTAAATACTTGACTTATGAAAATAATGGAAATGTTGTATGCCGTTGTCCTAGGACCTAGGTACTAAGCCACATCCTATGTGTAAGTTTACATCCAGGTACAGTATTAACGGAATACACTTTCTGCAAGTTCTTCCGTCGTTTTCAATAATAAAGAAATTAATTATTGTTCATGGGTAAATACTAAAATTATTAATGAAGATTAAAAACATTACTGAAAAATGACATATTTTCGAAACCCTGAAAATTATCTACACCAGTGTTTCATTACAACTGTGATATAGAATTTTACATAATAATATAAACCATTAGAACTATCGGGAGAAAAAACGTTTCTCAATCAACTTTTCTACAAATCCGTGCTCAAATCACGGGTATGATTCCTTGGGTAATGCGTAACATAGATATTATAGATGCGTTGACCTAGAATACAGGTGACGTTGCCCATGAACCAGGAAGCTTTCCAAGGCCAAAGTGACGCTTGCGCCTTATCCACCCTGAACGGACGGAGTGGCTTTGTACCGACGTATTCTAACTTCCTGCTTTACAAGACTAGAATGATAAAAGCTTGTATCTATAGTAATTGTATAAAATATTTCACTTGGAAAATAACGTGATTTACAAAAGTCATATATAGGACGGTTCCGTGGGAGGCAGTAAGTATTGGTTAACTCTTAAAGGGTTGCAATTAAAAGTTTAAACAGGGGAAAAATATTTTACATTTGTTTGGTTTCCTGTTTTTAAAGTTTAACAATGTCACGAAATTTAGTAGACTTCACATTAAAGTAAATAATAAAAATATTCTAGATATTTAAAAAAATATATGTCTAAGTGAGCTTACGTACCGAATAACTGTTTATCAATAAAGCTGCATACATATGTTAACACCATGTTCATCTCGTTACAATGATAATGGTGAAGATATGAATTTAATATACCTATGACGTCAGCGGCCCAAGGAAATCCACGCATGTATGGTAAGACTGCAACATCGAAAACTCCCCCTTACACAATTACTTCAGCCAGTCGCTGCCCACTGAAGGTTGCCTACTGTTTCATCCAACTTCGCAACGATTTGTCACACTTCACACATTCGGCTTCGGAACAAATAAATATGAATAAAATTAAAGTTTAAACAAAAAATAAAAAAATAGTTATGAGTTGCTCGGTGGTGGTGGAAGCAACCAGCTCCAGTGTAGATGATGACTTGTATACGTGAGTAAACTTTTATTTATTTACTAGCATGTATTTATTTATCAGTTTTCATTTGATATCATTATTTTTATAAAGTATTTATTTATTTATTCTAGTTTTTTTATAAGAAAATCTATAACAGCTGAGCGTTGGCCTTGAGAGGTGTCCTTGAGGCTCCGCAACGCAACTTCGTGGATATTCGGCGAATACTCGAAATATCACTTTCAGGGATTTCGCACTCAAATTGTCTGTTTGTTTCTATTCTGTATATTTATTATAGGAACCACTTAAATCGTACTTAAACTGTAATGTGTGATTTAAAGCATTCAGATTGAGCTAGTTCATAATGCTAGCCGGCAAGTTTAATACAAAGTAATCGTCAAATTACTCACTCACTTGCGTTTTATGAAACAAGTCGACTCGTAGCTAGTAAACTCGCTTCCACGTACGGTTTACCCAAGAGGCAGTTGTATCAAGCTAAAAAACTCATACCTTACCTACCTTATACCTTTTGGGCTTGCGATGTCGCTTAAGCCTAGTTCGGAATTCAGTAGCCCGAACATCAAAAATGTAGTTGAGTAAGGTGATGAGTATTTGAACTACGAAAATACTCGCTATTCACTATAATACTAGCTTATGTGTAGTACAAACTAGGATAAACTAGCCGCGCCCCACGGTTTCACTTGCGTTGTACCCGTTCCCACGAGAATTTCGGGATAAAATGTATTCCATGTGTTATTCTGATGTATAACCTATATTACTGTAAAGTTTCATCAAAGTCCCTTAAGCACTTTTTGCGTGAAAGAGCAACAAACATACATCCATACATACATCCATCCTCACAAACTTTCGTGTTTATAATATAACTAGCCGCACCCCGGGGTGTTACCCGAACTGTACCCGTTCCCGCGGGAATTTCGGGATAAAATGTATTCTAAACCTATATTACTGTAAAGTTTCATCCCAATCCGTTCGGTTGTTTTTTCGTGAAAGAGCAACAAACATACGAGTACATCCATACATACATCCATCCTCACAAACTTTCGTATTCACATTTATAATATTAGTAGGAAGTAGGAAGTAGGATTTACCGAGATAGCGAGCTGCAGGTTGTGCGGTTCAACAAAGTCAAAATACTCGCTCACTCGCTCGCGTTCTTTTGAATTATTTAATTCACCGCTCGCCATATCACTCAATCTAAACTTAGCAAACGCCTAATGAAAATAGATGTAAGAAAAGTTAATCCATCTATTCACTGTCGGCCTTCTATCTTTAAAATGACCTAAATCCGGAACCTAGACAGAAAACATAATGTTCTACAGATTTTCAGCACTGAAAACCAGATGTCTATAAATACTGGACAGTTATAACTGAAAGACTTGAAAAGCGTTCACACCAGAAAGGTTGAGGTTAACTTGCAGTGGATCGCATTTAGAACAGAGTACCGACACTATGTTTTCTTTCAAAAGTTTTGTTTGACGAAAGTATGTACGTGAGTGAAGTCACGTACTGTAGTAATTTGGACCCCATGACATGTACTGTACGATTCCACCGCATGACTAAGGCCTTCTAAACACTCAAGATATCAGTTTATTGAAAAGGAAAACGTATCTAAGTACTTAGCTTAGGGCCTTGTCCGACTATATAGAGCAGGCGGATTTTCATACACGTGTATTTTTAAGTATGTGTCATGAAGTATATATCCGTTGTTCATGAAACGAATTCTATAATTCTTTCGGTATAAGTACTCGTAGGTATAGGTAGGTACTCCTATAATGGTGCTATTTTAAACGAAAGAAAAAAAAAGTTTTTATTGATTTTTTTGTAAACAATAACTTTTCGGTAACTTAAAATCAAGTTACAAGTATCAAAGAACAAATGTTTGTTTTCGCTCGAATCTGGGGCTGCTGTCTACTTGGCGTCATTTTAAAGAATATTTTTGTATTATATACTACTTTTTTGTACTTAACCATTTGAATATCTGTTTATTCCTTTCAATTTGACATACATAACACAGAATTCATGTAAGTTAAAGGAATGAGCCTTGACCAAATGTAGCAACGTTACTGGGCTCGGAACAAATAGGTACCTTTGTTATTGTTGGTCTAGTTTCGGGTGTCTAGGCTGAATTTCAATGTTGTCTGTAATATTTAGATTTAAAGTTTGGTTTAACTGGTATGATTACTAAAAAAAAACTTTCTATGAAGATAAACTATATTCACTCTACAAATGACTTAAAAGTGATAGCTCTTCGTGAAATATCTAATTTTGACAATTTTTTTCGTGATTGTATGGAACAAGCATTTTTTTAAATTACTTACCCTAAGTATCTATTGTTGGGCAAAAGCCTGTCCCCATTTTTTCCATTCAGCTTTGTCGAGAGCTCCTTGAGACCAACCAGACTAAAACAAAAAATAAATAAGAGCTTCTAATAATATTAAAAATTAACTACGAAATCTAGCCGCCTTTCTTCCTCCAGCCGACAACAGTCGACAACGACACTTTGCTCCTATTTTTTAAGACCAATAAAAAGCGAAACACAAATATTTCTAAACAAAGAAAGCAAATTGACATTTAAATGCATCGACTATGTCTAACCGTCACGGTCAAGTGTGGTTTAATAAATAATTAAGTGTGGTACTTGACAAAATCGATGGCGACCTTGGACTTGTATATTGCTGAAGGCCTTCAGTTTTCATGCAGGTGATGCGAAGTATGGACGGTAGAACTTCAGCCTGTGTAGTTTGGTTTCGGTTTGTGGGTTTAGGTGACATTTACATGCTTATTGTAATAGTACCTGACATATATGTATGTGCCTATAGGTACTTACAATTAATAGCTTAGTTCAATACTATTAAGTAGGTACCTACAAGTTATGGTATTTGTAAGTTGGGCCGCTGATCGTGATCGAATGCGGTTCATGAACATTGCGCCCGTCTGCGGTTGCGGTTTGCGTCACTAGGGTTTAGCGTAATGAATAATCACTACTTTCTAGTAACAGAAGAAGCTCCTAGCCTTCTTGAGGGTCGACTGGTTTGGTTCTATGGAGCGATGACTTACTACTGGTTAGAAATAGTCGCTTGTGCTGGGGCCAATATATAGTTGCTTGTACTTGGCCCAATACTCAACATACAAATACATATGATCCAAAATCACTCCCAATATTCACGCGATTCAATATCCGTATTGTAATACAACCCAATCTCGGTTATTTCAGAATGAAATTCGCTCTGTCTATATGCCTGTGAAATCTCTGCAAACCATGGTGCAAACATCTATACCGAGTAGGTAGTGTCACTCCGACGTTTTCACATTTTTATTCCAACACTCAGCTTTTATTTGCCTGTGTTGAATTTGTAAATATAATTCTGTGTTGAGTCCGTGGTATCCGCTGTCTGTATAATGCATAAGTGATTTTCGTCAATTTGTTTTGCAATTCAAATGGATAGGTTTCGGCCCCCTATATCGGCGATGTAGTATCATAGAAAAATTATAATAAAAACCAGCCGTTGTCCTTGATGGTGCGAACTAACCACTAACCCAGTGGCCGTATTGTGGCGGTTTTCAGTCTCTTCCACACGCACACCATAACTTGATTGCAAAGAAAATATGCTTAGGTTTTTATATTTGTTATTTTAATTTACGATTCCTACGTTCTGGCTGCTTAGGTTTATAAAGAGAGATATATATATCAAAACTACGTAACGTACCTACAAAAGAGTGTAACCGTTGCTGGGACCAGATAGTTTATTGTACCGATAAAATCAATCTTCTAATTAAGTAGTTTGTATATTGTAGTACAAGTTATTTTGTTATACCTAAACTACATAGGAACATAGTATCTACCTTTCTTTTTTTTAAGTAGAAGAAGTGCGTTTATGCATCCCCGGCAGTTCGGGGAAACGAACTTAACTGTGGCTATAGATTCACTCTATCCTACTGGTGATCTTACTGCCACTCTGAGAGACGGTCGCAACACTTAATTATTTGAAGTTATTCTGCATTCTTTAAAAAATCAGTCATTAAATCTCTATGGAAGCATTTATCGTCTGATTATGGGCGTTGTGCTGTTAATGTGTTGTTTAGATTTATCTTGATGGGAATTCAATATAATATAATTATCACGCATGTTAAATTACTCGCCCATTTTCTTTTGGACTCCCAAACTCGACGTCTGCCAACTCGATGTCTGCCCTCACACATACAGTCGCTTTTCATTTAATATGTTGAGTGCGAATCGTCTCAGTTTAAAGTAAACTCCAAAGAAGTTCTTGTTTAATGGAGTAAGATACCATGAATTTTATTAAGTCTTTATTTTCTTGTTACAGGTTCAAGGAGGAGCCTTGTTCTCCAGCATCAATAAGCCCAACAGGTAAGTTTGCATATCATTATTAGCGAACTTGGTTTTATTTCCCTTTGACCGAGTGTACAATGTACACACGACCCCAGCAAATTTTCCTGCACAGGTATGTCTTAGATGGCAGGTATAGTCTAATTATAGCAGGTTTAGTCTTCATCAGTGTCTACTTGTATAACAGTACTCACGACACGACAGGTACAATGCCGGAAGTTTTTGGGGCGTTTCGAGTCGTGTTATATAAGTTGATAGAACAATATAACAATATATTTAAATCGTAGGATTTGGGGACATTATTACGAGTACGACAAAAAATATTTTAAAGACAGAGTAAAACTGTGGGGACAAAAAATAATATCCTGAAATTCCTATAAAACGGATAACTCGGATACGTAGCCATAGCTTATTTCATAAACAGAGATACTTGCTTTCCCTTTCATGAAGACTCCAGTGCAACATTGTGTTTAATTCCAAACTCTTGTGATCGAGACGCTGCATATGAAATAGCTTATAGTGCGCAGGCGCATCCGATGTGGGCTCCATTTTGAAATTCAGATTTATGATTCGGGAGAGGAGTGATGCTCATTAAAAATATTTTGTATGATATAGGAGTGAAAAGAAGTGGCAACAGATAGATCCAGGTGGAAAGAATTGGGGGAGACCTTTGCCCAGCAGTGGGACACAACAGGTTAAATAAAAAAAAATAAAAAATTAGAGTATGTATCTAAGTATGGGTGTACCCGTTGTATATATTCATAGCTACATGTATGCAGTAGTATATTAGTTTAAAACATGATAATTGAGTTTATATTTTATTTATTCTATAGCTGAGTCGCCAGATAAGTATTGTTAAGAATAAACTGGTTTATACGCTGGCAAAATTATGACGTGCCCGACACGAGTCAAAATGTTTTATTGAATTGTCTTCACAGCTCAGTATGAATGAATATTATAAAACAAGTCCCCAAAGGATGTCTGTCTGTATTTTATATATTTTCTCAAAAACTACTTATGGCTTTTTCATACTATTTTCACTAACATACAAAGTAATTCAAGATGAAGGTTTGCAATTATTGTTCATCAAGTTATTGTTCAGTCAAGTTATTGCTTTATTTAAAGAAGCTGTGTATCCATGTGGGTTAAATTTGCTCTTTCAAATGAAAACCTATAAAACGAACGTCGCTCGCTCACCTGGGATTTGAACCAAGACCGCGTATTTCAATTACATTATTTATATATATAAAAGAACTAGGTTTCTGTGATTTAATTTCCTGGCAAACAGTAACCATAACCACCCTAGGAGGGATGAAGTAATCCTTCCTACTAATATTATAAATGCGAAAGTTTGTGAGGATGGATGTACTCGTATGTATGGATGTATGGATGTTTGTTGCTCTTTCACGAAAAAACTACGCAACGGATTGGGATGAAACTTTGCAGTATTATAGATTATAGATCAGAATAACACATGGAATACATTTTATCCCGAAATTCCCGGGGGAACGGGTACAGCGCGGGTAACACCGCGGGGCGCGGCTAGTACTTATATACTCGAAATATGGTTTGAAGCTGTTGACATTATAAAATTCAAAACAATTGAATTAGGGCATACGTCTTCTGTCTGCTCAAGTTTTATCTTAATGATACTAGGAAGCTGATAGATCTTTCTCCAGAAGGTTGCCATTGGCTAACTCAAATTTAATGATAGTTAGTTTTAGCATTTCAATTAAATTAAAGGTGGAAATCTTACACCACTGACCATTGATAATGTTAAGCCACTGACCATAAAGCACCAGCGAAAAGTCTAAGCTAGGCTTAGATTAAGCGATTGGCGCAATCAAATACCTACGTCCCACTAGTAGCAACCGTTGCTTGCTCGCATACCTTCTATTCAACTCTTCAATTTGCCGCTCGCCTATTCGCTCAATATTAACAACGCCTACATATTTTTTTGTAAATATAAAAGTAATTCTGAATCATTTCAGACTCACCATTTTGGTAAAAAGCTTCGTCGAAAATAAAATAACAAAATACAAAGTATTTCTGATAAACCTTGCCAATTAGATACCTTATATTGGAAGTAATTAGCCGCGAATATTTCTTATAAACTGTCTTATCTCCATGGAAACTAATCACTCAATAACGTTGTTGTTTCACCCCTGACGCAAATAGAGGTCATATAATATTTAGACATAGTTTTTTCCACTATTCAAACATTTTCTAACAAGTATTAAGTAAGCATGCTTACGCCTGATTCTCCACACTGTACTGATATGTTTTGTTATATTAGACGCCTTTGCCCAGCTGTAGGACATATACTTTATGATATTTTTGAGTGTGTTGGTGTGCCGCCGTGGCATAACAAACAAATACAACCTTCCTCGGCTAGCGCAATCGGGTAAATCAGCGGACTCACTATTTACCAACTTTAAAAAGGCAGAGGTTTTCCAATCTGCTGCTTTTGTTACGATATTTCTGCCGATTATAAACCCGTTTTAGAAAATTCTCATTCAAAAATACCTTGATTATAATATCAGTGAGTATTTCATAGTAGTTATATATATTTCGATTTACCTAATAAAAATAGACATTTACATAATAATTGTGATCGTGCGTTCGTAATAAGATAAGTTACCAAGAAAGATTAATTTCGATTTCGTTTCGATATCGCAGTTTCGTTGACACTGAGCGAGCTTACAAGTAGCGAGTTAACGAATTCTATAGGCAATGAACAATTAGAAGCGATTAATGTGTGAAACAGGGACGCCGGCTTTCTATTGCACTCGCCAATTCGCTTTTGTAACTTGCTGCCAACGATATTTAAAAATAAAAGTGATGTACTTATTAATCAAAACAACAAACCATTTCCGCTCTTATTTGTGACATTTCATTATATACCTCAGTTTAACTAGCACTCGATGTACCTGTAATCTCAGTTTATCTCAGAAGACAGCCTGCCCTATCCACTAATGGTACAACTTTGCGAATATAACCCACCTTACCAACAAAATACGTTCAAAAAGCTACCTTATTCTCATTAAAATAAACCTTAAGCAATATCAGTATCATCGAAACACGTTTGATTAGACTAACACACGGTCACCTTTTAACGGAAGCGGCATTTTGAGCTTTTTCTCGCTATACTTAAAGCTCGTTTTAGAAGTTGAGTTTGGTTGAAACTAATGTCGGTTCAGCGACCTGCGTTGAGGTTCGCTTCCTCCGATGATCGACTTTAGTTACTATTACGTAACCTGTGGCTTTTTGATCGAATTCGAGCATGAAAATAAAATATACTTCGATATTTAAAACTAAAACTGTAGTGTTGTTCGTGGTTATCATAAAGTATGTGAAGTCACAGGGTACAAACCTTCTTTACCAAATGGCGTTAATAAGATTGAGTGATTTGGCAAGTTGCGAGTCGGCGAATTGAATCAAACAGGAGTATCATAGAAGATCAAATAACTCGCTCATTCGTGTTCTATTGGACACGCTAGCTATCGCTAGTCAACTCACAGATTGTAGGCTAGATCAATTTAGAATTGTTTAGATAATTACCTACTTGAGTTCTCATTATTCGATAGGAGTCCATCTCAGGTAATAATAAGATTAAGAAGATAGACTCACCCTCAATATTGATAACAACAGAACTAATAGGTCTACAAAACTCCACGCTACACTACAACTAACCCCTATCGAATAAGTAAAGTATTATCTATGCAAAAGAATCTCATCTAACAAGTAATAATTAGAATTTAGACTGTAATACCCCACTGCTGGGCAAAGGCCTCTCATCTAACTTAATACATTAGTAGGTAAGTAAGTTCGAGTAAGGGTAGTGGCCAACACTGGTGTCGGAGTTTTTAGACCGCCTCAAGACCTCCGCCATGGTCTGACGATTGAAACAATCGGGACTGACGTGCCCTCCGAAGCACGGTAGCGCTCGGATAGAAATGCCACTATTGGCCTCCCATCTAAGTAGGTAGTAACAAGTACTGTTTATTAGATGTGTTTGGCGTCGATCTAGATGGTTATTTTACTATTTGTAATAATTATTAGGAGTCGATCTTTTAAAAAATTTAACCGACCGATATTATTATAATTAAAAAGTTGTCAAAATCAATTCGTAACGGTATCCAAACACTGAAGGAAATCAGATACTGATTGGAAATTCAACAACATATTTGTGATTCATATTGTTTAAATCTACCTCTGATGACGTACTTATATCGACTTCTGAAATATTATTTATCCATACAGGGTTAGAGATCACCAACCCGCAGTAGGCAAGCTGTGAAATCCCCAACATCTTTCTTACTGAACTTATATCTTCGATAAGGTGAGAGGCTTTTGCCCGGGTCTGGGATATTACGGGCTTTATTTTACTTATTTACTAATTTACTTTAAAAATATTGAAAATTTATGGTGGTAACGCTTTCACGCCTGAACCGCTGAACAAATTTGAAAAGTTAAGGTGAGATGAAGACTCAGGTGAAAATTAGGGTATTCCTGAGGCGTATCTAATCCTTGGGCGCTTTCTTTATACTCGTATAGGACTAGCCGCGCCCCGCGGTGTTACCCGCGTTGTATCGGTTCCCGCGGGAGTTTCGGGATAAAATGTGTCCCATTTTTTATTCTGATGTTTAACCTATATTACTGTAAAGTTTCATCCAAATCCGTTCAGTAGTTTTTGCGTGAAAGAGCAACAAACATACATCCATACATCCATCCTCACAAACTTTCGCATTTATAATATTAAGTTAGATGAGATGCCTATTTCAATTATTAGATTAGACGAGACAAGATTAGAAATCAATTTACTCAGTACAAGAATAGTTTACTTGTATGGGTGTACTTAATTTCATTAATAATTAATTACGTCAAATAAATAACCATGAATATATTTTTATAGGGTTAGTTATCCTTAAAAAAATATCGTCACATGCAGTGGAAACCGGATGCATTATCCAATTACACTTTTACGATAAATGATTTTACACAACGGTCTATAAATAAAGGAAAACATTTGATAAATAAAATACCTATACCCAAAACCTAGCAGACAGACCTAACCAAATTAAAATATACAAAGAAAGAGTTAGAAAAAAATAATGTTTATCATTATGTAAAATCTAATAAATAATATTCGTATATTTATTTGCGAATGGTAACAGACCGGTGTAAATGTATTCGGGGCGAAAATTTCAAATACCTATCGGTCTTTGAATTTCAAATATCTGTCAGCTCCATAGAGATTTTATACGAAACGTTTTAAGTTGGTAATATGGTCAAATCGGTTGGTCAAGTACACTGTTTGACGTGTTCCATTTTTAAATAAAAATATAAAATGGCGGAGTTTTCTAACTTCAAATAGGTGGGTGGAGTGGAGGTGGAGGCTTCAAATAGGTGGAGGTGGGTTAAGTACTTCTTTCATTTTTACAAATGAAATGAAACGAATCTTTCCAGAAGTATTTCCTTAGAACCGCGTAGACTAATTACGCCCACATAACTTTATAGAAAAATTGGCATATTTTATTGGAGGGTCTCATAGATTAATTTCCAAACATTTCAAAGGAAATCCCAATTGCAAAGCTAACAAAACTTATCACGAAAGTCATTGTTGTTTCGCAAGGCAGCGTGAGCGCCGGCAGTAGCTTAAAAAGCTCCGCCTCAGTTAGTACGTTGCAGTGAGCGGACCGAATCGCACGTCGCTCGGTCATGTACGACTATGGACTTGTGGGCCGGTCATGTACCTGCGCCGAGCGTGCTCAACGAAGCCTTCTCGCTCACATTTTACGACAAAGAAGAAGCACACCCTAAGCAAGGTACTTAATCCACTGTCAATGATAATCTTCAGTTGTTATGCAATCGCGGCCCCCTTTTCGCTGTTTAGTTCTTAGAATCGTGATAATGGAATATTATTTTACTTTAAGTTTATTTGATACCTATTTTCGTATTTTCTAGATGTTGTGTCCAAAAAAAGGTTTATTGCTTGAAAATTTTTGTTAGTTAGTGAGTTTTGTGGATTTTATTTGAATTTGCATACATTTAATTGCCACTACCCTCGTTTTAGCCATAACTAGGTTCCCAGTCTCTAAGATAAAATATTTTCGGTAGAAATTATTTGAATGAGCTTAGATTTAATTGACACTTCTTGTAGTCATATATTTTTGAAAATAACAATAATAATAAATAATTAGTATGAATACATGCCCTAAATATATATAGCCCCTGAATATCTTATTCACTGGTATATAAACTAACGTAAGAAGTTGTTTAACTTTAAAAGTATCTATGATTATTGTAAGGACAACCGTGTGGTCTTGAATGACCACTGTCCACCCTATCAAAGTAACTCGTGGCCTATAAATTGAACTAACATTTGCGTCATAGATCGCAGAATGTTAAGTTGACCTCATTTGTTGACATGTCCAACAAAAGAAGGATATGTTTCCAAAAGATTTTGAAATACTTACTTTATTCTTGGGGTTCGGAAGGTACTTTAATACGGAACCATTATAAATAGATAAAAATATTTTATTGTATCATTTTAATGTTTTTATAAATATTGAATAATACTAGCAGCGCCCCGGTTTAACTCGCATTGTGACCGTTCCCGTGGAAATTTTGGGATGAAAAACATATCCTATAATTTTTCCGTTGAATGTGGCTATCTTATATATCTTATTAAAATAATTATTCAAATCGAATTAGTACTTTCTGAGATTAACGCGATCAAACAAACAAAAAACAAACACAATATAAAAAATATCTTCATCTTTATTTATCCATTTATATATATTATATATCTATTTATATATAATTCATCTGTACGTGTGTATGCCACTGAACTCCTCCTAAACGGCTGGACCGATTTGCATGTTTTTTTTTGTATGAATTTGGGTGGCACCTTGGATGGTTTAGATTCACACTAGCGACATAATGGGTCGCGGGTGGAACCACCGCGCGGGACAGCTATTTTTAGTACAGATTTATTTTACTATTCATTGGTATCGATATCTTTAGAAATTTGGAGGATTTTTACAACTAACTTTCTCAATATGATAGTTTATTGTAGTTTTGAATACTAGCAAAGTAAGACTGAAGTTAGACAGTATTAGGTCTATGCACAAGACGTCGAATGAAATTTTAGTCTGTCACTAAACAATTTGTATACTTAAAATAGTACAATTCGTTGACAAGACATTTTTGTTCGCGTCGAAATAGTCCGTTTTAATATGAGGGTTTAGTGGCCCGTTTAGGGATTAAGACCTCCTTTGATAACTGAACCTATATACTCGTTATACTTGAGTAACTATCTCCGATACTGTTTATTCGTAAGAATGTACTTATTTCAGTAGAAAGAAATGTTTACAGAATTCGTAAAATTCTTAGACCATTCAGAAATGTTAGCGCTCCATCGTTTTCATGAGAAATTGCTTCACGTTTCAGTATTAATAAAGTATTGTCAATATACATATATAAACTAGCAGCGTCCCGCGGTTTTACCCGCGTTGTGCCCGTTCCCAAGGGAATTTCAGGAATTTTTATACACATAAACCTCCCTCTTGAATCACTGTATCTTTTAAAAAACGGCGTCAAAATCCGTTTAGTTATTGAGTTTATCGCGAACAGACAGACAGACTGTTTAATATGTAGCGATACTATAGTTTCGTTTACCTCAGCAAGTCTTACATCATTCATACAATAAATAGGAATCCTTACTAATATTATAAATTCAAAAGTATGTTTGTCAGTCTGTGACATGGTTACCGCTTAATCACTAAAACTTGGAGATAATGTTTTTTGCTGACACAATTTTACGCTTTCTGCTACTTCATTACTTTTATCAAATTTTATAAAAAATCCTGCGAGAAATTGTACAATGCGAATGAATTCGAAGTCCCCGCTCTAATTGAATTTAATAATACATTATAATATTTTTGTTAAATTGTAAGTACTAGCACTCATTAACAAAAATCGCCACGTACACTTTACGTGGCATTAGTCGCAAAAACAGCAAATTATTCAAGAAATGCATATACTTTTGGGTCATTATGCTCTTTTAATAATTAGGTTAGATATATGAGCTAGTTCATTTGCAATATTATTTTGTGAATAGTCATAGTTCGAAGTTCAAAATAGCTGTACGCTGTCTATTTTTTTATTAAATAGTCTTTCAAATCTTTGTTGCGCTGAGCAATAAATCCTTCGTACTGTGCTCTGTAAAAAAGCAAGCTTTAACTGTGAGTACATAACTAATAATCAATTAATCTATACCTATAATAAAACTTTAAAGCTTAAGAATTGTTTGAACGCGCTAATCTCTAGAATTACCTATTTGAATTTAAAAATATTGTATAAATACATAATATCTTCAGTGAGCTGAGAGCCTGAAGACAAAGGGGCCTTTTCCCAGCTGTGGGACATTACTGCCATATATTTTAATTCATTAGCCGTATGTTTAATTTCATATTTATTCGATTCATTTTTTGTTACCTAAATGTATTCTGAACGGAATTTATGTGTTAAATAAAAGGTGCATGCTACACATGCAAGAACACAAAACCAGTCATATAACAATGTGTGTCTCGGCGGAAGATGCGCTATTGTATTGGTAAAATCAAATACAAAGTAGAATGGACTGAGAATGGCATAGTGTGTTATAGGTACTCGTATATTACAGTAGCTGCGCCCCGCGGTTTTACCCACCTTGTGCACGTTTTCGTGGGAATTTCGAGACTTTTTATACATATAAACATTCCTCTTGAATCACTCTATCTATTTAAAAAAACCGCATCAAAATCCGCGCAGTATTATTTGAGTTTATCGCGAATAGACAGACAGACAGATAGACCCGGCCGGAGATTTTGTTTTAATATGTAGTGATCTTCAATTTATCGTTTGCAACGTTTTGTTCTTGTTCTAAATTAATATTGATTCAGACACAAAGTACGGGTGCGGGTGCGGGCCGGTTACGGGTCGCGTGTCGTTTTAGTCATTGTATTTGTATGAAAGGCATCACACTTTCATTCAATTACAAGGAATACACCTCCTTTACACCACTTCTCTTGCCACATAATAATCGATAACATTATAAAATCTCGCGGCCGAAGAATATTCCTATCTTCAAAATCCACTAACTGGGTCTGGAGCTTCGAAATAACTCTGAATGATTCTCAATATGGTTGCTAGTAATAATTTTCACGAACTTACTAACTTTTAATATTTTTCCTTTCATCTACGACTACTTTCGCTAGAGGACGATCAAAGCTGCGCGCCCTCTACATACATTGATTATGCACTATTTTTAGGTTCCGCCATTTCTCCTCGCTGTAGGTATTGATAACTAGTGAAGTGCGTTCGCTCTGTACACGGGCTTTTCGGACTATTTATAGATCGGGCCATCAAATCAACTTATACTAAGTAATTCAGTTTGACTAAATCAGTGGCCAACCCTGGTGTTGGAATTTTTAGACCGCCGACTTAAACCAGGACCGACAATTTTACGTGCCCTCCGAAGCACGGTAATGCTAAGATAGAAATTCCACTATCGGCCACCCATCCAAGTAGGGCCGAGCTGAACGTTGCTTAACAATCGCCACCTGCGTTTTTGAACGAAAAACGTTTATAGCTGGCTCTGTTTCTCTATTTATTTATTTGTCTAGTAATTGAGATATTATGTTTGTTTACTACATAGTTGAGAAGTTCAGAGAAGCGCCTTCAGTTCTTTAATTCGGACAAAAAAAAATTCAAAACAGCTGTTGAAATGTTGGAACTTATATCAAGTTTCTATGATATGTGTTTTATCGAAACAACCCTGTTACGGCGCGGCCTACTTTACAATAATATCGCAAAGCATCTCGAGCATTATTGATTTAAAACTTGCCGTGACTTTAAAGGACGTGAGATGCCATTAAACAAATTAATGCCGATGCACCAGAATGCTTTGTAGTCATTGTCTTACCGTTTAATTAAGTTTCAAGCACGGTTAAAACTTTTGAAGACCTTCAAACCAGTTAGGTACAGTGTAGTACTTAGTTAAATAATGACAATCTGCTACTATTTTAAGTCAGTCAACATAATCGCTTGAATTGGAAGGTTTTTAAGAATGGAGAATTGGAGATGGTTTTATGTTATTGATTTGACCTTAAAGTATTGTAACATTACGTAGTAGGTATCTCTATTTACGAACTAACATATAATATATAACTTAATAAAATACGTAATTAACACACAACCGTAAATTAAAACAAAAAACTTTTTTTTCCTTGCGTCTTACTATGTACATATGTTTTTTACTCTACATAGTAAGACGCATAGTATGTTTTTTACTCTTTCACACAAAAACGGATATGGATTAAACTTTACATTAATATAGGTTGTACATCAGAATAACACATGAGATACATTTTATCCCGAAATTCCCGCGGGAATAGGTACAACGCGGGTAACACCGCGGGGCGCTGCTAGTGTCATATATTTTTGTTTTTACTACCTAAAATAGACAAAATTCTACGACAATTAAGCTTATATTTTACCAAAATTAAACCGTCAGATTAATTTCGTAATCCAAAACCGGACTCTGTAATTGTACAGGTAGATGTAGACGGCTCAAGAAAATGTTGAACGTGTTTAGAACCTTGTCAAACCTTGTCACAGAATCTGTCTATAAAAAGCGATAATATCCTGTGACGCGTTAATCAATAAATCTTAGAAACTATAAGAGCTTGTAGCCTCTGTTAGGGTTTTTACTAAATTAAACCCCTAACAGGGGCGGTTTCTTAACTAAGTACTAAAGTGTTCAACATCATTGCGCGCTGACAGTACCAATCAAATTTAAAAGTAAAAACAATATTGCATCTATGGCAATTAGTTCAGCGGTGACACTTTCTCATCAATACAGCTCTCAATTGCATCAATAAGAAGATAATTTGCAATGCTTTATATAGGCTATGAATACGGTCAATTGTTGCTTTCAATTGCTTCCTACCAGAGATGTCGGAAGCGCAAAGAGTGGGGAGGGTCAATGACCGAGTCTTATGCAATGTACTGATAAAGAAACGATGAAGTCAACCCGTTGTCACTGATCACGTTAGCCTAGGTTAGGTACCTATTACTTCGGCTATTCGTTACAATAAATAGCTGTATTAATGTAATAGTAACGTAATGAATTGGTCTGTAATGTCCCACCGCTGACCAACCAAAGGCCTCTCATCTCACCGACAATTTCAGTACAGTAGCGAGGAGCATTAGACGTATACGAATAAAAATAAAACTATTAAATTCGTTTTCTTTTTGACTACGCTGAGGCGTAATTAGAGAACGGCTCGACCATATCGGTTTTAATTCTTTTTTCTAACGAATAAAAATTATAGAAAAATAGCACGATAATGGGTAGGTACTAAATATTTATTTATTAGTTTTAAGTTAGATTAACTATAAAAGCTAATCTAACATATACGAGAACTCAATGATTGTATATCTACTTAGATCTTTTCAAAAAACTATTTTTAAATGAAATTCAAAACTTCTATTTGCTGGCGTTGAATTTGAGACAAAACGTGCAATAATAGGTGATCATTGAATTTGTCCGTGGGTGGTCACTGGTCAACTAGGCGATTCGGAGTCTAGTAACGACCGTAAACTCATTGTATGAGTTACAAAGAATACTTAATAAGAAAGGCATAGTTGTGCTGGTACAAAGTCGGATAGCTAACTACTGACTTAGCTAAGACCTGGCAATAAACTTAGTCCAAACAGTATTTAGACTGCCTTCTGATCTATGAAAACCGGAGACCTTTCTCCGGTTTTACTAGAGACAAATTTTTAACAGACTTTCGATTTTCATTCGACTGACTAAAAACAGGCTGACTATACTGCGTAAAGGTATGTTTTAAATCGCCGACTGCAGCAGCAGACTGCAGACAGCAGGCAGCAGTGCGTTGCAGTCGGTAATTCGATTCCAGCTTAAATACATAACTACATTTCTATTAAAACCTCAATTTTTTATTGAACTGAACTTCTATTTTTTGGGGCATACAATAGGGTATGCATACAAAACGGTCTTTTAAAAAAAGTGGTGTTGGCTGTCAAAAAAGTGAAGTTATATTATGTTTTTCATCATAATACATAGCAGAGATAAAAACCACGAGACCTTGATCAGGATCTTATGCCACATTCGTCAATCTTTACACAATGATTTTCTATTGAGTGGAATGATTAATCATCACTAAGCAACCGAAATTGTTTAAAAAAATTAACAGTAGCTCCTAGACTATTAATTTTTGTCCGTTTTTCAAAATATTTTCCTCTAATCTGCTGTCGCTTCATGCCGAGACCGCAGGACAGACAGAACGCCGCGTGTTTGCGGTTGCAGTCGGTGATTTAAAACATACCGTAAATGTGACAAGGTGTTGCTGGAGCCGGAGGAGAGTAGATCGCGTAAAGGCCACAAACATTGAGTCCAAACGGAACCGATAGCATAACTAACGAGTCCGTCTAAAAACTGCCCGAATTCGGGACCTAGGTCGAGAAGATCAATACAGTACTCGTCGTATTTCGGTCACTAACGCTGGTCTCGTTTGATTTCCATCCAGTCTCAAGTCCCCAGACTCTTAGAGCGTCCTTCAATTTGGTACACCGCCTTTAGATTTAGAGTTTCTTATCTACAAGGGACTTGTGAAGCTCTGCCTGTCTTTCTGTCACGATTTGTTTTGTTTATTATGTAGATTATGTTGGACAGGGTTGCGTAATGAGTGTTCAGTGGATATTGAGAATCTTTCTGTTTCTATCACGAATGTTAGTAACTTTTATTAGGTATACATGATGTTGGGTGATTTGATTATAAAATCATAAGCTGTCTAGGTACGGAGATCACGAAGATCATGCTTTGAAAGGGTTCCCTCAAACACTTAAACTTTTAACGTCATTCACGCTACTATGAAGTTCCAAACTACAAAGCTTAGTATTGTTATTTGTATATTTTTATTTTAACGCGGTAATCTTAGAAACTGCCAATCCGATTTAAATATATTTGTAATGAATAATAAAGCAGCCTATAACCTTTTTTAACACGCTTTTTTTTATCCCCAAATTCCCATGAGAATGGGGACATTGCAGGTAAAACTGCGGCGTGCTATAGTCCTCTTTAAAGTTTTTCCCTGTTATCAAATAGCATATTTTGCTTGTAGCATAACTATTTAACTGCCTGACCTCTGGAGACAGCCTGCTAGTATCAATTTTGTCGGTTTTACAGGTAATACACGCCAACAAAAGGAAACTAAACAATATTGATTGAAACAATAAGCTTAGCGACATTAATTATGCAAAACTTAATTGGTTCTTTGCACAGCGACTTTGCTTAGCGAAATTTGTCTGTAATATTCCGTGGGCTGTTTTTAATTTGTACTAAGCTTTTACGTTAGAACTTAGGAGTGAGTTCAAGAGGCGTGCGTAATTAACATTAAGGTTCAATTTCATCGTTTATATCCCGAACCATGGTCAACCGAACTCGGTTTTAGTGAATCTGTTCTGAATTTTTGATCCAAGTTTAACTCTGGGTTAATTTGATCTTAGTTTAGCTTTGAGTTAAGGGTTAAGTTGAACAAGTTTAGTTGTAACCGTGAAAAAAGCATTTTGGCGTGTTCAATATGTCACATGTTAAAATATGCGTACCCTCACTCGCTTTCTATACCACTCGCCAGCTTGCCGCTCGTCAACTAGCTCAATTTTAACAGATTTCATCTTAATCTCAACAATATACCCTCTTCTATCGAAAACAGTTAAGAACAATATTCAATTTTCGTTTTAATTTCGTTAGTGCGAGTGCTAATGCTTGTATACTGAACTTTACAATTCGCCGGTTCTACGCCCACTTAACCAGGGACACAAAACTAGTGTCCCTTTGAACGCCCGCCTCGCAAGTTGTAGTAAATAGACAGCTTAATATTACAATATTAAAAACTGCATTTGATTTCAAATTAAGTACTTAATTATCCACATGGAAGCCTAAAAGCTCCCGCCAGTATGTTATGTCCCACTGTAGGGCAAACGCATCACACTGAAGAAATCATTACAGTAAAAAGAAATACTTAATTAAGTATCTTATTATAAATTGCACGAATGATTAGATTTGATGTAACTGTAAATCGATGAGTCCCTTGCATTTCTGAAATCAGACACCGTTAATTAAATTGCATCGTTACTTTCGGTTTATTTCGATGCCGTAGGTATGTCAGTGAGTGAGAGTGAAGGCTCATATTGTATGCACTCTCGTACATACAATATAAACACAAAATACATACGACGGAATCTAAGTTTAACCACAAAGCTTATGTATTGTCGACCGCTTCATTCGTAATAATTCCCGAGCAAATAATATGGATGCTAGATTACATCACAATTCATTTATCATATCGAGTAGAATTCTAATACACACGCAATTCACCAATAAATAAGTCATTCCCTATCGCTTCCCGGAATGCCCCTCTGCGAACGTACCTCAGAACGAATCGGAACATAATAACGATGCGAAGAGTTATCTAATAAAAAACATAATACACTAAGCACAAGAACATAACAAAAACAATGCTTTCTTTGGTATTTATGTTTAATACATGAAAGTGAAGAGAATGGTCGAATGAACAGTTGTAGGTACGTAGCTTTGATTATGTTAGTCCGATGTTAGATAGTGTTGTACATCGGCTTGTTTATACGTAGTGCTAAAGTTTCCCATAGAACATGGCCGGTAATGGAAGTTGTCTTGAAAGGTATATGGAGGCGAGAGAGGAGTAGAGACGCGCGCGTGCCCGCGCGTCGGAAAGAGACACATGATCTGTTAGTGCAGGTTCAACGATCGACTCTTGCGCAGTTTGTTGAACTGCAATCATTGCTTTGGAAAATCGCTAGGGTTGTACCAAAATAGACCAGTCTCTATGACCATTAGAATGCGTTTTAAAATGCAAACGAACTTTATATATTGCACATCATATTTTTCATAATGCTTGTCATATTTTTTGTGCAAAGTATTTCTATTGCTAGATTGCTAGAGTGCTATAAGTAGTAATAAATTTTAGTGTGGGTGCATAAGAAGGTATTGATGAAAAGGAATGTATTCCAGGAATATTATTATAGACTCGCAGCTATCAGAGTATAAAATATCGATAGCACAATATTGCCGTTTTGAGTTGATATCAAAATTATATTAAATATTAAAGCTAAAATATATATATTATATTTATACCCTAATTATCGCGCATAAGTTATTAAAAGTTTATCATCATTATATATTAGAAAAATAGTTAATAGAATAATTCCGTGTCTACTTGAAGCGAAATGTGCTTCCATTGTACAAATGAGGTACTAATATTGTAAGTTAGAAAAGTGAGCTTTATGACCTAGAAAACAAAGCTGAGAGCAGGTTGGATGTTTATTGTATTTTAGTTCAGAGATATAATTTAATAAAATATAAAGACCAATTTCTCGTGTTGCCTTGTGGCAATCCGGGAAAAGCTTTGTTTTAATTTCAGTTTATACAAATTGTTCTGTGGATTTATGCAATTCTAAGTAGTTGCCTTAGGTTTAGGTTTCCAAGTCGTTTTCTTAGGTTAATAAAAATATCTTAAAGAAATCTTCCTCGAGGGTAATTGTCTGAGCTGTAAATAAAAAAACGGACAGCTATTATATTTTAATTTAATTGGTCCGGCTTTGGTTTTATATAAGTACTAGCTTACGTTGTTTTGCCATATAAAAAGTAAGGGTGGACCACCCTTAACATTTAGAAGAATGAAAAATAGATGTAGTCCGATTCTCAGACCTATCCGATATGCACACAAAAGTTCATGAGAATCGGTCAAGTCGTTTCGGAGGAGTGTAACTACAAACACCGCGACACGAGAATTTTATACATATATTAGTATATATTGGAATGACATTAGTCATCATAACATACAGGCATAATTTCACTTATCACCTTTTGCTTCGACTATGCCTAATGTTCTTTAAACAGACATAAGAAAGGTCATATATAGTACATATTTTCCCCCACTGTTCCGTACTGTGGTTCCGTATAATCTACTTTGATTGACTATATCAAATATCTAGACGTATAAAATATAGTAATCTCATTATTTTTTCGATTGATTCGCTTGAATAACGTCAAAGAGAATCAATTTATAATCGGTACCACAAAATAATGCTTAATTTGTTCACCATTCACTTTACTGATTATTTGAACGACATTTTCAATCAGTAATGTAAAATGTTTACATAACGCTTTACTTTTATAAAGATATCGGGTGAATAGTGCGAACCCTTTCAGCTATTATTGTTCCCTCATGTTCACGGATGTTTTGTTTTTCCAATTGAGAAGATATTTCATACAAATCAAAAACATATATCGAAATCAAGCTATTCTTTTATTTGATTCAACCATCGCCTTTTTTAGCAAGTTTTTGGACCGTTATAAAAGAAGATTACTTTTTTGCGTATGCTTGATAGAATTAATACTGAAGACCTACAAAATCTAGACAGTACGATACAAACCCAGCCCACTAGTCTTTTCTATTCATAGTACCAGACTTACAAAAACATAAAACTATCACAACTTTAAATAATAACACAACGCCACTTACGAATCAATGCATAGGTAATTATTCAAAATTAGAACCACCAAATCGAAGCCTTAATTTCAATGGTTAGACAGCCCTGTGCCCAGTCTCCGGGTGCTCATGCGCATCTCCCTCACACCTCCCGCGAAGAGAGAGACAAAACATTCGCGGAAGAAAGCACCATCGTTACGTAACTGGTTGCTTTATCGCCAATCACCGAGACCACTTGCACGATTGTCAATTTATACCTTTTTTTATTATCATTAGCGTTTTTATACTATTTTATTAGATCATTCATTTGTAATATTGATGTTAAATGTTTAATTTAAAGAGCTGTTTTGGCGTTTTTTGTATTTAAAAAAAAGATTTCTAAGGGTTTATATATATTACTGAGACGCACTCATAAGAGAGAAAAATACAGCGACGTCCATTAAATCGAAACAACTATGTAGGTACCTAACTGACGTAATTTTTCTAACCTTATAATGTCAAAATAACTCATTAAATCTCTACTAACGAAGGAAGCATTTGAAGTATCTGAGTACGGGCGAAAGTGTTCAATACCTATCTCAGGCAGAATAAAATAGCCCTTTAGAAAATACTTAATATAGGTAATTAATTTAATAACAATGCAATCAGAATAACCTCATATTATTCGAGCTTTAGTGTGGTATAAAAGATTAAAAACAGCGCCATCTGTCTGCATCTTCCTGTAATTAGTTCTAAAGAGGCTTTAGGAATAGCGGTTACATTCACAAACGTTCGAAACTTCGAAACGCTATTGAATAGAATATACAATAATAATCTTAATTGATGAGGGCGATTTTTATATGTTTTAATTAATAACGTACGCGTTGAAATTTTTTCAACACCTATTTAATAAAATCGTCTGGCACTAAGACCGTTTTTTTAAATTTGTTGTTCTAATTAAGGAAAATATTTTTGTCTGGGCTACGATTGTGAAAAAATGGGGTGGATATCGACCAATAAGAGTTGACCCTAAGGCCCTAGGGCCCTAAGGACCTTCTTACGGACTTACTAATCTGTACTGAGATATTATAATAAAGGTGGAGGCTGATTTTTGTTATAACTCTATGGAATTCCAGTCGGATTCGATTAATGATGTATTTAATAGCCACATTCAAAAGAAACCTTTTATGCTACTAGCTGTCCCGGCAAACGTTGTTTTGGCATATATTTTTTTTGGGATGGACTACCCTTAACATTTAGAGAACGAAAAATAGATGTTGTCCGATTCTCAGACGTACCCGATATGCACACAATATTTCATGAGAATCGATCAAGCCTTTTCGGAGGAGTTTAACTGCAAACACCGCGACACGAGAATTTTATTTATTAGATTAGCTGCGCGCGCCCCGCGGTTTCACCCGCTTCATACCCGTTCCCGCGGGAATTTCAGGATGAAAATAGATGTTGTCCGATTCTCAGACCTACCCGATATGCACACAAAATTTCATGAGAATCGGCCGAGCCGTTTCAGAGGAGTTCAACCACGGTACCCGTTCCCGCGGGAATTTCGGGATGAAAAATGGATGTTGTCCGATTCTCAGGCCTACCCGATATGTTCACAAAATTTCATGAGAATCGGTCGAGCCGTTTCAGAGGAGCATATAAGTGAAATGATATTTTCGTCCGGGCACAGTGTTAAATTATTCATCATACTACGAAGGGCATAGCAAAGGCATGAACTCAATACATCTGACTTAATAATTAACACAATCGTTCAGTTACGGTTGAGTATTTAATAGGCACGGGCGATACTAGGTCTTATATCGGACTAGCCACGCCCCGCGTTTTCACTCGCGTTGTACCTGTTCCCACGGGAATTCCGGGATAAAAAGTAGCCTATGTCCTTTCTCAAGCTCTGGACTAACTGTGTACCAAATTTCATTCAAATCGGTTCAGAAGTATTGGCGTGAAAGCTTAACAAAAAAATTTACATTCACATTTATAATATTACTTAAGATTAATAGGGAAGTAGGGATTTTGTATTCATATTCGTGGTTTTTTACATGGTATAGGTAAATTATTTGCACTTTGCCAAAATATATATTTAGGGTCTTATTCACAAACGCTTATAACAACAGCATTTTAGCTACCAAATAGTTTGTTTCTTTCCGACATAGGCTATTTTCACAAGATCAAAAGAGACAAAACACTTTATTAATAGTCTTTTAGTTATAGAGCGTATTATAGATTTTAATTAATTGATACATAGAACACATGATGAACACAATTGACTTCCAGAGGTCGCCTTAAACTATTTCTGCACAAATTGATGACTCCAGGCGGGAATCGGGAGTTATAGAGTATACATTTGTATCCTCAGTCTGATTTTGATATTTCTGGCCATATTTTATAACAGTCTTACAGTATTTCTAAAGATTGTATATATAAGTAGGTATACTGAGTATACCTAGGATAACGATTTATTACTGAGATTGTGTGCCTAAAGATAACAAATACTTATAAGCAGTCATAACAAAGTTAAAAAGCTAATTGTGTTCCGACATCAATAATTACAAGACGCAAAATAAATGGATCGATCAATCATCGCTGTCGATTTTATATTGTAGCTGAAGGAACACTACAATATGGTTTGATAACCTAGATATTGGAAGGTCGTCATTAAATACTTACAAACTACAGATCGATAGTTATTTGATGTACCTTAACGCTTATTTGTGTGAACTACTCGTATGATAAAAACTTTACAGCCTAACTAATTTTACTATCTAGTCTATATCTATTATCTATGCATACTATAGATACCTAGGGCGCGTATCCATAGGGCGCGTTTCCGATTCACCAAACCAAGCACCAAACACAGCGCATTGAGATTGTCAAACAGTCATTGCCAAAATATTAAAGAATTGGTCAATTGAGCCTACGCACAGCTCCGCTCTGTCTGTCTCTGTCTCTCTCTCTCTCTCTCTCTCTCTCTCTCTCTCTCTTTCTCTCTCTTTGAAGCGTCAAAGGAAAAGCAGCCTTACAGACTTGCCTTACGTTCGCTGTTCTCATAAACGTCAATTACATTGACAACTCACTAATTGATGTAACTTTCCCAACAGTCATTTGTCTATTACAATAAAGAATTTGAACTGACCTCCTGACTAGACATAGTTTTCGTTGCATCGAACAAGCCAGTCTAAACACTGTCGTTGCCTGAGGCTCATTACAAAATTAATTCAATTAGTACCTATATATTTTAATAGTTCAAACAGATATTTTTTTAAACGCAAGACACACAAGGTGCGTCTGCAGCCAAGTGTGGATCGCGTGACATTGTATTTGTATGAAAGGCGTCACACGATCGGCAACCGGCCCGTCGCTATATTGCCGAAATTTGTCTTTATAAAACAAGTAACATTCATTTAAAATTGCCCTAAGTTCCTAAAATGTTTGTCAAAAAAATGCTTTTACAACCCGGGAAGTCAGAAAAATCACACCAGACTTTAAATTACTGTACGTATTACTGACTGCGTGTTTACCGGGTAAAGTTAGTATTAACGTCAAAGTAAATACTAGAGCTGGTATAAAACTAGAGCGGCATTATTATTCATCAGTAGCCCGGAGACTTGCGTGACCGCGGCTTGTCAATATTTAATCCCGAGTCGATTTTATTTATAAAGTTGGAAAACTTGACATATTACTAACGCCATCAGTTTTAATCTATTTTTATTAACATACTAGCAACACTTATAAATATGTATTCTAGAAACCTGGATTTACCTTCATTGTACTTATTCTCTTGGTTTCGAGATGAAAATGAGCCTATAACCTTCCTTAAGTTGAGTATGACTGTCGCACGAATATTTTCAACTACTGGTACATATTAGTTAAAACCTCTTCAGCATTATTATAATAGTAACTCATGGCACGCGATAGATAACCTTTTGCTTCAATAAAGCTCATTAATAAGCTCCCATTAATATATTCTAAATCCGTCCGGTCATTAATAAGCGCTTCATTATATTACTATAGTTTTTTTTAATGAAAACGGTATTTAAAACAGCGCTATTCTAACTTACATACTAAGTTAAATTTATAACATTTAATCAAATCACAATATCACATTTGGCTCCTAAATACAGTTGGGATGGTAACTGGATCTATAAGTTGTATTTATTAACAGATCCGCCGAACTAGGTTATTTCACCGGAAATATTCTCTAAATACATGTTTGGACCTAAATTTATCGATGTTTCGTCGGCCCATCTAGGCCGACCAATAGTAACGCTCGCAGTGGTTGGTTCAATTTATTCGGCCAACGTAATTTAATTTTAGGATGGCCTACATCTAGCCTGTTCCCGGTATGGAATCCAGAATCCATACCGGCACTCAACCGAGGAAAACTAATGGATATAAAAAAGAAAAACAAAGTCAGGGGATATAAAGATAGAAAGGACACACAGGAACGAACAGTGATCAAAAGAGAGGGTTCTTTGCCGATTTTTAAATCGAGCATACGAAAAAGGTTTCATATTCCATTATCTTCGTTAGGATTAAAAAATAAACCTTCGAGTGAAATGGAACTCTATCCACTTTGCTTTCTTTAAAACAAAACCCATTACAAAAAGAGCCGATCTTTTCCACAAGAACGAATATGCAGAGAATGGTTCCGGGGGTTTAATAAAAGTGCATTTCATCGAAATGTACATGAGACTTTCAATTATGCTTTTCGTAGCATTGTTCGGCGTAGGCGAGTGTTGTAGCACAGCGCTACGACTACGAAAACTCGTTGATATCTTTTGAATGAAATCCAATGGAATTTAAAGTTTGCATGTCTTTTTGTGTGTAAATTTCGCGTTAAAGTGTTGCATTTTTAACACAACACGGAGTATTTTAAATGTTTCATGTTTGTATCTTTCTTTAGGGCAAAGTGTGAATTGATTGAATTCTCGTAGCAATATGAAAATAAAATTAAAATATTCTCGAACGAACCTAGGCTAGAGTTCTAAGTTATAGTTCATTGTAATAAGCTATAGTTCACTGCACGAACTTGGGTGGTACATCAAATTCAACCTGATGGGTTTTTAACACAGTATTGCGATTTCAATAAATTAATTCCATGGAAAATAAAATTAATAAACAATATCAGATGAAATTAAAAAAATATTTTCAAGTATTTCTTTGACTACGAAAATCTGGTATCTGATAAAAAACTACATAAGCTTTTGTAATCGTGCACCAACCGCAACTCATTCAAAGCTTGTGATCCTTAGGTGTAGGCTGCAGGGCGAAAACCTTTCCAATAATGATAACAAAACAGGTGTTTATCTAGAAAAACTATTTATTTATTTTATTACTAGCAGCGCCCCGCGGTTTTACCCGCGTTGTGCCCGTTCCCGTGGTAATTTCGGGAATTTTTTTACATAAAAACCTTCCTCTTGAATCACTCTACCTATTACAAAAAACCGCATCAAAATCCGTTGCGTAATTTTAAAGATTTCAGCATACAGACAAACAAACTGACAAAAATAGCGACTTTGTTTTATACTATGTAGTGATTAGTATAGATTATCTCTAGGGTTCACACTTACTTACTTCAAACTTATCGTAACATAGGTTCTTAAAAAAGTCCCCTATTACTTACGCTGCTAAGTCTATTAAATACAAAGCGTTGATCCATAACTTAAATGACAGTCTGTTTAAGTTATTCGGCTCGTAGAAAGCCACGATTTACATTTTCTAAAGTCTGTTGAAACTGACATGTTGTGTTAATGTTTACTGGTGTGTGAGCATAGCCACGTATTCATTAGTAAACATTTGTTAATAAACACTGTTTATAAACTGTTCATAAACAATGTTTCATAATGTTTCATTATCTCTGTAAACAGTTTATAAACAGTTCATAAACATGAGTAATGAAACATTGTTTATGATACGTGTTGCCGTGCTCCCCACTACGAGTGGAGAGCAAGACGAAACATCTAGTTTATAAACAAAAGTCAACACGTGTTTTACGCGAGTTTATAAACATAATGGAGGTAGTGTGGTCCAACAACCAAATTTCGATGCTCATAGAGCTTTATCACCAACGTAGTATTCTTTGGGACGCCTCAAATAAAGACTATAAAGATAAATTTTTAAAAAATGATACTTGGACCGACATTGCTGCAGAATTGCATATATCGCAAAAAGAAGTGGAAACAAAGATGCATGTTCAAATCCGCGGAGGTCATTAAATACATAACTTCTATTCAACAAATAGTTACGTATCCACCACCTTTTCTTCTTTTTTTTTTTGGATTAATGCTCTTGTGAATTATTATGTAAGCAGCAGAGAGCATCACTACCTCCTCGGGCGACATCCTGTGAACAACTGACAAGTGTGGACGGCCAAGTTTCAGAAACATGTGTTTATTGTAAACTTGTTTACGCTAGTCATAAACAGTTTATCAACAAATGTTTACTAATGAATACGTGGCTTAAACTGAAGCCACCTCTACCCTTATAAACTGAGGTGACATTCAACGCATTCGCTTCGGCCGCCTACGAAACCATGCTACGCAACCAGTTACGTGGGAAGAATTTTTTTCTTGCTACGAAACCAGTTACGTGGGAAGAAGTTTTTTTCTTCCTACGAAACTGGTTACGTACGATCGCCTACGAAACCAATGCTACGTAACCAGTTACGTGGGAAGAATTATTTTTCTCGTGGGAAGAATTATTTTTCTTGCTACGAAACCTGTTTGTGACACATCTTTGCATTTGTGGATAAGAGACAAAAACATTTTTGCATTTTTTTAACACAGGAGAACCACGATAATCGCAGAAAAAAAACCCTAACCTACCGAATAGTAAGAAAATACTGATCTGTAACCAGTTACGTAAAAACAATTTTCTTACTGTTCGGTAGGTTAGGGTTATTTTTTTTTTGTGTTCCTGTTGAAAAAAAAACTTTCTACGAAACCAGTTTCGTAGGAAGAAAAAAACTTCTTTGTACGTAACTGGTTTCGTAGCAAGAAAAAAAAAAGACGTGTGGCACTCGGGGACTGCCGCGGTAAAGCTATTGCATAGTTATTTTTTGTATCACTAGATGGCGTTAGTGGGGAGCGTGAGGTTTTTTCACGTGAGGTTTTTTCATTACGGAATTTCTGGATTCGGTCCCCGCGCTCAAGGCCCGCGATAGAAGCTATGCAATAGCTTAAAAATTCTTCCCACGTATCTGGTTACGTAGCATGGTTTCGTAGGCGCCCGAAGCCAACGCATTGAATTGAAACGCATTAAAATTGTCCGGCTTTTGTCCGTCTAGAACATTACAATAGGTTACAATGTCGATAATGTATCTATTTCGGAAGCGTTCTTTGACACTGATGACGTTGAGCGAGTTTACAAGCTGTGAGCACGCAGCGTATTGTTATGACGCTCGCTTACGCATTATCGAACAAGCTAATTTTTATATTTTTTTTAATTTAATTTATTTATTTGAGATCGCTTAAACAACTTGGTCATCAGCGACCAACAACCAACATAATTAAATGCATTGTTATATGTACTAACGTATGATTAATTGAGATGATATAAGTTAATGAGTTTAAGAAAATTAACAGTTATATTTGTATTGCTCATCAGTAGTAACGCCAGCCGTAATATAAAATCACTTTCTGACATACGATCGCGCTGTTATTAGTATTTTATAAAAAAAATATTTTAAGTTATATGCATCCACAATCCACATCCACTATTGGAATATCTTTGTATCAGAATCGGAAGAATTCATATATTAGAATTCCGTTGCAAACTTGCTTATGTGGTGTCGGCACTTCTATGAAAATAACACAGAGTAGGTTGGAATCTCTTTGTACCGTGAAGGTAATAAGGTTTAAAATACCTATAACTTAAACTCTAAACTAATCTGAAGTATCGGAGGGGTAGCGGTTATTTTTGTTATTGTAAAAGCCCGCAACGCCTCTCGACTTCATCCGCATTGTACCCGTAGCATATTTTTGAGAAAAATAATAAACCAATTCGAGCCAGCCATACTCAAGTTATTAGTAGAGTGCTTGGGGAGTTTGACCTCGGACTCCAATTACTGTCAATGTATTAATGTGAGACCTTCTGCATTATGTTTTATACATAAATTACTAAAAAGTTTACCAATTTTTTTTCGTTGCTTTTTTGTTTTTCTTAATTTGACACTAATTTCAAGAAATTGTAAATTTTTCCATTTTAAATCAAAATATTTTTATAAAATATTCATAATTTAAGTAAAATACATTTTAGAAAACATCTTTCATAGATACCAGATAGTCAAAAAGAGCCGTAAAAGCAAGGAGCAGGTAGAAAAAAGGTAGTTTCTGAAGATATTGATGTACTAGTTCTATTAACTGCACTAACTCCAAACGACAGTGAAATTTATTTTCAAAAGCCACCTCGAGGAAATGTTTACAGAAATTTTTTTCATCAAAAAGCTTAGAAAATACATTACCGAAATGTAAAGAGCATATTCTTTTCGTACACGCTTTCACTGGTTGCGATACAACGTCTGCTTTTTTCAATAGAGGCAAAAACAAGTTCGCTAAAAATTTCGAAAAATGCAAGGATTTCCATGGCGCTGCTGAAGTATTTAAAAATATTGATGCAGATCCTGACAGAATTTTTGAAGCTGGCGTTGCATGTATTTTGGAATTATACAGTGCTCCCAAAAAAGTTAAAGATTTGAATATATTGAGGTTTAATTCTTTTCTAAAGGGCACAGCCAAAAAAACGGGTGTTCAATTGGCATCTCTACCACCTACGTCTGATGCAGCGTTTGAACATTTGAAAAGAGTATATTTACAAGTGCAGATATGGTTAGGTAATAATATTTCTGTTGAAAATTGGGGTTGGAGGTACGTTTCTGATAAACTTGAACCAATACTGATGAAACAATTGCCAGCTCCAGATAATTTACTTAAAATGCTATTTTGTAATTGTAAAAAAGGATGTGGTAATGCTTGCGGATGTCGAAAAAGTGGCTTATACTGCACTTCAGCGTGTTCACAGTGCAATGGTGATAGTTGTTTTAATGCATCTCCTGTCTTAAAAATAAGTGAAGTAGAAGAAAGTGACGAAAACGGAATAATTGAAGTTTAATCATTTTTAAGCATGTATGAGAGGCGAACTAAATAAATATTTTTTATAAACTTTTTTTTGTTACACTTATTGTTTCATACTATTACTTTTTAATATTATATGATAGAAATGTATTTATAACACGATTTTGACACTACATTACTTAGTTAAGCTCGTAATGTCTTATATTATATGCCTTAATTTATTTATTTTATTATTAAATAAAAAGCAACGATTTTTAATTGGTAAACATTTTAATATACCTTATCAACAATACAATCCAACAGGTCTCATAATAATTCGTTGACAGTAATTGGATTCCGAGCTTTTTCAATTCTAGATGCTTAAGGCACTCTACTATATGGGGGAACAGATAAATATACAATTAAAAATACTTTTTTTCAAGAAAATACAAACAAAATATTGTTTACGAATATTATGCCCACCACCTGTCTATCACGATAGAAATTCAGTTCTGAACTCTATTTCAACCAATAATCTAGACTAGTATTCATCTAAACCTATAGGTATCAACATGTTACGTAAAGTTAGATAAAAACTAATTTTAAAAAATCTCTACTGCCTGTTTCTGAAATAATAATGTGTCAGACCAACATACCTATCTAATTATGTATAGGTATACCTATCTAAACATATGTCCAGGGGCAATAGGGACACTTATTGACACTTTACCTACACTAATGTGCGTAGTGTGAGAGAAAATCTCTGTGTGGGTTTCGTTCGAAAGTGTGGGTTCTGTTGCGCAACTCAATCCTGTCTCTCCGAGTACCGTTCATTCGTCGCTCTGCACAGCTGCATAGTGCATCCCGCTGGTAAGAGCTCGCAACTTGTAAATTCTACGCGCCAATTTCGCGGCTTTTGTTTCGTTCGTTTATTCTTGGTTTATTAATTTGTTTTTTTAAAGTGAATGGTTTTTAGTTGGATTTTGGATTTAATATGAATTTAATTTGTTTTTAAAATATTTTTTGTATCTTATATATTTTTGAGTGGTTTTTTAAACAGTTGTTGCGTTTATCACTTATCTTTATTTATGTTAGTTTAATAAATTATGGGCTTACTTTTTGAATGTTATAACCTTTGAAAATTAAGATTAGCTTAATTGTTTGAAATTTAAATGCGTAAAAAAGTTAATTGATCATTATTTTGATTACAAATCTCATCTTTCCAATAGTTAAAAATAAATTGAATTTATCTTTAATTTAAGTGCCAATCGAAGTTCTTGTTAGACCATTATTTTTCTGTAACATGAAAGAAAATTGAGTTGAAGTTTTAATTGCGACCACTGTGGTCGACGGTTGGCTACTTGGGAAGTTAATAGAGTTTCATGTTCCTTGTTTCCTTGACAGCCTCGTTCATATACTGACTCCCCATATTTACAAACTGACGTATTTAATACTAAATTGCTTTTAAATTCTCACTCACTTACACAAGTTTGTCGCGTTAAGTATAAAATGTATAAATTTTACGTTTTAATTTATTAAATTTTAAATTTCAATCTACCAAATGGTAACAATTTGGTAACTTTGGTAATGATAATATTTCGTTTAAATGGGTTTTAGATTGCAATATGTTCGATTAACAAATTAATTGATTTGGGTTTAGCGAAATACAAAATAATTTTCGGTAATGATTAATAAACATATTTTTTATTTTGAATTATCAACCATTTTAGAAAATTACGTTTGATGGTTTTGAAATTATATCAATTAAAATTTTAAATTATAATATGTATAACTAAATAAAAAATGCCTCAGAAAATCACTCATCAATACCGGCTTCTGTCCTACTTTACTACTACGCAAGCCTAATTGTTTCATATCTCTCTCTCCCACCGCATGACATCTTCTTTTTTAACCGACATTTCAAAAAAGCGGTTCTCAATTCACCGCAATCTTTTTTTAAACAATCGTTTTGATCTCAGAAAAAAAATCCATATTACATCCAAAACTCCTGAACTGTTTCTTAATTTGTTGTTTTGTTTTCAGACCCGCAGCACTATCCAGCGGATCCAGCTGATAGTGCTAACGCGGGGGGCAAGGCCGCCGCGCCTTGCAAGGTGTGCGGAGACAAGGCCTCCGGGTACCACTACGGGGTCACTTCTTGCGAGGGATGTAAGGTAAGACTAGCAACTAGTAGCGTTTACAGTAGATCCAGGTCCGGATCCAGGAATCACGAAGATCCTGGGTCAAAGATAGTACAGCGGGCGGGGCACCGCGGGGCACCTCTTGCGAGGGTGTAAGGTAAGTCTATTACTAAGTGTGAAATCTGTAAAGTAGCGTATCGAAAAGAGCAGCTACTGTTGCTGCTACGACCGCTACGACGTTTTCGTAGCAAATCTCTACTGACATTAGTTGGCACCCCACCGAAACCTGTAATCCGGAGTTCGCCTTTTAGATCTATTTTTCTATCTGTAGAACCTGTAGTATCTATTTTTCTATCTGTAGTATATAAGGATTGGAAGGAGTTGGCTATGGGAAGAGATAAAGGGAAAAAATTGGGGGAGACCTTAGCCCAGCAGTGGGACAGCGAGGTTAGGTAAAAAAAAATCTATTTTTTGTACAATTAGTGTCACGGAGTGCTAGTGTGGAACAAGCGGAGTGCTTTACTAGAGTTAAGACGTTTGCGTACTCCTATGGGGTCACCTGTTGCTGCCAGTAGCGTTTCTAGTAGAGTGGGCATAGTGTATTAGCGCGGGGTCAGTTGCACCTTGCAAGTTGTGGGTACCACTAATGTGTCACCTCTTGCGAGTGCTCCTAGGTAAGGTAGAGTTAGGAGTCATAGATAATGCCAGCGTGAGGCTATTGATACAATTCGAGTAGGTTACTGGCTAACCCTGCTGTCGGAGTTTTTAGAACACCAAAGCCTCCGACTTCATTGCTTAACAGACCCTTCGAAGCACGGTAGCGCTCAGATAGAAATGCCACTTTCAGCTACCCAAAAAAAGTAGGGGCCGAGCTGCACGTTGCTTAACAATCGCAATGATCTAACATAAACGATGTTCAAACTAGCGCTGCAAAGATAACGCTGACATAAATCGACGTCTACCGCTTAATTACTAGATTCTGTACACGACCACAATAACAGTTTGTTAGGTCTCTTACAATAAAGCAATCTATGAATTGGAGATAACAGATGTTAATTTAAAATACGCAAAGGAATAATGTAACCGTTGAATGGAGCATTACAAAACATCTGATTTGAATTACAAAGAACGTCTTTTAAACTAGGTTCTCAGTATTTCTAAAACGTGCTAAATTCAACTCTTACTAAAGTCAAGTTTTCTCTTCAAAAAGTTATTATTATTTTGAAAAGAACCGGCCCGTACTTCAAATGTTTTCCCTATTTATTTTAAATTATAAGGGTTCTTGATAACCCTTATAAATCCGTTTAAATAATAACTTTCGAAATGAAGCACTTTTGATATTTTCCTGTCGTAGAACAAAACTTAGTTACGAGGGGGGAGGGGTATTCTTCAGCGTAAAGTCTTGGGAGCTCCTACCTAAGGAAATAAATAATACAAATTTGGTATGTACATATACAAATTGTTTGTTTCATTGTTTGAATACCATGGGGTACTTATTGTCAGTGCTAATTATTTGAATCGTCAGACCAACATACTCGGACTTACTTTTGTACCTATAGTACCAAACGCAGGTCCTAAGTGCAACCTAATAATATAAGAGGAGGTTAGAAGTAGAACACACAGTGCGGGTACGGGCCGGGAGCGCCATTTCTTGCGCTGAACACAATCAATATCTAAACAAACGTCTTTGCCTTCAAACGACTGTAACTTATAAGGCTCTTGCTATAAACTCTTTAATATTAATAGTATACTATAGTCATATAAAAGCTCCTCAAATCAAAACTCCTCAAATAACTCCAACCAAAATGTTGTAGAACCCGTTTGTAATTCAGTAGGCCTGAATTGAGGTAAAACCATGAAATCTCACGCAGTTAAGTGCTTCGCTCTTCCGTAGGTAAAAGCATTGGTGACATGGCCGGCGATGATTTCCACTTGGTCACTACGTAACCAGGTCACTGCCTATTTAGGCATTGTTTGTAGCCGTAAATAAGAGCATGGTTCTCCCTAGTGAAATACTAGGCTTATGAAATAATAAAGCTTTGTATCGATAATGATATCTTCGACGATGAAAGGCTCTTTGCCCAGCGGTGGGACATTACAGGCTAATATTACTGTTATAGTTAAGCATACGAGTCTACTAGGGTTGATCTACATTTAGCGGAACATGATTATGTGCTGCGTATTATCGTTGGCGTACGTAACGCCGTAACAGATAAAACCTCGACTAATACTTATTATAGGTAAATGAGATGGTAAATACGTCTGTTACATTTTCATGCCTACGCTACTGAACCGATCTAGATGAAATTTTGTACAAATATTATATAATTAGATTAAAATTTATATAATTAATATGGTAAACGCTAAAAGAACGACTTTTTTACATTTACAAACAATCCATATCAGAACTTTAGCTTTCATACTGCCGCACTCAAAGGCGACATTAAATCGACACGTAATTATTTCAAGTAAATTTGCATACATTACATATCAAAATCAGTCATTAAATCTCGACTGCGGAGGCGTTTGACGTCACTGGGTTCGGGCTCAAAATAGGATACCGGTGGCGGGCGTTCCTAGCTTCCAACTAAGTCTGACGTTTATACGTCTACGTATATTGTGTTTGATATTTCGCGCCGCGCCAGCCATCGCTCCTATTATACGTGAACAAGAACCCATAGGACACATACTCCCTTTGTTATCAACCGATAGAAAACATGTTCTTCATAAAAATGTATAAGAATACATTCACGTTTGTCATGTTTTCACTTCTTACAATATGGCGGAATAATATTCAGTCGTTCGCCACAATATGCATTGCAATTGATGTCGTAATTACATTAAGGCGTTCGCCATATGCAATGTGACGATAAACAGCATATCAAATATCTATTTACATAAAACAAAAGCCGTTAACAGAACAATAATTATTTTTAAAAGTGGTCTAAAATCTCCGGCACCAGAGTTGGCCTAACCTACAAAATCGTACGTACTTTTTATAATTTGAAATACAGAATCGATATTAAGTTAAGAAACTTCTCGTGGATACTCCAACAAAATAAAACTCCAATGGTACCGCTATAAACACGTGGTCTCCTCTGATATTTCAACGCCACGTGACAATAAAATACTGGCCTTTCTAAGAAATAACACATTGGTTCCGTACATTTTGTTGATTAAATAAAAGAGATTAACTGCCGCACTCATGAAACACTCATGAAATCGACAATTAACTAAATGTTTTAATTTGTTTATTATTTATTTATTGTTAATTTATTACAAGTCAAAATCATTTATTAAATCTCTATTAAGGCAATGCTGCCTGCCTTGACGTCTTTGAGTACAACGGTAAAAAATATAATTAAATGAACTAAGCAACATTTTAAATTGAATATAACATTGAACAATATAAATATAACACGTGAAATTTCGAAAATAGGTCTATATGTATTTGCGAATTGGGTTAAATTCCGAACGGTATATTGAAATCGGATGCGTTACAATTAATTAATAAACAGCAATAATTCGATACCCAAACAATTTAATATAGCTTCATTTGTTGTAATTATTGGACATTTGAAGTACGTGTTACTCAAAATAAATTATTTTATAAATTAATTGTTGAATTAAAATTATATTCATTGTTAGTTTGATTGACTTTAATTAATTTTGCCAGTTTCACTTTGTAAAGGAATATCGTAAGTTGAAGGCCTAATTCTCAATTAGGTATCGTTTAGTTTGAGCTAGTTAGCGAATTCAATAGAATACGAGCAAGTGAGCGAGTAATTTGACATGTGAGACGTTCGTGTTTTATTAAACGCGTTATCGTTATGTAATCGACACCAAAGCCAACTACAGTTTAAAAAATATTAATACATACCTTATCATGTAACGATTATAACCTTATTCACCACAATACGATCAGTTTACTTAATTTTTTCCCCTCATTTCTGCTAATTACTGCCACAACTGCAACTCGGTTTCCTCTTGTAAAGAAAGTAAGTAGACTGTAATGTCCCACTGCTGGGCAAAGGCCTCTCATCTCACTGAAGATATCAGAACAGTGAGGAGGCGTAATCACTGCTTGCCTAATGCGGGTTGGTGATTTCAAACCCGAGCCAAGTTCGAAAAGTAGGAAATTTGTTTTCCTCTTGTGGTACCCTAAAACTGAAATCGTATTGTATTTACAGGGATTCTTCAGGCGAAGCATTCAGAAACAGATCGAGTACCGTTGCTTGAGGGACGGCAAGTGTCTTGTGATCAGGTTGAATAGGAACCGGTGCCAATTCTGCAGGTTCAAGAAGTGTTTGACCGTCGGCATGTCGCGCGACTGTGAGTAAATAATTAAATTAGTTTATTGTTGCACGGACCATTCTTTGAGGTGTAATTTAGGCGTAGTTTGAGTGATTGACAAGGTGTGACTTAAACTTGTGGCTAATATGTGCAGTGTTCAAAACTTGTATACTCGCCTAAAGTAAGCGAGATTGACTAACGAACGCACAAGCGTAGTTTGAGTGTTTGAGTGATTGACAAGGAGCGAGTTAGCCCTTTTAAAGCTTGTGATGTGTGCTCAGAGCTTGTATATTCACCCAAAGTAAGTGAGAATGCCTAAGAGTATAAAAGCACAGGCAAGCAGCTTGCTGTGCGCCTAGAGCCTAGCTAGTCATCTTGGTAAAAAGAACTTTCGCGACTGTTCTCGACTGACTGCACTGTGCGCTTGGCGCCTAGCTACTTAAATACCTAGAGGCGACAAGCAAGGTTTTAATCGATATGGTACTTTATTATGTTTACTGTATTATTGGTAAAGATTGGAACTCACCGATTGGTTGCTGGTAAGCTCGCCTAATCTAAGTGACACCATACACTGAAAAGTATAATCTCCCGATATAAGTAAAGTCTTCCATCTAAAACTAAAATCTAATAACCTTTATTTTAAAATGTGATTTACATTTTCTGAAAATGGCGTCCGTTCCGTTTCTCATCCTGGAAATAAGTCAACGCTCATCCAATTTACTCCGTGACTAGATAAAAATTACATTTCCCGTTAATACTTTCTTATATTTCAAGTAACAGACTGTCCTACATTTTAAAAGTGTAAATCCTATTTTTAAAATGTAGGTCGGCTAACTGTTACTAGTTAGTAAAATAATGGTTTAAAAAACTATAAATCACGCTTAAATCTTATAAAATTAGTGTATTGTCTTCGGTCCTCGATAAATCTACAAAGTTTGAATTAAATCTGGCCGTTTGAAGTGGGTCAAAATTGCTCAAATATACGAGTCATTGGTCAAATATACGAGTCAAGCTAATATAAAGCGTGTAAATAAGATTTAATTCGCATAATTTTTCGTTTCATTTGTTTGCTTGCGGGGACCATGCTTTGCCCCCCGATTTACAAATAAGGACATCAAGTTTGAAAAAATAATAAAATGTTCAAAGAACTTTGGCAAAAAGCAAAATAAATTTAGATTGCACAAATTAATACTAACATTTTCACCAAAACCAGGAGCGCATGACCTAAAATACAATTTTGTTTCTGCGAAATAGAGTTCTCATGTTTATTAAAGCAAGTTTGGAATATGTTCGGTGTACTGTTTCGAATATTCCCTTTTTCAACGTGCAACAAGTAAAACAAAACGCTCACTGGTCAGTTATATGTAGTTTACAAACCAGTAACAAAGTCCGTGCTCACTTGTTGGCTGGCGGATCCGGAGTTTATTCGGGTGTGTACAAGTTAATGAACAAATACATATTCGTACTTCATTGAGATAATATCGGAGGCCTTTAGACGGTCTAAAAACTTTGACACCAGGATAAGCCACACAGCTGGACTCTCCACTCGACTCCACTTACCAGCTAAGAGCATGTTCAAACTTGTCGGTTGCCCAGACCTGCACCCGGGTGGGTCGGGTAAATCCGGATTTTATCCAGACTCGGATCATTTTTCATGGCCGTCTACACCAAATTTTTATTAAACTTTTCGTGCATACTCAACCCGACAGACTGACTTCCTTGACTAACGGAACGGATTGACTGGCCCCTTGACTGTGACCCATTAAACAACACCCTTTCTTACAGCCGTGAGATATGGACGCGTTCCAAAGCGTCCTAGAGAAGCCTCCGGTACCGAGAACATTCCAGAACTCGCCAGCAAAACTGCTAAGATCGAACCAGCCCCTGCAGTACCAGTTCCTGAAGAGGAACAAGAAGCCAGGCCAGCTTCCAAGGAGCTGGTGAAATTGGTCGCCATTCCGAACAACAACGGTTTCGCCGAGGATCCGAAGACGAACCATAATGGAGTCACAGTCAATATTGAAGAATCTGATCAAGAAGGTAGGGTTTCTCGTTATTTCAGGCACATAGGAAAACATCAGGAAAAATTACTTCAATAAGCTAAAGGTCGATTTAATGAACGGCTCTGAGTGCGGTAGCAAATTATCTACTTCCGGTAGGAAGAGATACGTCAGTAAATAAATAAATAAATATACCCGGACAAATTCACACACGGTTAGTCGGACACAATCAAACTAACTGATACTACTACATATATGTACATACACGAATACTTTATTAGAATACAAGCAGCGCCCCGCGGTTTTACCCGCGTTGTGCCCGTTCCCGTGGGAATTTCGGGAATTTTTTTACATAAAAACCTTCCTCTTGAATCACTCTACCTATTACAAAAAACCGCATCAAAATCCGTTGCGTAATTTTAAAGATTTAAGCATACAGACAAACAGACGCGACTTTCTTTTATACTATGTAGTGATTATTGACACAAAGACGTCGTCATCAACAACTTAAAGTAAATTTAAAAATCACTCACTTGTTACGTGAAGTCTCAGAGTACTCGTATGTAACGTACGAGTATGTAACGGATTCCCTAAAAACCCAGTGTCGACAAAAAATACATAATTTTATATCGCCTTAGGATGCCTAATCACTTAAAACGATATCAGCAACCTCATTTGTCTCCACAACACTAGATTCAAATTAAAGTTTATAAACAAAAGCATTCGAAATTCAATATACAAGAATTCAGCAATGCTTCGAAAATCGAACAGGTCACTGGTTCATTTGATGAAAATGGTTGGGCTTCACGTAGACCGGGCGCTAGAGGTAAGTGAGTATGCATAATATGAGTACCGAATTTCGCCAACGGATTTAAGTGATGATAAGGTCAAAGAATAATAATGTGGATCTTGCCGGTCAATTCTTTGGTCCATATTTTTTTTATCCCTCTTCTCTTATTCGTAAAGGGTATATGATATAAAATCATTTTAATGATTATTTTCGTTACACAGCTAGTGTATATATGAAAACACGACTTAACAAAGCAACGTCTATACGTCAATAGATGTAGAAACACACTAAACGCGTACGCGCGCTATGCTTACTGTATGGGCGAAGAATATGAAAGGAGCGGGAAGGGACCAGCACACCCGGCGGCAAGATGTGTTTTGTCATTATTTAGGGTCTCAGGAATAAGAATCCGATCTTTATCCGATCTCCAATCTTTAATTTCAGTTCAATCAGTCGAAAATCTAAAAAGATTTATACAAAATTTCATCCCCTATTTTATCCCCTTAGGGGTGGAATTTATCAAAATCCTTTCTTAGGGGATGCCTACGTCATAGTAGCTATATGCATGCAAAGTCTCAGCCCGATCGGTTTAAAATTGACAAAGTTTCATACAAACTTTCATCCCCTATTTCATCCCCTTGGGGGTAGAATTTATCAAAATCCTTTCTTAAGGGATGCCTACGTCATAGTAGCTATATGTATGCAAAGTCTCAGCCCGATCGGTTTAAAATTGACAAAGTTTCATACAAACTTTTATCCCCTATTTTATCCCCTTGGGGGTAGAATTTATCAAAATCCTTTCTTAGTGTGCACTTAAGTTACTTGAAGAACCTTCCTGACAAATTTCATGTTTCTAGGTGTAGCGGTTGAGGCTGTGCGTTGATTATCAATCAGTCAGTCAGTCAGACAGGACTTTGAATTATATATATATAGATACTATTTTTTATATGTATATATAAAAACACGACTTTGTTAAGCTATGTATTTACGTCAATAGATGTAGAAACACTAAACGCGTACGCGCGCTATGGTTACTGTATGGGCGAAGAGGGGATGTGAAGGGAGCGGGAAGGGACCAGCACACCCGGCGCGGCAAGATGTGTTTTGTCATTATTTAGGGTCTCAGGAATAAGAATCCGGTCATAGTTGCCGTCACTCGGATTTTGCATACTCAACTACCTCTAGCGCCTGGACTAACGCAAATATTCACGGAATCGGATGTGGTCATGTTCCTGAAATGAAAGTACATTTGGAATATGGAAATTGATACGTAGTGTTTTGTTTTCATTGCTTGTTTTTGATAGTTGATAGAGATACACTAACGCTTCATAACAACGAACATTTACCAATATATTTTTTTTAAATTATATTTTTGATTGAATGTTCATGTAACTAATATCATAAAGGTTTGTTACCAAACTGACTGTGCCTGACAGTTTTACTCGTGTTATATTCGATTGTGTTGAAGTTTCCAGTACCCTTTTCTTTTGAGAATGGCTATCATAATACAAACAATTTTTCAAATACGACTGGACATTCTAAAAAATAGCCCCGGCATACAAAAACATACAAATAAACTTTAACTTCTTTAACATAGGTATATGCAGCAGATGGATAAGTTTCCTCCTTAATAACATTTATAACTATTTAACAGAACATACAATTAATTTGCAAAGAAAAGCCAATACTCTATTTAAGTCTAAAGGGCCTTTCCTCTTTAAAGTGAATTAAATATCGCATCGAAAAGCTTTTAAAGCCGTTGAAGATCTAAGTAGTTTTTTAATGAACTGCCAGTTTTTAAAGTAAGTGGCATCTGTCCATCCAACGGATTTTTTCGGAGAGGGATTCAGCTGTTAAAGTTTTCATGAATAGCTTACTGGCCTTCGTTTGGGATGGAAATAGTTGACCGATTTTGGAGACGTATCCGTTTTACTAGAGTTAAAATCGAAGTGATAGATTTTCCAATCAAAAGCAGTTTTAATGGAAGAGGAACATTGTTCTTTAGAAATTAGAGCGTCTATATAAATGTATTTATTGAAACTTTTATTATTTTTATTTATAAAAATAAATCCTTCCAGTATTGCTATAAATCAATATTAAGTATGCGTTAGCAAGTTGGCATCAAATATTCCATCAACTTTAATTTACTTAATTTAAATATTTTCCTATGTAGGTATGTAATTTGAAAAGGATCGACCTATGTGCGTACTAACTACTGAATACACTGATGCAGTTTTGCAAAAGCAACACAAAAAAGAGGTAAAAAAAGAGGAGGAATTTCGAATCGATTAGATTTGAGTTGGATTATGGTATCGAATGGCACATGAATTTTAAAACGTCTTTTCCACGTCATTTCGTATTGTATTAGACCAGGGCCGATGGTAAAAAATGAAAAAAAATTACAGTAGGATGAAACCCATTGGAAAAGGAGGGAAATATGATCAAAATGAAAGGAAAAATAAATTACAGACGATCCGAGTTCGGGAAGTGGGCGGGGGTGAGTTTTTAAGGGTAAAAAATGGTTTATCTTGATTTCCGGCAAAACTACAAGTCCTATAGAAAAAAGTTAAATGGCAAAGTTGTAGGTAATAAAAAGATCTACAACTTTTGAATATACAATTTTTTCACATAACCTCAAAATTTAGGTGAAAAATTCAAAAAACCAAGATTTTGGTTTTTTACTTATATCTTTTTCAAAATTATTTTTTTTTTCTACGAAATTTGGTGAAAACTTACCTTATTATGTCCCAAATACACTGTAATTTATTTGATTAAAAATATTTATTTTTTCGCCTTATTTTAACTAAATATCAAAAAAGCACCCTAATTTTCAATTGAAAATTCTGACGTCAAAATATCAGCTTTTTTCAAAAAGTTGGTATGTTTTCTGTTCCTTGAAATCTTTACTTTCCGATGATGAAAAAATATATATATGTTACTGTAGTAAATCTTCTCAGAAAATGCAAAAAACTCGAATACGATTATTTTATTAAAAAGTTGATTTATTTAATGCTAATTACATTTATGTCATAGAAAATCTCATTACATATAAATATAAATGTAAATCGTACTATTAAATGTAGATATAGTCCAGTCATTATAGTAAGTTCACCTCGGAATTCGAGATACCCAGCTGTAAGTCTGTAAATACTTGTATATTGACACCCTAAAAGTTGTATCATAACCTACATAATATGGTAGGGTGTACGCAACGATTAAATTTCAAGGTCAAATGTCACAAAAATCGGTTTGCGCTTTTTTGTAAATATCTCATTTCCTATGGGTTTTTTGCTATTTGTATTTATTGTCAATATTGTAGAATACAAAATTCTTTACAAATTTTGTTCAAAATTTTTTTTCATACGGTGAACCGTTGAGATATTTACAAAAAAGCATAAACCGATTTTTGTGACCTTTGACCTTGAAATTTAATAGTTGCGTACACCCTACCATATTATGTAGGTTATGATACAACTTTTAGGGTGTCAATATGCAAGTATTTACAGACTTACAGCTGGGTATCTCGAATTCCGAGGTGAACTTACTATAATGACTGGACTATATCTACATTTAATAGTACGATTTACATTTATATTTATATGTAATGAGATTTTCTATGACATAAATGTAATTAGCATTAAATAAATCAACTTTTTAATAAAATAATCGTATTCGAGTTTTTTGCATTTTCTGAGAAGATTTACTACAGTAACATATATATATTTTTTCATCATCGGAAAGTAAAGATTTCAAGGAACAGAAAACATACCAACTTTTTGAAAAAAGCTGATATTTTGACGTCAGAATTTTCAATTGAAAATTAGGGTGCTTTTTTGATATTTAGTTAAAATAAGGCGAAAAAATAAATATTTTTAATCAAATAAATTACAGTGTATTTAGGACATAATAAGGTAAGTTTTCACCAAATTTCATAGAAAAAAAAATTTTTTTGAAAAAGATATAAGTAAAAAACCAAAAACTTGGTTTTTTGAATTTTTCACCTAAATTTTGAGGTTATGTGAAAAATTGCATATTCAAAAGTTGTAGATCTTTTTATTACCTACAACTTTGCCATTTAACTTTTTTCTATAGGACTTGTAGTTTTGCCGGAAATCAAGATAAACCATTTTTTACCCTTAAAAACTCACCCCCGCCCACTTCCCGAACTCGGATCGTCTGTAATTAATTTTTCCTTTCATTTTGATCATATTTCCCTCCTTTTCCAATGGGTTTCATCCTACTGTAATTTTTTTTGGTTTCAAATATTATCGACCCTGGTCTATATGCCATTTGTTTTGGATTATATTGTATGTTACATTTGTTTTGGAATCATAGATGTACCGTTAAGGCATTTACAGACAAACGAAATTTTACGACTTAGGGTCTAGACAGACGGACTGCAATTCAACTGCAATCCGACTGCAAAATGGCAGTTCAGATGCAGTTTGAATGCAGTTGGCTCGACTGCAATCAAACTGCACGTCGACGGGCAGTTGGCGTGCAGTTGGATTGCAGTCTGAGAGTCTAGACAGACGGACTGCAATTCAACTGCAATCCGACTGCAAAATGGCAGTTCAGATGCAGTTTGAATGCAGTTGGCTCGACTGCAATCAAACTGCACGTCGACGGGCAGTTGGCGTGCAGTTGGATTGCAGTCTGTCGTTGTAACTGCACTCAGACTGCAATCCAACTGCACGCCAACTGCCCGTCGACGTGCAGTTTGATTGCAGTCGTTGTAACTGCACTCAGACTGCAATCCAACTGCACGCCAACTGCCCGTCGACGTGCAGTTTGATTGCAGTCGGTGTGCAGTGGTTGTAACTGCACTCGGACTGCAATACAACTGCCCGTCGACGTGCAGTTTGATTGCAGTCGTTGTAACTGCACTCAGACTGCAATCCAACTGCACGCCAACTGCCCGTCGACGTGCAGTTTGATTGCAGTCGAGCCAACTGCATTCAAACTGCATCTGAACTGCCATTTTGCAGTCGGATTGCAGTTGAATTGCAGTCCGTCTGTCTAGACCCTTAAACGGTCCTTTCGGCATGATTGCATACACGCACATGACCCACAAACATGCATACATGACATAAACACATGCATACATGACATACACACATGCATTGCATTGTGTATGTCATGCACGTCACTTCTCTATAGTATCATAATTTGCCGATAATCCCAACAGTAATATCACAATCCGAACGTTTGTGACAAACATTCGTTCAAATCACGCCCAACATTTGTCAAACAGCCAGCGGTGGTGAAGAAGCCGCCAGCTCGACCACAGACCGGATTACTGACGTTCGCTCTCTACTCTGGCACGGGCTGGCTCTCCGAATGACTCCCGCTGTACAACAAGTGGTGGAGTTTGCCAAACGTCTGCCAGGGTTCCCCTCCCTGCCGCAAGACGACCAGCTGATACTCATAAAGGTAAGGATGGCTTTCGGACTTGGTTTGGTCATTTCGCCAAGCGGCCATACAGCCAAACCAGGACTTGAAGTTAGTCAATTGGGTAATTTTGCAGTAGTGGTACATGGGTATTATATGAGTAATGTTGGCCATGTGGCCATGGCCACAAACTTAAGCGATGTTTAGTTTGACGTTTAAGTGGTGATGGTTGTGTCTCCAATCTAGGTCTAAGATCGGTGATTTGGTGAAAAATAAAAAAATACCACTATGAACAAGTACTATTCAGTCTTATTTGCTTACTTATTACGGTTTTATTTTTGACCAAACAATTCAATCTGGTGATAATAAAAATTGGCCCATAATTTTATGCGCATGCATAGCGATATTGTTTATTCCAACGTAAAAGCGAGGAAATCGTTTCATATTTCTTATAATGCGCCCATCAGCGAATTGCATGTATTTATTTGTACCATCGTATTTCAGTAGTTTCATTATGTTTCTGTGTCAAATATAAATTGGTCCCTGTCAGTGTGCATTTTGTCCGCAGCTAGGGTTCTACGAGGTGTGGCTGACCCGAGCGTCTCGGCTGTCCACCCCCGAGTGCATCGTGTTTGACGATGGCACTCGGATCACTCAGAGTCAACTGGTGATCGTCTACGATGTAAGTACCATTGAACATGTAGTCCTTCGAACACACATTTAGGTCTAAGAACACATAACACGTAGGCCTAAGAACACACACATTGACCTAATAACAGAACACAGTACACCTTACTTGACACTAGTTTAGAACCACAACATGGATGACTAAGAACACACACATGCAGCTCTAAGAACTCACAACACGTAGACCTAAGGACACAACACACGTAGGGGCATAGGCAAAAGACACCTTCAGTGAGTCCTACACATTAGACTCACATACCTACTGCGGGTGAGAGCTGGTTGCAGGTGTGACGTGACGTTGCATTGAAAGGTGTCGCACTAGACAGCACTGGGCCTGCAACAGGTGAATGTGACATCTACAGTTCGATACCGATGCATTTATTATTAAATAGTATGCATTTAAATGTAGAGCTGAGGGTTTCTTATAGATGACCCAAATCGCATTTGTCTTTTGACGAAGTATATTTTTTTAAATATATTTTTGTGGCATTTTCTCTTTACCAAAACTTATGATGAGTCGCAAGCCTGAACGTGACTGAACTATAATTAATTAATGGCATGCCTCTCCCAAGGATGCCATGCGTTCATTAAATAACTAGCAGTGCTCCGCGGTTTTGCCCGCATTGTGCACGTTCCCATGGGAATTTTGGAATAAAATTTATCCCATATGTTATTCTGATGTCTAACCTATATTGCAGTAAAGTTTCAGCCAAATCCATTCAGTTGTTTTTGCGTGAAAGAGTAACAAACATACATACATACAAACACACATACATCAATCCTCACAAACTTTCGCATTTATAATATTATTAAGATGCACCAACAGAGTTACTGTATTTATGTATGCAACATAACATTACATTGACGCAGAAGTATCATTTAGTTTTACGGAGGTGACAACCAAGGTGTTATAATAATAATAGATTTAATATTTTTATTTTTATTAAATGAGACTTAGCTGGTGCATTGTTTTCCGTGATTGCGGAAGATGTTTCTCATTTAGAATCTACAGTGGTTCTGACAATGTTAGTTATTATATTTAATTTATTCTACTTAAGCGCTGCAAGACACACGTAGTGCGCGGCGCGTGACGTGTATTCTTTGTATTTCTCACAAATGCAACGGACCCATATTTACTCGCATTGAACTTGCTTACTCGCCACTCGCCAACACAGTCATAAGTCGTCCTTTAAAATGATGACGCGTTTAACTTCGGCTGACCACCGAATTTAGTTACTGAATTAGGCTGTTTACGAGTACATAGGTTCGTTATAATGTTTACATTCGGGACAAACAGTGCCATTCAACAATCGAGTAATCTAATATCGAAACCGAATACCTGTTAACTTTATTAAGTACAACCAAATTCGGTCTAAGATACAAATGTAAGAGAGTCGTTAGGCAGTAAAAGTTACTTTGCTCATATTAAATCAACGGCTGAAGTAGTCCTACACTTCGGTTGGGAAATGCATTGCGCGTCGGGTTTATCTGAAATACAGTTAGTGGTTGAATTGAAACTCGGTCATAGTATATCACCCAGTTTAACACTACCTAATATAATTGGAGCAGCAAGCTTAGAAGCTCTCGTGACATTTGTGAACTATATCTAGGTACGGTCCGTGGTTAGTGGTTGATTCGAACTAGCGCGCCACGCGGTTTTACTAGTGTTGTACACCGTTCCTCTGGAAATTTCGAGATCAGCTTTCCTTTAGATGGGGTTATCCATTATAAAATATCCAAATTCAAATCTGCTTGGTAGGTGTGGGATTAGCGTTCAAAAATACCAATTGAAGACATGATTAGATTAAAAACGTCGCATGTAACATGCTAGGTAAGCGCAGCAGTGTAAAACATAAGATAGTATTATTAAATCTTTAACATCAGTGTTGGCCACGTACACTAGTGACGGTCATAGATGCGTATTCGTTGTACGCCGACAAACCTATAATTCTACAATGAACAGTCAACGTCCGCGTCATTGGATATACTGTACAGCAAGGACTTTATATTCAAATCCATTGTTACTTGTCAGCTGTCGCGGCCCGATGTTCGGATATCACAATGACAATATGTACGAATCTGATCCCAGTTGTCAGATTTTATCCGGTTTCGTGGCATGAAAATGAGCGTCCTCACAAAGTAATAAAATCAAAGTCCCTACCCCAACAGACTAGTATTAAATCAAACGAACTTTCAGCCACTGAAACCATCGGGTTTAATTCGGCCCCTACACTCGAAGTACGGACGAACTAGAACTTTAGGCTTACATTGCTGTCAGATTCAGATAAGTATTTGTTATTCGATATCAATTTAATTATTGTTAAAGTTTTAAGCCTCGAGGCAAATTGGGGATGTTAACTTGAGTTTGACATGTGTATTACGCGGAACGGGTTAACGAATTTTTAGTTATATTTTGTAATAAAAAGATTTCAGGAGAGGGTTACTTGTGAAACTTATAGACTGGATCAATCTAAGCAACGTTTTATAAACATTACAACATCTTCAAGTAAATAAATCGAAAACTAAGGAATTGACGTAATGTTTCATACATTACACATAAATATCAATTTTTAAAGTTTAGATATATATATATACCTAAGAAATCGGTCAACATCTCTGAGTACAGAAGTTTCTTTCTATATGTATACAATCCAATACTAAAAATAGCCAATGTTCTTCATCAGAATGCAAACATGCAAAGTGTCCCGTAGTTTAATTAAAACCCTTTTAGCTATTTACGGCTCGAACCCAAACCAAATAGATTACTTGTGCGTTACACGTTAACTCAATTACGGTGCACTTCATACTATCGGTACGGTGACAATGTATTTTTGAATGCATTTGGAAAAGGTAGCTATGGGTATATAAGGGGAGGGAGGAGGGGTGGTACGGCCCGCCCGCCCTTTTAGTGTTAAAAAATTGAATCTGCGTTACTCTAAAACTGAAATTCGGTCCACTTCGCACAGTCAAACAGAGGCGTCAGTGAATCCTATCCACCTTCATGTATACTAATATGTAAAAGCTCGTTTTTTTGTTTTTTTGAACGCGCTAATCTCAAAAACTACAAATCCGATTTGAATTATTCTATTTGTAATAGATACCCACATTCAACAGAAAGGCTTTAAACAGACTATTTTTCACCCTGAAGTTTTACGGGAGCATGCATGCGGGGCGCTGCTGATTGTCAAATATACATAATTATCTGACAATACTGATCTGAAGAATCCTGAAATGTTAATTCGAGATTTAAGGATAAGCGTTCAGTTCAGTCATACAAGGTTAACTATTCTGCATCGATGTGATGATATTCAGATTCTAGTAGTTGACAATTCTGGAAAATAAACGAATGCATTATTGCATAAAACATGAAAGAGCTTGTCATATATCGCTTGCAATCTGCGTAGGTCGACCCTAAATGTCAATAGCGCATGTTTTTTCATAACATAACAAAGGCTTTACAAAGATGCTCTCAAACTTTATTATACTGGTCTTAATACTGTCAATTACTGATCTCTTGAAAGGGTATTTAATGCCCCCGTAGATTAGTGAATTACGTAAATGATTATGGTTTCGTGGAGAATATATTTTCTAGACAAAACAATTTTATACAAATCAACGTATTTTTCTTCTGAAAATAATAACATTGAACGCCCACTACTACTTATCAAATTTGTTCATTAACAAATGAGTTATGAATTAACTTAAGTATTACTTTAGTATATAATAATTAATACGAAGCTTGTAATGTCAATGTAATGAGGCTGTAGCTGATGCTTCTCTGAAAAGTATAAAAAGATGCAGAAGTAAGCACTATTAGGTAGGTTTTCCTTTTGTCACTTATTCACTTTTTACACTATACCCGTTTCGACTGAAAAATCGTTTCAAAATCCTAGAATTTCTCAATTTTTGTTACGTAGCCTAGTTTGGTGGTGGTTCATTTAAACTGCTCCGGTTTCCGTTAACTTGTTAACTGTATGTCAGATATTGTGTGCGTGCTCGTACGTGACGATGTCACGACGAACTTAACTCGCTTTTATGTTTTTAACTTATGGGTCAGAAGACTATATTTTTTTTAGGAATATGAGTAATACTATATATTTCAATAGAAATATGAATAGGAGGCGTCTAGATTGAATTGCAATTGCATCAAGATTGAAGTTAATTGCAGTACTCTCGGCCGTCAATTAAATCGGCAATTGACATAAGTTAACATACATTGCATGTCAAATATCACTCATACATAACGCAGTCATTAGTAACTCTTGGTGCAATGGTAAGTTTTGGGCAAAGCTAATGAAAACTTTTGGAATTTTACATGCATGTTTATTATTTGATAAGCCAACTGGCAGCTTGTAAACACTCAATCTGAGCGATTATAAATTGTTGCTGTTGATCTAGCTAGATTTTTTTTAACCGACTTCCATAACCGAAGGTGGAACTGTACGACTACACTGTACTGTGTACTGTTTATAATTGCACTGACTTTACGATTAAAACATATTGAATGTGTGTTACCTGATATCTCTGTAGTTTTGTTGGAACTTATTTCAATGGACTTACAGATAAGTCCGGTATTACATCAATTTCAAAACCGCGGTAGTTCTTATCCTTATTTGATGGCGGTATTTAGCTTGAATAAGTTATCTCATATCTAGATTGGAAGAAACTTAACGGCTATCACAAAATTATGCATTTCAGTCACGAGCTAATAAGCTAGGCATCGTAGGCAACCTCGCAGCCGTTCCCTTTGATTATTTTAAAGGATTTTCCGTTTAAGAGTTTGAGTAGAGAGATAATTCTATTTGAGCTGTTTCGATTGGCATCAAAGTAAAAGCCTGCCCTCACTGTAGTCAGTCATATAACAGTCTTTAGTTTCAGTCAACAATATAAAAGTTAAGTAAGAAAGTAAGTCTAGCATACATCTCAGAAGACCATTTGCTCTTCCACAAGAGATATTTCGCTACACAAGGGCACAGGCCGCATACAAATAGATCAAATGCGTTCGAGTCTCTACGATCGAACAATCCTGACTATTGCGCTCAGGGTCTAATTGCGTGACGTCGGTGCATCGGCGACCCGTTTATAAAATAGTGTGAGATAATAATAGTGTGCCCGATCAGACCACTTGTGCCAATTGCTTGCAATACTACTTTATATAACTGACACGTTGCACTAGGTAGTTCGATAAAGTGCGTGAGAAATACCGTTTAGGTAGGGAGCGGATAGTTTATTCAATTGTTTAACCTATAATTTTATGATAAGCATACTCAGAGACGTCAATGCCTTAGGAGAAGTCATTTATTGGTTCAATTAGTGTCTCTGAGTACGGCAAATAAAACTGTTTTAATATCAAACTAGCACTATTAGGACCACGTCAGTGAGAATTTTCAAATTGTACGACTATTATGCGACAAAATATTGAAATATTCGAAAATAATTTGTATGCTGCTTCCAATAATGATGTTAGGTGTGTTAGGGTCGGTCTTAAATAATTCATGTCAAAAAATCACTTTTAAAATCGGGTTAGGCTAGCTAGAGGGAGAATTGAGATTGAGTGGGGTTTCACCCCTCAATCGAATTAGCAAGCTGTAGGGCTAAACTGGTGACAACATTTTTAATAGAGTTCGAGTAACGATTTTTTCATTTAGCAAGTACTTTCCGTCAATTTCAGCCGTCTACCTGTTTCAATCAGTTTCATGGCTAACAGTTTCAATGCCTAGAAGTGAAATACTATGGATTCTTCCTTTTTAACGTGGGTCTGCCTGTAGCTTTCAAATGGATGGAGTAATTTCGATGTGGTTTTTTCATTTGATAGCCAGTTTCCTTACGGTGATTTTGGAACGAAGTTCCTTATCGCGCGTTGCGAAAGGGGCTAGACCGATTGTTTTAACACTAGCCCACGTCAGAGGCCTTTAAGAGATAAAAACTTCGACTCTACAAACCAACTATAACATTTATTCAATGTTCAAACAATCCAAATCATTTATTTATTTTCAGTAAGTTATTCAATCATTTGTATTCCCCAGGCGCAGTTCGCATCAGCCATCATGTCTTACTTGTGGTCCCTTCAGAAGTTGAATCTGAATGACGAGGAAATGGCCACGTACACCGGGGTGCTGCTGGTGTGTCCTCAGCGGGCGGGGCTTAACGATACCGAGAGGATCATGGCATTGTATCGCGCTCTTGTCGATGCTTTTCATTCTACTGTAAGTATGTATTTATCCTCCTCAGATCTGTAGATTACCAGCCACTATAGAGCCACGGCAAGCGGTTTTAACTACGTTGTGCCTGGTTCGGCAAGGAGGCAAGGTCGAGATATGAAAATAGCAAAATCTTTCTCTTAAATGTAGCAAATCATTACAAAAAAGAATTATTCGAATCGGACAGGTAGTGCCCGAGATTATCCAAAAAATAAAATACAAACTATATAATATAAGTTTATGAAAGAAGAAAGAATAGTTTATATAGATAAGAAAAAGTATCGAATATCTAGTATACGAGTATGTATCTTTGATATAGAATCTCTTCAAGTTTTGTGGTTGAAAACTAAATTATTGTTTAAACACGGGTATAATATAATTTTATCAAGAGAGATTTGTAGACTTCAATCAAATTTCAGTGGCTGTTAAGCCTATTTACCTACTTGAAAGTCACAAAGCAACAATTTATTAGTCAACAAAACGTTTGTACGTGTTGTTCTTGTGAAAAGGGAAGCAATTTCAGGCAATGCAGCGTGCAATCAATGTGGGTTTGTAGCTTAAATATTTATCAAATTAGTTCATCTAGCTCGTGTCAGTGTTTGATTTTCGAGCGATTTGGACCGCAGTTAGTAATCCGCCTTTAAACTATTCATTAACGTTACTTTTTTATTTGCATTTAGTATTTTCAATCATAACTTATACATATACAATACTTTTATTTAACTTTATGTTATCATTTTATGCTCCCGTTGACACATGACCGCCTTTTGTACAGTGGGTAAGTATTGTCATGATTAAAACCTTATTGGTGTAAATGTATCTTCCCTCATTGTTTCTCTCAAATATAATTCCCTGCTTTATGACCTCACACATACCTCTTAGTTATTATATTACTAGCCACGCCCCGCGGTTTCACCCACGTTGTACCCGTTCCCGCGGGAATTTCGGGATAAAATGTATCCCTTGTGTTATTCTGATATAACCTATATTACTGTAAAGTTTCATCCAAATCCGTTCAGTAGTTTTTGCGTGAAAGAGCAAAAAACATACATCCATACATACATCCATACTCACAAACTTTCGCATTCATTATATTAGTAGGATTGATTGTTTAAATAGAAAATCGTAAGGATCTGTCAAAACCTAAGGCAAAACTGTCCGCGTATCAACCCTTTATTGAGCCACCAACCCACCACAGTCACACAATTAAGTTATACTGCACTTTAACATACCACTTGACAAGTCCGTTTGCACAGTGGTTTGTTATAGCGCTTACTGTGTGGGGTTGCGGGTTCGTTTCCCGCCTGGAGCCAACAATATGTTGTTAGATTTCATAATACAAGCTTAACTTAAGATTTTTTCGTATTAAACGTGTGTGTTTTTGTTCGCGTATTTTTATTATAAATCACATCATAAATGCGCCTGTACTCAGAGATGTTTAATGCTCCCTTAGTAGAGACTTATTTTTTTTGAAAAATTACGTCAATTAGTAAAGTTTTGATTTAATAGACGGATCTGAGTGCGGTAGACAGAGTCCTACCCACATTTATGTGAAATAAATGTACTTTTCCATCAATTCAACCACAAATTTCATTATCCCAGGTGGGTATCGGAAGCCCGGACGGGGCGGCCCGCCTGGAAGCGCTCACCGCCGCCGCCCAAGAGGCGCGCGCCATTGGCCACCGCCACAACATCCTGCTCTCCTGGTGCCGCGAACACTGGACCCGTCTTTCTCTACCCGCACTCTTCGCTGAAATATTCGACATCCCTAAACTAGAAGAAGAAGAGGTAACTGATGCAGCTGCAGCTGCAGCTGCAACTGTAGCTACCGCTGTACCTCAGGAACCTGCCAACTGAAATGGAACTAAAACAAGTAAATTCTGTATCTCCTGATACTAATTCTATATTCTGCGTCTACCTACGGCCGATTCAATTAATCTATCATTAAAAGGGTATTTCGTTAGTCAAATATATCGATTGGCCTTGGCTATTGTGGATTGGATCAAACAATTCAACTTCATAAATTGTATGAAGAACAGTGCACTAATTGAATAACAATTTCATCAGATGTTAGACACAAAGAAATTGAATTCATGGAATGCGCCTTAAAACATATTAATTGCGATATTAATAAATGATGTCGCGAGTTAGATTGTAAAAAGTTTTGACAAATTATTTTACATCTATGCAAAGTCCAAATTCGATACGAGATAGGTTATTGGAACCGACCGACATCTTCAATACATAATATCGCCCAAATAAATTTTACATAGACATGTTTAACCGATCATGACATTTCAAGATTTGATCTCGGATTCATTTTTCTTGTAAAAATTGATGAATTACTGTTTCGGAGCTCTGGAGTTATTTAATTATCGTTTATTGGCAATAATTGGCATATCACTTATTATATTTTATTAATTATTTAAAGGTTAAAGGCTTACTTTGTTGTTTTCAACTTGAACACATCGACGCCTCCATAAGTGCGTTTCTTCCAGAACCATGCCATGAGGTATCGACACCTCTATGCTGTTTGATATGATTGGTGGAAACTAGTCCCAAACGCATCATAACATAGCTCTGGTGGATATCCACTGTTAACCTTTTATATTGCAGTTTTATTGGGGTAGTAAGTGCATGCAAAAATAAAGATAAATGTATATTTAACGCGAGGTTTTCATTTATTTTGTAAACAATAGTTACACGCAGCAGTTTTTTAAAAACTTATGAGATCTTTGAAATCGTATGGGAAGCAAAAGAAATATCAAGAGAATAATTATCAACGGCAGAATAATAGAAAAAGATCGTAACTTTAGTATGAAAATAAGAGTTAAATTGTTTTGTTTGTCAGAGCACACTTGAATAGGTTAAGTTTAAACTTATTTTGCTCAAACTTATTTTGTAGTTGTTGTGTGTTTCAACTATCGAATTGTTTTAAACATAGAGATCGTGTGAAAAAAGGTCTCATTAAAATAAGTTTATATAAACTTTGCGTCAAATAGTTTAGCTTTTTAGACCTACATTTTCTCATTTGTTTGATATTATTATCTGTAAAAGCTATAAGTTTTACCGATATCCGGAAGTAAATGATCTTTTTTGTATCAATGATATACTAGAATGGAGAAAGCATAACTTTAAGTTTGACTTTTCCTTAGTTTATGGGTTACTTTAATATTGTTTACTATTAAAAATACTATCTTATAAATAATATGTTATTAATACTATACAAAGTAAGAGCTCGAAGTTTACATAAACAAGCTCTACCTGTCTATAAAAACGAAGAAAAGTACCACGCAACCCAATATTTCAACAGCTTCGTTAAATACAAAAGTACGAGCATATAAAATGTGTTAGATTATATAGTTTTTGCATTTACTCAGCATTTTCACGGACATGCTATTATAAGATTTAATTTAGTTATTAATATGTGTTAGTGTTAAAAGTAAAATGTTTTGCTTCATGTCTTTAATGAGCATTAGGTTACCTCACCCAGTGGAGGCACACATTTTTTTAGGCTCAGATTGTAAAACGCATATTTTTATTTCTACGTATTTTAGATTGAGCGTTTATGTGAACGATACAGCGTGCATTCTTACGCGTGTCAACGCGAGCGTCTCATGTGTCACTCGCTTACTCACACCCTTTCTATTGAACTCGCCGACTCGCGGCTTGTAAACTCGCTCAATCTAAAAATGTTTAGTGCCTAAATATTTCAAAACAAACGACGTTCGTTCAAATTCTATGTAGTTATACCATAGAGTTATACATTAGCAAAACCTTTGAATGAACAGCAGTTACGTTTTTACCTTTTAAGCACTAAATATAACTACAGGTATATTTTAGTCTCACTAAGTTACTGAATTCAGAACAGTGTATGCATTTAACTTCTAAATAAAGTCAGGTAGCTGAACTTTGCGACTATTCTCTAGTTTTAGAATCATAAGTTTCGAGATTAAATTATCGCAGCCTATTCCGGTAATCAGGGGATTGATTATTCCCCCTGTTCGTTTTTAAATTGATAACTACTAGAGAATTATTATAATTTATGATCACTTAAAAATTTTCAGAATGAGTGAAATTGTTTAATCCATTGAATGAATGAAATAGAGTATTAGAAATTCAATACGATAACATATATACTATGCATTCATTATTTCCTTTAGCTGTCAACGCACACTGGTCAAAAGGCTGTGTATTCACTGATATTCAAATATATTACGGGAACGTATGTTTACTAGCCAAGCACTGGCTCGGAAACTGCAAACAGATAGTATCCGTATAGGCTTTTACATACTACGATTTGTTTACTTGTATTTCTCATTTTGTATTAGACCATGTAACAACAGCTATATATGGTCGGGATACACTTACCTGTCGATAAAGTACCTACTTGTATGACATTTCCTTACATATGTAAGCTAATTTTTATTTTTCATTTAATTAGAGTACAGCGTCTACATTTTGTAGTTTTTTTTTATTAATCAGAGTCACGTACCTGCTTGTCCACGTTTTTGATTATTACTAAAGTGTTTAGTTAGGAATTTTGTGTGTGTTTGTGCCTACTCTTGTAGGTTCTTAAAGGTCCCATATGTTACTAAGAGTGAGTTTCCGTAGAGGCAGAGCGCAGACCAATCACAACGCATGAAAGTTGTTTGACATTGTCAAAATATCTTCTTACTTACACTGTGATAGGCAAACGTGACTGTGAAACGCTACTCGGCATTGTCGTTGGCATAATACGATTGTAATTGTGTTTGATCTTACACATGGCATATTTTTGTACGTACTGTAAAAGAACACTGATGTATGTATGGACCTTTAAGCCTTCTTTCTTGACCTGCCCTTACAGTGTGAGACTGTTTTCACACTGTGAGAAGAAACTTTTAGGGTGGGTTGTTTTAATCGGTTGCTTATCGTAATATACGTTCGTTAAAAAAATTGCGACACGCGGTTGTCTGTTAAACACAAAACGTTGTTTCTTAACTTAAATGGCAGTCTGTTAATTTATTCGGGCTGCCGGTAGAAAGCCACGATTTTTTATTAAGTAGGTACCTTACATCCATTATCAATTTGTATTAATGTTTACTGGTACGTGAACGTAAGCTGAAGCAACTCACCCTCAGACTTTATTGAATTGTCTTTCTTATTGCTACTTATGATATTTTTGGAGCTGTTTAAAGTTCAGTGGCTTTCGAAATTTACTTTCAAATATATAGGTTACTCCTTGTTAAGTTGGGTTTAATATTTGGGATTTAATTTTAATCTTGATACATTTGACATTTCTTTAACTTGTATGTAAGTATACTTTCCCAAATATATTATTTCGATATTATAGTTAACAGGTAACATACGAGGGCGGTCCAAACTAACAAGTTATTTGTAAAAGTAAAATTATGGACATTCATTATTTCAGTGTATACACAGCCTTACAGTTTATGAGCAGTGTTTGGTTGAAAATGTACCCATTTTTGTCATAGTTTATAATTAAAAACATTTATCAGTGTACGTATATACCTTTAGGGTCGAATCTCTATTACATGTATTACACAGGTACTATTAATAATAAACTCTTATTTCATGTTATAATTAAAAAATCTTTATTTATATTTCGTTATGTTTAGGTTATTTAAGTCTAATTCTTGAACCAAATTGAACTGTCTGATTGAATAAGTTATGTTATTAATTTTCTTTGTTATATTGTTTCTTTTAATAGTTTAGCGTTAAAATTATATTAAAGATGTTTTATCAAGCCTGGCACACATACAGGTATATTAGGATGTCGCTTTAGTGATTAGGTTGTTAATTTGTGCAATACAATGTACTCACCGTATGTATCCGTACTATACGTATTAGTTAAAGCATATATTATAGAACACATTCTAAGTATTCTCTGCATGTCATGTACTATGAAAGTATCATTATATCTGTATGAATAAATAATTATGTCTTTTATTTCCTCCCTTTAATCTCTATCTACTTAACACAATACCTACAGCTGAAAGCATCAATATCGGAAGTTATATACACAAGCAAGAATTAATTATTTTTGTATATATACGTTTGGGCAAACCTACGCTAATCTAATACTTACTTAGTAATCCTCTGATGGTTTTTTAGACCTTCTTATCGTAAGATCGATAAGAATATACATGGATATACAGCTTAAAGTTACGTTCGATAGTAGGCGATAATGTTAATGTATAGATTACACATAGAGTAGGAACATTAAAGGGTTTATCCCATGGACTTATTATTATAAACTGGACTTAGCTCCAGCAGCCGAAAAACGAGCCGAGCGAGATGTTGAGAGCCGATGTTGTTTGTCACTTTCTAATAGGATGACCACACTTTTTCGTTAGGTGGGACAAATATTATAATGAAACTAGCTGCGCCCCGCGGTTTCACCCGCGGGGCGTTTATAATAATAAGTCCATGGTTTATCCAAAGACTTTGACAGAAATTAAATATTTACCGTCAATTGCTTATTTTGTTGTTAAACGTCAATGAACAACTTGCCGATTGACCTGGATACTTATTAAAAACTAGCTGTTCCCCGCGGTTTCACCCACAGCGCACCCGTTCCCGTAGGAAATACGGGATAAATAGTATCCTATATCCGTCTCCTGGTTCTAAGCTACCTCCCCACCAATTTTCAGCCAAATCGGTTCAGCCATTCTCGAGTTATAAATAGTGTAACTAACACGACTTTCTTATAGATATAGACTAGCTGTGCCCCGCGGTTTCACCCACAGCGCACCCGTTCCCGTAGGAAATATGGGATAAATAGTAACCAATATCCGTCTCCTGGTTCTAAGCTACCTCCCCACCAATTTTCAGCCAAATCGGTTCAGCCGTTCTCGAGTTATAAATAGTGTAACTAACACGACTTTCTTTTATATATAAAGATATTAGCATTGTAAAAAAAAAATGGTAAAATCAAACACAGGACCCGATAGGGTAAGAGTTGATGCTGTAAAAAGTACTGCAGTAAAATACTTTAAATCATGTGTAACTTCATAGAAATCGGCAGACGTAAATCAGTCGGTCCTGACTACAGGACTGACGTCGCCTTGGATGTTAAGAGTTAGACTGCATACAGACAGAAAGCAGCTCCTTGCTCACCTTGCTCTAGTCTACCAGTGCTTGTCGGAACCGGCCAGCGCTGGTACCCGGCGCAGGTAGCGGGCGCAGAGTTTTACACAATGTGCCAATCTCTGATAAGTTCCCATATACACTAGAAACCAACGCTGGATAACCCACCGATCTAGTTCAAAGTACTACAGATTTTGTTAATCTCAAAGAGTTCTATTTAGTAAGCGCTCTGCTCCACGTCAATGGAATTTAACCTTAGAAAACAATATAGTCGTAGTCTACAGGGTATAAATAAAAAATACATTCAAATGTATATCGCTTTAATGCTTAATCATATTGCCACTTTCTTAAATCACATGGAAGAAAAAAAGTATTAAATAAAATACTTTTTAAAAAACTTACATTTAAAGAAATTAAATAAATCATTTTTTATCGTTTTCTCTTTTATCATTTCGAATAACAATAACAAAGCGAACAGCTAGGTAGATAATTTGTCGTGTTCATTGTCGACGTCGCCGTTAGAACAATATTGAGTGCGTTTTTACATTTACAATCACGTGTCCGAGACATTAGGATACAACTGAACTTCTAGCAACATTCACGCAACATTAGTACTACTTTAGATTGTCTCTAGTCCAAATTGAGATTTAATTAAACATCCCTTTGCAATCAGATAGTTCCGAAAATTGTTATAAGAATTTCTCAAAAGCACAAACAATTTCCACCGATATCTGATTCATCATTTCAATATAAATTGTCAATGAATGAAATGAATGAGTTCTTTTGTAGTCATAATATTGCGAGAAAGCACATCCTAAAACACTGCACCGAAGAACGATGTTTTTCATTTATATTTTAGTAATTCAAGCAAAAACAGTTGTGAATGAACCAAACATTAACTCAAATAAGCTTTTTGAGCATGTTTCATTAAAATCACGCATTTTGGTCCCTTTGATGTTTTTGAAAAGGCATCCAGAAAAATAATTATACATCGTCCTCCGACAGAAGAGTTAATTAGAACAGTAGCAAATAAAGTATTGTCAACGTTAGAGTTTCAATCTTCACACGACGAACGAAACGTACAATTGTTAAGATAAATTACCACAAAACTATTAAAACTAACACATGAAACACACTGCAACGTGAACGAGCTCGCCGCACATCGGGCAGCACACCGACATTGTCCTAAGCGAGAATTAATAATTTAACTAAACATATGTTTTAATAATACCTACAAATAAAATAATACATTAAATAAAACGCTAATATTCAAATTATACAACACCAACAATCCTACATAATTATTAGTTGAACACTATCTAACGTTATCATAAAGAGCGCGAACGCGTGTCCGCGAACAAATCAAATGTACTCAAATTATATTTTAATAAAAAGAATTTGTCACTTTGTACATGCAGTTACGTAATGAGAATGTGTACCTAAGATTAGTGCAAAAATCTTAGATTATTCGTTAAGATATAAATTGAAATGTGAGCTGTTACGTATACGAATACGTGAGAACATTGAATAACCTCCTTTGATGTAACGGTCTACGTTGAACTTGGATTGATCTCTTCACTACTGGACTAAAACTATGGTACCGTATGTTAGTTACAGATACTCGTACAACCATCAATTAAGTATCACTTTTGAATTAAGTTATACAGAAAAAGTCGAACATTAATGGGAACCGTTGTGGTTCCAGTTTCGGTAGCGATTAAATAAATAAAGAATTGTCCTGTATTCTACTGCAAAGGTCTCTAGGTGTTAAGTAAGGAACCTCTTTGGAGCATAAGTTAATAAAATGTTGATTCCATTACGTGGCCATCGGTAAGATGACGAAGAAATTAATAATATCCAGATGAGGATGATTCAGCTTGCCCAAAGGGTCAGAAATAAACAAGTTTAAAATCAATTTGGACAACCCTTTGCACATATTTTTGAATGCGACTATGAGGGAGTACTGCGCTTGCACCCTAACAGCCTTCAATCACTCCTGTAAAGGATTTATTGTCAAGGTTAAGCAGATGTTTTGCTGATCGATATATTTGAGAGACCTTTGCTACAGTGGACGAGGCTGACCAGATGTCCAAACAATGAAGTATGAAAATAATAGCTGAAGTTAAAGTGCCGATTCATAAACTCATACTAACAGCACAACTTAGCTATCAAATAGTTTATCCCTTTCCGACATGTGCTATTTTCCAAAGAGCAAAAGAGACTAAAATACTTTATAACAATGTTTTAGTTAAAAAGCGTATAAAAATAAGGCTGATAGTATTGAAAGTAGTGTGAGAAAGTCACAACTTTGCGCAGCAGTGGCACAGTAAATTGTGAAAAAGGTGCGTTATAATAATAAAAGAGCAAGAGAACAATGAAACGAAATCTAAACACGAGACTCGATTAGAAGTTATACTGAGACACAACGTTCTGTACTTACACTACAGGCAAGATAATTAGCTGGACGAAAAACAAGACGAATAATTTTAAAACCTAGCGATTGACAAATAACTGTATTTAAAAATATATTACTACTTTAGATGAAAGAATATCGATTGACAGATAACTATGTATTCAAAAATATATTCGTATGTAAACTACTTAAGGTGAAAGAATATATTAACTTTTTAAAAGTGTTATTACGTTACTAAGATTTAGGACACATTGGAATCTAATAATTTCTACAAAATATGTTGGATCACTACATTTAGGAATCGATATCGTGAATAATGCACATTTCAATGGCGCCGCGATGAATATATATAAATTAACTTAATAAATGAATTGACATCAGAACCATACAAATGTAAAGAATTCATATTTATACAAAGATTCATTATTATAATCGGAACGTTATTACTTTAGATGAAACTGAAAAACTTTAGTTTGTGTGCGATTAGTAAAATACATAAATAGCTTACGCACCAATAAAGCGAATTGAAAAAGCATATAAGCATGTTCCCCTCTCTCCAATAAACTTTATAAGAATAGGTATATTAAAGGTCTAAACAAAATGTTGGCCAAAAAATTAAACATATTTTTTGGACGGAAAATTTGCACTGTTTTTTCTATGAACGAAACCTTAAATCGTGTCTTAATTATAATTCCCAATACATGTAAATTATTATATTGATTACATATTTTACTTGATTTTGTTGTGCATAGAAACTTAATGACATATCAAATCCCCATTAAAAATAGGATAACAGAACAAAATCATGATAAGAAGAAAATACATGAATTATATTTTGCAATAATACTGTTAATTTCTGTGCACAATATAATCTCAAATCTATCGTACATTATATATGCATTTGTTTATATTGGACAAAGCAATTGTTAAATATCATCCGGGCAAAGAGGAACATAAGGACAAGCGAAGCGAAAACAAAATGGCGGATGTCAAATAAAAAAAAAATAAACAGATTTGAAATAATAACTATTGTATTGCCTCTAGTCACCAGATAACATAATTACAAAACGAGGCAACATTCATTTAAGACAAAGAGTATAACATTTAAGGGCGTTATAGTATAGCATAGCATATCTACAAGTATTTACAAGAGCCACCATTTATTATGTATTGTTCGTACTTACACGTTACACATGACGTATAAAAAGTTAGTACACTATCCAGCATCTAATTTAAGTAAGACATACAACTGAGTAATCAGTTAAAAATCACCACAAAATCATTTATTTTACCTGCATTCAGTTATAATTAAACAAAATAATTTGATATTACATTATTCATTTTTTAAAATATTTAATAACATAAAAATAATCTAATTTCAATTCGATTAGACAACTGACATTTCTGAGACATTGAAATGTCAAATCAGATGTCAAAAGAATAAACATTTTTTTAAACTTTTATACATATAAGCGTTAGGTCAATTACATTCTACGGGAAACTTCAACACTGAGCCACTTACCGCTTAGAAGCTAAAATACTTTTAAGAAAATCCTCATATTATGATACATATATAGAGAACAATTATTGTATATAAGGTAGCCATTTCTAACAACTCCTTAGTCATATAAAAATGGTCTGTGTGTAAATAAATGAAATCGATCTGAATAGCAGACATTTGTCAAAGGAAGAGGAAGAGGAAGGAAGCTATTTGTTTATGTATTTATATTCAAAGAAATACCAAACTATTTAGCCACGAGAAAAAGGCGATCAAAATCTAAAAAAGATTAATATTACCCAAAGAATGAAGCTTTTTAGCTCAATACCATTATGTTACCAGTGTTATTAGTTATTACGGTCTTTTGACCGTAAAAATTTGACCGTTTGAATGTAGAAATAATTGCCGAGTGTTTAACCGCTGTTTAGTTTACATTCGAGAATCCTACGCGATTTACCCAATTAGCCGACAAATTATGCGCGTGAATTAAGCAACTAGGTGGCAAATTACATATTATTATCTCCTCACAACTATCCCAGTATAATCATAAACTACCAGTTAACCAGCAATCACTATTGTGGGCGATGTAATCGTCCCGGCCAATTCCTAAGCCAGTAGACTCGTGTGGAAATTTTCAATCGTAATGCCTCCATTTTATCGATCGCCCTATTCCCGTGACGTCACATTCCCGAACCAGAAACACGGATTCAACCTTCGTCCTAGAGGTCCCATGGTGTAACGGTTAGCACTTTGGACTTTGAATCCAACGATCCGAGTTCAAATCTCGGTGGGACCTATAAATACATATTTTTCGAATTCATTTTTCTATTGAAATTATATACTGAAATTTTCAATTTAATATAGCTTATTTCTGTAGATATTTAAAAAAAATATCTCGATTGCGTTCTGTAAGGACACTTTAACATATTATGTTACGCACTTTAAATAACAAATCGCATAAACTGAAATATGTAGTATATAATTAATTATTGATAATATTGGATAATTCATGTGAAACACAAAATAATTAATTTCATATAGGGGTGTTAGTCCGTGTTAGTATGACCGTATGAATACGAAATATATTAAATACATTATTGTCATAAATAATGAAGAAATTAACTTAAAAATGTTAATAAAATGACATAATTAAACATTGGACGTTCAATTAGAAAAAAAGGACAAATAACAGTAAGAAAACCAAATACGTCATATAAGCAAAGATTGTTGACAGAGACAAAATCGCATTAGAACAGCAGTTATAGCAGATAATATTTTAGATTTCAATAATAAGTAATCTTGTACACTGAAGTTACTCGAATTAAGTAGGATTTATATTTGTACAGAATATTCGACAAAAATTGACAAAATGTTAGGATTAAGTACCGATTAAATTAAGGGCATTCGGGGATAAGTTATGTTAAGTAATTTTCAAACGCGAAACTTTTAATAGATGTTTCACTTTTGCGTAATAAAGACCTATTGAAAAATATAAAACAATTAAGTCATTAACCGTTGTACTCAGAGACGATTTAAAAAAGGATTTCTTACTAGTAGTAAATGAGTGATTTTTGAAATGTAATTTATGAAAAATTACGCCGATTCGTTAATTGGGCTTTTGAAAAAAAAAAGATTTTTTTAATGTATTTTAAAACTTTATTTTTAATTATATTGATATTTAATGCAAAAAACTTAAAAAAAATGTTTTTTCAATTAATTATAAACAATTAAAAATTTATGAAATTTAAATAAAAATCACGTGACTATAAACGCGCCAAGATTGGTCACCGTAGTTGTGACGTCATAATGTTATAGCTATTTAACCATAAGTACGTACAGCGTTTACAATCAAGATTCCCGCCCTTTTATTCTCTTTCCCTCCAAAAGTTTGCGATGTAACCGAACCTCTTTTCATAAACATATAAAAAGTTTGCGATGTAACCGAACCTCTTTTCATTAACATTAACTAACATTATGACGTCACACGCGCTCGGGTTTGTTCGGGAGTTGTCGGAGTGTCTTCGGTTTAGTTATATTAATTATAATAAATTAATTTTTATTTTGAAATAACTTTTGAATTATTGCGAAAAAAAAAGAAAAAAATATAGTTTTGTTATAAAACTAATATATAATCTTTCCATTTATCACAAAAATTTTTTTTTTCAAAAGCCCATTTGCCGGTTCGGTTTCATTGAACTCTCTGTGTACGGAATTTATTTAGCGCCTAAATATGTTAAGTAAACAAATGACGTTCGTTTTAAATAGTACTCTATTTCGTGCAGTATAAAATACAATTTGAACGAACAGCTCTTTTTTCTTCGATATATTTAGGTACCAAATAGATTTGAGAGTTCTGTGTGCAAGCTTGAGAGTTCCATAATATGTAAGTATATAAAGAGGAAAATGGAACTATTATTTAATTGTTGATTTTGATTAAGCGTTTGATTATTTAAAAGCCGTTTTTACCATCATAAAATCTCAATTTTCTGCATTCAGGGGTAAATTATTTTAAATCCTTAGTATTTGGCGTTCTACAGCATTACAAAGAACAGTGGCAAACTAAAGGTGACATTTGTCATCAGTCATCACAGTACAAATTTATTTGAAAATAATTGTACCGATATTTCACTTGTTACCTCACCTTACTAAAGTGCAATGCTGAATCGTTGATACACTAACTGCCGTACTATGAGACGACATCATGATTATAGAGGTTAATGAGTATAATAGATATGTGTTGTCACATTAATTATTTAATTGACATCTTTAGCTACGGCAGTTAGATCAATTAATGTTTACGTCCAATAATGCAGTGCAACATAATTATATTGTAAATAATTTATATAGCGGTGTCTTTATTCTTAAAAGTGGCATATAAATGTCTTGGGTCGCGTATGAGCCTCTCTGTCATATGTGGGTATGTTTTCTATCTAAACAGTACATTTGCGTGTCATTAATATATTAGTTTTGCATCCTAAGCCACTTAGCGACGGCATAAAATTATATATACATAAATGTAACTCAATACTGTTATCTAGAACCTTTGAGACGGCTATCTGGCTGTGAAAGTAATTGAATTCGCTGTGATGATTAACTTGACAACTAAGGACAATAATTAATATTTGTAATATCCATTATAAACTATAAGTTAGCATTTTATAAATAATTTGAAGCGTTGTTACCCTCGCGCGGGTAATGAGTGATGTCACAGTCACATTTATAAAGCGTTCGTGTCGGATAAGACACACGTCATCATAACATAAGCAAGTTTTTTTATGTGGTGCTAGTCAGTCATGTCATTATTGTCGAGAAGATTGAAGAGAAGAAAATACACGATATGTTCCAGAGATTTCGAAATGCCATTATTATAGGTGTCACAAGACAATATGACCATTGCCAGTTACGACAAAGTCTTGTATGACATTAATCATGTATGACATTTAAACATTGACAGATCAAATTAGACAGCTGAAGAATAATTTTCGAACAAGGTTTGATTTGGCAGACTTGACAGTTTAAATAATACTGTGACAAGCTGACATTGCTGACTTTCACCGTGGTTGTGTGTTTCACTTTTTGGTCGGCGTGCCGCGTTGCGTTAGCCCCTCGAACCGTTTGAACGTGTAGTTGATGAACACCCAATCTTTGTACGCAACCTCGCCGTCTTGTGTGATAGGGGCCGCCGCTGAAACAAACACAGAGATTTGAGATTTTGATTAGTGTTACACTAATCTAATAATACAATATGACATTAGTATCTTCAACGAAAGGCTTTCGTCTTAGAAACCGAAATCGAAAATTCAATCAGCAACTGGACTTTTAGTGAACCAAGGCAAAACTTTAAACCCATTTCGAACCGACTTCAAAAAAAGGAGGAGGTTCTCAATTTAACTGTATGTTTTTTTCTCACATTATTATTTTACTCATTGACTATCTGGACGTAATCAGTGTAAGTAGTTGAACTATCATTTTATCCCAAAATCACAACGATAACAAGACAATGCATGGATCAACTTTTTATTATATTCAGCCTGCACTGTCCCATTGCAGGGCAAATGCCTCGCTCCCTTTCTTTCATGGAATAGCTATTAAAATAAAAATGTCAAACGTACGTATTTCAAGCTTGACATCTGGGAAATCGTCGAAGTTGGAGGTGTCATCTATGGAGCGCACTTCAACGGAGATGGCGGCCGGACGCTCCCGAACGTGGCTCCAGTCGACGCCGCGGAAGAAAGGCACAGACTTGACGTCTTCTATACCTCGCTGGGAGCCCAGTCTGTGGGGAGAGAGGTGATGTAACAGTTCATTTTATAAGTTCATATAGATTAATAGCGCTAGTGGCGTATTTTGACAAAGCAATGAGCTCATTGGGATTGTTAAGCAGCGTCCAGCTCAGCCCTTACTTAGATGATGGATAATGTATCTGATAATAAATTTGTATCTGACCGCTACCGTGCTTCGGAGGGTACATAAAACTGTCGGTTCCGGGTTGACCTCTAACCGTTTCCTTCATTGCGATGTGAAGTTTCAAAGATCTTTACAGAAGAAATTGTCTATGGAAAATCGTTCTTATTTGTTTACATTAGACAACTACTAACGCCCTTACTCAGAGACGTCGAATCCTTCCTTAGTAGAGATTTAATGAGGGATTTTGATATGTATTAGTTAGATGTCGATTTAATGGACGTGCGGCAGTAAGAAGTTCAAAAAGTTTTGTTGATCTATTACGAAGAAGAGTTTGTTGATCCTTATACCTCCTATCAGGTTCAGAACAGAAGCGTAATATAGTGTCCCTCGCTTCTTCGCTTATCGGTATTTCAGGTGGGAACGTGAGCGACTCTCTCCAGGACATCACTTTGCGGTACGTCTCTTGAGGCGACTCCGAACAGAATGGCGGATACCCGATCAGCATTTCGTACCTGCAAATAATGAGACAGGCTTTTGGTATATAGACTTGGTACAATATTTTGGACTTGGAGCTTTGGCAAGCAAATGGTTAAAAATCTGGAGATATGGAGCTTAGATAAATTAGTACGGTCAATACGGTCATGATGTATGGGAATCAGATTATACTAAATTACTAAGTCCCAATTTGTATTGCAAATAGGTTTAGCACATAAATAAAAATACAGTTTCGCTTTTAAATAATCGCTTTAGCATTGCTAAATTCAACTCCATTTCAGAGCTGTACACTAATTATTTGTCTGTTATATCAACTCTTGACTAAACAACTGTTAACCATTTCCAATTAGGTATCTGTCGCAACGACAATCGCACTTGGAAATATAATATTCTATAGAAATATGCGCATAGAGCAATGTCATCAATCGCTGTTCTAAATAAACAAATAAAAATCGCATAGCAATATTGACACGACAAAATTAACTTTGAAAAGAGAAAACCATTTTCTAAATTCAAACATCTGTCATACAATTGTGACTATCACTATACTTAATGACAGTTGTATTATTTAGTTTTAGAACTGTATAAATGTTTCCCATAGAGACAATTTTGATATAATTAACCAGAATCTGAGTTCAGTAGCCTGCGAATTCACGCGTTGAGAATTGGGAAAGATACTATTAAAAGATTAGCTTGGTTAAAAACAGTTTGTGTTAATCTGTTTGTGCAAATCAAAAGCGCTTCCAAAAAAATCAAGAGTCAAAAAAATATATTTTTATATACTTTCGCTTTCATCACTTAGCTAAAACATGGGAAGTTTGGTAGAAGTTGAGATGCCATTCAAAATTCCGTGCAGTATTTTAAAGTTTCCATTTGGCTTCTTTTTTGAGAGAACTTAAATAGTCACGCGAACATTTAATGAATCAAAATAGTACGATATATTTCAAAGTCAGATCACTGCACCGAATTCAGAGTGGCAATATTGTGTATACTAATGAACTTACATGATAACGCCCAAACTCCACCAATCAGCTTGTGGGCCGTACCCCGTCTGCAGGAATACTTCAGGAGCGATATAGTCCGGAGTCCCAACAGTGGAGTAAGCCAACGCGCGGCGGTTCCTCTTCCAAGACTCGGCTCGGCGTTTGGAGTCCATAGCAGAAGACGACGTTGAAACTACGATAAAAAATATATGTAAATGGGGTGACAGTAAAGATGTATCACTGTCACAAACTTGATTGGGTAATTAATATTGATTGGGAGTATTTTTGACACTGCAGCCGCCATTGTGGATGTTGTAAGATGTTTTATGTTTGCATTTTTGTCAAATCATCCGCACTGTATTGTTACTTTAAGTGTGATGAGAGGCCTTTGCCCTGCAGCGGCAATTACAGGCTAATGCTTAATTCCTTAAGGATGTAGTGGCATATGACAGCAACAAAAGTCCCCGAAGAAGGAAAATACAAATTACGTATAGTTATCACAGATGTTACGATCTTGATGAAATTACATCATCGACGGATACAATCTTGTATCTATGGATCCTAGAGTTCCCCACATATTTTTCTACGAGTATATACAAAACAAGTAACATAAAAAGTAAAATTATATGTACAATCCTTAAAAAAATGCTGTGTCAAATGTATTTACAGTGCATTATTAAAACATAAAGAAAACCTGTAAGAAAGGCTACATCAGTTGTCAAAGTCTCCATACCACAGCAGAACAACAACAAAAAAAACATTGGAATAAAAAACACATTACCGAGACATCAATGCTGTAAGATAAACCAGGGTAAGCGACATATTTTTAGCATGACAGCCAACCAAACCAAAAAAAGAAACAAAAAAATACAACCTATAATTACAAACAGTTGACATACACCAAGCCCCATAGCTGAAATATACCAAAAATATGTCAGATACCCTATTTTACCTTCGTAGTGTCGATATAGTAGATACTGACTGAAGTCAGAAGGTGTCGCCCTTGATAGGTCTCTGTAGAAATCTGTGCGATGGCTTTTCTTGAGGCCAGTACAAAGACCAAAATCGCTGAGTTTGATGTGACCGCGGGCGTCCAGTAATAAATTATCCGGCTTGATATCTCTGGAAAATGAAATGAAATGTGGTTTTATTACAATATATTTCATGCAAAGTAATAACAAATCAGAACAAAATTGAACTAAACCAACAAATCCAGACTATTAACAAATATTTGACACAATGATAATGTCACTTGTAGAAAAAATATGAAATTGAGTGGGTACCAAATTTATTTTATTGGACAAAGACATTATGCATTACACTTTGATGCATCATCAGATTGTTTTCACAACTTACAATACGTAGCTTTGTTACCTCATCTCTGACATTGTACCATAGGTGCCAGTAGTTATCTCTGTATTCTTTTACTTGTTATTGTTTTATATTAATATAACACTCACTATGATATGACTATTATATTTATGTAGCATTGGGGTGTCCCTTGGTTAAGTTAAAATAAAATATAGTCTACATACCTATGAATAAATCCAAGTTTATGTATACTATCGATAGCGAGAGCCGTTTCAGCCACATAGAATTGCGCGCATTCTTCACTGAGGGTGTCTTTTTTCATTAGCAGTGTCATCATATCGCCTCCGGGTAGGAACTCCATTATGAGGTACAAGTTCATGGGATCTTGGAAACTGTAGTACATTTTGACAACCCATTGATGGTCAGCTTCAACTAAAATGTCACGCTCCGCTCTCACGTGGGCCACCTGAAATATAGTGTCATAACAATTAGTGAAATCTTGTCAAAATTGTTTCATTAACAAAAAAAGGTAAAGATAAGTATAGTAATAGCTTGTAATGTCCCACAGCTGGGCAAAGGCCTCTCATCTCACTGAAAATATCAGTACAGTGAGAATTAGGCGTAATCACCGCTTGCCTAATGTGGATTGGTGATATCGAACAAAAGAACGTCACGGTAGCGTTGATTAAGAAATATCACTATAGACCCACTCATTCAAATAATTATTTGGTTCAGCCACTGAGTTACACATCAATTGAGTGTCAATTGGATCGGGATAGGAAAGTTAACCTAATTTTGTTCCTAGCAAAGTACTAGTATCAATTAGAAATCATATCAATCAAGTTGTTTAATACATTCTGTTTCAAGTAGGTTCCCAAATATGTCAATGTCCTTTGGAATCACTAGTTCTCTCCCACACAATTCCTAGAATTGACCTCTTATTATTTCTACGTACCTGTTCTTTTTCTAACATGTCTGCTTTCCGGAGTATTTTCATGGCGTAGACATGACCGGTGTCTTTCTTTTGAACCAGCCGCACCTCACCGAAGGCACCTCTTCCTATCACCTAGAAACAAAAGATATATAGCTCATCAGTTTAATTAAGGTCTAACCAAATACTAAAGTTCATAAAAAAATTTCGGCGAGATAGCGCATCGAATAGTGACTTTTGCATTTACAATATTAACAAGTGAATAAGTAGGGGTTCCGTGCTTCGGAGGGCAAGTTAGGCCTTCGGTCCCGGTTATTTTCTACGGATAGTAATCGTTACATGAGCAATGTCAGAGGCCTTTGGCGGCAGAATAACTCTGACACCAGGATTGGTCAGGTTGACCATCCACTCGATGAAGAAGAAGACCACGCATTATTATCAGCATTTAGCTATCTAATGGTTTGTCCCTTTCTGACATACGTTGTTTTCCAAAGAGCAGAAGAGATAAACACTTTATGAATAAAGCTGTTTATCATATCTTTGGATCCCTAACCTTGAGCGGTTCGAAGTCCTCGACTCCTAGCCTGGATCTCTTGAGCCTAAGGAACTCTGTTTCTTTCTGGGCATGTTGTTGTCGCTTCTCCTGCTTCTGGCTTTCTGTCAAGCTTTCATCCTTCAAGGTTTCTTCTAGCTTCTCCAACCTGGAAAGGGTTTGGAAAACCATTAAAAGTGATTTAAACAAATATGGCGACAGGTGATCATTTGTTTTAATAAGTATAAAAATGATGGTGAGTTATCTCTATGAGCTGATTAAAAAAACCCGCAGGAGATTCTCAATTTGTTAAGATATTTTATGGTATATTTGATACCTCTGTTTTCTATGAACAGATTTCGAAAATTATTTGTGCAGGTGAAAGGACTATTCTATCTATTTCAAAATAGGGGTGGATCTAAAAGTTCAAAGTCAATTGTTTTTAAGGACAGTACATTCCTGTTAGATCTTCTAGTGTGGAACCTTTCATTGATGTTGAGCAGCAAAAAACGGTATTAAAATACCATTACATACCTCTGCTTCCTCTCCAAATGCTGGGCGATGAGGTTGGTGTAGAAGTTCTCTAAGGTGACCTTCGCCTTAGTCGCTTTGTCAAGCGTGTGCCCGCTGAAACGGATGTTATCCGTTCCAGTCATTTCCAGCACCCCTGAGGACAAACAACCAACAAATATTAGTAACTAGCTGTGCCCCGCGGTTTCACCCGCAGCGCCCCTGTTCCCGTGGGAATTTTGAGATTTTTATTCCTTATTTTTCTTATATAAAGACCTTGTCCTGACAATAAGGAACACATTAAAAAAAAATCATCCGATTTGGTGCAGTTGTTCTGAAGTTATGCGCTTAGCAACAGATTCAGCGATTCATTTTTATATTATAGACTAGCTGTGCCCCGCGGTTTCACCCGCAGCGCCCCCGTTCCCATGGGAATTTTGAGATTTTTATTTCCTATAAACCTCACGGAGCCCGAGACCTATCCAACGAATGCAAAACCGTGGAAATCGGTTCGTGCGTTCTGGAGTTATAGCGTCAGGGAGGAAAACCCGACTTATTTTTATATAGTAGATTAAAGTAAAGTTAGGTAATAGTAGTTTATGCAACTGTCATATAAGGAAGGGTATTAAAACACGAGTGTGAGTTTATGAAACGAGCGTAGCGAGTTTCTTAATAGTAACGAGTGTTTTAATACCCGTGTTATATGCAGTTGCATACACTACTTTATCTTCACTAATGCAATTAATCAAACAACAAGAGTTTCTTCTCTTTGTTTTTACGCTGACAATAGTTTTTCACGCGTACGTGTATTGTCCCATGGTATTGTCACAGTGAACTTGCCGCCATTAAAATCTAACCAATGAGAGCGCAGCTGCGCGTAGGGCCAATCAGGAGCGAGCGAGATCTTACCAAAGAGTTTTGTGTATGTAAGTTTAATAGTTTCGACGAAGTTTTCACGTATAACCCAACTGTTTTCAAAAGCCAGCCTAATATCAAAATTTTATACAACTTGTATGAGGATTTTGACATAAGGCTCGCCAGGTTAATTGGTCGCGTTATAATGATGTTATAAATGAGATTTTACGATATCGATGTGGATATTATACCATCATGTGAAATTGCTTAAATTGAGTGTTTTGTTGTCTGCGCTATAACAGTAGTAATTATAAGTCAAGTATTGGAAACATAAGTAGAATGTTACAACATTAGTGTAGATAAAGTAATTAAAGAAAAGTAAAGCCTGTAATGTCTCACTGTTGTGCAAATTAAAGTTAAGATAACAATCCTTCGTCATGTACAAAGAGTATTTTATAAGTTAGCCGAGGTAGTCAACTCCGACACTAAGCTGTATAGCAAAAAATATCCCAAAGGAGGATAGGGGTTGACTTTGTCTTAAATAAAATCTTGAATTGCATCTTTATATCCTAGCCAGGGAAAAGAGAATTCGCCGAGTTAAAGGAATTAAAGGTTTTTCATTTGCCAACAATGACAGGTTAATCTTAGGATTCCTTTCGTTTTTCATGACAAAAATACAGAAACATACGAGTATCTACCGTTAATTTGATTCCGAAAAACAAATAAATAACTATAAGTAATTTACAAGAACCACTCTTTTTACTTAACGTCACTTCTTAAGTAGATTTAGATTTAGTTATTTATCAATAGTCCTTCGTAATTTGATTTTGAATGAACACGTTTGACACGAAGTGCACACTAATTACACATTAATAAGATGTTGATCCCAGTGAAATTACTCAATCACAGCACAAAATGACGACGATGAAAACATTTATGAGAAAAATAAACAAACCTTTGCTTGTACCACGAAGACGGAGCGGCATGAGTCTAAGAAAACTACGTTTAAATAAATCACAAACAATGCAATGTTTATTAAATACAATAAACAATATTGTTTATATTTTGAAAACAAAGTGTACACTCAATGATGGTTCAATAAAGAAAGGTTATTAAGTGAACTGAATGCACATTAAGGGCGGTTTCACACTAGCGTTATTTTCTGCATGCTCGTTTCGTCATACGTGGCAAAACGCGCGCTACATTCGCACTTTAAAAGACCCAGTAGCACGTATGACTTATGCTGGCTTATTTCAGCGTCTTCATTCGTATCGAAAATATCTCTCGGCAGCTCGCGTTCACAAGTGCGTTAACGCCCGATCGTATTGTGCGTATGGCAAAATTAGCACCTACACACGCCTTCATGCTCTTCTGAAAGCGATACAATAAGGGCGTATAAAACACCTCGTCTGTACCCGCCCTAACACCTACAGACGCTGAGTATCGATCGGTATTTAAATAACCCTGAGTCAAATGACACTGAAAACATTATTCGTTTGTCGCTAAGAACCAACGCTTATTGCTTTGAAGTTTATGTGGAAAATTCTGTCTTGTTCCGTGTTGAAAAAAGGTAGAGCAGGTTTTAATGCGGATTGCGGACAAGAAAACAAACATGTAGAAAGGAATGTTAAGTATAAGCCTGTAATGTGCCACTGCTTGGCAAATGCCTCTCATCTCACCGAAGATATCAGTACAGTAAGGAAGAGCATCTAAGCATTTGTATATTTTCTTTCAGGGTTTTAAAAGTGTGAGTATAATTTATTTACACAAAAATGCCTGTATGAATAGAAAAACAGCTCAATAACACAAGTTAAGTAAGAACTGTTAAGAAACATAATTGCAATTAAACAAACACAATTTATACACTTCATCATAAACGGTTTATGTTGTAAATGTACGTTAGAAATCGAGATACTTATCTAATGCCTAGTCTACTTAGCGTAATGCTCATCTTATGCAAGTGTAGCCACGAATAATTTCAACGCCACCTACTGAAATATATTCTACATACGTTAATTTAAAGTTTAGTTTAGTATAACAATTATAGAATAAGAACAGAAATGTTAGATAACTTATTTCCTCCTCACTGTACTGACATCCTCCGAGAGATGATATTGCCCAGCATTAGGACATTACAGTCTATCGCTTCTATTTAACTTACTTCCTAATATTTCATTACTCAACTTATAAAAAATGTTGACCAATTACGAGCTTGAAAAGCAACATCCAAAAAAGTTAAAGGAGCTCAATTGATTGGATTTTTTACCACAACAATTTAGACAAATATATCGGACGTTTTAGACTGCTTAAAAGACATACAAGCCATCAGGTAAAACCATTTCTACCCCCACCATTTCTATGAAAAGATTTGACTAACTTAACTTCCAAAAATCGCGACGCTTAGCTCAAGCATTCATTATACAAATATGTGGTCTAATCTTGGTCTAATAATAAAATGTACACACAATACTCTGTCGCAATACAAAAAAAGAATACAATAACAATACAAGTACAATTGCTTAGAGAAGTGCTAACCAACTTCAAGGTTAAACTGAAATACAGGTGGTCTTGTGCTCTCGTATTATGACGAGTAAGAAGATTAAACACGCCACTTATGTGCGGACAAGCTTGTATACTTATGTACACACAAACAATAACACATTGTTATTATTCATTTAGTTAAATCATTCTACAACTAATCATGTTCTCAAGTTTTTGAGTAAACATTTTTCATCACAACTCTACCTGTTATTTCAAGATATTATAGTTTGTTAACTGAAATAAGTTCTGAATGTTAGTTTGGTACTTTTATTGTGTTTAAAGATACGACTATCATGAATGGGGGTAATATTTTTGTCACTGTCTCGTAAGAATCTCTGTTTTATGTGGCTGTCACTGAATTTATAGATGAATATACTAGACAATTAAACCTACCTACATGAAGTTCGAAATACGTTAATATATCATGTTACAACACAAACACCGATGCCTGAAGATCCCCTTCGCATTTGGCACACAATCGTTGATATTCGAAAATGGATTGTTAAAATTAAGTTTTGTTTATATTCTGAACCTTCTCTTTCTATGTGCCTATATACGAGGGCGGGTCAATAAGTCCGTGACTTTTTGAATTTCCGACCTCTTTACTGAAACAATAATACTGGTCCCGTCAACAGGCATCTGTCAGTTGACTCCTCTGAAAATTTGAACTTGCTGCGTCAGTTAGTTTGTGTTTTACAGCTATCTTTATCAGACTACTCACTAATTTGACGAGAAAATGGAAAAAAGTGAATTTCGTGTGCTTATTAAGCATTATTTCTTGCGAAAAAAAACCATTACCGAGACCAAGGCAAAGCTTGATAAATACTATGGGGACTCTGCACCATCGATTTCCATGGTAAAAAAGTGGTTTACTGAATTTCGTTGTGGCCGTACAAGCACTAAAGATGCCGAGCGTCCTGGACGCCCAGTTGAGGTCTCTACACCCAAAACATTCGAAAAAATTCACGATATGGTGTTGGCCGACCGAAGATTGAAAGTGCGAGAGATTGTGGAAGAAGTAGGGATCTCGCATGGCTCAGTGGTTTCAATTTTGAATGATCACTTAGGCATGAGAAAGCTGTCCGCAAGATGGGTGCCGCGTTTGCTCACAGTCGACCACAAACGCAATCGTGTAACAACTTCACAGGAAGGTTTAGCATTGTTTAATCGTAATATGGAGGAGTTTTTGCGCCGTTTTGTAACCGTGGACGAAACGTGGATCCATCACAACACACCAGAGACCAAACAACAGTCAAAACAGTGGGTTTACAAGGGTGAATCGGCGCCAAAGAAGGCCAAGGTGGGATTGTCGGCCAATAAAGTTATGGCGACTGTTTTTTGGGATGCACGCGGGATAATCCACATTGACTACCTTCAAAAGGGAAGAACAATCAATGGGGAATATTATGCCAACTTATTGGCCCGATTCAATGACGATTTAAAAAGAAACCGACCTCATTTGGCCAAGAAAAAAGTTCTTTTCCACCAAGACAATGCAAGGGTGCACACATGTGCAGTTGCCATGGCCAAAATCCATGAATTGGGCTATGAATTGCTCCCTCATCCGCCCTATTCTCCAGATTTGGCTCCGAGCGACTACTTCTTGTTCCCAAACCTGAAGAAATGGCTTGGTGGAAAAAGATTTGACTCCAATAATGAAGTCATCTCGCAAACAAAGGCCTATTTTGACGACCTCGACAAATCATATTTTTTGGAAGGGATAAAAAAATTGGAGAAGCGTTGGACAAAGTGTATAGAGCTCAAGGGAGACTACGTTGAAAAATAAAATATATTTTTAATAAAAAAATCTGTCTTTTATTGCAAAAGTCACGGACTTATTGACCCGCCCTCGTATAATATAGTCTACGGCCAGTATTAAACTAGATTTTTAATACTCATACGATATATAATTTTAGTTGGGTTACTTATATTCCTCCTCACTGTACTGATATCTTCAGTGACATGAGAGGCCTTTGCCCAGCAGTGGGATACTACAGGCTAATAATATAATTCGTTACCCTCTCACTGTACTGATACCTTCAGTGAATGGAGAGATCTTTACCTAGCAGGAGATATTACAAGCTAATGATTAACTTTTACTTTTACGAACGTGTATTATATATGTTTAAATAATGTATCACAATTTATAAAATACAATGGTATAATACTAATGATTTAACGCTCCAAATAAAATAAATTGAAAAAATAAAATAAGTATTATAGTCGTAGTAATCGAATGTAAATGTACATTTGATAACAACATTTAATATTGTCACAACGGACTACATTCGACATAACGACTTTAGCTAACCAACTATATTTTTAAAGTATCTTAAACTAGCTATTCCTATTTTCTTACTAGCAGCGCCCCGCGGTTTTACCCGCGTTGTGCCCGTTCCCGTGGGAATTTCGGGTTTTTTTTTACATAAAAACCTTCCTCTTGAATCACTCTACCTATTACAAAAAACCGCATCAAAATCCGTTGCGTAATTTTAAAGATTTAAGCATACAGACAGACAAACAGACAGACACGAAAAAGAGACGACTTTATTTTATACTATGTAGTGATATAAAAACCTTGTCCTGACAATAAGGAGCACATTAAAAAAAGAATCATCTAATTTGGTGCAGTCGTTCTGAAATTATGCGCTTACCAACACATTTTGCGATTCATTTTTATATTATAGATTACGCTAATATGTTAGGGGTTAACCAAGTTATATAATAAACCTTAAGAGTTTTTTGTTTGTTTAAACACGTTAATCTCAAAATTAACCATAAGATGGGAATGGAAATGGGAATACAGATGGGACTATATAATATAGTAAAGCTGAAGATATATAGCCACATCACATAAGAGGAAGGTTAAGCTTTTTATTGCTAAATTTTCTCAGGTAAAACCGCAAGGCGCTGCTAGTATTTTTATGCATGTATACGTATCCGACACTAACGGCGGGTTGCTTCAAACGGTTAGTTATCGTAACATACGTTCGTTAAAAGTTCACGATTAAATTAGCTGTTAAATGTCTGTTAAATACAAAACGTTGTTTCATTACAACACGACAGTCTGTTAAAGTAATTCCGGCAGACAGTAGAAAGCCACGATTTTTCATTTACTTACGTCTGTTGAGACTGATATTTAATGTTAACTGTTACTGGTGCGTAAGCGCTGTAGCAACCGGCCCTAAGGACTCAATCCTTATACAATAAAATTATCTAAGTCTCTTCGCAAACCATTTCACTTAGACCTTAGAGTTAGACCAAATACTTACACCTCTCCGAACTGTACCCCGGCCACAAATAATTCCATAATTTGATCAGTGCACAAGTACGCATCGCTAACTCACACCAAAAACTGTAAGCCTTCACAGACATGAAGACGCGCCACTTTTGATATCTCTATTGTTACCACATTCAATTTACGAAACTGGTATTGCGAAACGATTACTTTAATTATACATTATGTACACAAATACATATTTATATCTGAAGGTTAATAGGCGGAGTCTCTTTTTTTGTTTTCAGTGAATTTTACCTGGTAGGCAGCTGCACACGACAAGAGAGAAATATTTTATTTTCTCTCATCTCTAAATATAGACAGATATCTCTCCCTCTATCCCCCTGCCTCTCTCTCTGTCTCTTCACCTTTCCCTCCCTTACTCTTTCTCGCGCTCTCACTCACTCCCTCTCTCTCGCTCTCAGTCTCTCCCTCTCTCTCTCGCTCTCAGTCTCTCCCTCTCTCTCTCGCTCTCTCTCTCTCTCTCACTTTGCCTCTGCCCACACTTGATACTATCAGTAAAACTAGTAGCGCTACTAGCCACGACCTACAATAATACCAATTAACACCCAATTTCAATTGGAGATTTGGGCAGAATAATGGCCGCTATATTTATAGCCTACTCTAATGATCCAACAACAATTCATCGTTAATACCTTTTGAGATTTGTGGTTATATCAACCCAAATACGTTTAACTATACTAACCCAAATTCGGAATTAACATACATGAAATAATTACTTAATTTTTGGAGAAAAGTATCGTTGACCTACTGCAAAAAAGGATGCGTAACTGTGTTGTACAAGTCAGACGGGCAGTGCAGGCAGAGTGTAATTCACATGTTTTACTGTAGTCATTCATTCATTTTGAGAAGGTTGAAAACCCTGGTGTCAGGGTTTTAGACCACCTAATGTCCTCCGACATAGTTTACCGATTGAAACAACGGCACCGACTGCTCAACATACCATCCGAAGCACGGTAGCGCTCAGATTGAAATGCCACTATCCCATCTATACTACCCATCGAAGCTGCACCTGATTCTAGCAATATATATTTTTTTTGTCTTAGGCCGCCACAAGTATTTTTCTAAGCCTCACTTGAATAATATACTCATAAACGTTAATTAAATCAGCAATTAACTAATTGACGTATTTTTATACTGACCACATCAAACATTTCTTATTAAGCTCTCCTAAAGAATCATGTAACGACTCTGAGTATAGGCGTAACCGCTGAACCACCAAAAACCATACAATATTTATGTTATATCAAAACCTCTACAGTATTAAATCATCAACAACCAAACTCAATTGCGAAGTACTTTCTCCATGTGACAACATGCATTATTTCACGCTGCAACGGTAAGTTAAACAACAAAGGAGAACATTATAAAGCTACCAACAGATCGACCCCGGCGCTTGGAAAAATCCAACATCATGAGTCATACTGTACTTGTGTGGTTTTACAGTTCGCGGGAACAAAGAGCGTATTTAGAAATGGTTGTTGCCTCAACGCTGGTATGTACAGTCGGTATATCGGTGCTACGTAATTAAGTACTCTGTCAAATTATTAAATCAGGAATTCTTATTAAAAGTTCAAGCTGTTTAGTGGCCAACACTGGTGTAGAAGTTTTTTGACCGCTTAAAGAGCTCAGACATGTTTTAACGACTGAAACAACCAGGACCGAAAATATAACGTGACCTGAAGTATTCATAGACATGTAGAAGCTATAATATGTACATAACGCATAGAAACTCTTATATAAGCACACTCGACAAATCTAATTGCTACGCAGTTAAGTACTGTCTTCTAAATCCGAAAATTCTCTTTAAAATGAAAAAAGATGTTTAAGAAGCTTAAATATGAGAAGGTTCTTAGTCTGATCGGCCTTTGGACAGGACCATCTGAGCACACTAAGTATCATACGAGTACCGTCATAATCAATCTTCTACAGTAACCAGTAGCTGCTTACAATATTAAAAACTAGCAGCGCCCCGCGGTTTTACCTGCGTTATACCCGTTCCCGTGGGACTTTCGGGATGAAAAATAGCCTTCCCGTTGAATGTGGCTATCTATTACAAAAATAATTATTCAAATCGGACTGATAATTCCTGAGATTACCTCGAACATACATACAAACAAACAAACAAACTCTCATATTTTACCTCACTATAATATTAGTATAGATTAACGATTAATTTTGAAAATTTGCCAACAGTACAGTATGAAGGCGGTGCTACGGGTTATGAACGAGGAGTCACAACTCCACAAACTTAAAAGCCGTATATTTATAAACTGATTACATTATGGTATGTACTATGAACATTTTGCGAAAATGACGTAATTGTTATCTGATGATAAAATCAGCAAAAGTACAGATGACGTTTACATGGCGACATTAATCAATAAATTAAGTAATAGATATGAAATCACTTATAGACGATTTTTAATCTACACACATTACTTAAAATAAATATATTTCATCAAGGTCTTATCAATTGAAACACAAACACAAAATCCTTCCACATATATTTCTTTCTGACCTATACTGTCCCACAGCTGGGTAAATATTTCCCACAAATACCGGGAAACTTCAACATATTTTGCAAGCTCCCACCACTCGCCAAATAAATAAATAACCCTACAATATTAATAATATTTTCTTAGTTAACACCAAATTCATTCAAGGCCCTTGATGACGTCATAGGTAAGTCATAGAGAGATATCATACATGAACACCTGTAAGTTTCTCAAGAAAGCACTTTGTATGCCTTTATATATTAGATATATGATTGTTACTATCCACTTACTCGCAATTCTATTGATTGGTTTTTAGACCCCGATACTGTAAAGTGTAACCTATAGAAAGCATATTTTACAAGCAATTTATACTGCTAAGTTTGATATTTTTTACTAAGGAAATTGGAACATTTGTCATAAACGAAGTAATACTGTCAGAGCTGGTGACATCTCACTGCTAATGTCGGTATTTTATGCCATCGCACTTAATTATTAAATATAAAAAAATAGCATTTTATAAAACAAAGTCCCCAAAAGCTGTATGTAATTAATTGTATCAAAAACTACTGAACGGATTTTAATGCGGTCACCGCACTAATTTAATAGAAAGGTTTGTGTCTACTTTTTATGCCAAAATTCCCACATGGACGGAAACAACGCGAGTGAAACCGCGAGACACTGCTAGTTGTTGCACAATAACGATAAAACATGAATTTTACTTCATGTGCAATCTTCAACTGTCACAAAAAATAACACTAATGGATTTAAAAACTGATTGGAAATTCAATATGTATTACTTCCCACAGACTGTAGCGGTATTCCCGTGGGATAATAAAGTTATTGTTCGAAAGAAACACGAGTATACATAAAATTGTGAATTAGTAACCACACTTGGAACTGATTTTGTGTTTCGGATGCAAAAAAATATAACTCATGATTTCAGTTTTAAATCGTCATAAGAGCCATAAGATCTTAATAATAACTGCGACCCGCGTACTTGCGTCTCCAGGGGAATTTTGGAATGCAAAATTACCTATAACCTTACCGTTGAATGAGGTTCCATTACAAAATATTAATTTTATATTTATTTATTAAATTAAAATATACAGAAAAATTCTTAATTAATGAAAAGTCAGCTTCATATATTTTCAATTTACTAAATTCACTAGATTTCCAATTACAAACAGTACGATGTTATTATAACGAAATCATCATTATACATATTTGATTGCTGTTTCGTATTTTGCCGCGAAATATACATACAATGCGGCCCAAAAGCCTTTAAATTTTTAATGTGTGTCGGATGCGATCACCATGCATCACGCAAACGTGGTTTTAAAAAAAATGAACTTTCACTACCGCCGTACTGTGAATACTGTGATGTTAATGGAACTGACCACATATTTTAGAACGTGTTTTCTTAAGCGCTTAGAAGAGTACGTAAATTTGTCGGTCCCGGTTATTTTAATCGAAAGACCATGGTATATAATACCGGTTGAAATCGATAAATTGATTACGATTGATCAGACGTCTTCAGCCGGTCTACAAACTCCGACAACAGTGTTGGCCACTAACCTTTCCGAAAATACCTTTTTATGTTATCAGTCCGATTCGAAAAATTATTTCTTTAGTAAAGTGGAAAGTAATAAGCTATAATTTATCCCGAAATTCTTAAGGAAACGGCCACAACGCAGGTAAAACCCTCGAGCTAGTATATTATAAGTTCTTATCAAGCTCGGTGATAAAATTAGTCTTCCAAACTTGGTATGTAATTTAAAGCAGCGTTTCCGGATGTCTCCGGGTGGTAAACAAAAATAACATCTCATACTTAACTCATGTCCACTCTCCTGGGTAATGATTAAATTGAATCCTAACATCTATTCTATACTAATATATTTAAGCTTAAGAGTTAGATTTTTTAAACGCGCTCATCTGTGGATCTTAAAAAAATCCACGGAAATGGTTACTAAACTTTGAAAAGTCGTGGAAAGTTATTAGTTTGATAACTAGAAAAACTGTGTAAAATATTGGCTGCCTAATATCAAGGTTAAACGGATTTCACGGGGCTTTTGTTATGGTATGAATGTAAATCCTTGAGAAGGATTAATTCATACTTTTATATAAACTAAGCTACTTTACTTTTTTTTCTACTTTACTTTACTAAGTTACTCACCTCTGTTATAAGTATTTTTAATTTCATTAAGCATAAGCTATGCCCCGCGGTTTGAACTGTTTCCGTGGATATGGCTTTGTATATGTTATACAAATATTTTTTTCAAAAACGACTAGCCATACATCTTAATTACAAAAGTCATCACTACATCGTATAAAACAAAGTCGCTTTCCGCTGTCTGTCTGTCTGTCCCTGTGTAAGCTTAGATCTTTAAAACTACGCAACGGATTTTGATGCAGTTTTTTATTAGAGTCATTCAAGAGGAAGGTTTTAAAAATCCGAAATTCCCACAGGAACGGGTATAACGCGGGTAAAGCCGCGGTGCGCTGCTAGTTACAGATAAACGAAGCAAAACATGTACTCCTACTTTTGCCATCACCGTAGTCGGGTAAACAGTTAAACGGCGCTCTTAGTACTTATTCCTCATAAAGCGACAAGATGGATTGTATTTTTTCCAACATTTCACGCTCCGCTGACCAATAATGGTACATCTCATGGAGGTATCTTGGTGTAAGGTCAGAGAGGGCGGAAATCACAGGCGAAGCGTGGCGTCACGACAACGTCGGCTAAATAAAAGTTCACAACAGTAAGTTGGTTGGTGAACTTATTACTTTACTACTGTTCTACCATTTTTTTAAAATTTGTTTTCTGAATGAACTGTTCTATGTAATTTTTCGGTTAGAGCAAGTTAAGCGAAATCGCTGCCTTCGAGCAATATGCCTTACTTCAGAGACTTGGAGGCCGCTTTCGATCGATGGTCCCAATCGTAAGATATATCGGAGGCAAGGTTATCTAAGAACGAACTAGGGTTCAGCTGCCTAATATCTATTCGTTTGGTTTTCCCGTTGGGTTATTTATAATATATCTCTATCTTTTATCTCTTATCTTCATATAGTAATAGGGAAGAGAAACAGAGACAACACTTTTGGCTTGACGTACATTTTGGCTCTACTGGTAGAGCCACAATACCTATATCTATACTCCATTGTTCTTACGAGAGTTAAAATGTAAACTTATGTAGTCGATTTTCCAGCCAACGAGCGATTCCTTTTGAAGAGGAAAAAGTTAAGTTTTTGATTCCATTCTTACCCCATCAATGAACCCTTTTTCTAAATGGAAGAAGTTGTCTGTGGTTGAGAAGTCAGTCAACATAATTTGAATTTTAACCTTCGTATGAAAAATGTTATATTATAACTTTACTTACTAACTCTGTTACTCACTTTGTCACTTCACTGGTGTAAACTAGGCATTAATCAGCGGAATGTGACGGTGCAGCTACTGTATTTAAACATTATTTTACGACTTTATACCACGATTTATGATTATGTTTAATGTCAATTCTGTTTACAGATTAGGTTTATTTTCGTTGGTGACAATATTGTTGGTACGTTGCATTGGTATTATGGATGAAGCTTTAGATATAATATCACTAACAGCACCCGTGGATTTTTCTTCTTGGAAAAACATTATTAAAAGCAACCTACTTTTAAACCAACACCTATCAGTGATTTTATGTAACAGTATAGTGAGATTTTTCATATATAAAAATATTTTATTCCAAAACATTCACAGAAGTTACATTTAATTCAGAAATTCTTGAGCTTTGAAAAAATCATGCAAATTTAGTTCATTCTCGTTCAATCCAGATCACCGCCTTTATCTAATCTATTACACAACAAAAATCCTAAAATGATCGCGTAATAAAGTACGGTACCTACATAGATAATACACTAGTGTCCTACAACATCAGTGTCTGCAGAGAGCCCTCTGATTGGCGGAAATTGCGTAACAGTTTGATAACAGTGTTGCGTTCCGATATATAGACCATATATTTTATGAAACGAATTGCCTACTCTCATATACTTCACTAATATGATAAACTAGCAGACTAATGCGGTTTTACCCGACTTATTCCCATCCCCGTGGGAATTTCGGTATAAAACACAGCCTATAAACTGCAACTTTAATGTAGCTATCCACTGATTTATAATCCTAAATCAACGGTGACTGTTACATCAAAATATTTGTTCAAATCGACCTGGTAGTTCGAGAGATAAGCCCGTTCAAACAAACAAACAAAAAATATCGTAATTATAGACTGACAAAGCCAATTTTGCCCGGGTTATACTCGTTCTTATAGATAGGACATTCGAAAATATAGTAACCCTATTATAATTTTCCTTTCGAATGTGATTATCATAATACACGTACATATCAGACTAACAAATCCAGAGATGACCGCGTTCAAACACTTCAGCTTTATAAGGTTACGTGGAAATATGTTCAATTTTCAGCTTTTCACATGTAAACTATATTGAATGCTGAACAGACAGACATATATGGATTTTGTCAATTTACAGTGCCAATCATCAACAAGTTTTTATCTATTATAATATTCAGAACGAGTATACTGCAGGTAAAACCGCGGGGCTAGTCTTCTACTTTATACGGCGCAGTTGACGGTTGAACCACAGAATACGTAACAGTATATCCTTAGATTGTTTAACACGCTAATCTCAGGAACTACCTGCCTGCAGTGGAACATTGGTTCTGCGTCATTCAATGAGGAAATTAAGGAAGGTTAGACGACGTTGTTTGTCCTGTCATGTGTTATATAACATCCTAGATCGTTGAGGGACTTGGGAGATTGTGTTTGCTAAAGAAATACTGCATGATAATTGATTAAAACCTTCCTCGAATAAGTGGCTCTAATCCTGGAAGATTTTTGATCGCGTGAAGGCTTCCGAAGTGGTATAACATTTGAATCAATCGGGACAGACTAAAATTGGGTCACTCACATTCATGAAATGAGATGAGACATTGTAGAAAAAATACGTGATAATTATAAAATACAATAACATGATACATTACAAGGAAAGTAACAATTTTATTGGTATTTATTTTGCGTTTACTATAATAACTTGCGTTCGCAACACGGTGAATATGGAATAACATATTTCTTATACAAGTATAGTACCTCTTATTATCTTATGTGACTTTTACTTCCCATTAAAATCAGCAAGTCCATTAAAAACACCAAGTGAAGAAGCAAATAGAAATAGTAGGTACCTATAGGATACATTTGTTATGAAAGTCAGTGCCGCAAATACACTCATATGAACATATCTGTTGTTTTAGTATGACCCCTGGGTGCATCGAAACCAGGGAAATAACAATCAATCAATCAGAGCCCGAGTCATTTTAGCATATAAAGTGGTACAGTTATACAATAACTGGTCCAAAATTATAAAAATAGCCGATAGCGATTTTTCTGAATGCTTCCATTCATCTGGAATTTTCTGACTACTTAAGACAAGTTACCTTCAAACGCACACATTAGTAGTTATTAGTATTTAACTAATTGCCGTAAAATTTGATACACACACTAACACAACGGATGACGTCAATGCGTGAGATATGACGTATCGCTCGACCCACCTAATTGGACTTGAATCTTTTTATCATTCCAAGTAATTATGTTATTGTACACTAATTTAATTAAACGGCTATTTAAATTTTATTTGTTTATTTAATTGGTATTCTTTTTGTATATAGTTTGTAGTCTGTACTGATAACTTATTGGGCCCTGTAGTGCGACCAGTATTGGTCGACCCTTTACTTGGGAATATTAAGAATAAAATTGCATAAAACCTACTCGTATACTTACAATTCTGATATTTTGATAAATGATAAACAAACCCTACTATGATGTATTATTTTTATTACCCTTAGGCTTTAGCTCATATTGTTTAGAGGCTACAGGCAAAGACTAATCAAAGCCTGTCAATCCTCATCAATCCCTGCACAACATAGGCCTCTTGTATCACTGAAGATCACGCTTGACTCCTATTGTTTATCTTAAACCAACTAAACTACGCTCAAGACATTACGCAGCAAAAATCTTAAGGCGAGGCTATATAATAATTTATAATATACATTTTCATACATTTAAAAAAATACTTAGTAGGTCAAGTTTAATGATGGACATTTTTACCAACTTTCCAATGACCGTTTCTGTATTTTGCATAAACGAATGGAATATATAATTAATCATTACTTCTATACCAATACAATAAATTTGGTAATGTTTGTGATTCGGTGTATAGTTAATAATTAATTTCTTTCAAACTCGGTCTGTCTTTGTGTTATTAAGTCTATTAAACATTTGGCCTATTTCTATTTAGAATTGAAACGAAACGTTAGATACAAATGTAAAATAAAAGCAAAGGAAAGTGTATTCGTAAACGTAGTTTAAATTTAAAATGACAAGTGGTCGGTTAAACCTAAGAAAAAAGTATATTTCATTGTAAATAACGATTTTTAAATAACAAAACGAAGCAAGGGCCAACAGCTAGTATATAATTAAAATGACATAATTTAATGTTCAACAAGGAAAATCCCATACTTAGATAGTTACTCAATACACATTAAATATTTATATTTCCAAACGTCCTCGCAAAGGTCACATTTGATTAAAATTCATCAAAATTAGTTCTTGGAGGCAAGTTTAATACATATGTAACTATAAAATATATTGATGATAACTTTGGTAGCGCAGGCAGCGACCAGCAAAGGGTATTAAAACTAAGTTGGAGTAGGTTAGTGGCCAACCCTGGCGTCGTTTTTAGACCTAGAGGCCTCCGATATTGGTGAAACGATTGTAACAATGGACAACGACGATTGAAAATGCACTGCCGCAGAAACTCGAGAGAGCTCAGATAGAAATGACACTATGATGTTGTTGGGTTTCCAATTCTGTATTAGTTTTGGGAAATACTCAATGTAGTACTCCAGGTTATAATTTGTTTGAACAGCCCAAACTCTGACCTTACCAGTTCAGTCTTGATATTTTTCATTGAATGTCTCTTTATGTATATGATGGCCACGCTACATTCAAGAAGAAAGCTATTGGCTACTATTCATAACGATATTCTCAAGGTAAAACGCGGGTAAAGGTTAAAGAAATTCACCCCGTAACTTCACAACGCTGGTAATACCACAGGACTCTGCTAGTAGTATGACATATATATATAACCGAGAGACAGACATAAAAAATAATAATCAAGTGGCAACATACAATTCTATAGTAATTAATGATTCATCGGACAGTTAATATTGTTTAGTCTCGAGCTTAATGCAAATGGAAGTTTTGGGAAATAAAAGCTGTGACACTTTGAAATTTGACAAGTAAAATGAACATAAGTATTAGCAACTTGATTTATTTATTATTAGTTTTTGCCATCACTTAAAGCAATCCTTTTCAATATCAATGCATCATTTTAGAATAAAAGCTAACCCACTTTTATACGTAGATAATTAATCAGTGGAACTCCATCGACAAGACCCCAGCTCTTAAGTTCAAGAAGAAGAATTCATAAGTTAGTGTTGGTAGAGTTGGTAGAGGATGATAATGACCAGCCAACTCTGTTGTAGTTTTTACACTCGCTAACATGACAGGACAGGGTCTTAGATACAATTTAATTCAAAAATGTAAGAAACGGACTGAGATGACAATTGTAATTCGCACCATGTATGAGACCAGAGACACCAACAGTGTCAAAAACTATCAGTAATGAAGTAAAAAATAAATAAAAAAAGTTAAACTCACCCGGTGGTTGGGGCGCTGGCGCCGGTGTATCTGGGGCCACCGTAGTGCCCGGGTTGCTTTTCCCCCAAGACACGGCTCACTCTGATAAACAAAGAAAGTAATGTTTACACTTTTGTATCGAAACTTGTCATGTACTCGTATATGACTAATAGCATTTTGTTGGTAGTTGTTATTATTAATTACATGATACTATTTTTACTGTAAGGTTTATCAAATACTATTTGCTAGATTGGAATGAAACATGTTATTAAAATAACAAAAACAATACTCATAAAAGGGTACAATATTTTTGTTTTAAACCTGATTTAAGAACAATCAAAATGGCTGCCAGTTGAGCTTAAATATTAGACCAGATGACTTTCAATTTCAAGTAAAGTTAGTGTGACACTAACTTGTGTGTGTGTGTGTGTGTTCCCTGAAAATATATACATAGGCAAGTCTGCCTATGTACTAGGTACAAGAAAAATGTATACAAACTAAATATACTGGCATGAGTTTATAAAGAGATAGTTCCTTCAAATTTTCTCCCCATACAATTCTCTTGCTAGACATATCAAGCACTAATGCATAACAGCAGATAGAGTGAGGTCTTTGCTCTCAGTAACAGTACCAGGGAATACTCAGATAAAATTAATAACAGACAGGCCAGATCATAAATCAAAATGACAATAAAACTCAGGTTTCATCGTTAAACCGATAGTGACATGTCTGTCTTCGAAACAAATGTTATTTTGATGTTCGAGGATTCCAGTCTATACTTACTTTACTCTTTAATTATTACTTTTAAAACCATTTTTGGTAATTTATGTGACACATATAAATATGTTGACACATCAACTGGTCAAGCTCTCACTCACAATTTGAATACAATATAGGTAATTGTATTGCATACAATTGTAATTTCACTGTGTACTGTTTACAAAGGTACATGTACAATACAAATTAGTGTGTTCAATGTATTATGTATTAAATTGAGCTAGTAAGTCTATGATATTCAGATATGTTTAGTTATAAAATGCATTCGCTAGGTAACATAGTTAGTATTCTAAAACTACTTGAAGATAGTAGAGCAAGTAAAATATATGACTATTGTTTAATGTTGTAGATATTTAAAGGCATTTCACACCTAAATGTGAGTCAAAACCATTGAGAATTACCATTACAATTTTATGTAGTCATTCATACAGTTCAGATGTTCAAACCAGTGTAAAACAAAACTCTATTGAGATGAGTGAAGCTTCACATTAGCTCGGTACAGCCACAAATCAGTCTGATGCAATAATGAGATATGTTCATGAACAACTTGTATATGTGTTGAGTCAATAAAATATCATTGCTGGTCACATAACTGTGTACATGGGGAGTGCATCACACAAATTGAAGACCAATTGATTGTTCATATAAGGAATTGTATAAATTGCCTATAAGTCCAGTCAAGGACAGGCAATATCATCTAAATCAGTTCTGATTGAAAGTGTTGACCTTTCGATGCAAGTGGAACTCTCGCCAACAAACAGTGGCCTCCCTGTGACAGCACCTGGTCTGCCTCTTCACATCTACTGTCACCAACACAAACTGTACATCAATCACTTGTCATAACACTCCACTTGTGCTAATTATAGATACTACATGATCGATAGCAAATCAACAAACTGTTAATTACTGAGACGCTGCAACCGCAGGCTGGGACTGTGCGTCACAAAGATATTTATCTCGAGCCTGCACTCTCCCACTACTCCGTTATACGTACCTTGGCTTTACTGTGACCCGAAAATACTTGCTCGCGCGCCTGTCACCCGATCCCTCAACTAAATAAACAGCATGAAAACAATTCTTCTCAGCACGATGACCAAAATCGATATTAAAGTAATGAAAATAACTTGGTTTCACGGTGTCCCGGACCGCAACACGGTTCTCAGTAGTTACTTCACTGATCACGGTCGTCACACTAACATAAAATACCTTTGTTAGATGAATTACGAAAGCGAAATAACGGGATTTTTCATGAGCGATCTCGTTTATTGTGCCATGAGCGATACGACAGAAAACAGAAATTGCACAAAGAAAGATGTCAGTCAGACGACTCACAAATTCACAGATAATAAATAAAATGACTGAACACTGAAGTTTGACAGTTTAGGACAGCGCTGCCAGCTACAAAAAATATTAAAATTGTTTTAAAATGGAAATTACGATTTCCCTGGAGCTGTTCGATAAATTAAAATATGAATACGATTTATCATACCGTGTATTTTCAAATGAAAACCTGACCCGAATCTATAATATAATACATCTATTTGCAGTGCACTAGTTTATCTTTATATGAACTCCTCCGAAACGGCTAACCGAATTGAATTTTTTTTGGCGTTTGGGTGACACTGGATAGTTTAGTTAGTAGATTCACACTAGCGACATCTATTGGGTCGCGGGTTGAATTTAACCGCGCGGGACAGCTAGTAGTTGATAAAACTTAGTAAAGTAGCAAATGTTTTAATTAAAAACTTAAGCCAGGGAAATATACCATCACAAATTATCTCCAATTTCACGGCAAGTACCAGCTACGTGGATCGTCAACTGTAACAATCGTCTTAAACATTTCACGGGAACAAATTATTGAGAAAGCATTACTTACCATGAACAATGTTTAATTTTCGATAGTAATGATTAAAAGTATTTCGATTATTGATTTTTTAGGTCTAACAAAATCCATAGGACAGAGATATTAAATAAAGTGGGCACTATATTTATCGGCCCCATTTTTGGTCCCACTATTTATTTTCTTGAACCAATTTTGATGAATTTTATTCAAGAGATAATAGATACCCCACATAACATAGATTGGAATCTCCTTATCCACACGGCACTATATTTATATGGAACTTAATTTGTAGTATGAAAATAAAACAGAATATCGATTAAACCATTTATTTATAAAAGTAAAGTAGGTATACAAATCCTAAAGCATATAATAATAATTTAATAATTATATATAATTTTGGCACCATCGAAACATTCAAAAATGCATACCTAATTCTAATTTAAAAAAAAAACTTTTATTAATCCATTTAGCCACACTATTTACAGTATACTAAATGAAACGGGTCTGTATCGCGTTAGATAATTACACGTATTTACTAAAATACGTACCCGACGTTTCGAGCGGATTACATCGCTCGTGGTCATGGGATAACTGGCTGGAGAGGCGAATATTCACTGCACAATATTGTTTTTTCCAATTACCCGCACAAAGAAGAGAGAAGAAAGCCCGCCGTTTCATTTAGTATAATGAGTAAAAATCGTGTGAGTTTAAAAAGACTATTTACAGTATCAAATTATAGAGATAAAAACATCGTCATATGAGAAAGGGGAACTTGGTTTGTAAAACTCAATTGTCAATAATCGCCGGGTGTTATTGCTCGCGCGCTAGTAAATAAAACACTGAGAGAGTTTACCATTGAATACACAGGCTGCAGGTCAAAGATTCCATAAGAGCGATTTTGACATGTTTTTATGAAAAATTACGTCAATTACATAATTGTCGACGAATTTGGCGTCTCTGAGTGCGACAGTTAGTGATTTCTGTGCATTCTTACACCATCACAGTTCAGGTCTCATACGAAGTTGGCTTATTGAAACTTACAGTAGAATTATCATGATACGTTTTATTATGTTGTTATTATGAGGATATCAGTTATTAGTAAGATTGTTTACTAGTAAAAACGGCGATTATTACAAAAGTGTTAAAATATGCTAATCAAAACTGCTACACTTACATAATTAATAAAAAATACGTACAACTTATACAACACAACTCCAAAAAAAATCTTTCAATTAAAATAACAAAATTATTAGAATACAAGCTGAAGACAGATTTTGAGCTTTACAAATAAAAAATATGATATTTTCAGTTATTTTGCTTTGTTGTCCTGTTAATATTGATCTAAGCGTAATTTAATTACACACTGGAGGATTGTCAATGGCATTCAATGTAAATAATTTGATGACTGTTCCTCTACCTAGATTTAAAATGTGATTTATTGTGGTGATGACGATTCCTTCTGAGGAGGAAATAGGTTTAGGTAATTCATTTCATTCTTAACCCGTCACTAAACCGTGATCCTCCGTGAAAGAATATGTCGTTCGTAATAAATCAGTCATGATGGTTTGAATTTTAACTATCATATGAAAAAGCAGAATATAACTAAGTATATAATGGACCTTTTACGTAAGATCGGCCACCGAATTCCGTGATCGATCAAACGGATCAGTTAACCGAATTGGTTTATTTACATTTAACGAATAATGTAAACGTGCATTATAATAATAATATGAGAATATAATATGAGATTCCAGATAATCATGTACCAGTATCATTTGGACTTGTTTTAATTTGAGATTCGATCGAAGTAAACCTATTAAGGCTAGATTACACCGGGGCAACACTGTGCGGCATTGCGGCATGCCACAAGGCCGCATGCTACAAAGTCAAAAATGTCGCACATTGTGGCAAGGGCACAATGGATTCCATGCGACATTTTTCGTGCGTCAAAAATGTCGCATGGAATTCCTTTGTGCCCGGATACAAGATGCGACAGTCTGCCACGTGACGCAAGGTGTTGCCATGCCGCACGGTTCTTGCCACAATGTGCGACATTTTTGACTTTGTGGCATGCGGCCTTGTGGCATGCCGCAATGCCGCACAGTGTTGCCCCGGTGTAATCTAGCCTTTAGATTCAAAGTTATTACAATAATATCCTTTATTTTAGCTTTAAGTAAAACTTGTAACTGTCTTTCCCTTGTTATTTGTAGAAATCATAGATATTTTATCCCATTTAGACCGTGGTTAGTAGAAAACATACTGTCTTTTTAATTTGTGATATCCAAGGTATAAAAATGCAAAAGTTGTAGATCCGTTTTTTATAACTATTTCTAAACTATATTTTACTTCTTCCTATCATATTATTAAAGTTATAGAACAAGACATTGGTCAAAATATTATCAGACGCAGTATTACATATTCTTAATTTTAGTACCTAGTTATTTGTAGTCATTGTTAAGTAAATTCTTTGTGTGTTCTCAAACTCATTAACAATACTCATTAGTTTATTTAACAGTTACTTTATCAGAGCAGATGTATTTATATTTAAATATTTTCCTTTCATTCGGTGATACTTTAATATTGCAACACACATTAAAAACCATAGCGTGTCTGTTTGTGTCATTTTAAAATTTTGAACTTTATGTTGGGAATCCAGAGCTCATATTTAAAAAAAAACTTATAATGATGTTATGTTATCTTCATTCTTCAGTCATATCAAACCATAATTAATGACTGATGGTGCAACACCATATGATATAATCTATCAAGTTTCATAAACAGACCTTTAAGATATCTGAAAAGTGCGAAAAACCGCGCTTTTTAAGTCAGGTAAGAGGTATTAATAAGATATTTGTACGTCATTAACGTGTTAAATTAAAATGAAGACTAGTACATCTAGAGATCACGATCTGTAGAAAAACTAAAATGATTTGTGATGTTTAATACTAAGTGTTTAAGTACAAAGTTTATAATGAAATCAATTGTAAAAATTAACTATAAAAAATACTGTAAGTGGTACATTAATTTATAGAAGACTTGAAATCAAGCATGAACATTGTAGCACCATTACCATAGCGCCATAGCGCATTGTCGTAGTAACAAGACATTATCAAAACATTACCACGAATTAAATAATAGAGAGAGATTACTTAATATAAGCCTTATTGTGTACGAATAGAGTTCATTCTTCTTTATCTTCGACTGCTGACAGGAATACTTTTTGGCATACATGTGTGAATTTGTCTGTGGTCAATTTCAATTAGTGCGTGTTAAAATATCATTGTTTTTATTTGATATCCGGTTAAGTTTAATGACATAGGCTTGGTAGTGCCTGTAGTGGTTTGGGCAAACTTTATATTCAACTAGCAGCGCCCCGCGGTTTTGCCCGCGTTGTGCCCGTTCCCGTGGGAATTTTGAGATATTTATACACATAAACCTTCCTCTTGAATTACTTTACCTATAAAAAAACCGCATCAAAATCCGTTGCGTAGTTTTAAAGATCTAAGCATACATAGGGACAGACAGCGGAAAGCTACTTTGTTTTTATACTATGTAGTGATTAAATCTAAGATTCACTTCGTAATACATAAATCTGTGACTGTCTATGTGTTACGCTTTCATCCTTAAACCACTAAATCGATTTAGATCAAGTTTGGCACAGATATAGATTAAACTTCGTTTAAGGACTTAAGTTACTACTAACTACACGATGGGCTACTACAGGGCAAATTCCCACGGAAACGGGCACTGCGCAAAAACCAGCGGTGCCCTGCTAGTATAATACAAGATAGCATTAATTGTGTACTTACTTGAAACTTCACTAATTTTCTTTGGTGGTGCCTTGACTAGTGCATAGTACACGGGTACGCCCGCTAACGTCATCCCGGCGCCGGCGAGTACCGCTATAGGCTCACTGACTACTGGCACAACTAGCAACACCGTTGATATCGACACGAAGAGGATTGGCATCCAGAGCTGAACCTGTTTGGTGATAAAAGGAAGTAAGTTTAAGTAGAATAGTGGCCATGATGCTTATAGGCTAGTGGGATTCCTTACTGTACTGATGAGCTCTTCATTGAAATGAGCCGAAGCCCAGTAAGACTATTCTACTCTACTTGATGATGATGATGAAATCATGTTGTCCCTCATCAGGGATATAGGGCTTGAAGAAGAGATCTTCACTGCTTCCGATCTCGTGCGGCAACTTTCAGGTCCTTCCAGCCGAGACCAGTCGATGCAGCCTCTTTATCAACTGAGCGCCTCCTTCTACTCTACTTCAGTGGGATTTCACTTTAGCTACTATAAATCATCATCATTAAACTCAAAAGCTAAGCTCCAGTCGAGGAAACTGATGCAGGCTTTCCCATTAGTATATACAACTTGACTGACCTATCCCTAATTGGCTCATATAACTTAACATAGGTCTTACCTTTCCTCTTGTTAAATAGACACTTAAAAATCTAGTTCTAACCTTTATAGGCCTAGGCAGGTGTGGTTTCTTGTATCTAAGCCACAGTACAGCGCTGCAACTCAGCGTAGTAAAGAAGGATTCCACGACGGTGCAGTAAGTGATTAGCGATGAGAGATTGCTAGGTATTAACATGATTAGGGATATCACCATCTGTTGGGGCGAAAACACATGTTTTTTTACTTTCAACCGACTGAAAACAGGTGGATTAAGGACCTCAATTTGTTGGTAAGTATCTCTATTTTGTATGTACCTCTATTATTTAAATACGAATAAACCGATTGACAAAATTCAAATGGTAAATAGGTATATTGTCTTATGAAATTCAGGTATTCAGGATCGTCTAGTAAAAACGGGTTAGAACTTTTCAGGTAATCCTGAAAATAACCCGCGTATGTTTAGTTGTGGTTTTTACTATGGTTTTCACGGTTAATTGATAATTTCATAACTTAGGTTACTTTCTTGATATTAACATTGTTATACGTTTACAATTATACAATTAGAACCATGTTGCATAAAAACCTAACAGAAACCAATTATGGTTAGAAGTAACGTTATAATAGTGTACACAAGAGACCGACCGATAACACGGCACTCACTCGTTAAGCGTTTAAATTGATTTCTGTTTCATAACAATACAGCCATAAAATAGAAGTTTTTACTAAAATGCAAATGAACAGTTTGTTGAAACTTTTCTCTAGTAAATCTACATTGTATATTGCATTTTACATGTATAATGTCTTGATAAATTAATACATGTATATTGTAATTGATTTCTTTTTTTATGAGATCTATAGTAAGGTACATACACGCTGCAAATAGGTTATAATTCGTTTCTAAATTAATGTTATTCTAACTAGTACTGAAATGCAGAAACTAGCATTCATCGCGAGTGCTTGGATTTAGCGGGTCCTACTTACATACTTTAATGTCCTACTAAATTAAATCCCATAAATCATACACTCATTTCAATCTACATACATATTTCATACATATATCACAGCACAATAACTCAGGCTATAAAATCAACATACCAAAAACACCAATGAAGGCATGGGCGACATGCACTTAGTATTAATATGTGCCAGTAACTCAGGCATGTGTCCATTGCGGGCCCCAGCGAAACACATCCGAGATGACGTCATGATATGGACAGAGAGACCACCAAGTATAGCTATAGCTACGAGTGTAGGCATCGCCCAGCGAACGTAGCTGAGAGCTATGTCTGCGAAGTCCTGGAACAGACAAAAAATATATAATGTGTATGATATATGACAAATTTACAACTATATAAGACTGTAGCTGCTGAGTGTAGCTACAGACATATTCGGAACTTGACTACAAAAACAACCCGAACAAGTTCGACGAAGAAGTATAACATATCACTACATAGTATAAAACAAAGTCGGCTTAGATCCTTAAAACTACGCAACGGATTTTAACACACTTTTATAGTAGATAGCAGCGCCCCGCGGTTTTACCCGCGTTGTGCCTTTTCCCGTGGGAATTTCGGGATAAAATGTAGCCTATAGCCTTCCTCGATAAATAGACTATCTAACAGTGAAAGAATTATTCAAATCGGTTCAGTAGTTTCTGAGATTAGCGCGTTTAAACAAACAAACAAACAAACAAACAAACAAAACAAACTCTTCAGCTTTATAATATTAGTATAGAAGAGTGATTCAAGAGTAAGGTTTATTTGTATAAAAATTCCCACGGAAACGGGCACAACGCGGGTAAAATCGCGGTGCGCTGCTAGTTATAATATACCCGACAAAATTGTAGACAAATCTTTCAAATATAGTTTTTAGATATAGAAAACTATGTCTTGCTGTAAAGTTGGTTATATTCAAACTAGTTCAAAAACAATATCTATTGTGTGTACATGAACGATATGTGTGCCGAATTGTAGACATATTGTATACTGAGGTTTCTCGGTTCATCTTAGTATTCATTGGTTAATCGGACAATGGGAAACATTTGCCATTCTTGAAGACATTCTATTGCTGAACAGTTCAGTAAGCTGACACTGGGACAGATGGAACAAAATTGTAATCAATGTTTAAATGTTGGCAATAATATTTAAGTCACGTCACCATGAAGATATCCCAAACAAAATGTATAGCCTCAAACTTTCGTGAATCATCGCGAAGAATACTCCCTATGAAATATGTATACAAAATACTTTCGGAATATTTTTATACAAAAGTAGCTGTGCCCTGCGGTTTCACCCTTATTTCCGTCAATGGTTTTCCCTGGAATACGGCAAACATTATTATAAACCAGCCAAATCAGCCCCGCCGTTCTCGAATTTAGGCAAGACAAAAACAAAAACGCATTCAAACAAACAGAACAACAAAAAACTTTGGTAATAAGGTTAGCTAACTCTTCAGCATTATTATATTAATATAAATTACGATTAGCAAACAATTGACAGTTAATACCAACCACAGCAATGGCCTCCGTCGCCCTCACTCCTACGGGACCCAGTACAGCCAAATAGGCAACATTAGCCAGTAGGTAAATAGCTGTCACTAGCGGCAAAGACAGGTATATGGCACGAGGGAGATTTTTGAAGGGATCGCGCAGCTCTTCTGTCATGAAGTTCAGGTAACTCCTGCAAAGAATAAGAAAATTATATTAGCCTGTAATGTCCCAGGATATAGGCCTCTCAACAAATTAAGAAAAAAGTATGTACGCGCATTACTTCCGAACGAGAGCACCAAATTGTATAGTTTTACTATGTTCGGTGTTGTGTTGTCAGAATAAATGGTTTATATCTGAGAATATATCCAAAAAATACACGGCGTCTTTCCCGGTACGGGATTCAGTGCAACACGGGTGAAATTGTTATGTCCTACTGCAGGACATTACAGGCTGTATTACAGGATAATACAGTGTTAAGGATTAGGCTAATACGACAAATATCTCAAAAGGCTTGGTGATCTATAACCCGAGTCATGTACTATGGAACGTTGAGGTTGGCGAGTACACGAGTGAGTACAATTCGCCACGATGGTACTTAAATATATTTAAACTATCAGCGCCCCGCGGTTTTACCCGCGTTGTGCCCGTTCCCGTGGGAATTTCGGGAATTTTTTTACATAAAAACCTTCCTCTTGAATCACTCTACCTATTACAAAAAACCGCATCAAAATCCGTTGCGTAATTTTAAAGATTTAAGCATACAGACAGACAAACAGTGTGACAGACACGAAAAAGAGACGACTTTATTTTATACTATGTAGTGATACATTAAGCAGCTACATGGTGTAGATGATTTTTTCGGTGATAATACTTCTAACTCTCGCAAATGATTTCAAGAACAATATAGTACCTAGTTTAAACGTACTCACACGGGTTTTTTCGTGTTAGAAAGTTAATAAAGCAAGTAATAACTTACTTTTTATTTCCCGACGTTTCGAGGGGATTGCACCTCTCGTGGTCGCGGGTGAACTTTTATTAACTTTCTAACACGAAAAAACCCGTGTGAGTACGTTTAAACTATGTGTTCAAATCGTGTAAGTTTAAAAAAGAATATAGTACCTGTTTGTGAAGAAGATAAAACAATGCCTACTTAAATTAAATGTGTGTATGTGAAAATAAAGGATGGCCATTGGCCATAGTGTTACGGATGGTCCCAATGATCTATCTATTAGGTACAAACAATGTCACAATGTCAAAACTTGATCTATTAAATGAGATCGCCGCTAGATTCGAACCGGCCGTTTTTAGGTTAATTAAGGTCCAAATTCAGCGTTTCTATCTCGAACCACGATCAAATGAGCTCGGTTTTAGTGCATCAATTATGAAGTTGTGACCTCAGTTTAAATCATGAACTCAGTTAAAGTTATCGGGTTCAGAATAATGGTGAAATTGGGCCTTTTCAATATAAACTTGTTAATTAATTTACTGTTAACAACTTACCATCCCGAATAGGAGAATATTCCCGAATAGAAGGCGACAGACCACTCGCTAACAGAGGTCTTTGTGCCGGCCCATCCATCTTCAAAATGCTCAACATTACCTTTAAAAACATATTACAATTTAGTACTTCACATTTCAAATATTAACTTCATGTACAACTAAAAAAACAAGTAAATTATATTATTCTATTATCTACCTACACTAATATAATAAAGTTGATGAGTTTAATTCTTTAAATTTTATTATTTATTACATATAAGTTTTTTGTTTGAATGTGGTAAACTATGCCCGTTCCCGTGATAATGTCCTATATATTCCTATATAAAGTTCCCTTTGAATAGGGCTATCCATTACAAAAAGAATTATTCAAATTAGATTGGTAGTTTCTGAGTTATGCCCTTACAAACAAACAAAGTTAGAGAAACTTTACCCGTTTATAGTACAGATGTACATACAAAATTATTATAATTAGTATGTCTATCAAAGATTACTTACAAGCAAAGCTGGTAGTTAAAGTAAGTTGTTTTAAGTATTCACAAGTTCAATCAACAAGCCCATTGGCACAGTGGCATGTGCTTACTATGTCGGGGATCGCCGGTTCAATTCCTGCCCGGAGTTAACAATACAATATGCAGACATAGTTATTAGCAATGACTTCTGAGTGTCAGTTACAGATTCATATTAAGTTTTTTTGTATGTATAAGTATTAATATCAGTTAGTTAGATTCCATAATGCAAGAGAGCTGAGATAGGGTCATAATACTGTGTGTCAGTTTATCCTGGTATATTTGTATTTAAATAACAAACCTTTGCCCAGCCAAACGAGACCACCAACTATAATGATGAATAGAGCAGTAATCTTTGTAAACATGAACACATTTTGAATTCTCGTTGTGAATCTTACATCGTACGCATTTACGAATGTAAGGAGACCTGAAAATGGAAATTTAATTATTGCTTCTACTGTTGAAGAATTATGTTTGTCAAAAAGCTGTAAAGTTAATTCAAGTAGGTTAGTGGCCAACCCTGGTGTTGAAGTTTTTAGACTCCCTAAAAGCCTCTGACATGGTCTAATGATCACAGCAGTTTAATATTCTCTGCAGCATGGGTAGCACTTAGATATAAATGTCACTATTGGCCATCCATCCAAGTAGTAGTAGTATATTTAATACCATTTTAATTCTTGGACTCTATTCATAGACAAATTCTAGGGACTTCTACTTTAATTCGTACTATTTAGTATTAACCTATAATGTCACTTTTATGGAATAAGGTATACATGAGTAGAAAATTAAATAATAAATAAATATTCAATCATCTTACATATAGTGACAGCTGCAATAAGTTTTCTGCATATAGGATCTATAGGACAGTCTGGGAATATTGGATCCAAAATGTTGCTGGCAAAAGTTAACGCCATTATAGCATTTGTACTGGGTCTGAAAAGTGTACATAGATTATAAAATATAAACACTATTTGAAGTAAAACAAAAAAAACATTTCTTGTAAAGTAAATACATAGTTATTTAGAAGGTAGAAGAAATTCTAACTGTTGTGAAGCTAATATCCTTATTTCAATTGTTGTGTAGCTATAAAATAATATCCTTAATGTAAATCTTTTCTGGTATTGTTAAAGTTAACTTTCACAATTTAAATTAAACTTAAGACAAACTTACACAAACACTAAATTAGCATCCCAGAGGTACAAAAATGCAGGCAGAGGTCCATATGCTTCATTTATATAATGATAGTCCCCTCCACTTTGAGCCAAAGTCGTTCCTTATAATAAGAAAAATATTTTCAGTAAAGGTCCCCTAAAATAATTGCATAATTTGCACAATTTATTATATTTGGAATAACTTACCAAGTTCCGCGTACGCCATGGCCCCGAGGGTCGCCAGGCCTCCGCAGGCCGCCCAGACCACCAACGCACCCCATACTGACCCAGTTTTCTCTAAAACTTCCTTTGGTGATATAAAAATTCCACTTCCAAATATGATTCCCAATATTATAGCCACCCCTTCTAGTAGCCCAAGTTGCTTTCGCATTTGCACTTTCTCTCCGGCCATGTTTAGAGATTTTATAACATAAAATATGTAGATCAAATTCCAAGAGATCTTGTGCTTCTTCTATGGACTAGATTTGATTGAGTAATGAGTTACATTGGCTTACTGGCTATCCGTAGCGTAGGCAAATGCACCACATAACATAACCTATACTCACAAATAATTAACCTTTCACATTTTTAACGAGCGCAATTAAGAGTCCTTGTTGATTAATTAACGGAGTTCATAGTCTTATGAATACGACAACAATGTTAAAACTAACTGCGCTTAATTTATGATGAACAAATATAAATAGTTTGCATGGCAAAATCGAATTCGATACAGCTCGCGCCAGCAAAACTAAGCCAGTGTTAAGTATTGCCATTTTTTATTTAAAACACCACATTTTTTATTTTACCGGTTTTACGATTTTTAGCTGAAAAGATCTACAGCTGGACTGTACCTAATCTAAGAAATCGCGTGTAGTGTTTAAGAATTATTAAGCCCGTTTCGGAGCATATTTTGTATAATTAACTCAGTAACTGAACATACTTTTCAAAACCAAGTCAACATTATTTAGTTTGTACATTTTGCGAATCGTAGATTTTATTTTACCATTTTGTTACATAAAAAAAATATGTAAATTATGGAGTCAGAGGTGTAGCCTTAGAACTTATAAAATCTTATTTAAGCAATAGATACCAATATACAGTCCTATACAGATTTTGTAAACATAGCAAAATAACCAAAACTTATAAATCAGTCACGAAACTACAAAAATATGGAGTACCACAAGGTAGTATACTAGGCCCTCTCCTATTTATAATTTAAATAAATGATCTGCCAAATATTTTAGACAAACCATTGATAATGTTTGCTGATGATGGCACTGTAATATTTGTTAAAAAATAATAAGGATACGTTTGAAGCAGAGATAAATACATCACTTGAGAAAATAATTCGAAAATTCGGTTAAATACGAATAATCTTAAAATTAATATTAGTAAGACTATTAATTAACTAGTAAAGCTATTTAAAAATAACAATAATAGGCCTATGAATCTTTGCATTCCATAAAAAGATGAAATTATTAGAGAAGTGCATGATACAACATTTTTGGGAATACAAATTGACTCTAATTTAAATTGGAATACCTACTCGAGTGGATACCGTTTGCTCGAAATTAAGTCATTTCTCGTATGCATTTTATATGTTTAAAAAGTAGGCAATATTAATAACGCTATCATGCTTTTGTAGGTTCAACAATAAAATATGGTTTATATTTTGGGGGAATTCCACTGCTAAAGGAGAAAGCATTCAAAGCACAAAAAAGATGCATAAGATCCATTTGTGGGCTCAGACAAACAGACTCATGTACTGATTCGTTCAAAGAACTAAACATTTTAACTCTCCCCTCTCTATACGAGTATATTCTCGATGCTGCGCTATTAGTCAAAACCAACATACCTACATATATATGATAAGGCGAAGCGTAGTAGGAAAAATGATCTGCTCGGTATTAAACCCAGCAGGACTACCAAATTTCACAATAGCATATTTTGCATGAGTATTGTAATATATAATAAACTACCAAAAGATCTCAAAAATATAACGTCAATTGGTTTGTTTAAAAAAAAACTGAAAACTTATTTAATATCTAAGTACTCAATTCATGATTATTTATTAGAATAAGAAATGCTTGTTATTAATGTATTATAATTTTACTTGATTACTCTCCGTCCAATAATTGTTAGGTACCCCTGATTTTTTATAATTTGTTAAGTATTTGTTTAAGTTGTTAATATTTAGTATGTATGGTAAAACTTTTATGTAGGTACCTTTAATAGTTCATATACCTCCATGGTGAAACGTGGCTGTTACTGCTATTACTATAACACCTTGTAAATACCCTTGTACCCATGTATATTGAACAATAAATTGAATTGAATTGAATTGTAACGGTTTAGTCCGTTTTCGCAATTGCGGTTTCACAATTGGCTGCGAAAGAAGAATTATTTTTCACTGTTTCGTAATTAACTTTCAAAAAAGAATTTATTTTCTGTTTTAGTAGGTAATTGAGTTTCGTAATTAACTACGAAATAAGATTTTATATACTGTTTTATAGCTATATGCTAAGATACTATAAAAAAAAAACCCTAACCTACCGAATTGCATGTATTTTACGAGTACTTTGAGTTATTTCTTTGAGATTTATTGTGAAAACAGAAAATAAATTCTTGTTTGAAAGTTAATTACGAAACAGTGAAAAATAATTCTTCTTTCGCAGCCAATTGTGAAACCGCAATTGCGAAAACGGACTACAGCATTGTAACATCTTGCGTACATTAATATATTTTTAATTATTATGTACAATACGCTGAAACTGCTCGTACGTAGCCAGTGTTACACACAACAATACAACAGAAGAAAATAACATTATACATAGTTTTGCCTTGAGAGACAAAATATTCCTCGCAAAGAATCTCCATCCTATCCTACACCTTATTATAAAATGTGAAATGAAATCACCCTACTACATAAGAATATTATGTTTATTAAAATTAAGATTTAAAATAGTTTTGGCATCATTTCAGGATCTGGATCAGGATAATATTGTAAAAGATCTGCTACAGGTGATTCCTGATCCTCATAAAAGTCACATGCCAGTAGATATTCTCGTTTAGAATAGTCGTCGCCTTTGCAAAACATTTCACCTGAAAACATTGAAATAAAGTGAGTGTTATGTACACTACTCGCCAGTTGCCATAACTTGTTATTTTCCCCTACTGGTTGGTGAGTTTCTGCAATGAACTAGAAGTTCTAGCGTGTTTTTTCAAACCAGTTGAAAGGCTCATCTAGTGGCTCATCTTTATACATACACACCTTCCATGTCCATAATATGCACGGGACTTCTAGCTTCAAGTGCACCCACGCAATAATGTTCTTCAGTTAAATCAGGGTGCCAGTACATAATTGCATCTCTACACGATGATCCCGCAATCGGCAGAAGAATACGGTCCTACAATACCAATTAATAAATTGTAAAGTAATAAGCGTCATGAGTGGTTGTGCATGATGGTATAAATGTAATAGTAAAATTATTACCTTGCAAATAATCTTGTTATTGACAATGGGTTCTTTCACTTCTCCAGTGCAAAAGAACTTACGTTTTTTCCTCATAATCAAAGTACTCACTTCTAATATAGTTTTAATGCTATTTCCTAAAAAAAACATGATATACATTTTATTGACTTAGCATGCTTCCACTGCAATCATCATTATTACTTTTTATTTCTTAATTATAATTAGGTACCTTTTTCTCCATTTAACGCTTCCAGTTCTCGCATACCACGAGCTTGAGTTTCTCTACTGTTTTGCTGCTTCATATAATTTGCTAATCTGGTCATAGCATCCACAAATTCATCTATTGGACCTACAATTTAAGGAAATGCAAGCCATCCAAATTTATTTACTACAAAGTGAAAAACAGGTAATTTTTCCTCAACTCCTTAACCTTTACCATAACTATTAACAGAAAAAATATAATTACGACTCTTACCAGTCCCAAAACTCCCACCATCCAGATAATTTAAAAATTGATAAAATCTGAGTGCTTCGTCAGATTCTATTTCATCCATAACCGGTCTCTGAAAATATTTTAATAAGTTAGTTATTTTCATATTAATTAAATTTTAAATATGGATTATTTATTATTATTTATTTTTATTTTAATTTCATGGAATGGATTTAACATGTTAAGGACAAGCAAATATTTAAATAAAAACCAAAATAATTATAATATTGTTACTTACAAATTTACCACTCCAAGCACCAACATCAGAATATAACGAGTTTACACGACTTGGCATCCAATCCATCGCCGAACGGGCAACTAGAACTGGGTGCTAAAACATACAATTCATGGCAATTTGTCATTATTTTTTTATCTTACCAAAATAATATGTTAGTGTTAAAAAATAAAGTATATTCTATTTTTTTTTGGATTGGCACAAAATGTGGACCAATGTCGTCAATTTTCCAGCCGAAGACTATTGCTCCTGAAGAGGAAAAAGGTTTAGAAATTTTATTTCATTCTTACCCCATCTCTAAACCTTTTTCCTCTTCAGAAGCAATCGTCTTCGGCTGGAAAATTGACGACATTTAACCACATTTTGTGTCAATCCAAAAAAAATTGATTATAGTGAAAATAGTACTGAGTAGTAGAAAATGATAGACCCTTGTCAAACGCAGTGCGATTGCGGGGCCCCTGAACAGACCATACAGCACGTTCTGACCTGCCCCTCGAACCTTCAAAGCTGCACCCTAAGTGACCTCATGTGCGCCAACGACAAGGGCGTAGGGGCACCGACACACTGGAGCGGGTTTATTTAAATTTTGAATTATAAATTTTTTGAGCCATCGACACGAAGAAGAAGAAGAAAATAAAGTGGTTTTTAGATTTTATTTATAATTTACCAGCGATGGAATTCCACTACAGTGAATAACATTGAAATTGTTTATTAAAAATATAGCAGTGGACAAAAAAGTTCCAAGTAACATTTTGTCCGACACAAAACAAAATAGTGTAAAAAAAATTCACTACGTTTATCGTTTTTGCTATGGGAACTTCTTAATTGGATCGTTAATTTTATTGCCCTGAGTGCGATGATTGCCCATTAGCTGTTCTACTCCACCCGAGTTTTGACGGAATTTTATTTGCTATTTAGGTTATTCATTATTTTATCATATCATTATTTTGCAAAATAACTTTTATGTACCGGATGTACACTAAGCGCGCCGGTCACCAAATGAAAGACATACTCGCATTGCTTAATTATTTATTAGCTTTATGTAAAATTGTGAATGTATTTTTCCTATTTTTTTTGTGGCAATACTTTTTATGTTATTTCTTTAATTTATCTATTTAATAATAAAAATGTAAAAAAAATTATGTCGTGAAGCTCTTTCATGTTCACACCACACCGTACCGTTTCACTCCGCCTCGCACCACTTGTTTATTTATTATTTTTTTGATGGAAATTCTATGGAAACACACAATCTAATTGGTGCATCTAGATTTCATTATTTTTCAATAAATAATTATTGAAAAGCATCGAAACAATATAATGTTTAACAAGAAGTGAAGTGCCTATTTAACTACCTAATGGGTAGGTTTATTACAATAGCAACATTATTTGAAGTACAGCGTTGACATTGTCCCAAAAGATCTAGTATCTACTAGTACAAAAAAAACACACAATTTCGCGCCAATTTCTTCTTTGTGTCATGTGGATATGCCAAAATCTTACGTTGAATTTTTTTTACCTAACAGATTTTGTGCGAGATTTCAAGAGAAAAGCGTGTAGTGCTGTGTGTGAGAATTAGCGTAAAATAGTTTTATTGATAAACAATCAATATGCATGTTCGAGTACGATTTTTCGGTAAACCCGAGGCAATTGTAGTTGTAGAGTCTAAATTGACTAAGATTGAGAAGCTCCGAAGAATTTTAGAGGAGAAATTCGACATAGAACCGAAGTTGCAACGTTTGTTTTATGGCGGCAAATTGGTTAGTATTTTATTCTAATATTTTGTATGTTTTGCTTTATGTACTGTTACTATAGCATAATTGGCTTTGTTTGCAACATTCTGCTCAACAGTGCTCTTAAATATTTATTCTAAACTAGTGACCAGCCCTCGCTTCGCTTCGGGTAATCAAAATTTCAAATAGGAAAATCGGGATAAAACATTTAATGTGGGGAAGAATTCCGGATAACACATAGCGCGTCTTCTTCATCGTTCGTAGGTATGTCCCCGCGCGCTTTGACCGCACGAAACAGTAGCCTTATGAGACCCGCCATCCAGCATTATTATTTTGTATATTTCTCATCATACCTCTGAAACTAAAGGGGTATATAAAGTTACATAATTAACCTTGAAGTGTCATTTATTTTGTTATAGATTATTATCATCAACTTAAAATTACACTCCTTTTTAACTAATTAAAATTTTAACTCAAAACGGCTAATGTGGCTTAACTATAATAGTTAGACATGTGCCCTCGCGAACTTATTTGTTTGCAATAATATGTACTTTGATTTTGTCTAGAACATTGTTTTTGTGTATCATCAATAGATTTAGCAGCGCATGCCAATAACCAATTTTTTTAGGCATGTTTTTCATACCTTTGGTTACATATACCCGCGTTGTGCCCGTTCCCGTGGGAATTTCGAGAATTTTTATACTTATTAACCTTTCTCTTGAATCACACTATCTATTTAAAAAAAAACGCTTTTAAATCCATTGCATAATTTTAAAGATCTAAGCATACGTAGGGACAGACAGACAGCGGAAATCGATTTTGTTTTACTATGTCGTGAAGGGTGTTCCTTTCAAATTTGAAATACTACCTTGGTAACCTTTAATGTAAGCTTTTAACACTTGGAACAATGAATATACTAGAGTCATAGCTGTCTTGTACACTGATTAACTTCTCCCTGCTGGGTTCATTGCATTGGTAGGTAAAATTCAGACTACTCCTAGTAGTCTGAGTTTTGGTCTTGTACAGTACTAGTACTGTACAAGACCAAAACTTGTTCATTTCCATTGTGGTACACAAATACTAAAGTATATAGTACCAATTATAAGCCTCATATATGTCCACACTCGCACAGCTCCTAACCTACTCCAGCTTACTTACCACACTGCCATACTTTTGAATCACTGTACGTCTCAGCCCATTATACATCATTCAACTTCAATATGATTCCTTCCAGCTCGAAAACGGCTACACATTCCATGACTACAACATCAAAATCAATGATGTCATTCAGCTGATGGTCCGCATCCAACCGGAGGAGACAGCGGACAAGGAGCAGAAGGAAGAATCAGAAGTTAAGGAAGAAAAGTCAGAGGAAATTAAAGTAGAGTACAAAGGTAAAGATATAGTAGTTGGACTGAAATGGTGACAAATGCAGTAGTATTAGAATTAGTGAGAGAGAGTAGAACAATACTTGAGATAATAGAAAATATGAGAGGGAAGATAATAGGACATCTCATACGACATAACAGATACATAAATAATATCATGGAAGGTAAAATTGAAGGAAGGCGAGGTAGGGGAAAGCCTAGAATCAGTTACATGAGTCAGATTAAAGAAAAAGTGTCTGTCATGTCGTATATAGAGATGTGAAGGAGCTTGCACTGAATAGGAATAGATGGAGAAGTCTGCATCGGACTCACCGACAAGAGCCTTACTCTTAAATTTATGATGATGACTTAAGTTATAGAATGATATGTGCTAACAGTAACCTGAGTTATAGTGTAACTGTACAGGTGGTTTGGCTCAATTGATTCTACATGGAATTTTGGAATTTTCTTGATTTCTTTTGGTCCAGTTCCTATGGACTTGTAAAGTATTTATTATGTACCTTAAAATTTTATTAAAATGTGTATATAGGTATAAATGTAAAAAATTCTAAGAATAAATGGCAGTAATTTGCCTGAACAAAAACATACATAAACAAATTCTGAATTGAGAACCTCTTTTTTTTAAGTGGTTGAAGATCCTATCTCAATAATTGTTTTTTACATCAGGAAAGAGTTATAAAGACTGCATAGTATTATATTTATATTTCAGCCTGTATAATCCCATTGCAGGGCAAGCAAAGGCCTCCGTTCTTTTCTTCCACCTGTTTTACTCTTTAAATAGGATTTCCAAAAGTCTAATGTAGGGAAGATTATTAATTAAATGCTTCACTTACACCTTATAATATTTAAAATAACTTTTCTCAGATGAGCCCTACTGCTGGCCCAAGATCTCATTAAATTTACAATCTTCTTTGTCCTGTAAATTAACGAAATTTGAAAAATATTTCAGATGCAACAAGCAAACTGTATGCTGTCGGTGATCTCATAGACATGCGAGACCGTGAACAAGGGGCTTGGTTCGAAGGCACCATTCAGCAAATAGTCCGAGATCCTAATGCACCAATCACTGACCACGACATCTCCCTAGATGACACTAATACAAGTTTAGATGAGAAGCAAAATGGTGACAATGATCTAGAAAATAAACCACCCGATACCAATTCTAAGCCAAAAAGGGGTATAGCAAAATATTTTAGTAAAACACCTAAGATTAAGATTAAAAGTGATGATTTGGTTAAGGACACTGCTAATGTGGAAGAGAATTTGTTGTTCAAAGTCAAGCTTGTAGGAGAGTAAGTTTATTTTACGTTTATGTAAGAGATTTCCAAGAATTTAAGAATATGTTAAGTTTGTTTTTGAATGTGGTATCACCATGCTTACCTATTTCAAGTTGGTGATCTGTTTATATAATAATGTTAACATAACACATTTAACAAAATGCTAGTCCTGCTCTGATGCAATTTTATAATTAATTAATTAATAATCTACTATTTCTAGGGAGGATGAATCATATTACTGTAAATTAAAAGAAATCCGACCGCGAGCCAGAACTGTGATAGATTTGAAACATCTCAAAATTGGCCAGAAAGTAATGCTGAACCATAACACAGAGGATGTGCACGAACGGGGGTATTGGTAAGGATAACAATCATATTCATTATATCTACCGGATTATAGATATTGTATAATCTATATCTTCACGAGAGTTGAAGTTCAAACTTTCACTGATTTTCTATCAAAGACAACTTCTTCCACTGATGGAAAGGGATCAGTGATGGGGCAAGAATGGAATAATTTAATTCATTCATTTCAAGTAGGATAATGGCCAACCCTGGTGTCGGAGTTTTTAGATCGCCTAGAAATCACTAGACCTATTTCTAAACTTCTTTGACTGGGAAATCAACCACATTAGAAGTAAGAAAAAATAGAGTTTACAAAGTGTTCCAGTGAGAGGTCAATACACTGCAGTGATTTTTAGTTCATTTAGCAGATTTTATAACATCTTCAAAAGGATGATTTCTTTCCTTATTATGATGTTTCTGAGTTAACTCATAATTCATATTAAGCAGAGCATGTTCGTTTTAGTATATTTTTTTTATTATTAAAGCCCTAAGTGTCCCATTGTTGGGCAAAGGCCTCCCCCCATTTCTTCCATTCAGCTCTGTCTAGAGCTTCCTGACACCAACCGGTTGTTTTAGTATAGTTGAGGTGAAAATATATTCAACGAACGCAAATTATGTTTTCATTAGTTACGTGACCTCAATGTAAAATAGTATTTTGATTAAACAATGTAATAATTTATTTAAGGTATGACTTCAAAGTATCTGAAATCAAGAAGCAACGCATAAGTTATGAGCTCATCGGGACACTGTTCCTTGGACCTGATGCGGTGCCGCAGAATGACACTAAAGTTAAAGTACAAGATAAGATATATGCTATTGAGGAAGTAGTGCCTATTGATAAACGGACAGACGAGTACAAGAAGATGATGGCTACACCCATGGAAAAACGTAAGACTAACCAAATACAACTATTTTTAAACCCCGACGGAATAGAGGAGTGTTTTAAGTTTGATGTCGATGTCTGTGTGTGTCAGTCTGTTGCCTCGTAGCTATCAAACGGATGGACTGATTTTGATGCGGATCATTTGAAAGCCAGTTTCTTTGCAGTTGTTCTTAGCTAAGTTTGGTAAAAATCGGTTCAGCCGTCTATGCGCGGGGCGGTTTAAATTTTACTTATTAAGTGTCTGATAGAAAAATGCGACGATTATCACGATTTCTATAATGTTGCCTAATTGCTACAAGTCAAGATTTTAATATCTAGATTTAATTTAGTGTTCAGAATTCATTGTATTGTATTCTTTTGCAGGATCTTTGCCATTAAATTGTTTGACATGCCGAGACGACGAAGACGCGCTCTGTAAGGATTGTGGCTGCTACATTTGTTCCGGGAAAGAGTTTCCAGAGAAGGTACACTTAATAATTAACATTTGTATCATCTCACCTTACTAACTACTCTAAATATACAAAAACTCCAACCACAGTTGGCCGCTAACCTACCTAACTTACTCTATGATTCACTTGTCTCTTCCAGATAGTTCTTTGCGACGAATGCAATAAAGGTTTCCACATGGGTTGTCTAAAGCCTCCACTAAAGGAATTACCCGATGAAGACTGGTATTGTCCTACTTGTAAGCGAGATCCCAATGACGTCATAGCCCCGGGAGCGGCCAAACAGACTAAGAAAGCTGGGAAAAGTAATAGAGATTGGGGAAGAGGCATGGCTTGTGTTGGTTAGTATTGTTTAAGTAATTGATTATAAGCGAAGCGAGTTTTAGTTGATAAGTTAGATTGAGTGAGGTTGCAAGTTAAATCCAATTGGCCTGTAAAATAAATAGTTTAGGCGAATGTAGTGTGAGTTGTAATGATACAGTTAAACGAATTGTAATCGGTCTTACATAGCGAACTGATTTATTATATTGATTTAAAAAACCTTTCCTTCTGTTCTAATACAAATTTAATTTACCTAATCCTTATAATTGAATGTGGTATTAATTGTATTTGCTTCTCAAGACAAGGCGCGGGTTCAATTCCTGGGTTGAGCGAAAACATGTTTTCTATTAAATTTTCCAGTAGGGCTCGGGTTTGATCACCAACCCGCAGTTGGCAAGCGTGGTGATTACAACATTCTACTCACTGTACTAAAATCTTGGGACGAGAGGCTTTTGTCCAGCTGTGGGATACTACAGGCTAATACTTTCTTCTTTTTAAATACAGTCCTTTCTTCTGTAGTGGGATCTAAGTATAGGTCAATCAATACTTGTTCTAATGTTAAGTTGTTTAATAGTGGTTAAAATACTCTTGTTTTTCTAAGTAATACTATTAAAAACCATTAACACACATGGTTTAAAGATAGATGTTAGTCTTTCTTTCACGTAAACTACTGAACGGATTTATGATTTTATGAAAAAGATAAAAATTTATATTGCTGTGAAGTAGTTTCATCTTGAAATTCTTAAGGGAGCAAGTACAGAGCGGGAAAACTGCGGGATATTGCTGGTGGTATCATAAATGCGAAATTACAGTTATTAATGCGAATACTCCTAACTCTATAGATTTTAATTCTGTATAGAAACTTTCGCCCTGCAATTCGATATTACTGGCCCAAACTTTGCCCTTAGCATTTTAAAAGCGAATAAATTTATACATAAGATCACTACTTAGTTTTAGAACTGCATGGTCCGTTTTACTTTTACTAAAATCACTAAATCACTGAACCGATTTCAATTAGTAATAGAGATTGAAGGAATCACTAAGTTTCTGGTATTTAAATATTCGCAGTTAGGTCCTTTACCAAGTTAATTAGTTTAGTTTGGATCTAACTAACCGTGTGTGAATTTGTCCGTGTATTTTTATTTCCCGTGTCAAGCGAAACTTGTTTACGAGTTACATTTAAAGCAACTCAACATTTTAGCTCCCGCCCTGCAGCGGGAAAGTGTGATTATAATGTTCTCTTTGCCATGGATCAACATTTAGGCTGTTGCTATACTGATATCTTCAGTGATCTCAGAAACTTTGCTCCTACACTGAGATATAGCAGGCTAAGACTTACTTAGTCCTCCAGTAATGTTAATTCAGTACCAATTTGTTAGTAAAATCATAGCCGAGGTTACCAACCCAAGCAAATTAAACAGTGAGGAGGATAAGGTGTAATTAGTATAATTACACCTTATCCTCCTCACTGTACTTATATCTGCAGAGATCAACAGGCCTTCGCTGTGCAGCAAACTTTCTGACTATTGCTTTGAATCTCTTGGTTTGTAACATGTAAATGTGTTTTTAGGTAAGACAAAAACATGTGCGATGCCCGCCAACCATTTCGGTCCGATACCAGGCATTGAAGTTGGCATGTGTTGGCGATTCAGAATACAGGTAAAGACTATTCAGTTTCATCATTTTTACGCATTGGGACAGTGAAGGTCACTTTGCGAGATCGACCCGCATCGACATTGGTGGTCTACGGTTTACTAAGCGATTTAGATCATTGCCTTTGTTAAGCAACATGCAGCTAGGCCCCTAGTTGGATGGGTTGCCGATATTCCTATCTGAGCGCTACCGTGCTTCGGAAAGCACGTTAAATTGTCTGTCGTGGTTGTTTCAATCGATATACCATTTTCGAGGTCTTTAGGTGGTCTAAAAACTACGATACCACGGTTGGTCACTAACTTAGACGAAATTACTTACTTACCACTGATGTTAGTGAACTCTGATCTTAAATAATGATGAATAATAATTTTCGTATAAAAATGATAGGTTAGGTAAAATAGTAAGTAAATTCGACAAGGTGCTTACTAGCACCTTGTCACTTGGTCTGGTCTTGGTAGGTTACTACCTAGATTTTAAAGAGTTACCTTTTACCTACGTACTATTGTTAAATTCTTAATACAAATTATATTTGTTTATCAGCTTTCAGAGTCTGGAGTCCATAGACCGCCGGTTTCTGGTATCCACGGGAGAGACGTTGAAGGAGCGTACAGTATTGTTCTATCAGGTATGCGACTGTTAAATGCGTAACAGACAGACAGACAAAGTTACTTTCGCATTTATAATATTAGTTAGGAATTAGTTAGGATTTTACATTGGTACTAATGTAATAATAAACGCCTCGGTGGTCTAGTGGTATGTGCACTCGCCTGCCAAGACTGAGGTCCCGGGTTCAATTCCCGATCCGATGTTAATAATTATTTTTGTAATGGATAGCCACATACTACTGGGACACGTTTTATTTAATGAACATATTATGTATGTATTTCCGATGTGTTGTACAAATTATTACTTTTTTCTCTACCCAGGTGGTTACGAAGACGATGTAGACCACGGCAATGAGTTTACGTACACGGGCAGCGGCGGGCGCGACCTCTCGGGCAACAAGCGAACAGCTGAGCAATCCTGTGATCAGACGCTGAGCAGAGAAAACAAGTTAGTACTGTGTTTAGGGTTTTTATATGTTTGTTACTAAGGGTGCTTTTCAACCAGACCTCCTCTCTTCTCCGTTACACTGAACTATATCAGTTCAACTTGATCAGAGTTCACGTGCTAAAGTGAGATCTCTTCAGTAAAACCGAGTTCAGTTAGTCTTGGTTCGAGATAGAAACAGTGAATTTGTCGGGAGTTTTTGGATCGCATAAACGTCTCCGTCATGGTCCCTGCGGTGTTACCCGCGTTGTACCCGTTCCTGCGGAAATTTAGGGAAAAAATGTATGTGTTATACTGGTATACCTAACCTATATTACTGTAAAGTATCATCCAAATCCGTCCAGTAGTTTTTTCGTGAAAGAGTAACAAACATACATCCACAATCCATCCTCACAAACTTTCGCATTTATAATATTAGTAGGATGCAGTTTATCCTATTGTGTCGGTGGTCTAGAGGCATACTTTTCATCTCGAAATTCAAACTGGAACTGGCACAAATCGGGTATAATACCGGAGTACTGCTTAGTTAGCTTATTAAGTAACATTAGTTGGTGCAAATTATATTAACATAATACAAAGTTAATGTTAACAGTTTAGCAATCTAAGAAGAAGCGCATTGAAATGTAAAAAATTCTGTCCCAACAATTTCCATATTGTTTTTATTTTCAAATGCGCAATTACACAATCTCTAAATCAATTCTTTGTTATCATATTAGGGCATCTTCAGGAACGGATATCGCAGTTTTTAGTTATACCTCTATATGTGTGGTACCGAAAGATTAATTAAATAACTTATTTGAAACTAGCTGTTAATATTCATAGATACTTATTACACATAACCATCTATCAATATTATATAACTAGCTATGTTGTTTTCCCCGTGTTTCCGCTTGGTTTGCAAAAACACATGCGAAAGGTTTTGTAGGGGACCCTCTCTAGTTTTCCAGGCAGTTTATAATTCCCAGATTTTATCCTTGGGATTGCTAGTTTTAGGTTAGCTTTCAAAATGAAAAAGTAATAATTAAAACATTGTTTAGTGACTTAAAAGGTGAAATGATTAATATTTAATGTCCAAGCAGACCTCCATTATCATAGTCTTATTACCATCATCATCATAAATTTAAGAGTAAGCCTCTTGTCGGTGAGTCCGATGCAGACCTCTCCATCTATTCCTATTCAGTGCAAGTTCCTTCACATCTCTATAAGACATGACAGACACTTTTACTTTATAAAAAAAAAATTTAAGGCTATTCATGATTTACATGGAAATTGCTTGTAGTTATTAATTCGCTTATTAATTAAAACTTGTTTATATATTTGCAGAGCATTAGCCCGCAACTGCGCAGTGAAACAGATAAACGAAGAAGGGGGCGACGCGGGGGATGATTGGCGCAGCGGCAAGCCGGTCCGAGTGGTGCGCTCCTATAAGATGATGAAGCACTTCCCTAAATACGCGCCTAAAGAAGGGATAAGGTTTGTTCATTCATTCATTCATTCATTCATTCATTCATTTCGAGTAGGCTAGTGCACAACCCAGGTGACGGAGTTTTTAGACCGCCTAAAGTTTACGACATGGTCTCATGATTGAAACAACCGGAACCGACTGTTTAACGTGCTCTCCGAAGCACGGTAGTAGTCCGATAGAAATGCTGCTTTCTACCAATCCCAGTAAGGGTATAGCTGCATGTTTCTTAATAATCGCAATGAACTAATAACATAACTACATATTTTTCAAAATAAATTATTTGGGTAACCATATTTTCTACTATTGTATATTCATAATCTAAAGTGAAACTGATACAAATTCACCTGATTAAACATAATTTTTATTAATTGATTGATGATGATGATGATGATTAGTGAGAAACCTTCGCCCAACGGTGGAATATTGCAGGCTATGACTTTCTTTCAAAAGAAACTATAAAATAAATAATCTTTTTCATCAAAAATATGTTATACATTCCTTAACCAATTGATTACACTCTTTACTTCTCTAAATTGTACAGTACCAAATCAACCAATCTCTCGTTTTCCTAATAAAATCTTGTTTCAGATACGACGGTATATACAAAGTGGTGAAATACTACCCCGAAAAAGGTCTGTCCGGATACAGGGTGTGGAAATATCTGTTGCGACGCGACGATCCCAATCCTGCGCCTTGGGAGCCTGGCGCAAAACAATTTCCTATTGTGGTAAGACAGATTACATGACTAACAGCGCTCCGCAGTTACCCGTTCCCTTGGGAATTTCGGGATGAAAATTACCCTCTTGAATGTAGTTGTCTAATTCAAAAAGAGACATTCGAATTCGAAAAGGACTGGTAAGTCCTGAGAAAATCGCGTTCTCAAACAAATAAATACGTTCTTTTTACACACTTCCTTTTTCGATTTAGTAAGTGTTTTCTAAGTGTGTAAGAAAAAGTTTCTGCTGCAAAATAGTAAACATTTAAATTAGGTTGTACGAACTGAGTTTAACATTCAGTATCTAGTTTGGTATATAATGTCATAGTGGTTCCATATCCTATATGTACCTTTAAACGAGCAATGTTTGTATACATATGTGTACTAATAGGTTTCTCCGAGAAGGTTCTTCCGATTTGCTATATAGGGAACAAAACGACTACACACACATTTGATTGCTTACCTATCGTATCCTAGCAGTGCCCAGTCACCAGGCTACTTAACGGTTACATATATAACGGATATATTGTCAAATATGATCATTAATATATCAATAATATTATATCTTCCACAGTACCCTGACGGTTATTTAGAGGCTGAAGCTGAGAAGAAAGCGCTCAAAGAGAAGAATAGTAAAAGCAAGTCCGCGGGTAAGGGTAAGAAGAAACGCGCGCTTCGGGAGAGCAATCACTCCACGGACACTGAGGACAGCTCGCCGCCGTCGAAAAAACGCAAAGCTAATACAGAAGCGAAGAGAAAGACTAGATGTATGGAATAACGTTTTTTTCTTTATACTTGCTGTTATACATAAAAGTAAAGTAAAATATTAGGCTGTCCCAATGCTGGGCAAAGGCCTCTCATCTCACTGAAGATATCAGTACAATGATAAATTTGTTTTATAAATGCTAACACATTATTTTCTGTTCAATTACTAATACAATTTATTAATTACCAAAATCTAAACCTAATACATATCAAACGTATAAACTAGAATGTCTATCTACTATAATAATTCGATAGCTGGTGAATTCGGGGATAAGTAATAAAACCAAGTAGTGCTGGTAAAATCTTGAACCTTCGATTTTTTTGCTTTTTTTAAAGCTGACTTAGAAACATACAAAATTGATAATAAAGTAAACTTTACTTAATTACAGCATCCAAATCTCCCCTAAAAAGCCCCAAGACAAAGTCCATAAAGGCAATGTTCACTATCGGCACTCCGAGAGACGAAAACGACTCGCAGGGCGAAATGGACATAAAATCCGACTCAATTCTTACGAAGGAAGAAGCGAACGCTATTAACGCAGATACGGTTAACGGAAAACTCTGGGACGAGTGCCTTGTGATAGGCGAGAAGATGGGGAAAAAGGTATTTATATTCTATTTTTAAGGATTTGATTGAGACTTATTTTTCAACCAAAGTCTTACATTGAGGAACAGGATTCAGTGATATGGTATTTTGTCTAACAGACAGTGGCAGTCATAAAATTACTGTAGCGGACAATAAGTCTGTATGTAGATATCGTGTATGTAGAGTAAGGACCGCTCCTTTACGTAGTCTTAAAATGTAGTAGTTTGTCTAGCAGTGCGTCGGTATAAATTAACAACGAAATAAAATATCGTACACCTACTAATATTTTAAATGCGAAAATTTCTGAGGTTGTATGTGTTGGTGTGTATATATGTATGTTTCTCACTCTAACACACAAAAAACTACTGAGCGGATTTGGATGAAACCTTACCGGATAAGAGACTTGACCACCTTGCAAATATACTTATATTCTAATTATTAAAATGTGATAATTGTGTTTTCAGAGTTTTATCGAACATGTTACTCAGATATTCCTGTGTATCATTTGTCAAGAAGTTGCCGCAAACCCTGTGACCACCCCGTGTCAGCATAACTTCTGCATTGTAAGTAATAATGTATTGAAATTAGAGTTCAAAATAGGACTTTATGGTAGGATAGGACCACAGATCACAAAAACTAAAGGGAGATGTGAAAAGGGGGCGGGGCCGGTGTCGCAGCAATATGCGCAAAAACGGAACACATTGCGAGTCGAAATATTATGTGTTAATAGTTTACAATGCTTGCATAGTACTAAAGATTATTCAAACGTTGAGTTCTGATGTCGCAATGGATAATGAGCACATTCAAGTTAACAAAACACTTATAATACGCATGTTATTGCGTATGTAGTAGTGCTGTACGTACATTATTCGCAGCCTAGTTGCGAACGAATACTCGCACTGTATGCAATGTGTGCGTGACACGCACTCAACGCGAAGTGTTATTTTTATTTTTATTACTTTGTGTGTGTAAATTTCTAATGGGACACTAGGTTTCGTACTCGCGTAGGTTGGCATCTCTCTTTATCTCTATGGTTATGACAATACGACCGGAATTTAAACAGATAACTTAAATCTATGATTTGAGTTTAAAAGTAAGTAAACATGAGAAAAGTCTACTCAAAAATAAAGTGTAAATCAATGTTACTTTCATAAATTTTCATTTTACAAAACAACTATCTATACAAATATCTTGAATTTTTGTGCTAATTCCTTACATTATTATTATTATTGTAGCCGTTACTGTCCCACTGCTGCACAAAGGCCTCTCCCCTATACCTCCATACATCCCTATCCTGGGCCAATTCCCTCCAGTTGCTGATATAAGTGTCGAGTTTTCTTACATTTTGGTTACATAACATATTTTTTTATCGTACAAATTAAAATGGTAAAACCTCGGGCACTGCTAATACGTTAATATATCTGTTATTAATCAATCTTCCTTATCTCTGTTATTCCAGACATGTTTAAAGCAAGCCTTCAAGACCACCAGCTCCCTGACCTGCCCCTGCTGCCGCAATAACCTTTCCAAATACGAACCCGAGACCAATGAAGAACTGAAGTTGGCTCTACGCATCATCCTACCAGGGTATGATGCAGGCAAGAAGTAAATGAACGAAAGAGGTTTATAGCCTTCATATTCATAAACGCTTATTAAAACAGCACTTTAGCTATAAAATGGTATGTCCCTTTCCAACATATGCTATTTGCCAAAGAGCGAATGAGAGGCAAAACACTTTAGAACACTGTTAAAGTTACATATAATTTATGACTGAGGCGGATAATATCCAGGCATATCGTACGGGTAGTGTTAGAAGAGGGTTTATAATTGGTATTGAAATAATATATTTTTCTATAAAATATGCAACAGTCAAATGTCAAAAAATACATTCAATCATGGTTAATCAATCAATCATTAAATAATTTTTAACAGTTACTTTTACTACTATCCTTTGTATTTTACTATAAAACATATATAAAGAAAGATAGTTCTATTTTTTAAATGTTACTTTCTCAATCTCCAGATGGGTTTTAATAGAGAGATAATATTTTGATAGAATTTTTATGAGGGTAAACTTGACACAGATATTCGACGAATAAAATTTATCTGAAGATTGAGATGTCGACTTATTTCTTATTTCTTACAGTTTTTGTGTGATGGCTCATTTTGGTAAAGGTCATTCTAAGTTTATATCGTGTTCATTTTATTCAGTTTAATCGCAAAAATTAGGTTTTGGGAACACTGAAATAATCAAGGAAAAAAGTGTTATGACGGTTTAAGTTTTAAGACTTGTGAAAATGTTTCAATTATGTTTATTTTTTCTCAAAGGAAACTAGGGACAAACAGATAAACAATAATTAGTTTTGATGTTAGTAAACAAACATATTATATCAATATTACGTTTGTGCCTACTGCATTACACATTGTATAACGTTTTGAATGAATCATTAAATGAAAGAACAATGGGCAAAATTGTATGTCTCTAATGTTTTCTAATGTTTGAAATTTTTAAGTTTTTATTTTTATATTAATGTACGGGTCTTTTAATCGCTTGGTGGTCAACTGGGCTCGCAGAGCACTGAGCCCGCAGGTTCAGTTAACCCACTCCGTTTTTTTTCATAGGTGACTCGACCCACACTAATCGGATAACTCGACCCGCGGGTTCAGACGACTACTATTTACCGATAAGGGCCTGCTCAGCCCACAGGTTCAGTCGATGTCAAGTATATAGTAGTTAAATAAAAAAAAAATAACCCTAACCTACCGAATAGTACCTACGCCCGCGGGCTGAATTGACCCTTGGGTCGAGTCGCCCATAAAGAAAAAAAAATGGTCAACTTAGCCCGTGGGCTCAGTGCTCTGCGGGCCCAGTTGACCACCAAGGTCTTTTAATAAGACACTTTTGTCGTTCCTGTAAAATTATGGGTTCGATCTAAAGAGTACCGATATATATAGCGATATATCTAAACTAATATTATTAAGAGGTAAAATTTGTAAGTTTGTTTGTTCATTAACTTTAATAATAAGCCTATGGATAAATGATTACGTATGAGTCGTGATTGAGTGGCTGTTAAAGTGTTTTTAATTGTTAGGAATGATTTGAGTAGGCCTCATCACCTGTTGTATTCAAATAAGTTTTTAACAAAATGAACATTTAAATAATGAATTTTTGACTTACGTTTGAATTTTATTCATGTCGACATTCTTTATTTGATTATTAATTATTGAATGAACGAATTGAAGGAAGTGAGTGGGTGAATGAGTGCCAAATAAGTTTATAACCTATTAAAATGTGATAAACATGTATTGAAATAAGCTTTAATTTCTAGACGTTTTGTGATAGTTTTGAATCTTTTAATAACTTTTTTATTATAATTTAGAAGATATTGTGCAAATGTATTTTGCCCATTGTTTTTAGTTGTAAACCAAGAACGTACGATCCCACTGCAGAGCAAAGGCCTCTCGTTAGTGAGTATATCAATATTGTGGGGAGGTATTCTATGAATAGGTGTAAAGATGTGGATATGATACCTGTAGCATGCTACATATCTGCAAGTCAATGTATTAATGTACACTTGTCAAATGCTAGACATGTCAGTAACAAAGCATGTGTAAGAGGTATGTCAATGAAATGTCAGCTATAGGCATGTGTATTCCAATCACAATTGTAAAAATAAATTATAAATAATTAGCTTAGATAATGAGACATCGAAAATTATAATGTTTCATGTTTTTTATTTACTTTTTTTTATAATTATGTATAATGCGTTAGACATACGACCGATACCTCAGTTGAGTAATGTTATTAGTTATATTGTTTTTATGTTAATAATGTTGTATTTATATAGCCAATTAACGTGATAAAGTTATACATTGAATAAATTAATATAATATTAAAATTATGGGCAACGTCTGTCTGTCGAATATAAATAATAACGGAATGTTATTTTATGTATAATTATATCCCACGAACTAATGTATAATATATCAAAAGAATCCGTGCAATAATCTTACATTTCGATGAATAGTTCAGAAAGTGACTGATTTATTTAGTTCCAATTACAGTTTTTCGTATCACTCTTTAATTTATCTCGGAAAGTACAATGTTCAAAGTCAAATATTTTTATTCATTTTTGGCCCCAAAGAGGCTCTTTTGAACGTACAACCCATTCGAAAGAACATCAGCAGAGAAGAATGGGCAAGAAACTTTGCTGGTTATTTTTTTTAAATAAGGGTACAACTTAATACTTATAAGTATAGATTACTTGTGTTGCAGGTGCAGGAACATGACTCCTGACATATTTGTCCTCAATGTAATCAGTAACGCTATAGTATGCTTTAGTAAATAAAACGTCTTTAACGAACGATTTGAAATACCTTCACTAAGCCCAGTTACCTCCTTAGGAATTTTATAATTATAATTAAAATTGTTCATTTGTTATGCTTTGTATTCATATTTTGTTTAATATTTTTAACTAGAGATTTGATATTTTCTTGTTTAACGAGTTTCGATGTGACATTTGGTCAAATGACACCGAATATGATAAACGTTATTCCATTTTTAACTGTCAGTACAAATTAAGGTATGATAATTTCAAGTATTATTTTGTATATATGTAATGAGTATGTATTTATTGTAGGTAAAATTAGTTGATTCTTTCAATACATGTTTGGGTTCTCATATTTTGTTTTTTATTTATACTCCGATGTAAAAGAGAATGTAAGTTTATGCCAACATTAATTTATCATCAAGTATTTTATACTGAAATGAGAATTGTGATATTTGTGTTATACAAAAATTTTGGTAAACATAATGCTTTAAGCTAGAGCTCTGACTGAGGCTCTATTGACCAATGGCATTGCATTGCCCTGCTCGATACTTCGCATTTCATTATAATTCCTCAATGAACTTCACTTCGCTATTTTTCTGCCATGTTTCTGTCTTCTAGTGTGTGTCAGTGACCCTTGCACTGATTGCCTATCCAACGCTTTCGCCTCAAACTTACTAGATATAAAAAAAATACAGGCATAAAAAAAACACTTAATTTATTCTTCTAATTACTTCAGTATGATCTCAATAAATTGTTCAAAATGATTCTCATTTACTCAATTGATTCTGTTGGCGAGACCCGCGAGTCCCTTTTTCAACATAATATTTAAACGAGAAAGATTTATCTATAAGAAATAAAAAACGTTATTAAGATTAATAATTTATTCATAAGGGTTTTAACCCAACATCGCTCTGAGCATAATATCACTGATGCATACTACATCACAGCATTAGCTAACCGAAACAACATTACATCCTAATTATTAAACATCACAGATATTATATATAAACATATCGGAACATTCACAATCGATACCCCTTATATACTTTGTACATCATTCTATTATGGAAACATTAAATTATAATTATTCGGTAAAGAACAAAAGCTTTGCAATATGGTTTGTACTTATACGGTAGAATATGGTAAATTAAGCCTGAATAAGTGAGTTTTATATCTAGCCGACTAATACAATATACGAGTATGCAAATAAATTAGCATCATTGCTTTTTATAATTGCCTTGGTTTTTACCGAGTGTGAATTCTCGTGGCTAGTAGCTAGTAATCTCGCTTGTTATTGAGACTTAAGAAATATGAAGAAAAATAATAATATTAATAGAAAATAAAGTCGAGAAATTACAACACATATCGAAATTAATATCAAAGTCAATATTTTTCACAATTGTATAAGTTAATGTTAAATTAGAAATAATTAATTCTACTATGTGATGTTGATTTGTTAATTCAAAAAATATAAATAATTTTAAATCTTACAAAATTAATTGAAATTAAACAGTAAAATATGTAACATGTTAACAATTAATAAAATAGGTAAGGTCGGGGAAGTTGGTAGTCGACTATTTTAAAGCGAAAATCGTTACTATTTTATTCTCAACGATGTTATAAAATATCAGCTATGTAAAATAAGCTTTATTGAAACCTATTTTCGTCTTCATTATATTTCTGTCTTCGACATACAACTTCCCGGGTAGTACAGTCGTATATACATATGTTTACACTTTTTCGCGTTATTACAATGGCATAACTTGAAAATGTGAATACATATATTATACGTCGACTGTACATTAGAGGTCTCGCAAGAACGGACTTTTAGATAGATATACCCATGATATACCAAATAATGGTACCTGTTATAAGCTCTAGTAAATAGTTAAAATACTTATTCTATCGAAATGCCACGCCGTGTTGACATTCATCTCACTGTCGTAGGGTAGCACTAATAGGACAATACAAGAGGCTCGTGATCTGGCATCTAATATTTAAAATTATATAAAGCTTTATACTTAAAACAGATGTCGGTGAATTCCCGAGAACACTAGAGAATATTTATCTGATGTGTCGTGTCGTGATCTATCAACTATTTCTGTTTTATACATTTTACATGGTTTTGATGAAACAAAATTTAGTTTATCCGAATACACTGCATCTGCAGATGAAAATGATTGTAATAGGGTATTTGACAGTGTTTTTTTATTCTTTCTATTAAGTCATCTTTTTTCACGTGTGTGTTACCAAATCCGATTTTCATATCGCTACTATTTCCAGAGTTACAGGCGGTCAAAGTAGCTGATTATATAAAACAGCACTACAGGCCTGTGACGTCACAAACTTATAGCGCCGTAGACGTCGCATACAAAAGATCGTTTTGCTAGAAAGGGACATAATCAGACAGGAGAGAATCTTTCGGAGCTTATAATTTTTTTATTTTTTAATCAATTTCGATTCTGATTTCAGTTTTGATCATAATTTTAGTTAATTTTCTAAATTCATCTCTCAAATTTAATACTTTTAATATCAGGCAAATACCTTATTACGATTTAACACATCAGACACGATCAGGATGAGCCTTTAGTTATAGCAAGTTTCTCGATTTCGTCCGTACATCTGTGTATGCTATGACATGTTCACGAAGTAACAGTTTTTGCGCAGCTTGCAGCATACAACTTTATTTAGTACCTAAATTCTTCAACGAATGCTGTGTTTACTTTGATATGAAGCAAATTTACCACATATTAAATTCAACGTCATTTGCTTTATAAACATTAGGCACTAAACAAAAAAATAAGTGTTATGCTAGTGAGCTGTTGAGCTTTCTTTCCACTAGAAATATGCTATGATACTTTGCTGTTTCACTTTTGATACCACGCTATGGTTACCCGTGTGCAGCAATCATATCAGACGTATCATCGTAACTCCGTGGAAAGGCGCTCTTATGTACTATGTTTTGTCAGTTTCGTGTTAACACTAATGTTAAATTATATAAAGCTTAAGTTCCGTCAAAATAACTATAAGGATCTCTTTAAGCGACACGATAGCCAGCGTCCTTTATTCTTAACTACACAACCTAAAATATGGCTTGTTGTTCTATGCTGAGTAATGAGAATAATCATTATAGTAGATAGGCCAAGTCATCTTTGCGCGCGGCTCTATACGTGGGTAAACCTTTCTTCATACCAACCTTTAATGTGTGTTGTTCCCACCAAACAAATGATAGTTGTTTAATTACAAACCTACGTATAAGGCCGCCAAAAGACGACTTTAAGCTACCTATAAAATTATTATACTTTCTTATTAATCATCTCGAATTCTTTTATAGATAAAATTAATTTTCTTATCTCATTACAATCCAGCGAATAGGACTTTGAAAGTAACTATGTTCAACATTTAACAATTGATAATCTCTTACACTATGTTAACGTTACAAAATAAAATATACTTAAAACAACTTAACTGCTAAATTAAAAATAGATTCAAATCGATTTATATTTAGTCATTATAAATTGATACTCACAACTCACAACATTCTCGATCATATCGATTGCGAACAATCGAGCCGAACTTGGCGATATTAATGGCACTAATCTAGATGGAGCCAAGTTTCTATATTCAGTGAGAGGTAGAGGTGGAATTAGAAAACTTTTCAATGATTTTACTAAGCGAAGTGTATGTTCCAACTACGAGGCCTAATACTCCGAAGAGTACTACAATAATGTTTTTGATTAACATCCGGATCCTCTCTGGACGGGGCACGTAGTACCAGTAGGTACAGCTCTGGATGAAAGCGGGGAATGCTAGCCCTAACGCGGAGAGGCACAGGGCTCCGAACAGCGAGATGAACAGATCCAACTCCGAGGCTGTAGCCGCGACAGCAACTGAAACCGAAAAAATATATGCAAACAACTGTTGATGTCATCAACTAGATTTTACGGGGATTGAAGGCGTAATAAATTCGTTTCTGGTAATTCCAATTTGGGACTAATGAACCGTAGCCTAGTATATAATCGTATAAGACACCGATAAGTTCGGTTAACAAGGTTAATAATTATTTAGTGGGACAGGTAAAGTGATATTCTTTTTGACTGATACTAATACAGTTCCTGCTCTTATAAAACTCTACTTAAATTTCATCAGGTTGTAATTTATCATGCTATAAGATTGGTATCAAAAGAACAATTAAACTTACAAGTGATAACAACGATAACGGTCCTCACGACGTATTCCCAAATGGTCCTGTGCTTGTTGTTAAGCATCCTGCAGCCGATGTATTCGTTCCATACGATGTCTATAGCCACGTAGCAGGCTAAACCGTGGGTGATGAAGATCGCAAAGGCGAGAAGGCCTTGGACTGCACTGGCCAGTCTGGAAAATCGTGAAACATTAGTCATTTGAAAGATTTAATCATGATCTGATTTGTTGAACAAAATTCACAAAGATAGAAATGTAAGGATTCTTTAAAACCTAGACGCCAAAGACCTTTCGTTTTATAAGTTTGACGTGTAAAGTTCGATTCAGTTTTTTTAAAGTAACTTCACCTTACTGTTACTGTAATAAGTAACCCACCAACCCGCACCGTAATAGCGCGGTGGGTTATGGTCCAACCGCCCCCCCCCCCCCCCCCCCACCCCAATCATTATTCATAGAGTGGCGGGAATGGGGGAGGCCTTTGCCCAGCAGTGGGACAACACAGGCTAACATCACCTAATCTTGAAGAAAATTTATACAAGTCGTCAAAAGGATTTGTTAGTTTTGGTACTCACTTTTCATCATTGGGTAGATTCAGAGTGATACTTCCTTTGGCTGCGTTTCCATACTGCAAGTATCCGAAGAGGCCCATCCCCACGTACATTATGATGATACAGATCATAGCCCGGTTCAACACCCCAAACTTGCCTACAAAATCTTTCGGTGTCTTCATTTCGTTCTCCAACGGCAGGATCTGGGGAGCAATTAATATTGTTGTACTACATGACGTTTTCAGCTTACATTTCTATGGATGTGTTAAATCGATTTTCTAAGTAATTATCAGTCAAATTCAGATACTTAAGCAACAAGAGGCAACAAACTTTTGAGAAAAATTAAGTCTATTGAGGTTGTGTAGAAAAAGAAATAAAAAAGAAATGAATATTTTATACAATTACTTACAACGCCAATAGCTTCCAGGGCGAAGAGTACTGTTCCGAAGAATAGTGGAAAATTATTGGGAGTTCCCGCGGGAGTCTTGCCTTCCAGCGTTGGGGTGACTCTGAAGATGTAGTACAGGATAATGCCGAAACTAACGATAGTGACCACGTTAGCGATAGCGGAGAAAGGCGCCAGATACTTGAGATCACGAACCCAGTTGATCAAAATTAAGGGCAAAAGTATACAAGCCATAATAACCCTCTCGTTTAAATCTATCTCAAACTGATTTTTCAAAATAAATTTAATGTTTTCTGACACGAATAAAACGTAAACACAACATGTTCCTATTTGGTATACTAGTAGAAAAGCGTTGACTATGTGCCTGTAAAAGAAAATACACATACATTAAATTGGCCTTAACATGAACTAAAAAAAATTTTTTTGGCCTTTGCCTCTGACAGCAATATAATAGAGACGAAAACCTAATATTTAACATGTGACAAGAAATTGCATGTTACAACGCCAACAATTCTAAGGGATTTAGTAAGATTTATTAATAACTATACACATTTGGATCTGGTATTTGGCTGAGCTTAGTATCGGTAACACGACAGAACTGTCTGTCTTGGAATTTAACAACTAACTCAACAGAATACCTCAGAACTCAGAATAACAGAATTTTTGCCAATATTTTAAGATTACTTTAAAAAGGACTAATTATTTTCTAATCTAGAGTGCTTTGACACGTGATTGAAGTCACTTGCAAATCAAACGTGACATGATGACCAATAAATGAAGAAAACGTCAAAATCTCAAGAACTTATTTCCAGTAGCTCTACATAATTATTTTTTTCCCTCTTTTAAATTCTTAGTCCCTTCTGTAACTTGTTACTTGAATCTAAGATTTAATTTAATCATAACTGTATGAAGTATGCGTCTTCCTATCCTAAACAGGCCAAAAACCGATGACTGTCAGAGATTTTAGACCGCCCGATAGTCTTAAATACTTACGCAGCGTAAGGAGCACAGGCTTTGCACCAATCAGGTCCTTCCGAAAGCGCTGCTTCAGCCGCTGCAGTGTAGGTAAGTGACGGAATTTTCCGCCGTTTGCACAGCACGTAGCAGGAATCAATGAGGATATGGATGCAGTACGTGCACAGAACACCAATAACGATGGTGCCCACCGAGCCTACCACGTAGCCGGAGTTTGAGAAGGCGTGAGGCATAGCAAGGATTCCCGTGCCTAAACTGCCTTTTAGCAAATGGAGTAGGGTCTCTGTATTCCTGGAAAATTTAAGGTTAGACGTTAATCATTCATTCATTCTTTTCGAGTAGGTTAGTTAGTGGCCAACCCTAGTGTCGGAATTATTACGAGAAAAGAGAATCGACATAGACATCGACATCGCCCAGCTCTTATGTTCAGAAGAAACGTTATTTTAAAAGGAAATACCGACATCCTAAAGAGTTGGGGTCCGGGAAGATGAGGCATGAGTTTTTCTATTTGTTAAAGTTTTCTGAATTCTAGTTGTGTGGCGTGGTAAAAATATTTTCTGACCGTATGACGCGTACCTAGTATTAAACAACGCACTTCTGTGAGTTAACATAATTATGTAGTGACCATCAATAAGTGCTAATCCCCATTCTTACGAAGTCTATTTACGCAATTGAAAATCCCAGTTATCGGTCTATTATTTGAGATATCTTCTTCATATTTTAGTCACGAAACTTATGTTTTCTTAGCGGTTTTCCTTCGATCCTCTGTGTGGATAACCATGACTTCATTGTTACGTGACATTTTTATAATAAGTACTTACTAAAAGATACTTATTTGTAGAGCTATAAATAATAGAACGAGGTAGTCAATATTTATGGCTACAATCATTTATTGTCCGTAACTATGATGCTATGATGTTTTTACAAAGATGCTAACTATATTCATGTTTTCTATGTCATGTGTTTGTTCACCTAAGTAGGTACAATGAAGTTCTATCTATTTTAATGGAAAATAGATTTATTTAAGTATTTTTTCATAGAACTACGCAAGGAGGTATCGTTGATTAATTGTAAAAAACTTGTAATAAGAAGTTTGTTTTGATGACCATGACTTGACATTGTCCGCTTGAGAAGGGAAAGAATGCGAAAAAAATGACTTCAAGGTAAATAAACTACTTCGACGTTGGTAAAAGGAAACCCTACTTAGGAAGTGATGAGGTCGCGAGCCGCGTGAATCACTCGAACTATTTGTGAATCACATACAGGACCGAGGTCAGTGCGGACTCTAAAATTAACTTTACCTGATTACAGACGGTTTTAGGAAACGTTTTCGGTTAACATTGTTGGGTCACTGCCAATCGGTTTACTGCTAAACTGTGATTTTGATAGATATTTGGATTCTTGGTTGTTTTTGTTGTTGGGTCAATGTTGAAAATGCTTCCTATCTTATACAAGTCTGTATACGTTTGTCTTCTTGGGATAAATCAGTATATTTGGAACTATACGTATTCGATTTTATAAATTTCCCAAAGGACTTGTAGGGTTGTCACAGGCAAGAGGACTCTGGGAGGTATATTCAAATTGGTATGAAGAATTAAAAAATTGTGAACTATAGGCAAAATAAATGAAATACCAATCCATTGACATTTACTACGATGATCTTGGTTATAGACAATTTTTTTATAGATTAAGGGAAACTAATAACAGCATTTTAGCTAGGAAATGGTTTGTCTCTTTCCGACATACAATATTTTCCAAAGAGCAAAAGAGTCAAAACACTTTAAAATAGTGGTAATTTGGTAGGCTTATACTGCTAGTATACTGTACTTACGATGTAGGATGTTCGACAACCCTGTTATCATAAGGCTCATATTCTTCTACCTCTTGCAGGTTTTTCTCTTTCATGTTGACAAGGAAGATGCCCTTGTCGCTTTGCTTTTTATCATCCTTCACCGGTGATAAACTGTTGAATAAAAAACATAAAATTAGTACTTATTGCATGGTGACTTCCCGTAACGACGAATACTTATATCTCCAGTGAGGAAAATGCCTTGATAAGATGTATGAATGATTGTAAGAGATTTTTTACTTAACCCTTACTTAATTTAACCGGATTATAAATGTGGTTATACCTAAGTACAGAGGTTATACTTAGGTACATATTCTGACTAACATATATACGATAGGTACTATACGACACATGAACATCATTGTAGTACCTAAGATATAGGTAACATTTACATATGAATGAAATTAAACTTACACTATCGGTACTGTCGAAGATATTGATGAAATTCCTACCTCGCCCATAAGACTGATTGTATCCGGAAATAATTTAACAAGAATAAGACAACTAAATGTTATAGTCGAAAGAGTACAAATATAAGTTTAATATATTTACTATTTGATGTATGTATGTTCTTCAACAGAGTGCTTAGAAAACACTGCATTATGTGCCCGTTTCAAACTGCATAGTACAGTTCAAGGGTGTCGATGCTAGTGTTAGTAGCACATTAATAAATCTAGGGTTGATTAGTTGAAAAATAGTTAATTTCATAATCGATATTACTACAAGTCTAACATGAAGTTACTTAATATGTCATTCATATCACTGTTTGAAATATTTACACATTTTTTAATTGTGTTTTATTTATTTACAATCACTGTTTTAAACTATTACTCAATTGAAAGAGGTTTGCTTTTAAAAATAATAAAAATTTAGCAGTTCTGTGTTTAAATCTGTCAGAGAAACTAAATGTAGTAAATAAAGTGTATGACTCGCTGTGGAGTCATGGTTGTTTGGCATCGCTAGGAAACCACAATCACAAGGCTTTCTTATTGATTTACACTTAATTTTATATCCAATAAATTCATGACTTTATCCCCTTAACATTTGTATTAGGCATAGGGTTTTATAGATACAGTTAAATTTGAGCCTACAGCGGCTTTGAAATAAGATTCAATTTAATCGACCTTCGTATCTACCTTAATTATGTATCAGTTTGAGCAAAGCATTACTTGTCACCAGCTAACTAGCAAACATAGAACAATTAGTGATATCTCAAGAACAGGACAAGTGATTTTCATGACCTAGGCAATAGGTAACATACTATCTAGTCCATTATTTATGTAAGCAATGAAATAACATACGTAACATGATCGTAACTTCAAATTAATATGTTGTAAATAAATAAAGTAATTATAGTTTTTCCTCACCTAATAATCGAAAAGTTAATAAATTATTTTCTTGATCAAATGGCCGTCAGGTGACAAGACGATGCGAATACAGTACATGTTCTTTATTATTGTATTGACAATATATTATATATAAAAATACAATAGACAATTAAGATGTGACGTCAGATTTAACCGTCAGTTTTGGAGGCCATTTATACTTATAGGGAGGGGGGGGGGGGCTATGCCCGCAGAGTGATTTAAATTAGCCTTAAAATTTGGCATTTGGCTATTTGAATCGCACAACATGTAGAAGTAGCAGCATTTAAACCGTATTCGTGTGAGATTTATTTCCTGGAAACTCTGTTAAGAGATTAATTATAGTTTCTTAAAAATATTTCAAATGAGTTATTAGAAATTATTAATTCATTCATCCCATAAGACAGGGCGACTTAAGATGAATCTCACTCAATTAGGTACATGGATTAGGTAGTGCTTAGTCTTATCGTATATTTTTGTAGTAGATAAATCATTGACTAACCATTAAGTAGCACTGTACGTAGTCGCGCAATCCTAGAGTCGGCTTTTTAAACCTCATAAAAGACTGATAATATGGTCCGATTATTGACAACTGTAATAATGTCCAATTATTGACACAACCGGTGCCGACTGATAACTTTACCCTCTCGTTAGAGCTTCCTGATAGAAAAGCCAATATGATCAGGGTGGTACAGTCGCGACGACCTGGTTATGTCTGTGAGGACCTTAGGCTACTTATAATAAGAAATCCTTAATATAGCTTAGTTACCTTTGAGGAAGAAAGTCGTCCGGTTCGAATGACGGATTCACCATCGGACCACTTTGCCTCCTCGCCCATTCTTCAGCTTCCTATAAAAAAAAGTTACATAAAGTTTAACTTACGCATGTAAGAAAATAATAAGATTTGATTAAATATATAAAATAACATTTCTAAATAGAAATTTTATCGACCGTAAACTAACAATAGATGTATATTAAATATTATTACATTTTAATGTTAGCAATAACATTCTAATAGGTATTTAATAAATAAATATACTCGGTTAAATGCTCGCACGAGTATTATACAGGGTGGATTTGTTAAACAAGTCTGACTAGTCAACTAAAAGAGATACGAACATCTATCCTTTGGAACCATGTCATCGAAGTGCGCTTAACTTTTTCATCGACTGAATGTATATATGTATATAACAGGATGACTTCAGGAGTATGTTTCGCATATGCATGAATAGATGGAACTTGAAAATGTATTTCAGGAATATTTTCTGGAAATCATTTCGCATAAGTACTAAACCCTAAGTACTAATTAGGACGATACCATTAGTAACCTTTAGAAATTCTCAATTTTCAATGTTTACAAGCCGTGTTTATTTAATTTACAGCTCGTTCACGTACGGCTCGCTAAAACAATGACTACATGAACTGATCACGAGATTTCTTGTCGATATTACTAATGGTGCCTTCCAGTTTTACTTGTAAAGCGAATGACTGAGTTTAAACTAGATTTTTTAAGAACCACTTTTTTGAAGTTGGGTTAAAATAAAACCATTTCGCTAGTTTATCTATTGCTCTTTCAAATACAGACAGAATAGTTGATATTCTACTGGTTTCTTTAGTTTAAGCGAACTCTACTCATTTTGAATTGAAACTACGTAAGTATACACTGGTACAATTCGCTTTTATTTGACATTTTTTTATCTGATGTTTCAGTCCCTTTACAGGAACCGTGGTCACAGAAGACCGTCTTCAGTGACCACGGTTCCTGTAAAGGGCAGTGTATCCGTAAACGAAGGTTCAATTCAAAATGTAGTTGATAGGTTTAACGAGCTTAAAAGACAACAAAAGAACAGGATATAGTTACGTATGTCATATAATTTAGATATGTTTTTGTACACGAAATAAAGAAGTCCTGACACAGTAAGTACTTCATTCTTCCGTGTATTTGCAGACCCTAAGATAATCTACCCCTCATTTGAAAACCATGTTTATTTGGCAGCAGTCTAAACAAACATCAAACTCTTCTTATTTCAGATAGGAAAAGTTTGTTGCATGATCTCTTAGAGTAGGTATTCAGACGTTGATTCATACATTGTACCAACTGAATCACCGCTCACGTGTAGAGTAGTAAACACTTGTTTCAAGTGGTCATCTTTCAGGTAAAATGTTTACCGTTGTGAAGGTGTTGGCGACAATTTATTATCGACTGCACCGATCTATGTATATCTTCAAACAGCGCCCCGCAGTTTTACCCGCTTTGTGCCCATTCCCGTGGGAATTACGGGATTTTTTATACAAATAAACCTTCCTCTTGAATTACTCTGTCTATTAAAAAAACTACGTCCTTGCAGCAGTATTTGAGTTTATCGCGAACAGACAGACAGACAGACGCGGCTGGGGACTTTGTTTTATAACATGTAGTGATAATATAAAAATGAATCGCTGAATGTGTTGCTAAGCACAAAAATTCAGAACGACTGCACCAAATTGGATGATTATTTTTTGTGTGTTCCTTAATGTCAGGACAAGGTTTTTATATAAGAAAATACGGGAACGGGGGCGCTGCTGGTGAAAACGCGGGGCACAATAGTTATACTAAAAGACTATTAATGTAGTTACTTAGTTAGTTTTTAGATGAGGAAGATTGGCGAAGTTTGTTGTATAGAACTAGATATTATGTGCCTACCAAGGACAGCACAGAAAAACAATCGATTGAAAATAAAGACGATTTAATTTACAAAAGAATCGTGCTATAATTTATTTAGCAGTATAATCACTTCACTTATAGTTTTAAATGTGCATATAATTATAAATATGTATTTTCCATTGTTAGAAATATGTAGATAGGTAATACGTTATTATACGTTCATTTTAGATTTTGTAAAGTATAAAACCACCTTTTCTCATATACCTATTGTTTATTATCAGTAAACAGATGATTGTTCGATTCAGTATATTACAAAGTCTGCAATGTCTTAATAACTTTTGCATAATTGTTACGTACTTATCTATTTTGTTATTTATTGTTCCGGGATTTAAATGAGACATTTTAATGTGAAAGGTGAAGTAATGTGAATGATTTGTCAACCAATGACAATTGACAAAAGTATTTCAGTGATGGGGAAGAATGGGATGAAATCAGTAAACCTTTCTCCGTTATAGAATAAATTGTCTTTGGATGGATGCGGCCATATTTATTTACATTTTAAAAACCTTAAATAAATACTATACCTACCTATATACAAAAACTTCTATATTAATATATCAAAGCTCAAGAAATTAAGTTCTGTTTAAACGAGCTCTCAAAAACACATTTAACGGTAATATTATTCTTAGGCTGTTTTTCATTCCGAAATTCCCACAGCAAGGTGTAAAACGCGGGTAAAACCACGAGCACAGCCACGAGGCACTGTTCGTAACCTATATTGTGACATGATTGTAGATTGCCCGAATATATTTGATCTATTCCTGTTATTAGTTTACCAGGCATCTGATAATGATCATCTGTTGGATGAGACCCAGGTAAATCACGTGTAAGAACCTGCCCCAATCAGTTTCCTGATAAATTGGCGACCACACATCATAGCGTAATGTTTATTAAAACATTATGATACTAGCTTCCAATCCTAATTTGAGTACGTATAACATACGTACTTAACTCGTTTGATGTTGTTTTTATTGCTGCATGGCATATCCTTTTATATCAATATTAGCTGCGCCCCGCGGTTTCACCCACGTTGTCAACGTTCCCGCGGGGATTCCGGGATAAAATGTATCCCACGTGTTATTCTGATACCCTATATTACTGTTAAGTTTCATCAAAATCCGTACAGTAGTTTTTGCGTGAAAGAGCAACAAAACATACATCCATCCTCACAAAATTTCGCATTTATAATATTAGTAGGAAGTAGGATCTAAGGATATCTAAAGGGTATCTAGGGAAAGGAAATGATAAGCATTACCTTTTTTATTCATTAAACACGGTAGCACGTCTAGCTCCGGAGTACGACCTTCAAGGACCCTAGACATGCACCCTGGGCATAGCTGATATTTCCACCTCAATAGAAGCCACTAGTTCACTCACTAGGTGACTTAATTATACTTCTCTGGATGAAATGGTCCAAGGCTAGTAGCTAGTAGTAGTACCTTTTTTACTAAAGCCTAAAGCGCAAGACACACATTGTGCAGTGCGAGACGGGTGCGGGTCGCATGACGTTGTATTCCTTGTAATTAGTATGAAAGGTGTCACAAAGTCACAAAGGAATAGAAGATAGAAGAATTCAAATAAAGATTCTATGGTGTGTCTTGGCCTTAAATGCAAATCCATGCTTAGGTAGCATGTGTGCACATATTTTAAATTAGTCCTATTTTGAGCCGAAAAACTATGAAGAAATTCACAACTTTATCAAATAAATTTAAATATTTTCACTGTTAATGTTTATGATAAGGATGAATAAGTAATCCAAATGTGAATATACGGGCTCTGTGTTCATTATAATTAGTATGTAAACAGCTCTCCGCTATCATCACGTTTCGTTACTCCATATTGTTTCTACTTATGGTGAATATTTTATTTTTATATCTAATCGAAGGTTATAAAAGCAAATATATTTTACGTGGCCTGTAGATATAAACAAACTAAGTGATAAAGTCACTTTCGTTTGTTTTTATCCTTTTTCGATTAAAATAGAATAGGCTAAAGTAAGTATGTAAGTTCGAGAACCTATGTTAGTGGTGTTGGTGATTTTGGATCGCCTATAGGTCTCCGTCGTGGTCTAACAATTGAAACAAAGGATTTGAAGCTTATAAAAACAAGGTTTGTATATAGTTATAGTAAGAAACTATATGATACTAGCCGCGCCCGGTGGTTTCACCCGCGTTGTACCCGTTTCCACGGGATTTTCGAGTTAAAATGTATCCCATATGTTATACTGGCGTATAAATATATTACTGTAAAGTTTAATCCAAATTCGTTCAGTTGTTTTTGCATGAAAGCGTAACAAACATACATCCATCCTCACAAAGTTTTGCATTTATAATATAGATAGGATTTTGATATTTAGATAAACGTCACTCATAATATTTGAGCAAAGTCAAGAATAGAACCAAAAAAGATATTGCGAAAACAAAACCCACCATCTTCGTGACGTTTGCATAGAAACATGCCAAATATAATATGGTTTGTCTGTAGACATGAAGACATGAGACATCTAAAAATACATGTTATTTGTATCCAACGACGTATATTATTATTTATCTTTTGGTTGATATGTCACTGTACATACAATACGCCTTAACTCCAAAGTTTCTACTAATTCGCACCTGACACAATATAAACATCGTGATCATTCAATTTGCGAATAGACATTGACATTCAGTTATTTCAAGTGTTAATTGTTTGATTGATCGCTCGAAAACAATAAAATCTCCACTTTGTTATTATACTAGCAGCGCCCCGCGGTTTTACCCGCGCTGTACCCGTTCCCGTGGGAATTTCGGGGGTTTTTCTACATATAAACCTTTCCCCACTATCTGTTAAAAAGCCGTATCAAAATCCGTTGCGTAGTTTTAAAGATCTAAGCATACATAGGGACAGACAGCGGAAAGCTACTTTGTTTTATACTATGTAGTGATGTAGTGATTACCATTCGTCTCCATTTTGCATGCTATTGTAGTTTAGTTATATGTACTTAGTCATAAACGAACTCAAAGTTTTCACCCGGGTCGTACTGACCCGTAGGAATTCCGGGAGGATTAGGCAAGTTTGGTGATCACGCCTAAACCTGTTTACTGTACTGATATCTGCCTTTGCAAGGCAGAGGGATATTACAGGCTTATACTTTACTTTACTTTCTTTACTTAATTATAGGATGATATGGTTATATAGTATACATACATGGTCATAAAAATAAAAGAACAATGTATCCTATTTATATATGTTATCGTAAAATAAATTTCTATAAAGTTAATTCTAGATCTTATCTTAATAAGATCTAGTTTCTAGAATTGAAATAAATAAAAAATCAAATAAGATATTAAGTGTAATAAATATGTGTATATTTCAGCACACGTTCTTAAGGACATAAAAATATCTAAACCTTTCTATGGTAACAAAGTTTCTATGCCTATGCATTTTGGTTATCTTATACGTAACGTGGCATTGTAATACCCTCAACTGGGTTAATAAGATCATTTCCACTGTTCTCTAGTTCTAAGCAATTTGTTTAATTCACACGTCCAGTAATGCGGGTCAAGTTCTTTATCTTAGTCCCTGGTTGTCCTGCGATCCGTCTGGATCGCTAATCTCGCTTTCCTGTTTGCAAATTTAATAGGGATGCCAGTTTTATTGCAGATTTTAAGAATTTGGGTTAGACCCAAGATTGAACTTTGAATGTCTTTTCTAATGTACAGCGGGAGCGACATTTCTGGATCGAAAGAAATTGCTGTAGCCATTTGTTACTTAACTGAGGATCAAGAAACAGCATAACTTGTATAAGGTTTATCGCCAACCCTGGTGTCGAAGTTTTAGAGCAAAAGAAAAGGTGATCCGATCAAATTTGTTTATATAAATGCTCTTCACAGTGTATTGATCTTCGGCGCCTAGACTAGGTCAGTTCCAGAATTATTTTATACTAGCCGCGCCCCGCGGTGTTACACGCGTTGTATCGGTTCCCGCGGAAATTTCGGGATAAAATGTATCCCATGTGTTATTCTGATTTATAACCTATATTACTGTAAAGTTTCATCCAAATCCGTCCAGTAGTTTTTTCGTGAAAGAGCAACAAACATACACCCATCCTCACAAACTTTCGCATTTATAATATTAATATTATATAGGATAGGATTAGTAGGATAGGCTGGGATTTTTTGCTTTTTAGTTTTTAAGTCAATTATATAAACGAAGATTTTTAAAATTTTTCTTATTGTTAAAGACCAACACGGCAGATGATGTATTTATATTTGTCTGAAATGAACTCTATCGCATTAGCCTTTGAGCCTACGTATTCATGAACAATCCCTGACCGGATTTAAGCGTTGCTTAAATTCAGCCTTGCTTCAAATTTATCCTCACTGCTCAGCTCCTATGTGTCTTACCGTTATGTTATATAGCCTATAACCTGCCCAGGAGTATGTACTACAATCGTACCAAGTTTGGTTAAAATCCGTTCAGTAGTTTTTGACCCATGCGTGCACATACTGACGGACAGACAGACAAAAAAATTACTGATTGCATTTTTGGCATCAGTAACGATCACCATTCATCCTCCAATATTAATTTTGAATATATATTCAATGTATGTACAGAATTGACCTCTCTACAGTTTTATTATAAGTGTAGATGAAGTGCTTTTAGTTAATATTTATGGAATGTTTTCTCTTCAGTTCAACTGACTGGACACAAAATGGAATTTGTAATCTAGCATTCGAACTGCCGGTCGGAGCGACTGAACAAGTTTCTAAAGTTCAAAAAATATCGCTTATGTTCTAGCTATATTTTCACGAATCTGGGACAAAGTAGTGTTCTATATTTTGGTATCTGATCCGAACGGATCCTTGAATGGTTGACGTTACGCGAGTTTAAAAATGATGAAAATTAAAGACAAAGTTAGTCGCGTGTGTGTTTTTTGTCTCTATTTTTTCTATTGAAAGTTTGGTTCCTTTAATTTGTCTAAGTTAGGAACATTGGTTGCCGGTGAAATTTATTATATTTTGTAAAACATTGCTACTTATTTTATTGACCACAAAACATCTAAACCTAGATAATATCTGACGCAATGTACTCGTATTATTATCGCCAAAATAAGTGGTTCAGTTGATTTATGTATAGTCCGTGAAGGAATTCGGTGACCAGGGGACTTTTATTGCTTTTTAACACTACGATTTGATGTGTTGATGAACTTTTAGTCAAATAAGATGCTTGTAATTCAACAAAACTTTGTAGGTAATATTTTAATTTAAGCAGTGAAGTAAAAAAATAATGATTTCGATGAATTGAACATCCCCTCCTTTTGGATGTCGGGTGAAGTGATTCAACTAAGATCAACCAAGCACCACGTCTATCTAACGCGTCTCCAGCTCGCAGTTTTCTTTACTTCCTTTACTTCAACGAACACGTAATCAGTCTGAAACTGCGTACAGCGCTAGTTCCTACCTCCTGAAGCATGTTTTCTACAAGTATACAATTTTGTATGTTAATAATATTTGCTCGGATTGTATATGAAAATAGTTTTTAGGGTTCCGTATCCAAAGATTAAAAACGGGATCCTATTACTAAGACTTCCTGTCCGTCCGTCCTTCTCGACAGTTGAAATTTTCACAGATGATGTATTTCTATTGCCGCTATAACAACAAATACTAAAAATGAAATAAAACAAATATTCAAGGGGAGACCCTCCGTGCGCGAGTCCGACTCGCACTTAGCCGGTTTTTAATCCTGTCAAGGTATTATCTAGGACAAAAAACGAAATCTAGACTATAGTAATGAGTATATATAAAGCATTAGTTATTAAAGACGTAAAAGTAGTCATACATGAAACATATGTAAACACTATAATAATATGTGTGAGTATGTCCACGGACCCTAATTATAACTAAACAACTAATGCATATTTAATGGCCCTACTTATCGTGGTTCTTTATTTCCTTATAACTAAGTATTTATGTGATGATTTGTCAAATAAATTTCCGTTCATTTGAACTAAAATAAGCTTAAATGAGTGTTCAAATTTTAATGAGTGATAATACTGAATTCTTCGGTGGAATGTGTTTCTAATCTTCACTTATATCTTATTGTTCAATATATGTTAATAACTCATATAGTAAAGCTTTAAGCCTGTAATATACACTCCCGGACTCTTAAATCGAGCCACCTAGCATAATGAGTTTATATCGTCCTTATCTTCAAAAAATTATATGAATGACCAAAAAGTTTTTATGCAGTTTTGTAGCTGGCATATTTGTCGCCTAGTTGACATGCAATTGGTTCTAAATTTAAATTTGTAATCTCGAAAAACAAATGAAGAGCTGTAGTTGTTGTTGTGTTTAGGAAACCTGAACAATACAGAAACTGTAAATTAAGAGCTTTGAATATTGATTCGTATCTACGGGGTGAAAAAGTTCCTCAATTGCTTTTGTTAATTTTTTAATCGTTTCTGGTTTGAAATTATGGATACTTCGCCTGAATTAGCGGCTCAAGCTGTGGCTCTTCTTCAGTCCGGTTTAAGCCAGAGAAACGTGAGTACGCAAACGCAACTCCACATAAGCCGATCCGCAGTTCAAAGAGTGTACCACAGGTTCTTAGAGACTGGGGGATATGTTCGTCGTTTACGTGGACCACGCCTTCGGGTAACAACAGAACGACAGGATCGATTTATGGTTACGACCAGTTTGAGAAATCGTCACCTAACTTCAGTCCAGATCCAGGAACAGCTTCGAGACTTTCATGGAGTAGCTGTTAGTGCTCGTACTGTGAGGAGAAGACTTGCAGAACGTGGACTAAGACCGCATAAGCCAGCCAATGGGCCCAAATTAGAGCGTGCTCACCGAATGTCGCGCCTTCAGTTTGCGCGCCAACATTTACGCTGGACACAAAGGCATTGGAGCCAGGTGCTCTTTAGTGACGAGACAAAAATCATGCTTCATGGTAACGATGAAAGGAGAAAGGTCTACCGTAGGCAGGGAGAACGTTTCGTGCAGTGCTAATTACATAAAAACTTTTTGATCATTCATACAATTTTTTAAAGTTATGGACGTTACTAAATCATTATGCTAGGTGGCTCGATTTAGGAGTCCGGGAGTGTAGTTACCTGGACAAATTCACACACGGTTAATTAGACCCAAAGTAAGCTCTAAGCTTGTGTTATGGAATATAATTAACTGAAACTACTACCTATACATACACAAATACTTTATAAGGATATATAATTGACACCCAGACGTCGTCGCCAACAACTATGTCTGCTTATTGTTGACTCCGGGCGGGAATCGAACCGGCAACCCCCGACACAGTAAGCGCTCTCACTGCCACTGTGCCAACGGGCTTGTCAAAGGGCTTATATATAGCTGAAGAGTTTGATTTTGTTTTTTTGAAAGCGCATCTTAGAAACTGCCGTCCTATTTGAACACATTCAACGGAAATGTTATATCCTAACTAATAATATAAATGCGAAAGTAACTCTGTTCGTCTGTCTGTCTGTTACGTTTTCACGCCAAAACTTCTGAACCGATTTGAATGAAATTTGGTACACAATTAGTCCAGAGCCTGAAAAAGGACATAGGCTACTTTTTATCGCGAAATTCCTGCGGGAACGGGTACAACGCGGGTGAATCCGCGGGGCGCTGATAGTACTTACTATTTTTCATCCCGAAATTCTTTTACTTATTATTCGGACTTCACCTAAGAAAATTGGGTAATACTAAGTCAACCCGGGTAAACCTAGGTTTACACCATCTTCTAGCTTTACTCGTAACAACATCGAACTTTAGCTGCTTCTCGGAGATAAAACTAAGTACCTTAAGCCGGCTAATCTTACGTTTATGTTCACACCCACGTTTAGCCATAACATGTACATAGAAAGAGTCTAGACTTTATACTAGACTGGGTGACTTCACCGCTGATTATGTAGTAATTACTTAACTACTGAAACACTAGAACCTACCACACATTTATCATACGTTTCACAACATCCATTGATTTCATTGTCAATTCATTGTTGCGATAGTGACGGAGATTGAAGAGTGAATGCACTGTGAATGGACTTCATAGTTGTTGCTAAGTATTCTGTGACATTCCTGCTCGGAGATACTTCGTTCGGTAATATATTGACTTTGAATCACAGTATGCCACTGTGCCTCTTATTAGTTTAACTGTAAGGGCGTTTTTATACGTTTTGGTTGAAAATAACGACAAATAAATATTTTAAAAAATCTTTTCTGAAGAAAACAAACCGCTGTAAATATTTTAATAACAGAGAACCTCCCCTCGTTTTTTGAATTCGGTTAAAAATATTAATAGTCTTCAAGATCTTATTCGTTAAATGATCAACTTTCAAAGAAATAAAAGATTAACTAGTACATAATACGCTCTGCCAAATTGACCAATTAACTGTTCAGTAGGTAATTACTTATAAAAGTATATTTGTAATCCATTACTTTTCATACCCAGTAGTTAAATTAGGTACTTATAACAAAAGTAATTAAAAAAAATTACTTCTTGTTTTTTATATGACACTAGCAGCGCCCCGCGGTTTTACCCGCGTTGTACCCCTTCCCGTGGGAATTTCGGGATGAAAAATAGCCTATAACCTTCCAGTTGAATGTGGCTAACTATTACAAAAAGAATTATTCAAATCGGACTGATAATTCCTGAGATTACCTCGAACATACGAAAAAACAAACAAACTAACTTACAAACTTATATGTAATATATAGATATATATAAAATTACTAGCTGCGCCCCGCGGTTTCACCCGCTTTGTACCCGTTCCCGCGGGAATTTCGGGATGAAAATTGATGTTGTCAGATTCTCAGGCCTACCCGATATGTACACAAAATTTCATGAGAATCGGTCGAGCCGTTTCAGAGGAGTTCAACCGCGGTACCCGTTCCCGCGGGAATTTTGGGATGAAAAATAGATTTTGTCCGATTCTCAGGCCTACCCGATATGTACACAAAATTTCATGAGAATCGGTCGAGCCGTTTCGGAGGAGTACGGGAACGAAAACTGTGACACGAGAATTTTATATATTAGATATTATTATTATATTATATATAGTATAGATACGTTTTTACTACATATAAAATACAAAATGCAATGTTTATCGTTATAATTTATATTCCATCGACACGAAGGTATAGTTCATGTATGTGTACGTACTTCTAAGTTAACACGCAAGTTTTCTGCTACTATTGTATACCTACTCAGAATGTAAGCCAGGTTCGAAGGGAATCGGATTTGAGAATGGTTTACTTCATTTTACCTGTTCATATTTAAATTATTCTTTTCGGTTTAAATAATTCCGACATAATACAGTAGCTAAGGCTAGAGCCCCACTTGACGGATCTTCGCCGTTCTTCCCCGTCGGAACGCTGAAACGTCAAGTGGGGTATTGGCCTTACAGTGAAAGAATAGGGAAATTATTTCATCTACCTATTGCTCTTTTCGAGTATCAGCACCTGACCGAGTTTTCAGGTCAGCGAACTAATACATTTTACGACCATCCTTCACAGTAAGGTCACGTGTCAAAGAATACCACACAGATACCTCTCCTACCTCTCAGAACTCACAAACGCCACAACACATAAAATGACCATTAGCATTTAGTCAAATGTGGAGGCTACAGTATTGTAAACACGCGATAATCATGGAAAACTACCGAGCTTATCCAACCGTATTATTTGTATTTACTTAACTAGAATACCTGTGAATAATCACATGTCGCACATAATATTAGCGAAGGTTCTTTACTGCGAATGTGCGCGCGTAACAGCGTAAGCGAACAAAGTTGTTTTGATCATAATGTTATGCTTTACAAACTTGAAACTTGAATATCAAATTAGTACTGTTTTTGTTCGGGAACATTTTAGACATTTTTTTGACTCCTTTAATAATATAATATATAATATATGGGAAGTTTAATATCACAAAAAGTTTGAATTTTAGATACTGTCAGTTTAAAAAGCACGAGATCTTTTTGTAAAACTGAATAAAAGTAATCCAAGGTTACGTTGTGTTCTCTAATAATAGTAATAATCTAATAGACTTTTCGTCTCGAATATGTTACGTTACGCTAATGTTCGCGTTAAAAAAACTAGACATTAAGTACCTTTTCGTTTAATTGTTTAAAACCCACAATATTTATTGCAATTGTGTGTTTAACTGGTGAAGTCTGTTGTGAAATGGAACAATTTGTTTTTATACAATTTTTTTTGGTACCTTTACGTGTATATACTGTACAACTTATTTAGGGCCGACACTACGTTAAGCGTGCGCACGCCGCGGTTCCATACAAAAGTGAACCGTCGCGGGCGCCCGCGGCGTGCGCACGCCGCGTGAGCACGCCGCGTGCGCCCGCCGCGTGTGGCTTCATACAAAAGTGAACCGTAACGTGCGCCCGTCGCGTGTGGCTTCATACAAAAGTGAACCGTAACGTGCGCCCGTCGCGTGTGGCTTCATACAAAAGTGAACCGACGCGTGCGCACGCTTAACGCAGTGTTGACCCTTAGGCTTACGCTGATGAGGTTTTTATCTCTACAGTGAGAAAATTTCATTGCTTCACTTAGTTTTTTCCAAATATAAACCAAAATTTACTTAGTACTTACGAAGGTACTTCTTATATATAAAATTCTCGTGTCACAGTGTTCGTTCGCGTACTCCTCCGAAACGGCTCGACCGATTCTCATGAAATTTTGTGAGCATATTGAGTAGGTCTGAGAATCGGCCAACATCTATTTTTTATCCCGAAATTCCCGCGGAAACGGGTACAACGCGGGTGAAACCGCGGGGCGCAGCTAGTAATACTTATAAACAGGTTCATTATTGAAATCCAATTTTTTTGAAAAAACCTGTTTTGCCAAAACACTGTAATGAGTACCAGGAGGTACGTTTTACTTATTTTACCGTATTCTTATCATATCTTAATCCTTGATACGGTTAACTTTTTACCCAAATAACAGTTGTTTCCGAGTAATTACAATATAATTTACCTACTTATGAATGAGCTTGAGTGTTATATAAGAGTAGCAGGGCCCAGCGGTTTTATCCTTGTTGTGCCCGTTCCCGTGGGAATTTAGGGAATTTAAGTCTAAACTAAAAAAGTAAAGTAAACTATGTAATGTCCCAAAATGTTCATAATCCTACTTCCTACTACTAATATTATAAATGCGAATTTTTTGAAGATGGATGTATGTATGTTTGTTTACTCTTACATGAAAAACACTACTAAACGGATTTAGATGAAACTTTACCGTAAATCTATACTAATATTATAAAGCTGAAGAGTTTGTTTTGTTTGTTTGTTTGTTTAAACGCGCTAATCTCAGAAACTACTGAACCGATTTGAATAATTCTTTCACTGTTAGATAGTCTATTTATCGAGGAAGGCTATAGGCTACATTTTATCCCGAAATTCCCACGGGAACGGGCACAACGCGGGTAAAACCGCGGGGCGCTGCTAGTAGGTTATATATTACAATAACACATGGGATACATTTTATCCCGAAATTCCCGCAGGATCGGGTACAACGCGGATAACACTGCGGGGCGCGGTAAGTTATTAATAATATCAATTTAATAAATCATTTCTGAGTAGTTCGCGTGTTTAACAAACTTGAGCTAAGTGGACATGCCTTTAGCGTCGACCAAAACTGGATAAAACCAGTATCCAACGTAATGAGTAAGTAATGGTAAGGAGTATTCCGCCACTAATGTTAGCAATAAAGTATTTTAACGTCCAACTAATAAACTAACCGATATTACTTAGTGAAGTCTCCTCACTGTACGTTTCACTTCATTCCTACAATTATCTGAATGTGACTTTATAATTAAAGTGTTGGTGATGGAAAGATTACTTATTTATTTTATTTATTAAATTGTTACACCAGCGGCATTTACACATAACATTAAATTTTTAAAATAATATATATTCAAATACGGTGTGCAACACCAATTAAAGGTGTAATCAGCATTCGTATTACAACAGCTGAAGAAGAAAAATCTATACTAATATTATAAAGCTGAAGAGTTTGTTTTGTTTGTTTGTTTGTTTGTTTGTTTGTTTGTTTGTTTGTTTGTTTAAACGCGCTAATCTCAGAAACTACTGAACCGATTTGAATAATTCTTTCACTGTTAGATAGTCTATTTATCGAGGAAGGCTATAGGCTACATTTTATCCCGGATTTCCTACGGGAACGGGCACAACGCGGGTAAAACCGCGGGGCGCTGCTAGTAAGAAAGATAAAAGAACAGTGAGTAAGTAATTCTAATTACTAATTTAACATAAAAAAAAATTAGAAACAAGTTAAAATCAAAATAAAATTAAAATTAAAAAATAATAATAATATAAAATTTAGAGTAAGACACAACAGTATTAAAGTTAGGTACACACAATTATTAAAATGGTAACACTATTGAAATGTTTATTTAAACTGTACAGGAACTACGTGTATATGTTATTGAAATAGAAAGACAACTTGTTTTTGAAAGTTTTGGGTTTGTCGTGCGCGATATCGACGTCACATCTTAGGTTATCTAATTGGTTGAAGGACTGCATCATGCGGTTTATTGGGCAGGTTTTATTAAGGTTAGTCTTGAAGTAGGGAAGTGAAAATGTATTACGAATTGGGTGTTACGGAGATGGCATTAAAAGACTTTTAAAGAAAGTCATTTTACCAGGTATATTTAAAGTCGGATATATAGGTATTTTTTTACTTTTAGGGTTCCGTACCCGAAGGGTAAAAACGGGACTCTATTACTGAGACTTCGCTGGCCATCCTTCCGTCCGTCTGTCACCAGGCTGTATCTCAAGAACAGTGATAGCTAGACAGTTGAAATTTCCACAGATGATGTATTTCTATTGTCGCTATAACAACAAATACTAAAAATAAAATAAAACAAATATTCAACGGGGGCTTCCGTACAACAAACGTTAATTTTTGCCGTTTTTTAAAGTACGGAACCGTCCGTGCGCGATTCCGACTCGCACTTGGCCGGTTTATTTAATTGAAATTGAATTGGGATGGCCTTTATCATAATTCAAGTAATATTACTTTTTTTAAAAGGCAAGTTAAATAAGTATGTTACAACTACCTGCAAGCCTTGTAAACATCTTTTCTTTATATTTAAAAAGTAACTGTTATGCAAACATTCAAGTTGAAAATAAATGCCAGCCTTGAAAGTAAGATCGAGTGCAAATTACACTTGCACAGATTAATAACAGCGCGAGGGGTTTTAATACACGTGTGTTGTCATCGTTTAAATAAAAATATTTTTACATAGGTATTTATTACATCAAGGCATATTATAAATCAAAGTCTCCGGCCGCGTCAGTCTGCCTGTCTGTCTGTTTGTGATAAACTCAAATACTACTTGCACGGACTTTTACGCGGTTTTTATAAATAGATAGAGTGATTCAAGAGGAAGGTTTATATGTATAAAAATCCCGAAATTTCCACGGGGACGGGCACAACGCGGGTAAAACCACGGGGCGCTGCTAGTATTTTATAACTAGTAGCACTAATAGTTTTACCCGCGTTGTTCCCGTGCCTGGGAATATCTTAATAAAATGTGTCCCAGTCTTATTCTGTTGTATAACATATATTACTGTAATATTTCATCCCAATCAGTTTAGTATCTTTCATCAAACATACATACCTACATCCTCAAAAGCTTTCAAATTTATCATATTAGTGGCTAAACTGGCATAATTACTTAAAAGAGCTCGGTATAATTAGCCGACGGGATATCGGTGCATTAATTCCCTTGATAGAAAATATTATCTTGAATCACAGCCAATAACTAAGATCAAGTCATCTTTTAAACTAAAAGTCTTAATCATTTCATCCATTTGGAAGTTACCAGATGGACATAGTATGTGAGAGAGTCGTGGCTCTGTGGTCTCTGTGCCCTCAATAAAGTACTCACGGCTGTATAGTACAATATGGTATGAAAAATTTTAAAATACCCCAATCTGTTTTTAATCGATAGTGTTACCTATCTCTGTGTGGGTTTGGCGATACAGCAAAACCGCACACCGATCCACTTATTACTTACATAGGTACTTATTTTTACTTACTTCTCTATTTCGAGGTCTAGTATAAAAATAATTATAAAATAAAAAATACTGCATAATATTGTTATAGCCTTATCAATCGAAACTAGCACGAATTTGACAATACAAAGAGCGTGAAGTGTCATAAGAAATATTAAGTGAATTTTTCACTCGACCTTTAGTTTTTTTTAAAGAATTAATTAATTTACTCGTATATTGTTAAGTGCAATTGCATTTATTTATTTATGAAACAAACAATAATAAAATATAAAAAAACGCGGCATTTAATTCCGCGTTTTTTTATTGGCGCGATCAGACAATTTGTGAATATGATCGCGCCATCTTTATTTACAAGACTTATAAGGTAGCGTGCACAGTTCTGACTAATTGCAACCATTCGCGTCTTATTAAAAACTGTCTTAAAACCAGTTTATCTGACAGTCATCGCCAAAATTTCGGCATAATCAAGTTTATTGTATATCATTTCCTCCCAGTTTTTGGTCAGCGTATAATGAATTGAAGAGTTTGTAACGAGTAGGTGAATTATATTATATATTGATGTGTAAAATGATTTTATTCAATAAAGTTATTGACTATAAAATAAGGTAAAGTTGTATTGATTGTCTTTACAATCTTTTCTGATCTTTAGTTATTTTAACCTACTTCAAAAAGCGGAGGAGATTCACACAATTTAGTAATTGCGTCTAATCCATTTCACTGTACTATATTTTTACTTTTAACTTTTCTAATGACATGATTCAGGCTTTTGCTCAAAGGTGGTATTTTATGTCGTCTATATTGCAGTTTCAACACGTATTTTGCGCAAATAAGTACCTTGCGTTGGCCTGAAAAATATCTTTAAACAGCGTTCAATAGTATTACAATGAAAGTAGCTGATTTCTCAATATGCTAAATTGCTCTGTTATGCTAAAACTGAAATGGCGACAAACGAATAGAAATCGCAAAAATAAAGAAAAGTGAAACATCATTTTAATTTAGTTTTACTATTTTCACTACGTTGTAGAACGTTATAGGAACAGCTCTACTATACTGGGCATGAATTACATTTAGTATTTGTGTGCGCGTTATAGTAGGTATTAGTCAGAAAAATGCATAATTCAAGCTTCAAGCGCAGTTTGGGGTAGTATTTATTTATTTTTATACCTATAAAACATACTGAGGCTTGCTTTTTTGAAAAATATATTTAGTCAATCTTTGTATTAGTTACCTATTATCAAATCTGGCCAGTGTGTGGTCTTCTTTATCCCTTTCGTAAAGCCACGAAGGGATCAATAGCTAATAAACCCCAAAAGGCGGTCGTATAATATATTGCAACACTATCTTTAGTCGGCTACTATTTTTTATTATTGTTAATGAAACTACACAGTATCCAGCCAGCATGGTCACGCAATATTCGTATTTATGTATTCGCGTTTATGTCAGGACAAGTCTACCTTGACCCGACGCAAGTTCCCAGGCTTGACTCCTACCTTATAAATTAAAGGTTTTTTAAAATAAAATCAAACTTGGTAGCCTCAAAACCTTAGTATGAATGCGCGGTGATTCGCTAAATCCTCATCTTCTTCTTCATCGAGAGGATGGTCAACCGGACCAATCCTGGTGTCAGAGTTATTAAGCCGCCAAAGGCCTCTGACATGGCTCATGTAACAACTACTATCCGTAGAAAGTAACATCCTAATCCTCAATAATGCACTGTTATGATATCTTCAGGCAGATAAGAGGCCTTTGTGGGACATTACAGGCTTACTCTGCAGTGCTTTACTACTTAATTTGCCTTACGTTTTATTACTCCAGCATAAAACAAATAGTACAGGAGTATAATTCCTAGCTATTAAATCAGAATACATAGAAGTAACGAGAGATGTAAATCGCGACGTGTTCACTTGTTAATCACATTCATTATTTGATTTCAAAACTCGTTGTAATGCAAATCAGTTGCGTTGTCGGTATATGAGTCTGGAAGGCTACGTTTAGTAATGCCGCTAATGTTACGCCTAGATTGTAATTACATATGAGGTGACGGGTACTTTGTCTTGGGCGAAAGTCGTAATGAAATAATTACTATTGACTAGTTATTCTAGTAATTTACTAGTTATTTAATGTTTCATATATACCATTTATTTTGGTAAATAATAATACCCTTGGAAAATGACATTTGTCTTTTAAAATTTTGATGGGTGTGTCTGCACATAAGTGGGACAGCAAGAATAGGTTGAATAAAAAAATAATCCGATTCGGTTATTCAACTAATAACCTTCCTCTTGAATAGTATAAAACATGTAGCCATTATAATCAAAAGTGAACACAAATCATAATGTTTTAATCGTCAATCATCGAAAAAGTATAAACAAGATAATCGCAAAAAATTGCCCCTTAGTTTAATTAAGAGTAAGTGACAATTGCACGTGACACACGGAAGAGCGAAGCACTTACACTTCTCTATTTCGTGACGTGACACGCCAAAATATGTATTATTAGTGTGAGAATGTGAGTTGGCCTAGTGCCTGACCGGTTTCACGCTTTCGTGCTATACACGAAAACACGTGCACGGCCGGCACGTGTCATAAACTTGTAATGCAACTGCAGGAAATATTAAAACTAAATGCATGTTATAAACGTTATATCATGGCGTGACGTGTGAGGTATGATTCAGTCTTTCTTTTTCTATTGTAATTGGTGACTGATTGATGTCAGGTATCCCCCGGTTGCAATCGTTAGGGTAACTGGAAACGTATTGTCTCTTAAACTCTATCTATATTAATATAATAAAGCTATAGAGTTAGATTTTTTGTTTGTTAAAACGTGCTAATCTCAAAAACTACCAACTTATTAATTTTGTAATAGATAGACACATTCAACGGGAAGGTTATAGGCTATTTTTAATTGCGAAATTTGCAAAGGACGTGTACAACTCGGGTAAAATCGCGGGACGCTGCAAGTCTCGTATGAACTTAAAAGTAATAGATTTCGGTTATTTATCAATTTGGACGTGGTACAATACAAAAAGGCTGTGACATACGGACAGACGGACAGACAGACATGACGAATCTATAAGGGTTCCGTTTTTGCCATTTGGCTACGGAACCCTAAAAATGTGGTAAAGTAATACAGCAAATAAGGACTTGACTATTTTGAAAGCGAAGACCTTGCACTACTTACTGACTATGTATGTTAATGTCAAATTCTAGCTAAAAAGTTGAGTGACATTTATCTATTTCTCGTAAAATTGTTATCAAAGGTTTAATTTGTGCTAACTTTTTGATCAAAAGAAGGAAAAAATGTGCATCATCGGGATCCTTTTTCCGAATATATCTAGACACGCGGCAGCGTGTCAAGCCAAGTTCAAGCAAAGGAACGGCTAGCCAGCGCCGAGTGTAATATTACACGAACCATTTGGTGCCACTTTTGACCCTTCTATAACTCAAAACCTATTTAACGTAAACACATGAAACTTCGTGTGTTTAATTATATCTTATAAATAATTATATAGTTATAAAGATATGAACGTCAGAAAGTCGTAAATTTTAGTATTGACTGACTGACTGACATATAGTACCTAAACCTAACCTACTTCCAGATGACCTAGAAGGATGAAATTTGGAATCTAGCTCGGTAATTGTGTGTAAGCGTAAGAAAAAATCTAAAAATATAAAATAGTTAAAAAATAGGGGGGGTCCCCATACAAAAAAAATATTTTTTAATTGTAGCGTTGGAACCGTTACTAGCAGATATTTGAAACTATCCCAATATATGTATTATTATATTTGCTATTTAACTGCAATATAAACGTAAAGTTAAGTAAAAAAAATAAGTGGTGTCCCCATTCAAAAAAACTTAAATTTCGCGCTAAACAACCGGCCAACGGTGTGTCGTCGGCGGCGCGCGGTAGGTACTTATGACGCGGTCGGTCCACCGTCGCCCCAGCCAATCAGCGTCACGCTCTGATGAATAGTACACAATTATAAGCGGTAGCGATTTGGTAAAAATTTAGCGGGTCGGTTGGTTTATACCTGCATGGTAGTAAAGCGATGTATTATTGTTACCGATATAATGTATGTATTGACTAATTTAAGAATGCTGGTTGAACTCGCTCGCGCCTTGCACTTGTACTTGCGTCGTGAAATGTGCTTTAAGTTTTTACATAAATATCTGTATTCTACAAAGCGGGCCCGCAACCGCGGCGGGCACGGGTGAAAACCGCTTCGTGAGTCCTTACTCGTACGCGGGGGCAGCGCGCGGCTCACAAGCGCTATACGATACAATTTAAAATGCGAACGAACCAAAGTACCTATGCAGCGGAAACGCAAGAAAAAACAATAAATATCAATACCTAGTTTTCTTTACAAAAAGTAATGATATCCCACCAAAAACATAAATGTAAAAAAGGAGAGCCAAGTTCAATACAAAAATTATGCATGGCTATGGGCTTCGCTGCAAAAAGAATGGAGATCTAAATGAGGGCCAAGTTCTAGGCAATATCTCAATATGTATTTATAGGAACAAAATAACATTATGAACAAGTATTAAACTCTATTTCTTCTCTTTATTCGATACCTATGACAATTGCTGTTATTTAAAAATGTGAGATCTTAAAGTGGGTTAGATTTAACTTGGCCAGTTTGTTGTTATATGTTGAATAACTTTATAAAATGACTGCTGTAATGAAAACTGGTCAAGTCAAATCTAACTCACTTTAAGATCTCACATTTTTAAATGATTATTTACATTGATTATATTTTACATATTATTTACATTAATAAATATAATATTGAAGAAAGTAAATGAGAATGAATTGAGAATTTGGGAACCTCCTTCAGTTATTGCAAAAAAACATTTGGCATGTGCTTTGAGGGTCACACAGGGTACATTTTGTAAACAACCATCATCAGTTGGTTATTATTTAAAGTTTCTCCAGAAATAACGCCAAACTGCGGCCAAACGTTTCTATTTCGAACTGCGCATTTCAAAAATCTGTCGCTTTGATTTATTTACGCTGCTCGTATTGAGTGGTTTCTAATAATTCCTCATTAATTTCTTTGGCAAATGCCGCTGAATCGATCTATTATAAGTAGTCTAATGTCCGTTCATTTGTGGTAATATTGTAGGTACTTGTAGTACTGACTTCTGTTTGAAAATGGAAGGTTCCCCACACATGTCATGTCATGTCGGTTTGTATAATACATCCATGGTGAAACTGTTAGGTATATAATTTTTGTTTACCATCATAAGTAACTTAAATTGTAGTAGATATTTCAGCTGTTCCGGCAGCTTTCAGTGATTTTTCAAAGGATTTAGAAAAGAGGAAGTCATTGTTTTTGGAGGCGTTGTATCCGATTCAACTGCACACGTATTTTCCAAAGTATAAAAAAATAAAAAAATCGTTTATTGCTTACAAAATAAAACACAAACATACGGGAGAATACAATTTAAAATTACAGCAAAAGGTGGTGGCTCAGTTTCTGCTGCCCAAGGCAAGACGCCCAGGGTAGCGCTGATTTTCAGCCGCCCCTGTTCCCCGAGGTGTTGGGCGGAAACTGCGTGCTAGGGAGCTATGTTTTATTCTAACTTATAACAGTAAAAAATCTTAAACAAAGTTCCTATAAATATTGAGACTAAGCGCGTGCTCATTTAAATGTTTCATCGAATTATTAACATACCAATCTGCACAGTCACTTAATATTATTAAAATATATGTTTTATGTCATCTTCTTTGTAATGTTATTTTATTTTATAAGAAAAGTCGTTGCGTCATCTAGGCGCCTTGCGCCAGCACACAGCTGCATACATAGTTACTACGGAGACGACTTTTGGCACTGAAATGCCGAATATTAGCCCATTCAGGACGCCGACTTCGCTAACTATTCTAAATTTGTATTAGCGAGGTTGCCAACTGACAAAATCTTAGATAGATAATCACAGATTTTTGTATATCCAGTGGTATTTTGGCTAACAGTTATTTAGCATCCAATTCTAAACATGATGTTAGATCAATGGATGCATGTTTGTAGCCTTCAAGGTAAAATGTCTAGACAAGATCGCTTTGGGTAATATTATGATTTAATTATCTATCATTATAGTTTATATTTTAACTTGTATGAATGAATGGGTAGAATTAATAACATTTTCCAGACAAGTTCATTTCTTAAACCAGTTCAATCACTAACCACCTTAGAAGCAACAAACAATTAGGAACCTACCTTCCTAATTACTATCATTTGTATGTTCCTACTTAAATATCATTTGTATGTAAATGCATTTTCAGAATTCACATTATGTAATATAATTAATCCATTCTACACTATGTATGTTTTCGAACAAAAACCATGAAATGTTCAAACAAAACAATTTGCGACTATTATTGAGAAGACGGCATTGAATTCAATGACGAAGACGTTGTTTTTAAAAATACATCTACTTTTCAATGAGAAAGTTTGAGACGTGGTATTTTGTTAGGTTTTCAAAATAAGATTTATTTATGGCTGGAAACTGGAGTGTCAAGCGAAAGAGAAAGCAAATGTAGAGCAAGAGGAAAGCAGAGGATAGGGGAAATGTAAAGAACTCCATGGACTATAAATATAAACCAGCGGGCTTAATATGCACAAAGGTAATACATATCTTCTATCTCCTCTCCTCATATATAAAAGTCAGATAGATGTAATTAAAGAACAGAAAGACCTAAGATAAAACCTTAGCCTACTTAAGGAGAGAAGGTAGGAAAGAGTAAGTAAAAAGAAGAAGTTGAGTGTGGAGGCGGTTAGGGAGTTGAAGAGATTGCAGCAGAGAGAAATATAAAGGACAAAGAAACGATGTATTAACCATTGAACGTCAGGCCTCTCGATATCATGAATACCTACTAGACCAATTATCTTAACTATCACTACATAGTATAAAACAAAGTCGCTATTTTTGTCTGTTTGTTTGTCTGTATGCTTAAATCTTTAAAATTACGCAACGGATTTGATGCGGTTTTTTGTAATAGGTAGAGTGATTCAAGAGGAAGGTTTTTATGTAAAAAAATTCCCGAAATTCCAACGGGAACGGGCACAACGCGGGTAAAACCGTGGGGCGCTGCTAGTAATATTATAAATGCGAAAGTAACTCTGTCTGTCTGTTACGCTTTCACGCCAAAACTACTGAACCGATTTGAATGTAATTTGGTACACAGTTAGTCCAGAGCCCGAGAAAGGACATAGGCTACTTTTTATCGAGAAATTCCTGCGGGAACGAGTACAACGTGGGTGAAACCGCGGGGTACTGCTAGTTATCTTTAAAAACGAAATTTTGGTTAGTCTTACAATATCCAAAAAAGGTTCACATACTTTGAAGGACGTTAGTTGCAATTCAAACTATACTTTGACGTAAAACAGATTCTTCTAGGTCAATGTTAAACTTCCCTGACAGTACTAACTAAATAAGAATTAATCTCCCGTCAACCATACTTGTATTAACCTCGCCATCAAAGTGCCGATAACATGCGCAGTAATTTAACACACGGTGTTGACAAGAATGTGTGTAATATCATGGCACGAGGTATACCTCGGTAGAAAACCGAGGAAATTTCCGAAGGACCGGTTCACGCAGACGACCGGTCTGTACGGACAGACGCATTTCCTACGCACATAATATGAAATAACTCCCGTGATAGTGTGTCTATACTAATATTATAAAGAGGTAAATTTTATAAGTTTATTTGTATGTTCGAGCTAATCTCGGTAATTACCAGTCCGATTCTAAGAAGTCTTTATGTAATAGATAGCCACATTCAACAGCAAGGTTAGGTTATTTTACATCCCGAAATTATCAAGGAAAGGGCACAACGCGAGTAAAACTGCGGGGCGCTGCTAGTCTGTTTTATTTTGGTATCGACAAGGCTTAAGAAGTAAAAGTTGTAACTTATAATGAATCTTGGACGGTCATGTAAAAATACTAGCAGGGCCCTGCGGTTTTACCCGCTTTGTACCCGTTTTCGTGGAAATTTCGGGATGAAAATAGCCTATAACCTTCCTGTTAAATGTGGCTATCTATTACAAAAAGAATTATTCAAATCGCATGGATAATTCTAGAGATTACGTCGAACATACAAACAAACAAACTTACAAATTTTACCTCCTTATAATATTAGTAAAGATTACAGTCGGGTGAAACTGTTTGTTTTAAATTGGATAAAACTTTACTAATTTCGTAAATATGATTCGCCGCCCGCATGCAAGCTGCAACAGTAGCTTTCAACACACGTTGACGACTTTAACTATTATTTAATCATACAAAGTATTGATTATATACCTATGGTTATATTATCGACGGGTACACGTGCCATTACAGTCGATGACTTTAGTAAATAATCTTAATTAATTAGACGTAGATTGACTTTGAGAGAGATATCATTAAAACTTATTAAGTACTAGCAGCACCCCGCGGTTTTACTCGCTATGTGCGTTCCCGTGGGAATTTTGGAATTTTTTATACCTATAAACCTTCCTCTTGAATCGCTCTATCTATTAAAAACTGCATCAAAAACCGTTGCGTATTTTTAAAGATCTAAGTATACATAGGGACAGACGGACAGACAGCGGAAAGCGACTATGTTTTATACTATGTATCCAATATGTCAGCCGTATACGGTTAAAACTAGATTCAATTTATTTGTACTGAGAGTTGAATGCAAATAGCTTTACTCAGTTGAAAATGTCAGCAAAAACGTTTATAAAAATATAACATGATCAGAAAAAAATATACGACCAAAATATCAGCTCCGTGCGCATTTTCGAAAGACTACCTTAGTAGTCCAAGGAATCGCGCATTGTTTTAGAAATAATAACGTCAAAACTTTTAACACTTAAATCACTCAAAAGGGACTAGCAACGCCCCGCGGTTTGTCCGTTCCCGTGGAAAGTTCGGGATGGAACATAGAGTGAGTGTAACCTTTTCGTTGAATGGGGTTATTCCTGAGATGAAAAAAGGAAATATTTAAAATACTTTTCAGCTTTATTAAATAAAATATAGATTTCTTGCTACGATGTTTTCAATACTTTTCGGAGTGCCCTCCGTGCTTCGGAGGGCACGTTAAGCCGTCGGTCCCGGTTACTTTCTACGGATAGTAGTCGTTATATGAGCCATGTCAGAGGCCTTTGGCAGCTCAATAACTCTGACACCAGTATTGGTCAGGTTGACCATCCACTCGATGAAGAAGAAGAAGAATACTTTTCAATATGATAGATCCCATTGCGTCGAAGTGCCAGCAGACTTAGTTCTGGATCGGAATGAAATCATGATCTCTCGAATTTGTTTAAAGTTCAAATTGACCATTGTAACCGAAAAAAATACCGAAAGTTGTTAACCGAATTTGTAAATAATTCAAAAAGAAGACTAATGCATCTAAAGCAAAACTTGATACCATCAACCGCGGCAGGCATTATCCAATATCCCTATTAAATATCCTAACGTACTTGTCTCAAGAGTGCAGTAAAAGGACGGGCAAGGTCTGCACATCGCAGACGGTAATTGTTAGGAAGTCGCCTACACCACTGAGTCCGCTCGCGTCAACCGAGTCTCCTTGTCGGTCATAATTTTATTATACAGGTTACTGGTTCCTTTATTCAGGTTATTTACGGGTTTATGTACCACTAGCAGGGTTCGCGGTTGTGCTCGTTGCCGTGACATTTTTGGGATATATGTAAGTAGTAAATGTTCAGACCCTGATCTAGTTCTGTGGCAATTTCCTTAAAATGTTATGTTTGCGTGAGAATACATCAATCTCTCACCAATTTAGCCAGCCATAAGTTGTAATATAAGACTACTTACTGTAAACTAAATTTGTGACTGAAAATAAACATATTTATTATTATTATAGTGTTTCTCCTCGGAGTCACGGGACAAGCCCGGTCTTTTTGAGAGGCATGCAAGGGGATACAGATCCAACTTGTAGAGGCCTTTTGGAGATGTTTAATGTAATGCATTATTATTATTAATCCCTACTCTAAACATCATCATACTCAAACACTTTCGCATTTGAAATGATATTAGGATCCATGGTAGGTTTAAATAGTTTTTTTGTAATTGTTGTGATTAGTTTTATGTAAAAAACATGTTAAATTATGTTTCTATACGGTTAATTTATTATACCGTCTTAAGGAAAATATCCATTTGGTAATAAATTGGCTATTTAACGTTGAAATCAATTTATTTTAATTAAATACAACTATCAAATCTCATCGTACGATCATAAGTTTTATCTAAAAAAAGTCGAGTTTTTTTAAGCTTATCATTTTCATAGACTGTATCTCATTAAAAAATAGCATAATACGGTCGAATTAAGAAACATCCTCCTTTTTTAAATTGGTTAAAAATACAGCGAAACATATCGCTCGCGTGTAACTACTCAAATGTAACCAAGTCTATTTTTATTTGGAAAAAGTTTGTTGAAAAGTTATTTTAGAAGCGATGGCCTGAATTGAACCACGATCTTGAAATACTTTTGAGGAACGCCTACGATACGACATACACTGAAAACATGCCTTGAAATACTCTATAACCGCACAAACGACACTGAGCTACGAGTATATATAAGGCACTAGCAGCGGTCCGCGGTTTTCCCCGAGTTGTGCTCTAACACGTGAGAATTTCGGGATGAAAAATAGCTTATAGCCTTCCCTTTGAATGTAGCTATCGATTACAAAAACAATTATTAAAACCGTATTGGTTGTTTTTGAGATGAGCGAATTCAAACGAACAAAAAAAATATTTTAGTATAAATGGTTATTTAGTTAACAGATGGTTCAGTCTGTCTAATCTATATGGCGTCTTCAGGCGGTCAAATTAACAGAACTTTCCAACACACCAAAAATAAGAAATCTAGATTGTGGGTTTATTTAATGACTAGAGTCTGGTCTAGTCACTAGACCATTAGTATGTTAAACAAACTTATATTTTTGATAAAACTAATGAACTAAATGTAGGACAATTAACCATTTATACCTGTTAGGAAGTTAGCCTTGTGTGTCTTGACTTTTCATAAGTTAAATGAACTTTCAAGGATAGTAACATACTCGTATTGGTTGACATTTACTTGGTTTTATATTGATCATTTTCTGAGCCTCGATGGTCTAGTGGTATGTGCGCTCGCCTGCCAAGACTGAGGTTCAATTCCCGGGTCGAGCGAAAACCAGTTTCCTATTTTTCAAATGCACGAGTTTGAGATCACCAACCCGCATTTGGCAAGCGTGGTCATTATCCCTAATCCTCCTCACTGTACTGATAACTTCAGTGAGATGAGAGGCCTTTGCTCAGCAGTAGGACATTAAAGGCTAATACTTTTTTAATTTTCTGAGATTAAACGGCTATCTAAAAGACATAGACCTGTTGTTTTGGCAACCCTACCAACATAAGGAATTCCTGCTATATTTAGTAACAAACATAATCTAAATCCTATGTAGATACTATTATTATTTATTATAAAGAGGTATTTGTAATTTTGTTTGTATGTTCTTGGGCAAATCTCTTATATTACCAGTACGATTTCAATAATTCTATTGGATTAGATAGCCAACACATTCAACGGGAAGGTTATATATATATAGGCTATTTTTTATCCTGAAATTCCCACGGGAACGGGTACAACGCGAGTAAAACCGCGGGGCGATGCTAGTTAGATACATTTATAGAATGTCATGATGATTTGCGAATCCTTTCGACTTATTTCGATAAGTAAGTAATTGAAATATTTACATATTTATCGCAGTCAGGTTCTACCGTTATTTTAAGTAGGTATAGGTATATGATAGGGTACCTACTATCATAAAAATGAATGAAATAAAATCTATACATTCTATTCGAAGATTCTATTATATGTACGTTTGACTTTTGCTGGTGTGTTAGAATAGTGAAGTTCAGTTAGACAGAATAGTGAAGACTGAATCGAACCGTATTCGGTAACCCGTATCCGAATGATCGTCCGGCAAATATAAACCAATTCGGTTAACCGATTCGGATAAATTGATAGCGGTCGCGGGACTCATTGTCCGACCTAATCGATCAAATACATCAAAAAATCATCAAAACAACTTAGGATACCTTATTATTAATCTATACCTTATTATATCTATACCTTATTAATTAACGTGCATCAAACTCTTCTTATCAAATAATAAACTGAATAAACAAACAAAAAATGAACCAAAAAACAATTTTGTGTACAACATCACGTTTCTGTGACCATTTCTGAATTTTTCTTATAGCGATTATTATCCTAATATTATAAATGCGAAAGTTTGGATGTATGGAGGCATGTTTGTTTTGCACGCAAAAAACTATTGAACGGATTTGGATGGAACTTTGCAGTAATATAGGTTATAAATCAGAATAACACTTGGGATACATTTTATCCCGAAATTCCCGCAGGAACGGGTACAACGCGGGTAACACCGCGGGGCGCGGCTAGTATTTTAATATAGCGCTCCTTGCAGTTTTACTTAGATTCAGCGGCTACCTCCAAAATGATATTATAGGTTAAACTAGTTTACAAGCTGAAATATTATTCGCGGCTATGATAATTATGAAAACAGGTGCAGGAAAATAAAAATTAATTATTGATAATTTTAGTTCCACGTTAATGTACGCAATTTTGTTCGTAGAACACACGTAGTTCATGCGTATCAACAAGGACAAATAGTGTCTTTATAGTCCAATATGCAAATTGACAATATATAATATAAAAATCTCCGACAAACGTACTCGAACTTAGTAACTTATCATCAAAATCTGTCCAGTCGTTTCGGCGGTTTATACACAATGCAATGTTTCAAAAACACGCTAGTTGCTACTCCGTGGCAACCGTAAACTTTTTTCAATTTAAGCGATTTTAATCGCCCTTCTTCGCACCGTGCACAGTGTAACACGACGTTCTTTTATTCTCATACAAAACGCAATAAGCAGGACGGCTTAAAACATCTAAATTGAAAGAACCATAAGGGCCGGGTAAAAGTAGGTTCTAGTAGGTCAGTAGCCAACCCTGGTGTCGGAGTTTTTAGACCGCCTAAAGGCCTTCGACATGGTCTAACGGTTGAAACAACAATCAAACGTGCCCTCCGAAGCACGGTAGCGCTCAGATAGAAATGCCACTATCGGCTACCCATCCAAAAAGGGGTCTCCTGCACGTTGCTTAACAATCGCAATGAACTATCATCGCTTAGTCAAACTATGCCACGAGCGCCGGGTAAAGGTTAACTATGTTCTTCGATTCAGTCGCGCAATTTTGGCGTACCAACTAACGTACCTACTCACTACTGTAGCCATACCATGACCTCTTAGATGGCGTCTCAAGATCCAAGCAGATTAGTTTAGGTTTGCGTTTCAATTCGTACTGTGACCTTATTTAAACAATATCGCACTTGAATCGCCATCACTTTGAATGAATGAACAAACCATTTTGCTGATCGGCTAATTGCGTCACTTCCTCTAAGAGAAGTTATTAAGGTGCGTTCGAAAACCTCAATAATTAAAATTACGCAAAGTTACGGTTTTTATGAGAACCTATTTAAAATGATAAGTATTATTTAAAACAAACATTGGTTTGTTTATACACACAATAATCATTTTTACCTAATTTGTAATCATAAAATGTTTGAACTATAAAGTATTTATTGCTCCAGAAACCAATGGTATTTTTAATTTTAAACAGACATCCAAAATAATATTAAAATTTAAGTGTTCGGAACGTCACTGAAAGTGGCATTTCATTTTTGGCAAAGATCAAACAATTCATAGAATAAAAAATAGACATAGAATAAAATATAGACATAGATTAAAATATAGACATAGATGAAATATATTATAATAGGTATATTTTTAAGAATTTAAATTATTACCTTCATGCTCGTTTGATATAAATTGCGATTGTTAAAGATTTATTTCTACGAGTATTATGGATTAACCAGGAATATAAGTTAAGTCTCAGAATTCTAGAGCCTTGTGCCTTGTCGCTCTCGCTTCATTGGGGAAATTCAGGATAAAACAAAGCATATCCTCCATGTTTATATTGATAGTCATGTTTACCCTCGTAAATACCTACCTACTCGTACATCCCCTGCGCTCAATCCACACTATACAGTACTACAACCCGTCCGCGCTCGTATTTTATTTTGTGTAAGTACATAATAGCTTCTCATCATAACTCAGAAAAGAAATGTCCAATTTTAATCAATTCTTTCAGTTGAATATCATTAAGTTATTTGCACAAATGCATTGTTTATAGTAAGGAACAATTAAACATTAATAATTAACTAAAGTACATACTTATTGTTGTTAAAAATATCAACAGCGGTTCAATTTATGTTAGAAAAATGTATCTTTTATTGAATTGCTAATTTTGACAGCTGAGACGCTTTACCAAAGCCGCAAAAGACGCTCATGGTACGAAATGAATGAACGAAAACATCTTTAGTATGACAAATAGCGAATCAGTTTAGGTAATCTGCTAATCAACTACAATGTGTCACTCATTGATGTCATGGTACGAAAACTGACAGCGAACTAGTTTAGGTCCGCATTTGTATCGCGCTAAGAGGTCACGGTATGGCTCCAGTACTGGCAAGAAAAATATCACTCGGCATCTACAATACACTATCTGAAGGATAACAGTAGCCATACCATGACCTCTTAGATGGCGTCTCAAGATCCAAGCAGATTAGTTTAGGTTTGCGTTTCAATTCGTACCGTGACCTTATTTAAACAATATCGCACTTGAATCGCCATCGCTTTGAATGAATGAACAAACCATTTTGCTGATCGGCTAATTGCGTCACTTCCTCTAAGAGAAGTTATTATGGTGCGTTCGAAAACCTTAATAATTAAAATTACGCAAAGTTCCGTTTTTTATGAGAACCTATTTAAAATGATAAGTATTATTTAAAACAAACATTGGTTTGTTTATACACACAATAATTATTTTTACCTAATTTGTAATCATAAAATGTTTGAACTATAAAGTATTTATTGCTCCAGAAACCAATGGTATTTTTAATTTTAAACAGACATCCAAAATAATATTAAGATTTAAGTGTTCGGAACGTCACTGAAAGTGGCATTTCATTTTTGGCAAAGATCAAACAATTCATAGAATAAAAAATAGACATAGAATAAAATATAGACATAGATTTAATATAGACATAGATGAAATATATTATAATAGGTATATTTTTAAGCATTTAAATTATTACCTTCATGCTCGTTTGATATAAATTGCGATTGTTAAAGATTTATTTCTACGAGTATTATGGATTAACCAGGAATATAAGTTAAGTCTCAGAATTCTAGAGCCTTGTGCCTTGTCGCTCTCGCTTCATTGGGGAAATTCAGGATAAAACAAAGCATATCCTCCATGTTTATATTGATAGTTATGTTTACCCTCGTAAATACCTACCTACTCGTACATCCCCTGCGCTCAATCCACACTATACAGTACTATAACCCGTCCGCGCTCGTATTTTATTTTGTGTAAGTACATATTAACTTCTCATCATAACTCAGAAAAGAAATGTCCAATTTTAATCAATTCTTTCAGTTGAATATCATTAAGTTATTTGCACAAATGCATTGTTTATAGTAAGGAACAATTAAACATTAATAATTAACTAAAGTACATACTTATTGTTGTTAAAAATATCAACAACGGTTCAATTTATGTTAGAAAAATGTATCTTTTATTGAATTGCTAATTTTGACAGCCGAGACGCTTTACCAAAGCCGCAAAAGACGCTCATGGTACGAAATGAATGAACGAAAACATCTTTAGTATGACAAATAGCGAATAGCCGCGTACCCACCTAGCGCACAGGCTCGCGAGCCATGGCTCGCGAGCCAGCCTCAGTAGTTTTGTTCAATTTACACGAGGCCGCCTCGCGAGGCAGGCTGAGCCATCATAAGTCGTGTATATGTAGCCAAAACATAACCGTACCCACCTAGCGCACAGGCTCGCGAGACATGGCTCGCGAGCCAAATGCTCGGCTGGTGTGGACGTGCCTCGGGCTGCCTCGGGCGCGCGTTTGCTCGGCTGAGCACGGCTCGGCCCCGAGCCATCTGTTGTCGGTAAACTTGACGCGCTCAAAGGTGCCTCGGTGAGCGCTGTGTGTTAGGTGGGTACGGTTATGTTTTGGCTCGCGCGCGAAGCTAGGAAAATAGCTGCAGCTGAATATACACGACTTATGATGGCTGGCTCGCGAGCCATGGCTCGCGAGCCCGTGCGCTAGGTGGGTACGCGGCTATGCAGTTTAGGTAATCTGCTAATCAACTACAATGTGTCACTCATTGATGTCATGGTACGAAAACTGACAGCGAACTAGTTTAGGTCCGCATTTGTATCGCGCTAAGAGGTCACGGTATGGCTCCAGGTCTGGTTCCGCATACAGCTCGCATTTTAATTGTGATTTAATACTTAGACTTGCTTCGCTATGACGTTTATCTACTTGTAATAGGCAGATCTATACTAATATTATAAAGCTGAAGAGTTTGTTTTGTTTGTTTGTTTGTTTGTTTGTTTGTTTAAACGCGCTAATCTCAGAAACTACTGAACCGATTTGAATAATTCTTTCACTGTTAGATAGTCTATTTATCGAGGAAGGCTATAGGCTACATTTTATCCCGGATTTCCTACGGGAACGGGCACAACGCGGGTAAAACCGCGGGGCGCTGCTAGTGAATACATAAAGAGCATTGTTGAGTTGGTGAATGGAGCAATCTCGATAGTCTTGTTTGTTAATAAGGGATAGGTATTTCTTCGCAGATTATTTTGAAATTTTGTTAATTTTTATTTAAGCCGGCTGATTATTTTATTGACTTTATTAGTTCTAGTTTTATTATCAAAGCTTTACGATATATGTATCCAGAAACTATTCTAATTATTTAGGTAGGGAACTGCTTGTCTATATAATTTCTGTTACGCCAACCATGCGTATTGTACTGGAAAAACTGTACTTAATATTCAGTCTTTTATTTAGGACGATACAAATCTTTGTTTAATAAAAACATTCAGAAAAACGTACAAGTAAACAGATATGACCTCAACTGAATATTTGATGAGCATGACTCAAATTCGCAATGTTAATTAAATTTGATTATTAAAAACAACAATTATTCAGTTTTCAATTATACTTGAGAAACACTTGTTCATACAATATTAAGATACATTCACGATACAGGAACAGCTCGTTGCTTCGCTTTTCATCGCAAGGTACCAAATTCCGTGAGCATTTTTGAAAAAAAATTGCCTGTTTATCTCTCTGTGTTGAAATGTTCACATCAAATCAAAATAAAAAAATATGCGAAATCGGTTCAGTTCGTTCGACATGGCATCGCGTAAGTTTACATGTTACTAATTATATTAATTAACGAATGTTCGGTGTTTGTTGACTGTACTCTAAAACATTATAAACTCAACTACACAATAGCACCTAGACATCTAGGCAGCCTAGACAGTTAATATAAAATAACATAGTAGGTACCAACGTAGTAACATTTTATTTTCTATTCTACCAGTGGCAGATGAACACATGTACTACGCATAATAAGTGTTAATGAGGTATTCTGCGAGTGAAATCAAGGCAATACTAACTCGACGTTTGCGTAACAAATGTATTGACAATCTTATATGATACTAGCTGCCCCGGCAAACGTTGTTTTGCCATATAAAAATTAAGGGGTGGACTATAACGTTTAGGGGGATGAAAAATTGATGTTGTCCGATTCTCAGACCTACCCGATGTGTACATTAAATTTCATGAGCATCGGTCTAGCCGTTTCTGAGGAATTTAACTACAAATACCACGACACGAGAATTTTATATATAAGATATTGTTATTTTATATAGATCCTATTATACCTCTATTAGTATATACGAGTACTATGAACATTCTTTATCAATTAATTGAAATACTCGTATTGTCATTCAGGAAATCACTACATAGTATAAAATAAAGTCGTCTCTTTTTCGTGTCTGTCACACTGTTTGTCTGTCTGTATGCTTAAATCTTTAAAATTACGCAACGGATTTTGATGCGGTTTTTTGTAATAGGTAGAGTGATTCAAGAGGAAGGTTTTTATGTAAAAAAATTCCCGAAATTCCCACGGGAACGGGCACAACGCGGGTAAAACCGCGGGGCGCTGCTAGTACTACATATTTCATTGAATACTTTTCACTCGCTTTTACCAGACTTCTTTAAGACGTTCTTAAAGCGACCAAGGAATGCATATTGACATTATTTTAAGACTACCGTTGTGACAGATTTCACAATGCAGTGCCCAAATCGGGCTTCGCACATATTTTTTATGTTGCTGTTCACCTACAACCATGGATTTAATATGTTTGTATATTATATCCATGCCTACAACACTCAAGGCTTTGATATGTTGATATGTCGAAGATAAAATTTCTTCTGCTCGTTAACTTAACTTTTTTGTTTATGAATATTTTGAAGTAAGATAATTGGACTGTGCTATAAGAGATGCATTAAGTATACCGGTTCCCGTTTTTGTGCTTTTGAAATAGAATCATGTAGATACTCCTTGTCTAATATTTTGGCAGTTTTAATTTAAATAGGTACCTATTGTACAGTAGTTTTTTCTCACAAGAGCTATTGAGTTATACTTGTGTGGGTAATTGTATATGCATATTGTCTTTGAAATGCGACAGCACGGTAGATTTGAATAAACGAATAAAAGTCATATTACATGTATGTTTATTCGTAGCGAGATGATTTAAATTAATATAAACAATAATATTGCTGACGGTACTGATAGTTACACACACAGAGGCGCGTGTTGATATTCATTACAACTACAACCATGACTCAGGGGTGCTACGCTCGAGAAATAAAACAATAAAACAAATATGGTTGAAATATCGTGCTTGTTGTCATTTGAACGGAGATGGACGGCTAGTTTTGGTTATAAACTGTAATATATCTGCGACAATAATGTGAATTGCATCGCTAGTTTGTCAGTACTTGTGTGTACGGTGCGTTTCCAGAGAAACGGAGTGGAGCAGTGACCAATCACAATGTATGTATTAAGAAAGATGACAATGTTAATGCGTTGTTTGACAATTTCAACACGTTATGATTGGTGAATCGATCTCCACACCGCTCCGTTCCGCTTTACGAATCACACATTTAGTTAACATAGGCACGTCTAACTTTGGGTGGTAGAGATAACGCTCTGCCAAAACTGATGCAATTTGTTTATAAGCAAAATATTTCGGTTTCCTTAATACTTAAATCACAAACATGGAAAATAGATTATTCGCTTCGCAACAGCAATGTACTTTCGCTTCGCAAACAATATAACATTTAATATGATTAGTAAACTATGGTTTAATGATTTATCGTTAATTAAACGTTATGCAATGTCGTGGAGGTCTTTTGAAGCGATATAACTGTTTTGTATGGTGTCTACATGATGACTACCACAAGAATGAATCTTTTATTGACACAGTATAAATAATCATAGTCGATCAAGAATATACAGTACCTATTTTCACCAATCAGTATTTTAAGATACAATACTACAAACAAAAAGCACTAAAGCTTTTATGTGATTGAATACAAAAAGTAGCATTGTAGGTATAATACGTGTAAAGGGGTATGCCGGTTTACCTACTATAGGTACATTATCAATAGGTATTTTTTTCAAGAAAAACTTGTTAAGAAGTTCGTTTACCTAAATCACAGTTTGTTTTATGACATATAAAATTCCTGCCGTTATCTTGAACAACACTTCACTTTGTTGCGAAATTCGAACGCTGATTAGTTAATTGTGCTACCTTTGTTAAACTCCACAATGACCAACAGGTGATTTATATAAGTGCTCATTCATTTAGTAAATAAACTCTTGAGATTGAAAATAACTAGATATACGAGTATAATTGAGTGCAATTATAAGAATTTATTGGAACTGGAATAATACTTGATCTTGGTGATATGAGTATATCTGTTGCATACTTCAGATTATTAGGAAAATAACAATGTTTAGCCGTAATAAAAACTGAGCAATTTGTAGTTGCAGATTGAATGCAATTATGTATATGGATTGGTATTACCCTGTGGTATTACCGTAGGTGGCCGGAGTATTCACAAACGTCACCATGCCTCTGGCATGTCGAATAGTTTATTAGATGCCATTCTTAATTTATAAAATCTATACATTATTAGGAATACAAATTGCATGATAAGTAACTCCATCAATAATAAGTACCAAGGTACTATAATTTGTGATTACGGCTAATTATCCTCACTGTACTGATATCTTCAGTGAGATGAGAGATCTTTGCTTACTTACTTACTTACTTCAAATTGGTCAAAATTGATGTACTTTTAAAGTGCTAACAAATTGACTGATAGTACTCGTCTCTAGGAGTATAATATGTTTTAAAGTTGGTGTTTAACTTTTGGATATAATTAGGGAAATAATCTTACTGCGTGAGAATTCCCTGTTAATGAGATAGTAACCAATCAGTGATTAAGACCTCCTTTCTTACGAAACCTCTTTTCAATTTGCTAATACTTATTTAATTGAAAATATCAAACAAAGTTGCTTTACTAATAGTTTTCCCGCCAATCTTTGACGTTTGTCACAAACGACGATGTGTTCACATGACAGAAAGTGTCAGTTCACATCACATGCACAGGATGATTATGTTTGGGCACAGTGTTTGGGCGAAATATTTATTTATTTATTTTGTTCTGTAAACGAAAATTTCATATTAAAAGTTTTATTTATTTTTATAGTTAACATGTTATGTAACACCTCTTAAAGTATTGGTAGTTAATTTGTTACCACCTTGTATACCTATAAGTAAAAGTCAATCCAGACTGCACATGTAAGTAGTTTTTGAGTTTTTCGTGGCAATACAACTTACATACATTAAAGCCGAAAACTAAGCCTTCTCTTTTGAAGTTCAAAACAGTTCTCAATAAACTTTTATTGTTTGTTATTCGTCAGCAGACCTTGAGTTATGTTATGTATGACGTAGTGTTGCGTTTAATCTAGAATGCAATAATAGGTATAGTCTCAATTATATCTGTAGTAAGTAGATCTAGCAAACGTTTCCTAGTCGGCTAATGTCTGTAGTCTTGGCGGATTGCCGGAGAGAAACCGATGATAGACAACATCAGGTGGACTCAATATACGTATTGATTAATAATTTTAAATAAAATAAAGCTTTTTGGTTTGTTATGCGAATTAAATGTAGATTGCGACATTGAAGTAGTTGATCAGCAGGTGAGTTCAATAGGAAACAAGTGTCACGAATGCAAAGAGATTCTACTTGTATACTCGTAAAGGTTTGTACACACATGTCTTTCAAACTTTGGATTTCTGTGTCCTAAATTTGCTTCACGATAAGGTAATATTTGACAAACAACTAGCAGCGCCCGTTGGGTTTTACCCGCGTTGTGCCAATTCTTGTGAGAATTTCCGGATGAAAAGGAGCCTATAACCTTCCCGTTTAATGTGGCTATTTATTACAGAAATAATTATTCAAATCGGATTGGTAGTTTTGCGATAATCGCGTCGAAAACAATCAAAAAATAAAAAATTAATATATTATATTAGTATATATTTAAACTAATTCTAACTGAAACGTCTAAAATACCTTAGCGGTCTAAGCGGGAAAAATGTATTTACCTAGGTATAATTGAATATATTGAATAAAATTGCGTGGGTTTTTATATTTTTAAACAAGGAGTTTTTCTTTGGGATTACCGTATTTAGTGACGTAATAAATAACTTTCAATTCGTTTGTGAAATGAATTACAAAAATCTAATAATTTATTAGATTGTTTGTTGGTACGTTGTTATTATTTCTCAGGGTTGAATATTATAAATATACATGCCTACTGCTTATATTAGCATAATATTATTATAATTAAGTAGATACACGTCTTCGATCGATCGTCGATCTTCTTTAACAAAACAACAAATGCCTGTCCATTTTAGTACTTAAACGTATCTGGATTTTTCAAATTATAATTATAAATTCAACTTTACTTCCTAAATAATATTTATAATATTTTAAAAAGGTGTTTCTTTACGTTAATTTTAATTTATTTATTTTAGAGCGACCACATACATACAGAAACATCCTTATAATATTGATTTCGAATCTTCGATTTCGATTTTTCGAAGTAAACTCATAAAAATCTTTAGACTGAATCTATTTTCGATTCAGGATTCGGGATTCCATAGAATACTTATGTAAAATATTTCGAAATTCAGCTGTGTTCGAAACTGCGGGGAAAAGCTAGCTAGCTCAGCGATGATTATATGACAGATCTATATTTTACGTCCAATGAAAATGCACTTACGAATTAAATAATCATTATGTTAAGCAAATTATTTGCATGCTCGCCGCTCTGGGCGGCCATGACACATTGTGCGCAAGAGCACAGCAAACTACACCACACCTATACTTCAAATCACAAAGATGTTATTTGCGCAAAACACTTTTTTTACTCTAACACGAATTTGTAATAGCAAGAAAAGTTATATTTTACTCTAATTCGTGTGGCGGCAAGAGCGACTGCTAAATAGGAAGGGTCGTGTTAATTTCCCTAGCGCGGCATTTTTTTATAATAAGGCATATTTTTGTTTATTTATCCTAAAAAAATTACCTATCTGTTGGCCGATATATTAGATATGCCGGTGGCACGGTTGCGTGAAAGTGCTTACTTTGGAGGTTGTGTTTTCCATTTTTCTCAATGTCTTTGATTGATTTTGAGTACGAAAACAATTAATTTGGAATGTTGTACACTCAATGCCGAATTGCCGATATTATGTAGGCGTTTTGAAGGTAAAGTAACTTATCAGGTCGACTTCTTTTAATAGGCACGAGTACGAGTAATGCACACACTAAGTTAGTGTGTACCAATGGTAAAAAGTCCTCATACATAAACTGCTAAACACATTTCCGTCCTTGGCGCAGTTGGGTAAAAAGTACAAATCATTGTTTATTATTTTTAAAGGTTGCTACAGTTCAAGTGAATTAGGTACCTGATAAATGATACCTATGTATGTATATATCTACTGCCAAATATTTGTTCCTAATGTATGAGTAAGTGCAAAAAACGCACCTTTATTATTCTTTATGGACTTGTTTGAAGCGTTCGGTTTATAATTATGTACCTTATAAGATGCAATAAAAATTTTCAAACAACTTTATTCGTCAATTTTTTTTATGATTTTAGAGGTTTTTGCCGAAATGGTCCAATGCAGGGGGATTTGTCCTATACTGGGATCTTCCAAGAACCCTTTTCAATAATTTTCAAGACAAATAACTTGACAGTTTATTTTTCACAGGATCACCACAGGTTCTATGCAAATGCAGAAATCAATAACATTCCATTTGTACTTGGAAGTTATGTTGGAAGCTGTTGTTTCTGAAGCAGAGATCCCAAAGAACCTATATATCTTTATTCGAAGTGGAATCAAATGGGTATCCGCTAATTCGAACTGAAAGGGCCAACTTGAAGGTACAAGGCCTTACTGATGTCGTGGCTACAAAAGTGTGGGGAATGTTTAGGGTCTCTGACCTTAAATGTTATAAGATGTTATAAGGTCAATCAGACAAAGGAAAGGTTCCGTTTTACACTATTTTGGAATTATGGCATGAATAGATGTCCCAAACCTTCTCCTTGAATTTATTCATATTCATTTATTTTGCGAATAAAGGTACAATAAAGGTGTTACACTGTTAGTGAAGTTTCTCTTTATCCTGCCTCATATGTGAGGCGTGCAAATATCACTTTACATGGTGGTGAAAACCATTTGAAAATCTGTTGAATAGTTTTTTATAAAATCAATTACATAGACAGACAGTTTTTGAGGACTTTGTTTTGTTAAAGCAACAAGACTGTTTGTAATGTTAGAAGGTTTGTAGAAGTATGATTATAAGTTTGCTCATTGATTATACTTAGACTACACTCTACGTTTTCACGGGCTGTCGGTTCATGACATAAATTAATAAATAATGAAATTGAAAAATACTTGAAATGTTTGTTAAATACGACGACGTCAGTTTATTTACGACCCTATGTTATATGTAGTGGCGTTTGCGCAGTATTGAATAACGTCTACAAAAAATTTAGTCAAATACAAAAAATTTGGCTCATCTCCAACGAAACGCTTCACTGAAACGTCTCTAAAAGAAATAACGCAATAATCACATCGAATTGAAATATTTCATGTATTTTTATTTGCTCAGTGTAGGTAGGTGTAAATATGTATTTAAAAAAAGTAAACTTTCATACTATATGAAGGACCAATCAAGATAAATTGCTTAAAATGTTAACTTCATTTACTTAATTTTTTAAACACGTACCTTGTTAGAAAAATAGCTTAACTAATATAAAGTACTTAGTCTGAGCCGTTTTTTTGAATCTGTGTAGGGTAGATAATTGAAGTTGTAGTGGCATAATGACGTATGTGCGGGCAGAGTTTATTTTAGTACGACCATGAGCGGCGTCTACCCATTCATACGACCGATACGAACGATACACCAAAATACACCGTGTATCCAAAAAATGTAAACATCTATAAAATAATAAAAATTCGCAAGAATAACATAATACTCGTAATATAACAAAAAGAAACTGAAGAACAAGGCTTACCTTTTTATTTTGGCGGGCAGGGGTGAGTCCCACCTGGGACCCCATTTCAGCTAAAATATTCTTCGGCATTTTGGCACTTAACTGTCACACGGAAAAGTCAAATATTCGCGGTTCGTGTGAGCGAACGAGTACGCGAGTGGCGCGTCTTACGCGCCGACAACGAGTGATTGCGTGTAATGCGCCCGCGCACAAATATAGCGAGCTGCCGCGCCGTGACGTCACGAGACGTCCTGCGCCCTGTACAACCAGGAAAATTTGAGACAGTAGGTAATTGATTACTCCAGAGCATCTTACGGTACTGCCATTGTTCAATCTAGGCAAGTCATCCAATAGGTAACATGTTTTAGCAAATAAATATTTAATTATTTCGTAAAAACAATGTCCCAAAACCGCATTTTTACGTCAAGTCCTGAGTAGCCAATGTACAAGAGTGCCTATTTTATTTACCTTCATTGCACTAGCTTGTATGATTTTTAGGCAACTTCTAAAAAGAAGGTTCGTTATTTTTGAACTGATATGTGTTTGTTAGTTTGTCTGCGAGTTACTCACTTGATATAATAATATAATCATATTTGTTTAGGGTGTCGTTATTAAAATGAATACCTATTTTAACGCGTAAGCACATTTTACCTAAACTCAATCTTAGCGGTACTACCTACTTTTAATCAGAGGCATAAACTTTTATCGATTGTTACACTGGACAAAGTTGGTAGTCGACCATTGTTAGTTTATTTACCATTTAGGTATACGTTGTTACCTATTTACTTTGTCAACTGGAGATAAGAAAACAGTTCATGAAAATACGTCTTTTTGTTTTCGTATCATTAAAAGAACCTAAGGAACGCCAGCTAGTCCCTATAACCTATCTTACATAGGAAGCTGTGATTCTGACCCTCAGTAAGCGCTCTCACATGCCTCTGTGCCGATTGTCAATAATAAATAACTGAATAACAGTTTATTTTTTAAACTAGCAGCGCCCCGCGGTTTTACCCGCGTTGTGCCCGTTCCCGTGGGAATTTCGGGATTTTTTTTACATAAAAACCTTCCTCTTGAATTACTCTACCTATTACAAAAAACCGCATCAAAATCCGTTGCGTAATTTTAAAGATTTAAGCATACAGACAAACAGACAAACAGACACGAAACAGAGACGACTTTATTTTATACTATGTAGTGATTTCACCTTTGCCCATTCGTATAGGAATTACGTATAGTCCAGTACAATACAACTAAATGTTCCAAATATGCACTCAAAGTAGAAACAGGTAAATAATATTGTCACACTTTTCAAATTTACCTTTCATCATTAATTATACTAATAAATCGTACTCAGAGTGATTTCATTAAATCGACACTTAACTAATTGACGTAATTTTTCATACATTACGTGTCAAAATCACCCATTTATCTCAAATTACCTAAATTGTAATCATTTCACGTCTCTGAGTCCAAAGGGTTAGATATTACTACGAGTATACAAGTACATAAGCTTTTTTTATTCACCCGCAATGTTTCAATTTTGTTAATTTGAAGAGGGGATCCCCTGAGGAGACCAAAAGGGGGCAGTTGCACCCCCCGGAGTATATAGGCCATCAGATCTCCATACTTGGCCCATTTAGGTTACCAGTAAGGCCACCTCTAAACCACCATTGAGAAAAAGAGATGCACAATAGTCTTTCTCACTTTATCAACCAGTTAAACTGTCGATTACTGTAAGAGCTCATCATTTGCATGACGTGGTTTATTAACGTATTCATTAGCGATAGTTTCAAAGGCGTACAACAAGGTGTTTTACCTTACTTAATTACCTACAGTTGTGGTACAGTTGTGGTGTAGGTTAGTAAGAGAAAACGCACTATCTTCAAGAGAGATGTCGGAATTGAGTGCTGACATTTCGGTGCAGTTTTTTATTGATTAGATTTCGGAACTTTCGGAGTGCGACCCGTTGATTTTTTTAACGTAACCTATCTGACCTACTGCTGGGCAAAGGTCTCCTCTAAATCCTTACATGTATCTCTTTCCATAACCAACTCCTTCCAATCCTTATCAAAATCGTCCAAGCCTTTCCGCCAACCGATCGACGTGGGGGCCTGCGGCCTGGGCCTGCGGCCTGGGCCTGCGGCCTGGGCCTGCGGCCTGGGCCTGCCTAACTTATGTGTCTAGATATTTCTTTTCGATACTAAGAAAGGATTTCCCAAAATTCTACCTTCAAAGGGGTCATTCATTCATTTTGAATAGGTGAGTGGTCAATCCTGGTGTCGGAGTTTTTAGACCACCTAAAGGCCTCCGACATAGTCTAACAATTGGAACAACCGGAACCGACAGCTTAACGTGCCCTCCGAAGCACGACAGCGTTCAGGTAGGAAGGCCACCATTGGGCACACAAGCCAGGGCCGAGCTGTACGTTGCCGACCGAGCTGCAATGATCTAATATCGCTTGGTCAAACTACGCCACGAGCGCGATCAGGGTGAAAAGGGGAGACAATGTTTGTATGAGACAACGTGATTCTTCGGTTGAATCGAGTATAAGTTTTGCATAAACATTCTTATACCCAACTAGCAGCGCCCCGCGGCTTTGCCCGCGTTGAGTCCGTTCCCTTAGGAATTTTCGAAAATCCTTTCTTAGTGTGCACTTACGTCACTTGAAGAACCTTCCTGCCAAACTTCATGTTTCTAGGTGTAGCGGTTGAGGCTGTACGTTGATTCAATCAGTCAGTCAGTTAGTCAGTCAGGACTTTGAATTTTATATTATATAGATTTATGAAAGATCATTTTTTAAATTACTTAATTATCTAACGAAACAATAAAATGAATATGGTAATAACATCATTTAATAGGGGTCTATGTAGACTTCCACGGGGACGAAATCGCGGGAAACAGCTAGTAACATAAACTTATATTAGATACAAGGGTACGACTCGCTCGCCCATTTTTCACCTTTATTTTGTGTTGTTTGTGTTTATTGTACCTATTGTATTACTCATATACCGTAGTTGTGAGTTCTTTTTCTCACATAGCATTGTTTCAATGTGTTTTATGACAATTTAATGTTTTACGGGGATTCCAACGTATGAGTATACGAGTAGGTGCTAAACTACAAAAGCTGATGAACACATTCAATAATTACAAAATGGAATCTTTAAGTATTGACGTGTTTCGTAACGTTGTAAGTTTATCAACTTTTGAGCACGTCACAATAATTAAACCGTTTACTTTCATAACATAAATAAGGTGAAACACCGGTTTTAAAATGTACACGGGCCTAAGCCAAGTGTACATCAGTTCAGGTGTGATGAGGTAGCTATGATTGTCAACCTGGTCGTGACGATGTTTACAGGCACCTGTGATATGTGTTGGATAGTTTCAGATGCACTATTACAACGGCGGCACAGATCTATAGGTAAGTTCACGTTTTTGATTATGATTTTTTGTTAATTTTTAGTCTCTATTACATGGTCCTTTATATTCCTTTATAGTATAGGGAAAAGCTCTTCCCGATTGAGCCATTCGACGCATCCTTGTCGACGTTGGGTTGGCTCAAATCGGATTGATGCCTTCCGTGTAGACACTTCTAGGCCCAGGCACTTATTTTTAAATTCCTTTTAGGTATCTATTTGATTTTCGTTAGCTTGGGTGTTAGTGTCGTGTAGATTGAGCGGGGTAAATCTATTGTCATTGTGTACTATTAATTGCTCTATTTGAATCGGATTCTGTAGCTTTGGAGAGTAAATAATTGCGTAGTGTAGTTATTAGCTTATTGTGTAGGTTTGTAATGTCTAAGAGTCCTCTCCCTCCTTCTTTCCTCGGTAATGTCTGTGTTTGTATACAAGCTCTTTTGTGGTGTTTTCTGTATTTTGTCATTGCTACATTAATATTGAGTTTAAGAATTTTTAAATCAGATGTAGAACAATTAATGATCCCGAATGAATATTTAAGTATCGGTTATAACTAAATTTATTTCTATCAACTGTCCCCTCCTATCACTATATCTTCCAACCTCACCCCACCTAGGGCACAGGCTAACGACGCTCTTGTCAAGGAACCATTAGATTTAATTGCATTTATGTCTGGTAAGTATCCTGTCTTAACATTATATCTTTTTTTTTCAAGCAAAGTACGTCGTTATTGTGTATGAAAACAACAAATCATTCATGACATTGCATCAAACCAGACCAGGAATAATTAAGTGCACTTCGATCGGAATCAATGAATAAGGTCATTTTAGATAAACAATAACGTCCTTACTGTCCAATGATTCTTAGTAAGAAATTTAATGAGTGATTTTGACATAAAATTTATGAAAAAATCACTACATAGTATAAAACAAAGTAGCTTTCCGCTGTCTGTCTGTCTGTCCCTTCTTTAAAACTACGCAACGGATTTTGACGCGTTTTTTTAAAAATACATAGAGTGATTCAAGAGGAAAGTTTATTTGTATAAAAATTCCCACGGGAACGGGCACAACGCGGGTAAACCCGCAGGGCGCTGCTAGTTAGTAATTAAATAAAAAAATAAGTATTGTTGAGCTCATGGACGTCATCACTCATCACGTCTCTGAGTGCGGCAGTAAGACAAACGTACTACTGGTAATATATGAATGCACGTTAAGCAGTCGGTCCCGGTTGTTTCAATCGTTAGACCATGTCGGAGGCCTTTAGGCGGTCTAAAAACTCCGACACCAGGGTTGGCCACTAACCTACTCGCAATGGATGAATGAATGCTAGTCTTTTTAAACTTACGCGATTTGTACACAAAGTAATCGTATTCCCACGGGTTTTTTCGCGGTTTTCGAAAAAACCCGTGTGAATATGTTTACTATGAATGCTAGTCATCTTAAACTTAAAAAGCTAGTTGGCTGTCGATGGAGTTCTATCTATTCTTGTAATTTTTTTGTCATCATTTCTTCAACTCGAGATCCAAGCACGATCCACTACCTCTTTTTAATAAAACTCTCTGAAAATGAAAAAGAAACACCCTAAATCTAAGGCTATGGTTATTTGTACGCTATCTCCAAAGTTGGGGGATCGAGTTAATCTGAAAGCCAAACAAAGCAAAGGATGGACACTGGGCAGCAAATCAGAGGTATAGTCACAGACTACCAAATAGTTACTGCTTTATTTACTACTATATATGCGACATTTCAATCGGGTATTCCCTCGCTCACTGAGATTATGAGGATAGGTATAATTATCATTTCATCGTAAAAAAACATACGACGGTACATAACTTGGCTAAAACTCATTAAACTTAGAGGAGAGGATGGTTAAGTACCTAGATTATTTTCTGTGGCGTTACTTTGTCAGTCAGACAGACGACTACGTATTCATACACTAATCGATAAACAATTCGATCATCCTCTGATCGATGACTTTATATCATACTAGCCGTGCCCCGCGGTTTACCCGCGTTGTGCCCGTTCCCATGAGAATTCCAGGATGAAAAATAGCCTATAATAGATAGCCACTTTCAACGGGAAGGTTACCGTTGAAAGTGGCTATCTATTACAAAAAGATTTATTCAAATCGGACTGGTAATTCCCGAGATTATCTTGAACATACAAATAAACCAACAAACAAGCTTAAAAATTTTACCTCTTTATAATATTAGTACAGTAAAACATCCTCCAAAGGTCCTTTGAGTTCAGTACAGCGATGACTGTCACACTACCAGTCGTTGTCGCTAGTTTGTTACTGACTACCATTAAATCACGTTTCTTATAGGTAGCGTAGCGTAAGATAGTGATAAAAAAGTATTAACCCCTGTTGTCCCACTGCTGGGCAAAGGCCTCTCATCGCACCGAAGATATCAGTACTGTGAGGAGGATTAGTTTTCACCACGCTTGCCTAATGCAGTTTCGTGACAGAAATAATGCTCTTTAAACCGAGCCGACTATATCCCGACGCGAAAAATGTCACAGCAGTATACAGAGCTGTATGTACCTTCTATCTACTGGTATCTTGATCTAGTTTTCGTTCTTCTTTACCGTGGTCAAAGCCAAGGTACGATCCTAGTGACACGCAGGTGGTTTACCTTATCAACCTGCACTGTCGTGTAACTCCACAAACTCAGATAAATACCGGTTTAAACTAATTTAATTTGGATTTTACCTTAACGGTTGAGGTGAGCCCAGTTTTCCTTAATCGTTTCTGAACGTTTTGTATATAACATATATACAATGTATATTAATATGTTGTATTTATGAGCAATACTTAATACTTGTTGTTGCGCTCTTGGAGTACAGTTAGATTAAGCGATTTCAACTCATTACGATCCTTAAGCAAAGTACAGCTCAGCCCTGCTTGGATGAATGGCCGATAGTGGCATTTCTGTCTCACTGCTACGCTTCGGAGGGTAAGTAAAGTTGGTGGTGAAACACGCTTCCCGGCCGAATAATGATAAACTTCATATTAGTAGTGTCACAGAGTAATCGCTCTACATACCTGAAAGTAGCTGAATATCTCACTTCCGAGGCCGGCGAGGAAGACATGTCGGAGTATACTGCAAAAGGGCATCATTAAGAATTTTTTTTAATGAATCTCGGATCGTGAGGATACAAACCTAACTGAGGGGAACAAACATATCTATACTAAAATTGAAATTATAAAGAGATTTTTTTTAAAATTAGGATTGTTTGAATGTTCGGGCAGTAATTACCAGCCCGATTTGAATAATTGTTTTGGGTTGGCCACTAACCTACTCGAACGTACATATTTTTTTACTTTTATAATAGATAAAGATAAACACATTCAACGACAAGGTTATAGGCTAATTTTCATCCCGAAATTCCTATGGTAACGGGCACAACTCGGGTAAAACTGCGAGGCGCTGCTAGTATTGTTATCTACGTAGTAACTACTTATGGTAGGTACCTACATGTACAGTATGAATGTCATAATAGAGATGTTCATTAAATAAACGTCCAATAAATCGGCAAGGTTTCATCATCGTCAATAGAAAAATAAACGAAACCCTTCTTTATACGTAGTACATGTCGTCGGATGTGGTCGTACTGCGAGCGAACGAACAATTGGCACTTAGATTTCTACACTGGGATATTAATAAGCAAATGTGCACAGGACATTTTAAAGGTAAATACAATTTCCAACAGTGGGAATTCTATTCCGGGAGGCATTTTAAAGTGTAAGGTGTTTTTTTTTTCAATCATAGCTCACCAGACCTTGTCAAGAGCTTTGTGACAACTCCCGAACTAGGTTTGGCCAACAGCGTCTAGCTCTTGGATTCATAGTATACCTAAGAATACTACGCTATGTATATTTTATGTGTGGGTTTCCTCCGTTGTGATTCAGCAACGATTATAGTGGACTAAACATATTAATTCATCAACATACATTCATTCACTTACAAATGAATATTTCTTTTAAATCAGTGGCTAACCCTAATGTCCGAGGTTTTAGACCAATTAAAGGACTCCAACATGGTCTAACGATTTAAACAATCAAGACTGACTGTTTAACGTGCTCTTCTAAGTACAGTAGCGCTCAGGCAGAAATACCACTATCGGATACCCATCCAAGTTAGGGTCAAGCTGCACGTTGCCTATTAATCGCAACAAACTAACATCGCATAGTTGACTATGCGATGTTAGTTTGTTAACTGAGCGCTCGAACTGAGCGTTTGTTAACTAAGCGCTCGAACTGAGCGTTTGTTAACTGAGCGCTCGTTTGAACGAGCGCTAAATTAATTGGCTTATGTATACGCCGCCACTGCGTCCCCACCTCACTAGTTGGCCCGAAAACCCCCAATTACATTGTAACCGGTTCGTACCAGTGCAATCCGGCCCGAGTTATTCCCAGTACTGGTTATCGAGAGTACTGCCGGCCCAGGTGGCGACATTGTACTACATTTATAATTGAAGTGCTTGACACCGGTAAACAAACCGAACTGAATTCATGGTAGGTTTGTAGCTCGTTCACATTAGGATATTATTATCATGCTAATGATAAGTACGATGTGCTGTGTGCTAGAGAATGTGTTATGTCCTCTTAGTCAGGTTAAGGCCCATCGCAGACGACAGACTATCCGTGACGCACTTTTTAGTCTGTGAAAATAGAACCTATGTAATTTATGCAGTAACGCACACGACGCGCAAAAATCCGCGACAATCCGCGACCGAATTTTTGTGCGCCGCAGACTCGATCGCACAAAAAGTCTGTCGTCTGCGATGGGCCTAAGGTTAAGTATTTTGTAGTGATGTGTTTAGAGAATATGGGAACCTGCCAATATACTCTTAAGTTATAACTTTATGTCATGTTTGAGTCTCCTAAATAAGTTAAACTCAATGTCTTGGTAAGAAACTTTCAACAAATATTTGTTGAAAGTATATGGTAGGTAAGTATTTTTAAACCCCTACGTAAAGAACGGTTTAATCTGGTTGTGTTAGCTAGTGTATTTTAGTCCATAGTTAGTAAGAAAATAAGTAGCAATATTTCTCAAGTTCGCTCAAAGTTCGCCCCTCACCAATCCAGACCTTCCCGCCTATGATTCCAGTCAATGAAGACGAGTCGGTATTCTTTTAAGAAGTAATTACGATCTAAATCCGTCTGAAGTGGTGTTATCAGGCCGGAGGCGGGTGCACAATGAGGATTGGAGCCAAGGCTGGGGTCGACAGGAAGACCGCGATTTGTACTACCATCATCTAACAACATCCATAGGTGCATTGTCAATTGACCGTAGGTACTTATGTGATTTTTACACAATACCAAGAGACTGTAACGATAACAATCTAACTGTACAGCTGTTTCCAAAGATTACCCGTTCCCGTGGGAATTTCTCTATACCAAATATCTCTGTAAAATATTGTTTTATTTTTTTGGCTAATTGCTCAATATGTATTTATGTACGGTACGTACCAAATTCCACCAAATTGGTTTAGTTTTTTGGCGTGAACGACAACCCAGTTAGAAGATTAGTCAGTTACTTTCGCATTCATAACCCGTTCCCACGGAAATTTAGGGTAAAATGTATCCCATATGCTATTTTGATGTATAACCTATATTACTGTAAAGTTTCATCCAAATCCGTTCAGGAGTCTTTGGGTGAAAGAGTAACAAACGTACATGCATACATCCATATTCAAAAACTTTCGCATTTATAATATTAGTAGGAAGTAGGGAAGTAGGGATACCTAAGCTCTCATGGATAGTCCGGTTACATTTTTAATTAGATAGGATGAGCAAAAACAATAATAATACAATTTATATTATAAACAATTTTATTTGACTTAATTACCAATCGATAGAAAACAGTTAACACAATCTTAATAGAAATGGGTTAGGAGTCAAGTCAAGAGGTCTACGAACTAGATTGGCTAATATCTCCTTAAGTGTTTTAAGAGCTTGGTCGTAGGCCAATTGACTATCGATCCCAAGGAAACCACCCCAACGTAAATGTCGTTCCTAGATCGTAGTTCTTACACTCAACATTTTTGGCCCAATACTAATATTTATTAGCAGGCTTCAATTTAAGTATGACTAATTAAATATATTGTTGGAACGAAGTTCCTTATTTTATATTTACATTCGTTTTCGACATAATATACATAGAATAAATACATTATATTTTATGTTCTATACATATTTTTCTATCCCGTTCACTGAACTGATATCAGTGAGGGAACCTTTGCTTTGTAGTGGGGTTATAACAGACTGTTACTTATACTTTTTATCATTCAAAAAATAATAATTAGTGTCTGTGAGTCTCAAAAAACAGCAAGGCCGATTTGGCTAAATGCTATATAAATATTCGTGAAAATCCAGAAAGGGGTATGTACCTCAATTCAATGTGAAGCTTTTACAAACAAACTGTATAACAGTCTTTAGTGTGATAGTCATTGTTATATAGGTAATAAAACCAGAATCTACAATAAATGTTTCAGAAAATCTATCACTAATGTTACACGCTACAGATACAAATATTCAGAAAACATTTTTAGTTAAATTCATCGTCTGAATAGGTAGGAATAGGTCAGAAAGAAAGAATATTATATTAATAACTAAAACTTTTATGAACTAAACATCAATAGTTCAAATCCAGTATAGAAACAAAATAATCATTTTAGACATAATAATTTTCTATAAATAGTTAGGGCCTATGCCCTAAGTTTAAAACGTGATAAGTTTAAAAGTAAGTTAAGTAATTGTTACTATAATTTAAAAGTAGTGTTCCGAGTATAATATTATAAAAAATATTACTTATATGCTGATACGTGTATAATAAAATGGAATTAAGAAGTATCGAAGAAAAGTTCTGGCCAGTTCTGGGAGGTATTAAAATCCCGTCTTCAGCTAACGCAGTCGGGTAAACGCCATAATAATAAACGTCAACGTTGTCAACGTTATTGGAATGTATAAAATCAATTATATGGAAAATAACATATTAAAATTGAATACTTACTTTACATAACAATTTGTCACAATTAAAAATGGAATGACATAGCTTAGGTTCTTATTAATTAAACTATTCGTATTCACAAACTTTAATTAGTTAAGAGAAAAGGTTCACTTTGAAATGCCAATCCTACAATATGTTGGGTCTTGTAAAGCATTTCATTGAGATGGTGTTAAGTATGGCGCAAGCATCGTTTGTGAATCCGGAAAGTACTCAGCCAAATTATTTATAATTTTAAATAAGTAATTTATTGGAAAGCTTTATACAATAGATTTTATTCTTTATAATTACTTAATTACTTACAGTCCGCGTAACTAATATTGTGCGCCAAATTGTAATCTCTTTATAGTGTGACAAAGGACCACACATACATTTCAATGCAATTGGCGACCAATAGAAGCTGCGCATTTTAATTGACTTTAGATTTAGGAGTAAATTTTAATTATTAATTCGAACGCCACCATTTGATATTGAATTCTGTCAAATCATACGTCGATTTTATAATTCTTCAAAGTACAATAAAATCACTACATAGTATAAAACAAAGTCGCTGTCTGTCTGTCCCTAAGTATGCTTAGATCTTTAAAACAACGCAAAGGATTTTGATGCAGTTTTTTTAAATAGTTAGTGATTCAAGAGGAACGTTTATAAGTATAAAAATTCCCAACGCGGCACAACGCGGGTAAAATTTATAATTTATTGATTAACAGTAGTATCTCATTAGTCATTTGTCTAAGTAATTTATCTTAGTCTAATTTCGAAGTTCGATATGTTTTTTTTTATATAGCAACGTTTCCAGTAGATTTGATAAAGTGTATTCAATTTATTGGATCCTATCAACATATATTTGACCAATAAAATACCACCCCTAACTATGCAAACAGGTTTGTTAGTTTAAATAAGAAGGCAATTTTCAAAATTAAAATAAAATGTCACCAACATATGAATCCGCTTTCAGGGGAAATGTATACTATGATTGATTGGTTATCCGTAGATTACGAAGGAATAATGTCAATATGAAGCGACTAGGCCCTGTGATATGAGTAGGCCTGTGTCATTTATAATATTAGTATAGTGTATTCAGCCACCCAGACATTCAATGGACAGACAAACGATTTCGTGACACCAAACATCTTATAAAAATATTCCTCTCTTGGCAAAGTTTACAGTAGACAACTTCAGGGTAAATTTGACTAAACATCGAAAAAAAACTATATTATATTTTTGTGAGCAGATGCAACTGCAAACTGTGATCCGTTTAAACTCGCAACGGCTCACATGACTCGTTTGGAATCATCTTAAAATTAAGGCCTTTTGAAAACTTTGCCCACCAGTGGGACATCACAGGCTTTTAGACCCTTTCTATTTTGGCATTTTGGGGCAGCTGAGCAAGCAGCAAATATAGCCTGATAGTGGTCAACCGAAAACTTGTAGCTACCTGTACATTACTTAGATTTATATAAAAGTAGTTTCGCCGTATTGGCACAAAATGCGAACTCTTTTTGTATATACTTTTATATACAGTAAGACGATATACTTATTCCACAACAACTATTATTTATGATCTCTTCTGTGTTTGCATCTAAACAACACCTAAATGAAAGGATAGTTCCAAAATTCTTTATTATGGCACTACCCAAAGAAAGGTTACATACACCTATTTGCCACTGAGAATTACTATTCTTAACAATTTAGACACATGTTGCCTGCCGATTTTTTATACAAATTATTCTAGTCAACTAAGTTTTATTCGCGTATGTATGGGGAATCTTAAGGGCTGTCATTTCATCTAATAATACTAAATGCGAAATATTTTTTCATATTAACAATATATTAGTAAAACTCTTCTATAGGAACCGAATAATACTTTAAATTTGATTTAATTATATCCAAACAATTATACTATTTGACATTGCCAATAAAAAGTGAAAGATAAAAAAGTAATTAAGAAAAACAATGTTGCCAGCAATGTATCAAACATTTAGAGCAATAAATTAACTTTTTGGAAGACAACTAATAAATAAACTCATTTGGCATTTCATTAATTTAGGTACATCATATTATTAATTACTTAAACGCCGCACTCTAGTTTGTTTTAAAAGTATTCATTGAGCTAGGCTTCATTTTTTAAATTACTTTACTTCCACGTACAACCAAAAAAACAATAGACACTTAACATTTATTTCAATTTACAATACACATCAAAAATATATGAAAACCTGGTTATTAACATTTTATTTTTGATACAACGTAGACAAAATCTTATCAACTAACTGTTGAAAACTCAGTTTTTCATAGATATTGACAAAATATTAAAAACTTTAAACATTTGTCAACTGTTGTCAACTCAGTTCTTCATAGATATTGACAACATATTACCAACTTTAAACATTTGTCAAATTTTGACAACTTTTTGTCAACTCTATAATTTTTATATCATGGAGAAGTGGGACGATTTGTTGTTGTGTATCGCCGTGGTGAGTGCTGCGTGTAAAGAGAGCGCGTGCCCCGGCGCGGGTAGTAGTGGGAGCACGCGGGTTTCCGCGTTGGTGGTTGAAGCGCCGGCGCCGGTGTAGCGGGCTACACGTGCCATTGCTGCGGCGTTGGCCTAGAATATGATAATTGGATTATTGTATTAAAATAGTTGATAAATAAATAAATCAAAAACACATACTAAATATTATGACATTATTTGGCAATTTTTTTTTACGCCAGTGCAGAAAAGAAGGGTTTAGTTTTTCTCCGTTGGGTAAAAGAACCGTAAATAGTTTGAGAATGTATTTACTGCTAATAAACACTTTAAAGAAATGTCGTCTTGTTTGTCAAATGAATATGCTTTTTTCGGCTGACCGAATGACCGCAAAAACGTCTGGGGAACACTCTGACGAACGAAGGGATTATTTTTATGAAATGAATGCCACTCTTCCAAAGTTAATGATAATTTGTATTGTACTGTCTGACACGATTTTTGACTGTTCAAACTGATAAATAGTATTAATATAGACTGACCTGTGCCTCATCTTCATCTTCGGTTGCCGGTCTGTTCGAGTCCACACCTTTGAACGATCGCCTTTGTGTCACTATTAGCTGTTGAGGAAAAAAAATATTAAGGAGGAAATATACAGTTCAATTATGGAACTCAATGGATTGAACTGAAAGCAATATTTATTTCTTTAGTCAAAAAGTAATGTTTTAAAATTCGTACTTTTTTTTTCATCCTGGAGGGACGACATTGCCTCCTTCGAGTGGTGGTAGACCGCGGAGGATTGCATCAAGGCTATATTTGATCGAAAGCATAATCTTACCTGAATAATTTGTCCTTCATAAGAGCCTATGCTGCAGTGGCGAAGGTCGATCATTTCAATAATACGCTCCAACTCAGGATCAGCTACCACGATGAACTGCAAAAAAATGATAATTAATTATGGCAATTTGTCAAAATTCTTAGTTATTTAGTAACAGAAAAATATGACAAGAAATATTCTCTTGTTTAATAAATTGTACTGTCGCTGCTGTGGCAGATAAGTTTAATAAAGTTACTAATAAATTTGACACAATTGTCAATCTTTTCATACACATAACAGAAATAACCTTCGCAGCTTGAAAATAAACACACATACCCTATGAGTAAGTAGTAGCTCTAACCGTGCTGCCTCGACCAATACTTGGAACCCAGTTATTGCCGACAGTTCGTTCAGACGGAAGGTCCACCGGACGCAGTCGCGGCGCCACCCGGTGGATTCCTTCTCACTGATTATACTGCTGCGTGGCTGAAATAATAGGAGTTGGTGAGTTGACCGATATAAAACAAAGTGCACAAAAGCTATCTGTCTGTAATTGATTATCTTAAAAACTACTGAACAGATTTTCAAGCGGTTTTCATCAACATACAGCATCATTCAAGAAGATGCTTAGCTATTTTTCTTGGCAGAATTTCCACAGAAATGAGTTCAATGCATTGCTAGTAAGGCGTGTAAAAGTTAGTAGATAGTTCATAATTTGATTCGAAAGAAGACAACCTTGTTTCATGTTTTTAACGCGTTAATCTTCAACACTACTGCTCATGGCTGCTACATTCAAGAGGGAGCTCGTAAACTAATTTTCATCCCTAAATTCCCAAAATGAATGTTTATACCTGTGGTACAGGATCCCACCCCGTTTGCGTCAACAGTCCATGTCCCGCAAACGCCACTAAGTCCGCGGTCGCACTCAGCGGTTTAGCGAATGCTCCGATGAGGCCGCGCCTTAACGCGGTAGTGCTGCTTTCACTCTCCCCCACTGCTACGCCCACTAGTGGGTGGTGGGCTAGACCACCTACTGCTCCTGTGGGATTAGATAGGTTAAATTAGTTTATAATTTTCTTATAGTTATTTGAGGATAAACAATAATAATACCCAAAAGCAGCCTAGAAACACCTAATATGAACCCCAATGTAAATAAACTATTATAAAAAGCCGTCATCCTTAATCCTTGCAGACTTGTTCGCAAATTTTATATTATTCTGCCCGGTAGTTACTCGACACAGCTAACTGAACTTACCCAGTATATTAATAGCAAAGTTAGTAATTCCTGCCGCTAAGCCTGCCATCAAGCTAGGCGGTGGTTTTCGTCTGGCCGCGGCTGCTCGTCTCGCGTGTTCCTCGTCCCCGGCCAGTAAGTCTAGGTTCCTGGCGAGGGAGCCGGCGCAGGAGCTCAGGGATCTCACTAGAGCAGCCGCAGCCGCGGAAGCCACACCTCGGACTCCGCCCCTGGCTCCGCCCACTCGGGCAGCTAATGCACCTGGCGCACCGAGTAGTTCTAGGCCCCCTACTACCCAACCTGGAATGTAAAAGGAAATATTGATAGATTTTTCGAAATTAATGTTGTTGGGCAGTAAAGTAAAAGACATATGTCCCGAAGTTTTGAAGACGTTTCCCCAGTAGAAGGATTAAATACATAGCTTGAAGTAATTGGCACTTAGGTAATAAAATAAATGGAACAATCAAAACGGTAGCCAAAAGATAAATCTTAACAATACGTACCAGCACCCAAAATGGCAGCCGACAGGTAATGCACGGTGAGCGCATGCGTCAGTCTTTCAGTCGACGTCATCACGTCCAGGAGCTTGAAGGAATTCAGTCTAAGAGGGCTCTGGTCCAGAGCTATGTACATGCGAACCTGTAGAGGAAATAGGCAATGTTAGTACTAGAAAAGTTGATTATAGTTCATTGTATAGTGGGAATACACTACATTTATTTTAAAGACTAGCAGCGCCCTGCGGTTTTACCTCCGTTGTGCCCGTTCCCGTGAGAATTTCGAGATAAAAAATATTCTTTAAGAGCGGCCAACCCGTCTTACTTTTCATACAAACGCTGTTACGTGATTACGGCGTTGTAATAGATCCTTCTTTGAAACTTTTTAGCTAATAAGTATATGCACTATATCTAGTTTTCTATCGTAACAAAAAATCTAAATTATTTAGAAACATATTCAGTATAAGCCTCCAAAAACCGACTTTTTTGCACAAATTTTACCTGAACTTTGGGCGGTCATATTGTACTTATAAATTGTAAAAGTAAATAAAATATTACGATAGAAACCTCGCAAATAAAATGAAGATTTTAAATAACAAACATTTATTTTACAAACATGCAAGGTTTACTGAAAAACACGTATACCCTGGAACAAGTTTTATGAAGATTCCGCACACTATTTTTTGTTCAACGTTATCGCGGTCTCCCTTGCTTGTTGACAAGTGACGGAAAGAGGTATGCGGGGGACGAGTCTATCTATGAATGGCGCACTCGCTCGCTAGCTCGCTAGTTCGGTCGCTCGCTCGCTTTGTAGAGAACGTTCTTCGTTCTTTGTATTGTGCCTACGATATATATTTTACTAGCTGCGCCCCGCGGTTTTACCCGCGTTGTGCCCGTTTCCGGGGGAATTTAAGAACCACTCGACCGATTTTGTGCAAACTTCACATAAACCATCTACTAAATAGTCCGAACAAAGCCTAAATATTTGGATAGGTCAGCCCGTTCCTGAGTTATAAAATTACAACGAAAAGTGGCATTGATTTTTATATATTTCCATAGTATCCCACACGTATGCTCTCGCGAACTTATTTGTACGCAATAATGAGCAATGAGCAATACAACGCAATGTTCGACAAATATTGTTTTTATGTATCATAATATCAATAGATTTAGCAGCGCACGCCAATAGCCCCGTACCCACCTAGCGCACAGGCTCGCGCGGCAGCCTCGCGAGCCAAATGCTCGGCTGGTGTGGACGTGCCTCGGGCTGCCTCGGGCGCGCGTTTGCTCGGCTGAGCACGGCTCGGCCCCGAGCCATCTGTTGTCGGTAAACTTGACGCGCTCAAAGGTGCCTCGGTGAGCGCTGTGTGTTAGGTGGGTACGGTTATGTTTTGGCTCGCGCGCGAAGCTAGGAAAATAGCTGCAGCTGAATATACACGACTTATGATGGCTCAGCCTGCCTCGCGAGGCGGCCTCAAAACTACTGAGGCTGGCTCGCGAGCCATGTTTTTCATACCTTTTGGGTTACATTATTTCAATTTGAATACGAATCCCTATTAAAGAAAAAATACCTCGCCTATGTCCGTACCTAAAGTGTACTTTACCTATAGGCGAAATAATTCAAACAAACAAACAAATATACAAACAAAGTTAGAAACTTTACCTCTTTATAATATTAGAATAGATAGCTATGCGCGCGTGCAGCGAGTAGCGGGTATCGGTAGCAGCGAGCTAGTGAGGCGCGTGTACTAGACGATATCACAGTTTAGATTAGTTTCCAGTAGGTATTAAATTAATAAATTTGAATTTGAATTTATTTATCCTCCATACAAACGCACGAAACTCGAGTTACTACTACACACCTCGATCTTGATACGTACTCGGCACCCTACAGTCGCGAGTTTCTCGCAGTGACGATTTTTGAAGCTTTTCAATAATGTTCGCGTTGGCGATAGACGGCCCGAAGAAAGGTAGACTATTTTTTAGCCCAAAATTTCCGTTAAATTGCGGGGCACTGCTAAATATAATTCCATGACACTATTGGATACTTAAGTACTATAGGATGTACTCACAGCGGTATGTAAAGTGATAGTCATATCCAATGGATGTATATGAAGCATCCTCAGTCTCAACGGCGTGCTTATGGATTGTTCTTCTAGCACTGCCGCGCTCACAGACGAGGCTGAGCGCGTAGCCGTTCGACGCCATAGCTTGACGATAGCTGCCACATACGCGTCTTCAACGAACATCGATAGAGGACCAAAGTGGACCTCAACTTCTGTTAGTTCTGTGAAGCGATGAGCTTGGTTAGATATTGAGATGTCTGAAGAACGAGAAAACAAATTTATATAATGACTAGCACTGCCCAGCGGCTTCACCCGCATTACACCCGTTCCTGTGGGAATTACTGGATTTTTATAACTTGTTATCCTATTCCTGACCAAGATAAATAAATAAAAAAAAAGCATCATTAAAATCGATCCAGCCGTTATTGAGTTATAAATGGTGTAAATAACACGACTTTCTTTGACCTATATTTATCTGGATAACGATAACAAATGTAGAAAATAACAAAATTACAGGGTAATTACATTAATGAGTGAAGAATTGTATAATAATAAACAGTCTATTTACCATCGACTTCAGACAGTCCATTTTGCTAAATATTTTTGTCACATTTGCAAAATATTAAATGTGTCGATTCCATAAGATCCAATTGAGTCTAAATCGATTCAAAACCATTGACTTATAATATTGTTAGGGTATCATTTTTTTACTATACAATTTACCTACGATAAATTCCTTTCATATGCTATTTACCTTTATACTTATAGTGTATCACGTTCCAAGATTCATTAGTCAATCGGAATAGCGCTCTACAGTCCTTCAGTCGCGGTGAAAACATTTCGCTGTTGTAGAAAATGTTCCACAAAGGTTTTCCCATTTCTTCGCTCGCGTCTGGAATGTCCTTTGATTCGGGAGTTCTGGTCGTCGCAATCACACCGAAATCGAATTGCCCTTCATCATATTGTAGATTGTCAACTTGCATATCTCCTATTGATATTGTAGCTTTAGTTTTCTGGAAAGGAATGACAAATGAGAAATAAATGCAAAGTAAGGAGAATTTTTGATGGGTTCAATCTTATGGATAACTATAACTTATTTCAGGAGTTTTAAATTTCAACCCATTCGATAATAAGAACGAACGTCATATTTTTTCACACCAACATATATCAACCAGCTGTTAAAAAAACAACAACATCAACCGTACTCAGACACGTCAATTAACTAATTTGTTCGAACTGTACAGTCTGACCACAGTACAACTATCGACACAGTAATCCGACTCGGCTGTGACCTTGAGTTAGATACCTTATTCTTATTATTCTTGTGTTTCCATTTATAGTTTTGTGTCTGTAATTTTTTTTTTTATGTAAAGAATTAAAATACTTAAAATTGAATAGGAAGTTTCAATAAAAATGCGTGATGATTTGTGAATGGTAAATTAAATTAAAAAAACATGTTTATAATTGAATAACAATTTTATAAATTTCCGACCGAAAGATATTTTCCGACCGAAAAATATTTTCGACTGATACGTACGAAACGCTTTATTTTTAATTTTAAGGTATAAAAAATCCGCATTCTTATATAAAGCTTCATTATAAATTGTTTTGGGAAACATGGACAATGTGTTAATAACAAATTCATACAACCAAAAACAAAAATCAACACACCGCCCGTACGTCACTGCGGCACAGTCGCGACTGGACCAGGAGTGTACCACGGTCGAAGCGCGTAGGTATAACTCGCGTTTCGGCCGTTTTTATGGAGTTAAACTACTGGATGTACTGTGGTCTGACCGTAGCGATTTCTCGTAGCATATATGGCCACCTTAAGATTCTATTTTAATGATTTAAACAAAATGTAGAATCTTAAGCTACAGAAAGCTTAAAGCTTAAGCTACAGACTTTGAAAGTAATCTTTTAGATAACATTATTGTTATTTTTACTTGTATTTTGTGGTAGGTTTATCTATATATATAGAATGTACCTAGAAACTTGAAATTTGGTACAGGGGTTCCTTTTATGATATAAGTACATAAGGATTTTACAAAATTCAACCCCTAACATGGGGTGGCCTTTTTACTCGATTATAGCGAGGGCGGGCTACTATTTGTATTATATGAATGAAACTTTTATTACCCTAACATCGGACCGGACAACCAATGCGGTGCGGTCTAAGTTCACAGCAATCAATGGCAACGAGTCGCATTCCGCCGCAACGTCGACGACTATCGCCGTCGCGAACACTCGCAGACGGTCGCAAGATGACCAGCAGCGCGATTCATTCCATTCTATAGGAAACATTACATGGTTAAAGTAGGAACCCAATCCTTTTTTTTTGATAGGCTCCGCTAAATCTCTCAATAAAGTCGCAGCGCGTTGCAGTTTTATCCGTTCCCCCAAACGTTATACCATCCCCGACATTGGTGTTGTGCCACAGTTGTTTGACAGATAGACATAGAAAGAAAGAAATATAATATGAAGAATACCTGGGTCAGTAACTTCTTTGAAACTTCTAGATGCAGCCAAAGAGTGAGTGTTGTGCAATGAATTAAAAGCCGGTTTTGATTCCCGAGCATCATCTGAAAAATATTTAGCATACGTTAGGAAATATTTATTTCTATGGTAATTGTTCTGAAACACATATCAAAATCTTTGATAATGAAAAACAATAAATAAATGAAAACAAACAAAATAATATTTAAGAATTCAACAACTAAAAGAAAATGAAATCACTAAAGTACATTGAAAGTACGAACCTAAATCCGAATCATTGTATAGCAAAACCGTGGAAGGACTTATCATTCCCTTATGTTCACTTAAATTGTCGGCCACAGTACTCAAAGTGACTTGTTTCGCAACTGAAGTTTGGTCAGCTAGACTTTGCTCATCTGGAGTTTGTCCAGCAGCAATTTGGCCATCCGAAGTTCTGTCAACTGGAGTTTGGGTGAGAGGAGCATGGCCAACTGTACTTTGACCAATTGGAATTTGGGCAACTGGTTTTGCGCATGTATTATTATGTTGGCAATTGGAATTTTGGCACGAGTTCATACAAGTTGGCACACTCGGGGTTTGGGCATTTGTAGTTTGGGTAACCGTTTGTAGTTGGGGCCGAGAAGAAGACTGCGCACAGACAGCCAGAGTCTTATCAGGTTGTGTTGCAGTTTTATTGTCTTTGCCACTTGTCGGGCTCGGTACATTCATTTTAGCACCATCTTGAAGTACAATCGATTTCGTTTTTGTTTGGTTATCAGTAGCTTTCTGGTCTTCATTACTCGTGGGACTTTTGTAGGTAGAGCCAGCTTGAGGTACAGCTTGAGGAACTTTAGGATCGGCTTCAGACAGAGTAGATTTTTTTTGGGTACCAGGTGGTACGGTAGTTTTACCGTCTTCATCCCTTGATGATGTAGTCGTCTTAGGATCACTTTCAGGTACAGTAATTTTTATTTTCGTTTGTGTATCAGGTTGTACGGCAGTTTTATGGTCTATATCATTTGTCAGGCTTGTTGCAGTAATTTTAGGATCCAGTGGAGGTACAATAGATATTGTTTTCGTTCCAGTCCCAGGCTTTTCATTAGTTTTATCGTCTTTGCCACTCGTCGAGCTCAGTACAGACATTTTAGCGTCACCTTTAGGTACAATAGATTTAATTTTTGCTTGATTATCAGGTTGTTCAGTAGCTTTATGGTCTTTATTTATCGTCGGACTTTCTTCAGTAATTTTAGGACCAGCATGAGCTAAAATATGTTTGCTTTGAGGATGTTCCGTAGCTTTAACGTCTTTTTCATTTATCTCTTTGTCTTTTTCACGTGGTCCAATGATTTTAAAAGAACGTTGTGATAAAATCGATTTTTTGTAAGTTACTGATTTAATGGGCCATTGTGTAAGCGACTCTACCGATTCAATACTCGAAGATAGCTTTATATCTGATCTGAGCACTAAAATAATAAACATAAAACGAAAATCAAACAATAAGTTGGAATAAGCAATCGATGTCAAGCCCCACAACGGATAAACCACTGCGGATTTTTCCCGTCTGACTTCTGCTCCTTTGAAGTCCTGTCATATCAAGAGACTGAGAAAACTTCTTTTTTAAAGTTTGAAGACGGTTTCGCATCATTGTGCGGGTAAAATCCTCAGCCGTTTAGCTGCAGTAGGACCTCAGCCTACAGCATAATTAACTTACGTTTCTCGTCGCCAGGAACTCTTTCCAAACCAAGTGCAGATATTTTCTGAAAGTTACGAGTGTACGACATGATAGACAATACCATGAAATTCGATTTAAAAAAGATATAAACGATGTATATACTATACTTTTACAATTTATAATTACGATCAACATTTTGTTACAAGTAGTTTGTAGTGCACTAAGGATTAGTAATTTCATTTCGTTCTAACCCTATCACTAAGCCTTCTTCAAAGACAATTATTTTGTAGAGGACAGAATTGTCTTTGATTAATAAATCCTTCATATTAGTTTAAATTAGGTATAAGACGTGAGACCCATAAGAAATGAGATAGGAAATGAGATATTTACAAAAAAGCGCAAAAACCGATTTTTGTGACCTTTGACCTTGAAATTTAATAGTTGCGTACACCCTACCATATGTAGGTTATGAGACAACTTTTAGGGTGTCAATATACAAGTATTAACGTCTGTAAGTCTTTACAGCTGGGTATCCCGAATTCCGAGGTGAACTTACTATAATGACTGGACTATATCTACATTTAATAGTACGATTTACATTTATATTTATATATAATGAGATTTGCTATGACATAAATGTAATTAGCATTAAATAAATCAACTTTTTTTAAAAATAATCGTATTCGAGTTTTTAGCATTTTCTGAGAAGATTTACTATAGTAACATTTTTTTTTTACCATCGGAAAGTAGAGATTTCAAGGAACAGAAAACATACCAACTTTTTGAAAAAGCTGATATTTTGACGGGTGAATCTTCGATTGAAAAGTAGGGTGCTTTTTCGATATTAATTTATAATAAGGTGAAAAAATTAATATTTATAATCAAATAAATTACAGTGTATTTGGGACATAATAAGGAAAGTTTTCACCAAATTTCGTATAAGAAAAAAATATTTTTGAGGAAGATAAACGTAAAAAACCAAAAACATGGTTTTTTGAATTTTTCACATATATTTTGAGGTTATGTGAACAAATTGTCAATACAAGAGTTGTAGATCATTTTATTACCTACAACTTTGCCATTTGACTTGTTTCCGTAGGACTTGTGGTTTTTCCGGAAATCGAGATAAACCATTTTTACCCCTGAAAACTCACCCCCTTCCCCTTCCCGACCTCAGATCGCCCGTAATTTTTTTTTCCTTTAATTTTTGTAATATTCCCCTCCTTTTCTAATGGGTTTCATCCTACTATTATGTTTTTTCACTTTTTATTATTTTTAAAGGCTTCTACTCTGGTCTAGTAATAGATTAAACATTTATAACTTACCATTGACGGGCCAGTGGTTGACGTCGAAAATGCGCCAAATAATCGGTTCCGTATATCACTTGCAGATATATCATGCTGCGAATACAAATACAAATGTAGTTAAAATTACTGACCACCATACTCAGGGTTGTCAACTGATTCTGATAGATTTTTGCGTTTCGTCAATTCAATCGATCGATGATTTTGTGTAAAAACATATTGTATGGGTAGACTAAACATGATAATATATTAAAATACCACACTTTTTTAGCTACCTCATCAACTTCCCGTATCTCTAGGCACGTAGAGTGCGGGTGCGATCGAACTCGCAGTTTGACAGTGTCCCCGTTCAGTTGGACGAGCTGCTCGCCGTCGGTGGTGCCTATTGGTTCGCACCAGTTTGGCTCTTCCTGGGATGCTGTAAGATTAACGTTTATGTTACTCAAAAGTCCGATTGAGATTTAGACGATATGAATATTGGGGTGAAATATATACTAATAAAAATATACTATATCTATACTTTTATACTAATATTATAAAGAGGTAGAATTTGTAAGTTGTTTGTATGTTTGAGCTAATCTCGGGAATTACCAGTCCGGTTGAATAATTATTTTTGTAATAGATAGTCACATTCAACGGGAAGGTTATAGGCTATTTTTCATCACGAAATTCCCATGGGAACGGGCACAACGCGGGTAAAACCGCGGGGCGCTGCTAGTCATAATATAAAAATACATTCCACCCAAAAATTCTTAAGTCTTAAATTCTTACAAGTACAATAGATACATTAATCACCACATAGTATAAAACAAAGTCGCTTTCCGCTGTCTGTCTGTCCCTATGTACGAGTATGTATGCTTAGATTATTAAAATTACGCATCGGAATTTAAAGCTGTTTTTTAATGGATAGAGTGATTCAAGAGGAAGGTTTATACGAGTATGTATAAAAATCCCGAAATTCCCACGGGCACGGGCACAACGCGGGTATATGTAACCCAAGGTATGAAAAACATGCCTAAAAATTAGTTATTGGCGTGCGCTGCTAAATCTATTGATGATACACAAAAATAATGTTACACACAATCAAAGTACATATTATTGTGAACAAATAAGTTTGCGAGGGCATAATTACGTCTAACTATTATAGTTAAATTATATCATATGATGATATTAATCTATATAAAATAAATGGCTCTAAAAAAAAGGTTAGTTATGTTACTTCATATACAACCTCTTTAAATTATTAAAATCGGACAGTTAGTGTCAGAGTTATGATGAGAAATATACAAAAAAATAATGCTCGATGGCGGGTCTCTTATGGCTACTGTTTCGTGCGGTCAAAGCGCGAGGGGGATATACCTACGAACGTCGAAGAAGACGCGCTATATATTATCCCGACCGAATTCTTCCCCACATAAAATCTCGATTGTGTATATTCTCGCGGTAGACACGCAATGTTTTATCCCGATTTTCCTACATGAAATCTTGATAACCCGTAGCGAAGCGAAGCGAGGGCGAGTCGTTAGTATACTATATTATGCTTCTTATACTCGTACATTCAACATCTATAACTTACTCGCATTCATTTTGGCGATCGTGAGGTGCACCAGTGTAGGGCGGTAGGGCTGTGCGTTGGCGTCGGGCGGGTAGCGCAGGCAGTGGGTCGGCGTCGAATAGTGGCGCACCGCGCCTGACTGGATAACAGCATGCCAATTCGTCCCTTTGCATTCTGGTTGTACCTGGAAAAATAGTGAGAAAATTATGACACCGGTAAAATAATAATAAACACGTATTAAAACAGTATAATGAGTATATACAAAGAAGTAAATAAAATAATTTAAAATTATAAACTAAATTATTTACTATCCCCCCCTATCGGGGGGTTAGTATATAATTTAGTAATTTAATAAATTGTAAAATCTACTAACCCCCCTTCGGGGGGTTAGTAGATTTTACTTAGTGGGCAAAGGCAGGGGGTGGGGTGGGGTGGGGTGGGGTGGGGTGGGAGGGGTGGGGTGGGGTGGGGTGGGGTGGGAGGGGTGGGATGGGTGGGGTGGGGTGGGAGGGAGAGAGGGGGGAGGTAAGAAGGTCACGGGGTGGGTAAGTAGGTCACGGGGTGGGTAAGTAGGTCACGGGTTGGGTAAGTAGGTCACGGGGTGGGTAAGTAGGTCACGGGGTGGGTAAGTAGGTCACGGGGTGGGTAAGTAGATCACGGGGTCAATTCGTCCCTTTGCATTATGGTTGTACCTGGAAAATTAGTAAGAAAATTATGACACCGGTAAAATAATAATGAACACGTATTAAAACAGTATAATTAGTATATAAAAAGAAGTAACTAAACTAAATTATTTACTATCCCCCCCTTCGGGAGGTTAGTAGATAATTTAGTAATTTAATAAATTGTAAAATCTACTAACCCCCCTTCGGGGGGTTAGTAGATTTTACTTAGTGGGCAAAGGAAGGGGGTGGGGTGGGGTGGGAGGGGAGGGATGGGGTGGGAGGGAGAGAGGGGGGAGGTAAGTAGGTCACGGGTTGGGTAAGTAGGTCACGGGTTGGGTAAGTAGGTCACGGGGTGGGTAAGTAGGTCACGGGGTGGGTAAGTATGTCACGGGGTGGGTAAGTAGGTCACGGGGTGGGTAAGTAGGTCACGGGGTGGGTAAGTAGGTCACGGGGTGGGTAAGTAGGCCACGGGGTGGGTAAGTAGGTCACGGGGTGGGTAAATAGGTACGTAGGTGAGGGGCGGGGTGTGTGGGTCAGAGGGTAGGGGAATGTGGGTTAGAGGGGAGAGGTAGGTGGGTCAGAGAGGAGGGGTATGTGGATTAGAGGGGTGGGGTATGTAGATCAGTGGAGAGGGGAATGTGTGTCAGAGGGGAGGGATATGTGGGTCAGAGGGGCGGGGTATGTGGGTCAGAGGGGAGGGATATGTGGGTCAGAGGGGCGGGGTATGTGGGTCAGAGAGGAGAGGTATGTATGTGGGTCAGAGGAGGGGTATGTGGGTCAAACGGGTGAAGTACGTAGGTCAGAAGGGGCAGGGTATGTGGGTCAGACAGGAGGGGCATATACTTAGGGGAGGTGGGGTGAGGTGTGTAGGTCACAGGGAATGAGGTTTGTAGGTCATAAGGGTGGGGCGAGGTATGTAGGTAAGGGGTGGTGAGGTTTGTAGGTCAGAGGGAGTGGGGTGAGGTATGTAGGTCAGGAAGGGTGAGGTAAGTAGGAAGTCTGCGCCTATTAAACTTTATTTTTATAACAACTGAAAGGGGCATGTTCTTGGTCAGAGATCAGTAGGTTAAGAAGGATGTAAAAAGATGTTGGTCAGAAGGGAAAAAGGAAGGTAACATAATATACATACAGTTCACTTTTTTGAGAGCCAGTTGGAGTTTATGGATATGAAAAGGTATGTGTTAGGTGGTTGGTAGCGGTATAGCATAGGTCAGAGAGGGTCAGAGGGGTTTGTGGGTCAAAAGGGTTACAGTGGTCGGATAGGGTTAATAGGTAAAAGAGCATTTGTGGGTCGTAAGGGTACAGGGGTCAAATGAGGTTTGTGGGCCTGAATGGGTATATAGGTTACACAAGGATAGGTCAGACACGGGAACAATTTAGTAGAAATAAATTCACACAACAGACTCGTAGTCTGTTACACCTACACCTACACTATTTTCTTTTTTAAAGGTTTTTTTAGACGGAAGTATTTTTTTTTAAACATTCATTAAGTGCATTACAAAACATACTCATCATTTACAGACAATTACAACAATTAATCATTATTTTAATCATACATCAACTTAGTTAGTAGATTAAATATATATTATATTATTAAATGTACACCTCGGTGGTCTAGTAACACCTCGGTGGTCTAGTGGTATGTGCACTCGCCTGCCAAGACTGAGGTCCCGGGTTAAATTCCCAGGTCGAGCGAAAACATGTTTCCTACTTTTCAAACATGGTTCGGGTTTGAGATCACCAACCCGCATTAGGCAAGCGTGGTGATTACGCCTGAAACCTCCTCACTGTACTGATATCTTCAGTGAGACGAGAGGCCTTTGCCCAACAGTGGGACATTACAGGCTAATACTTTTTTTATTTTTATTAAATGTATAATAAATAGAGAAATGAAAAAAAATGAGGTATATCCGACATAAAGATATCTAAAGGGATATGTGAGTCAAAGAGAGTTCGAAATGATCTATGAAGAAATGTTAAGTTCACGTTAGTTGATAAATGAGTGTCGGACACGAGGGAAAAAAGAGTGTATATGAAACAGAGGTGTGACTGTGTTTTGAGGCAGTAGGTCTGAGAGTGTATGTAGGTCAAAGAGGGTAGTAGCACAGAGGTGGTTTATGGTACAAGGTATTTGGGTCAGAGTGTGTGTTGGTGATAGTAGATGTGACGGTCGGAGGGGGCTTGTAGGTCGGAGGACGCAGTAGGAGTAGAGGAGTATGTGGGTCAGAGGGGCGGGGTATGTGGGACAGAAGGGTGAGGTACGTAGGTCAGAGGGTGCAGCTGCAGGGTATGTGGGTCAGAAGGGAATGGTATGTAGGTTTGTAGGTCAGAGGGGTGGGGTGAGGTATGTAAGCCAGGGGGCAGAGGTACCTACCTCTGCCCCCTGGGTCAGAGAGGAGGGGTATGTGAGTCAGAAGGGAGGGGTATGTAGTCAGAGGAGGTGGGGTGAGGTGTGTAGGTCACAGGGAGTGAGGTTTGTAGGTCAGAGGGGTGGGGCGAGGTATGTAAGTCAGGGGGGTGGGGTGAGGTATGTAGGTCTGGGGGAGGTGGGGTGAGGTTTGTAGATCAGAGGGGTGGGGTGAGGTATGTAAGTCAGGGGGGGTGGGGTGAGGTATGTAGGTCTGGGGGAGGTGGGGTGAGGTTTGTAGGTCAGAGGGTATGGGGTGCGGTATGTAGGTCAGGGGGAGTGAGATAAGTAGGTCAGGGGGGGTGAGGTAAGTAAGTCAGAGGGGTATGTAAATAAACAAATGCTACAGACTCGAAGTCTGCGCCTATTAAACTTTATTTTTATTACAAGTGAAAGGGGCATGTTCTTGGTCAGAGATTGGTAGGTTAAGAAAGATGTGAAAAGATGTTGTACTGAGAGGAAAAAGGAAGGACAGTTCATAGGTTTGAGAGTCAGATGGAGATTAAAGACATGAAAAGGTATGTGTAAGGTGGTTGGTAGCGGTATAGCATAGGTCAGAGAGGGTCAGAAGGGTTATAGTGGTCGGATAGGGGTAACAGGTAAAAGAGCAAAAGAGGGACAGCAAAAAATGGAACATGAGTAGTGGGGAGAGGAGGTGATGGGACTGAGTGAAATGGAACATGAGTAGTGGGGAGAGGAGGTGAGGGGACTGAGTGAAATGGAACATGAGTAGTGGGGAGAGGAGGTGAGGGGACTGAGTGAAATGGAACATGAGTAGTGGGGAGAGGAGGTGAGGGGACTGAGTGAAATGGAACATGAGTAGTGGGGAGAGGAGGTGAGGGGACTGAGTGAAATGGAACATGAGTAGTGGGGAGAATAGGTGAGGGGACTGAGTGAAATGGAACATGAGTAGTGGGGAGAGGAGGTGAGGGGACTGAGTGAAATGGAACATGAGTAGTGGGGAGAGGAGGTGAGGGGACTGAGTGAAATGGAACATGAGTAGTGGGGAGAATAGGTGAGGGGACTGAGTGAAATGGAACATGAGTAGTGGGGAGAGGAGGTGATGGGACTGAGTGAAATGGAACATGAGTAGTGGGTAGAGGAGGTGAGGGGACTGAGTGAAATGGAACATGAGTAGTGGGGAGAGGAGGTGAGGGGACTGAGTGAAATGGAACATGAGTAGTGGGGAGAGGAGGTGAGGGGACTGAGTGAAATGGAACATGAGTAGTGGGGAGAGGAGGTGAGGGGACTGAGTGAAATGGAACATGAGTAGTGGGGAGAATAGGTGAGGGGACTGAGTGAAATGGAACATGAGTAGTGGGGAGAGGAGGTGAGGGGACTGAGTGAAATGGAACATGAGTAGTGGGGAGAGGAGGTGAGGGGACTGAGTGAAATGGAACATGAGTAGTGGGGAGAATAGGTGAGGGGACTGAGTGAAATGGAACATGAGTAGTGGGGAGAGGAGGTGATGGGACTGAGTGAAATGGAACATGAGTAGTGGGTAGAGGAGGTGAGGGGACTGAGTGAAATGGAACATGAGTAGTGGGGAGAGGAGGTGATGGGACTGAGTGAAATGGAACATGAGTAGTGGGGAGAGGAGGTGATGGGACTGAGTGAAATGGAACATGTAGAGAACAAGTTCAGAAAGTGAAACTAAAAGTCAAAATATCCTTCGAAGAAACAATCTAGCTAGACCTTACCTTTTTAAATCTTTATTTCATAGGTTTTCTTCTAATAAATATCTTTATATCAGAATTTAAACTATTGTAGATGTAGACATTGTATTGGGATCAATAAGACCTGGTTATGTATAAGAGAACCAATCCACACATAAAAAGTAATTTTCAATTACAGTTGTCTTTCAGTAAGTTGTATCGTAGTTACGTATATCTTTAGTGTTCCTCAGTGTGTTATATTTAACAATCTATTTTTTTACTGTTCAGTGTTATCTTTGCCTGATGTAAAGTGTACACTAGCTTAAAGTTAGTAAGATTGTGGGCAGATCAGTGACTTGCCTTGGTGACGGAGATTTAGGTCAAATAAAAGATTCCGATATGATTCCAAATCCCTGAATCGAAGCGAAGAAAGTCACCTCTTACATCCACCATCTACTACGATTCATATAAAACTATGTCTATTAGCGCCAACCGCGGTTTGTCGCTAATGGACGCAGTTTCATATTTACCACATTGAATTGATTTTCAGTACTTTATAGATGAATTTCTTCGATTTGGTCAGGAATGGCTGTAGTTGATGTTAATGTTATTGAGACCTAACGTGATAATATCTATATGTCAAACTTACCATCTGTATATAGGCTGACCTATTTCGTTCTGTTGGTAGAGCATTATTTCTGCATTTACTGATACTGGATATTTCTGTCTGAACTTGTGTAGGCAAGATCTTTTTATCGAAATTTGAATTTGTTTATACCAACCTAAGTCTAAAGTTCGAGTTTAAACCAAATAGAATTCAGATCAAATTAGTGTGGATGAGCCAATGATTTTCCGACTACAATCGACAACTTCTACGGACGAGAACGAAGAAAGACCTCAGGAAATCTTGAATTGTGTAATATACAATGTTTTACGAATGACACGATCGAGCTCACTTTTTCTTTTTCTTTTCACACTATACGTCTTCCAAAATTAGTGTGGATTAGTCTTCTACCCAACGAGTCAACCCAACTTTACCCAAATTTGTATAAATCGCCATAACAACAAATGCCTTACTAAAATCTTAGAAGTGGATGCTTCTTGGACATCACTGACTGGTTGAGCGACAGTTATCGGTGTGTCTGTGCGGTTGTGGATGACGAACTGGGGACAAGGGTCCGGCGAGATGCTGATGAGCCAGCGACCTTCGTGCTTCACTTGTGCCATCACTACTGGTATCTGGGTGGAGAGATAGATTAGATATATATTGAATAAAGTTTTAATTACAGTCTTATCGATGGACCGTCATGCGAATGACAGCTGTCTTACTAATACAATTCTAATTAAATTCGAAGTAAAATGGAACCAAAGATTGCAATTCTGTTCTTTTTTTGTAAACTTAGCTGGAGATGATTACAGATACCGGAAAAAATATAAACGTTTTATAATACTCTTTTAGTTGTATCGACTTCAGTCTATTTCAAAAACTATGTAAACCGAGTTCATAATATAATATCACTTACCCGACATATATAAGTCTTACCGAATCATTATTTTCATCAACGAGAGAGAAAGCACGCCTGTAAGGCGGCTCTCCCACTCTAATAGGTAACGGTAGTAAATCGGATTCCAAATTCAAAACCACGCAGGCGAACACGCGAAGATCGGCAGGGTCGCTGCCGCGCCATCTACCTTGTACCCGAAACTGGCATAATGGAGATCCGTATACACTGAAAAATAAACTTTTTATAGAGCAATTGACACTAATTAAATTTGTGTATATTCGTGGCTAACGCTGACATCTCTTTTAGACCGCCTAAAGGTCTTAGACATGGTCTAACGATTGAATATACAACTTTAATTTGTGTAAGATTAAGGCCAATTTGAATGAAAGTTTCTACATATTCTTCTTCAAAACAAAGCTTCGATCAATATTTGAAATGTATTGTAGTATTTACCTTTCTTTTTTGGTCGGTTCTACGGTGATATAATTGCTAGGATTTATGTCAATTGTGTCGTTGCAGTCACAAGGAACCGCTATTCCAGATACCTGTACAGCAGAACACGTAATTATATCATTCCTCATCTGTGTAATATCTTCGATTATATGAGAGGCCTTTACCCAGTGGGACATTACAGGCTAACAATACTATTAAGCAATTTAAATGACAATGATAAATGTGTAAAGCCGAGTATTCACTTTCGTTTTGAACGGCTCCGAACATATTGTTTGTTCACTGTATCGAGCGAGCAAGTCTTCTGTAAACGAAGTCGGGTTGCTGTTAATAAAGACATGGCATTAAAAGTGTCTTATTAGAGAAATACCAACCCAAATAGGTCTCTTCAATCGGTTGATGACCACATAAGTAGTTGTCAATCCTAGCACGTTGATTTCCTGCTTTATTTCGTAATAGATTGACAGTAGCGCCACCTAGTGAGATAAGAAATGCATTATATTAAAGATCCTGCATGAGTAATTTTTGGAAAATTGGAAGAAACAACGCTTTTCATTAAAAAGCAAAGACTTCTATAGAAGCTCAAACCAATTAAAAATTCAAAAAAAAATTTACCACACATTTTTTCATGTTTAGACGGGCTTTATTTTATTTTGTAGTCTTATTTTTTTGTAACCGATATAAAAAAATGAGGATCCTATTCGACAAATTTTGTGTTAAACAAATGTTTACTAATATTTTTGCCTTTGAAGTAAGACCGGTATTTTATTTGGTCTGAAAGTAAAGAGTTTGGTATACGTACCTCTTTTTGGTTACAGTATATTGCTAGCTGCGCCGCTCTATCGATAGCTACTTTGCCTGGCGGCGGCTCCCCGTACCTTCCCAATTCGGCGCCGCAGACTTCTAGCTCGCTACTTACGAATGTTTCGCGACCTACTTCGACTGATATGAAGAACGGTTTCTGTGAAGAATGATTAAGGAAATGAACAATGGATGACATAATATTTAAGCTTAATTTATCAATATCGATTTATTTTCTAAATCATTTATCATTTGGTGCAAATGTTTGAAATTTTGGTGTTATTAATTCATTAACAGACCAGTTACATTTAAGGATAATAATTCAGTAACAGAGCCGATTCATAATCAATGATAAGGAATGGGTCCATATTGGCTCAACTAAAGTTCTTTACCCGAAATTGTTCTTCCTAACGATTTGTAATCCGAATGATCACTCTTCCTAAAATTTTTCATCCTAAAGTTTTCATTCATACTATTTGTAGTGCTACCGGCGATGTTCATAACACTCATGTTTCCGAAAATTGTAATTAATAATATCATTAATGTAAATATATTTAAACTCCTACTGTTTTTTATCATAACGCTTTAAAGGAAAAGGTTTGTTTTTAAACTATTTCTTGTGATTACAAAACGGTTCCCTATCCATTTGCATAAAAACTTTAGACATAATATAACATGGCATAATTTTGTTGTAGCGCTCGCCGGCCGCTGCCGCGGCACCGCTCGCTTCGCTCGCTCGGCTCGCGCGTAGTTGGTCACAGTTCTAACCTAACCTAACCTATAAAAAGAAATCTAAACAAAAAAGATATGACTTTGAATAATAGTATAAAAGAAACATGAGTGTTATGAACATCGCCGGTAGCACTACAAATAGTATGAATGAAAACTTTAGGATGAAAAATTTTAGGAAGAGTGATCATTCGGATTATGAACATTAGAGACAAAGTAGTTAGGAATTGTGATTGTTAGGATGAAAAATGTTAGGAAGAACATTTTCGGATTTCCAATTATCGGAGTTGAAAATTTAGGTGAACTTTGGCGCACCCATAAGGAATATATAAAGCAAACGTTGCCGATATAAAATACGTTTGGATAGATATTTTAAGACAATTAACTGTCCAATATCTAAGACTTTATTTTTCTAACTCTATACTTACAGTAAGTACCGCAGAAGGTGGTGATATAGCGGTCCCGGGTTCGAGTCTGCACAGTGGCGCCGCGTCGTGGGCTCTAAGCGTCAACGCAATAGTGGCAGCGTTACATAACAACACTACTGGGCATAGTTGGGTTTCTAAGCAACACCCTCCACCCGCGCGGATGGCTGTGTATCGGACCTGTAGGACGGAATTTATTTTTAGGTTTGTTGTAGTTTTTGTCAATTTTGACAATATATTTAAAGGTAACCTTATGAAATATTTTGTGGGCTGAATTTCAATTTCGATAAAGGAATATAGTGAAGTCAAAGTGACGTTTCTTTGAGAAAGACACATACAAAGGGAGAATAACTTTAATTTTAAAGTAAGCTAAGCTCATCGAAGATCTAAACTTGACGTAGTTAAGTGGTAAATGATACAGGATCGTAGTTGAATAAGTTGAATCTTGTAATCTAAACAATCATCGAGGTATTATTATAAATTACACTTACAGTGACATCGCATTTGGGCTGCAACATTGCTGGTTCCCATTTACCTTCCCAGTGGTTTGTGACAATCGAGTAAGGCCACCCCGATTTAGCATAGCAGCCTGTCTTTTTTAACCTGCAAAGAGTACATAGTTATTACAGTAGACAGTAGGGTATAGCAGCATGATTAGTACCTACTGTAATAAAAAATAAAAACAAAGTTAATCATCTCATTACAAAAAAGTTCTTTTTGACTTTAAACACACTTTTTTTTTTAGTTTAGACATATACAGACATATAGATACAAGTAACTTTTAATTGATTTTAAAAAAAATTTGTTCCATGACTTTTCTTTTGTCTATTTTTTGTTTATAAGTTATGTAATTAATCTTATCGGAATAAATGATAAATTCGAATACAGACCAATCCGTTGTTTCTTCAATGACGTCATCGATACAGTTGACAGGTGTGCGTTTGTCAAACACCGACGTGTCAGTGACACCGTAGTGCAGTGGTATTGCCTCGCGTGTCACAGGACATTCTAGGTTCCTAATGGGATAAAAACATATTAAATATGGTAAACATGTGATGGAAATATTTGACAAGTTTGTCCACTTATTTGGCTAGTATGGCAAACTAGTGTCAAATGTTCAGTAATAAACTAAATTTAATCCGTTAGTTTCACGTGATTATTTTTATGCCCGAATTCTTAAACACTTTTCAAATTAAAGCAGTTTTTCAATTTCATTCATTAGAGACAAATAGCTGTCAAAAATGTATTAAATTAAGTACCAACGAATTCCATTAGCATTTGAGAATATAGGACTTACTTAATTATTATTATTTTAAAACTAAATCCACCAGTTGATTATTTAATACCTGTATTGAAACGAAAGCGAATGCCTCGCCGCGGTAGTCCCCGGTGCCAGTAAATGTGTACAAGTGCCGCGACCGTAAGCAGTTTGTATCAACGGCGGAGGGATCGTGGCCATATCGGCAGTGGACGATGTAGACTCAGTCACTATTAATACCTGACACATGACGAGATGGATGAGTATACGCAAGTTTCCTTAAAGTATTTTAGTTCATTTTACGTTTAATAATCTCAATAAGGAACGATAGTGAAGGTTTGTAAATGTATGGATTTATAAATAATTATTTCTTTAAAAAATAGGATAAGCAGACACTAAAAATTGGATTTTGTACGTTTAAGCTCGCCAATATGACGTGGAAAAGACACATATCCTGTCACAAAAGAAGTCACCAAATAACTTACGTCAGTATCCAAAGGCAGATGAGAATAGAGAACGTAAAGCGGCCATATTGTGGCTAGAATACGGGAGTTCGTACACGCTCGCACAACGCGACACCAAACTGACATGTATGGCGTATCGCCTTCACAGGGAACTGAAATGTTGGTAAGATATTAATATGTTAACGTAACGGTAACGACAGTAATATAAGCCAACAATTTTTTTTTAGTAATTGTTGTGTATAATTTCTAATATTTTGGACTTTACCTTTAACAAGCCAAGGTACATTTTCCTTCGGACATTCCTTCAGCGGTATATCGCCCGACCATCCACAGTTACCTTCATTGAATTTTATTCTGTAAAAAAGAAACAATTTGAAAAATAGGTCACAAAATAGTAAAAGCATTTTGAAAAAATGTAAGAATATTATACTTCAGTGTCATTTCACAGTCTTGTTCACAAATGACGCTGTTACCGAAAGACTCGGATAATATTTCAGCTGAACATACGGTCTGCCATTGACTTGTGTCCAGGCATCGGGCTCGAACCTATAAGAAAATAAAGTTATTATGCCTTTTCCAAAGCATAGGAATGGGAGATATTTGAAGTGAAAACTTTTTAAACGTTGAGCTTGGTGTGCCCTTCATGTTAAGTGAGTTGGAAGACATCGCTTGCCCACTCCTTAATTCACTTCAAGATCAACCGAGTGTTTTGAATTCTTAAGAACACCAAAGTCAATACGCAGCTTAATACAATTAAACAGTTTTCATTTCTAAACTCTTTGACCTAATGGACTATTTTAATGATAATACTCATTAAAACCGTAACGTTCGACTGTATATGAACACATTACCTTATAAAGTAGATTAAACCTCAACATATTAGCCAGGACCAGTCTCCCGGAAATGGTCATTTTCTTCCTGGAACCTAATTCTTTTACTTTGGTATGCAAGTAGAGTCCTTTGGGCGAATATCTGGTGGCGCCCGGTGGGTCTAGGTTGTGAAGATAGACTTTATGCGTGCCTTGGGAGAATGGAATGCCTAAAAATAATTAGGAGATTCATTTATGTAATTTCTTTCACGGTGATTAATATTAGATGTAGACTCTTTTGAACAATGTTTGAGTTTTTACTATTTGTCTTCCTTTCTTGGATTTTTGAGTATATTTTTATCTATACTTATATTATTAAGTTAAAGAGTTTGATTTTTTGTTTGTTTGTATGCCCTTATCTCAGAAACTGTCAATCTGATTTGAATGATTCTTTTGTAATAGTATAGGATAGCCACATTCAAAGGGAAGGTTACAGGCTATTTTCTCTCTCCGAAATTACCACGGAAACGCGCACAACACGGAGGCGCTGCTCATAAATATAATACGTGTGAAATAAAGAATACTAATGTGACAATTTACCCTTAGACCATTGCCAGCTAGCATCAGGGCCCGCTAATGCGAACCTGAGTCTCTTATTTGCTGAAGGGTTACGCCATCTATTAAAAAACAAAGTTTAAATTAGAAAACGTCAAAAAATCTTGTCATACATGAGAGAAAATTTAAAGTTTTTACTGATGGTGTTAAGAAAACTTCATGTGTCAATGTCAATGTCAGTAAAATAAGATAATGTCATCTTTCGTGTATAGATTGACACTAACTGTCCGTCCGCGCCCTACTTTTATAGTAACTAGCCAACCTGTATGCAAGAATGAGTCCAGGGCCCAACGGCACCACTTCATCAGTGCCTTCTTGTCCAATCTTTATCGCAGACGCGCAATCATTATGCACCCACATCGAAACTCTGCCTTCTAATGCCTCTTGAACATCATCCGACGATTGGGCATCCACGTTGTAATAGTGAGACACAATTTCAGTGTTAGAAGATGGATTTAAAAACTGAAAATTTTGAACGAAAATTTAACAACAAAGCGATACCTTGTATCGCAAAGACGAAATGTAAAATGAAAGTTACTTAATATATCTAAACGAACCGGGCCCGGTTTTACGCAAACGTCTAAATGTAAAGCGTGACATCGTATTAGTAAGCGAATATTACATGTTAGTGGATAGGTGGCAAGGATTTTGTGAAAGAATTCGATAGGGAGGTGGAAGTAAAAAGAGTTAGTCTTTTAAACTGTTTTAATTTCTTGACAATGCCATTTATTTTTCATCCTTGATTTATAAGCATATTAGTCCATCAAGCTATGAAGCGTGAAGGTATGATCGTGGCAGCCCGTGCTCGCACCATCCTCGTCCATGAACTTTTAAAATCTGAGTTATTAAAATTCTATGGCATTTCGCCTCTATAATATATATATATCATACCGAATTGATGGTATCATTCCAATCTCGGGCTAACGACTGCAGTGTCTTGAGTCTTGGTACGTGCAATGCCACGTGCACGCGTGTTATAGCAACACGGATCCGTGCCATCGCATTATTCGGTTTCGACACTCCGCCTTGTATCTCAAACTTTTCAATCAACAAATCCATCGTACCAGTCGAGCACTCCATTATATCACTCCTATAATAATATGAATAATACACTTTGAGAACTATTCGGAGAAAATCGGTGCCGCTTACGATTTTGTCCAAACAGGTCCACAAGTGTATTAGGTTAGTCAGCACCTCGTCCGTTGTTTAATGTATTAACTAATGATCTGGAAGCTTGACAGCGATAAGCCTTGATGGTTATGATGTGTCTTCAGATGACATCGAGTGGTTGACTGTTGGTAATGTAATTCGATAACACTCCGGATCATTTTATGTGTCACGCATACATTTCGTGCCTCGATAAAATGTGCCTGAGCGTAGCGAAGCGTTTATTTTCAACACTAGAAGTACACGTGATAATGAAAATGGAAATGGATTATGATTAACCGATTTCAAAGAAAGCAATAATTCCGTATTTTTTTCTTTGTAGCCGGTTTATTTAAATATATTTATTCAAAACAGATTTAATCGAAATATTCCCAAGCGAAATATAATTGAAATCGGTTATTAAGTATTAAGTGCTTGTACCAAAAGAGAAAACGAAAGGAAATACGTACGAAATGTTAGAGTTGGCGAGCAACAGTAATCCGGCGGGCGAGCCTAGTTGCGCATGCGCCTTCGTGTTACACACAGACAGGCGCAACACCCTGTGGTCGCGCATCAGTGGCCTGGACACGTAGAAACCTTCTAACCTCGACTTTTGACTGAAAACACATAAAGACCACACCACTTGAACTATTACACAAATTAAAAGATCGTGGACCGACGGATCGGTTAATGGTGGAATAGATAAAGTATATGCAGAATAAGTTCTACCTCACCCGGCGCAAATCGATTGATGTTGATAATCCATTTCAACGACGATGGGTTTAGTTGTAGTTAACCGTAAGTGGACAAGAGTTGAAAGATTGTTAAATTTATGCCGGATAACCGGTTTAAGAAAACATCTGATATTATAGAATTTAAGATATATAGGACAGGACTAATACTCAATAATTTAATATACTTACTTAGAGAAAGCTGGCTTCAGATTATGGAGATGTATCATTAGATGAGCGACGCGGGTAACTACAAAGATGCGCGGCGCGAGTCGCGGCGAAAAGCAAGAGTCTACACGAATAACGCCCGATAGTTCTTCGGCCGTAACAGAACTGTTCACTTTGCTTTGACATTCTTCTGTAACTTGCTCTGGTTCCTGAGAAGAGAGAAATTCCAATGTAGTTCGTTGTTATATGACATCTTCGCTATATTCAACATTTTCAAGATCTGTACATTAAAACATGACAAGAGCTGTATCTGTTACAGGATTCATTTACTTTTTATTTATAAGACGAGATAAAAAATGTATATTTACCCAAGGATCACTTCTAAGGCGGAATTTGTTTATATTAAATTCATACTGTTGAGTAGGCTCAGGGGAATCGCCTATCACCCGATATCGCCACATTACACCGAACACCGCATCTGTAAGAAAAGTAGAAGTTATTGAACTAAAACAATTATATTTAATAAACGGTTACAAAACAAATGTTTTTTAATCGAAATTAAATGAAGTATCCATTAACCATAAATTAACTCACGGTTAGTTAGACCCAAACAATGCTCGAATTTGTAACTAACTTACTTATGTTACATATTATTATTATTATAAGAACACAAAAAATTATATGAATACTACATAGTTCAGACCCAGACGAAAATATAATTGAAATATCTATGTCAATTTTTAAGTGTCTACTTGTGTTGAGTAAAAATAATGACAGAAGGCACTTGAAAATGACACAGATATTTTAATTTGGCGATCGTTGTCTTCTTTTGTTGACTGCAGTATAATTTAATACAAAATTATTCTAAAATCACTTCTTCTTTCTTGGACTGGCGAAGATTCTTCTTGATGCTACAAGATTGTGATATTAATGGAACAAATCAGCAGGTGTATGTTTAAAATACACAAACATATAAATGATCGTGCCAAAATGTGCCAATAACACCACTAATCTTATTTTTTCTTCTTTCTTCTCTCTTCTCTTCTTTTTCCGTAGATCAATCGTCGAAATGCTTAAAGTATTAGTTAATTGACGCTAGCGCCACTGCTGTAAGAGCCAGCAGTAAGTAAGCGGTCAATTTACAGACACTTAAGATTGCGGATTTTTTACACTAGTTTTTTTTTCAAACAAGAAATGCCTACGCCATCATGCCCTGAATCTTAAAAACAATCTAAATATAAAAACAAAACTTAAAATTATTTACAAACATTTGTATTTTGTAGTTTTTATAACATTATTTATATTTAACTTAACACTATTTTTTATTATAACAATAATAATAATCATAAAATCATTTATGGCCATAACTTAAATACTTTTAAAAAAAATATTCCGGTACCTTTTCTGATCTTTTGTTATCTTTTAAGTAAATTTTACATATAGAAAACATTCTTTAAAATTTACAATTAAAATTCAGATTACTTAAAAGAGATATTTCACAACTTGAATGTTATGTACTTTATGTTAATAAATTATTTTTATTTATTTATAGTACTTAAATTATTTTAAATAGAAACAAAAATCTTTCCTATATATGTATGTATGTATATACATTATGTTTGTAAGTAACGGACTAACCTGGCGGCGGTACGAATAGAAGTAACTCTATCGGATCAGTGACGGGAATCTTGAAGTACATATGCTTCTCCCACTGATTCAATATCGAGTTAAACAGCTCGAGAACGCAGGGAGTTTCTTCGTCCTGAAATAGAAAATACATAAACGTATCGCAGATATAACGAATATTTTTTCTAGAACAATATTAGAGATTTATGGCTTAGAGATTGTCATAATGTGTTATGTCAAAAGGTGGCGGATATAAGAAACGGATATCTTTTGTTAAATTTTCATCTGCTGTTTGAAATTGCTAGTAGAAATACGCTATTGGAACCAACCGTTAAAGGGTTCTACGTACACATATTGTCACTCAATAAGAAACACTTGACTCGACGATAAAAATCCTAGGTTGGCCACTACAACCTATTCGTATTTACTTAATGGGATTAATAACAACAATCTCTTACTTGTCCCGGTAAAGGAAACGCTACCAGTCTTGTAATGGTTCTCGGATGAGGGTATCGCCAAGAAACGATGTTCTTATGTAATGCCACTTGATAAGCCATCGGCAAACCAGCGTCCGACACGATTTTGAATGCACCACTCCTGCGCATATTAAATAAAAAACAGAAATTAATTAGATTGATGCACAAATAAAACAGCTACAAATAATTTATGTAATAATTTTAATAAAAAAATTAATAAAATATAACTGTATATGTAACTACTAATAGGAGTAGAAAATAATTAATAAAATAAAGTAAGTATTTCCAAAAAACGCATTTTAAGTAGAAGAATAATAGGCATATTGAAGGTATATGGAAAAGTTTGTATTAAAGATAGAGATAGCAAGACAGTATTCAAAAATATTACCTCAAATCGTCCTTATAGTAATGCTCTTCAGTAGCATCTAAAGAAGACGTTGAAGGTCTTTTCTCTAGTGACGGATTTAGCTTGATTATAGTTTCAGATGCAGGGCTTTTAGTTTTACCTATATCCTGTACCGAAAATATACAAATGTCACAATTATGGCCCAGTTTTCATGTAGATTACAATTCAAGTAATATTATAAATACAAAAGCTTGTGATTTTTTCTTTTCCGCGCCAAAACTTCTCAATGTAGTTAAATGGTAATTAGCACCACGATTTATATTTAGATAATTAGAGTTTAACCCATATTCTACTTTGAGCCCCCTATTACCACAAAACCGAATACTATATTGGTAAAACATTTGACATTTGTAATTACACAAACATGTATACACTGAGTGTCGCTGGGGATTTGTCGCTCATTTGTTGCTGTGTCATCCTCCCAGCTTTATGTACTAATGAATCACTGCTGTATATAAATATTTTCATACACTTACCAAATTCTCAAGAATAGGTCCAAGAGACTTTATCATGGCCATGAGGTAAGTCACGTCTTCTGGCCTCAGATCCAACGTGATGAAGTCGAATTCGATCGACGCTCGAACCGTGGGCTCCAGCGCTAAAGCACCGCCTTCTGCTCGCCTCCAAACTTCCCAAGTAGCCTCAGCTTCGATACTACAAATTAAAAAAACACACATTTTATTATAAAAATAGAAAACGACTTCATTACAGGTATTCAAAATACTACGTTTCATTCCCAAGAAGAAATTAGAGAAACCTTATTGCAGAATTTTAAAATGTCTATGACTGAAGACATCAATACAGTAATAAGGAGTTACAGTAGTACATCCAAATACTCAAATGTCAATAAATTTTTAGTTAATACTTTTAAGACAACGATTTTAAAAACAGAATTGATTACTGCTTAAATAAGTGACTTTTGAATATTCAGGAATGAAAAATAGAAAATTAATAATTAATATTTATGACATTTATGAGTGAATAATATTTGAGGTAATAATTTTGTGCAATGGGTGCATGAATACTTACCCAGCCATAAGTGGATGCATGAGTACATGTCTAGCGTCACCCTGCGGCCCCGTCGACACAGTGAGCGCAGAGAACAGCGCTCTAAGCAACAATCTATCAGGTCTCATGCCAACGGCTATTTGTAACGAGGCACTGTCCCAACCCGCCATACTGTGGCCGACTGATAAACCCAACTGTGTCATGTTAACGGTGATGATCTCAATCGCGTTGGCAGCTGGGGGTAAATAGAAAAAAGGACGTTAAAATTGCGGTGAATTGTTATTAGTTATGACAGTACAAATGCTGTATTCAGAGTCTAAATATCACATTCAGGGTCACTAATGTTTCCTTGGTGTTTTATCATTCATGATTTTTGTCATTTAATGAGTGTACAATTACGTCAATTAGTCAATTTCCAGTTTCATTGACGTATCTGAGTGCAGCAGAAAGCTATAGAGGTTAGTTTTGTTGGTTGAAATAAAGAAGCCTTTTGTTATTATATTAGACAGAATAGAAAAGAGGAATTATAAAAGAGTTTACTTATAATGACATTTTGTTACTCGACCGGCATTTCGTGTCCTTATACATAATATTTACGTATTGTTTGTATAAGTGTCCCCAAAATAATCTCATTTAGCGCCATTTAGAATAGGAAAATGGCAGCTAACTACGCATTCTTGTACCTTTATTCACCTAAGTATTTACAATTTTTACTTTGAGTGGCAGAATAGAGGTTTGTACATGATTTTTATGTAGATTAACTATCGATATTTTTTTACAATTGCTATCATTACGTTTTAGGATGGATTGTAAAATACAAATTAATTCAGATATTGCTTTAAAAACTAATATGGTTTTCTCAAACATTTAAAAAGTAGTGTTATCCAGTGAAGTCAGCTTGAAGATATTGTGGTATTGCTAGTGCAAAAATGAAAGCATAATAGTATTTTGATATATACAATACCTTCGAGGAATCCTTCCATTGCAATAAAATGTATGTTAAACAAACATTAATAATCGTATGAGTTCTTTGATTCCACAGTACAAATTAGAAGCTTATTTCCCTGTATGCAAACCCCCTTTTACAAACATGGCCAATTTTGAGATTGTAAAAAATAATAGAGAAAGGTTTAAAGCTGTTTTTTGTACATCAAAGTATTTGTTTCCTTGACTGATAACAAGTTTTGCAACATAATTTGTCATGCCAGTAATAATGTTTCTTTCCTTTCTACTGTCGACATTAATAAAGCATGTGCTATGTGGGATGGCCCTAAACAACCTAATTTTAAGCTATCATATTATGACCTTAACTACCGGCTTCCAAATGAAAGTCCAATTGACTAACAGACACCCTTAAGTAATATATTTTTGTGCCATCAACACGAAGACGAAAAAAAATAATAAGTACAGTTAACTTACCGAGAATGCGTTTAATTTCCATTAGAGGCGGCACCGGTTCTTTATGTGTTGGTTTGACCACTGGGTTGAAATAAGGTGCGATGATTTTTTTTTCAGTCTAAAAATATATAAATATATTTAATAAAATGCTATTTTGCATGACAAAAGGGTTCATGGTATGTCACATATGATGACATGGTATGACATGGTATGTTACATACTGGCTTTCTGTAACATATGCCTACTCTCTTGTAGAAATTACAGGATTTTTTACTCATTACAAAGCAAGTAAGGAACAATAATATTTAAGTATACTCGTAGTTTACAGGAAACTTAATCAAATTGGGTAGGTACACAAGAAAAGTAATAAATACCTCCATTGCCAAAGATAGCCCATAATATGAGGAATATAATTTTATATATTTTGATGACTAACATCGTTAAACCACTTACCAATTTCCATATACCAATCAATCTGTTGAGTCTATCGACGCATACTTCCAACATGACTGGGCGTTCAACATCTAATTGTATGCTTCCTCTTAGAGCACTTGTAGTGCCAGCTAAAAGAAATATATTTGTTTGTACTATAGAAAGAAAACAATAAGTACGAGCATATTATTCTGGGATTAAACCATTTTAGATTTTTTTGTATTTGTGAAAATTATTCGAAAAATGCATTTAATCACAATTCTAGCATTCCACATATTTTATTTTATTTAAATTGTGTGATAACCTTTTATAACCTTTATAACGAGACCAAGTATCAATTATTAAACATTTATAAGTTGATTGTGTAGTGTTAATATAGTGTGGTAGAGTTCATGTATAATATTGAAAATATACTCACTAGCACAAGGCACTGTTATCTTCAAAGTAGCTAAAGCCGGTGGTATTTCCGTCACAGGATCTATGACTCCTTTGGCCGTTGTCATAATAGGCACGTTCCAATCTTGAATTCCGACGCCGAGGCCCACCCAAGTGTTGAAGAGGGACACCTACAGCGTTAAGAACACTGGTAGCATAATGATTTTGGCGGCCCCTACCGGCGACCGAGACCAACGCGACCAAGTGACTATGGCCAGGCCTGTGTCACTCCGCGTGTAGGTATTAAAAACATACCTACGGGCGGCGGCCACTGCGCAAGGGCCAATCTAGTAGGCTGCCACAAGCGAAAGAAAACACACGCGTGCGCGCTATATGTTCGACCACGTTCAACTTTGATTGATTCATTATTGCAAGATGGACACAAAACGAAAAAAAGCAAAAAGATACTGTGCAGTATTTAATTGTTTAAATACTGCACACACGCTCGTGCTGTGCGCTAGATGGCATAAGTAGTTTCTCGAAGTAAGCAACCCTAGTCCGCGGCTCTTTCAATACGTATAACCATGTATAACTTATTATGAACCGTAGTATAGTGAATTAAGGCCCATATTCCTTCAAAAAGAAATTGGTAGGTATGTAAATGAACACGTGCTCGACTGGACCGCGAGCTAAATTAAATCATATTGTTTATCAGATTCGAGTCATATTTCTTTGAAAACCATTGCGAAGTAAAGCTTCTGTACGTAGTACTAGTTATTATTCTGTGCTATGGCATACTATATTAATTAAATGTAATAAGGAACCTTTTATTGAGATGATTCCGTGCTTCGGAGGGCACGTTAAGCCGTCGGTCCCGGTTACTTTCTACGGATAGTAGTCGTTACATGAGCCATGTCAGAGGCCTTTGGAGGCTCAATAACTCTGACATCAGGATTGGTCAGGTTGACCATCCACTCGATGAAGGAGAAAAAAATAATGATGATAGGCTTCATTTTCATTAAGATTTAGACTGTACGTTAATTCGTCTTACGGCAAAAATTAAATTACGGAATGATTAGCGGTCACTTTGGTCACAAATGTAGCCATGGTCCAACATCAAAGGCGACAAGCGCTTGAGGTCGCTGGCCGCACGCGACATTCGACCAAGGTCAGTAAGCCACGTGGGCAAAGGTCGCCGGTCGAGGCCGCCAACGCCAATACACTGCGTTCAGGGTCGATTCGCTACCTAACTACCAGAAGACTACCAAAACTATAGTCTAGGCCTGTCAAACTTAGCGCGAATTACATCTGTTACTCCAGTACAATTTTAATTAAACAAAAAAAGTACCGCAATATCAATTGGCACTCGCACTTAAATTCAATCCAACAAAGACTAAAATTGCGTAACTCTAGCCGTTACGCAGCAGTCTTCTAACTAATACGATACATAGATGGGATAGGCAGTCGACCGTTCATCCCATCTATCATGTTACCTACCTACACATCTATTTAGATAGATAGAATATACAGTTAGGTGAACTGTATATTCTATCTACCGTGCCTGACACCAAGTTTGTAAATACAGACGACCTAGTTACAAACTCGTAGTAATAAACAAAGACCAGTACGAAGGCATGTAAAGTAAAACAAGAACCGACCCTAACCTGTAAACTTTGCACGCTTTTGTTACGCCAGTAGTACAGGTTCGGTTGATATAGAATCATGTGAAGCAAGGGTAAGTTGCCCAAGTGTTTTCTGGCGTTGTTTAGCACCTGAAACAAAAGGCAATTAATTTATTGAATGCATTGCTAGCTCAGGTGCAAAGTCACCTTTGTTGACAAGGTATAAGGCTGAAAGTCTTTTGTAATATTTTAACACGGTAAAGTACATATTAAACCCACAGGTAAACCCATTCTTTTATCCAATTTTTCCGGCCTGAGGGTCTCCGTGAGACTTCTGCTCCCGCGTAATTTTTCAGCCTCCTCATTAGCAGATAGTAACGAACTATTATCATCTTCTTCTATTGCTTCTTTAGTTAACTGAAAATATAAAAGTTTTTTATTATTATTTATATGTATTATTATAGTAGTACTACTTTTTAAAACATCTTTTAAAATTTATATGACAAAGTAAGAAATATTCTGTGGGATTCAAAATTGAGGTATTTTTACTTTTTGAGTATATTCCAAATAGTAATATTTCAAATCACTGTTTTGTTCAAAAAACATGGGTACAAAGTACAATGTTTACCGGTTCATAAAAATGCGATGGCGACCCCCTGATCAGTCAACAGTCACGATCGCTTGGCGACGGGCGACAGTTGCGGTCTCTTCCGTGGTCACTCATAATAATACCTAATAATTCAATAACTAATTGCATTTTCACCTGAGTTCCTTCAACAACAGGCTCCACATCTGGCGGTCTAAGAGCAATTATTTCTGGAGTACCATCGTCAACTGCATACAATGATAGTTCAACGTTTCCCATAGTGATGTACACCTCTACGTAGTCTATTGGGTCCACTCTGGAACACAATGTGTCGGATCTTTAGCAATGTATAAACCTATAGTGAAGTAATATAAAAATCAAACGTTGTATGCATAATAAATGTATAGGCAGATATTTGACAATATTTTTGTTACATGCCAACTTAGACAGTTCTGGATAAAATTGACACATAGATAAACAATTATATGTGTATATAAATCAGTTTTCGTACCGTTTTTACAGGCTTTGGATGTAACGCGGTTGAACCGGTGTTGCTAGTAAATTAACGCTAACAAAAAGTATTTCAATTAAACGTCTAGGAAATTAGTACATCCCTTTTGATATAATTTAAACGAGGCACTCACGGAACTTCTTCAGGGATGTACACTGAAACTGTTTTCTTAACCGAGTTGGGATTTAGATTATCGTCCTGGTACCGCAGATACTTGGACGTGGTTGAGCTGGCGTAGGTACCGAACCCGGAGTCAGCTTTACTCTGCCCTAATAGGAGAGTAACACTGCTATTTTCGTTGACTGAAATAGAAAATTAAATCGTATAAACTTCTCTTAATTAATTGGTGATAGCCGGAAGTGAATGTTTAGATGTTTGCTGTATTGATAATGCATTATTTGTTTACTGTACTGATATAATCGGTGATATGCTGTTTTTCTGTTATTTTATTATCCATTTGCTATCGACACTCCCATTCATAAATGTGAAAGTTCTTTCGACTGTATGTTATTCATTGACGGCTAAACTAAATCCATTCAGATTTACTAATCTAAACAATTGAATATGGCTAGATTTGTCAGACTAGACCTTGAGAAAGGACTACTTTTATTCCCGAAATTCCTAAGGGTTCGGGTGAAACAGCGCAAAACAGATAATTTAATACATGTACTTACGTTCAATGTGGGTTTCTTTCCCCTCCTCTTGAATGGTCTCTTCAAAGTCTTTCGAGTCCCTGCCTTTATTGAGATCAGTGCAGAACGCGATGCAACACTGGCCATGCGTCTCTTCATCGTATAGATACCATTCATCAGAACTGAAATGAAATGTTAAGAAATTAGTAAAGTGAAAAAATATTACCCTGTCCCTCAGCAAGGTGAAGGCGAGTCACTTAACATGTAAGGGTGCGTCCACATCTGGCGAATATGCCGCGAATGCGCAGGTCGCGAACCGTTTGTGAGCTGCCCGCGAGCTGCGCGCGTGCATTTTTGTTCGTGCGCCGCTCTTGCGCCGCTCGCGCGCAGTTCGCTCGCAACCTAAGCGCCGTATGCGATCAGCGCGCGGGCGGCGCGCGGGCGGCGCGAGCGGCTCGCGTCTGCCTACCGCCCGCGCCTCAAGCCCCGCACCCCTAACTGACGCGCTCAGTTCGTTTCTGATCATAGAGTAACTTATATATAGAGTAACTTATATATACGGGAATAGAGTTATCAGCTGGAAAGGCGATAGTATCGCCACCTAGTTGTTAGACATGTCAATTTTCGGTGGTACTTGCTATAGACCAGTATGAATAGAGAATTTGAATTCAAGTCGATTTTTCTAAATTTCTTCAACCCTGTTTTATTAACGTTTGCTGTTTTTTTTACAAACATTGCTATTTGTGTCAACAAAGCAGGGAAAAGAAATGTAGAAAAATACGACTTGTATCAGAATCGCAATAAAAATGCAGATGTATTCTAGTAAATGTATTTATTTATAGTTAATTTACAAACTGTCGTAACTATATATTACATTCATCATTATATTAGTAGTTGTGGTTCAAACATACCCTAAGGAATTGTCAATTGAATTTAATTAAATTACATTAATTATTTGCAGCGCACATTATTCAGTGTGAGTACACTATTTTGAGAATAAACTATTATATGTCATGGCATAGGTGTGAAGATCTTCGAAAATTTAAAAAAAAAAAGTCATAACTGGTTTATGCAATTGTTTTCTTATTTTTTCCCTCTTTATACCATAATTATACGCATCATAATTAATCACTTACGCACATTCACATCACGTAAACAGAAAAAGTAGAAAAAGTAACGGAATCAATGAATTTGCATTGAATGAACTTGTCAACATAGACTCTATAATATAAATTACTCTATGTCATAGAGTAATTTATAAATGGGTTGCCAAGTTACGAAGGGGCTGCCATAGTTAAAAAAAAAACCGCCACGCTACCAACGCCATCTATAATACGAACATGGTACTAAATTTCCCATATAAAGTTTCAATGTTCCCAGTGAAAAGCCCCTGTTTCTGATTACTGGAGACTAAGTACGTGTTGTCATGGAGTGGACGGAAGAGAATTGTTTACGCTTAATTGAAACATATAAAAGATTTCCAGTTTTATGGGATCCTAAAGATCAATATTACTACAGAAAAAATCTAAAAAATGATGCGTGGAAAGAAATAGGTATTATGATGGGAAGTGATCATGAACAATGCCGTAGCAAACTGTTAAGTCTGTTATCTTCTTTTAGAAGAGAGAAAGGAAAAAGTCACAAAAGTAAAGGGACAGGGAAAGGTGAGTAAAAAACTATTTGAATTTTCTAATGGAAGAAAAATACGATCTCAGGCAGGAGAGAACCGAGACCACTGAAGCCCGCTTTAGCCTCTAAGCTACCGAGTGGTCTCGCTAGCTTTTAGAGGCTAAAGCGTCCGGTGTACCGAACCGGAGGATGCAGGTTCGACTCCTGCCTGAGATCGTATTTTTCTTCCATTAGAAAATTCAGATCTTTTCGAAGATTTCTAGCATTTAATAATGCAAAAATAATCAAAAATAATTAAAAAACTATTTGTTACTATTGTATTTTATTTTATTAATTAAGTTGACTATGTTAATAATATTGTTCCATATTTTTAGGTGCATCCGAGACTTACAAAAGTAGATGGTTTGCCTACGACGCTTTTTCCTTTTTAGCTGATCGGGATAAACCAAGGAAGCGTTTAAATACTGTAAGTAATTAAATCAACAATATCTATCTTGAAATGCAATACGGCCTTCATTTACACAATAAGAAGCAATCTCATGTCTTATTTCGTTTATTTCTCTGGAATATCTTATTTGTGGTGTATGAATATTTGAAAAAGATGTGAAATTAGGTACGGATTGATTTATGTACATATTAGAATTAGTAGTATAAGTATCGGTGGCGTTCTGTTTCAAATAATTATGTAAGTGGATAATACTCATAACAACCACTTCAGCAACTTCTGGTTTTAATATCATAGGTTTTCTAAGTACCCTAAAAATTGATGATGCAATACCAAAGGCACTCTCAACAATTCTGCGAGCTCTGCTTAATCTGTAGTTAAAAATACGTTCTGGAGTGCCTTTACTGTGGTTACCGGAGTATGGTTTCATCACATGCTTATCTAGAGCAAAAGCGCTGTCAGCAACAAAGAAGTAGGGTATCGCTTTAGCCCTATGAGGTAATGCTTTTTCTTGTGGTAAATTTATGGAGCCATTTTGCATCATCTTGTAGAGCTCTGTATCTTTGAATATCCCGCCATCAGATATCCGCCCCTGGCAACCAACATCAGCAAACATAAATTTATAATCTGAGTCTACCAGTGCAAATAGAACAATACTAAAAGTAGATTTGTAGTTATGATATTCAGTTCCACTTTTCGGAGGTGCCTGTATGACTATATGTTTACCGTCTATTGCGCCAATGCAATGGGGCAAATGCCATTTATCTTCGAATCCTTTACTCACTTCTAGCCATATATCTGGTCTCCTTGGCACCTGAAAAATAATAATATAAATATAAAACCATTATTTCAGGAACAAGCAGATATAGAACAAGTGGATGAGGAACAGGTACAAGATAATGGAATAAATACTGACAATGACCTATCTTTTATTGAACCTCCGCCGTCCAAAAGGAAAAAATCGACGGATGATAAAATCGTAACTGAAGCTCTACAAGTTTTAAAGACTGCTACAGAAAAATTGAGCGATAATTCCAAGTTGTCTCAAGAAGTACATTCATTTATAAATTTTATTGGAGCTAAAATGGAATCTTATTCACGTTCAACAAAAAATATGGTTCAACAGGCAATATTTGATGTCATAATGAAAGCCGATTCTGGATACTATGGTTATCAACCAAATATGCAAGCGTCGACGCAAGGTTATACAACTTATTCTCAAAGTGCTTCTACGTCCAGACCGCACAGTCAGGAAAGTAATTATTCGGCAGAAGATACGAATGACAGCTACGGTGATTTGTTACAATAATAACTACTTTATTTTCGTAAACTTATATGTTACTTATAAAGAAGGCTATGTGATTATTAAATAAAGATAATTAGAAAAATACTCACACGTACGTTTTCCTTTAAACACTTGATAATCGCCAAACACACTTCAGGAATAATAATACTTATACTTTGCTTAGAAATTCTAAACAGGTACTGCAAACTTGTGTAGGAATCTCCAGTGGCCAAGAATCGTAATGTCAAACTTAATTTGTTTTCAACTGAAATTGGTAACCTAAAATACGTTTCCTTTTTAGCAATATTGAAACTAACCATCTGCAGTAGATTTTGATATAATTCTGGCGACAATTTTAAAAAATTTGCGTAATGCCCGCTTAATTGATGGCTTTTCAAAACCGTTACTATACTTTGTTCTCTTTTAAAAATAGGATTTTGCCACCAACGCCGTTGTCTCTTTTTTTTCCTTTTCATCAGTAATATAATAGCTAATGATGCAGCAATCATACTAAAAGCACTAGTGTCGTCCGACATCTTCGAAAGTACTGAGCCAATAAGCGCAATTGTAAGCGCGATAATTGAGCGCGCGCAGATCGCGGGCCGCGCGCGCGCTGGGCGCGCGCCTTTTACGAGCCTTGCATGAGTTGCACTAAAGAGGTGCACCAAACCATTGCCGTGACTGCACGCGCGCGGCTTGCGGGCAGCTCGCACATGGCTGGCGAGCTGCACATTCGCGGCGCATTCGCCAGATGTGGACGCACCTTTATATTTACTACTAGCTGTGTTTCACCCGCAGCGCCCCCGTTTCCGTGGGAATTTTGAGATTTTTATTCCTTATTTTTCTTATATAAAAACCTTGTCCTGACAATAAGGAACACATTAAAAAAAGAATCATCCAATTTGGTGCAGTCGTTCTGAAGTTATGCTTTTACCAACACATTTTGCGATTCATTTTTATATTATACTAGCTGCGCCCCGCGGTTTCACCCACGTTGTACCCGTTCCCGCGGGAATTTCGGGATGAAAAATAGACGTTGGCCGATTCTCAGACCTACTCAATATGCTCACAAAATTTCATGAGAATCGGTCGAGCCGTTTCGGAGGAGTACGCGAACGAACACTGTGACACGAGAATTTTATATATAAGACTAGCTGCGCCCCGCGGTTTCACCCGCGTTGTACCCGTTCCCGCGGGAATTTCGGGATGAAAAATAGATGTTGGCCGATTCTCAGACCTACTCAATATGCTCACAAAATTTCATGAGAATCGGTCGAGCCGTTTCGGAGGAGTACGCGAACGAACACTGTGACACGAGAATTTTATATATAAGATAAGATTACTTACAGTTGCGAACAATGTGGGGGGGCCACCCAACCTCATAAAATTACAATAGCGTATTCAAACTTTTATTTTTAGTGACATCTGTTGAAAGTTCGTGTGAAACCGAGGGAAACAGCTAAATCAAAACTCAGTCCTACCAGATTTTATGACAATTGCATTATTTTACTTGCATTCTAACGCCATCTGGGGGAAACAGAAATGCGGAAAACATCTATCCCACAATGAGAGGACAGCGGTAGTTCACAAATTCCACACATATAAGTAACACACATATTTGTGCTGGTATTAATCGGCATTGAATACTGTGCCAATATCTCAAATAAACAAATACAAACCTTTCCAAAGATTCTCTCAAATCTTTTATAACGTTATGGACCATCATAACTTGATGCATGCCTACTTCGAGAGAGCAATCAGTTAGGAGATTCACTTCTAATGCCGGCCCACTCGTTAGCAATCCGTTAATGTATAGCGGAGGCGCGATCACGCATCCTAAATCGACACTGTGAAAAATTAAATTACACGATGAGAAAACCATAAACATAGAAATTAGGAAGAATATTTAAGAGCCATTTAGGGGCAGGGCGGGCAGGCAGTGAGTGGTACTTTTTTGTTCTTGAATTTATGGGTGAAAAGAACGTCTCAAATCGGTACATTGTCCGAGATAAGAGCGTTTAGACAATTAAATCAAAAAGTCAGTCTATAAGGATTAAAAAAAATAATTTGAATAAAAGTATAATTCAATCCCCATATCACACAAGTTAAGTAACACAGAAAATTACTTACGAATGTAATATTGGTATGAAATCCGGTGAGGCCGTTGATTTAGCCCATTTTACCGCTGGGTTCTCTCCTGTGGACGCGGATTGAAAGGTCTGAAAAAAAAGACAGAAAATATATATGTCCATACATACAAAATTATAAGCAGAAATATTTCTTTAGAATACGATTATGAAAACCTTTTATCCCCAAATAACAATGAAAGTCTCAGATGGATGCTGGCCTTATGTTAACTAAATGCTGAACCGGAAAAAATTAAGAGCCATTGACACGAAAGAAGAAGAAGATGAAAAAGAAGAAGAATACATATTTAGAACTCACCTCTGCCTCAACAATTTTTTTGAACTGAGCCGTTTTGAGGGTGACTTTCTGTACGTTGATTTCGTATTGATTGCCTTCGAAACCGGTATTGGAGCTCATCCACGTGACATCCGTACCGCTGCCGGCCAATCGCCTAATAAATTATAATATTTTATAAAGTAGAGTGTAAGATAAAGTAAGATATCACTGCAATCTAATACCGCTGGGAAATGGCCTCTAGTTCACTGAATATATCAGAGAGAGAGAGAGAGAGGTGAGGGAGAGAGAGGGGGCGAGAGGGAGAGGGGTCTTCCCCTGGAGAGAAGGGGAGAGAGGAGTGAGTGGGAGAGGGTGAGATAGGAGGAGAGAAGGAGGGAGAGAGGGTGAGAGAGAGTGAGAGAGGGGATTAGAAAGGAGGCGATAGGGGATGAGAGAGGAGGCGAGAGGGGGAGAGAGAGTAGGCGAGAGGGAGAGAGGGGGGGAGGGATAGAGGGGGAGGGGAGGAGATATAGGGTGGGAGAAAGAGAGCCATTTCATCAAAATCTGCTCTTTCTATAACTTTGTATTCATGCATTTTCACAGTAGTTCGATTTTATAATCTAGTTTAATTCATCCAAAGAAGGATAAAATTGTATTAAGACCTAACATATAATAATAACTTATTTACTCCTATTATCAGTGCTGATGAGATGAGATCCCTTTGCCCAGCAGTGAGATATTACAGGCTACTTTACTTTTTACCCAACAAACAACAATGATAAATAACTCACCTACAGATCGGATTCTCCGGATGCGGGTTCACGCTAGTTCTGCCAACCTAAGGCACATTTTGTTAGGAATCGATCATTTTATAGTCCAAGGACCATTTTACAAAACAATAGTCCTACCAAAAGTGTACTTACGGAGAATATGAAGCTGTCATCCATTTCGGACTCCGTCGTTTCGCTTGTAACGATCAAACGGAGTCCGCCAGCCGTCACGTAACAGAACGGCCATTGGAAGTCAGTCGATCTGGAAAAACAATTGCGAACAATACTTTATAAATGTTGCAAAAGTATATACGAGTATATGTCAACTAAACTAGCCGAGAGTGACAGCAAATTTTTTTTGCTGCCATTTTGCTGTAATTCTTGCTATCAATTATTGCTGTCAGCTTGTCACGGTATATTGTTGGCCCCTGTTGTTCAACACGAGGTCTTAAAAGTTCAACACGAGGGTTAGCCTTAAACCTACTAGAACATATTTATTGAGGGATTTTTTTACAGTGTATTGGGTTTATTTAGATCCAATAATAGTAGTTTATGCAACGTCATATAAAGAAGGGTATTAAAACACGAGTGTGAGTTTATGAAACGAGCGCAGCGAGTTTCATAATAGTAACGAGTGTTTTAATACCCGTGTTATATGCAGTTGCATACACTACTTTATCTTCACTATTTAATGCAATTAATCAAACAAAATTTTAAAAACAAAACACATTGCGAAACATTAAATTCACGCGTAGGTACGTGTATTGTCACAGTGAACTTGCCGCCATTAAAATCTAACCAATGAGAGCGCAGCTGCGCGTAGGGCCAATCAGGAGCGAGCGAGATCTTACCAAAGAGTTTTGTGTATGTAGTTTCGACGAAGTTTTCACGTATAACCCAACAGTTTTCAAAAGCCAGCCTAATATCAAAATTTTATGCAAATAGTATGAGGATTTTGACATAAGGCTCGCCAGGTTAATTGGTCGCGTTATAATGATGTTATAATAATATATTATAAAGATATTATAACATCCTGTGCAATTGCTTAAATTGAGTGTTTTTGTTGTCTGCGCTATAACAGTAGTAATTATAAGTCAAGTATTGGAAACATAAGTAGAATGTTACAACCTGAGGTTACAACATTAGTGTAGATAAACTTTTTAATAATTTAGAATCGATGTCGACTGAATAAATTAGTCGATGGAATATGGATGTGAATAAAATATTGAACAAAAATCGATGATGAATCTATGATGAATAAATCAGGTTACTAAATGAATGTACTTACTTTGTCTCAACTATTTTCTCCAAAGGGCACAACGATCGCGGCGACATAGCAATAAAGAGCGAATTTAAGTGCTTTACTATATAAGGTTGAAGTACCACCTCCAGTGGCGCTAGCGTCGCGTATATCTCCCACATATTGTCAATACCCTGTAAAATATATAGCACAAACAAAATAATAAAACACATATTGTCTCTTAGTTTCGGATAAAAGTATAGCATCCTTCAATTCGGTCACTATCATTGTTAAAAAAAAGCGGCCAAGTGCGAGTTGGACTCGCCCATGAAGGGTTCCGTAGCAGCAACTAACATTATATAAAAAATCTTCTAGTTCTTGCATTTGGCTACCCTAATTGGTATACACATATAGGTATAAAGAGAAAAAAACGATCAAATCCTAATTGTGAATCAGTACAATTGCAAGTGACAATGTGATCACTAAAACATGATAAAGATGACTAAAATGTGACATACCGATTTTCCCTCGAGCAGTTTAGGATGCAATTCTTCTTTCCAGCTAGCTGGCAAATTCGATATCCTATAAAATAGAGGACTTTTAATACACGGGTTATTTAAACCGAAATAATTCGACACTATCTACCGTGCAGTTCCTATAACATTAAATGACATTGCTTAGTTATTGAGCAATTAGCAGCGCCCCGCGGTTTTACCCACGTTGTACCCGTTCCCGTAGGAATTCCAGGATGAAAAGTCACCTATAACCTTTCCGTTGAATGTGGCTATCCATTACAAAAATAATTTTTCAAATTGAACCAGTAGTTCCTGAGATTAGCGCGTTCAAACAAACAAACAAACAAACTCTGCAACTTTATAAAATTAATATAGATTTAAGGGTCGGTGAAAAACTGACGGAAAATACGTTGGGCAGTCAACTCAGTATAAAGTTGATATAGGTCGATGTAAACATTTCACCAGTTTAGTGTGCAAGGTGAATTTGACGTTTGATTTGAATCGTTTCATTTCGGATATACCCAGCCTATTTCCTGACTTATATACACCGATCCTAAAGGTAAAATAATTATTAGTACGAACCTGGCTTGAGTGACAGTAACTGTGAGAAAATTATTGTCGTCTTTTGGATTAACCGGCTCTCTCACTTCCAATATTCTACCGATGAGATTAGTTAATGATTCTTCACTGCTAGAGCTGTTGAAAATAAAATATTTAACTACAATAAATCAATTTTAAAGACGACTAAAATATCAAGTTATACGATACGGTCGTTATATTTTATTTTATCCGTTGACAATGTTTTATGTATTTCATTCAGTTGGTCCAGGCTATTGACAAATGTTATTTTTGATAATAAGTGGGATTTGATGTAATATTAATCAAGTTTAAAAGTGCTGCGGCAAAGTATGCAAAATTACGCCCTATACTCTATGTCACTTGACTTGACTATGACTATGTGACTTGATTTATAAATAAAAGTTTTGTAAACAATATTGACTAACATTTTTATTTTAGGGATACTTACCGTTCATAATATCTAACAGATGCCGTCTCCAGTTTCAGTTTGAACTGATTGTAATGTGATTGTATGTCTATCGATGAAAGTATATCATTGATTTCAAAGACCAGCTTTACTTGATAGGTCGACACTACAAGAGTCATTCGGCTTATTACCCATTGGCACCAAAAGAACGTTTTCATTTCAAATTGAGGGACTGAAACAAAGGATTTATGTACTTAGTACACTTACATATTGTTATATATATGTACCTATAATATGTATTTATGTACTATATTGGTTAGTAATATAAGCTTCCTCCGGATGCAATGTTATCGCCAATCAATCGATCATCGATAAATGCCATCGATCGATATCGGTCGACAATAATCTAATTCTATTGATTCAGCTTTGTTTGATCAAAGGATACATAAATCAATTAATCAACGGGCCGGTCAACGTTATCGATTGATGCAACTTTGATCGATTGAGTAGTAGCTGTGAATCTACGCCGGTTAATCAATAGTACATACTTGTACATACGAATATTATTATATTAATTTGTTCGATTTATTTTTTAATGTCCCAGATATATATTATAAATGCTAAAGTTTGTAACGATCTATGAACATGTATGTATGGTTACTCTTTCACGCAAAAAGTACAGAATGGATTTGGAGGAAACTTTATTGTATAGTTTATACAATAGTTCATCAGTACTAAAATCATTATTTATCAGTTGTACACGTTCCTGTGGGAATTACGAGTATTCGACGATACAAAAGTACTGACCATCGCTAGCAGAAGGGGCTTCGAATATCGAAACTAGATGAGTGGATTCATCGTCGCTTTCAGTGTCCGAAGGCGTTAGGAAACCGCCCATATCCGAAACTGTCCTGTGCAACAGATTGTTACATTGTTATTGTCGTCATTCTATTAGTAAAAATCAAGAAGTTTATTAGATAGATTTGTTTATGGTACCGCAGAGCCAAAATTATAGAAAACTCCAGGAGTGGACTGAAGGTATTGTAAAGCTTTAACTAAGATGAACGCATACACAAATAGTTTGTCTTCGTCTTCCTTTTCTCTTAATGAAGTCATTTGTCTCTAATTCTGTATATAAAGTAGAGATATAAAACAGATTATGATGTATTTACATTATGGCAAATTTGAATTTGAGTTTGAATTTGATACAAGACGGAATAGATGTAAGATAGAAGAGATTTTGCCTTTGCCGTAGATATCGGATGTATAGTATACCTGTATCGAGCCGACTGGGCAAAGAGACTGCTGCGGGAATGCGGTTGTCGCTGCAGTATCTCGATGATATGGAAGAACGAGTGAAACGATGCCGCTACTACGTGAACCTATGACAATATACTTTCATTAATAACATTTAAACTTATATACGTACAATGTACTGAAAAATTAAACATTTTCGTTCGAGTAGGTTTGTGGACAATCCTAGTAAGAGATTTTAACGATTGACAAAGGTGATTGGCAAAGGTCTCAACTTTTTTAATATTTTATATGCAAACATAAACAACGTAATTTATTAAATAAAAAAAAACGTAAAAAAAAACGTAATAATTTATTAAATGAAAATTTGAATAAAAACCAATTATAAAAATCCAGAAAATGTTTCGGAGAGTCTTTTTTGAAACGTTGATTTAGCCCATACCTGAAATTACGCAATTCATATGTCAAACGTAATGATTACTATTATTTATAACTATTTGTAACTTTGAATGAGACTTAAAAATTTTGTTAACTCAACCCCATTTTTTAACGACGTACAGCTTGGCCACTACTAATACAATAGTGACTTCTCACATATGAACGCTATAGGGTATGTTAAAATGACTAACTCGGTTGTTTTGATCGTTAGACAATGTCGAATCGCTTTAGACGGTGTAAAAACTCAGATACCAGGGTTGGCCATTAACCTATACTTTAAGTAACCTAACCGAATAAATAAATGTTGTGTAAGTTCGTGTACAAAGTTAGTAAAGAGGTTACCTGGTCTGGTTCTAATTTGCACAGCATAGGAGGCGTGTCTGCGTGTATGTTGATCCCTAAAGATATGACCGGGCCCTTGGGTTCTGGTTCTGTAATCTTTTCTTTCTTCTCAGTTGTGTCCTGAAAACCAATATTAAAATTAAAGTCACTGTTCTGGACAAAATAAACTAATACTTTTTATAATATCCGCTTATAATACCCGACAGCTGGGGAACGATATTTCTTCTCACCGAATATATCAATACAATAAAGAGGGTCAGGCGTAATGACTACGCTACATACCCAGTTAAAAAATGTTTGTGGTTAATGTTTTCAAAAATGTTTAGGTCTATATCCTAAACCTAAACGCATGCAAAACAAAACACAAATTACTCACATCTTTAATTACTTTTTTCTTGCGTCTGAAAGGAAAAATAGTGATGATTTTATAGTTTTAAATGCATTCAATTAATTAACTTTAAAAAAATGAGGTTTCGTAACTTACTCAGAAGGCCCTCGGATGAACTCTTTCAAAGTGGTAGGCTTAAAAGACATTCCGCTTTTAAAATATTTGGTTTTCTGCAAAAATAAAAAATCTAACTTAGACTCAAACCCATAAAGTTTCAACTGCTTTATACTGCAGAAACGAAAATAAGGATTTGGTTAAAAGTTAGTCAAAACCCTTGAGCAAATCATTTAAATTTTTATCCCATAACTTTTATATTTTCTTCAAATTATCTACCTATAACCATTGAACGAAAAAGTCAACGCGGAAATCGAATTAAAACTATATAGCACCATCTTAAAAATAAATAAACATCATGTAGTATTTAAAAAAGTATACATACCTCTTCTTCTGGATTAGGTTTTTCAACCACGGGCGGTAAATCCACTACCACCGGTTTGATTTTTATAATCAAAGTCTTTGTGACTACTGTCAATGACACTGTAGAAGAGAAATGATCCACAATCATTCGCGGAGTTGCGACCAAGTTAACTTTTAACTGCGATGTGTTAATGGCATCACGTCCAAGCTTGTCGGTACTGGTTTTGACTTCGAGAGTGTAGCATGACACATCGGCTAGTGTCATCTTCCATGGAAACGATTCTCTTTCTGAAAGATAAGATAAATATCAGTTTGTATGAAACTAGCAGCGCCCCAGTTGGGTTTTACCCGATCCCGTAGGAATTTCGGGGTCAGAAATAGTATAAACTACACTTGATTGTGACGATCCATTACAAAAAATAATTGTGTTACAAAAAAACACAAAATCAAACGCTTCAGCTTTAAATAAATAATCATTTATTGAAATAACAGGGCTAATTAGACCCAAACTAAGCTCTAGGCTTGTATTATGGAATCTATCTAGCTGATATTAAGCTTTATTTTATTAGTATGGATTAAAAAAAAAATTTTGTGGCCATGACAGACAAAATACTGTATTGGTGCAGCCTGTTAGCACATAAGTTTCTTTTCAAACACAGGTGTGTTACATACGTTCAAAATTTGTATCGGTGGCGAATAAATTATGTTAAATATTTCGATACACAATTTTTTATAATATGAAAACTGATGTACTTACGTGCTTCATTCTTCGACAGGTAGGACGGTCCTTCGTGATTTATTTCGTGCCAGAATTTTTTCTTTATCGTACTTGAATATGCGAGTAGGCGCCCTAAGCTGTAATTAAAAATTTCAATGACCTTAGTGCCCACATTTAATAGAACCAGCTTCACTTGGCTGTAGACTTTTTAGCTGGACTAAGACTTATTTAGTGGAATCGTCGTCACTAAGGACAGGTGTCAAGAAAATTACTATTAAGTGAATAGATTTATAGTAGGTTACTGTTGTCCGAGTTTTTCAACCGCCTAACGATTGAGAAAACCGAGATCGACAATTTAACGTGCCTTCCGAAGCACAGTAGCGTTCAGATAGGACTATTAGTCACTATTTTATCACTACTTACCTCAAAGTAAGTACCCGTTGTGAGTTACTAGCATGCCTTTCCATAGTATCTCGTATAGTTTCGCAGTCAACCGCCGACGCCGTGGTCAAAGTGACGTAGACCAAAATCAAGCCAAGTTCAATGTTGACGAATAGATGGCGCAAGCGTTCGTGGAGAGCTACCGCGCGGTCACCCATCCACCATGGTCTAGGCTCTTTTGTCTGTGAACATCGATAGATGGATGAATAAATTAGTAATGTACAGAATGTACGAATGTTTGATAAGCCACGTTGTCACTTGGTAGAATATCAGTTCAGTAACAGAGCTTAAGCGTTCTTGAGGTGAGTGTCTTAGTTTCTATAGTGTTTGTCTTATCTTTTCTCTTGATACACAAATAGTGTGCATGAGTGAGAAAGAGAGATAGACGTAGTCCCGAAAAGAAGAACCAACATATTTATATTACCTCTTCAGCCGGTTTCGGTTGCTCATCAACCTTTCCACTGGAAGTTAACGATCGCGGTCTCATATGTACTAGTTCAGCGCCCGACCCGCCAGACTTGCTAGCTCCTTTACCACTTGAAGACTGCAAAACGATAAGAAAAATACTGTTGTCTCTTTTCCGTAAGGCCACACTTAGATACTGGTGGTATCGACCAGATTAAAAGGATCAAATGTAAAAAAATTAAATGTCGACAAAAATAGTTGTGGAAACTTAAAAGGAAGAAATGTCACTAAAGATGATCCGCTGACAACTTTAAGGAATAAGCTTTGTTTAAGAAAGCTTTAATAATTATACCTTGATACGTTCTCAGTCATATAGAGAGATTTGGATAAGGAAAATTGTGAATAGTAAACCATTGTCATTTGTCTTCAATAAGTTTGAACAAGACAAAACGGGACTAAAATCGAAATTAAGAAAGGAAAAAACTTGAGAAAAGATTGATGACACATTTAGTACTCATATAAACATAGATAATCATAGTGGGAATAAAAATTAAGTGGAAAATGAACCAATATAGTGAATGGTGGTTTAAAACCTAACCATTGTTGATTTACACCTGTGATTTTTATCAAAACATTCTACTTACAGTCGTTGTGTTCCATTTTTTTGCCGATGAGATTTTTGTATTTGACATTTTGGACGTCGAAACTTGAGATACTGAAAAAAAAATAGCAGAATTATGATGATTAAATTATAATGGTTATAATTATAACATTCTTCCTATCTATTCCAATAATTAATTTTGTCAAATAAATGCGTTGATAGCTGTCATTTGGATGATACTGCAGTAAATTTGGTATATGTTGTAAATAAAGTCACTATAAGTTAAATAAGTACGCAAGTAAACAATTACTAGAATTACCGTTATATTTCCATACGGGACTGTACATGAGCCATGCGATAAACAGCGGGTCGATGGCGACGGCTGTAGGCTCGGTCCAAACACCGATATAGTCAATGGAATACGACAACGGCACCAAACACCATTGCGCGGCAATACGAAGACATGGACTAGAGAAACACAAATTAATTAAGTTATTATCCCACCTGCCCCTCAACTCACCTCACTTTTATCCAACCTCCTCCTCTACCCATCTCACTTTTATCCAACCTCCTCCTCATCCCACCTCAGCTTTATTTTACCTCCCCCCCAACCCACTTCACCTTTATCCAACCTCCCCCTCATCCCACCTCACCTTTATCCAACCTCCCCCTAAACCCAATTCACCTTTATCCAACCTCCTCCTAAGCCCACCTTGCCTTTATTCAACTCCCCCTTATTCCAGCTCTGTTTTATCTTACCTCCCCTTCATCTCACCTCACTTTTATCCAACCTCCCCCTCATCTCCCACCGTACCTTTATGCATCCTCCCTCTCAGCGTTCATACAACTCTCTTCCTCCAACATATCCCATATCCCACCTCCCCTTCATAACACCTCCCCTCATTCCCACCTCCCCCTCATCCTATCTCCTCCTTAACCCATCTCTCCTTATCAAACGTCCGCCTCATCCAACCATAAACCCCATAAACCCTTCCTTTTATACAACTTACTACCGAACCTTCCCCATCTTTCCATCTCCCTAACATATCGGTTCTCTCAACTCCTCTTCCACTCAATAAATCCTCTCAGTCCATCTCTCACTCATTCTTCTCATGCCATTTCCCTCTCACTCAGCCCACCCTCCCCTTACTCAGCCCACTCCACTCTCCTCCTCTTCAATCAGTTTTTTTTTCAGCATTTTTCTCTAGCTTTCTTCAATATTTCTTTTAACTTCTGCATTTTAACCATTTTTCAATCTCCATTCTGTCTATATACTTCTACTCATCTCTACTATACTCCTCACTACTCTCACTTCTATATCTTTCCTCCACTAATACATTCTCTGTATCCATTTTTATTAACTTAAACCAAACTTACGCGGATCTCGGGCCGTCGGGAGCAGAGAACAGGAACGCTTGTTTTACGCTACCTCTTTCTATAAAACAAATGTTACTATTGAATAAACTAAGTTACAACATTTACCTAAGAACACTTTTAGGTCTATGCGAGTTTAATTATGTATTGTCCGTTTTTATAAGTTGCTGTGTTGCTGTGAGAAGTTTTATCAATATTTCCCCGCATTTTGCCATGGTCTCTATGATAAGGTACTCATTATAAAGCAGCAAGTAATACAATCATGTGGTACTTACTATGTTCATGAATGTTCATAGCTTTAGCCGACTGTAGCAAAATGATGTGTGTCACAATGTTGCTCGTACAATATCCTCTTATTAAAAGATCTTCTAAAGTGAAGTCGAGCATCACGGAATCTGGGAAAGAAGCATATTTCATTTAGTAAACAAAACAAAACATTTTTTTTTATATATGTATTTTTTAATGTTTAAATATTTTGACAAATGATTTTGACTGTAAACAATACCACTACGAAGATTTGAAATGTTTTCTTACTGTAAAATTACGAGTTTGCCATCTCTAGTATTGCAGTTCTTAGACCGCTTCAAGACTTTCGATAAGGTCAAAAAAGATTGAAACAAACGGAATTGACAATGGACATAAAAACCAGTCCAAGATTATGACAAGTTTTTAACTAATGATAACGTGTTCAAACTATTTCGGAGAGTTTTAATCAACGGATATTATTTACTTACTTTCATCATTTATAGCGTCGACCGCTAGTGAGCTGCTTCTTAAATTTAAGGACATCTTCTGTCTCCACAGGGAACTTGGTATTTCTAAAGCAGCGGACAGTCTAGCTAGTGAACCGCAGAGGCTCGTTTCAACTGAAAACAAAAGAAATATTATGGTAATTAATTTTATAGGGCTATTTAAATATTTTTTTATAGGTGTAAAATCAAAATAAAATACTTACAAACTTTAACAGAATACGACAGATGTATGCTTTCCCTTTCCGCAAATAATTCCTTATTCAACAATACACGCGCCACTGCCCTTAATTCGAGTCTCGCGCATATTTTCTTCGTCTTAATGGCGGGTGCACACAATGACGCGGTAACACCGCTCATATCAACTGTTACATGAAGGCGAGAGCTTTGCCATAACGGGCCAGTGTCATCAGGCATTTGGCACGCAGCTAAACATACTCTGAAACACAGTTACCGAGATTTGTTGTGAGAGTATTACAAACGTGAAATAAAATCAGAGGGAGTTAGTCTAAGGGGAGGGGTCCAGTGGCAGGGGAATTGGTTTGGGACTGATGGGAAGTATGTGGACTGTTCCGGGGCAATTGAGCTATGGACTGAGAAAGCTAAATTATCTCTTGATCTCTCACCTATTGGGGTACAGCGGTCCATGGATATAAATCGTACTCTTCGGCATATCCACGTCTAGCGCAACAGGCACTGAAAACGCCTTTTCATTGTGATCCCACGGCAGTGTTCGTATTCGCATTCCAGTAATTTCTATCACAATACGCTTTTGAGGTAAATTATCACTGAGAGACTCGCATTCTTCGACTGTTAACGTTCGTTTGGTTATTTCTGGAAATAGTTAAGATAGAATTCAGAAGATTATATTTAATATTGAGATATATAAAATATCGTACTTTGGATAGCAAATTAAATTATCCGTCCTCATTATTTCAATAGGCGGTTTTAAACCAAATTGATACCTTGTTTGGGTTGTGGCGGCAACTCCTGAAGTATCTTTAACAGCGCTTCGATTCTGTGAATCAGTCCCATGCTGATACGAAACTCCATGGGTTTGACGGCGACTTTCAAAAGGCTTTCTTCGACCCAATCACTGGAAACATAATAAAGATGTTTTATAAACACGTCCAGTTCAAGTCATTCAAATAATCAGATCACGCTATTTTACAACTGGTACGTTTCTTGAGTCTGCGTTTAAAAGCGTAAAATTTCAACTGTATAGCTATCATCGTTCTTACAGCCTAGTAATAAACGGATGACGGACGGACAGACCGATGGACGGACAAACGTACAGACAACGGAGTCTTAGAAATAAGGTCTCGTTTTTACCCATTGGGTACGGAACCCCAGAAATTAAGTTTTACTTACCTATATTCAAAATCAGTAGGTGGATTCTCGAAAGGATTAGCATACGGTTCCGGGTGGGATCGCTCGTGTGACAAACTGATATATATTTGTGGGGCCATTTTTTTCCAGAATTCGTCTTTCAATCCTTCCCTGTTCTGTTCAGGCTCCTTCTTATTCTCTCCGGGCGGAATTTTGATGTCCGGTTCGGACACTAAGTCAGGGGCTGGCATTTTCTGTAGTTTTACTTCGTCCTGTAATATTAAGACAGTTATAATTAAGAGCAGTACAAATCTTATTAAAACTTGATAATAATTCTACCAGATGCTGTATTTCATATTGTTGGATCGATACCAGATATGCGTCTAGTGGATTCAAGTTCATTCCTTAAACTAAGTATTTTAATGGTCTCTGGGTTGTCAAAATTCTTGAACCGCCTAAAGGGCCTGCGACAAGGTTTTACGCTTGAAACAACCGGGACCGACAATTTAGTGAAGTTAGCTTATTACGATTGTTAAATTACGTGCAGCTTAGCCCCTACTTAGTTGGGTGGTCGATGGTATTTCTATCTGACTACCGTGTTTCGGAGGGCCCGTATAATAGGGCTTTTGAAAAAAAAAATTTTTTGTCATAAATGGAAAGATTATATATTAGTTTTATAACAAAACTATTTTTATTTTATTTTTTTCGCAATAATTCAAAAGTTATTTCAAAATAAAAATTAATTTTTGAATCTAGTACCGAAGACACGCCGACAGCTCCCGAACAAACCCGAGCGCGTGTGACGTCATAATGTTAGTTTTCACTCCGCCGTTTCAGCCGTAAACGCTGGACTGTTATTAAATAGCTATAACATTATGACGTCACAACTATGGTGACCAATCATGGCGCGTTTATAGTCACGTGATTTTTATTTAAATTTCATCAATTTTTAATTATTTATAATTAACTGAAAAACATTTTTTTAAAGTTTTTTGCATTAAATATCAATATTATTAATAATAAAGTTTTAAAATACATAAAAAAATCAATATTTTTTTTTTCAAAAGCCCAATTGTCGATCCAGGTTATCTCAATCGTCAGACCACGTCGGAGGCTTTCAGGTGGTCTAAAAACTCCGGCCCGGCCACTAAACTTCTCCAACTTAATCACATTACTTGTCTTAATTTGTTCAACCTACACTGTCCCACTTCTGAGCAAAGGTCTCCCTTAACATCTTCCAAACTCCAACGCTTAAAAAAGTAAACCTACATCAACAATGGGAGGCTTATAAAACTCGTCGATAGCTTCGCCCTCTTCAACCTCTATGGCATGATCGGTTGGCCACTCCCACGTTTTTTCCTTTTGTTCACTTGTTAATTCCTCCTTCGCTTCCTCCGACGTTATACCGAACAAATGCATGATTGGCTCTTCGGTTACCTGAAAATGTGTTAAAGGACTTTATAACTTTCCTTTTTTGTTATGTTATGTCTTAATGTTCATATGATCTTGAGTGTTTTTAATATTAGGTTGTATATTTTAGCTTGAATGCACTGAAAGCCTCCATTTTTTATATTGTAATTAAAATGAAAAATGCTAATTAGCTAAGAATTTAATATTTTAACTCTGTTGAAAAATAATTGACGTTGAAAAAAGGTCTAAAAGTAAAATAGAATTATTTTATTTATAAACGAAGGTTCTTTTCTAGTTAAATTAAAGAACCATCAATCAATAAACCACAACAAAAAAATACTTACAACATTATAATCAGCGAATCCACAGCAGCATTTTCCCACTGAGAATATCGATAATGTGCGAGTACCGATAGAAATCCTCGTTGTAATAGGATTACAGATGTAGCCTTTCATCGCAGCGTGTGTCGCATTGATTTCGAGGACAGGGCGGGCGCGTTTGCGAGCGGTTTCACTATCCATCATCTGTAATTAAATAAATAAGCATTGAAATAGCTTAGATTTGTTAAACTGTTTTATTGAAAGATAATTTATCCTTTTAGCTTATTACATATTAAAGCTGGAAAGTTTGACTTGATTTGAATACACTTCTCTTGAATTAGGAAATAACAATCAGATTCGAATAATTATCTTTATCTACACTAATGTTGTAACATTCTACTTATGTTTCCAATACTTGACTTATAATTACTACTGTTATAGCGCAGGCAACTAAAACACTCAATTTAAGCAATTTCACATGATGGTATAATAACCACATCGATATCGTAAAATCTCATTAAAACATCGCGCGCTCGCTCCTGATTGGCCCTGCGCGAGCTGCGCTCTCATTGGTTAGATTTATAGGCGGCAAGTTCACTGTGACAATACACGTACGCGTGAAAAACTATTGTCAGCTTTTACTCTTGTTGTTTGATTAATTGCATTAGTGAAGATAAAGTAGTGTATGCAACTGCATATAACACGGGTATTAAAACACTCGTTACTATTATGAAACTCGCTGCGCTCGTTTCATAAACTCACACTCGTGTTTTAATACCCTTCCTTATATGACAGTTGCATAAACTACTATTATCTACACTAATGTTGTAACATTCTACATATGTTTCCAATACTTGACTTATAATTACTACTGTTATAGCGCAGACAACAAAACACTCAATTTAAGCAATTGCACATGATGTTATAATATCCACATCGATATCGTAAAATTTCATTATAACATCAATAAAACGCGACCAATTAACCTGGCGAGCCTTATGTCAAACTCCTCATACAAGTTGTATAAAATTTTGATATTAGGCTGGCTTTTGAAAACAGTTGGGTTATACGTGAAAACTTCGTCGAAACTACTAAACTTACATACACAAAACTCTTTGGTAAGATCTTGTGCCAATTAAATAAAAAAAGAACAGCGCGCGCTCGCTCCTGATTGGCCCTGCGCGCGCAGCTGCGCTCTCATTGGTTAGATTTTAATGGCGGCTAGTTCACTGAGACAATACACGTACGGTACGCGTGAAAAACTATTGTCAGCTTTTACTCTTGTTGTTTGATTAATTGCATTAGTGAAGATAAAGTAGTGTATGCAACTGCATATAACACGGGTATTAAAACACTCGTTACTATAATGAAACTCGCTGCGCTCGTTTCATAAACTCACACTCGTGTTTTAATACCCTTCATTATATGACAGTTGCATAAACTACTATTATTACTAACTACACTTAAGAGGAAGGTGCAGTGCTTTTGTTTATCGGGTTCAAATAAACAAAAATAGATCAAACTCTTCTGCTTTATTCTATAAGAACACTTATAGATTCTACAGAAGCATAACATCAGTATTAATACATACTTTAAACACCAACGAAACGTCATCCAAATACGCAGTCATGTGTATTGGTACCGGCGCGGCGGGCAGCGGCGCCTCGTCGATGCCGGGCTCGCGGTCCGCCCACGACGGCAGCCAAGACCACGCCCATTCCGACCAGCTGGAACTGCGGAGGGGCTCGGCGATGTTGGAGCCGGATAAATCTGCAATTTATGAACGGAATGTTAATAAGAAAAGGGGGATTTTAACCCAAGTAAATTAGTAGTAAAACACATCAACATAACCTTTGGGCTTGTCGAATATCAGCCACTCATTCTGCAGAAAGGCAAAGCGTATAATAATATCATCGCGTCTAAATTTCTTATAAGTTTTAAGCCCATTTATTTATCCATTTCATAATTATATTCATCGTATTAATAATACTAGTACAAAATACAAATACCTCTCATAGCATTATTCATTGAAGAATTAGTGTTCGGCGCAGGTGTGGGAGGCTTCGAGCTAACAGGGCGCTCTGCAATCAACCGAAGTAGCAACTGAATTTGATCGTACGTCGCTCCCCAGGCGAGTTTGGACGACAACAACTGTACGCTAATGAGGATAGCGCGTCGAGTGTTCGCTGATGCAAGCCGGGTTAGCACTCTGAAATGGAGATATTTGTCTATTTTAGTCGTTATACGGTAGAAAGGTTCAGTAGTAAAAGTATTAGCCTATAATATCTCACTGCTATGCAAAGGCTTACCATCTCACTGAATATATCAGTACAGTGAGGAAGATCAGGCGTTTAGAAACGTTGATAATACCATAAAAAACACGCAGAGAAGGAACCTAAAGTATATCTGCTATGAAAACATACACACACACGTCGTAGCAAATCTCCACTTGCATTAGCTCGAGATCTTTTGAAACTCAAGTAATGCTTATCTATGAGTGCTTAAGCCTGTTCCAGAGCGTTCGTAGTTGGCCTTTTGGGTGTACCTATTTTTTTATATTACTTAAAAATTATTTATTTTTAATCTATAAAGTCCCACTGCTCGGAAAATCCTCTAAATATAACTAACCTTAAATCCAATTTGCATCTATACAGCACCGGTTCTTGATAGAATCGTATTTTGCCATCTGAGTCGGCGCGGTCCAAACATAGAGTCAAGTCGTCCAGGCTGACCAGTCTACGGATTACAGGCTCGTTCTGGTCAATATCTGAAACATTTGATTAGATTGTGTGCATAAAATATTAATTTAATCAAACCAATAGCACCTCGCGGTTTTATTCACGTTTACCAGTTTATTAGACCAAGAGTATAAAGAGACAGAGAATTTCTTTTTAGCTCGAAATTTTCAACCGAAATGATACAATGAGGGTAAAATTCATGTAAGTTTTCAATGATTTGCATCTCAATGAGATAAATTCTAAGTACTTGCTAAATAAATTGACAATGTTCTGTTGGTCGTTTCTTCCGCTTGACACTTATCACTATTGAATTAACCAGTTGCTTTAAGGACAAAAAAATATAGTTGTTACCAGCAAACGCCGCTTCCCAATTACTGCCAGCACTGTCCACACCCAAATGTTTCACGTTTAACGACAGTACAACGTCATCTTGCACGTACTTCACTATGAGGTGGTGGATTCGCAATGCTATGTTGCTCACTATCCGTCGAACTAACGCTTGCATATAACCGGGGGGAGCTTCCAAGGCTTGCTTTCGACTGAAATGTGGATAAAAAAATACGTTTAATACAATATAGGAGATACATTAATTATGCTAAAGTCATTTTAATTTTTGAATGATTAAAAATAATGTTTTGAATGATGAAATGTTGATTAAAAATTTATTAAACCTGTATACTGAGTTAATTTTTGATAAAAGATACAGTATTAAAGGAACGCAGTACCGTATGAAAAAAACAGAAGAACAGAAAGTGTGAATAAGTATCAAAGTTGAGTGATTTACTATAAAACTACTTAAAAAGGAGGGTTTGCATTTGATGATGATGAGTGATGCTTCTTTGTATGATTACAAGTATATATTTAGTTTCACCTCAGTTCACCGCTCAGTATAAATACCTTGGTGTTTCTGGCGCAGTCCCCTCATCTGCGGCCGCCGGCGGATCCAAACTCAAAATACATTCTGGAAACAGTGAGAACATATTTAAATACAAAACTGAACATTTCTATCACACATTTATTGTATGAAGGATTAATAAAAAGTATCAGTACTACAACCATTGACCACCTACCAATAGTATCTATAGTAACCACAATGGGTTCAGACATGATCTTGGTCCAGGGTACATGGATGAGGAGCTCGTGGATCCGCCCCGACACCAGGGTGAAGGGCAGAGAGATCTCCTTTTGGAGCACGTCGGCTTTGAGAACCAGGTTGTGGAGGGCGACGCCTCCGCCCCATAGTGATACCTGAAAAGTATTGCTGAGATAAGGACTGGGCTAAGAAATATTATTTTAAATTTAGTTAATAAAATCTTAGTACTCCAAATAGTCTGCTGCCAAATGAGTCGCCGCTATTACTATTATTTGAATAAAGTACATACCTGCGCATCCGCCGGTTTGAAGTCCTTCACATATTTGTCAACATAACTAAGGAGAATGGGTGTAATATAAGACTCTATTTTAAACATTTTTCTTGTAGAACCGTTCACGCCATTTCGAATGATTTACTGTAATAGAAATAAAAAATATCATTAATAAATAACAAACAGAATTGTAATTTGTCAAACACATTAAATTAAATTATTAATACAATTTCAAAGTATGTAAGTGAGTTATTCGTTTTAATAAATTCAGGTACATTGAATTCTGCAGGAGTGACTGACTCAAAAGTCAACTTGAATCAACATGAGTAATTGAATAGTCAACTTGTATCAGCATCAGTACCTCAAAAGTCAATTTGAGTCAGCATGATTAACTCACTAGTAACAAAAGTAAGTCAATAGTAAGGTTGAGTCCGCATGAGTAAGCCAATAGTTAACACGGGAGAGCATCAGTATCAACTTGAGTCAGCATCAGTAAGTCAAAAGTCAACTTGAGTCAGCATCAGTAAATCAATAATCAACTTGAGTCAGCATCAGTAAGTCAAAACTCAAAATAGTCAAATTGAGTCAGCATCAGTAAATCAATAGTCAACTTGAGTCAGCATCCGTAAGTCAATAGTCAACTTGAGGAAGCATCAGTAAATCAATAGTCAACTTGAGTCAGCATCAGTAAGTCAATAGTCAACTTGAGTCAGCATCAGTAAGTCAAAAGTCAACTTGAGTCAGTATCAGTAAATCAACAGTCAACTTGAGTCAGCATCAGTAAATCAATAGTCAGCTTGAGTCATCATCAGTAAGTCAATGGTCAACTTGAGTCAGCATCGTAAGTCAATAGTCAAGTTGAGTCAGCATCAGTAAGTCAAACGTCAAAATAGTCAACTTGAGTCAGCATTACTAAATCAATAGTCAACTTGAGTCAGCATCAGTAAGTTAATAGTCAATTTGAGTCAGCATCAGTAAATCAATAGTCAACTTGAGCCAGCAGCAGTAAGTCAATAGTCAACTTGAGTCAGCATCAGTAAGTCAATAGGCAACTTGAGTCAGCATCAGTAAGTCAATAGTCAACTTGAGTCAGCATCAGTAAGTCAAAACTCAAAATAGTCAACTTAAGTCAGCATTAAGTAAGTCAAAAGTCAACTTGAGTCAGCATCAGTAAGTCAATAGTCAACTTGAGTCAGCATCAGTAAGTCAAAAGTCACCTTGAGTCAGCATCAGTAAATCAATAGTCAACTTGAGTCAGCATCAGTAAGTCAAAAGTCAACTTGAGTCAGCATCAGTAAGTCAAGTCAACAGTAAATCAATAGTCAACTTGAGTCAGCATCAGTAAATCAATAGTCAACTTGAGTCAGCATCAGTAAGTCAATAGTCAACTTGAGTCAGCATCAGTAAGTCAAAAATCAACTTGAGTCAGCATCAGTAAATCAATAGTCAACTTGAGTCAGCATCAGTAAGTCAAAAGTCAACTTGAGTCAGCATCAGTAAGTCAAAAGTCAACTTGAGTCAGCATCAGTAAATCAATAGTCAACTTGAGTCAGCATCACTAAATTAATAGTCAACTTGAGTCAGCATCAGTAAGTCAATAGTCAACTTGAGTCAGCATCAGTAAGTTAATAGTCAACTTGAGTCAACATCAGTGAGTTAATAGTCAACTTGAGTCAACATCAGTGAGTTAATTTTATTTTATTTTATTTAACTTGAGTTAACTTGAGTCGGCATTAGTAAGTCAATTGTAAACTAAAAAATTAAAAAGAATTCGCATATGTACCTAATACACAACATTATTGTTATAATTATTTATTTATCATTCAATTCTAATTATATTATATTCAAAGAAAACAAAGTGGCTTTGAAAGCATCGTAACTGCTTTATCAAAACCTAGGTATTGTCTAGTCATCCTATAGTTAACTCTGGTCTATACGCATAATACGCATATCAATTGCGCACGTATCATATTTGTCATCTCGTTTCCGCCGGTCCTATTTCCTAGGTATTAAATCAATAAATCTGGGATACCTGAATCGCGCACGCGTACTGTTACATAAAGTACCCCTATCCCCTTGCAATATTGATTTAGTGCAATTGCACCCCCTCCCCTCGCTTCCCGACGAACCCTTCCGAGACCAGGGCGTGTCTAATACGAATTTACCTACCTACCCTACCTAAAATAATCCAATTTATCCCTTTTTTGGAAACCTAATACATTATTTTGGCTCCAATGTTTGCATTGCAAAATCGTCCAATGTTTGTACATAGGAAAAAAATACAAAAATCAGCTTCAGCAATAAAATAAAAAAACATGCAAAAGCGCAAAAAGAGACAGTATCTTAGTCGGAGCATGATAAAACATCGCAAAGCAGCAAACCGCAAGACACGACAAGACAAGAATACAACATTTAAAAATGAATCGCAGGGCGCAACACATGCATAACATTAAAGAATTAAATAAAAAATACATATATATGAGGAAAAATAATACGGATAAATATATATATATATATATATATATATATACAAAGGATTACAGGATGCTTAAACAAGGGGTGCTAAAAATATTTTCTTACCATTAAACGCCAAGCAGCCGTACCCACGACACATCTTAGAGTCACTCATACGCAAAAAAAAGTTCAAATAAACCCAAAAAACTGACTTTATGTTTAAATTTACTGTATGAGACATCACAGCATCTAGATGCATTGAGAGCTAGGACGTATCTGCCCAGTTCCGGCTGGGAGAGGGGGTATTTATAGTGCCATAAATCAGATCAATAGGTCCAGACAGAGCGAAATGCGCATGACGCAGTTTGCAGGGGGGGTCAGGTGGCTGGATGCACTGGCAGGGACGAAAGCTGTCCGCGGGGCGAAACTACGCTACAAAATATACCAAAATATTCCTTCGGGGCAAAGGGAATCAAGTAAATAAGAAAAATAATTGATGTTCATCAGAATATATCTAATAGATCCTATTGCAATTTCCTTCCTGGTACATCATTATATAATAGCAACCGCAAGGGTTTTGGCGTACACGTATTCAATCTAAATTAAGTACTTTCAAGGATACACTTTACACTTTAAAGGTTTTTTTAATGACTCTGTTTTTTAATTGTAAAAAGGAATTATTAATTTGATTATATAATTGTCTGGCTGACTTTATATTTATGTTTATCACTAACCAGTTAATGAAGAAACCAATAATGAAATGAACTAATTAATAATAAAAATTGAATTGAAAATTTCGTCACACAATATTGTTTATTTTTACAGCACTATTGTTTAAACTTTAAGAATTTGTGAATTTAATTAATGAATTCATTGAACAAAAGTCTTTTTATAATAATATAATTTTAGTTCTACAAAATCCTTGTTAAATCAACTCAAACTTTTTTAAAGTACCTAAACCAAATACAATTATTTTGCCCCAACAAACGTCGTTACGTCTGAGTGCAGCCCTGACGGCTCTCTACGCCCTCTTCGATCACCCTAGCCGCTCCCCCACACCGCCTAGCCTAACCCGAACGCTTTTAAATATCCTTTGTTCTAACAACTATAAAATAATGATCATTTACTTAAGGTCACGAAGCCGCAGAAACAAGTTAGGTCACACGACTAGCTACTTGTTGCACCAAGACGTGAGCTCAGCCGACCCTGTTGCTTCTTATTCGATAAGGCATAAAAACAAAGACAAAAGATGTTTAGGGTGCTTAGGTATGATCTATCATACTTTAATTCTTATTAATTATTGCAAAATAACTCTGATAACTTAAGATGGTCTAAACCTCAAAATGACATAGGTAAAAAAGTCTAAGGTTTTTGGCCAATAAGTTATTTTCAGAGCCACGTGTGTGACCTATTACATGCCTTCGGCCATTGAACTGGTAAAGTTTTGGAAAAAACACATTTAAGATAAGTAACCATCAATTCGCTAAGAAGAAAACTTTGTCTTTTCTGCAATCATGGCAACACCATATTGATGACTATTAGCAAACATATTTATTTATATAGGTCTCAGAAATGCACATGCTAGAAAAAGTGTTTTATCCCAAAATTACCACAGGAACCACTGGAAACAATGTACCTATACATTGATTCTGCGACAGTAAAGATTAGGATTTTTTTTAATTACAAGATCTCTTTATCATGGATTTTGTTTAAATTGTCTACTGCACAATTTCTCTGATGCAACAGTTTATAACCAACCTTAAAAGGAGTTAGTTAAACTTTGTGTGCAATTTACCCTACTAATGTTATAAATGCGAAAGTTTGTAAGGATGGATGTATGTTTGTTACTCTTTCACACAAAAACTGTTAAATTTTTTAGATAGGAATAACAAATAAAGTACTTTTTATCTCGAAATTCCCATGGGAATGGTTATATTACGGGTGAAACTGTAGCGCGTAACTAGTTATGAATGAATTCAATCTAAACACCATACCAGTTTTGCTGCACCTTCACACATGACCATTTGATCAACAGCATAGGTGACATGGATCCCTAATTTTATTACATTAAATATCTAATCTACTAATGTTTAAAGCCAAAGAGTTTGATTTATTTGTGTGTTTAACTGGTACCTATCTGGACTAAAATTCCTACAGTATTTCTGGGTATAAATCCAAAGTATATATTACGGCTAAAGGCGAGTGTGAACATAAACTTAAGATTAGCCAGCTAAACTTGGGTTTATCTTCGAGGAGGTGTTAGTGTTAGTTTCTTCTATCTTTAGCCAGCTAAACTTTGCGAATACAGTGTTGACGGAGCTTCTATTCCCGACTTATTTTGGCCTGATATAAACTTAACCTAATCTACGGTTGTCGATTGTAGCTTTGCCTGTAACAATATCGAACTTTAGTTGCTTCTTGAAGATAAACCTAAGTTTAGCCAGCTAATCTTAAGTTTATGTTCACATCCACCTTTAGCTGCGTAACATATATATAACTGGAAGTAAAAGTTCCGTCATCAGAATAGTTTACTAGTGGGCTGTTAATATACAGTTAGTAAATGTAACATTGTTTGCAAAATTACAAAAAATAACTAAGAAACAAAAATGTAATCAAACAATTAATATTACTGAAAGGTAACAAACATTTACTAATACTACTTGTATAACATCAATGATAAAAATGGTAACAATATATGTAGTTTATTATCTATAACCTGGCCACTGAATTATTTAGTTTATCTAATCATTAAAACATTCTAAGTACTGGTTTATTTTTAACCTTGCATTAATTGTACAAAAAAGGACGACAGTTTCAATGCGCATAATTAATAGTAATCGCGAGAACCACCAGGTGTATAAACTTTTTAAACTCACACGATTTGCACTCATTATACTAAATGAAACGGGTCTGTATCGTGTTAGATAATTTAACGTATTTACTAAAATACGTACCCGACGTTTCGAGTGGATTACACCGCTCGTGGTCACGGGAAGACTAGACCACCAGGTGTAGTTAACTAGTTATAGCATAATTAACAGGTATGATCTACTGCTTTATAATTAGTAGGTACTCAACCAACAACAAAAGGCAAACACTACAGAACACGTCCTAGTGCTAATTTTTGACGTCTATGTTACGTACAATGAAATAATTATCTATTAGATAGGCAACGAATTTATGGAAATGCTAAACACATAACAATATCAACATGTATGAAATGAAAACATAACATTCTAATTTATTCTTCAATAACTTGCCTAAATCGAAAATATATTATTCACCATATTCGCCGGTATAAAAATATTATATATACTGCTTACCTGAGAATACAAAATAACGACAAACTATACTTTCCAATAAATTATCCACCAATCTTTGAATTCATAAAAACGAGCCACAATTTTTCCGTGTAAATTAATATTTTACAAAGAATTTCAAAGCAATAATAAACACAATTCCTATTGATTAATATTAGTGAGAATTTATTATCTGTGCCACGCCAGCGAATACTTCACAAAAACGTCAAAAAACCATAGAATACAATATTGGCACAGAGTAATTTATAGTAAAACATTATTCTACGGCTACATACTGGATGAAAGCGTTACGTACGATATGTAAACAAACAACTATCTTGGATGCAAAAATTTTAAAACTTTCTGATATCTTCATATTTTTTCCCATCTAAGCTTATATACCTAGCCTTGTCGTAGTGAATGATACCTATACATATATATAAATAAAATAAAATTTATTGCCACAAAAAAATGGGAAAAATACATTCACGTTTTACTTAAAGCTAAAAAATTGTGTAGCAATGGGAGGCGTCTCAGCTGATGTTCTACCTGGACCGAGGCCTCAGTAGAACGCATGCAAAGTGTAACGAGTAAGCAAGTTAATCTGTCTAATTAATTAGACCGGTACGGCCGTACCCATTCACAGCCGTGCTTACTCGCTGGCTTGCTGACTGAATATCGCTTGGTGTGTGTAATATAAATAAGACTTAACATTGGGACGCTTAGACAGTTCAGTCACAGTTTGCGCGCGCAAATGGCAGAGTGAAGTCGCATCTTGTTTGCTATTGGTCATCGGACAAGCCGATTACCGAGGCGAATAACAAAGACTGATTTGGCGATTGTGTAAAGAAGTATCCTTCATGAGATTTCTGTCAACTAGCATACTTATCAAAGTCAACTTAAAGATTCCAACTGCCAAAATGACAACAGATCAAACAAACAAATCAAATCAAAGTCAAATCAAACCAAATCAAAAGTTTAGTTGAGTAGAGCGAGCAGCGAGCTCTTTACTTACTTTATTTTAAAATTACAAGTTGTCCGATCGGAAATTACGGAAGATTAGCGGTGGTACGAATTAAAATGTTTTGTTACTATTGAAATAGATTGTGAACTTATTACTTGCTCGTCATGGTTTTTGCTCTTTTGCTCTCACAACTCATAAATTGTGGCTTTTTTTTGCATGTAAGTGGTTTTACGTGGAATTCGTTATAACATATTATCTGTTAGGTTATTTTGTTGTCATCAGAACTTTGGTGTTTGATCGATCATCGAATTGTTATTGACGAAATAACTCGTTATATAACATTGGCCGTCCTTGCTTCACGCTATATTTGTTTACAAAAATTCATAAAATGTTTATTTTGGCACCCAAGGCCTGACGACATTATTGTATTGTTTACAATCTAGTAGAATTATTGTTTGCGTAGATTTTCCTATAAAAGCCAGTACTTTAACAAAATAAATTATTATGTTCCGAGTTTTTGCATTACCTATTTTAAAAAAACTTATTGTTTTCTTCAAGGTTCAATCTAGAGATTTCCTTGGTTAGGAAATTCTTATCAATTTCGTTGATAATATGTATTGAGTAATTTCTAACATATTAGATCTAAATTGTATTTTCGAGCATTTCTATTTGACATCAGAAAGCTCTGAGCAGCTTCTGCAATTGATAATAATCAATACAGACAACAGATGTGTTTAATACATAATTATTATGTCTTAACATAGACTTAACTGATAAATTTTGTTAAAGCACAGCTCTCAATATTAAACATTATGTTGCTATGCTACTTCTATAGTGAACCTATCTTAGCAATGTAGTGAAGCATTGCTTTGGTGAAACACACCTTAAATGAGCAGTATTGCTTTCTATCATTGATATTACATTACCTTTCAACCAACCAATGAGCTTCATGTTTCCAGTAATTGGAAGTAACTAGTATGTTTATTGTTTATTTTAAAAGTAACTAAAATAGTCTCAGACCATATATTAGCAAAATAACCTATTATATATATCCAAATTAAATATTATTAGTGTTAATCACAAACTCATACAAATTTCAATAATTGTGTTAGCTGCAATCACAAGCCATAGGAATGTTTCATATGGGTCTTGATTTGGGTCTTGAGTCTTGGGTCTTGAGTTTAGAGCTCAGTTGGATAAAGCTTGAAGTTTGTAGTTCAATAAATGTCAAGGTTGTTATACACTTTAAACATATGATTGGTTTTATTGTTTACCAAATGATTTTAGCTTTGGGTTGACACATCTCATCACACATTTGTAAAATGTTTGTACAATCAGGGGCACTCACTGTTCGACAATATTTACTTGATATGTGTATTTGTTTCAGGTTTAAGCTAATGGAGCAAACTCCATGCCAACATTCCTATAAAACCAAAAAAATGCAAAATGCATGACATTATTAGCTAATTTAGCTGTAGTATAAAAAATACAATGTTTATATTTCCTTCCTAAGAATATGTATCATTTTTAAGAGCTATGCTGAAATTGACAAATAGTTTTTACAGATTTTTCACGGTCACATGTGAAAATTTTAATTATAAGACACATGTGAGTCCACATATTGGGATTGGAAGGAAATGCGGTGTGTATTATTTGGGTGTGGAGGGAAGATTCCACACTTCCGCTCATTTGAGGAAGAATTCACACAATAAAAAGAGGCTATCGGTGAAAATACCGCCGTTAAATGACAAGGAGTTAGATAAATCTGGTCAAATGAGTGAGTTGCAACCAACACAGTACCATGCTAGTTATGGTGGTAACTTTTCAACGTAAGTTTAAGTATAACAGCTGTTCTACATACCTTGCAGCACCCCATGACTGTTGGCATTATGTTTTAAAAAGTAGCCTATAAAAAAAAGTAGCCTAAAAAGTAGTCCTTTTGAATAATTACATCTATCTATATAAAAAAAAATCACAAATGTAATATTAATCTGGTAGTAACCTTTTAGCAAAAATAAACTCTTCAGCTTTAGTAAATCCAATACAGTTCTGATAAAAACTGAAGCATGTATATAAGTATGTTATCAAGTGAGTCATACGCAAAAGGGCGCAACAAGGATGCCTAATTGCGGAAGAAGCGGCCAACAGTAACAGTAACATATTAAGTAGACAACACTATTGAATCACAACACACTAATGCATGTGTAATCTTAGTTCAGCAGATGAGGACAGTGCGGGGGAAGATAGCAATGATGCTAAAGATGCAAACGGAAGCAACATACCACCTGATTTCAGGGTGTGGGAAAGCGTTCACAACTGGACAAGTTCTAGTGGCAAGTAGTCATATTGTTATTGATACTGCACGAGCAGAGACTGAAAGTGCATTGCAATAGAAACAAAGTAGAATGGTGCAGAGCTATATTGACATCACAAGTAATTACTAAATGATTTTACAATTAAAATGCATTATGAATGGTCAATTAAGTTCTGCTCAGCTTATATATATTATGTACCGTAAAGGTGCCTTTGAACCAGAGTTACGATAATTATGATTTGTTTCATATTATTGGTGCATACCACAATCACTTTATTACGTCGCTGTGCTACATTTGATTTGAATAGTACCAAACAGAATAGCAATGTAGCACAGCTCAAATAGAAAGATACTCTAATGCTATTGATTATAAAGTTAATTTTCCCATTCCAGGAGGCCTAAAATTCAAGGTGTTGTCCTACAATGTTCTTGCGCAGTACCTTTTGGAATGCCATCCGTACTTGTATACAGAGTGCTTTCCTAGAAACCTGAAGTGGAAAGTCAGATCCTCACGGCTGTACAATGAAATAATAAGCTTAGCACCCGATGTAAGTACATATCTGTATACAGTATTCTATAGTGTAGTAGACTAGACATAAGGTTCTATGACCCCTTGATGCAAATGAAAGGTTATATTAAAAGTTTGAAAAAAACCAAACTCCCACAAAAATACCGATTTACCTTTAATTTGGTAGCTAATTAAAGCGATGGTTTACAATTACACGTTCTTTGAAGAGCACAATTATGAGTCTTTTGGTCTTTTATCATGTCTGAGAGGTCTTAGGCAGTTAAAAATATATTTTTTGTCCCTAAATTACTTCGTCAACGCGAAAGTCCTGAGGCGTAGTTAGTTTAGCTCGTTACCTTGGATTCAGAATGTAATTTAGTATCATGACTAGTTAAAGTTAACCAGTTAACCTTACTTACTGTTACCTTTTAAAATATACCCGTTCGCATTGACTTTGAATACTAAATTATAAAACTTACAACTGATAACTGTGGTATAATATAATCAACTATTAATCTCCCGATCCGCCCTTCGCTTCGGTTACTGAAAAACTAAAGGTTTTCGTAGACATCAATCGGAATAATTAGTTAACCTTTTCCTGGTGAATCACCTTGGTTGTGGGTGAAAAGCGCATGGAAATCCGTCTAGTAGTTTCTGATATCATAGTGCGAACATACAGACATACAGACGTCGTTTAGGACTTTGTTTTATAGAACGTAATGAAAATGTTCATCATCATAGATCAGACCTTAAACTAAAGTATGAGCCTGTAATGTCCCACTGCTGGGCAAAGGCCTCTCATCTCACTGACGATATCAGTACAGTGAGGAGGAATCACAGACCAGATCTTACAAATAATTATTCAGTTTAGGTTTAGAAACTGCGACCACTAACCTACTCGAACTGATTCCCTTACAAAATTACAATTAAACTAACAATTACGAGTAAACTTATCTTAACCTATCTATATTTCAGATACTATGCTTGCAAGAAGTACAAGTCTCACATCTAGAATCATTCTATTCAAATTTCGAAAAAATAGGTTACCGTGGTATATTCAAACAAAAGACGGGTCAGAGGCAAGATGGATGCGCGATATACTACAAACAATCGCTGTTCGAGAAGCAAGATCAAATTAGTGTGAGTTCGCGGACATTATCTATAGTTTATGTTATCTATTGAAGCATTGTAACTTTGTCTAGAGTTACTTGTAATAATAATGACGGAGACCAAATAAAAACTTATGGCAGAGTGCTGTTAAAATGAATTGAAGTTTTGTAACACATGATGCGATTACATTAGGTTTGTCACCGTTTCGGCTGGTTTCAGTTTAAACGAGTCAGTTACGGGTAGCTTTTTTAACTCACAATACTAAATGAATCGGGTCTGTATCGGGTTGGACATGACCACGAGTGATGTAATCTGCCCGAAACATCAGGTATGTATTTTAATAAATACGTTATGTATTTTAATGCGATACAGTCCTGTTTAATTTAGTATATAATGCGTGGGTGGATCACTGTGTATGGTCAGGGCAATGGGTGTAATTTTCATAACCTTCACAATATAGTTTGTAACTTTGTTTACTTTTTATTTAGTCTAAGGAGCAATGCATATCAACATTAGATTGTATGTGGAATACTTATTTAACTCTTATCTTTGTACTCCAATTTCGTTTTAGAAACTAGGTAATCGTCCTCACGTTAGACATATTTTTATCGACATTTAAGGTGGTTAGAAAGCCTGGCGTTTTATGTTCTTACTAGCAGCGCCCCGCGGTTTTACCCGCGTTGTGCCCGTTCCCGTGGGAATTTCGAGAATTTTTTTACATAAAAACCTTCCTCTTGAATCACTCTACCTATTACAAAAAACCGCATCAAAATCCGTTGCGTAATTTTAAAGATTTAAGCATACAGACAGACAAACAGTGTGACAGACACGAAAAAGAGACGACTTTATTTTATACTATGTAGTGATAATGTATGTTTTTGGTTAAGCGAATATTACACTAACTGCGGCACTCAGAGTTACCATTTTACTTGCCAATATAATTGGAGTTTCTGAGTACGGCAGTTAATGACCTTGCCCTTGCGATTGTACTAAAAGGTCATTTTATATGTTTTTAAGAGAAAGCAAAGATTTTTGTGGTACGTTAGAAAAATAATAAATCTGAGTTTCCTTTAAACAAAAGTAGATTTTCCAGAACTGAGGGCTGCCACGCATCAGTTTATTCATATATCAAATGAATTCAAAATATTATAAAAACTGAATACCTTATTATTTAAATCATAATCATGAATCAGTCCCAAGGATTTATTGATTTAAAATAATACCTATTGAAAAATATTTTGCTTATTCTGACATTATGCAATTATATTAGTAGGTATTAAATTTTGGTGTTACCAAAATTAAATACCTACTATAAATAATATGCAAATAGCGAATTCAATATTAATTTACACATGATTTATGACGCATATTATCGGACAATACAATTGTTTGTGTGTCCGTGTTTGTGTGTGTTTGTGTTTACATAAGGCTATTCTTATATGAGCGATCTGCCTGTAAGGTTTATAAGTTTTTAACCGACTTCAAAGAAGGACGAGGTTCACAATTGGAATTATAATATGGATAAATATAACTTATAAAATATTATGTTTACCCTTATTACTAAAATAAATGCATTTTTTAATTCTTTCAATAATAGTACATTAAAGTCACTTTATGTTTGAAAAAGTGAAATTTACATTCATACAAGAATCATATAATATTTAATATAGTACAGGAAAGCGTGGATACGCCTAAATCTCTTCACTGTACTGATCTTCAGTGAGCAACAAGTTTTTGCTTGGGAACTTACAAGCCTACTTTTTCATTTCTATTCTAGATTTATTTGCAATGCGCTTGTCATACCAATTTAGCCTTAAATTGCTTGCGATTGTTTGTTAATTTTAAAAACACTATCATATTTGTTGACATCAAAGTTGACTTTAAAATAAATGATTCCTTACGATTTTATTTCATGTTTTTTCAGGTGGAATACTATCAACCAGAGCTGCCCATCCTGAATCGCGATAACATCGGTATTATAGTGAAGTTAGGGCTCCGAGGCAAGCCGGGGTGCTCCATAGTAGTGGCAACAACCCACTTGCTATACAACCCAAAACGTACAGATGTGAGATTAGCGCAAATACGAGTATTCTTAGCAGAAATTGATAGATTCGCCTATTATAATAATGAAAAAGGGTAAGTTGGTAGGCATTTTATTTTAAAATTATTGTGCCTCGCGAAATAAGCCGCTAAATTCGTTTTCGTGTGAATTTTAGTCAATCTCACTTTATTAGTAGGATTTATCAGTATTAGTATCAGTATCAGTCAAATAAACAACCACAACTATAAATTAACGTCATTTACCAATATGTCACCAATATAATGAAAAGCATCAAACGAAATATACATAGACAATTTCGACCGTACTTGCAAGGCCTCCGTGGCGCAATTGGTTAGCGCGTTCGGCTGTTAACCGAAAGGTTGGTGGTTCAAGCCCACCCGGGGGCGTTTTATTTAATTTTATATTTTACAAACAATTTTAATGTTTATCACCCAGCTAATAGGAATTTCGATAAACGGTTGTAATAATGGACGGCCCAATTTAACTATTTTTAAAGAATTTAAAAATTAGTATCATTTTCAAGTAGCTCTCATGGCGTAGTTTGACTGAGCGATGTTAGCTCTCGGCAATTGTTAAGCAACATGCAGCTTGACCGCTTCGATTCATAAGTTTCTCTCTCTCCATCTCTCTCTCGCTCTCATCCACACTCACAATCTCACTTGGCTGTCACCGACTCCAAAAATAAGAATATTAGTATATAATTAATAATTATTACTACCTTAGTAGTACTCCTCGTATTATGATTATAGAGTAATTTTTTGCTTTTTAGTTTTGAAGTAGTTTTTTTTAAATTTTATTTTTTACTTTTTAGTGTCTACTTTCTTTGTTTGTTAGTTAATTAGCTTCTTAATTCAATAATTCTTAGTATTTCAATTACTTATTTCCAATGAATTCGAACAGCGCGTGCAGCGGTTTGTTTAACCCGCCCGCTGTATTTATCGTATTTTTTAATTCGTCGTTAAATTTAAACGGACGGTCCAATTTTAATAATTTTAAAAGGTATCGAAAGTCACTTTACTGTACTTTATTGCAGATGCATTTATTTTGATATACATATATTGATATCATGACGCGAATTTCATAAGCTAACTATTGCAGTAGATTTTAAATTGAAGAAATTTAACTAGAAGTGGTAAACTACAATAGATAGGCATATACCGTCGCAGGTTTTATTGTGAAAAATAATGAGTACTTTAAACGTGAAGAACATTGTTTTCATGTATCATCTATAGTTTTCGCAGCGCACGCCACAGAAGCACGCCGATAAGTGTTTTTTTCTATACCCTGCGTTACATTATTAAAATTTTAGTTATGTTCCCGAAGGAATTTTGGGATAAAACTTTAAACGGGACCAATAGGAATGTCTACAGCATCGAACAAAAAAAGAATCACGTAAATTGGATGAGAAACCTCAGAGTAATCGGTGTACATACATAAAACCGCCTTCGGTGTTTGAAGTCGGTTAAAAATGAATTGCTGTTCGTTATACTGCTTAAAACTCGAGAACGGCTGAACCGATTTGGCTAATTTTGGTCTTGAAATATTCATGAAAGTCCAGGGAAGGTTTAAACGGTAAGCATTGACTAAATAAATGCGGGTGAAACCGCAGGGCACAGCTAGTGTTTAATATATTCGCTGGACCATGGCGGAGGCCTATAGGCGGTAAAAACTCCGACACCAGGATTGTTCACTAACCTACTCGCACTAAAGTAAGAACTTAGTGACTTATTTGTTTCAGATGCGGACATTTACCTATCATCATGACTGGTGACTTAAATTCAGTTCCCCAGAGTGATGTCATAAAATTGTTGAATAGAGGACATATTAAGTAAGTAATAAATTAAATATTTTCTTTATAATAGTTCTGAATATTAGCCTAAAAGACCGTGAAGGAGGCCGATAAGTCTTGGAACCGAATTTAGAATCAGTTAACACCAAGTTTGGTGAACATCTTAAAATACAATAGATAGACCAATCACGATGTATTATGCTGAGATTTTGACAAATTCTATGTTTTTGATTGGTCAATTGAGCATTGCACCGCAGCTATCCACTTGAAATGTAAATGCAAATTGCAATGACATATAATCAGAATCTTTTAAAAAAAAAAATATTCTTTCGTATTTACAGAGCTAGTCAGTATCGAGGCACGTCCGACTGGCAACGGATAGGCGTCACAGACAACTGCCAACATCTCTCCGTGTATCTCGACAGGCAGGACGGGAGACGCACGGATATAAAAAATGTTAAGGTATAAAATTGCATAATCTAAACAAATTATTTTTAGAACGAGATTTGTTAGAAGTAGTAAATGTTTCCAATAAGAAGAACTCTTATTAAAAGATTTAAAATGTACATTAATAGGACTATTTTCCAACTAACAATGCCTTCTGTAAAAGACAATATATAATCCTTACTCCATAAATAAAACTTTTTACTCTATAAAAGAATTGTCTTTGGTTAGAAAATTGAACTTATTATTTGAAATTTTTATTCTTTAAAGATTTTTTAAAGTATTATAGATATTTTTGGTAGAAAAGTTAGAAAGGCACCGTTACTCCTACCCATTCCTCTTATTTGCAGATCCACAATTCGGAGTACCACGAGTCCCCGCCCTACGCCGAAGACTCGGGCAAATTCCGATTTTTCTTCAACAGTGAGGAAGTGGGCCACTCACTAAACCTCGCCTCTGTATACCATCACTACAAGTACGACGGCAGCGAAGAGGCTTCCACCTTTCAAGATGCCTGGGCAACGGTGGATTATATATTTTTCAGGTAGAGTAAACACAATAAAAATTTGTAAATTTACCCGAGTTATTCCGTCGTCAGACCATGAGGCTTTAGGGCGGTCTTAAAAACTCCGAAATGGTGGTGGAAAAATGTGGTCTTCCCAAACTCTAAGTGTAGGGCCACATCTGCGGAACGTACGGCGCCGAACCTTCCGCTAAATACGATCGTAGTGTATTTCAAGTTATCTATGACACATCAGTACGCGGCGTAATTTCCACTGATGTGTCATAGAGCGGAAGGTTCGGTGCCGTACGTTCCGCAGATGTGGCCCTACACTAATCTATGTTTGTGCGAATTTTGATTTAAATCCACTCAGTAGTTTTCGCGAGGCAAATAGAAAACCTCACAAAGTCTACTCGCGCACAACCGATTCCTGTGGGAACGAATACGCGCTTTTAATCTATCAAGAAAGTAAATCTTATGAGAGTTATATTTTTTTTGTTACACCCTTCACTAAGCGGCTCTATAAGTGCAAGCGAGATAGATATAAGAAATCATTTATGGTCCGACGACTCAGTCTTGACTCAGACTATAGTGTAGATTTATTTTCTTTCAGTTGTTGCAGCAATCTTCGTCTACACGAGCGATTAAGGCTGCCCACAGCATCAGAATGCGATGTGCTCGGCAAACTACCGAACAGTGTATACGGGTCCGACCATTTGGCGTTAGCTGCCGTCTTTGAACTCGTACCGCCGGCTGTTTCGTCAGCGCTGTAAATCGTAACAGTACATGTTAATCTAACAAGGTTCAGAACTCAGTTTGTATATCCATTTTCCTTGACTGGTTAAGAACTCACTTTGTATATCCATTATCTTCGACTGCGGGTTAGCTGAGAGTGGTTAAAAGTATGTCGGTGTACATTGTATGTATTCGTAACTAGGAAGGTTTAGAATGTTGAAGTTGTCGAAATATATAAGAGACACATAAATGAAGATTAAATCGCAATTTTGAATAAAGCCGCGGATGTGAGTGTGTTTTGTTAAGCGTACTTCTCGCTGATTGGTTGATAATTTTGCGTTCTACGAGCACGCAACAAAGAACATGTTTTTTAAGAGTTTGTATCATTTTGTAGTCTAGCATAGCGCGTTAATAAATATTTAAAGTGGGATACCATTCGTTAGTCTAGCTAGACAGGACTGTCTACTTTTCATTCGTAATTGTGTATCTTTTGATAATACCTTTTTTGCTATAAGAGTAGTATATATTTGACGAAATATTGACGACAACCTGTCGGAAGCAATAAAAGATTATGAACCAATAGTTGAGGATTTTATAGTCATAATAAGCTTTGTATTGTATACATTATTGTATTTCAGACTCTTTTCTCTTTGGTCCATTTAAGCATGAATAACCTAATCCAAGTTTATTGTAGTTGACGTATTCCTCTAGATTCTAGATCATGTATACATATTTAGTTTTTTTAGTCTTCTTCAAAAACTTCATAGATACAAAGCGCTAAACAATATAATATATTGTAATACAACATGTATTTCAAGATATTATCTTCTATCTTCTATTAAAGACTTATATGTCGTATTCCAAGTTTCTATAGTCTATTAATAACAAGTTCCATACTACATGTTGTTCAAATTCTTTAAAAACATAACATACATTGAAATAATAGGCGTATGTAAATCATTGGTAATTTAGGAAGTACTACATATCATTCAATTCAATATAATTAACTGTAAATGTTGAGGTATAACGGGGTCGGCTGGAAACGATGTTATTTTACGAGTATACGAGTATTTCCCTGCATCACCAATATTTGAACTGGTAAATTAACAGATCTTTTCATATGAATAAGCAAGTACACTTAGTTTTTAATATCATAACTTATTCAGTTTTTGCTATGTGAGAGAGTCAATCTTATCTTATTATAATTATTGATATAAAATTCCGTGTATTGTGTAGGTTTCGGATTTCTGAATGTAGCGGAAAGAAACTGTTTAATTAAACATGTTTTTAATATTTAATTAGGGGTAAGGTAATTTGAACATTGAATTTTTTACTTTTTGAAGGTGAAGTATATATTTTTGGGAAACTACGGATAATTAACATTTTTATATTATTGTAAGGATTAAATTATTATAATTTGACTGCAGTCTTTTTAAGTTTTTAATTTTATCATGTATTTAGGGTGTTTTTCCAACAGTGCTTTGATATTCCACGTTATCTATCGATATATCACTTTTAAGTTACTGTAACATTTTAACGTAGTGATATCGCTATACATAATAGATATAGCATTAACTATGTTCCATTGTTTCGAAAGAAGATAGCTTAGCGCTCGCTGGTGGAAAAATACTCTTATCGTTACACAGTTTCACATCATGTATACGTAAATGTAACTCTGTATTCATAAGCTCCTTTACTGTACCTACTGTGTTTGTCATCCAAGTCACATTACCAGCACATGTGACATATTTATATCCACCAGTTTAACAATGAATAGTATAGTTTGTTCCAACAAGTAACTTCATTTTCTGACGAAGAATTATATATTTATTCACTTGCTCCAACAATTTTCGTACCGACCAAATTGTAATTTTATTCTAAAGTCTTAAAATCAAACAAGGGACTTTGATCAATATGCACAAGATAAATAATGGTATCCGAATGTAAGCAAGAGAGGTACAACCTATACATTTAATTTGGTATAGTCTGACGTATACGTAACAAACATTAATAATTTTCAATTTCGATTGTATAGGTTCAGACACAAAACATCTTGTAAGCATGCGCATACTTACATGCGCTATTGCTGTGGGCAAGTCTCAAAGGGCTTCAAATATTTGACATGACGTTTCTTAATACATTTTCCTAGCGACATCTGTCTCACCCTAAGTGTCTACTGTGATTTATCTTCACCATCACTTAGTCTTGTTAACTATCATTGTCTGTCGACTGTTAATTGTCAAATCGTGTACTATTCTCTCTTGTCCTCTTCATCCGCCAGAGGCGCTGTAAATTCAATACAATTTAGGCTAGAACTTAGGCTCTCTGGTTTCCTCTTTCACGTAATGAAGTACCTTCTAAAGAATACCAAGTTAGTTCCCACTCAGAAGAGATGCCGCTTTCCTCATTATCTTGTGTGTATTGTAATTAGAACACGTAAAGGGCCGGACTTCATTAGGTGGCGCCATCGCGTGATTCCGTTAACAGCTTTTAGTATCTCTGTTACTGGTTCTAAATTGGTTGCGAAAGTAAACTGGCATGAAGTAAATTTTATCCTCTATAACTTAATACTTGTTGATGGTACCTACTAGATGTCGCCACTTTAGTGCTAAAGAGATAAAACCTTTTTCTTAATTTGTATATCTTGTGAGATATATTTTGTATAAGGACTAATTACCGGCTTGATTACGTTTTGTGACGTCATTGTGATATGAATTTATGTTAACTGTGAATATTTGGTTAAATATTATTTTGTTATTAAATTAGTTTTATAAATTATGATAGTTTTTTTCTCCATGAGCTAAATTTATTTGTAAGTTACGAGTATATGTCACTACAACATTATTCTTCACAAAAACAAGAACACTGGCAGAAATGAAGGGGAGGCCTTTGCCCAACAGTGGGATAATACGGGCTAACAGTAACAGAACCCACCGACTATCGCCGGATATATTACTGTTAAACACACTAGATGCACACCCACTCACTCATGCATCCACACAAACACAATCATACACACGCACTCAAACACGCACCGATATACATACACACACGTACGCACCAAAACATACACACACACACATACGCACAAACACATGTATATTATTAGCATTGTTCCTTAACATTTCTATACGAAATTACAGACATTTTCCTTTTAATTTAGCTCATATAACTTATCCTACGTCTGTCCCTTCCTCACATTGCTTCAACTTTGCCCTCTTTAGATGTATTGAATGTATATATTAAACGTACCTGTAATGTCGTATAAGATTCTAACATCTTCCCTCCTCTATTTTCTATTGTATTAAACTGCCTTTAAATAGTTAAGTGATTTTAATCCTACTTCAAGACCGATGTGTCTTGCAAGATGCGATGCAACTGGCGAAATGATAGATTATCTTCGAGTACAGTGTTGTCACAAGTACAAGCTACCTTCGCATCGGGATGCCACATTTATTTTTGACATAGGACAGACGTTTAAAACCGTTTGTTTAGTGTAATTTCTACTTTATAAGGGTGCTTTTCTATGTAAGCGAAGCGGTGCGTATCTTAATTGACCAATCACACTGTGTTACGTAAGATTTTGACAATGTCAATGCGTTGTTTGACAATCCCGTTGCACTGCGAGTGAAAATTGTTTGCTTGAGTGAGTGAGATTAATTTGTTTGCTTGTGTGGGTGAAGTGAGACGGGTGACAATCATCTCCCTCTCGTCTATCTCTTTCTTTTGTTTGAAATCTAAGAAGGACAACACAATCTGCCGCCGACCAATCACCGCCTATCGTGTCACTCAGAATGTATGGACTTATCGGTCTACTTGTTTCGTGGTCTGTGAATAAAACTGCGCAGGTTCCGCTCCTATGGCACCCTAATAGTTCTGTTAATTTTCTATCTGTAATATTTCTGCTAAACCCCGTATTCATAGTAAACGTTTGTAAATACTACTACTACATACTGCCTATGTTTATTGGCAATATTGTTTTTCGGCCGATGAGCGGGAATGTAGATATTTACTTTAGTATATTTAATAGTAGCGCAACAAAAAATGTTCACTTACTATAAATCGAGACTTAACGCTTTATTAGTTGTAAAGATGAAGGGGAGAAGTGTAAAGGTGACTAAAATTTCAGCAAAACGGTCGTTTCTCTCAATTACTTATTACTTAAAATTTGTTTTTGCTGTTTTGTATTTCGAAAATAGTGTAAGTATAGTGAGTTTGAGACTTCTCACATTTGTCGAAATGTTCGTTATTTTATATTTTATGAATCAGTGTAATAGTAACAAACCGTGTTACAATTTTAGTCGCATTTAAAATAAATGTAACTTACTCTTATAATAAAAAGGACTAGAAATCAAACACCAATGATATTTTATTGAATCATTTATACAATGTTTGATTCACAACTTATTCGTAAGAGGAAATCAATCAATACAGCACAGCATAGCACTGCCACGTTACAACTCAAGTATAAAAATTGGAAAAGCTCCAAACGTACCAATGGAATTATAGAAAGGGAAGGTGAAAGCGTATCAACTGATTCTACTGTTTGGACGTGTTTTTAGAGGATACAACTGTCAAGATCAGCTCTACCATCTCTTAACTCTACCATGATTGAGTTACATGAGTTCTACTGTGACATGAGGTCGCTTCACAAACGATACCAATTTTTTAACCCTTTGCCTATCTTACTTTTAGCAGTGGGTTATTATTTCTTCTTTGCCTTAGTTCCTCATCTAATCGTCAGAGGCGTTGTAGTGTTTCTCAAACAATTTGCATGGTCATACATCCTCAAAGATTTTCAATACAACTTTTCTGTTTTCAATTCTTAGAATCTTAGTGTAGAGTTAACTGTGTAAATAAAGCTATAATTTTATCTAAGGTTTTTATCGCTTTATTTTCCATTATTGTGGTGTTAAATGTTACCACTTTTCCATACTGGATGGTACCACTGTAGTTCTTAACCTTTCTTAACGTTTACCTTCTATTTAAGGTGAGTTTTTAAGATTAGAGATTGTTAGCTGTATTGACTTGACGGTATACGTTTTACATGATCTTCTCGAAGTAGAGGAAGAGTAAAGACAAGATTACTTAGGGTCGTTTTAGATCTATTTGAAGATAGAGTTTAATATCGGAAGGCTTTAGTACGGATATATATTTTTGCCTTTGTTTTACCAATATTGTCTTAATTTCTTAAGAGATTGATACACATACCCCTTCTACAAAATACATGCCTAAATGCCTGCATGTAAATTGTACAAGATTGGATTTACGTAGTAGTCCCTTAATTTGAAGACATATTTAGCTTTAAAATTATCTTATTTTAAAGGACTTTTTAGTAGTGATATGAAAGATTTCGATAATTACAAGAAGACTTTTAATAAGAACTACTTACATTGCCGAGACTTAAGGGGGTGGCTTTCGTAACATACGTTCGTTAAAAAGTACGCTGTTAAATGTCTAATAAATACAAATCTTTATTCATTACTTAAATTACCATTTGTTAAAGTTATTCGGGTGGCCAGTATAAAGTCGTCTTCTTACGTCTGATGAGACTGACATCTTTTGTCAACCTTTACTGGTGCGTAAGCGTAAGCTGAAGGAACCCGCCCTTAGTAGAATAAATAACATAGTAATGTGATGGGTACTTTGTCAAGAAACGTATGTTATGAAACCATTTTGAACGCAGTTATCCAACCCATTAGGAAGGAAGGTAGTAGTTAGTTGTTGAGATAATCTTAGAAAGTTATTGTTATTAGTATTTCTTCGACATCTTCAAAATCCAAATAAATTCACGTCCAAACATGTGAATCGGAATGTTTTATAAAGATTTTTTTGAAATGTTAAACTAATTCCATCTTACGAGACTTTCCCTTACGTTGACCGACCGAGACAAAACATATGACTATTCGTTTCAGATATAAAACGATCTCTGAATAACTATCGTTATAGAGTTTATACATTTACGAAACTGGTGTTTTAACTAACAACTTCATTGTGGAATAAACGCATAAGAGATTATCGTTTTTTATTGTATTTAGAGTTCTCTTCTTAATTTTAGGTTGGATATGTTACGATCATCACACGAAGTATTTGTTTCACAATGATTACAATTCGTTTTCGCCTGAATTACTTTTTTACTGACGTCGATCGCTCGTACGAATATAGTGTGTTCTATTTAGCCGTACACTGTGACGGTGACCTCAGTGGCGCGTAGTGGCGCACTGCGGATGTTTTCATAGGCCAGAGTCGTACGCGACTGGCGTCAGCAACTGAGTAATTCGGCCCCTAGTCGCTTGTCTCATCGTCGTCTCACGCAGGGCCCATTCCAATTATCCGAATATATATATATATATATATATATTTTTTTTTTAAATAAATTAAAACCGTCGGCCAAGCCTTTCACATTTATTTACACAAAGCGGCGATAAACGGCCGACGTAACTAAAAAAATGTGTTCTATAATATACAGTGTATGTTAGGTATTTTAATCAGTTGGTTCAAACGTTTTATGGAAATATTGTTATTTGAATCTAGCTACATCTAAATATAACTTTATTTTATTTGATATTAAAAATTTATTTGAGGCCATTTAACTTGGCTGGGCGGGACTATCGAAGTCCGTTAAAACAATTAGTTTCGTTCAAATCGTTAAAACAAACAGTGACTTTTTGGCACAGATAATGTTATCGCACCTAGTCCAGGAGTCACAAGCGCAAAACAAATTTATATTTTAATCTTGGGATTTTTGATCGGGAACACATTTTGGCAAATAAATAGACTGCTGGACACAGCCGTATCAATTGCAGCATTTTGTTACAATAATTTTGTCAAATTCAATGATCTTATACTACGGGTTCATTGAATTATTAATCGTAAACTTAATTTGGTACTGTCAATGCTTTTTAAAATGTTAACAAGTTTTTCTTTTTCGATTTAACTTGCAGCCTTAGATCTTAATCCTCCTTTAGCTATCAAGCATTTGTGCTTGAATTTATACCACAAGATAACCTTTGCAGACTACTTTCTTTAGATAGCTAACAAATCGTTTTGGTTATCAAAGTGTTTTCTTTTCAAAGATGTTGGTCATACGTCACAAAGTTAGTTATTCCTGCATTGATATGTAATCTTCAGGTCATTATTTTTCTATTAAAGCACACCACCTGCTTGATGCCAACGACATAGAAAAATCAACAAAATGGCGAACGCAGCGCGCCGCAGCTGTAAGCGTTTTTAGATTGCCAGCTGCAATCAACGTATTTCTGGCTGCAGTTGACAAATGCAGTTTATGTGTAAGAGTTCTTATTAGTCGTAGGTGTTTATACGAGTACTAGTTCGTATTTGATAGAAATCACCACCCTCTTGTTGTTCATCTAAGCATTCTTTACTATAGTTAGAAACCATTGACAGTAATCAAAGAACAAATCTCATTCAAAATAACAATATTTCCACACTTAAAACTCATGGTATTTAAATAATATAATATTAAGTTTAAAAATAACTTTGATTTATGTCACTACAAGTGGAATCGTTCAATATACACAAAAGTATATTGTTTTTAAATCGTTGTCGTGTTTCGTGAATTTAAATACATTACCGCGGACATAGTTTACAGTTAAATTATGTCTATATATTTTACATTAGCGTTATGTTGTACCGTGCGGCACCAATGAAAATGTTAGTTCATGTGGAACTTAAAGTGAGAAATATACGCCCATTGATCTGTGTTGTGAATAGGGCGATGACATTAATATTATAGGTACTTGATCATCAGTCAGTTCAGCTTCATTATAATTATTCGAATAAGACTATAGTATATTAGTTGGTATTAGTGCCTAAATAGACGTATGGTCTTAATTCCTTCATAGAGCGACATGTCCGCGGACGATGACGCCGAGTCACGTGAACGAAGAACCGCAATAATTTATTTTATTAATTTAACCTGTTGGCCAATTTCGTGAACCTATATTAATATAACACTTTAGGATCTATAAAAATGGCCGCGGGCGCCATTACACCTATTTATCTAATAATACTGGATGGATATTAATAAATTATCGCGAAAATTCAGAATATTTCATAAGATCTCTCATTTTTTGTAAGTATACTAGTCAAAAAGCTCTTAACATTAATAAATCCCTAAAGATATTGTGGAGGATAATATAATGTAACTAGTGTCCGCACTCGGATACGCTCCGTCTCGCGTCGCGACACATTTTATATAATATTTCAATTTAAATAATATTATAAGCTCGTACCTAGCAATATTTGTATAATTATGTTTAAAATAGAAATAACTTAAACTCATCAAAGTATTTAAAGCCAATAAACACTTAGGACCAACTTGATCACTTTATAATATAAAAATACTATTTATATAATAGGTATGAAACAATATTTAAATGAAGGTAAACGCGTTACCGAAGCTAGTATTATGATATTGAATTAAAACGTGAATACTTCGTCAATATGAACACGGAGAATCTGGACGGAGAGGGGCATGTGAACGACAAATTATATCTAACAGGATTACACCACGATGGCGGCAGAGAGCGTGACAAGATACTTTCAATGCTCTGAAAATATTATTCAATTTATTCGTTGCTGTCGATAATTTTGATTAAAATTACGCGCCTCTACAACTGGCCCATATAACAGATACCCAACTGAGATAGTTAATTCATCTTTTTCAATTTTAGAACCACTCTCTTGTCGAATAAAGTGACGCATGTTTTTTCACTTTTCTTTTACTTTTCTTTATATTAAACACTCTGTCTTTAATCTGTATACGAGTGTTTATTAAAAATACGTTATGGGTTTCCGTAAATTGTTTTATGGATCAGCTGTAGAGGAAATGGTACGTGAACAATAGATGCTGTAAAGTCTTTAGTGAATGAAGCGTACTTAATATTATGCGTCAACGTAGCTAACATGTCAAACTGGCACTTTTTAGTAGAAAAGTAGCATATATGCTATCAGTGACTCGGCATCATCGCAAGTATTGAAATTCGCGAAAACGAAACTAACCATTCAGCTGAAACGATTTAAGCAAAAATATAATTTGCATATCTAAAAAAAATTAGATATACCGCACACTGCTAAAAGGTTTCGCAGATCACCTAACTATAAATCTTAAAACGAATCGAATTTAATTTACAGTTATATTTTTTACCGAAATGGTTTTTTCTACAGACTATATTTCATATAGTCTGTCAGGACATTTTCAGACTTCTTAATAAATTTAAAATTTTTCGAACTCCTTCCTAACTACAAGATTGATATTAGGTACTCAAGTAAATAGATAATTGTGATTTCCTCAGCGAAATCTGTGTGGGTTCTCTATTATATGACATACATTTATTAATTTAAAACATTTAGAAGGGTCTTGTAGGAAGTGTGTCGAAATGAAACCATTGTTTGCACCGGGCCCGTGTCACATCCGCCTCTGTGGGTACATTACACTACCGACGACATATCAACTAATAATACTGAGGGGAACCGATATACGCATTGAGCGTTACTACAATTTTGGCCATCTCGAGTAATTCTTAAGTAGTGTTGTTGAGGGAGAGGCCTCGGACGACGGGTGGTGACCACGAGGCCAGCCACTCGCCGCCTTCAACAATCGCTCCATTGTACCCATTTCAAAACACGATACTTGTAAACATTTCTTATAAACTCACTTTTACACTCTTCATAATTCAACATTGAGTATCTTTGATAACTACATCAGTTGTATTCGATTCAGTTACCTCAGCGGGACTTTACTTAACAAAAAATGTTTACAAATACGTAAAGCGCAATACACACATCGAAGGAAAAATACTAAGGGAGACACAGATAAGTACATTTTGCTTCACAAAATGCTAACACGTCAATCAGATTAAAAAATACTAACACATCAATGATTGATTAAATATAATATTTAACACCGATATAGCCAAACCTAGTGTTTGGTGAATAGTTATAACTACCAGGCATTTTTTAATCTTGTGTCAGGTAATGTTCCGTCCGTGCCTCTTAAATGTGTCTGTTCAGGCAATGTGTGGATGTTAGTAACCTTCTCGCGTAGACCTGGTATTTGAAACAATTAGAGCCATATTAATAAACGCGTATTAAGAACAGTTTAACAAATGGTCTGACACTCTTTGATATACGCAATTTTCCGAAGAGCAAAAGAGACAAAGCACATTATAACTGTTTTTTAATTATACCGCGTTTATTAATAAGGTGGTTACAGTTTAAACATTCGATTACATTTATAATTTATTATTTAATTGGGTGGTTCTTGAAACTTTTAGTTAAATTAATTTGATTTAGTTTAAACTAAATATTAACTCGAACATGTATTCTTTAGGCTTTTTGCAAAATAAAAACACATCATAATCTGATATTACATATTATCTTTGGAAAAGAAAGTAATACACAGTTTTAGTTGACAAACTTTCCTTTAACGCGTCAAAGAAAAACAAATGAATGTCAACCTGTATTTGAAAGTTATTTCATAAACATTGTTTAGAATCAAAACAGTAAAACTACAATCCCATTAATAGTATTTAATAGACATTAGATAAGGAAAAGATAATTTCCATATATATGTACTTTAAAGAACCACCCAAGAGCTATGTAGACACCAAACTACAAACAGGACCCGAGTGCTGTATATTAAACAAACATCTATGTATTATAACTTAAGTGCGACTTTAACAGATATAATGTAACATCAAGTTGACACATTTACAGCGCGTCACGACAGTCTCAGCCTAACACGAGACACGTAGCTTAACACACAAATATCTCGCTAAACGCATTCCACAAAACAATATTGAATCATGATAGTCAAACAATCGAGCGACAATCAACATCAATCTGTTACACGTTCGTTTAGTGTCCAACAAAACATCACCAATTCATTCGAAACCTGCTCAACGAAACTACGACTATCACAAAATGCGAAATAATTCGAAGATCTAATTGACAGAGTTGATATATAGACATTCAAATAATGTTACGTATAATTTTTTAAATAGTAAATAATATAAATCTGTAACTTATTTGCATTTCTTTTAAAGAAGAATGTTTGAAGAGATAATAGAAAGTATAATAGACGTACAGGAATGGAACACGTTTGGTTGATCATATTACTTGTCTATGATTAATATTGGCCACTAAGATACACAAATAAATATGTTGTCAAGTCCAATTTCACCACACTTTGATGAGTGATTGAAAATCCTTATTAATTTTTATGTAAACACTTGAATTTTGCATGTTCATTCATGTTCATCCACTGCACTGCAGTCCAATTCACTGACGCTATTTTATATGTTGGTGGAATGTATATCGATCACAATTGAGACGCGCAACTATGTCCGTGGCACTGGCGGTATGTACGCGGTCACTCGCGGCCACGCGCGGTCACTCGCGGTCACTCGCGGTCATTCGCGGTCACTCGCGAGTCGGAGGGTGTTAGGCGACGACGCACGGTCTCAATGGTGGCATTTCTGCACGGAGTGCCTCCAGCTGCTGATGATTTAGCGTCAAATTAAACTCTACACCCAAAAGGGTTGCACTTAACACTATAATATGTAACACTATAACACTACACTATTCTACAAATATAGGGCGTAAATATGTCCTTCCAATCTAGATGTTAACGCTATGAGATGTGTATTAATGATATGATGAAATTATTACGGATGTAACCTACGTAACAGTGGTCTTTATAAACCAAGTCTATATTACTATAGCCATCGACAGACGTGACCAAAATTATAAAGATAAGAATGCTATTTTACATGCAAAATATATGATCGGTGAAGTTAGAACAACAAACGGAAGTGTTTGTGGAGTCACGATATTTATGAAAAGAAACAAACGAATAGGGGTGAATGGCAAAGTAATGCAAGTAAGGCAATCCGCGGAGACCGAATTCGAAAAGGTCTAGGGTTTATAATTGGTTTGGATAGGATTAGCAAGCCTGTCGCATGGCTAACACCCTATAAATAAACATTAAGTAATACATTCACGTCTAACTGGATATGTTTAAATGTAATATCATAAGCTACTAATATCGTATGTTCGCATGAATCCTTTGCAGATGTTGCCGTTATTCCCGGCGCGAGTCGTGCCCGCGCTTTCTATATCACAACCATCCTCTGTTAATTATAATTAAACATTACACAGAAATAACATCGATACAATAAAACAACAATACATTGAACGTTGAACACTGAATTCGATTAAACGTCTACTCCTACAACATTTAGAGTCATGTCGTTATTATAAACGGCCGAGACTGTCGTACGCCACTAATTGCAGTAACATCAATTATATTGAATACAATATGTAACACAAATCGCTATGTATCGTATCGCGGTGTGTGCCCTCGGCCGCCGCCGCTGCCGGCTGCCTGAGTTACGCCCGCGCCGCGCCCGGCCTCCTCACACAACGTAGGCCAAACCGTCTCTAATATTACACGTGTGTTCAAAATGTAGAAAGTGTATTAAGCAGTATTTAAGCTGTTTCCATATTTACAATAGGAGCGAGGGCCGCGCTCACATACAAGCTTATAGTTAAAAGATTTTTTTTGTATTTTTTGGTTTTTTAGTATTTTGAAACATGTTCTATTTAATATAATTTAATCAAACTCAATTAGTTCTATGGAGTCCGGTGAGGTTTTGTTGTGTGGAGGGTCGGCGAGTCGCGTGGTAATGGGGCCGGTCGAGGAACAGGGCGCGTCTAGGAGCCGCCCTCGCCACTCGGGCAGGCCGCCGTCGCGCCTGCTCGCCGGCACTGAAACACAACACACCACCGCTTGAGTCAACCACTCACCACATGTTCAACTCTCTAGAATAAAGAAACATTATATAATAAAGGCATAAAGTTAAAGTCAACTATTCTTTCAGCAACTTCAGTTTTGTACCAAAGAGGCTCTGTCCGACGTACCACCGAAGATAAATTCCTAACAGACCTACTCTTCATCGTCAATCTATCTCCGTAGTACCGATATGTAGGTACATCATATACCAATAGTGGAGGAAATATAAAGAAAAACTATCATACTTAAAGATAAGTGGATAATCGGAAAAAGTATCAATTGACACTTTCATATCAATGAAAAACCCCCGTCTTTAAACTAGATCAATACTTTATGACACGTCCCTAAAATCATCTCCTTTGAAACATCATCCCGTAAATAAAAAGTAGTTTTATTACTGGTAAAGTTTTAAATATAAGTATTTATCTGTATTTTTATCATCTATACTAGTATTATAAAGAGGTAAAATTTTGTAAGTTTGTTTGTTTGTATGTTCGAGGTAATCTCAGGAATTATCAGTCCGATTTGAATAATTCTTATTGTAATAGATAGCCACATTCAACGGGAAGGTTATAGGCTATTTTGCATCCCGAAATCCCCACGGGGTTGTACCCGACAACGCGGAGAATACCGCGGGGCGCTAGTGTGTCAATAAAAAATTTATCTTGAACTCAAAACATGAATAAATATAAAGACCTCAGGTGACAAACATAATAATGACATATTATGTTTGTCACCAACATATTATGTTTGAGGTCTTCTTTAAAATGTTACAATTGGATGCATTCTAATAATCATGCTAAGTAAAAGAGAACCTTCCTCATTATTTAGTCTTTTGTAGTAAGTTCCTTAAATTTAGTAAAAGAAGAGTTAAAAGTATTTACATATCATTAAGATGAAATAGTGAATAGCTTGATACGTGTGGGTGTTGCACAATTAATGGTACGATACGCCCCTACACATTTAAAACCTACGCCGTAGCGGCTACGTATATACTACGAACAAGTTGGCGTAGTTCTGTCGTAGGCTCTCGTAGGCATTGTTTGAAGCAAATGAAAGTAAACTAAAACTCATAAATATAATTACAGAAATGTTCTTCATTTGGTATTTATTTACAAATATCAAATATATTCTAATAAAACATACAATTCACTATCAAAATCAATCTAAAAATAAATTCCAACCCCAACCAATAAACGTTAAACAAAGGAAGCGAAACATAACCACGGCCGTAATTACGGGTTTGTAAAACTGCAGTGTATCAGATAAGAAGGTCGTATGTAATGACATTTGTTGGTGAATGGGCGTGATCAGGGATCGATGCAAGCGTGACGTCACGGGTTAGCCGCCCGCCGCCCGGTTATTGATCCCTTAACCTACTGTACGAACAATCCGGCACAGTTGTGTGTACGGATTTTTGGAGATTCTAATGTTAACGGACTTAGATTTAGAATGTTTACAATATAGTGGGTATTCAATTAAAGTATTCGAATAAGTATGTTTATAAATTAATGTATATAACTAGAAATGTTTGGGTTATATTATGCATTTATTTATTTAGCACAGCCAGTATAAGTTACATTATAAAACTTATAACACTTTTTTAGGAGCCATAATGTCAAATAGTAGTCAAATATAATGATAAAACTTTAAAAAATCGTTTTTTAATAACCAATTTCAACAATATAAAATCATTTAAAAAAAACATTGCAAATTTAAATTTAAATTGCAATTGCATTTAAAACTGATTCAAAACCTTTATCCGGAAGCTCATTTTGCCGCTGAAATATTGTATAAAATTGTTTCAAATTCACAAGTAGTTACACGCACCGGAAATATTCAGATGTGTTGACTGATTGACATGGAAACATTATTTGAAGTTCTGGAAACTGAAGACTGCAAATGATTTTTGTTTATAAATAAAAGCAAGCTTTTTTAAACATCTATTTAAACGTCATGTTTAAAACTGGAAATTAGCAAAAGAAAAATAGGTATAAGTTATTCTTCTCTAGCAACGTTCTGCTGGTCTACTCGCTATGTACATGTTCCCGTAGGAATTTGAATTGGAGTTCCAGAAAAAAGCACGTTAAATACAACAAAATCCCTATTCTTCAGCTTTATTATAGCAGCGATCCGCAGTTATCGCCGCACTGTGCGCGATCCTGTGAAGATGTCGGGATGTAAAATGGCATATAACCTTTCCATTCTAGCTATTCATTACAAAAATAATTATTCAAATTCAAAAAATAAAATAAAAAAACTTGAGAGGTGTCAAGGGACACCCGGATGGAACGTAGTTTATTAATTATCAACAAAAATAATCGTCGCGACACCACACTGTTCAATGCGAAATAGAAAGACGAAACGAAAATATCTAGCTTGCTTTCTATAAGTGAGAGAGAGACAGACAATGGCCTGAAAAGAAAATGTTTAATAGCACATTCCATTGTTACTACAATTTTGCATAATTTTGCTTGTTTCGTTTGTATTGTCGGATTAGTAGTTTCTACTAGAAATTCTCACGGGAACAACGCGGTTAAAACCGCGGAGCGCTGCTAATACGCGTATTATTATGGAGTTACTTCTGTTACAGTATTGTGATAGTACATACCTTTATATTCAATACATCAAAGCTAACAATAATTGCCTTCAAATTGATTTGCCGAAGAACTTCCTAATTGAATAATTGGAATAATATTGCTGAATTTTGAGGAAGCGACTCCAAGAAAAACAAAACATTAGCATGAACATTTCGTGATGTCTCCACTAAAGTGATATATAACGTGACGGGAGCATAATTTGCCTTGCGAAGCACTTTATTTTACCATGTTCCTCCATTTAAATGTTTGCATGATATAGTGGAAATATGAGCAGTTTGACAAGACAAGAGATGGTTATTTTTTGTTTTTATCATCCCTTGAATATAAGAAATCAGTATACGAGTATATAAGTAAATCTCATTTTCATAAGCATATCATCTGAATATTTTAAAATAAGCTTAAATCAAAAACTTGTTGAAAATATTGAATAGAATACTCGTATGAATATGAATGACATTGAATAGAAATTCCAGAGTTATGTAAGTTAAACAAATCAAATAAAACAGTTTGCAAGCTGTAATTAAATTGAACTCATAGCATTACCGAAAGTTGAAAGCTTGGGTCGCGTATCTTCGGCATTTTTGCCTTGAATAATGTATCTCGCAGATGTACTTGGCGTTGCCGGGTTGGACTAACAAACCACTACTTAAAACTATTCTGAAACGTGCCCGGGAATTGGGACTGCGCTTAATTAAATCTTTCGTTCTTGTTTCGAAGTTTTTAGCGATGAACGGGACCCAGTTTTCAGGCTCATTCATTGCATTTAGTATTTGTAGTTTATACCTACTTATCTACTTAGCAAGAGGTTTATTTCTTGTTTGTTTGAACGGACTCATTACAGAAACTATTTCTTTTTGGAACGAAGTTCCTTATGGCGCGTTGCGAAAGGGGGCTAGACGGAAAAAATGGTAACGACATTTTTTAGGCCAGAGAGGGACAGACAGAGAAACTTGCGCACGCCAGAGAGAGACAGACTGAGAAAACTGCGCGAGAGAGACAGACAGAGAAACTTGTGCACGCCAGTGTCTCTCTCTGACTAAATGCAATGAATGAGCCTGAAAACTGGGTCCCGTTCATCGCTAAAAACTTCGAAACAAGAACGAAAGATTTAATTAAGCGCAGTCCCAATTCCCGGGCACGTTTCAGAATAGTTTTAAGTAGTGGTTTGTTAGTCCAACCCGGCAACGCCAAGTACATCTGCGAGATACATTATTCAAGGCAAAAATGCCGAAGATACGCGACCCAAGCATTCAACTTTCGGTAATGCTATGAGTTCAATTTAATTACAGCTTGCAAACTGTTTTATTTGATTTGTTTAACTTACATAACTCTGGAATTTCTATTCAATGTCATTCATATTCATACGAGTATTCTATTCAATATTTTCAACAAGTTTTTGATTTAAGCTTATTTTAAAATATTCAGATAATATGCTTATGAAAATGAGATTTACTTATATACTCGTATACTGATTTCTTATATTCAAGGGATGATAAAAACAAAAAATAACCATCTCTTGTCTTGTCAAACTGCTCATATTTCCACTATATAATGCAAACATTTAAATGGAGGAACATGGTAAAATAAAGTGCTTCGCAAGGCAAATTATGCTCCCGTCACGTTATATATCACTTTAGTGGAGACATCACGAAATGTTCATGCTAATGTTTTGTTTTTCTTGGAGTCGCTTCCTCAAAATTCAGCAATATTATTCCAATTATTCAATTAGGAAGTTCTTCGGCAAATCAATTTGAAGGCAATTATTGTTAGCTTTGATGTATTGAATATAAAGGTATGTACTATCACAATACTGTAACAGAAGTAACTCCATAATAATACGCGTATTAGCAGCGCTCCGCGGTTTTAACCGCGTTGTTCCCGTGAGAATTTCTAGTAGAAACTACTAATCCGACAATACAAACGAAACAAGCAAAATTTTGCAAAATTGTAGTAACAATGGAATGTGCTATTAAACATTTTCTTTTCAAGCCATTGTCTGCCTTTGTGGCCAATTCAAATTCACGGGTCGAACGACGTATCATAATGTTTACACTTTTTCGTCTTATTACAATTCCATAAGGTTAAAAATTGACTGTGAGATCTTTGAGTTGCAGTGGTCGCGCAGAAATTACATCGTAAAAGAAGTAATTACTTGTAAGAAGTAAATATTTAGTTGCCTCGGTTCGGCAGTTTCGGTAGTACCGAATGTCCCGTTATTATTTTTGGTCCACAGTGGATACACCCTTGTCAAAGAGAACCTCACCAAGGTCCAGTTTCATTGTAACTGGACTAGAAACGCATACAAAACAACCGCCACAGAAACTGGGTCAAAACTAAATAACAAAATTGGTACATACATCAATGTTTGGACAAACGTCCAATCTATGCTATTTCGTGGTACAGAAATTGATTAAAGAATTTTAACAAATCTCTTTTTGCTGTGTGAGTTTGCTACGTGATATATATTTTAAGAGCATTACTGAGAAAACCTAATTTAATATCATGGTTTCAGAATAGTTTTATTTAGTACTTTTACTAATTTACGAATGTATTGGTAAACGTAGTTTAATTCTGCATCTAACTGTAAATGTGAGTCGAGATGAAATATGTGATAAATTATAGTAACTTGATAACTTTCCTAAATATTTAAGTAAGTTAAGAAGCAATCCTCAATAATGCAAGTGTATACTAATAATAACGCTTGAGAATTCGTTTTTTGTTCGTTTGAACGCGCTAATCGCAAAAACTACCCACCCGATTTAAATAACTGTTTTTGGAATGGATAGCTACATTCAACGGGAAGATTATATGCTATTTTTCATTCCGAAATTCCCACGAGGACGGGCACATCGCGGGTAAAACTGGGGCGCTACTAGTATGTCATAAATCACAAATGGAAACGTACCTTCATTAAAACACAAAATCATACGCCTAGGTTCGTTAACGTATACAAGTTATATAAAAGCCTCATCAAGACAAGAGTTACAACATAAATTTGTTTGATCATACATATTTCAAAAGCGCTTTACCCTTTTGAACTAAGGCAAGTCTAGCAAACATTATAATTATAACAATTATTTGGAACATTATGAGGGAATATGATATGGTTTCAACACAACCGCGTTACAAAGCACGGCAACTTGTTTTAATCACAAAAGGGCAAGATTCGATTACATTTGTGCAAGAACCTTAACTGTATATTGGTAACTTTATTTATTGACTAACAGCGTCCTGCGATTTTACCCATGTTGTGCCAATTCCCGTCAGATGTTTGAGATAAAAATTTTCTATAACGTATTCGTTGAATGGCTATCCAATACAAAGATAATTATTAAAAATAGCGCGCTTGAACAAACAAAAATAAAAAAATCAATTTGTTCAGCTTAAGACAGCTAAGAGTGTGTGAATTAAATAATATATATTACTAGCTGCGCCCCGCGGTTTCACCCGCGTTGTACCCGTTCCCGCGGGAATTTCGGGATGAGAAATAGATGTTGTCCGATTCTCAGACCTACCCGATATGCACACAAAATTTCATGAGAATCGGTCGAGCCGTTTCAGAGGAGTTCAACCACGGTACCCGTTCCCGCGGGAATTTCGGAATGAAAAATAGATGTTGGCCGATTCTCAGACCTACTCAATATGCTCACAAAATTTCATGAGAATCGGCCAAGCCGTTTCGGAGGAGTACGGGAACGAACATTGTGACACGAGAATTTTATATATTAGATAAGATATTATAAGTATAGATAACTCCGCATATTGGTATCTTTATAATCACAGTACACCAAGAGAAGCTAAGCAAGTAAAGCTAAGAAAACAAGTTGATACGTTCAAGTAGGTCAGTGGCCAAACTCGGTGTCGGAGTTTTTAGAGCCTCGGATATTTGTTAACGATTGAAACAACTGTAGCTAAAATTGAAATATAGCTTTGTCAAGGTGTGGTTTTGGAGACGTTTGTGTCATTTGTTTATATTACGTCTGAATGACAGTTAGCGATGAAGTATTCCGTGAAAATAATTAAACTGAAACACAGGACGATCGTGTTCAGGCTGTTGTAAAATTATTATAGACCTCTTAGCATATTTGAGTTATAATTGAATTAAAGATTTTAATAAATATTTTTAATTTGTTAATTAAATGCAATGTTACAATGATAAGGGTAGGTATTCCTTTAATATACTGTTGCCGTTGCACAGCTGTACCCACGATGAAGAGGAACCAAAGACCTTCAATAAAACTAGTTACATCACTATACATTTTATCGTTTCTACAAAAGCACACATGTGTAAATAACGGTCCAGTAACCAAACCTATTAGAATTCAATTTGAAATAGGGAACTAATAGCTATAGAGAAATAATAAAATGGTTCTCATACTCAATTACTCGCAGAAATGAATTTGATTGAATATTACCGCAATACACATTTAATAATAAAAACAGATATTTAATTTTAATTTCTACAATCAATTTATAATTATCTTGATTTGATTCTGAGTAGATATGTAAGATTTACGTAAGATCTTCAGAAAAGGAAATAGCAATTCTACATTGTACTAAATGAAGTTTGCGCAACCTATTAGAAAACTATTGACAGAATTTTCATTCAGTTTCCACCAAAATATAGAAATAATTCAAGAGACAATTTGAAATTTCAAGAGACTACTTTCGAAATTTAAAGCAAGGCTGTGTAGGTCGCCATTTCTTAATAATAAAATAGATTCCGTTGAATAATTTTACAGTAGCTCGTGTAAAAAGGTGCATTTGCAGAAATTGTAATAATTACACTGCACTATAATTTACCTGTCCAGGTTATTCTGTTAGCCTTCCGTTAATACTATATATTCAAATGACATGTGTAACTAATTAATGAATGCAGAAGACATTGAAAGCCGTGACCTTTAAACCGTATAACCGTAAACAGTAAATGGCACCTGCACTTATATCCTTGTAATTACACATGTGCATGTTCTTGTGGGAATTAAGAATGTGGCTTTCCATTACAATAATAATTATTCGAATCAGACCGGTACTTCCCTAGATTAGCCCGAACACAAACAAACATGTACTCGTATGATGAACGCACATTTCTCCGATGACATCGAATGGATCGATGCACTCACATTCTGACAAGTGCTCGCAATCTGACACAATTTGTGTTGGAATACAGTAGGTACAAATGATAGGTGTGATCAATATTGAAGCAATAGGCAATAGGCTAGTTTGTTTGAAGAATGAATCGGATAGATTGAAGTTCTGTATCATACGAGTAATAATCATTAAATTACTCGTATGATACAGATACCGGAATGCTAAATTGTTTATCGTAAAAAACAAAGATTATTTATATTTTTAGGAAATAAATTCGACTAAAATATTAAAGGCCCGTGACACGTGAACGCCAATTAGGACACGTGACATCAGTCCCTCACTCCTTCTCAACTTCGTCTATACATAGCACGGACAAGGACAAAGGAGGTACCAATTTACAAGGTGCTTTTAAAGCTGTGACGTCACACCATACGATCTGACAGTTCAGGCCGTTTTTGAGAAGAATTTATTCTCAAGATAATCAGTGTTAATGAGCGCAATTCGGCGACATTAGGATTAAACTATATTTAGTGGGAAAAAAAATTGTTAGGCCAAAATTAGTTAAAAGCTATTCCGTGTTTCCTTCAAACTAAAACAGATTTTGATGGACAACTATATTTGTATACTAGCTGACCTGGCAAACGTTGTTATCACTACATAGTATAAAATAAAGTCGTCTCTTTTTCGTGTCTGTCTGTTTGTCTGTCTGTATGCTTAAATCTTTAAAATTACGCAACGGATTTTGATGCGGTTTTTTGTAATAGGTAGAGTGATTCAAGAGGAAGGTTTTTATGAAAAAAAATTCCCGAAATTACCACAGGAACGGGCACAACGCGGGTAAAACCGCGGGGCGCTGCTAGTGCCATATAAACATAAACGAGTGGACTACCTTTAACATTTCGGGGGATGAAAAATAGATGTTGTCCGATTCTCGATATGCACATAAAATGTCAATCGGTCAAGCCGTTTCAGAGAAGAACTACAAACACCGCGACACGAGAATTTTATATATAAGATGTTTGTCAAGTACATATTTCACGATTGATTAAAGATAAAACACAAACAAATCCCTCGACCTAATTATAATCGCGATGTTACCTGACGATTAAATTTCAATCAATTTGACGTTTAATAACTTAATTCTGATAGAAATGTTACTAAAAGTGTGCAGCCGAATACGTTTTAAACAAATATAGTAACTAAAATAATCGTTTCAGTGTACTATGTTTCAAATTAGTTTAATCGTGTAGCCATCCGAATACCAAAACCTGGTTTGTCAGGACTAAACTTATTTGAGTGAAAACTGAACTAACAAGCGTGTCACCGAATAGCGTCCATTGTACGATAATTGAAAAAAAATATTAGTTTTATTACCTAGTTAATTAGTTAGTTAGTAGCCTATTCTTTCAGTGCGGTCAGTCTTTAGTTGTGTTTCTTTCGGTGAGCAAAGAAGATGAAAAGTGCGCTTTGAATTCCATTCGGCTGAGATAAGAGTGCATTCCTCATAAGCTATTGTTTAGATCTTTCAGTTTAAAAGCTCAATAAAATTTTCGTTGAACTCGTGCGTCGCACTTGTCTAACAAACTTCTTTACAATTAATCACTACATAGTATAAAATAAAGTCGTCTCTTTTTCGTGTCTGTCTGTTTGTCTGTCTGTATGCTTAAATCTTTAAAATTACGCAACGGATTTTGATGCGGTTTTTTGTAATAGGTAGAATGATTCAAGAGGAAGGTTTTTATGTAAAAAAATTCCCGAAATTCCCACGGGAACGGGCACAACGCGGGTAAAACCGCGGGGCGCTGCTAGTTACCTTATAAATTCACTCAAACTCAACGTCACCTTAGATTACTTAGCTTTGGAGATAGGGTGTATTATTTGCCTTTGACAAGATAAACACGGTGCGCTGAAGGTGAAACACGTTGGAACTGTCAGTAGCAGAGTTCACTGGGGCTTCTCAACAGGGAATTAATTAATGCCTTGGTAAATTTAAAAGTATACTTAAGTATAACTCCACAAATATTTATATTTCGTGTCAATAACACTCGTTACTAAACATATGTTATGAAGTGTTGTGTCTTGCTCTTTGTAAAATAGATTATGTATGAAAAGGGACGAACAATTTGATAGCTAAAATGGTAATAAGCGAATGACTTTTAGCTTTTAATTAAATGTTAATTTGTAATAAACATTTAAAGCTGACGTTACGTTTAGTTGACGGAAAAGTTTGTTCCGACTACTCGTATGTTAAGTAATTTATACGGCGGATCTATACTAATATTATAAGAAAAAAATGTATTTTTTGTTACTTTCTATGTTACGGCAAATTTTAAGAACTATTCCTTCGATTTACATTATTATTTTTGTAATGAATAGCTACATTCAACGGGAAGGTTATAGGCTATTTTTATCACGAAATTACCACGGGAACGGACACTGGCAAAACCGCGGGGAGCTGCTAGTATTATCTTAAATTAAATCTAAAGTACGTATAGACACAATTACTGTTAATGAAAAGCTTAATGGGAATCTTTTTTTTGCATTGTTATCATTCAAACTTTAACCATGAATAGTGCAAAAACAACGAACAGTCATTCGCTTTCGTGCCAAGTTGTTGAAAAACAAATAATTAAAATATGCTGGTTGTCAGTGTCGGTTATCAGGATCACGGGACACCTTGTTTGTAACTTTAAGTCACTGCTAAGTTGACAAACCAAATTGATAACCTCCTTTTAAAGTCAGTAATAAAACTAGCCGTTAAATTGCATCGACCGAAGGCTTTCATGTCACCGACGGCAAATAACAGTAATTGTAAATGAAATGGATTAAACGTGATGTTGGTCTCACAGAAGGGATCTTTTTGTATTTGAACTAGCTATTAGCAGTGCCCTTCGATTTCACTCACGACCCTCTGCCTCCTCTCTGGGAAGGTCGAAATGAAGGTTAAGGTTCGGTACTCAAAGGGTAAATATGGGACCCAATTACTAAGACTTTTTTATATTTATCAAAAAGTTGACACAAAAAATATATTTGTTGGCAATATTAAAGGAAACAAGGAGGCTGAGAACCGACCGTATTAGACCGTGTCGGAGGCCTTTAGGCGGTCTAAAAACTCCGATTTCAGGGTTGGCCACTTACCTACTCGAGCTTACTTTACTAATATTAATTAGTTTGATTTGATAAAATTGATTTTTTGTTTGTTTTAGCACGCTAACCTCAGGAACTGTCAATCCGATTTCAATATTTTATAATGGATAGCCAAACTCAAGGGGTACGCTATACGAGGCCATTGTCTATGTCTACGGGAACGGGTACAATGAGAAAAAAAGCCGAGGGGCGTTCCTAGTACTTATATGAAAATTTTCGACGTTTCAATAATTATTAAAACAATTACGATATATACATTGTACACATTGCTATAATTACGCCAATTTCCCTTGTCTCAAGATTTTATAAACAAATAAACAATGAGAAGATAATTGTATATCCGTTTGACGTATTCAATTTGGTGCGCAATCCCTTACGAATAAGGAAATTATTAAATACGGAAAGCTGCTTCCTTTGTTTACCTGTGACAGCCGCCTGTTCTCAATACGGGGCTGAGCAATATCCACGTCCCCTTTTCTTAGAGTTCACGTTGTTCGGGAATTTGATTAAAGTTACTTGCAGCCTCTGACACCATTTATTTCCTACTTCATTTGTAAATGTAGTAGAGCTAGTCGAGGGACGAAAATTATGCTTTTGCCTTCTCCTTTTGCAAGTCTGCTTACTGTTCTATTATTGATATAAAATATATTGTTATAATAATCTGAGGAGATTATTCATTCTTAACTCGCTTGTCTCTAGAGCTAGTAATTGGATTTAAAAATGTATAAAGTACTTGATTTTGTAATAACATGTTAAATGATAACTTTGTATTTAAACTTTGATTTCACACTCATTTACAAACACGTACTTAGGAAAAACTGTAAGAAACAAGGGCAGTTTTGAGTAATCGAGCTATACCTGTATAGCACCAACATATACGAGTAAGTCAAGTAAAAAATTAGCCTTTAATGTCAGACTGCTAGGCAAAGGCCTCTCATCTCAATAGTACAGCGAGCTCCCTTGTAGATATGAATAACGATATATGTACATATAGTAAACGTACTCACAAGGGTTTTTTCGCGTTAGAGAGTTAATAAAGCAAGTCATAACTTACTTTTTATAGTATGTTTACTATGTGTACAATACGCGTAATTAAAAAAAAAAGATATATGTACATACCATCTAGTCAGACATCCGTTTCAATGGTCTCAGCAGCGACGGCAGCGTGTAGGTTGTTGACGCGGACGGTGCAGAGGCGGCGACGGGTGGTGTCGCGGCGAGTCGCGCCGCTGGCCTCCGCGTGCTCGCGGGCCGCGCGCGCTGCCTGCGCAGCTTGCTGCTTCTTCAGCTCGCGCTGTTGCAACTACGTCACATACCAACGTTACTACTACGAGTGAAGTTAAAATGTGAAGAGGGAAGCCGAACAGCGAAGAGCTAACCCGAAAATCGAATAGCGAACCCGATAATGAAATAGCGAAAACGAACTTTGTATTCTGTATCGATAAGCGAAGATGATCAACAAATAGTTATATCGCACAGCGAAGAGTGGAGCATACAGTGTGTTATTGCATAGCGATGATAACACAATGTTTGCTACACTAACACTGCGTTAGTAAAATAATGCTCATAGCTCCATAATCACCGGCTTCGCTCTTACACCAAAACCTGCAATGACGTAATCCGTGCAAATCAGTGCTAGAATTTTAGTGGCACAACAGAAAATAAAAACATACAGAATAATCCCCCTTATGACTAGTCAGAAGACAATCGCTCAGCAGTTCTATAACTAACTAAAACTATCTAAGGTAGGTATATGATGCTGATGCTTACTTGGTTCAAACGCAGCATGTCCTGGTGTTCTAGGGCTGCTATGTCATCGCAGTTGCCGGCCTCCATGGTGGCCTGTTGTTCCAGCAAGACCTTCTCTTCTTCCCGGAGGCGTTGCAAGTTTTCCTCCAGGTTAGGATCTGCCACCATGGCCGACTCTTCAAGCTCCATCATATCGGATGAGGAGTCCTCGCTAACTGATGATTTCTTTTGGATAGGTCCTGAAACTGTTGGCAGGGTTGACGTAAACTGGTGGAGAGTTGCGTTCTTATCAGTTGGGGGTAAATTTTTAAGTGTTTGAAATATTTTTTGTGTGACTCATTAATTTACTAATAATTATGATCATAACCTTAATGATTTTTGAGTAGCCAATTTAGTTAGTACTGATACATATTTAATTATATTTTTTTAGTTTCCTCGTCACTGTAATCTTCAGTGAACGAAAAGCCTTTGCCCAGCCAGTGGGAGCATAGGTTATTGCTATTTTATTTCGATAGTTAACTTGCATTTAAATCAATGTCAAAAGTAATTTATCTATTGAACTTTTACCCGCAACTGATAAAACAACTGACAAAGTAATATATTCATTAGTTAGTAATGATATGACCTCACACCTCTTGATACTATTATTAGTCTAGCCTTTGACTTCAAAGATAAGCTTGAACTAATAAAATACAAGATGAATTTCCAACGTTCCTTATAAATATTTATCTAGCAGATTTCAAGTTATTCCATGATTAGCTTTGGCCTACTTACTTTGTTATAAAGAAAAATATTCACCAACTTATAAACACAACTTATAAAAAACCAAAAAGAAATAATAAATAACAAAAAATAAAATGAAAGTAATTAACTATTTTTATTTGTCTATTTTTACATCACTTAACATCTACTTATGTACACCAAACACTCGTCTCCCTTAACTTAATATCACATTGATCGTCTCTGTCGATTGTCTTTAATAGTTTATTATTAATAAATTATTAATAGTTATTATAATAATAATGGCACTGTACGGTCATGGATCAGGACCGACCTCGTCCTCATCCTTGCTACCTGAAAGTTTCAAAATAATAACCAAATAAATAAAAGAAATGCACATAAAAAGGTAATAAGCAAAGAAATGATAAACTGTTTTATGATTATACAATAAAGAAAAGACAAAAATAAAAAATGCACTATTTTTATATCGATTCACAATTTTTGTTTATATATTGGCGTTTTGTAATTTTTTTTTGTTGCGGTCTCAATACTCTTGTTCTGATAATCTTATGTGTAATAACTTATATCGGACGATTTATTCCGACACCAGGGATGCCCAACTTATACGAACTTACTTTTGGAAAAAATCCATGTAAACTTACTTAGATAAGGTTCGCCCATGGTCCCGGGCAGGTACGGACAGCTGGTGACGTGGTTGAAGTTCTGTGACTGCATCTCCTCCTGGTCCGTCTCTCGATGGTAGAAGTAGTTGAAATTGGAAACGATAACTGGCACCGGCAGGGCGATGGTGAGCACACCAGCGATCGCGCAAAGCGACCCCACGATCTTCCCCCAAACGCCCACAGGCCTATACGAAAACAACAATATAACAACCACCCACACTCACACATACTGCGCAGAGAAACCAAACAACATTAACCTTCAAAAGCTTTTTGTACAGTTTCTCTACACAGTATCCAAAAAATATCATGCTTTAAGTTAAGTGATGATGTGCATGCGGTAAATTCGAATACATACCTTTATACATGTACTAACTTCGGGAATGATTAAATTAATAAAAAGGAGCTTTTAAAATGAAATAGTAAATCGCATTGCAATAATAAGTACCAATTTCATTCGTCACCTTCCATACTCGCAAGCATGCCGCATAAATGCGACATTCCTAACATTTCGCACTGCGTTCGCCAGCTGCCATGCCCAAAACAAACAATTGTGTGGACTAATATTGCATGTACAAAATACAAGTTTTGCTTTAGGCATGGCGCGTATACATTACATATTATCAATTAAAAACGGGAAAACTAAAATGGAAAACCTAAAACATGTATATCTTAACATAAATGAACTAAAAGTGATAAGGACGGTGTCACTCCTACAGTGATGAAGTTCCCTTCATGCACTAACAACAAACATATAAACAATCATAACACTATCGAAAATGGTGTGTAAGCCTATGAATCAGAAGCTAACAGAAACAAAGCAAAAATGATTATATCTGAACACCAATTTTACATAGTAGCAGTACGTGTAAAATTCACCACTCGTAACGGTGTCGGCTCGAAAATGGACCGCATTCCAACTGAATGGTGGACAGACAAATGATAGTTGGAACGCTGAACAAGCAACATAATGAGAACGCCCTCTAATGAAGAAGTAATGATAGTGTGAACGCGTGCGCGCAGTGGATCTCCACCATTTTCGATAAGCTAACGTGAACATCGCCACAACACCGAAACACAGTACGTATACGAGTACGAGACACATCGAGAACGAGTAGCGAAGCGACAGAGAGGTACGGTGCCGTTCACTCGGACGCGCCGACGCGCCTGTCACATACTGATACTGACGAAGGAGCCGCCGCGACCGAACGTGGCCACACTACTAGGGCGGTTCTTTCACATTCATTATATATGGTTTTATGGGCGATTGTCACACACCGACGACAGTGTTTCGATCTTAATGTCACGGTAATACACTGCACGGTAAACAATTATAACGAGTCCACTTCCATGTAAAATTGTATCAGTTCAGGAAGAAAATGATGACAAAAGACGGTTAATAAAATAATATCAAGACAAAGGAACCTTCCAACGTGCAATAGGTAGTAGAATCGTAAAATGTGAATATAAAAAAGTGATGGTGATCGGTTTAGTTCTAAGCGAACCGAAGAGTAAACCAAACTGAAGCGAATGTATATAGTTACATGATGTGGCCAAAGGAAATTACAATCGTGTTAAGATGTCGATGTAAGATCGTGGGCTAAAATGAATAATGACGAGAAGGCAAAGATAAAACTTAGTGTGAAGTCACTGTATCATACGTCATGTCTCCGTATCCTACGGTCGTCATTGTCACGACCGCCCACCAAAACGCATCGGGTATGGATTTGAAGAAACTGTTTTCACTTCCTGCTTCAGCGAAGTACACCGCGGACGAAAACAGCACCACACCTTTAAGAACAAGCACACACCGACAGAGATAGGTAGAGTGCGACATATAGTGGCGGGAGAGCGGCGGGCGAGCGAGCGCGGGTGGCGGCGGGTAGGGAGGGGTGGTAGGGGGTTACCTCATGTCTCCATAGCCGACGGTCGTCATCGTAATGACGGCCCACCAAAAGGCATCGGGGATTGAGGAAAAATTTGTATCGAGGCAATCTTTGTCCGCAAAAAAGACGGCACTGGAGAACACGACAACCCCTGTGAACACAAGACGGGTTGTGCACGAAGTCACGAGTCCACAGCCGCCGCGCACATGACGCGCTCCAGTTGAAACGCTTCGCCTTCCTCTCGCTTTTCCTACTATTGTTATACGAATCGTAATCCGATGGTTATATCATTTATGCAGTTTTTTTTGCAGCTTTTTGCATTTTATTTAAATGTAATGAAAAATAACACTCACCGATAAACAGGAAAAATATCAAAAGTCCAAGCTCACGCATCGAAGCTTTGAGCGTCCGTCCCAAGATCTGCAAGCCTTTTGAATGACGTGACAGCTTGAAGATCCGGAACACCCGCACGAGCCGGATGACACGCAGGATGGCGAGACTCATGGCTTGATTGGTGGATTTATCTTGCGGAGAAACAGGAGCTCGGGGCAAGTTCAGGGTGTCCTCTTCTTCGGCCACGACTGTTGCGAGGGTGATGAAGTACGGGATGATGGCGATGATGTCTATTATGTTCATGACGTCCCGGAAGAAGTTAAATTTATTCGGACACGCCAAAAACCGTACTATCAACTCGAACGTGAACCAGATGATGCAAAGAGTTTCAATCAGGAAGAAGGGATCGGTTATGTCGGGAACTTCGTCTTCTTCAATCTTAGTGCCGTTTGTGGTGGTGTTGAACACTTTGTAATGCTTGAACTCGGGCAGGGTCTCCAGGCAGAAGATGACGATGGAAAGCAGGATGACGAACACGGAGATGATGGCGACGACGCGCGCGGCTTGGGAGCTCTCGGGGTATTCGAAGAGTAGCCAGATTTTGCGCTGGCGTTCGTTGGAGGGCAGGGGCTTCTCCTCCTCCTTGATGAAGCCCTCGTCCTCGCTGTAAACATGTAAAGAGGTTACTTCCACCCTCCGAGCAATTCATCCGAATGCTGTGATACAATCTTACCGGAATTTGTTGGTGGCTTGTTCTCCGAGCTCGTAAAACTTGATCTCCTCAGAGAATACGTCTAGTGGTACGTTGACGGGGCGACGCAAGCGCCCCCCGCTTTGGTAGTAATAAAGTATGGCGTCGAATGACGGCCGGTTCCGATCAAAGAAATACTCGTTCCTAAAACAAGGCATTAATTTCAAACATCACGCTCGTATACTGTTATTTGTAACTGTTGGTTATTTCAAGAAAACGCTATTTACCTCAAGGGATCAAAGTATCGTATTCGTCTCGATGGATCCCCAAGTAGTGTTTCTGGGAATTGATTAAGTGTCCGCAATTGTGTTTCAAACTTCAGCCCACTCACCTGCGCAAAAAAACAAGTGCTTTAAGTAATGAAGTTCGTTTGGTCTATCGATTTAAAAACAGAGGCAATACGTGCCTTACGAAGCACGGTAGCGCTCAGATAGACATGCATGCCACTATCGACCACCAAGTAGGGGCTGAGCTGACCGTTGCACGAGTGCATTGATAGTTAGATTATTCGTTTCCTTACTTTTGAAACGAATCTCGATATAAAAGTCAAACTATTCTCTATTTTTAAAGTGAAATACATGTAGAATTTTCTATTCAACTTGGAAACAAGCGACAACGTCCAAAATAGTCGTATCTCCTTGACCTTTCCTTTGTGTTAAAAAGATTTCTAATCTTAGTCGTTTGTTTATGGACAAATGTAGAATGCAACTGTTCTAGTTCGTGTTTACTACATGGCAGACGACAACAAACGTCCATTAGCGGATATTTTTATTTAAGCAACATGATATTTCCTCTATTCTGGTTGCTCTTGACCAGTGATCTATATCGATTTTAAACCGAAACCTTAACTCGTGCCTTTATATGATTCCGTGCTTCGGAGGGCACGTTAAGCCGTCGGTCCCGGTTACTTTCTACGGATAGTAGTCGTTACATGAGCCATGTCAGAGGCCTTTGGCGGCTCAATAACTCTGACACCAGGATTGGTCAGGTTGACCATCCACTCGATAAGAAGAAGAAGATCTAATATTTGTTAACACATTGCTATATAAGTTCTGTCTGGTTTGTTAACACTCCTATTAAAGTATGTAGTTCGATATTTAAATTTAAATATTTGAAGCTTTAACTATTCGTTTGATGTTTTGAAATTCAATATTGTTGTGAATTAACAGTTTAGTTTTCAAAGTTGTTGATAAATAAACAGTAAATAAAAATTGTTGTAACTGAGACTGTTAAAACAAAATATCAGTAAAAAAAAACAAAGTACTGGGGATAGGTTTCACTAAACTAGATAAATTTAATTGTTTACTATTACAGTATTTTGATAGACTTTAGTGAAACTTTACACTCGTACAAAATAATTGTTTACTATAGGAACCGTAATTTAATTGTATAAAACTGGATTTTAAAATTGAGGAAAATTAATTACAAATTCAGGGCTCAGTGGCATTATTATGAAATAGGTATTATTCATGCCGCTAATTGGAAATCAAATTGGTAGGTGGCATAGACTTAGGACTTGAGTCAATCTCTCTCTATCTGTTGTTAGTTTGGGGTATGTGTGCTTGTGTGTTTCGTTGTGATATCGTAGCTATCAGTGTACTGACTTTGGTCTAGTGTGATAGACGGAATCATTAAACCTAACAACTGCAAATAATTATGATTATTTACCGAATGAGTAAACACAAGACGTGTAATCTATATTTAGGTTTTAAACCGCTGTTAATAGACGGTCATGGAATGCAGTCATTCATTCAAATCGCTGCTCTTTAGAATAATGATTATCTAACAAGTACTGTTAGGTTTATAAGTTTTATTACTCAAAGCTGGTATGAAGCAAAAAGGATGTATAACAGCATATATGTAGAACCTAATCCTTATATCTAATCTTATTAAGAAAAATTATGATTTCTTTTCATATTGACGATAAGGGACCAATCCAAAAAGGTCACTACAAATTCCAAAAGTCACTAAAAAATGTAAGACACTACTACATAATACTCGTAGTAATGGCCTGTAACCGTTAAATCTGCTATGACAACGCCAAAACCTCTACGCTCACTGAATATCTCAAATTCAATGAGAATTACCCGTCACCACGTTCAATTCACCACGTAATAGTGACCATCGTAATCATCCGAACCATTAAATAAACACGACTAATTACAACACAATACAGTCAAAGTATATTCAGACAGTAAAGTAATTTGATTGCTACAAAATGTTCAGCCCAGTTCAGTTCGGTTAATGTTATTTGAACGTTAATCTCAAATGTAAGGCTAGCGTAGTGGAAAAGCAATTATTTTAAGAACCGAACATTAAAACGAATGTAAATAGTGTATGAATGATTACAGAGATACATAAACAACGATACCGGGCAGATAAACAATTAGGTTGGTTGTGAGTGTGTTTTATTATTATAGGTACACGTAGTGCGAACAATTAGTTACGACTGCGATATAAATAGTCAAATGCAAGTATTTTTCAAGGTGTTTGACCGAATGACTGGAGTCGATAACGCAACAGGTGGGAATCATCGAACGTTTTCACCAAACGATGCTCGCTTTTACGAGCCTTTGTTTGACATGTATCATCGTAACCCTTCAAGCCGAATGCCGGTGGCATGCCATACGTCACTTGAACAATGAAATTCATTTTAAGTAAACAGCGTGTTTTGTACTCGTATAATATTCGTTTATTTTAGTTGTCCGACCTACTTAGCGGAAGGAGTCCGTCAGTCAGCATCGCGCCATTAGGTGCAGTGCACATCGTAACAAACCGTGTAAACGACCGGGAGCCGTGAAAAATTAATCGAATCAATATTTACAACCGTCGCGAATATGCGTTACTGGCATAAATTAATTTTACGATGCGAGCGGCGAGCGTGCGTTTCACACAATATTTCTTTCGTCGGCGCGGATGTTACTTCGCGGCTGGCAATGGACGTGGCCAAAAATACATTTTACTGTGAGTTTCCCAAGGGCGCGAGTGAGCGGCGCGCGGGGCATGCACCGCCTTCCCCGGACGCACAATTTCATTATTTTTCCGGTGTAAATGTTGACCGCAAGTCGGTGAACACACGGCCGCATGACGCGACGGGACGCGGGACGCGGTTGGCCTGCGGTCACTCGCGACGCCTTGTACAAACATTCACACTTTTATTATACACAATTTAGGTAAACTACATTCAAGACATTGTTGTATATTTTTAAAGACTGTGCTGTAATGTGGAAAAGCCGTAAAATGTTTTAATATTTGACATGTTAATATACATTAGAGTCGGTATTAATAAAGCTTTCTGAAAACCAAGTTATGGGTGCATTAGGTGTATTAGCAGTGATATATTATATTGGCGAGGCTGGCTGGAGCCGGGTCGGCGCAGTCCGCAGGATGAGACACCTTGACCCACATTCGTCCCGGCGACCTACATAAGGACCGGAGATATGATACGTCATTGCTGGAGAAATATCGCACCGAGATGCTCACAAACTGGGTTACGGTCAGACTTCGCTATTTCATTACACTTTTACGCACACACTTCAAATAAACTAGATCTTCTCCGAGTCCCATTTCATAATAACAACGAATCTACGAGTAGGTATTTTACGTAGGTAGTAGGTAGGTACGTAGTTTGTCCAAAAACAAAGATGTAGATGTAGATAAGGCTGATGAAGGAATTTGGTTCGACAAATTACCCCGAATAATGTTATTTTGTACGGACCATCAGTATTTCGTGTGAATTTTTGTTAACGATAAAAATAGTTCCATTTCAATTTCAAAGATACTCAAATTACTTTAAAATGAATTAAAACAAGAAGTTCACAACCACATGGAAAAAATATGCCTCTTATTAGATTTTAATAAGATAACTACAATATCAATATTGAGCGAGAATCTCCGGACGTGAGTTTAAAATAATATTAGTGATCATGATTTGGGATCAGTAGATTGTAGATCACTTCACACCTCGTCAAAACAATATATAACTTCCTCGACACAAATATGAGGTGGCGGTGTTTTAAAATACATAGAATAAACGGGTCGATTTCAGATGAGATCCAATTTATTAAGGACTTTATTCATAAAAGCTTATTAACATCATTCCAGACACACGCTATTGTACAATGAGCAAAAGAGACAAATATTTTATAGCAGTGTTTTATTTAAAGAGCTTTTAAGAAGTATTTGTTTTTTGTCATGGAATTCGGCTTTGTATTTTATTTTAAGTAGAATAAAATAACGTTTAACTTTTATTTAATAATAATTGGATCAATTTAGTATTTCTTTTTCTTTTTTCTAGTTAGAATTCTTTAACAATCTCTATCATTCTTGTCTACACTTATATAAAAAGCTGAAGAGATTTTTGTTTGTTTAAACGCGTTAATCTCAGAAACTACCAATCCGATTTGAATAATTATTTTTGTAATATATATTACTAGCAGCGCCCCGCGGTTTTACCCGCGTTGTGCCCGTTCCCGTGGGAATTTCGGGAATTTTTAAACATAAAAACCTTCCTCTTGAATCACTCTACCTATTACAAAAAACCGCATCAAAATCCGTTGCGTAATTTTAAAGATTTAAGCATACAGACAAACAGACAAACGACAAACAGACGCGACTTTGTTTTATACTATGTAATGATGTCTATTTCTATCTATCTACCCACAGTCAATAGAAAGCTTATAAGCTATTTCATCCTGATATTCCAACGGGAACACGCACAACGCGAGGAAACCCACGGGGCGCTGCTAGTTGTTTTTATAATTTAGTTTGCGAGAGCACGAAGTACCATTTGAAAAGTTAAACTTCATTACGTAGACAATATTATACGAAAAGCTTTACATGTTGTCATCAGATAGCGGATCGAGTCGAACCCAAACAGTAGCAGACCTTCCATCACGATAACAGCTGTTTAAAAACAAACACTAAAAATAAAACTGCAAGAGGGTGGGTGGCAACAATCTCAACACAACTCGTGGCGTTACATCGATCTCTGGGATTCCGAGCCGATGATTGGATTCCTTCCTGTTTTAACCGACTTGCAAATAGGAGGAGGTTTCTTTTCTATTCTATGTTTTATTTTATTTTACACTAATTTAATAAAGCTGAAGAATTTGATTTTTTCACATAATTTTTTACATTTAGTATTGTGATTTTTTGTTCGTTTAAACGCCCTAATTTTAGAAACTTCCAGTCCGTTTTTTTATTTTTGTACCGCATAGCCACATTCAACATGAAGGTAGGTATAGGTTTTTATCCTGAAATTGTCACGGAAACGGGCACAAAGCTAGTAAAATCGTGAAGCGCTGTTGATCTTATATATTTTAAATTCGACCGGGTACATTCTTTTTTTAAAAGATTATGATTTTGTACGCATTAAAAAGCCATGTTGTATAGAGGCATAATAAGATATTATTAATTTAGCGTAGAGATCTTTACTCAAAATCCTTTGTCTTATCTCTTTCTACATAAATCTTTTCAAATCCTCCCTTCCAATGAAAAATTATTGTGTTTTTCTAAATAACATCACACCGAGACAGTAGCTACGTATCGAAGGACACAGCAGTAAACAACTGCTGTATCCTATTCGATAGTGTCAAAGTCACTGTGTCTATTTCAATTACGCTGTACTACTTTGGTACCACTATTCCGTGAACGTTATTCTACGGGAAAAGCGAATCCGACAGTTCATTACGGGGTGAACTAGATACGGCTGTTCGTGTGAATTTCAGATAATTTAAAATAATGAAGCATAACGTTTGTATAATACCTTTCCTTGTTGTTATGTTTGCGCTTTTTATTACTGTTTTGAATAGTCAATTATAGTCAACTAGCAGCGCCCCGCGGTTTTACCCGCGTTGTGCCCGTTCCCGTGGGAATTTCGGGATTTTTTTTTACATAAAAACCTTCCTCTTGAATCACTCTACCTATTACAAAAAACCGCATCAAAATCCGTTGCGTAATTTTAAAGATTTAAGCATACAGACAAACAGACACGAAACAGAGACGACTTTATTTTATACTATGTAGTGACTATGTAGTGATGATGTACATACTTCGGAGGGCACGATAAGCAGTCGGTCCCGGTTGTTTTAATTGTAAGACCATGTCGAAGGCCTTTAGGCGGTCTAAACTCCGACATCAGGGTTGGCCACTGACCTACTGGACATGAATGAAGTAAATTTTGAACCCTTTTTTGTTGTTTAAATGTGCTATTAATGTCTGTGTACAAGTTAAAATGACATGTGTACTCGTACGAGTGGATATAAGTTAAAATTAGTCTCTGTAGTAAATACCATGTGTGACATAGTAAATATTAACTATTTTTACTCTTCTATTTTTATTTTCACCCTTCTAGTAATAGATAGTATTTATTGAGTAAGTCCCGCTAAAAATAGACGATTGTTTACTACTGCGTTAGGGCAAGGACATATCATATAATAATAAAAGGTACTTTGTACAAACATTGAGTAACTGGAAAGTCAAAACATATCGTTGTTGTTTACTACCTATTTCATTGTATCGTTTGGACCTGCGTGTTTTTGTCCGGCTGACCGTCTATGAATTAGCCCCTACATATTTATTTTATTATAAGTGAATGGGATTTAGTTCATAAGACTTTGCTGTCTATCAATATAAAAAAACTAGCTGATCCGGCAAACGTACCGCCATTTATTTTTGTACTGAAAATTACAAACACGTAGAACAAAGATTTATCCAATTTGGTGCAGTCGTTTGGATGTTATGCGCGTAGAAGCATTATTAGAAAACATCCTAATTCCATTATTTAATTATCTACACACATTCAACATGCGGTGACTGAATTTTTATCAAATGGATCCATACTTCGGTCCGATACTAACTCTTATCCTATGTAATTATGTGACCTATGAGCTTACCGCCTACCTTTACACTGTTGCGGTCACCGCTAATTGCATGCGGTGACCGAATTTTCATCAAATGGATCCATACTTCGGTCCGATACTAACTCTTATCCTATGTAATTATGTGACCTATGAGCTTACCGACTACCTTTACACTGTTGCGGTCACCGCTAATTGCATGCGGTGACCGGCTTAATGGAGAATTGAAACACTAAAGGGAAAGCTACGGTTATACATATACTTTTACTCGGCTGTACCAATACCAATTATCGCCGACTATACATTTAGAATGCTGCTGCGGTACTTGTCACACATCCTAACTAAATCATCTGCGTCGCCTATTTTAGAAACACTGGCCAATTACTAGCGACCGTTCCAGTACTATTTACTAACAAGTCAAAAACCCGTAAGTACATAAATCAACAGGTACTAATTTTATTGTAGTATCACAACTTGACCATCGACTTGGCTGACCACTTTACTGTTCATTGACATGCAAACTTTTTACGTAATCAAAAGAAAATCGATAGTTTTTGGCTCGGTTTCCTGTCACTAGGTATTTGTTCGTTACAAATGTTTGTAGCGTTTGCGCGATTCGATTTTGTTAAAATTGTGACGTGATTTTGTTGAATGATGTTCAATTGTTTTATCATAAACTGATACCGCCTCATTCAAAAACGTTCTTTAACTAAAACACTGATATTAAGTGTTTTGTTTCTTTTGCTCTTCGGCAAAAAGCTTATGACGGAAAGGGACAAACCATTTGATAGATAAATTGCTATTAATAAGCGTTTATGAATTGTGTATACGAGGTTTTTAAATTAAGAATGTTATTTGCTACGAGTACTTGGTGGCCTAGAATAGTTATAATAAAGATTTCACAATTAAATAATGCTTATGTAGGTACTATAACCGAGTAAAAATGTTTTGTTTTGTACAAAAATCATTAATTTTTAACCGACTTCAAAAAAGGAGGAGGTTTCTCAATTCGAACGTATATACCTAAGCTTTTAGATATCTTATCATGCCAAACCATTCTATCTAACAATCTAACCTACCAAAGTGTTTATTTTGTGTTAACAAAAAACTTTATTTTCATATAAACAATATTTCATTTTCAGGCAAACAGCGTTGTTACCTTATTATGCAGTTAACGTGTTAAATAATTGTTTCCGTAGCTCTAACTGGTTGGCAACCAACATTAACAATTTGAGTGTTGTTACTACAAAATTGATCGTAGATTTAATACAAAAATCGTCAGCGGGAAAGTGAAAAGTGACCATAAAGAGTTCTTAGAGGTGTGTTTACCGAGCGATAACGTTTTACAATTTAAGAAAAAGCGCCCCGTAGTTTTATCCGCGTTGTGCCCGTTTCTGTGGGAATTTCGGGATAAAAATGGCCGTAATACCTTTACGTTGAATGTGGCTATCCATTACAAAAGAATTGGTCAAATCGGACCAGTAGTTCCTAAGATAAGCCCAGACATACAAGAAAACATGTTTTTACCTCTTTATAATAATAGTAGAGAGACTCGTATTGCTTCAAGCAATAGCTATAATGTAAGCTTAACAAGGCTTCGTTACTGGCAAGTGAAGTTCATTTATTTTACAATTCGCAGAAATGAATCTTAACGAACATTCCTAGTAAATTACGTTGCCTTGGTATCTTGGCCTTTACGAAGAAAAGGCACTTTGGAAGCTGATAAAAACAATAGCAAATATTAAGAGCGTCCTTCTTAAGACAATATCGTTTCAGAGAATGCCTTTCAGGACCTCGTAGCGCTATGTCCAGTCCAGTCGGCAAAGTGATTACGAGAAATCTTTGAAGTATATTCTGTGACGGTCTTTTCAAGATAATATGATTTATTTGTTACGTGTAATTAAAGAAGTAAATATTGTTTATTACTAAACAAATATATTTTATGGACTTGATCTTGATAAAAGAATCTTAACCTAGTCTAAGCTTTTAATACTTCAGGTATTAAGCTTTAATACCACACCGTTTCAGCTGCTTTTCTCTACAAGTCACCTGTTTGTGAGCGACCCACAAGAAATAGAGAAGACGCAGTGAGTGTTTTGCTCTTCCGTAGTGACCCACATGAATTGAGTGATTAAGAAGAAGTGGTTGCTTTCGGCAACGGCAAGCTACTGCCAAAGCTTGGGCTTGATGTTAATTCGTAGTTTATTTTGTGAGAAGGCAAATTAAACGAGTGACAAAGTAGATTTTTTTGATGAAAAGTTTTCGATAGAATAATCTGTCATTTAAATCATATTACATCCGATCATAAACAAAATGACTGGACTTGGAAAGTCTAACTGCCGCTCTTAAAGGCGTCTATTAAATACATATTTAACTAATTAACGAATGTACATTGTATGTCAAAATCACTTATTGAATAACTACTATTTAAGCATTTGACGCTTCTGGGTATGAGTATAAAACTCACATATTCACTAGTTATTCTCTTTATCTCTAGTGAATCTATATTTATTGACCTGTTACTAACTGTAATAGTAGTCGTTACATGAGCCATGTCAGAGGCCTTTGGCGGCTCAATAACTCTGACACCAGGATTGGTCAGGTAGTACCATCCACTCGATGAAGAAGAAGAAGAACTGTAATAGTAATGGCAGTACTTACGTTGATCACGACACGTTCGCAGAAGTCATGGTCATGATGGATAGGTTCAAAGGTCAAAACGCCACCTTGCGGTGGCTTGCCGGACTCTTCTTCTTGACTGCACAATTTGGGAAGTGACCTGTAGACAAAAGAATCATTAAAAACTGTTGATTCTAAATAGCTTCAGTACATTTACCAAACGATACATAATTTATTAATTATTGTTACATCCAATAAGGGCCAAATTCGCCGTTTTTTTATCTTGTTTTCTTTTAACTGAACTCGGTTTAGTGAATTTTTGTTGTTTTGATCTCAGTTTAGCTCGTGAACTAGGATTAAGAACAGGTCGAGTTTAGTTATAACGGTGAATTTGGTTATATAAGGCTAAATTAATTATACCTGTTCAAACAGATGTTATTGATTATAATCACGAATAGGTAGAAATTATTGATTACAATCCTAGCCGGATATTTTATATTTTGACTTATATCCCGTAACTGTTTATTTTGTCTCAAAAACCCAACAATGTGCAACTTATGAGTTAAGGCCACTTAACGTCAAAACTATTATTTATTCACATTGATAATTATAAAAAATAATCACTTTTATCCAACTTTTGTTGGATAAAAGTGCAATATAAATATACATCTTTTCCAAAAAAATGTCTCAACGACATCATTGTTCAGCCAATCCCAAGAATCCATATTACTCTTCAGTAGCTACTCTCTGTGCTACGGTACTATTCAACCAATACAAAATATCCATTTCATCTCTTGAGTCCTACTTATCAAGTATTGCAAACACAGCGGATTTTATTTCCCGTAAGCGCAGCGGCCACACTGAAGTGAGGCGTGCTCAACACGCTGCCGATGTCTCTTCAGTTTTCACCGACATTTTTCGCTTTTTAGATTTCTTTCAACCCTATTAACCTGGCTAGGGTTGGCAGCGCTCATATCTCTTTGCCTTGCAGCCTACTTTCTGAGACGCGCTAAAAGTAGCGCTTTTGAAACGTGAAAAAGCTTATTTATGTTTTTATCTTGCATTTTTATGTACGCATATTAAATTAAAGTTATTTTAGGTCACGTGTTAATAAGCATAACTTTGTAGATAATAAACAAAGCTTTAGAGAAAAATGTGGTTGATAAAGATTGGTATATTACAAATTCACCGCGAAACTTCGCGTTTACAATCCTCTTTATTTTTCTGCACGTCTGAGGCTCTTCGAAATGAGACCGCATTCATTTGTTTTGTGCAGCTATTATCCCACAATCAATGGCAGAACAATTGGCTTACATAATTAATGTATTCTTTTATTTGAAGTCGTTTGATGGCAGCCCTATTTGGAGTGTCATTTTAAAATCGCTGTGTAGTGCTGTGTTCAGCACTCCAGCGCTGAGCCTTGAGATGCGCGAACGGGCCCTTTGTTCGCTCTTGGGGAACTCCAGATAAGTACACAATGGATAACCGTCGATCACATAGAACACAACCACTCTACCAGCTATCGAAGAATCTATAAAAGAGCTATTCAAGATATGTAAACAAAGACGATTTCGTTTTGAGATGTTTGCATGTTTTACCGATTTATTTGTGACTATATTTTTTAATGATTTTGTTTATTGAGTATTTTATTACTTTGTCGATATAGGTACTCTATTGAACTTTAACTATGACAAAGTTCTGAGGAATCTCATCATTTTCATAGGTCATATTTGCGGTGATATTTCCGTGAATTGTGTATCAATGTTGTGATTATTTATGTATGTTTTCTAATTGCCGATAATTTGCAATATTTAGTGATGAACTACTACTAAATTACATAATGGGAGTAAAAATAAATCACTGCCATTTGGTAGACATTTCAATGCAAAAACAGCCTGCATACTGCTATTAGCATGGAAATTCAATATCCGATAATTAAAACATTCACGTTGGTCCAATACGAATCTCAGGATATTTTCATAATAAGCAGCGATTCCATTTTATAACTGTGAATCTAAATAGCCGGAGTTTAATTTATTTATAGTATTCTAAATATAATGTCCAATGTTCCAAGTTATGTGTCGAGTGTAAATCCGGTGAGTAAAATAAGGTTATTCTAATAATAGTACTCGTAGAGTGCGTTAGTTTGGTGAATCCCAATAAACTACTGCGTAGGCGAGACGCACTGACATCTCACGACTGCTCCCCATTTCATAGGATTTCCATTACGTTTGAAATGTTACAGATTTGTTATTTAAAATGACACGGCCTTTTAGATTGCTGCAGGACAAAATGTCACAACTTTTCATTGAAGTTCCTACTACATGCTAACTGTACGGTTCAATTGGCTGTAGTTAATCTATACTAATATTATAAAGCTGAAGAGTTTGTTTTGTTTGTTTGTTTGTTTGTTTAAACGCGCTAATCTCAGAAACTACTGAACCGATTTGAATAATTCTTTCACTGTTAGATAGTCTATTTATCGAGGAAGGCTATAGGCTACATTTTATCCCGGATTTCCTACGGGAACGGGCACAACGCGGGTAAAACCGCGGGGCGCTGCTAGTTTGATTATAAGAGCGAGATTGACTTGCGTGTTCACAAGCGGTGACTCGCCGAATTTCATACACAGAATTTTGCCGTTTGTGGTGTTCGCTATGCATTGAACTCGCCAGGTTACTCGAAATCAACGACACTGATGTAAGCGTAAATATTTTTTTTTTCAATTATTTCTCTCTGTTATTTGTCTTTGAAATGTTGCTGATAATTACTGTAGTTTAACTCATTATTAAATAATATTATATTTAGACAAGCCCGTTGGCACAGTGGCAGTGAGAGCGCTTACTGTGTCGGGGGTTGCGGGTTCGATTCCCGCCCGGAAGCAACAATATGTGCAGACATAGTTGTTGGCGACGACGTCTGGGTGTCAATTATATATCCTTACTAGCAGCGCCCCGCGGTTTTACCCGCGTTGTGCCCGTTCCCGTGGGAATTTCGGGAATTTTTTTACATAAAAACCTTCCTCTTGAATCACTCCACCTATTACAAAAAACCGCATCAAAATCCGTTGCGTAATTTTAAAGATTTAAGCATACAGACAAACAGACAAACAGAGACGACTTTATTTTATACTATGTAGTGATAAAGTATTTGTGTATGTATATGTAATAGTATCAGTTAATTAGATTCCATAACACAAGCTTAGAGCTTACTTTGGGTCTAATTAACCGTGTGTGAATTTGTCCAGGTATATTTATTTATTATTTATTTATTTATTTATATACTTTTTACATATAGGTTGGATAGTCGACTGAACCGGACATGTCCTAAATAATTAACCGCACAATAAAACTACGAGTATGATATAATCAGCAACAACATAAAAAAGAGTTTATACCAACATTTCATAACACCAACCATGATTCCGTTTAACAATAGACTTATGTTAAAATACTGGCATGAGTTACATCTGGTGTCAATAAAACTGTGGTCATTATGTTGTAGCAAGGATAAAGAAAACAACATTAACAGAAACACACTTCTTCTTTGCGTATCACTGGCACTAAATTGAACCAACCCAGAACTATACCAGGTTGACTGTATCATCTGTAGCCCTGTTCAGGTCAAATATAGTGTAAATAACGATGCGCCAATCGTTTGACATGATTCCCTATAGTCACAAATAATTTGGGCTTTGGTATATTGAAGACAATGTGTACGTGTAAAGATATATAAGTATACTTTGTGAACATTGAAACAAAAACGGCTGACGACTTAGTCCCTACAAAGTATATGTTGTTTTCTGCCCGACAAGCATATAACTGAAGACAAAGATTTCTCTTCGTTTTATCTGTAATTCAATTCAATCCAATTTTTGTTATTGGCTTCAGTTGACATTTCCACCAGTGTCAGTGATCCCGGTAGAAAAAAACACGATGGGGGTTAAGTGGTATTTTATCTGTAATTTTTTTTTTCTATATCTTCATGCAACGTCAAAAACTCTCGTTTTTACTCTCATGTGAAGACATTGAAAATGTATCAAACATTTCACTGTCATACAATATCCAGCCTATCATAACAGATTAAGTGGAATGAAATCAGAAGAATTGAATGAATGAATCCGGTGTCGCAGCGTTGAATTATTAGGCTATATATTAATTGTAACATCAGTTTCTCTATCAAATCTCTCGGGAAGAGTAGAGATATATGTCATTGTTTCATCGTTACCCCGCTGGTCTATGAAAACATATGAAGGACGAATCCAAACGTAATCGCAGAAGTACGTAAGAAAATTGCAGTACATTAGCGAAAATAGTTACAAAAAACTACCTGAAACTTGAGGTATTTAACCAACACTAGGGCTAAGATATCACCATATACTCTTATACGCTTTTATTCAAGCATTTGGCCTCATTAGGATAATGATTTGGTTACAATAAAATTGCGGTACACTAGGTAAAGTAATCATAAATCGTTACTTTATAGTTATTTAACCAACAGTTGAGTTACGAGTAAATGCACATAGGGACAGTATTATGATACGTGTAGTGTACATCAGACGCGGATGAAACGGAGTGATAAACTGCACAAACGCTTCAATCACTGGCCCGTGCTTTACTAACAAATTGTCAGCCATTTGTACCCGTCAGATACTTCAAAGTACCAAACGGGAACGGGAGGGCTATTAAAATTGTTATGACATAACAACAACACTACAGTTAGAGCAGAGATGGATTCAGGCATCCAGGGCAACTGGACCCAGGATTTTGATTTTGAGGGCTAAACCCTGATAGGACATGATTTAGGAAGCTTGACTTTCGTAAAAGTAGGTTTTATCGAGATATACTTATTAGTTTTTTTGAGATAACGCTTCTGGGTCTCCCTATTCATTAAAATGATCAGCTGCAGACTTAATTTTTATGTGAGTTTAAAAAATAATTTTAGGATATGTAATATAATCAATTAGATTTGATAATAGTAAAAGCTTAAGGTTAATTTAGGTCTTGGGGGAAAGAAGGGTGTGCGATAGTCCTAAAATTTGCTTGTTAAGTCTTATCTTATCGTAACACCCCCATTAATGCATGAATCTGGGTACAATAATTACAAAGAAATTTCATTTTTTAATCTGTCTAAACTAGCAAAGTGATTGCAGAGAAATGTAGAGAAAACTTTCAGGTCAATGTCTTTGGTTTATAAATAAATGGATGTATCGAAGTTTAGATCAATCTCTTTTTATAAATATAGAATAGATTTCAAGGATTTGTTTAAAATCTGGGTGAAACGTTTTATCGTATTTTTTCTTATGATTATTTTACAGTTGGTGAGATAGGAGTGAAATAAAGAATTATATAAAAAAATAGTTAGTTTACGTTATTTGACTATCTACATAGGATAATATAAGTGAAATGTGTCTTCAAATTCTTGATATAAATGCTATAAATATTTAGATAAAACTGTAATCTAATTATTATTAGCCATTTGTGTCCCACTGCGGCAAAGGCCTCTCCCCATTCCTTCCAAGTATCCCTGTTCTGGGCCACTTCTCTCCATTATTACTAATTACTAATTTATATTTTAGTTCCATTATTGTTGAAGAACCCTATTAAAAATGGACGATAAGTTCGTTTAGCAAAATAAATAAATTCACGTTTGATGAAAATCTCGGTAACGGCGGCGCTCTAACCACTCTGCCATATCGGTTTTTAGAGTAGGAAATTTATTATAACCAAACAATAACATACCTAAAACTGCCTTTCAAACTATACCTACAATTGGTAGAACCAGCACTATTTTATTATGTATTTTCGGCCAAAAGATTTTGAGAAGAATCCACCAAGAATTATATTTCTGATCTTTATTACTCACTTTACAAATCGAGAGTTTAATTTAACGATTGACTTAACGCTTGGAATCGGCGCGTCAATAACTATTGAATAGTTAGTAATTATATAACGACCCACTAACTGAACTCGATCGCCATCTCAGATACCGAGTAAAGTTTTGACATTCTAATCGGTCATTCAGATACGATAATATGCGTTCATTACTATATAATATTATGATCGGATTATAGTTTAACTAATAGGCATTGGGCGTTTTTCGATTACCCGGCCCGGCACCGGCACCGGCACCGGCACCGGCGCCGGCGACGGCGCCGGCAGGACTCAATGCCGGGCCGGCGCCGGCACCGGTAAGTCAAAAAGCGAGCCATACATTTTGATACATTTTTGCTTCCCCGGTACCGGGACGGGCAATGGAAAAACGCCCATTCCATGGTGCCACGACGACAAATGCCAATTTTTTTGAAAATAACAACTTCGAACATTAGTCTTCATATCTTTGGCTTCCTTTCAAATCACAAATTGAGGACACTAATGTTTTTGTGTTCCATATTTAGGTCTGTTTTCGGTAGCGACCAAAGCAGTAGGCAGCAACTGACCGCAAGCACCACTACAGGTTTCTTTGAAACTATGACATTTCCAGTGAGCTGACACTGCTGCTTGCAATCAGTAGTTACGAAACTAACGAAAACATACCTTTGAAAAGCAAAACACAAATTATATTTTCAAGAAAAAGCAGTACAACCAGTATCAGTTATGAAAAGATTCATCTATACTAATATTATAAAGCTGAAGAGTTTGTTTTGTTTGTTTGTTTGTTTGTTTGTTTGTTTGTTTAAACGCGCTAATCTCAGAAACTACTGAACCGATTTGAATAATTCTTTCACTGTTAGATAGTCTATTTATCGAGGAAGGCTATAGGCTACATTTTATCCCGGATTTCCTACGGGAACGGGCACAACGCGGGTAAAACCGCGGGGCGCTGCTAGTATATTCATAATACTAAAGTTATTATAACTAACTTCTATCACAAGCTTCACTGAAAATCCCGCCGACTGATCTTAACAATATTCAATTTATTGAAGCATTACTAACTTAATATATGAATATAAGAAGTTGAGAAAATAAGCTATTTAGACTTATAAGTTTTTTTGAGATAAAGTGATATGACAAAGACACGATAAAGCTTATCAATTCCAATACCATTTTCCTTTCTGCGCGTTTTATAAAACGTTTAAACATTAATCCGTTGAATGGAACCAACATAAAAAGCCATTCGTATTAAATCCCTTAAAAGGAAACTATAGAAATCTGCATCGTATTGCACGAGGCTTTTGACCCATCAAAAAGCTTCCATGTCTCGTAATTGCTTTAACATGGCCACTAAAACAACCCTTTTTACGTGTTGCGTACAATTTGTGACCGTGCAGAGTTGAAATTAAAAAAGAAATTGGTAACACTTGATGTCACAAGCGGAAACGTGAGTTTTAAATTGTTTGATTGTACTTTTATTAGAGGGTTGGAACAGGGGCCGTGATTACAGCGGTACATAGCTTGCGGCGTTGAATAGGTAATGCTGGCAATGATATACGAAGAATAATGAGGATTAACCACCTCACGCGACCGCCTTAATTGTGCAAGCTATCACCCACATGCAAATATAACGACCTACATACAAACGGATCTGTGAAAAAACATATGTTAATATATCTTTTTGAGTTGGCATGCGGTCTTTTTATAAGTACCTGTAATGTAAAACGGTTAGGGAATAATTAACAATGCTTGTTATGTTGAACTTAATGTTGCAGGGATGTTGATATGTAGCGGGTGTTTTTTGGCGATTTCGTGTTCGTAATTAAGATATATTCTACGAGGTTCTTTGAGTTGTAATGTTATTTTTGTCTTCAAAAATGAATGGTGAAACAATGAATACTTTTATATTTTAATTTGACTAATCTATCCATAGTACTCGAAGCACATTATCATTTACATTAATTTCGATACCCAGAAACGTCGTGATATATCAATTTCAAATATTATTATAATCTACGTTATAGAGAGCAAAGTAGAGGAGTTTTCAATCAAATCAAAAGGCTTTTGTTTATATAATTGTGAGCCTGTGAGTGTGATTGGTAAGAGCCCCCTGAGCACTGGAGTAGCGCAAAAGTCTTTAATTAGACTGTTTTGATTGACGCGGAACTACGAGTATGTGTCACAAAAAAGGCTGTGGCACGAACAGTTCGTAATTGAGAAAAAGTCTTGTCTCTAATATGCGCTCCTTCATACGTTTTCATTAATCAGAACACTGTCTTATTACAGTTTTAGTTTTACTGTAGCCTAATTTGTCTTTAACTGGGCTTTCATGTTTTTATAGAGCAGGTATCTTCAGTAAGACATTCCTTACTACCTACTATTTTGGCAACAGTGAGCTTGGGTTCCAAGAAAAATAAGAGGAAGAAAAATAAGAGGCAGATGAAGGATAAGTAGATAGGGAAATATATTCAAGGTTTGTGAACAAACACCGGGGGGAATAATGAGATGCCAACGAATGGTTGGCTCTAGTTCCGCTGTTTGGGGCTGCATTCGGAAATTGTGACATTCATACCTACTTGGATATGGACTTATTTTTTACGATCTTTCTTTGGCATACGTACGCTATTCATGGCTCCTACATTCTACTTATATTGTGCTCGAATTTGTATAGTTTGAGGTGAAAGGTATTATGTAAAGGATTTTAGGATTTACTATGATTATGTTAATTAAATATAGTTGATGTTAAGAGAGGTTAAAAGCTGATAGACAGTAAGTTGGACTGAATGCTAGTGTCACTTATGTCTTATTTTCTAATGATGTCATAGTATCGCAATTTTTCGACAACCTAACATCATTATTATGGTTTTAATAATATAGCATGGACGTAAGATACTTGCATATTATACAGGAAAAGATGTACATCACTGTTTTTCCATCCGTCAAGTGTTTCGAGTACGATATGTACAAATATTTACAGAGAGAATGAGGCTTTTGTTCTGTAAGATTGTACGGACCGATATTTTACAGTACTCATGTTTATGTAAACATATACAATTATACATATATATATGACGTCTCTGAGTATAGGCGTTAGTGTTCTTCACTTTACTTTATCTCACAAGTAGCCGAAACCACAAGTTCGGTTAAAACGTAACAATGCAAAATGTATTTTAAAACAGTAAAAGAATTTACCCAAAAAATACGCGCTGACGTGCACGTTGTCTCGGCCCGAAAGATTTCCAACTTTTGTTTTAGCATTACTCACGTATGTTTTAGATCTTTTCTGGTTCATGTTTTTGGTTCATAACTATGTTTTCAGTTGTTTGTTGGGGCTTGTGATACATTTTACGAGTAACAAAACGTATATCCAAAACAATGTTACAGTAACAATGACAATGACACAACGGATTTAGAAACGTATGTTATTTTTAAACGCTTTAAAATCTGTTCTTTCAGCGATGACAAGAAGATGTGTGAACACTTTGTAAAACTGTTTAATTATATGATCAATGTCCTTGTTGTAAAGGTAGTTTTTTGTATTGAACAATTAAAATAATCAATCCCTGACTTATAATTTGGTTAGCTATACAATATCTAAACCAATTCAGTTGATATTGTTGACTTAATTATTTTTATGGAATTAAAAACTAATTACGTTTTTCAAACTCGATTTTAATCAGAACGTTTAACAAATCGACGATATATCGAAACTCGTTAACACGTTACGGTATCGTAATGTGTGACGATGTCGAATCAAAAATGTTTCACTAATTACGAGATAATTACGCTGGATATTAGCGCATTTTCGCCGGTCAGATTCATACCACCGATTATTCGAATACCAATAAAACTGTATCACACAACACTGATAAATCCACCGCTTCTCAATCAACGTACGAGTTAAAAGCGAGATATTTACAATACATCATCCTTCCGCATTTTCTGTCAATGATGAGTTTTCTCGAGAATTAACGCGTTCTGAATATTTGAAATATTCACTGAAAACACTTGTCGATGATTAAATGGAAGGTTTTGTCTAGCACCTTCATAAAATATAATAGTACACGTAGATGAATTGCGAACGTGAATGTTATTACATAATTAAGTTCTCCCCAAAACTTTTAAGCCACTGTTCCAAAAAGACTTGTTACTATCGTCGAGCTGAGACGACCAATCTTGGCTTTTAGACTTGGATTCTGCAGCAATCGATACTCCCTGTACAGAATACCGCATTGGGTATCAAAACAGCCGGCGTGCCTGAGGCTTCAAACCGGAGGATGTATAATTATCCGGGCGGTACGTGTAGTGCAACCACGTACCGCCACTGAGCATTCAGATCAAACGACGCTGTCCTCTAGTAAACCAACCACTATATGCGCCTCAAATACACTAATGAACTACACACCCGCTTATTTCCGATTTAGAACACATTCTTAAGAAAAATGTACTTTCACGCGCATAATGTTACAGTCGATGCCTAATATCCGCGCAAATTATAAAAAAACGCAAATTATAAAATACGACCATTTTACGGCATCATCAATACGCTTCCGGTGATCAAGCTGACCACGAACATTGTCTATTCATAATTTCAGGTTATAAAAATGATTCAGTGCGTGGAGAGGCGCATTGCGGAAGTTAATGATTTATTCCGAGATTGATGCGAGCCTTCGGCCGCTGATCAAGAAAGTGCCATGCATTGACGCAGTAATTTCCGATGACTTGTTTATCATAACATTAAGATTGAGAGCGGAATGAGTGAGTCACAGCAGCTATTACAACACACATATATCTCTATGGATCAGATTGAGCGCTGTTATTCGTACGTAATCGCATAGATATGTCCGATGTACGGTTTTCTGAGTTTGCTTTACGACGTCAATCATAGATATTTTTACAGCTCCCAGATATCGTGGAACACCCGTCCCCACACGACGTTCGATGCTCGACAACTAGTTACCTAAATTCGATAGAAATTCAATAAAGATCCGAACAAGCGATTGGGACGATGACAATAGAAACTAGAACCTCCCCTCTTGAAATTAGAACTTTGAATGCGGCGTTCAATAAAACAGATCATATCTCCGACGTGAACAACTTCTCGACAAGATCGCGCTGAAAAGACCTATTCAACGGACTGCAGAGAAAATAAAAGGATGGAAGTGGGTTGTACGGACAATGTGAAGTACAGGGGTATTCATGTAAGAAAATACTTACCCCATTTATTGAAAAAAGTGTTAGTTAGCGCAACGCAGACTCGAGCGTTAGTGAGAGTGAGAGTGCTCGGGAAACGCTGCACTCACCAGCACATGTCGAAGGCCATGGCGAGTTGGCGCAGCGGAAGGTGCACCGCGCGCCGCGTGTGCCCGCGCTAATCGCACTACTCGCTCGCCACCCAGCGTACCCACGACATGGCCGGTGACGCAAACGGGACACATCCTGACCGCAGCTTTACGACCGTCGCGACGCTCGCCGACGTCCGCCGACCTGCTAGCCTGTAAACTTCCCTCGCCTCATACGTACCTTTGGTCTCCGCCTTCCTCCTGAGCCCGGGGGCATTCCTGCCTCGGCCTGAGGACAGGCGTCAGCCCCCATTTCTCGACCAACTCTATACGAGCAATGGTGGCTGCTCGAGTTCAATATGTCATCGGGTCGGAGTGTATTGGTGGCGTGGGATGCGGGCGGCTGGCGGCTCCCCCGGCGCTCTGGGCCGCTCCTATGCACGAGCCATGTTGCGGCGTGCGGTGCGGCTAGTGGTCCGCTCGGAGGGCCGCTGCAGGTGCTCTCCGGCTCATAGCGGCCGGCCCCGGTCCCGCTCGAGTGGGCGCGATGCCTCCGCGGCCACTGCGGCACGCCCGAATACCGCCGCGGCCGCGCGCCGCCTCGCGCACTACCCGACAACTGCGCAACTTTCACTCCGGAATACGAATCCGCCCTAGCGCGCGCTTATCATACGACTCAACTTTAGACTTCTGGACAGGTTATTTATCGGTCGATGCAGGTATTTCTTTGATTATGTTGGCGGGTTTCGATATAAGAGTTTTGATATGCAACGGTGAGATGAGCGGCTTCGGCGAGCTTATGAGAGTCGGTACTCGTTTACGTAAGGGGAGTGTAGGGTGGCGCCTCATGAGGCTCTTGGAGTCATGGTGCGGCGGTGATGATGTTCCGCGTGTGTAGAGCGCGACGCGGAGGAGCAGAGAACGCGTGTAGCGCGCGGTCGCGGCGACGCTGTACTGGCGCGGGCCGCGGGCGCGCGTGCGTCCCCCGCGCCTTCCGCCCCCGCTCCCGCACGCGTATCGACACCGCCCGCGACACCACTGCATCGCGCTCAGGCGCGGCCCGTTCCTGTAATCCGCCCAGCGCCCAGCCGCCCAGCCGCCCAGCCACCCAGCCGCCTAGCCGCCCGGCCGCCCAGCCCGGGTCCCATACGCCACGCGCGATAACCAAACACGATGCACGGAACACTACCCCACCGTTACCAACTTCCTAGGGAAACGTTCACTTTCCGCCTCCTTAATATTTCCGAGAATCAAAATCACTACCTGTCGCATGGCATTTGTTGATTTCAACTTTCAACTTGTAATAATGAACTTGAGCTGCTTCGGTTACCTTGTACTTGAAACAATCAATATTTGCGTTGGATATTGCAATTCTAGACTTTAACTCGCAGGAAAGACTAGTTTTATTCCTCTTAAAAGATAATTCACGACACCACTTTTATATATTTTTTGGAAAATATACACTTGTTATTCAATTCGTTATCAATGTTGATAACTCTATAAAAACACTTTGTTTACTAAATTAATTTAAATAATGAACATTGGCGATTATAAGTAAATATTGCTGCATTAAATTGCAGATATATGTATACAAACCTTCAATACATTTTTTGTTATCAGCTCCTGCTGACATTTCACAGATAAACCTTACAAAACACACACACCCACAGAAAGAAGGAAGTAAACATCAAACTCTAACAACAACCTAACACGACAAATAACCAAAATAACAAGCACAACAAAATCCACAACAAAAAAAAAGACATCTAAAAAATACGACACAAACTAATTAAAACGTATTAACGTAAAAAATCTGCAAAAGTCATTACATAATGTGTATTACATGGGCTAATCGTAGCGGTGTGTGGAGGCACACCGGGAGCGCAGCGGCGCGGCGGTCGCCAGGCGGGTGTACGGGCGCCGACTGGCCTGCACGAGCGGTGCACCACGCTTATTATACACATCCAACTTTGGCAACTTGAACTAACTTCGATCTTAACAGCCCCGGTCTTTAAGTGACTGTGGCAGCCAGAACGCGACGTCACCAGAGGGCCGGGACCCACTCTATGCTACACTACTAGCTATCATATGCATGTGTGCATTAGTTTCACTATGCGCCGATTATAGCGTTGAGCTTGCAGTTAGTAACAGCGTTTTGTTTTAGTACGGTCATTATGATTCGGTATTTGGAAATGTTGGTGTGTGTTATGAATTATTTTGTAGCTTGTTAATTTTATATAGTTATTCGTTGCATGGTATTAAGTATGGAGCTTACGTTTTAAAGTTTTGGGTTAAATACATAAGAGTACTTCTAGAGATTCCAAGACAAGTTTTGGTGCAAAAATAAATTTATATTAATACAAACGTAACAGTAATCGGTGACGCGACGTTATTGCGTGTGAATAGTTAATCAATTTCACTCCATTATTTTGGTGAAAGTTGGATGAATAATATAGTTGTTCGTAGCAGGTGGCACTCGTGGTACCTGTAGGATAGTTAGTCAGTAACAAATGAATACGATTTATAGGGTAACGTTACTTTTCAATACCGTTTTAACAGTTAATTACTGAGCAGCCCCCCACAACGACAACGACGGAATGCGACAAGACGATATACATGTAAAGATGCGTTTGTAGGTGAAAAAACATTTTATAACCTGCCGCATGGATGATCCCTGTGATGGGAGACAGCGGTCGGATCGAGTCCCACATACCCCAGTGTTTACTCGAACACCGGGGAGGCGTAAAAGCATTTCCTCACTTTAAAAATGGGTGAAAACACTTTTTTAATATACCAGGAATCAATACATAGATTTTTATTATTTTCTTTGTCGCTTTTAGTCATTTAATTAAGCACTGCAGGTGATAACAAAAAAAAAAAACAAATAAAAACGAAACGTTCCTTTTAGTTTATTTGGATAGAATAAAAACGAACTCTTGCAGGAATACTGGAACAAAAGACATTCCTTCAATCTTCAGTCTTATAAGACTAACGAAGACTTTAACTGATAGATTAACTATTATTACTGGTTTGTTAGCGTTGCTATAGGTAAGAATCTTTTAGTTACTAAGAGCTAAACTCACTTTGGTCATGAAAATCTTGAGACTGTCTAGTTTGATGCGAAAAACTACATTTTGTCAGTCTAACAACATCTGTAGGGGTAAATTCTTTTAGACAAAAATGTCTGTGACAGACAAAAATATTGTTTCACAAGCCCCTTGGCACAGTGGCTCAGTGGCAAAGTTAGAGCGCTTACTGTATACGGGGTTGCGGGTTCGATTGCCGACTGGAGTCAACAATATGTGCAGACATAGTTGTTGACCATGACATCTGTGTGTCAATAACATAATCATAATATATAAAGTATTTGTGTATGTTGTAATACAAGCTTTGAGCTGAGTTTGGGTCTAATCAACCGTGTGTACATTTGACTAGGTGTATTTATTTATTTATTTCTAATGAGATCTTGTGTTTTCATACACCAAAGCCATTCAAACTACAATCTTGATTACAGTGAGCTTTGGCTTTCAATGTACAGATTGACGGAGCTTTGAACCACCCGTATTAGTTTCCTTAACTGAAGCTTACTACAACACAAACGGAACCAGTTGTAATATTTGCTATAGTCTCTACGGATAGGTCCGTTCCTTTGACAGATTTGCAACTGATGCAAGAGGCCTTTGAGGGAATCAATAGTAGCTCTGATGTATTAATATAGGTGAATGATTGTTGTTACAGGTATTGAGATTGATTCGCTACAGAGTCAGATCTTTGATTCTAACGGATCTAACATACATTCTGATAAACGAATTATTGTGAAGGTAAAAAGTATATGCTCATTAAAGTATATGTCGTGAAGGTAATATAAAGTACATGCTTTATATTTTAATTTTGTATTATTTTTGGCTAGTTTGGGCCAAGATGGTCAATATTTAAGCACAAAGTGCTGAAAGATATTATCAGATTACAGGCTAGGATGGCCAAGACATCTTGGAAGATTTTATAAAATTTCAAAAGAACCATTACCACAAAAGAAGGTAGTACCGGCAAGATATACTAGCTGGATAATCCTAACATTACTATGTATATTGGTAAAAGCCTCTCAATTTGTAAACTCCGTATCTCAAGTAAATATTTGGCAACTTGTAACACCGACACGAGTTGAACACAATAGCTCACAATTTGCACCTCTATACAGCTCACACAGGTACAAAATAGATTTCGGTTCGTGTAACTGCATTCGTTTGAAAACTACAATTTCATGTTATTTAGACACATTGTTTTGATGCTAATTTTTGTCACGTTTTACTTGATTTATGGAGTACAAATTACTGTATACTTGTAACAAAATGACTTTTAACAATCTTGTTCGTTAACAATACATGATTGATGTATGGAATAATTCTGCGTTAGGTATATTAGTAATTTGATATTATTGCAGCTTACATGTACAATGTACATGATTCCATAATGGTGTAGTTTTAAAAGATGATCTTATCTGGTTATTTGATTGAGTGCTTTAGTTTCAGGTACTATATTATATTTTCAAACATTTTCAAAAAATTTAATGCGTAAGTATAAGTAAAAGTATTACTTCCTAGTTCTCACATAACCACAACAACTGCACGACAAACTACCGAAATACATAAACTATTTTAAAGGCAAGATAATGCAAACATTTTCCCTTTGACTTACGAAATAGAGATTTTCTCGTATAGAAAACGCCACGCTTAATGTAAAGACCCTTTTACGAAAGAGTGCTGTATACATAATATGATGGACTACTCGTATAGCGGAATATCGCTCGGTGGAACATTGGTGTCAGGTATGCATTTGACCGTTGGATCAGTCTGCTAGACTTCTATATCATGTAAGTAGGTACTTTATACTCGTATATTTATTGGTATATAATTCCAATTACATTCGATATATTCCATTGCACTATTATTCAAACATGGCTCGGGTTTGAGATCTCCAACCAGCTCTAGGCAAGCATGACGATTACACCTTCCTCACTGTACTGATATCTTCAGTGATATGCTCAGGCCTTTACCAGCAGTAGTAAATTACAGGCTGATACTTGCTTACTTACTATCCTCGCGGTTTAAGTAGCTATTAATAACAGAAGATATTTACTGACCCATTTATTAGAAGGTGTAGATTGCACCTGGCTGCCCTGATTGGCAAGTTTTAAGGTAGGAATACTTATAGTTAGTCTTCCTAGCTAAAACTTATAATAACATTTTTGATTGGCAAAGCTCTTCGTTAGATTTAGGTTTAATTAAGCTCAGTGCCACACTAGACGGCAACTCCATCGTTGAAGTTCTGCGACGCAACGTCAATACGTGCATACAATGCAATGCGTGCAGATAGTGGAAACTGGATTGTGTTTTTTTTAGTTTAAGAGTTTGCTATATATACTATTGTTCTGTTTGTTTCCCAAATATAAATAAATAATTTACGCCGCTGCGGAGCGACCAATCTTCCGCGTAATGTAATAAATATGCAACTAGCAGCGCCCGTGGTTTTACCCGCATTATGCTCGTTTCACTGGGAATTTCGTGATCAAAAATACCTTAAAACCTTCCCGTTGAATGTGGCTATCTATTACAAAAATAATTATTCAAATCGGGCCGGTAATTCTCGAGATAAGCTCGAACATACAAACTTACAAATCGGATGGGATCAGATGATTAGCGACGGAACATTCGTCAAGAGTAGAGCTCTAGCCAGAGTGTCATGTCTATTTCTTTAGCTTCTAGCCAGAGCTACTTTTAATTCAAATTGACTGGCTGCTTGTTCACTAGCTCGAAAACAACCAAAGCTTTAATCATTTACAAAGCACTATGTTCATAATGATCCATATATTTTTATCATTGCACTGTGTATTATTTTTATAACATCGATGTCTGTTTCAACAATTCAAATCGGCTTATAAAGTATTGCACTTAAAGTAGAGTCTTATGAACAGAGACCCCTGCCATTAGCGAAACTATGATACATTTTCTCTGTTGAGTGTACTTACAGACTGCTTTACTTTGCCCCAAATGAAAGTATATTCTATGATAATGGGTTTCCTATATGGGAACAGCCTGTACCCACTATTGTCATAACAGTCTTTAAAATAAGTAAGTTGTTGCGAACAAAGTTGTCTTTTATCAGTGCAAGAACAGTTGTTGATACAACTACGGAAGATGAAGTACTTGCTGCATTAAGTAACAAGTTCTTTAGCTAGACTTACAAACAAGAATGTCTTTTAGACTTTAGACGTTTTGTGCTTAGTGTGCGCTCGTCATATGTTTTCATATACCAGAAGACTGTCTCAATACAGCCTTGGCTTGTTTCCAATAAAGACTGCCTCCAGCCTTGACTTCGAGGTTCTTATAAAGAGTAATAAAAAAATTCACACTCGGACAAATTCACATACAGTCAATTAGACCCGATCTAAGCACTAAGCTCCCTTGTATTATAGAATCTGACAAAGTGATAGTAATACATATTCATGCACAAATACTTTATATGAATATGTAATTGACATCTAAACATCGTTGCCGACAACTATGTCTTCTCTGGTCAGTGGCCAACCCTGGTGGAGTTTTTAGACAGCCTTACGCCTAGAGAACAACAGGATGCTTGTAGAAAACGCAAAAAAGCAAACCATTTCAAGCATTGTGGGAATTAAGAGAATAATATCGTAGATACCAAAATAATGGACCAATAGTTCCTGTTGTGCAAAAGATGACTTGATCAATAGTGTTTTTATTATAATTTTAAAACAAATCCAAATTAATTTTGAACTAATAATGAAATTATATGTGTTAGGTTAGGTTAGCTAACCTAACATAGGCCGACAATATTACTACACATCAGCTGGTATAAAAATTTTGAAATGCTAAACAGTCTCGGCTTTCAAGGCAACGAACAGTGATTCATTTTTATGTACATAAGTCTGATAAATTAATTGCACTAACACTGTCCAGTCTAGTATATGAACATATATGAACATATTGTCATATTCAGGAATTTTTGATTGTTAAAACACCTTACATAAAGCTTATATCATCAAACTACCAATCGGATTTTAATAATTATTACAATAGATAGCCACATTTAACGGAAAGGTTATATATAGGCTATTTTTCATCCTAAAATTCCCACGGAAATGAGCACAACATGAGTAAAACCGCGGGGCGCTGCTAATCTCTGTATAAAATGTAACGTATCAACCCATAACGTGATTCTTGTTACGTAATTGAAGTTCACTTAGTTAGTGGGTTTGCGTGACCTTGGCAGCAACGTAAGTAATCCGCATCAGGTACTGCAAGCACACAGAGGTTTACTACACGTATAAGGGTAGCTACACCTTCGCACTTTCTTTGATAAATATAGTAATTGCTTATCTGTAACAAAGCTGCAAAGTTCGATTTTTCTTAGTTTGTTTGAACGTGCTTATCTCAGATACTACCAATCCAATTTAAATCATTATTTTTGTAATCGATAGCCAAGTTCAACAGAAAGCTTATTCGCTTTTTTTCATCCCTAAATTCCCACGGGAACGGACACAACACGGGTAAAGCGGCGAGCGCTGCTAGATTTCGATAAATGCAAACGCCTTTTAAAGACGTCGAATAGTTTAGCTTTCAGTTCTAACTGACCGGTTGTAAATTTGTATACCTAATGAATATCGTGTCAGTCAACCGGAGCAACTGAACCAAAGTGACCTGAGGCGATATCGCCGTGTATGTGCATGAATTCGATAGATTCTGATACTGTTTGACTTTAACAAGCGTCCTCTAAGTTTCTATACTCGTACTAATGTGTCATTGTATGTATAACGTATATTACTGTAAAGTTTCATCCAAATCCATTCAGTAGTTTTTTCATGAAAGAGTAACAAACATACATAGATAAATCTATCCTCACAAACTTTCGCGTTTATAATATTAAGTAGGATAGGATTACGCCATGAAGCTTATCAGTTGAATCCTTCAAGCATATTTTAAATTTATTGCTTCCATTTCTTGAAATAGCTTTACAGGAAGATACGTAAAGCCTTCATTGATGTTTATGAAAATAGGCGCATTCTATGAAGCGTACTTTCTAAGGATTATCGCAGATAATAGTGCCTGCGATATTTTCTGCATCGCCAAGTCACTTAATTGAGATATATTTCCGATTCAAGAGGCATATTATTTCAATATATATTTATAATAAAGTCGTCAAATTATGTGACATAAAACTCTGTACTATATCCAAGGCATCAATTGTTATTACAAAATGGCTGTTAAATTTGAGCTACGACCGCACCGAAAGCTTAATTGTATATTTAACTTAATTAACCATATAATATGTTTGTATGTAAGTATATCTCTTTATAAATATTATAAAATATATGTACCTATTATGCAATTACCATAATCGTATAAATTTATGTATTTATTTATATTTATTTACCATAACTACATCTACCATGTAATCACATTAGTTAATTCACAATTAGTTAACTCAATGTATTGTTAGTTGAGGCTCAAAAATTGTATTGTTAATCGTATAGGTACCCACGATACAGATTATTTCTAGTGTGGGTATCATCGTTATGTCTCCTTGATACATCCTCACAGCAAAACATATCAATATTGTAAAATTATTATTTGTTATATGTTTCGTTCGTATACCTGCTTATTATGTACCTTAATAATTTTAAGATAACAGCAGAACATAAGTGCGTTATATTTAAGGAAAATTGTTTTGCTGAAATAAATATTTTCATTTTCATTTTTCATTTTCATATGCCAAAGTGTGTGCTACAGTTTAGCACACCTATAGCAATAGTGTTAGTACAGCAGAGGGCAATGTTGTATTCGTTGCCTCTAGAGGCAAATAGTATGAATGTGTTTCGAATTTTGTAGAGATGACTCTGACACACTACTTGTGAAGTTAGAGGCTACTCTATCAGTATTTTAAAATTAATTTGTGATAGAGACTTCTTTTTGTCAACGTGTTACAGATATACGCTCTTTAAAACTTAAATTACCCACCTCTGCCTTCAAAGTCCTCTGCCTCGTACTGTAACTAGGTTAGCAAAGTTGCAAGCTAATATGACGTACAGTCGACGTTGCTGTTTTGGTTTGCTTACGATTTTCTGAACGTATAATCGATTTTCATTTGACTGAAAATAATTTACTGAAAGCCTAACTGATCGATGCATTGTTGGAAAGGATTTTCTATACCAGTTATGTTTGATCGATGTTCTCATTAGTGATTGGTTAATCGATAAGTAATCGGAAAATAAAAATTTATATTTATAACATTACTGAAAACTAAATTCCAGAATTTGATAACAGTTCGCAGGGTTGTTCAGTAGACTCTCCTCTATCGATGGGTATATGTCTCATCTGTGGAGGCTCTTGGACCGGATCCGTCCACTATTCTTTAACAAACTAAATTTCATATTTGCTGCCCTGAAATACGCGAGCAAATCTATCTGGTGCACACTCTCCATAAAATCGTATTAATATCGGAAGCACGGTCGTTCCTCATGCTCGGGATGAAATCTGATTTCACATTCCTGATACGTAATATCAAGATATATGAAATTACTTATCGAGGATTTTATTAAGAATCCATATTCATAATACGTATAATATACGTAAACGTATAACATATAAACGTATAAACAATATTATGTTTATTACCTAAACTACTTCTAGCTAGGGAATGCATAATTGTAATAAGTAGGTACTAAATATCCACACATATTTGTAGAGGTCTGTCCAAAATATATGATTAAACATAAAAGATAGATATACATACCTTGAATGAAAGTAGGAATATCAAATATACTGAGAAAAAACTAAATTACGGGTTAAAAAGGGCTATAAATGGTTTACTCTCAATATTTTCTTTTAATCTCGATACGTTTTTTTAATTAACGAGTTACGAAAAAGTTTTGAATAAAATTTTAACTTACTTTGTAGGGCTTCAAAAACTTTTTCTATGAACTTTGGTTATGCGTCGTTTATTTTTTAAAAGGAATTCTTGAAAAGTTTTATAACAAATGCAGAAGCCTTAGTAAAATAAATTAGGTTAAAACAAAAAGAACTTCGTTTGGAAATACCTTGATATCAAGCCACAACAAACACTGAGTCACGTGACACCGAGCTCCACGAAAGTGGTGTTTTCATTTAGCGTTCTCACAGTAACAGTTTAGAGCGAGCAATTGTTCGTTCTTGCGGCAAATGAAAATACTGTGCGAGCGAAAATATTCCTACACGATCGGCTGTGTACTAATGCTCATTTCCACATTGAATCAAGACAGTCATTTTTTTATTTTGAGTGAACATCAACAGAATAGAGAAATATGTTCCTTTATTAAATTAAAACGAAAAAACTGGAATACATGGCTAATTCATACACAGTTCGTGATCCAAACAAAACTCTAAGCTTGTATTACGGAACCTAAATAAAATATTTGTCCAGAATTTTCAGTGAAGACGTGGTTTAAACAGGCGTGATATATAGCCCCTATGTTATAAGATGCTCTTTGTGTGTATATTAGATGTTATTTTAATCAATGTACATTGTAATTACAAGTAATTGGTGCCGTCTGGTGTACCTTCGGTAGATTGATGCTTACATAATACATTAATTATGTGTATAATTTTTTATACTCCGACGTGTAGTAAAACTTTCATATGTAAAAAAAGGCTTACGCCCGTACACAGATACGTCAAATAATTCATTCGTAGAGATTTAATGAGTGATTTTGATATGAAATGTACGTATAATTTCATCAATTAGTAAGTGTCGATATAATGGACGTCTTTGGGTGGGGCAGTGAGCTTAAACTTGTGGGAACAGTACTTTATCTTAACAAAAGATTGAGAGTTTACATTAAATTTAACAGCCTCCGTGGTCTTGTGGTTTGAACGCCTGGCTCACGACCCGGAGGTTCCGGGGTCGATTCCCGGTGGGGATATCTCACAAAAATCTCTTTGTGAGACTTTCCTCAGTTTGGTTAGGGCATTGCAGGCTGAATCACCTGATTGCTCGAAAAGTAAGATGATTCCGTGCTTCGGAGGGAACGTTAAGCCGTCGGTCCCGGTTACTTTCTACGGATAGTAGTCGTTACTTGAGCCATGTCAGAGGCCTTTGGCGGCTCAATAACTCTGACACCAGGATTGGTCAGGTTGGCCATCCACTCGATGAAGAAGAATCATTAAATTATGTTTCATACTAATTTGAATTTGATTAGGATTTAAATATGGACCAACTAGTGGCCGGCAGATATATAGTAATAATAGTATCAATTAAAAATATCTACTAATTATAGAGCTGCATTTAAGGTTGAATGGTGCAACTCATTCCTAATGACGATTAATAAAATGAGACAGTCAGCGATCAATCAATACAAGGTCCGAACATATCCAAAATATATCAGTTAGTTTATAATCAGTTAACTTTAAGTTCGCTTCACTGCGCTGTATTGCAGTAGCTTGTGACGTCAGAGGGGGCTCCCGGGGCAGGGATGGCAGAGGGGAGAGGAAGCGCCCTATTTACCTTGGAACAAAAATTGGGACCAACTTTATAGATACCGATAATTAGGCACGTTTCGGATGATATGGGAATTCTTTTGTTTACGATCGTATAGTTTATATCGTATATCTTGTTAGTATTGTGAATGTTGTTTGTTTTCGGAGAGAGAGAGAGCATGATTATAACTTATGTGTTTTAGTTTGAAATGGATTATTTATATTAATTATGATGAAAGTTGTTTTACTTATAAATTGCTAATCAATAGGAAATTTTTAGTTGTTTGCGACTTATTATCTTATTGTAATTGTTAAGCAACGTGCAGCTCGATCACTGCTCAGATGGGTAGCCGTTAGTGACACGTCTATCTGAGCACTGCCATGCTTCGGAGGTTATGTTATATAGTCGGCTAGACCATTTCGGAGGCACTGACACTGACACCTGAGTTGGCCACTAATCTGCCCAAAGTCACTTTCTCACTAGTTTCTTTATACAATTTTATTTCTACCTTGACTTACAAAACTTAAATTATTATATATACCACTACCAGCGCCCCACGGTTTTACCCGCGTTGTGTCCGTTCTCGTGGGAATTTCGGGAATTTCAAGACATACAAACCTTCTTCTTGAATCACTCTATTAAAAAAAACCGCGTCAAAATCCGTTGCGTAGTTTTAAAGATCTAAGCATACATAGGGACAGACAGACAGCGTAAAGTGACTTTGTTTTCTAATATGTAGTGATAATATTAAGAAATAAACTAAAGATCGAATGAAACGATACCAAAAGGTCAACACAGTAATTATAAACCCGTCCGATCCGAACATAGTAATATCTCGACATGGTTAGTTAACCTTTACTAAGAAAATAACGTAGCTTGTTACTGAGGCTGTGTAGGATCGACATTTTTATATATTTTCTTATGATTCAATGTCAATCTTTCTCAAAGAAGTAACGAACATTTAAATTCAAAACAATTGTAGTTCAAGTTAAAGTCAATAATCGTAGTCGAAGTATCGTGTCCGAAATCGAATATTATCTGTTGACGTAAATTATATAAACAATTATTAACCATCGTTATTTTATAGAACTTGTCATAAATGACTCATTAGCCTCTCCTAAAGAATTATTAGAAAATCTAAATGCGCCAGAAATATATATAGGTATAGAGTATTGAATTTTTAAATTCTAATATTCTAATATTTAACTATCTCTGGAATCTCTAACAGGAATTTAAAAATTTAAAAATAGAATACACGATCACACACGAGCTGATTGGTAGGCAAACTCTTTTGATAAATGTTATTGATAGTGTGATGCCTAAACATTCAAACGCATACATACAATTTAGTCATAACTTTGTCAAAAAATGTCCTTATTGGAGTAACCTTTGGTGAGGCTATTAAAAGTAGTACAAAACAGTAAAGGTAAGCGATTTCACAAGCTAATACTCGTACCTACTTTAAAATTTTAACGTCGCTAAGTTATATATTGTTCACAACTTGGTCATGTGTCGATTATTTTAGACTAATAGCATCCCGCCGTGTTACCCGCATTGTGACCTTACTATGGGGATTTTGCAAAAAAAAATCTAAAACCTTCCCGTTGAATGTCCATAACAAAGATAAGTATTCGAATCGGACCGGTAGTTACTTAGATTAGCCCGTTGAAACAAACAAACAAAAATAGCAAATTCTTAATATTCATTTTAAATTAAATACGGAATAATTTCAAGAACCTCCATACAATTCTTCAACTACAATGTTATCGAAGCACTGATTCGACTGAACAATCTTTACTTACTGGATGTTTACAAATTTTAACAGCAAATACTCAGTGCTGTTTGCACTATTTCTATCAAAGCATTCACATGTTTCAGTGCACCCATAAAATTGCCGCAGTTCCTTTCTTGTTTGACCTTTCGTTAAACATCCATGACATTGGGCATAGAATCAAGAAGCAGAAACTCTCAATTATCCGAATACTCATACGCTACTTATAATTCAAGTAGCCCTTTATCCATACCCTGCCTTTATCGAGGGAATTCCAAGATGAAATATAGCTCTTAACCTTTATTGTGATTGTGCCTATCCATTACAAAAAAATAATTATTCAAATCAGATGGGTAGTTTCTGATATAAGCGCTTTCAAACAAACAAACAAAAATACTCTTCAGCTTTATTATATAAGTATAGATAGTATAGCTATAGATTTTAATGAATTGTCAAACATGAATGAAATTAAGTAAGTCTCAATTTGGATTACCGTATAGAGGGAATTCGGTTCTGGCACAAGTTTGGTTCTGGCGTGTTGTGTCACAGTTCTAATGTAACCTAACCCAGACATGAGCCATGTCAGAGGCCTTTGGCGGCTCAATAACTGACACAAGGACCAATCCTTGTAACCTGACCAATCAGGTTGACCATCCACTCGATGAAGAAGAAGATCCCGACATTACTGGTCCATTGGTACCCGCAGGATACGGGACAACGTGATGTAATTTTAAATATTTAATTAAATTACCGCTGTCCCCGAGGACGGGGACAAGGTGTATGGGGACAACGGGCAACACTCCAATATGAGTGACTTTTTTTGAGTACTTGAGCTTGTATAATTAACTCACTCTATGTAATTTCGTTTAAAAACTTCGAAATGGTTGGTTGACCTTTACCATATGAGGTTAACTTATTTAATAAATTCAATATTTGAAAACCGATAAAAGCTATCGAGCAACACATGATTGGATAGAGTTTCCAGGTTGTTTATTAGTTGTCCCGCAGTTCAGAGTTAATGGCAGTGTTTTATTACGTATCCTGTTTCTTGAATGTTCAGACGGTAACTAGTTTGTCACAATATAAAGTTTTAAAATGTTCATTTCATTGTTACGTTTTGTAGAAGTCTAAGGGCGGATTGCACAAGCATTTTTAATTGTATTTAAAGCTTAGATAATTATGTTTGTTATGTAATTGTAATTATATCATGTTTATGTAACTAATGACGCTTAAAAAGTGTTCTATGTCGTACATTTTTAGAACTTTTTGTTTCATGAACATGTTTATGTGTTGTGTTTAGTTATAATGCATTTTAAGTTTGAAAATCCGTTATATCTGATTTGTTTACTACATATTTTTTTTTTTTTTTTTTTTTTTTTTTTCTTTATTGGTTTATTAACTGGATTTAACATAATTTGTATTAGATGTTAATAAAGCAAACAGTAAAGAACAATATGTTAATCCTACTCGAAATAAACACAGCATACATATATAATAATATAGTAGGTATAGCATTTAGAACAAGGATACTCGTTGTAAAACTAGCTCAATAGAACGTAAGCGTCCATAACAAATCGATGGTTGTCCGATAATTGCTGAATTTATGGCGAAAACAAATTAAAAACAGACACTTCCTTTATTTCGGAAAACAATATAAAAGGAACTTTATTCCTTTCAACGATAAAACGTGGATATGTCAAATACGAATAGAGTCACGGGTTGAAGCCAGGCAGTAGACGTAGAACTCTAGTCTCTGCCTACTACGAATCATTTTTGCATGCCAATTTATTCTTACTTGAATGAGGACAGTGCAGATGGTACGTTCACGATAAAATTTGATTGAGCGATATGGTAGTGCACTATATACAGTGAACTAGTATACTGCACTATGAAGTACTATAATATATACACTATACGCATTAAAGGTTTCGGTCTTCCGTGTATATACATACATCTATATTAATATCATAAAGTAAAATAACGTAAAATTTGTAATTTTGTTTATTTTTATGTTAGCTAATCTCGGGAATTACCAGTCTGATTCGAATAATTCTTTTTGTATTAGATAGGTAGCTATATTTACAAGGAAGGTTAAAGGTTACGTTTTATCCTAAAATTCTTACGGGTACGGGCACAACGCGGGTAAAACCGAGGCGCTGTTAGTGTGCTAATAAATACACTACCATACATATAATATCTTCTTACTACATACATATTATATTCAAAGGTATTGTTTAAATTAAACTACATTCGATATGAACTGTTAATGTGAACGCTTGTAATTTTCTTATTGAAAATAGGTCGTATATTATAATCTAATTTTGAATCCATCATTAAAAGCGTTGAAACGGCTCAATTAACTGGCTAGTTTAAAGTTGACGAATAATATGTACGTCAAATTTAATTAAGCAAGTAACCAAAATTTGTTTATTTTAAGATTTGAAAGCCTTCTCAGAACCTACATTATCAAAAGCTTTACTGGACTAGTTTATGAATTTATAGTTCACTTTGAACTAAGCTGTAAAACTTGTTTGTGTACAGTTTGGTTTATATCTCATAGTCGCATACAGTGAACACTATACATATACAATTTTATGCTAAGCTCTGCTATATAGGAAATGATAAGGATGTCCCAGCAAGTATGTATGACCTAATTGAGAGCTGCAAAGGCGTGTGATCTCTGCGCCCAGTGGCGTCGCACTGCTGTATCATTCCAGTGAGTGGTACGAGAACCCTCCCCGTTGACTAACTTAAAAAGGGGGTGTTTTCACCCCCAGCGGCATCCCCCGGCGCCACGCCGCCTCCACCGAAATTTGCGCCTGCAAAGCTTCGCACTCGAAAAGATCACCGTATAGTTTCGTTTGTTTAGAAAATGGGAATAGTTTTGAATATGAATACTAATGTGATTTAATGATTTTTGGGAAAAGATTCATGATTTTATTATTGCATAACACACTATTATTTTCATTATAGTGTCGTAATCAAACGGGTTTTTTCGCGGTAGGAAGTTGTTCACCCGCGACCACGGGATCCACTCGAAACGTCGGAAAATGAAAAATAAGTTATTAATTAGTTTTACTTTGTGTAATTCTAAAAGTAAGTAAGTTTAAAAATACTATTTTTATTTTAGCTTCAAGTTCTTTTTGGTGACAAAAAGCGTGAGTCTATTTGTATTTATTTATTTTACTATTTTAATGTTGTTTCTTCTGTACCTTATTCTCAGTTCTCATTAAAATAGAAACATTATAGAGCCTAGACTTATTGCTAACGTATCATTGCGTTTGAACACAATTAAAATAAGCGTAGTGTCAGCCTACGACAGACGGCGCCGTAGCGGCTATGAATTTCGTAGCACCGTAGCTTCTTCGTAGCGGTTACGTAACAAGTTGAAAAATGGATCGTTTCATATTTTTCTTTACAAGTAGTACCTTTTACCTCGTCAATATTTTTCTATCTCTATTCAATATTTTTAGAACATATTCGATGCATTGTAATTTTTTGCAGTTTATCACCTTGTACACGAATAGTTATGCAATTATGTATAACAACGACCAATCAGCTGTTAAGGTGCCTAAATAAAGAAATTAGCCGTATTAGAGTTCTAAATCTAAAAACTGGTTCAAATACCTCAATACTAAAGGCTAATTTCAGCAGGAGCCTATCTTAGAAAAAGTTGGGTTCTTGCTCTTTGGCCTTTATAGGTTACATTACAACGAACCCATCGATATTTCACACAACCTTCTTGAAATGGAGCACCATCGCAGAATTTTAAGATAAAATCTGCAACATTAGTTTATACTGTTTGCCGCACAGCGCTCCTATCGATTTTTTAACTTTCCCGCCATACGACATAACGTAATTCAGTGTGAAAAAACTAGAACCATAACATTCGTGATCATATGCCTTCTTCGTTCACTAAAAACAAGCGATTAAATGTTTTGAAACCACTACCGCCATCTGTTATGAAGTTTGCAAACTTTAATTCAGCGCCATCTATTGAAAACTGTTTGTACAGCAAATTTTAGTTCGGAGTTTTCCCGTTCACTTTTCACAGTTTAGCCTACCGCCGCGCCGCTAGATGGCGGTAGTAACTTTAATACGTCATGAAATAAGGACCGCATTACATCTGGATAGAGATGAAAACGATTCTATTTACCATAACGACAATATTATTTATCTAATAATAGAATAGTCGCATTGAATATGATTTCAGTAAGTTTATGTTTTTGAACTACTTTTTCAAATAAACTTAATATTCCACTTTTAGTACTTTTCACTTACGACACTATTAACTACTTTCAATAATTACCCGTTTTATTAAAATGTTTATATAATGTCAAAGAAAAAAGCTGTATAAACGAAATATAGCCTAAAATGTGTTAGCCTTGACTGTTTCTTAAACGTTTTTCAGAAGTAGAGCATTGGATTTCCATTTACCACCGTATTTGGTGATTATCGAATTTCAATTTCAGCATAGAAATGTGTGATGTTAAGTTTGAAAGGAAGTTTTGATCAAGGTTTGGTGCCGATAATTATTAACCAAAACTATTATTAAGCCATAAGAAAAATATATTAAGCGATCGATATTTTTATTCAAATTATTTTGACGTAGCAATTCCATATATTGTTATTCAAATAACTTTCGGTAAAAAAACATTAACTTCTACGTATTAGTAATAAGAATACTGCCGAAAAATCGAAGAAAAATAGTCTCCACTGCACTAAATTTTTTCTGCGATTTTTATTAGTTCATATGGTATTTAAAGTATATGGGAGTTTTCTTTGCCACGCGCCTATTACATAATGGAAAGGAAATTGTGTCGGGGGTCAGCAATTAGGGGAGGAACCTTACAATAGTTAAAAGACAGTTGTTAATCGAAATAGCAATTTAAAAATAATTACAGCGGAAATAGATTCCTGAAATAAAATATCAACTTGACCCGGTAACTTAACGGTAGGTAGCGAAAGCTGTGAATCAAATAACTCGTAAAGTAATAAATAATATCATAAAAGCCAGAAAGTGCATCCTTCTAAAAATACTATTACGGTAAAATCACATTTCACATACATTACATTCCATAATACAAGCCTAAGGCTTAATTTGGGTCTAAGTGTGAATTTGTGCTGTATTTTTTTAAATATATTTCAAACATTTTCAGTAATCTATATTATTATTATGAAGAGGTAAAAAATTTAAGTTTGTTTGTTTGTATGTTCGAGTAAATCTCGAGAATTATCCGTCCGATTTGAATAATTCTTTTTGTAATAGATAGCCACTTTCAACGGGAAGGTTATAGGCTATTTTTCATCCTGTAATTACCATGGGAACGGGCATAACGTGGATAAAACCGCGGGTTGCTGTTAGTGCATAATAAAGTAAATAACACTATGCCTATCTGCTCTTAGACAAGAAACAAATCTTAATGAACCTAATTTTCTGTAAGCTATTTCTATAGTTTTAGTCTAAAGTCTGATTTGAAAAACATGAGAACAATCGCATTGCAGTAAACAAATTAAACTAACGTAAATGAAATAAATCGCAAGCTGTATCATAACAGGGTGATTCGAAATAAATGGATAGTCAGATTAGAAACCTGCAGATAGATAAAACTAAGGTAATAATAATTATTATTATTTACTTATATACTAGTACGATCCGCCCTCGCTTCGCTTCGGTTAATCAAGATGTTACATGGAAAATTCGGGATAAAGCATAGCGTGCCTTTCCGCGAATATATACATCGTTTATGTAAACCCCGACCCGTCAATATCACACGGAAGAGCGAAGCATTTACTGCGTAGCTCTATTTCGTGGTATAGCAGCCCGCCAGCCCGCCCGCGATCGAGCATTACTATTTTGTATATTTCTCATCAAAACTCCGAAACTAACCGTCCGATTTTAATAATTTAAAGAGGCATATTTAAAGTAATCTCGCGGGATTATTTGGAGATAATATAGTAAGTACTTTAAATATGTAGAACATTATTTTTATGTATCATCAATATATATAGCAGCGCATACATTTTTTAGGTATGTTCTTCATACCTTGGATATAATATTGCATTGATGAGTGCCAATCCCTATTTAAAAAAATAAAAATACATAGCCTGTGTCTGTTCCTAAAGTATACTCTATCTATAGGTGGTTTTAACTATAAATACTACTCGTAAAAGTGAGACGGTTGTTTTAATCAATATCAAGAACAACAAGGAAAAAAGCAAACATTGTTTAGTGTATCCTTTAGCAAACAAATTGCAGCGACTACACATCTTCTCAAACCAATTATGTTGTCTTTAATTGAAAATAGAATTCCTTTTCAACCTCAATCCGAGAACATCTGTCTCTGTCTGCCTCGGTATGAATGAGTGAGATAACTAAACAATTGGGAATCAATTTCGTGGCCATCTGGACTTGCTAGAACCGAAGTGCCTCAATTTACGACTCTACCCTTTTTAATCTTTTAAGCTGAAACTTTACAAGGAAAGGTAATTTCATATATTCACTTACTATTTTAGAGAAGCCATTACTTTTTAAAGTTAACGGTAACTATGATTTTATCAGTAATATACTTCGATAATTTTTTAGAAGGTTTCTCAGTTCGGCAGTATAAATGATTTTTTTATGATGCAGGTTTACTTGTATTTACGCATTTTGTTTTATATAAACCTTGGAGTTCGTTAGTTTCGCCTAAACCTGAGAACATCTGTGCCAATTTGGCTGATTTTGGTATTTAAAAATATTCATAGAAAGTGCAGTTTTATATGTGCCTCAGTAATTAATACAATACGGTACTAACTGCAAGGCATCAATACTTGTATTTATATTTAAGTATCTCACTCACTATTATATATTAATGGACATTCCTTTACCACCGGAGTGGGACAATACAGGTAGGTAATAATTATTTACACTAATGTCCAAAGTGAGTAAATTAATACCCATGTGTCGAAACCCTTTCACGGATAAACAGTTGAAACGATCTCCATAAAGTCACAAATACGGTTAGTTCAACTCTGAACTATATTCCGAGGATGTTCTCACGGATATGACATAATTAAATATTTAATGCCGTTTAGGATTCTGGACAACAAAGTAGGTATTTTCCTACAGAGGATTTTCTGTAAACAATGTTACCCTTAAACCTTGTTGTATTAATAGATACAACAAGGAAGATTAAAATGTTATAAATAGATACGCAATTCCTTACTCCAAATTACCACTGAAGACTATTCAAAGCAATATTTATTGCAAGAAAACAGAATAAAAAAGTCTAAATCGAGAGTTATCTAAACAATAGCCAGGGTGCAAAAGACCGGGAGGGTGGCAATAATTGCCATCCGGAGAAAACGCCCCGGGCATCTTGAAGGCCGCCATGGCCCGGAGCTATTCGATAATCCTCAGGGCATGTTTGGTTAAACAGATTATTATTATTAGCTACTAAATACAACTCCAGCGCTTACACTTTGAAACATGGAATCCGTTGAATGCAGTTAGAACTTTAGTTCACTTTAAGTTCAAGAAGTGTGGCTACATTGTAATAGAAGTAGTTATAATGTAAACTAGGGCAACACTTTTTCTTTTAATATTTGTTGTTCAGTGAGATGAGAGGCATTTTGCCAACCAGGTGAGATATTACAAACTAATAATTAAAAAGGTAAATTTGTGTTTTTTTTTGTTGGTATGTTGTTGTTGGGCTAATCTCGGTAATTACCAGTCCTAATCGAATATTATTTTTCGTAATGGATACCCACATTCAAGGCTATTATTCATCCCGAAATTCCCACGGGAACAGGCACAACGCGGGTAAAGCCGTGGGGCGCTGCCACGAGTAGTCAATATCAGAAGTAAAAATTTACAAAACAATATTTTGACTTTTTAAAGCATTTAGCGAAGTCTTAATAAGTGTTTCAACCAACAATTCGAAGATAGGTCATCCAAATTACGTCCTATCCTGTTTTCAAATACCATTAAAACAAAGAACAATCTAAAAAACACTTTGTCACCAAAAAGTCACCAAAAACAGAATCATTTAGCAAAACAAATATTGTACTAACTTCATTAGCATAATCCCAATACTCGTAATCTACAAATAGTATAAAACAGCAGACGCTGGGAAGGTTAGAAGCCCTACACCGCGGTCAATGTTGCTTACCGACAATTGAACACGTACATACATATGTACTCCGTAGGTTCTCTTCGATCGAATAATCTATGCTAATATAATTTAACTAAACAGTTTTTTATTATTTATTATTCCTGCTCTGCAAGTAAGAGTCAAATTAACAAGATTATTTCATTTTGATTCGAATACTGTTTCGTTAGTTGATAAGTATAGATATATTGTTATCGATAAGAAAACCATATGCATTATGCACAAGACAAAACGGGTCACTGACTGACTATATTGACCAACTCAGATTACTGAACCGTATAAGTACTCTTAATCCAAGCTTATTAAGCATGTTATACTGTTCAACCGTAATAATCTCACGGGCTCATATTGTAATGTGGAATTACTTAGTACTTAGTATACCGATTCATGCAAGTGGTAGACTTTGATATTGGATTCTATTTGGTTACTGTTAAATGTAGAAAATGTATCATGGTTTCTCAACATTGTATATACATTAACATTGTATATATATCCACCTAGAGTCCTTTCAATTTTAGTTTTTTTTCATGTTTGGTATTTGTGTTTTGTATGAGAAACTAGCAACGCCCCGCGGTTTTACCCGCGTTGTGCCCGTGCCTGTGGGAATTTAGGGATTTTTTTTTAATATAAACCTTCCTCTTAAATCACTCTATCTATCAAAAAAACCGCATCCAAATCCGTTGCGTAGTTTTAAAGAGCTAAGCATACATAGGGACAGACAGTGGAAAGTGACTTTGTTTTATGCCTAGTTTACACGGGCTTCGTAGCTAAGCGCTTAGTACTTAAAGACAATAGATTATTATATTAGATTTAATAGAAATTGCAGCCCCTTAAAGTCCGGAAAGATAATTAATCAAATGTGCTATGAAACCGGTAAAACTTGAAACGTGACAATTAGTGACAAAATTTGAAACTTTTTACAATTGATTATCAAACCACCTTCTTTCAGTTGCGTTCAATCCTTTTATTAATGGGTAACGAGGCCTATTTTCGGGACTCGGGAGCGGCAGAACAATTTAACTCGCGACTGTACAAGAATGTCTTAGTCAAGATTGTCAGCTCAGCAGTAATAATTTTATGTATCTAATTTTCTGTAGAACATTGCCTTACGCGTTTAGGGTTGCGCTACAGTCAGGGTTGCAATTCAGCTATGTATGCAAATGCTTAGTCGTAAACTCCGAACAAGGCAGGGCTGGCACATACGTAAACACAAGCCTCCTTTACAATACCATTTACTGCTACGACTATTAAATAAGTTCTAGAATCATAATAACGTATTGTACATTAGCTCATATTAAAATACAGAACGTTTAATTCTACCTTATTTCCAAGGATCAGTCGACATTATAGCAAGTCAAGGAAAAACGCGTGAGAAACCTGTCACGTGTTCGAGTTATTATTCAGATTTTCCTATTGTCTCTGCTGAAAAGCCCATAAGACGGGGAAAGTCTACGGTAAATTGCACGGTGTTAGTATCAACCCTAATATGCGAAGGCATTCATTTGTTTACTTTATTGTTGTCACTGCAGTGAGTGAGCGGTTAGGGCTGCCACGGCCGGTAGGGCAGTCTCTTCGTATTATCATGGGGGAATCTCTACGGGCTTCGCTTGCGCCCCGAGCCAGGTGATTCGTCTCTAATTGGACGCTGACGTGTCCTTTTGTTACCGGTGAAGTGTGATAGTGTGATACACCAGATGAGTCTAAGGTGATTGCTTTGACTTGGACACCCGTTTTACGTCAACTGAACCTGTTATATAAATTTAGTTCTTCACGCGGAATATTATTACACAGTTATAGTATCAATAGACTGTACGTGAGCATATTTCAATCACAAACCCCCAAAGCCTTGTTTGTGATTGAATTATGCTTTTATCGGGACTCGTAGTAAACCGTTAAATGCACGTGCTCGATATCGTGTTGTTTTAAAGACCATTGGCCTTCGAATAAGCATGTCGCGGATCGATTCAAATAATCTGCCCTTTGTCGGCCATTTACATTTAAAGTGTTATTAGAAGGTTTAAGAAGGCGTGTAAAATACCTGAAATCACGACCTTACAATTAAAGCACTCAGACTTTCAATGTTTTCAACAAAGTTAGTTTAGATGGTTTGGATACAATATCCGTTTGAGAACAATTCGGGATATTTGTTGAACTAAATTTAATGATTAGTTAGAGTAATTTTGGAAACATTTGGTGTTGTTTTAGATTTTCATATATCACTTTAACATTCAGATACATTTTGAAAGAAGTCAATCTATACTAATATCATAAAGAGGTCAAATTTGTAATTTTCTTTGTTTATATGTTCGAGCTAATCTCGGGAAATATGAGTCCAATTTTTATTTTTGTATTTTATAGCCTCATTCAAAGGTACCTAAGATTGTAGGCTGCTTTTCAACTTGAGAACGGGCACAACGCGGGTAAAACCGTGGGGTGCTGCTAATATATAAAACTTACGTATCACCTTGTTTGTCCGGAATGGACTCTTAAACTACTGAACCGATTTTAAATTTGATTTCCACACTCCAACTTGAAAGATAGGATAGCTTACAATTCAATTTGTACTCTTAATATTATTTTAATAGCCAGCGTGGCCGTGTATACTAGTCAAATTAAATCCTAATGATTGCCGCTTGTCTACACTATCATATATCTTCAGATATTGCAGAGACATTTTCCTGCAATGGAACATAACATTTACCTATCATTCGGTTTTTGAATTACAACAATTCGACAAAAAACAACGCAAGAAGAGAAATATAACAAACACAAGTAAAGCGCTTTAACAATAACGTGTTCATGCATGTTTTTATGGAGTTGTGACCTCTATTACCACATTGAGGTTATTGAATACCCTCACCACACTGCCAGTATAGTCGACTTTGATTGAAAGGTTCAAAGGCGCAGTATTTAAAACTAAGTACAGAACAGTTCATGAGTTTAACGTTTGGTTACTCCAAGATATTGAAGTTGTTTATAAACAAAAGCCGGTTACCGATTTGTATAAATTGAGTTGTAAAATTCTTTTGCCTTTGGCGGTTCAATAACTCTGACGCCAGGATTGGCCAGGTTGGCCATCCACTCGAGAAGAAGAAGTTTGTAAAATTCTGTTATTATAAATATTTTTTTACTGACACATTAATGACGGTTAAAAAAATTGGAACACTTTGGTTTTGAATTGCTACGTTTACAAATACAATTCGCACTGTTTTTAGGTTTTAACGAAAATTTCAGCCTCCGTGGTCTTGTGGTTTGAACGCCCGGCTCACGATCCGGAGGTTCCGGGTTCGATTCCCGGTGGGGACAACAATATCTCACAAAAATCTCTTTGTGAGACTGTCCTCAGTTTGGCTAGGGCATTGCAGGCTGAATCACCTGATTGCCCGAAAAGTAAGATGATTCCGTGCTTCGGAGGGCACGTTAAGCCGTCGGTCCCGGTTACTTTCTACGGATAGTAGTCGTTACATAAGCCATGTCAGAGGCCTTTGGCGGCTCAATAACTCTGACACCAGGATTGGTCAGGTTGACCATCCACTCGATGAATGAATGAATGAACGAAAATTTCACACTTTGAATTGAAACGTTGACGGATACAATTCTCTCGGATTTTATATTTTATTAAACGTTTCAGCTCTTTTCGGAAACCGTAGTTATATCAGACTTGTACCTTTTTCAGTTGCCGAAACGCCAGACAGAGAAAATGTAAAATGTATTGTAAAGTGTGCAAACGTGTTTGCTTAAACCTTAGAAAGCAGTATACTTTGTTGAAATTGACGGTGATTATGGCTAATCCTTCTCATCGTCCTTTATGTCTTTAGGGAATAAAATCCCTGAGGGTCAATTCATGCTAGCGCAGAGTCGCGACAAACAAAGCGTTTGTTTTAACTTGATATAAGAAATTGAACCTTATTTCTACTAACTTAAGGTAATGACTCGCGTATTTTTGCATTACGTGATGATCATTGCTTTGGTGTTGCAATTGCTTCATATTAAATTCAAATAGATATTTCGCTTCGACTCTGCCTTGATGAGAATTGACATATTATAGGATCCCCGCGATTTTATAATTGACTTTTAGCCTTGCAGTAGAATCTTCATGCATACATTTATTTCAAGTAGGTCGAAACCTTGATGTCGAAGCTTTTAGACCGCCTAACGTCCTCCGACATGGTCAAACTGTTGAAATAACTGGGACCGAATGCTAAACTTATCCTCTGAATCTTATATGATATTTTCTTAGATTTCCGGCAAGATTTCAGTTACTTTTCCTGACTCACCAATTGACAAAGTTTAAATTATAGCTTTAATCAAACTACCTGAATAAGGTATCTTAATTGCCTTAGTTTAGAAATGGTGGTTGCTCACAAACGTCGACAAAGTTGGTAATTTTGGAAAGAGGTAAACCTTTGTCCTAAGTTCGACAGCGTTTGGTTACTAACTGACAAGCACAGCGTAGAACTGACTTTACAAATTCCCAGTTTAGCTCCCTTGTGTAAAGTTAGGGTCTTAAATGGTATGTTAGTAAAACTTTTGGTTCCATATCAATATAGATTACATTGACTTTCATTTTGACTTTTAGTTTCTATCTGAGCGCTACCGTGCTTCGGACGGTACGAATATTGTTGTTGAGGGTACGGTTGTTTCAATCGATATACTATGTTAGGACATAGTATATCGATTGACCTAAAGACCTAGGACCTAGGGGTCTTTAGGCGGTTTAAAAACTGCGATGGCATGGTTGGCTACTGACCTAATCGAACTCACATTATTGTCTTTCATTTAGAAGGGATAAAAAAACGGGAAAGGGAAAAACGAAGCTTTTAGAAAAAGTATTTAAAAAATATTTTTTATAAAAGATGAAGCGTGAATTTTAAATTTATTTGACCGTATGTTGGTACAAAATGTATAAATCTATTCACAACTTGATACACCGATCTGGCAGGTTGCGCTTGCCGCATTATGGTTTGGTGCACAATGTGCATAGGACAGTGATGTAATTCCGGTTCAGTTATATTATGTTTGTGAAATTAATATAGACTGTTACTAGATCACCGCTGCAGTTTTACTTGCGATGCATCGGTTTATGTATACATTTTGGGATGAAATGTATACATAAAATATTGAGGATAGTAAGTCATTATTTTTTATCACACAATACAACTTCAGCACATAAATACACGCAATTACGAGTATATTTAATATTCAAAACTTTTAAAAGCCCTTAGCTTCAGAGATAAGACGGAAATTACATCTATAGCATTTCGAAACTAAAAGGTAAACATACTTTGATTAACATTTTATTCAAACGACTTATCATAACACGAGTCTTAGAATTTTCATTAAACTACTCCTAACTCATTACACAACTTAATAAGAACTTTAGATATCTCAGTTCTTAGTTAGCAAAAACTAAGTAAGTTACCTTAATCTATTTTGATAAGCATATCAACGTGGGCTCATCTAAGTGTTGATTCGGTGGAGGGTGAGGGGTTAGTTTAACTCAACATCTGCAGGCAGATGCAACTCATCTCATTAGCATTTGCAGGCTGAATCACCTGATTGCCCGAAAAGTAAGATGATTCCGTGCTTCGGAGGGCACGTAAAGCCGTCGGTCCCGGTTACTTTCTACGGATAGTAGTCGTTACATGAGCCATATCAGAGGCCTTAGGCGGCTCAATAACTCTGACACCAGGATTGGTCAGGTTGACCATCCACTCGATAAGAAGAAGAAGCATTTGGAGTCATCTACGTGAAATTAGATCTCAGCTCACTTTACATTTGAATTAAAAGTATGATAACAAAGATTGAAAATTTAATTATGAGTTCAGTGTTCAGTTATGGGCCATGGAAATGGCTTTATAAGTTTTACTTGTAGATATTTTTAGACCAAAAATATGATGCAATGTTTATACTTCCAATTCAGTCATCATTTAATTGCAGTCGAAAGATTTAGTGTGAAGACGCCGTTAAAAATTGAAACAAGTTCGGCAATCGCATGAGGCAACCATAATGTCATATTTGCACAAAGGTTACCGGTAATTTCCTTTTCGCTGCCTTCCTCATTCATTTGCAAATTATAGATGAAAGGTAAAAAACGTTCAACTATTGCACAGCTATTAGTTTTGATAACATGCCTTTTATAAACATGTACAATGAACTGCAATTACATTTCCTGTTCTTTCCGATTCGGAGCATAAATGAATAGGCCTTTCAGTAATATTTATTGCTTTTGTTTCAACTTATGTTTAATTTTTTTGGTGAACTTTTTGTGTTCTTTATAAAGTTATCTTTTCTGAGTGATTCTTATATTATTATAAATTATACTGGTAAATTATATAATGTACAAGTATATTCCAAAGTATCATAGCCTTATATCTACAATTATTAATAATAGTATTTTTAGATGTACGGGTATTTTCCAAAGTAATATATCCATTTCCACAAAATTGTTAGTTCTTAGATACCAATCGCCTAAGGTCGAAGTCAACGGAACTTGTTACAACCTTCAACTTATTAGTATTTTTTTTACTTTCGCGATTTGTATACATTTAGAACGTATCACTGCGGGGACTTTCACACTAAAATATTGTTTTTCACGTAAAAAAACCTACTTTGATATCCCGACGTTTCGAGTGGTTCTATCTACTTTTGTAAAACAATCTTATGCACCGTGATGATGCGTTAATCTACAACACATTAGTTGTGAGCTGCAGTCATTTTCGGAATGCGGTAGACTAACTGTATCCTCATTATTGTTTGTTTGTTTGCGGTCACCGTAATTGACGATTAATCTACTTTTTGTATGTCACCGCATGGTTACATTTGATGATAGTCTACTATGATCGCGTATTAAAACAGATGCTAAATAAGTTTTAAAAATGAGTGTATAGATACCGATGTAAAAGGAGAACCAATTGTAAAAAAAACATGTGATTATTTAAGTATATAATTGTACAATGTACAATAAATATTATCAGTAACGAACAAAACAATTTAGCCATCGTTGAAATATACGTGGAATATATTTGTACAAGTACAATAAATTAATCTCCTCCCCGTCAATTTATACTTCTGATTGTATTCGAAATCGAGTGCTGGCGATTTGATTAATTTTGCAAATAAAGTTTATTTTCCAATAACCACGTACGCTGACAGATTTAACGCGTTTAATGAATTATCAGGAGGCATTTCATTGAAAAATCAACTTTATGAGCTCAACTACGGGATATTTAGTTAAGTTTGTCGTTGATATGAATTATTATTTAAATTGCTTAATCATATGGCTTTAAGGATTAACTTAAATCAACGAAATGTTAACACTTCTGTGGTGATAAATGTATTATTGAGAATTTTAGCGTCCCGAAGTTTTAAATTCTGTTGTACCCGTCTCCGTGGACATTTTGAGTTGTAACGTAATTTATGGCTTTCCTTAAACGTGGCGATTATATACAAACTTATTGTTTCTATTCCGACAAGTAGTTCCAGAGATTAACGCATTCAATCAAACTTGGACGCGTTCGTTTTGCATGATAAGAAAAACATGAAACAAGTAAGCAACTTTCAACCTAAAATTTCCGAAAATAGGTACGATGTGGGTAAAACCGTGTTGTTAATACCTTTTGGAGTTCACGTTAATTTGTCGATCGTTAGACCATGACGGAGGCCGTAAAACGGTCTTAAAACTCCAACACCAGTGATGGCCACTACCATACTCGAACATACTTCCTTTCAAAAACCCGATGTCTCTAACATCAAGTGTTTGAAAGTCTTGTCTGTCTACTAAATTCCTTTGCAGGCCAGTTAAACTCTCATAACAACCATATGATAGCTTATAAACATTTTTATAGATCGTAGCTCATGGTTTTGTATAATACACGTGTCCTTAATTTTAGAGGCCATATCACGTAAGTACTCACGAAAGCATTTAAGATTTGAGGACTAATAAATAATATTCTTGATTCGTTGACTTACGATTCTTGTTTTGTAGTAGTGTCGGCTAATGGTAACAACATTTTTAATTAAGTATCTATGTTTATGTCATTAGTGTTTTACAAGCTGGCGAGAATATCAAGAAGATGGCATTTAAACTTACATATGTCACTAAAGTGTGTAAGAGCGAATTGCACAAGAAATCTTAAATCTATTAGCGCTTAAATATGTTTAAAAATCAAATGACATTCGCTTTAAATTGTGTTCTATTTGGTGGAAGGTAAAATACAATTTTGAACGAAAAGCTTTTGTTTCTTAAACATATTTAAGGACTAAATAGCTTTAAGGCTGAGTTGCACCATAGAAGAAGTTAAAGTAAAGGTTTGTGTCAAATTTAACACTAACAGTAACGCTGACTTAAACGGTTAGAGCAAAATGTGTTGCACCAGCGAATTCATTAGCTTTGTTAAAGTTAATAGTGTTACAAGTCAAATGAGGCGTGATTTAACCCAAATTCGATGCGGGTAACATTTTTAAATATGACAATACTAAATAAAACCGTAAAAACTCGTTTCTAGCGCTGTCATTAGTGTCACTTGTCACTTCATTTCGATGTTGATGTCAGTTCGGTGTCTGACGGATAATTTGACAATAACAATAGCACTAACCAGCGAAAAGTGAGCGGTTACAGTTACAGTTAAAGTTATGACGTCATTTAACTATTTGTCAAATGGTGCAACTAATTTTAGGCCTAACCGATACTTTAACTGAAGTTTCGATGTTTGTTATTGTTAAAGTAAGATGGTGCAACCAAGCCTTAGAGTTTTTCTGCAATCCGCCCTCAGAATAACCGATTTGCTCGGTACGCTTTGATCATTTACGACTCAATTGTTTCTCAATCAAATTCTCTCTGAAACTCAATTCTCAATTTTGACTCAATATTTGGACAATTTTGAAAGTTACGATCCGTTTTCGACCCACATGGCTTTTTGTAACCCTTTTCGACCCACCTAGGATGTCAACAAGCTACAATAATAACTAATATTTGCATTGTTGATTATTTGGTGAAGGTACGTAGGTTAGTACTGAGTAATACTTTAAATTCTTCTCGAGCATTGTTTTAGTCGTTTTATCATTGTGAAACCATAGGTGGTCCAAAAAGTTCAACGTCAGGCAGCAGGCTTAACCACTAACTGCCTACACTACGATTACCTATTCGTTTTGTGTTGACGTTTTTTGTTATAAACTAGCTGTGCCCCGCGGTTTCACCCACAGCGCACCCGTTCCCGTAGGAAATACGGGATAAATAGAATCCTATATCCGTCTCCTGGTTCTAAGCTACCTCCCCACCAATTTTCCGTTCTCGAGTTATAAATAGATAGATATAAACTAACACGACTTTCTTTTATATAAACACTAGAATGTTTAATTAATAAATAAAATACTTTTAAACGGGTCAAACGTCAAAGTTTTCAGAGTTTCCTTCACGGGATTGACTCACCCTGTGTAAAAGTAAAGTAAAAATAAAACACTTATAATCAAGTATCAAAATCCAGTACTAAGTACGGAATCTTCACGGAAAAAATGTAACCTCACGTTTCTCAAGTTAAAGAAGGAATACTTGAATTAATAATCTAAAAAAAAATATTATACTTATGTCGGTACAAAGGGAGGGTGTACGCACAACTTTACGACTCCATAAAACAAAACGTAAATTCAACCACGTTTATATTTTGCCCAAATGAACATGTACACAATTCTATTTAACAATTCAATGACATTTTTAATTGTTCCTTTTTAAGCATAAACAGAGTGTGGGCTTTCCTCCTCAAAAGTTAATCATACTTATTATTTTTCACCTTTACAAACCTGTCTTAGTAATTTGAAAGTATAAATTATTCTTATGAATGAAACTGTAATCGCATAGCAATGATCACGTGATGAAGTAACTCTTAAGACGAACATTCTTAATTTGTTCTTTGACTTGCATGCCATAAGTGCTTATGAACCTTATACCTAAAAGTAAGGCAAATGTCTGTCACAAATGTCATATACATACTAAAATTCATCCCATCTTATACAACTTTAAAGATCTTTAAAGAATGGTAAACTCTCACATACACTATTTCAAAGTTATGCAAAGGCATAATAAGGCATAATAATAAAATGAAAAGATGCATTGACTTTCCCAAACAATCGTCCCTTTAATATGATCAAAATGGCGTTACATGAATGAATATGTTCATGTGTGTTGATGATGTATGCAGTATGTGTGACTTACGCCTCAGTGTTGTCGTCGCGCGACTCGGAGCGCTCGGCGTTGGCCTGGCCGCGGCGGTGACGCGCGCGCTGCTCGTCGCCCAGCCCGTACAGACCGGCGACCGCTGCCATGACTCCGGTCCCTCACTCAGGGTATGCGACCCTCGACTCGACCCCCAAGTCCCAAACACACGCTACCTCCATCACTAACACCACACCACTACATTACATTATATCTATCTAATATGGACGCATTTTACAGTACATACTTTAAATCACAATATTATTGTAACTCGTCATGTATATTTAAAAGTTTGTATATACTACGTTTTTTTATGTTTATACATTGTTTTATTTAATCCTGCTATTGTAAAGTAATTGTTTTTTTTACTCCGTAAATTGGTTCCCGCGAACAAATATGTGTATTGTAAAGATAATTTCTTTTGGTATAAGAAATTTGAGTGTATTATATTGATATTCCGAGGTTGAGTTTGCGTAAACGTGCCTGGACAAGTGTCAGTGGGATTTATATTCTCCCGAAGGTCATGTGGCGGGGAATAATTGCTTCTGGAAACCAAACAATCAAACGTACCGAAGCATTCGGTCAATAACGACCCAAGACGACCTCGATAACAGACGGAGAGGAATCTAAGCCCACAATTTCAAATACAGAAAGAGAAGTGGAGCGAAAATCGTTCAGCATCGAACGACGGGTACTCACGACTCGAGCTATACTCGAAAACGTGCATTCACAATGTCCCCAATAACCCCCATTACTATTCAGCCTTCCTATAATATAAACGCACATAAACAGTAACACTCAACTCCGAACCGGAAACATTTTATTGTCACAATAAAAAAGATAGTTAGAAAACTTTATATCTACATCTACCTCAAATAATTACGAGACATTGGTCAGTATTTATCGATAAGTTAGACAATGAACGGACAAGAGATTATTTGTAGTTGTGTAAAAAATTCTTGCCATTGAGTGGCCGCAGCATGTGGTAGGAATGACATCGGTTTTATGAGAGATATGTGCTAGCAATCCATCTCAAAAGAAGTCCTTTTTGTACTTGGAATTCGTTGTATTTGTTCTGAGGAAGATATGTGATAGATGTATGTACAAATCTGGAAACGACATTCATTTATCATATTAGGTCATTTCGACACTACAATACGTAATACACAGATGCTATTTAACAGTAAGTACGCACTCAATGAGCTATGTATTTACCATTTAGTGTTTTCGGATTCTTTGTTTTTTATTATGGTGATTGCTTGTCTATGTAGACATGCTGTTCTACTATGCCATGCGGTAACAAGTATATACGTAAAGTAAAAAGTATTAGATTACTGCTAGGCAAAGGCCCCTCATCACACTGAAGATATCAGTACAGTGAGGAGGTTATAATATAATAAATTAAAGTATGATAATAAGCTTTTTTACTTACAATTATCATATTTTTATCACAATTATTATTGAAAGTTGAAAATATTATATATCAATCACATTAACCGACCGATTACTGCCAGGAATAAGATTCGTTAAAAACAAACCCACAAATGACAAGACCGGACGAATATATCGCCAAACAATATAAACCCGTCTGAAAACCATATGCTCAATTCAATTCAGACAAAGCTATAGCTCAATCTAGAGTCTAAAACAATATCGAGTTACATCTAAACAATATTATGAGTAAGCCTCTAAGCCGAAAAACTATCCATAATTATCCATAACGGCCAGTAACATGAAATTAAGCAACTTTAACGAACGTTAAAATACAAAGCTAGTACTGGAACTGACAAGATGTTATCCATTCAGCCCATGGATTTCCCGTTAGATATAGGATTAATTAAAACTCGACATTAACCGCTGTGGCTTTAAAAAGTTTAACTACAATTGCGATTTCGGAACGGGTTTTGCAAGCATTTAACTGTGAATATCTGGGGAATCTGAGCCTGTGAACGAACTATTTTAATCCTTTCAGGTTTATTAACTATTAATTGTTTTACTGTTTACTCGTAAGTATCGAACGTAGCACATTATATATTGCTGACGAACTTCCGAGATGGAGGAGGTTTTTAATTACAATGTACTAGCAGTGCCCCGCGGTTTCACCCGTGTTGTGCCCGTTTCCGTGGGAATTTCGGGAATTTTTATACATATAAACCTTCCTCTTGAATCACTCTATCTATTTAAAAAAAACTGCGTCAAAATCCGTGTAGTAGTATTTGAGTTTATCGCGAACAAACAGACAGACGCGGCCGGAGACTTCGTTTTATAGTAAGTAGTGATACTCGTATTTTAAGTGTATTTTACTTTTTGTTCGGACGAAACTCAGTCAATTATAGAAGGCTTATTAAAATAAATGTTTCTTTTTTATATAAATAAAAGTAAAAGCTACTGTAAACATATAATAAATGTTAGAATAATACTTATTAATGTTATTGAAATCGGTTATTTTAAACAAAAGCCTACGTAGTCAACTAAGTGAAACACATTAATAATTTCAACGTCGATTTAATGCATAAGTCAATCGAACCACAAACAATATTGTTCACATGTGGTAACAAAAATCTATGTAAATTGTTTTTGCGTGCGAGGGTTCAGTGTTCGTGTAACGTCATTGTCAATGTCAGCACGCGAGCACGAAATGCACGAAGTTACTAATGTCCGATCAGTGGCGTTTTAAGAAGGCAGATTTTGATAAAAAATATTGTATTGTTCAATAGATAATGTAACGTTATTCTTACGAAATTAACAAGCTTGACTAAGCGATGTTAGTTCATTGCGATTGTTAAGCAACGTGCAGCTCGCTCCCTACTTGGATGGGTAGCCAATAGAGGCATTTCTCTCTGAACGCTACCGTGTTTTGGAGGGCACGTTAAGTAGTCGCTCCCGATTGTTTCAACCGTTAGACCAAGGTCTTTGGGGGTCTAAAATCTCTGACACCAGGGTTAGTCACTAATAATAAATATGTTCATGATTCTCAAAAACTAATACTGAATCGATATTCATTGGCACAAATAAATAAACAACTTATAAAAAAAATTAAAAGTCAATTCACTTTTAATAGGTTTTGATCAGCATCATATACGAGTATATATTCGCTATATTTTAAATTCGCTAAAAATGCATTTCGCAAAAATATATTTTTAAATTGGTCCTGAAACCTCCAATGTTTCAGGAGGTAACAAATAATAACACACATACAATTCAAGTCTCCTCCTGGTTGTTGAAGTAGGTTAACATTTTGTTATAATTGACGCTGAAAATTTACTCTAGTAATTAATTTTAATTAATTAAACTTACGAACGTCAGTTGGTCAGAGTATAATTATATCAAACCAACATATTCATGCTACGGTAATATTTACGACCCACTTCTATTCACCTACTGCAGAAGGCTTGAAAAATAAACAAACTTTTTTCCCCCCTTTATTCTGACAAAACATGACTCTGAGTTATATATTTTTCATATTGTACGACAAAGTGAACACACGAAAATATTGTTAGTTGCAGGTTTGTATATTTTCTTGATAAAGAACAAATTGATTTTGCTTAATTTCGGACTTGGACAAAATACCCTTATCAAGTCGGATTTCGATCATATATCAACATGTCTAAAAAATTAGTTATTGGCGTGCGCTGCTAAATCTATTGATGATACATAAAAAAAATGTTCCACATATTTAAAGTACTTATTGCCTATTATTAATCCCGCGAGGGCACAAATCTAACTATTATGTAGTTTAGGCTCAATAACATTTTGTTGTTTAAATTAATTAGTTAAAAAGGAGTGTAATTTTAAGTTGATGATATTTATATGATAAATTGATATTGACATAAATCTATAAACTCTACAATCAAGGTTAATTATGTTTCTTTAAATAGCTCTTTAAGTTATTAAAATTGGACGGTTAATTCCGGAGTTATGATGAGAAATATACAAAATAGCAATGCTCGATCCCGGGCGGGCTGGCGGGCTGTTACACCTACTGTATTACTGTATTGGCGGGTTGGGAGGATACACAAACGATGTAAATATTCGCGGAAAGACACGCTATGTTTTATCCCGAATTTCCCACATGACATCTTGATCAACCGAAGCGAAGCGAGGGCGGGTCACTAATAAATATATAATGCTCTATATCCTTTGTCCAATATACGTTAGTATGAGGTCAACCAAATTAATCAATACACAGCCAGTTAGTTCAATATTTCTTTCATTTCACTTGGGATACTCCAAATTGGTACGAGTGCTATGTTTCTTTGTAGCGCTACGCCGTTTGCTACGAGCTACGAGCTACGCTGCGGTTCCTAATTATTTTGGTGTATTAACTCGCAATGTAATAGTGATTAGTTTATTTTGTTATTCGTAATAGAGACATTTTATTATTAGTAGTTTTTTTAGTAGTAGCGCTTTGTTGTTTCAACCAGCTTTTTAAAGTAATGTGCGGTTTTCTGTATGCGGCCTCATTTATGAGGCAGCATAAAGAAAACCGCACATTATATCACCTTTATTGAAGTTTTATTTGCGCAATAAATAAATCTAAGTCTGAATATTTTCATAACTGTATAAACATATTTATTTTTCATTCAATATTCTTTGAATTCGCCTCGTTAAAAAGCAAACTTTCATAACGTTCGATAGTTTTAGTTTTTACAAATAGATTTTATTTATTTCTCCATATACGTTACGCTTTTAACTTTTTACTAATATTTACGAGCTTGTATTTGAACAAGTTGCTTTTTTCATTATAACGAATTTGCATAGCAGCTAGCAATAATATTTGGGTTCAATAACTGGGTTAACAAACTTGATTCATTTGTTGAAAGCGCGCTAATCACCTCACCACACGGCAGCCCGACTCGAATGCTGAGTATCAACTATGCACCGTTACTAATGGACCCAATATCGGTTTACAAATTGATATTACATTAAAAGCTAAAGCGCAACACACACATAGTGCGGGCTGGTTGCGGGCCGGTTGCGAGCCGGGTGCGGGTTGGTTGCGAGCCGGTTGCGGACTGCATGACACCCTTTATACAAATACACGGAAAAATATTCTCATACTACCAGCGTCCCGGGTTTTACTCGCTTTGTGTCCCGTGGGAATTTCGGTTTAAAAAATAGCCTTCCCATTTAATACGGCTATCCATTTAAAAAATAACTATTCAAATCAGAATGGTAGTTTCTGAGATTAGCGCGTTTAAACAAACAAAAAACTAAAACTCTTCCGTTTTTTTAGTACAGATTCTATCTTCATCATACAACTCAACTCAAAATAAATAAATAAATAAATAATAAATAAATATACCTGGACAAATTCACACATGGTTAATTAGACCCAAAGTAAGCTCTAAGCTTGTGTTATGGAATCTAATTAACTGGTACTACTACATATACATACACAAATACTTTATAAGAATATATAATTGACACCCAGACGTCGTCGCCAACAACTATGTCTGCACATATTGTTGACTCCGGGCGGGAATCGAACCCGCAACCCCCGACAAAAAATATACAGATATTTTAATCCCGACTATAAATAACCAAATCAATTATACTATCCATGAAAATGGCGGAACATCTAACAAATACCTATTTTATTGCAAAATATTATCTGTATTACGGTGTGTGTGTCATCAACATTTATAAGTACTCAAACCAAAGCTTTCGGGCAAATATCAGAAATGGCATCAAGTCGGCGCGCACATTGGATACAAGTTTTTCAATAAACCCAGTTATGTCCGACGTTACTATTTGTAGAACAGTTGTATGTGTAAACAAAAACTTTAGATTGATTTAGTTTTTCACGCATATATGTTTTTCTTATTTACAGCTCGTTTTTAATGTCAGCTTAATATCACCTAAAGCTATTTAAATAACTGGCATTGGCTGCGAAAAATCGTGAACCGGAGATATGTATTCTATTATTTCCGAAAACAACTGATTATACGAAGATAACTTCTGTCATCAAGGAAAAGTAGGGTTCAGTGATGTAGAAATAATGAAATGAAATCACTACACCTTATTCCTCTTCAGAAGGAATCCTCTTCAGTGATCGACCACATAAGTCTCCATTTTAACTCTCGCAAAAAATAGGTTACTCATCCCGGAGTTATCACACAAACGAGAAATCAATTCGCCGGCTCCTAGTTTGTAAATACGCTCAATTTACCTGCGTTTAAAAGCTTAATAACACTCAATGAATGTTGACTATGGTAACGATGATGCCACGGTGCAGTGACAATGACTTTTTTAAAAGATACAAAAGCTGTTCCATGCTCTTTAGTCAATATTCGCTTGATATAGAATCTCTCAATTGATTGTTTATTCAAGCCGATGTACTATGAACTTTGTTCTATAACGTCCATATTGTACGTGGATAGAAGACTCGAGAGCGCTCAAGGATCAAACAATTTACATTGTCTGAGTATCAAATGTAAACAGGGTACGGGATCGAGTATTAGTTTGTATCACAATACCCGCGTATCAATAAATAATGTGTACATAAAACTATGTTGTAGATAAACTTTTCTATACTCTATATTATCTTTGGCCAGAAAATCTACTATATTTATTTACATTTTAGGACTACGCCGAAAAAATTGACATCAGGGACTTTAGTTTTCTTCTCAGAAGAGAGTTATATGACTTTGATGTTACTAAGTTTGTTTATGCTATTAGTTTGAATTTTGTAAGTAGCAAAAATTTTTAATTGTCGACTTAATGAAGGTTCTTTTAACCTTCATTAAGTTGACAATTAACTAATTAACGTAAATTTCGTACATTACCTTTCAAGGAATCATTAGTGACTGAGTTTCCGAGTAACACTATAATTGTGAATCCTTTTTTAAACCGCTAGCTTATTATTGTCGTTGTACCAAAGCCTGTCTGTTTGAAAATGTACTGAGATATATCAGAGAAATATTTTCAGTGAACCGTTAGAATAGAATTTCCGGTTTAGATAGATTTATTGTTATGGCATTCGTGAATCAGGAATACTTGCAGTAGATTCAGAGTCTATTTGAAGCAAAATATATGAAAGCGATTGAAGAAAAATGTCCTTTTTGTTTAGGTACTAAATGACTTTAAGACGAAACTTATATTAAAACGTTTAATATGTAGTAAAATGTAGTATCATGGTCATAATCATTAAATGTAGTGAGTAGTTTTTAATATGTAAAAATGTCATTGGTATAGTTAAACATAAATTGGTACTTGACCTATACTATCTATCAACATATTTATCTATCTACACTGTCCCACTGCTGGGCGAAAGTCTCCCCAAACAGCGCCAAGCGTCCCTTTCTTTCGCGTTCTCCCATCAATCACCATCGAAGGCGACAACGTCCCGCCAAAGCTTCCTCGGTGGACCCCGAAGTCACCCTCCTTGGGGGCCCCACTGAGTGGTGATGTGGGCCTACTCCTCTGGGTTCATGTGGCTCCCGTGAGCGGCCTATGCCCACTACTACCTTTGAATATTTTCTGTTTGCTTTCCTATGAACGAAAATATGGGTGTAAGACTATGAACATAATACTACCGCGGGGCGCAGCTAGTATAATATAATCCCTTTCCGAATTTCGTGATCTCTTAACAGAATACACCTCACTAACGTTAATGTACCCAATTAAATTCGCCTTTAAAATTAAACTTTCTCTACCAGCTTTTGATAATTAATTAATTCTACTAATTGTTACCTTTGGTTAAGGATCTTGGAACTTTTCTCACAAGTTTAACGATTTTAATGCAAATCTTTAGGTCTGGGTTAGTTTAAAACTTTGGAAGGCTTGAGAGACAATACGTCAATACAATATGATGATTTATCAAAGAGAATTTAAAATAAATAAAAGGCCGATGGGATTTGAAAAAGAAAAAAAATTACAAATTCGCAGGATCGGATTGGATTGAATGAGGAAAAAACCGCAACACAAAAAGCAGTTTCTAGCTGTGGTCAAACGCTCGCTTGAATTAATACATGACTACAGCTCGGGTGTCGCGTTCCAGGATTTACAGCCGGGGTCTTCATCGCACACATTATTCTAAAAGTATGGACTTTGGAACGCCCCTGAGTACGCCCCTGTTCGAATAATATTATGACAATATTATTAGCTACCTGTAATGAAATAATTAATATCCAATGAATACCGATGAGCTACGGATATGAATATTACACACACCAACGGATATTTCTTATTTCGTTCATACCTGAACCTCTGAATACATAATAACGCTCTTCACGTAAACAGTTTCAAATTCCTAAACGACGTGTTACATAAGCAAACGTCCTTTAATCAAAACGTATAAAATCCCAAAGTCCCATATAAGCATTCAGGTGTATTAAGGTTCTATATTAATATTGCCAAAAGATTATCAGCCTTAAACTGTGGACATAAAAACCATATCACGTCGACCCGTAACATAATAACGGCAAAGAATTATAACTGTTGACAAAACGTAAAGGCATTCACATCGAAAACTCAAAAGAATCTCCTAAAATAATATTATAGACGGACGAGTGTTATCGTTTTGATAAATGAACGTAAATAGAATACAATGGGTGGTAATATTAGCGTCGTTCGGGGCATGTCCGAGTCTCGTATACAGATTTATCTCAACTTCGACATAGGGAAGGAATATGTACAAACGAAGCATTCGTATTTGAATACAAGAAATAACAATTTGTACCGCAAAAAGGCTTATGTACTTTAAAACGATTGTTTTTATTATATTTGGAATCTGTTTGGATATTTTTTTGCTTTTTGGCTCTTTGGCGCTTTTGAATTAGATTTCTTAGAATCGTTTCATGATTTTTCGATAAATGCATTTAGTTGAAAAATAATTGTAGAACTAAATTGCGATTGTTGTTTACTCGCGTATTGACTCGTCGTTTTTCTAGCAATATTATTTTAATCTCTTAACACGTTTTAATAAAACAGTTACTACAACCCTACTCATTTTGAGTGAATATAGAGAAAAGAGGAATAATGCAACGAATAGTACAAATTCCCCATCAACATAACGTCATGGTATTTCTGAAAGACATGAAATATGTCCATGATAAAAATGACGAGGGTCTTTTGTTCGGGACCCTAAAACTTTAACCTAATAATATATCACCATAAATTTTACAGCAATAACATTCTTTGGTCGCTATTATAAGACTATAGGGGTCCGCTTAAAAGCTACACGATGTTTGAAACAATTGCTTTCTTGACAAATATTAAACCACTAGCTGTGCCCCGCGGTTAAACCCGCAGGGCACCCGTTCCCGTGGGATTTTGGATTTTTATTACTTATTATGGATTTTGAATTTTTATTATTACTTAATTTTTTATTACTTATTATCCTATTCCAGACCCAGATTAATAAAATAAAAGAGAGTCATTCAAATCGCGCCAGCCGTTTTCGTATAAGCCACGCGCGTGCTACCCGCGTTGTACCCGTTTCCGCGGGAATTTCGGCATAAAATGTATCCCATATGTTATTCTAATGTATAACCTATATTACTGTAAATTTTCATCTAAATCCGTTCATTAGTTTTTATGTGAAAGAGCAACAAACATACATCCATACATACATCCATTCTCACAAACTTTCGCATTTATAATATTAGAAGAAAGAAGAATAGGAAGTAGGAAGTAGGATAAGCGTATATATGCTACAGAGTTGTATAAAGCCTTATATCGAAAATAAAGCCAAAGAGGTATATTTACGAAGCGCCGATTTTGCAATACAAATACAAATTGACTTTAATAATAATATCATCTTCCGTGATTCAATATCTACCTCCATAAGTTTTCTTCTTTATATTTATCATATTCCTTGTAATAATACGTTTACGAAAACAATTTATCATACAAAAATATGGACAGAATTATTCCCATTGTTATCCCAGAATTATTTTTTTGGTATATTATTAAAATTAAGGGGCCGCGGTTCCCATCGCATTGAATTTGTTTTGCTACACGTGTAAGCCTTCCATAGACTTCTACAACTACAAATTGAGCCCAATTAGCCAAAACTAGTTAGATCGATCTACCCCGTTCATTTAAATCAATATTTTTAATTTACAATTCGTTTTAATTTAAATCAAACAAACAAATGTCTGTTTGTCTGTTCCTTGGAGACGAATTATATCGAACATTTTTAAATCTTATATACTCGTACTAGCAGCGCCCCGCGGTTTTACCCGCGTTGTGCCCGTTTCCGTGGGAATTTCGGGAATTTTTTTACATAAAAACCTTCCTCTTGAATCACTCTACCTATTACAAAAAACCGCATCAAAATCCGTTGCGTAATTTTAAAGATTTAAGCATACAGACAGACAGACAGTGTGACAGTGACAGTGAAAACAGCATAACTTAGCTTGTATTTTAAAATAACAAAGTTCGAATACAAAGTACTTTCCCTAACGATTTTTTTTTATAAAGTTACAGTACTTTAAGTTTTGAAACGAAAACCCATATGGCTGATTTCGCACAATAGACGTTGCTTCCTATGTATAGAGAAAATGGCATGGTTATGGGGTAAGAATCGAAGTTAATAAAACCTTTTATGATAGTAAAAAGAACTTACATTATATTACTTACTTAGACTAGACAATTGGCTTTATTAATTAGCATTTCACATCAACTAAGAAAAAACATACTGCAGTATTGAACTATGTGACAAATGTATGTACATAAATAGCTCTAATTATACCTAAATTTATCGCATGATTTTGAACAACACTACAGCAGAAACCGTTTAAGTAAAGTAGTTTTTCGAATGGGTATCTATTTGGAGCGCCGTTCGGTTCGGGATCGCAATAAAATCTAATGCAATCCTTACTTGGTAGTACCTGGATTTACGAAAATGCCCCATCTATTCGGACTACATGTATAAATGATGGTATGTATGACAGAATTTAGGGTGGTGATCTAAAGCTTAATTAGCTTGTATACGTAAATATAATTAATTATCGGGAGTTTGTTTCAGTTTTAGATTTTAAACGATTTCTAAACAACGAACAAACTTTAATCTTTGTTTAATGTCTTGATTTCAGTAACTACTTAAATATAATGAGCCTTTAACAGCAAATGGAAAATTTGTCGTTTAAAAGTACAGTAAAAAAAAGAGCGCACTTGAATACACTATAATTAAAAGGTAAAGTATTTAGCTTTTAATATCCCACTGCTGGGCAAAGGCCTCTTATCTAACCGAAGATATCAGTACTGTGAGAATTAAGCGTAATCATGCTCAAAGCTGGTTGGTGATCTGAAACACGAGCCATGTTCGAAAAGTAAACTATAATTTGTTGAATATATACTTACCGATAAATATGTAATTGAAATTGCATTCATTATTAAACTATGAATGTTGATATCAAAATGTAATCTGATTCATCAAATTGTCAGTAAACATCACACCAAAATATAAATAATTTAATTATTAATATTGCCAGCGTCAGCGTTATTTATTTAGTTTAGCAACCTGTAACAAGCGAAATAAATTGATTTCAATGATTTGGTATCATTTTAGTTTCGTGGCATTTGATTATAAATTATCATATCATTTGGTGCCAATTTGACACTTCGGAATGTCACGGTCTAACCTCATATATAAAACAATAATGCTGAAAGTGAATTTATTTCATCTAATTAGGTGACTTGCATTCGATAGTCAAATGCAGCCCGGTCGGCTGCACTTTACACTGTTGCGGTTACCGCATGTTACATAAGGCGCAGAACTTAATATGATCGCAATATCATGTTTAATATTCGTATTGCACAACATTTTTTGCAATTTATCTGTACCAACTGGAGTGTATCTTTCGTTCAATGTAACTTTAATAAAATGCACATCTCAGTTCCGACTTCCAATCTAAATATTTTCAACAATATTAAGTATTCTCTTTACATTTAACTTTATGGATATTCTTGAAAGAATTTTGATAGCGCAAAAGGTATATTAATATTGTCTATTTTATAAAAACAAGTTAAGCCGGATTAAAAATTGTTATTATTTTAATGTAAAAGGCAGCGCGCAGATATAACGACTAATCCTTCTCAGTAATGATGATATCTTCAGTGAGTTCAAAAGTTTATACTAAGCTTTGCGATAAAAAAAATCTTTTATTAATCCATTTGTCATAAAATGAATATGTGACATGTTTGTTTTGGTGTTTTTGCACCTTTGTCCGAAGCCCGCAATTATTTCAATAACCATTCCCAAGGGCGTATCAAATATTAAGAATTCGCAAAAAAACAATGCAATATCGACTTTGTAGGAATTATGAAAGGTTCAAAAACCAGAACAATGGAAAATGACAATACTCTTTTTACTCTCTTTAACGCCCAGTGCGCTCGTACATGGACATAACTGACAGTAAACATTTCTGCTTTCCGTTTATTTCTGCCCTGAGGACATAGCTTGCAACCAATTTCATAGCGTATCGACCTGGCTTAGTAATAGCTTGGATTATTTGGCACATGCTTCCTTCACCTAGCACAACGAATGAGACGAAAAGCGACAAGACATGATGTAATAAACACTGATGTTGATTGGTAGAATATTTAAAACTCGAGCGTTCCATTAACGAGTCACCAATCAAGGCACAGTATTTATCACATTATGTCATGTCACTTTCTGTCGCATTCGTTGTGCTAGGCGGGGTGATTGAGGATTCAAAATTGGGTGGGAATTAATGAAGAACAGTGTTCCTTTTTTAAAAATTGCGTTTATCTGCGGCACATAAAATTTTCGTGTGTTTGTTTAAATGTTAAAAGTCATTTAAATGTTTAGATGTTAATAATGGTAGTTCGTTGTATATTTAAAGCCTTTTTAATATGCATTTTTAAACACGTTTACATCGGTTTTGCTGCATTAGCGCTAGAAATATCCCACAATTAATGGATGGTTGTAAAGTTTAGGCCCATCTCGTAGCCAGATTTGGTAGCTAGCTACGAAATGAGAAAAGTGTTTTCCCATCTTGTAGCTAGCTACTAAATGGGAACGATCTATTCGGTAGGTTAGGGTTATTTTTTTTTTTACTAGTTCTTTTTCCTAAATCTTGGCCATCTTGTAGCTAGCTACTAAATGGGAACGATCTATTCGGTAGGTTAGGGTTATTTTTTTTTTTACTTGTTAAATTCCTAAATCTTGGACTTTCGAATTCCTATTTCGTAGCCAGCTTCGAATCGGGATTATTTCTCCCATTTGGAAGCTAGCTACCAAATCTGGCTACGAGATGGGCCTAAACCGGTTGTAAAACCCTGATTTAGATTAATATTCGTGATTATAAATAACGTCGCCTACCAGACTGCTATTTTATAGTTCTCATTTTATTTTTGGATTAATTTTAGTCTGTACCTGCACAATGTTTCACTCTTAAAGCACAGTAGATTAAAATAGTTCAAAGACACTCGTTTCTCGATTGTGCAAACCTGTCACGTGAAGAAACCGTAAGCTTAGTACTCGGAAAATTCCTATATACCTATACTTTTCGCATCGAAAACGTATAAAGTGTAAGATGTAACGTCTTTTGTGCATGAGAAAATGCATCGAAACGTTTGTAAGCTTAACGTTGGATTATCGAAAAGGAATATTCTCGAAATACTACAAAAGAAACTTCGTGAATGCATACAAAAATTCCTTTGAGAATGTATTGTACCGATTTGTTGTGTAACTGTGCAATATCCTACTATTATAAATGCGAAAGTTTGTGAGAATGTATGTTTATTGCTCTTTCACGAAAAAACTACTTAACGGATTGTGATGAAACTTTATAGTAATATAGGTCATACATCAGAATAACTTATGGGATACATTTTATCCCCAAATCCCCGCGGGAACGGGTACAACGCGGGTAACACCGCGGGGCACGGCTAGTTACTCATAAAAGTTCATTGGATTATAGGATTGTAATAAATACGAGTATGGAAAACGCAATTAGACTTGTTTATGGTTCGTTACTCGCCTGCGAGATATTAGAGAGGCAATATGTTTAACTTAACTGCGTATATTGCTTGAGGTCATTTGAATGGATAGATGTTAAGCAAGATGTTATATATAAACTTTTTGTGATATATTTGTTCACTAAATGAATATCTACAAAATATAATATAGGTGCGTTTCATAATAAAAACCCTTGAGATATGAAAACAAAAAGTTATTTCTGTGTCAATAAATCATATTTTTAATGATGACAGTTTTATTGAAATATGTTTGTTCAACTATTAGGTTGTATTTTTAAAACAATCGTGTCACTTTGTCGTAGTTAAATAGCAGATGTTTATAGCTTTTGTTTCTGTTTATAACTTTTGTTATTAATAATTGTATGTCGATTCCGATGGGTCAAGTGACGTCGTTGTTCAAAGCTGTCCACTGCGGTCACCTAATAAGGTGACAGGTGCGTTCGCTCGCCGAATTCGGTTGATTGATGCGGACCCGGTTTTTTTAATGGAAGTATATTATTATTATTATTCTCAGCCTGTATAGTCCCACTGCAGTGGCCTCTAGGCTTTAGTGGTGTACAATGATCCCAAATTTATGATAACTAGCAGCGCCCCGCGGTTTTACCCGCGTTGTAACCGTAACATCTTTTCAATGTTCTCTATCGAGTGCTAGACTACGTTGATTCAATTTGGTCTAGTCTTTTAACCAATGTCTGCATTGGACATCTATCCAAACAAAGTAAAAGCGACGCCAACCAAAACAAATCTCTGAATTTCAAATAGTACCGAGAGTAATTGGAAATGTCTTCTCTTCTTTTTTGCTAAGTGTTAAAGTCAATCGGAGGCGTACTTCCGTTTCTTTGTTAAAACATAATTGGATGGCAGATAAGCAAGCAAGTTGTAAGAGGATTTATATTTTATACTTCATGGAATTGTTTTGACTGAATCATAGTTACGTGCCTCTTGTATTTCTTTAAATTTATAATTACCATTGTTTAAGTATCTCATTAATTTTTTAAGAACTATTACAACATTTTAATTGGTCGTTATTTTATTTGAGTTCTCATTTCGTGGCTTTATTTTAGACACAATAGAAAATAATAGGATCTGTTGGTTTACATAAACTGTTAAACAACCGATAAAGACTTGAAACCTATTAAACAAACAGTTTTAATTACGTAATAAACTACTTTATTCTTAATTAAATTATTTCATTATTTATTTCCATTAATTGGTTCAACAAATAAAACTTCAAGAACAAAGGCACAGATAGCGTTATCTCTTACAAGTTTTGAAACAATAAAAATCCCGACTTTTCAGTAACGATTTAAAAACACTTTGTTCTATATAGAGTGGTTTTTCGAACACCGTCTTGAGACCCTTAAAGCAAGCTTTGAGCAACAAGTATTGATACATTTTTAATCGTTTTATTAATCTTACCAGTGGGGAACTGCCACGGTTTACCGGCAATGATGGCTACCTATACGTGTTTAAAAAAGCAGACAATAATAGCTTAAAGCAGTGTTATCTTTTGATTCTCAATAGTTGAAATAAATAAATGCACCCGGACAAATTCCCACACGGTTAATTAGAATTAACTAAGAACTGAGCGTGTAGTATGGAATCTGACATCCTGATACTACTACATAATATTATACATACACAAATACTTTATATGTATAATTGACACCCAGTCCAGCGAACTTTCTTAGGTTTGTGCGGAAAATGAAATAACTGGTAATGATTGACTGGCGACAAATCTTATATTTCCTCATTGATGGGCAAACATTGCCTGTGAACATTTTGTAATAAATATTTATTTTGAGAAATATTGTATTTACAACAATCATTAAAACGTCATCAAGAGCGTCATAATTGCAGTACCGTGACACACTCATTAGAGGGCGTGCAATATATACTTCGTTTGTGAACACCTATATAAAATGGTCTGGTATAAAACGCAGATGATATTTACCAAGAAACAAAACGTACACACGCTACGACTGAATTACATAACACTACGGAAATGATAACACATTTTCAGATAACGAAACTTTTACGAAACTCCATCAATTAATAATAGATAAAGTCCATTAAATTGAATTTGTTTTGGATAGATAGTAGGGCGCAAGCTTAATCATTAGCTGTCATTATACGAATCGGTTCCAGCTAATATATGGGCCTTAATAGCCCGCACATATGTATTCCTACCGCAAAGGCACGTTAGACGCACGCGTCACTGCGGGCAACGGGCCGGGCATGCACCTTGTGTTCGACATAGGCTACATCCGAGTATACCGTACGTTTGCGTGTTGGAACTGTGTCCAAATAAGGGGCCTGGCTCATTAGGATATTGCAGATGGGCCACCAATTGCAACACCCAGATGGTTTCATTCAAACATTCAAGGAAACATCCTTTTGACAAACAGAACAGTTGTATTTTCGGTAGGATATAGCGATGGCGCTACCAATTGCAACACCAGTGGTGTAAATTAAATAAAAATATTGTTTTGACAAGCAGTTATTTTTTATTACCGGCAACCAATTTGTGCTACAACTAAACTGACACCAACACCCCCTACACGCCACCACACACCCTTCATACATCACCAAAAAAAATCTCCAACAAAATATTGCCATCAAGATTGTGTCACCAGCAAGATGTTAGTAGTGTTGTAAACGGGTGGCAAATCGATAATGCATTAATGAGATAGGTTCCTAACTTTGAGCAAATGCCTCTTCGCAGCTCGGTTGCGGTTGAATGGTGTAACACGGAAATGATTTGATAAATAGCGCGCAGCCAGTACCGTAAGTGTGAGCGATTGATTCCGGTATGCGATACATTGCAGTGTTAGTAGTGATATTTGTTACTGGCCATGTTTGGGAAACTGATTTGAGTAGAAACGTCTTCATATTGACATAATTTATATAAAATGTTTGGTAGCTAGTGGGGTGAAGATTGAACGATAGATTATGCTATCCTGATTAAATTTAAAGAAGGAATCCGTATTCCAATTTCAAATTCATACGTTAGATTTGTAGTTATTGAAAAATGACATATTTCAAAGTATCTTAGTGATTTCCTTAGCTTTACGGGTATACGGTATTTCAAGAAATTGTGTTCTTCAATTAACTAGTCTTTATTAGAAGACAAGACGAGAATAATTGTAAGGAAACACTGATTTGTTGGTGAGCTGACGTCCATTTATCGTATTACGTTGCGTCTTCGCAACCCGAGATAGTAATAACACATTGCAGGACATCTTGCTAGGTGGCCTCAACTACACATGACTAACTGGGATCCAATTATGAAACCAAAAACCCCCTGACCAATCACGATTTAGATCCAACACGTAGATTATCCAATCAGCATTTAGAATAAGATCCCAAGCAAATCGTCGTTAAACAAAATGATGTGTGCGTATTTTGAGTTATCAATTCGTAAAGAGGTGAAGTTCTGTTTAGGGCCGAAACTGCGTTAAACGGGTGCCCGCGCGGTTTCATAAAAAAGGGAACCGTCGCGTGCACCTGTCGCGTGCGGTTTCATACAAAAGTGAACCGTCGCGTGCGGTTTCATATAAAAGTGAACCGTCGCGTGCGGTTTCATACAAAAGTGAACCGTCGCGTGCGGTTTCATACAAAAGTGAACCGTCGCGTGCGGTTCCATACAAAAGTGAACGGTCGCGAGCGCCCGTCGCATGCGGTTTCATACAAAAGTGAACCGTCGCGTGAGCCCGCTTAACGCAGTTTCGGCCCTTAGAGTTAAAGATAAATATATCAACATCTAGTATTTTAATCTTTATTATTTGTAGAACTACATAATATTAATGTAACAGAATTATTTTGATAATATTACAAAATATATTAGTTATAAATGGCTACAAGCCAAATTGTCACCGTTGGTTGCGTAGTCTGCAATGATGCATAGAAAATGTTTTCAGATAACGTAGGTTTGTGTGAAAATTATGAATTGGTGTTACGTCATTTGACGTAGTGACGAATAATAATTGGGTATTTATTTTACTTTGGTTGGTATTAGATAGGGAAGTACTGCATATATCTGTCTCTATGGACATGTGGTAATCGTTGCGCATTTATTTTAGTGTCGACTATCAAAATGTACGGAAATGAATCATGGTGACATTCCTTTGGGTACATTTTGATAGTAAATAATCAAATAGAATTTGGATTTTACTTATCCAGTGTTAATATTGCTAACGCCCGTCAACTGAGACGTCAATACTTTCTTGGTTTCAGAGATTTTGATATGTTAAGTATGAAAAATTACATCAATTAGTTAAGTGTCAATTTAATGGACGTCATTGAGTGTGGCAGTGAGATAGATAACCTACAATAGTATGTAATTTTTAATGTCGGAAGTATTTTTTAGATATAAGGTTAATAAAAAGCTATACCTTCATTCAAACATATTACTATAACGTGTTTACCAACGTATTTCCAAAAGTATTCTTTGTTATTAAGACTAGAGTTTCTAACACTCTATCTCAAAAAATTAAACGATATAAGATATCACGAAATTTTGTTATTTCATTCCTTGCGAAGAAGTTATTAAACTAACCACAAATAACATAATTGAACTCGCCTTCTCAATATCCCAGTTTAAAGTGAAACAGACTGAAACTAGGCTATGTCTCGTGAAAAGTAATTTAAGAAGATAAAGAATCTTCGATTAAGATGTTACGTAAACCTCACCATGTCGGTGAGTTCGGATCTCTGATTGAGTTCTAAACTCGCAATGCGATTAAAATGAGATCGATCCTACTATTTGTATACTGTGCACCCTATAATTGAATTATTTTGTTCACTTTAATCAAATATGGTTTGTTATTAGATAGTGTATTCGAACAATATTAGAATATTAAATATTCATGTAACATGTGTTTTAACTAGTAGTTAATAGATTCGTTGCGAATTGGCGTAATATTTCTAATTAGACTGTTTGTTCTAGAAATTATCGAGTAGAGCATATAAATTATTGAGCTATATAATATTTTAATGATGTTAGAAGAGACTAGCAGCGTCCTGCGGTTTTTGTTGTTGTGCCCGTTCCCATGGGAATTCCAGGAATTTTTATACATATAAACCTTCCTCTTGAATCATTCTATCTATTATAAAAAACGCATCAAAATCCGTTGCGTAGTTTTAAAGAACTAAGCATACATAGGGACAGACAGCGGAAAGTGACTTTGTTTTATACTATGTAGTGATGGTAAGTTTGCGGTAAATAAGATATGTAAAGTTCGTTTTGAGGTACAAATTAGATATTGTCCTAGTAATCCTAGAGTCGTAGCTTAACATTGTACTTGTCTGGTTGGTGTTAGAAAGCTCTTAAATCTGAATGGAAGAAATGATGGGAGGTCTTTGACCAACAATGGGATACCAAGACTCATATAATATAACTATAATAATGCTTAGTTAATCAAGCACATCAAACAGGGGTCTTACAGACTAGCGTTTTACACGCGCGTATCAGCTTGTATTGGAAGCATATCTCATGGCACAAGGGCATCTTGTACAAGCGTTGATGCGCTCACAAGTTCATATTAACGCGAACCATGACAGAAAAGCCAACTCTACCGAATAAGCCCGAGTCTAGTTATGGTTTTTCCAACCGCGAAATGAAGCTAGCGTATAAGCTGAAGAACTATAAACGCGTAAAAAAATCCGCCAGTCGCAAAAACATTGCAAAAAACTAAATAAGCATACAAAAGGATTGTTTATTGAAATAGAAAAGGGACTGTCCTATAAAGTGTACTGGATAGTTATTTTGTATGGAACAATCTCACTTAGAGTCAGTGGATTGATGGTTGTGACCCGATGATGGGCCTTGATAAAACCCCTTCGTCGGATCAGCAAGGGTGTTTATTTTTTTCTTCGCCCTTTACTACAAAACGGGAAGACACTATTGAATTTGCTAACATCTATGTTACGGGTTCCTGATCTTTATTTTTTCTGACTTTTAAACCGATTTCACTACTATTAGTTTTAAGTTTTTATTTTTGTTTGTAGTGCCCTGGAAGAATGTATGAATATTGATACAAATTTAAATATATTTGCCTGCACCTTTTTTAAGCAGTTAATAGAGTAATTCAGTTAACAGAGTAATTCTGCAAGCAAACAACCGTATTCTTAAAATACAAATATATGTTTCCTAATAGAAATATCTTTACCAGGATCTCTTTTCTTGAAGTCTAAAAATGCTATATTTACTATTAAACAACAAAGCATTACTTATAAATCATAATGCCGTGTAAATAAAAACGTAGTGTAAATGAAATTATATGTAAACATAATCTTTAATTGTTTACCAAAAACAATAAAGCATAGAAGGTAAAATAATTAGGAGTACAAGTCATTACTGTATATTATTAACACAAGGTAATGAATAACTTAAGAATATAGAAAGCATTTTTCCGTTACGTCTCATCGTTTCTCTTTTATGTTAACATTTTTACGTTAACAGGTCAATTGGTTAAAGGTTATACTTTTTGAGGCTTCCATTTTGTGTGATATTGAATTAGTATATTTCTTTTTAATGTAACTTCGTTGTTTGTTTATGAACTTGCTAGTAGGGCGCCGTGGTTTCAACCGCGCTGTGCCCGCTGGCGTTTTTCGCATAGAAATATCACTACATAGTATAAAATAAAGTCGTGTCTGTTTGTCTGTATGCTTAAATCTTTAAAATTACGCAACGGATTTTGATGCGGTTTTTTGTAATAGGTAGAGTGATTCAAGAGGAAGGATTTTATGTAAAAAAAAATCCCGAAATTCCCACGGGAACGGGCACAACGCGGGTAAAACCGCGGGGCGCTGCTAGTAGCTTATAAACCTTGCTGTTGATTGTAGCTGCTATCCATTACAAAAATAATTATTCAAATCGGATTGGTAGTTTCTGTGATTAGTGCATTCAAACAAACAAACAATACTTCAACTTTATTATATTAGTATAAATAAGTATAAATATAGATTTCTAAACTGATTTTGGTAAGCTGCCGAATTGTTTTCACTTGTGCCTTAAGAATATTAGAAGAAGCTTAGTTTTAAATGTGGTTAGACTTTTTGTCCAATTTTGTCTTTCTTAACCACCCGTCCAAATAGTATAATATAGCAGGTGAAAATATCTGATCCCTGTCGTTTTAATCGTTAGACCATGTCAGAGGCCTTTCGGCGGTCTAAAATATCCAAGCCTAGGGTCACTAATCATTTCGAAAAATAAATAAATAGTATCCTCTTAATAATCTGAATAGCATCTTCAAATATAATCTTATACATAAAATTCTCGTGTCACAGTGTTCGTTCCCGTACTCCTCCGAAACGGCTTGACCGATTCTCATGAAATTTTGTGAGCATATTGAGTAGGTCTGAGAATCGGCCAACATCTATTATTCATCCCGAAATTCCCGCGGGAACGGGTACAAAGCGGGTGAGACCGCGGGGCGCAGCTAGTTGTTATATAAAGTTATTGCAATACGTAATATTTCACAGTAACCGAGGCGCTTTTAAAATATAATGTTTAATCTTCAACAATGCCACATATCTGAAGTATACCAACACAACTCAATTACACCAGTGATCATTGTTCATGTATGTATGTTGTTTCATTTAGAAATACTTTGTCTTTCATATCACGATTCGAGGGTATGTTGAGCTTCCGCTTGCAGTTAAATGAGATTTATGAAATATTAGCACAGGGGTGGAATTTGGTAAAATCGCTTGGTTTTTTAGTTCAAATTTTATTATCCCTGATTCGTACTACTTTAGGACTTAAAGGTCGCTCAATCTTTGATCAATAAAACTTTGAAGTATGTACAATGTACAGCTGTCCAATCCAAACACTGTATATTCTTAGAAATTTGTCAAATTTGTTATTTCATGACAATTAGATTTTTAGAAAATGAATTTTGTGAAGTATTTACGTGCGCCGCACTATAATTTACCCACCGCACATTTATATAGTTTGTCCCTACTATATCGGCAAGCTGGATTAGTCTAGTAAATATTATTGAAAAAAATCTGATACTTTTTAAATCTAAAACTATTTAAGCGATTTTATCGAAGCAAGGCATACCAGCCCCATCATGTTCTAATAATAATTAAAATATACTAATTCAAATGCTGTCCGTTTGACGTAGTCAAATTCAAATGCTTTTTGTTGGCGACTTCCCGATTACTCAAATGGAATGAATAAATTATGCTCGTAACTGTACCGGCCTCAATCCGGTTTTGGACTGTTCGAGCCATCAGTTAGACTTAGTTCTATTTAAAATTGAACCATGATGGTCGCACTGAACCTGGAATTCATTGATTAATAATTAATTATTTCCGGCCTGGTGTACAGATAGGCAGAATGGCACTGTTGGGTCAATAATAATATTAATATACCCGAACAAATTTACACACGGTTAATTACACCCAAAGTAGCTTACTTTGGGTCTAAGCTAGTGATAATGTAATCTAACTCACTGACACTACTTCGTATACATACACAAATACTTTATAAGAATATATATTGGACTGAATAACTTGGTAAGTAAGATTAAGTATAGATTCTTACAAAATAATAAGAAGTTCGGGGGCTTCGTAACTAAAGCAAGCGATGTATTTTTATTATCACTACATAATACAAAACAAAAGTCCCGGGCCGCGTCTGTCTGTCTGTTCGCGATAAACTCAAATACTACTGCACGGATTTTTACGCGGTTTTTTAAATAGACAGAGTGATTCAAGAGGAAGGTTTATGTATAAAAATTCCCACGGGAATGGGCACAACGCGGGTAAAACCGCAGGGCGCTGCTAATTAAAAATAAATTCGTTACTTAACCTCTTCAATAGTTGGTCTTAGCCTTCGTAAAATATGTATAAAGATTTCCATTTGGGGTTTAAAATCAATATATACTAATAATACTTGACATGTTTCGATGTAAAATAATAAATATCTGTCATAAAACAAAAAGCTTTTCAAATATCTCAAAATGAAGTAAAGTGGACACCAATATTGGCTGAAAAAGCGAAAAGCCGGTGAACAGTCAAATATCATTGTTTCAGGACCGTTCATATTGCGAAGCCTATTAAGAGTCAACCATTCATCTATTGTGTGGTATAGACTATCAGAATAAACCATAACAATAGACCGACGAGTTCTTTGTCATCACTCTCCCACCGTACAAACGGTTCACGTAATAAAAACAAAATTTTATACAAAATTTTAACGGAAAAGTTTCGTAGTGTATTTTCAGTATATAAAAACGATACTCCCGGACTTTTGGTAAAGTTTTATTTTCCGTTAACATTGAAGGGGAAGCATGCTGCAGAATTTATCGGCGCGATTTTTCGTTATTGGGTCAATCGCTTAGAATAACCGATATATTGTTGTGACGCCGCTTCACGGGCATCTATCCATCAGTTCGGTGCTAAAGGTGATCGAATGGGCCTATATATTTTATTCGAATTCAATATGACTGAAAGCTGATTTCGTTTATGTTTCCCGTTTGGTCCCCTTCCCTTCCCATGTAAACTGTTTTGGAATTTACTAATAGTAGTATGGTCACGTCGTAGTCATTAGTGATCAAACTATTTCAATGATTGAGATAATAACAATTATTTTTAACACTCATTAAAATAGAAACTCATATCGTGTTAAAAATGGCCTGTAATTTCCTTCCGCAAGAGATAAACCTCTGCGCTCACTGAAGATAACAGTACAGTGAAGAGAATTAAGCATAATCACCGCGCTTGCCTTTTAACATGCATTTTATTCGTTATTCTAGTACAACATTTTATATGAAAAGGTTTCATGAAAAGAAATGCACATAATAAACCTTTTCAAAAGACATACGTACACCTATTTAGATTCAACTCAAAGATTTTTTCGAGAATGTTAATAGGCAAGTTCCACTCCTTCACTTTGAAACAAAATGCACAACTTAATACTTCGCCGTTACATTTGGATGGTAACGGAAACTACGTTCTATATACATTGGTGCTAAGTTTTGGAGTGAAGTTGAAGTTGAACGGAAAGTTACAATGTGTTAGTTACAGTCCCACCATCTTATCTGTTCAGTTGACAGCGTCGCTAGTGGAGAATTTGGTTTTGCCATAATATAAGAAATTCACCAAGAAACAAAAGTAATCAAAACATGTCTTGCAAGTCAGTCTATAGATATCATTAAAATTTAAGAAACTACAATATCAATCATATAAAGACTAACTAAGAGAGAGATTCAATATGACGCGGCTGTAGTTCCCATTTTGCCCACCTGAACAGTTAAGTTGGTGGCACTGTACCTGTACTTTTATTGATGCTACGGTGTAGGAGGCTAAAGATTGTTTGATTAATAATTCCATGTTTCAGTGTACACAATAATGTTCTATTTTCAAAAAAGACCCAATGTACACAATATATAATATTCTATTTTCAAAAAAATCAAATGTTCACAATCTTCGATCAACAATATACAACTAGATGTCGGGTCGGCGCAAAAAATACGTCTCGGTGAATAACGCCTCATTTGAAAAGTGAGGCGTTATTCTCACTTATTTTATTCATAAGATTTGCTACTTTATTGCTAGGTGTCATGGTTGTAATTAGGTTGAACTTCGAACTGTTTTAAAAGTTTTGTTTCACTTCGGTAGTAAACAAAATAAGCTGTCACACGTCATCCACGCGGACAGTATTTAGCTTTGATTTTGTACGTGACCCGATATCTAGTTGTGTATTGTTGATCGAAGTTCACAATACAATAATATTCTATTCTTAAAAAGAATGTCAAATGCTCTGTCAATTTAAACTCAAGTTCCACGATTTATTATAAATAATTTTGTTTAAACCAGTATGATTAAACATATTGCATAAACGTATATCCACGTAACTTTGCCTGAGCATAAAAATTTAAAAGGCTCCAGATTAAAAAAAAAGTCAAACTAGCTTTGAAAAATGAACCTGTATAAAAACTCTTTTCAAATATAAATATTAACTTTCCCGTGTAAACTTGTTGAGCTATCACTAGTTCATTAATATTTGCGGAGCTTTCGCTTGTCGGCTTTTCGTTTTAACTACGGAAAATGAATAGGTATAAGGTTCGACTGATCAAAATATTAAAGTGAGCTTCGATTACGGGCAAAAATAAAAATAGTTGCGCTTAAAAAAAAAGTTGTTATTCATTTTAATTACAAGTCTGTTTTTTGCAATTTTTAAAGCTCGCTGTTTCACAACTCATAAATTTGAGAAGTGGCATGTGAATTTGCTTTTAAAAAAAACATTTATACGGTCCAATTGAGATATCTCAACCTTTTTTGAAGTCGGTTAAAAATAAGAGTACATCTGTCAAGCCCATACACATATATTATGTATACTAGCCACGCTCGCGGTGTTACCCGCGTTGTACCCGTTCCCGCGGGAATTTCGGAATTAAGTGTATCCCCTGATGTATTACCTATGTTACTGTAAAGTTTCATCCAAATCTGTCTAGCAGTTATTTCGTGAAAGAGTAACAAACATACATCCATCCTCACAAACTCGCATTTATAATGTTAGTAGGATAGGATATAGCGTCAACTGTACTTATGTCAACGTAGGCATAAGAAATAGGGGTAAATTTAGAAAGGCGCCCGGTTACCGCTCACGTATCACTGTATTATGTACGTGAACTAACCAGCCGTCATAGAACGCTAGAATTGGAACAATGTTAGTTAACAGATACAATATTGGGAGTTGTGTAGCAGCGCCCCGCGGTTTTACCCGTGTTGTGCCGTTCCCATGGGAATTTCCGGAATTTGTATACATATAAACCTTCCTCTTAAATCACTCTATCTATTTAAAAAAAACCGCATCACAATCCGTGCGGTTGTATTTGAGTTTATCGCGAACAGACACACAAACAGACGCGGCCGGGGACTTTTTTATATAATACTAGCAGCGCCCCGCGGTTTTACCCGCATTGTACCCGTTCCCGTGGGAATTTCGGGAATTTTTATACATATAAACCTTCCTCTTGAATCACTCTACCTATTACAAAAAACCGCATCAAAATCCGTTGCGTAATTTTAAAGATTTAAGCATACAGACAAACAAACAGACAAAAGTAACGACTTTGTTTTATACTATGTAGTGATGTAGTTATTATTTTTCAACTAGCGGTCTCTTATTATAAGAAGCAGCGAATGAAGCATTACGAAAATTGATATTGTGTTAATATGTTATTGAATTAATACATTTTTGGCTAACGACGATCACCAACCGTGATTGTTAAGCAGCCATATATTTAAGCGACATTTCTCTTTAAGCGCTACCGTGCTTAAGACTTGGCGCTTAGTGGCAGTTGTTTCAATCAATAGACCATGTCGAAGGGCTTTAGGCGGTCTTAAAATACAACACCAAGGTTGACCACTAACCTTCACGAACTTACCTACTTATCAATTTCACATTTCATTTCTGATAAGCGACGTTTAAAACTACAATTTTGTATTCTTCTTCACCCCATTTGAGCTCATCAATGGTTCCAAGCCTTTGCTAATACACCAACAAAAGAAACTTTATAACAGGAATCAATAGTAACAGATTGTTAAATGATTTTCAATCTTATTACCCGGAGATAAGCGTGAAACAATTAAGCGCGACAATGGTCCGCCCAGAGGCGATCTATAGAGTCTTGTTTGCAAGTAATTAATTTGTACCGACTTATCGCTGTTGTTAATTTATTTTAATTTAACGGTACGGTAAGTTTATTTTAAAATGTGTGTTGATTTTCATGTTGATTTAAAATGTAGTTTTAATTAAGTTTTAGTCGCATGATTAACTTTTATAGGTTTGTTGTCAGATTCATAGTTAGTCGTTCATAAGCTTCGATAAACAATACACAACTAGATGTCGGGTCGGCGCAAAAAATACGTCTCGGTGAATAACGCCTCATTTGAAAAGTAAGGCGTTATTCTCACTTATTTTATTCATAAGATTTGCTACTGTATTGCTAGGTGTCATGGTTGTAATTAGGTTGAACTTCGAATTGTTTTAAAACTTTTTTTTCAGTTCGGTAGGAAACAAAATAATCTATCACACGTCATCCACGCGGACAGTATTTAGCTTTGATTGTGTACGTGACCCGATATCTAGTTGTGTAATTGTAGATCGAAGTTCTTAAGTGTCTACGGACTTTAGTGGCCAATCTGACGTCAGCGTTTTTAGAAAGCTTTTGAATAGGGAACAGAATTCACTTACTTTCCAAAGCACGGTAGCGCTCAAATAACAAACGTCCACCCATCCAAGCAGTGGAGACACTGCACTTCGCTTCACAAAATAATTAACATCACTCAATCAAACTACACCACGGTACAATGTACAAGTCTGCAAGCTGCAATTCAATTTGTTATTATAAAGTCTTTTATCTTTACCTCGCTTTGATACTTCAACAGAGTTAAGTTTTCTTTTTTTAAAAGCCGAGGCAACGTATATTTTCATAAAGCAACTAATAAAAATCGTTTGACAGCTTTATCAGCTTAGAATCGATTTTCTGGTAGTGAAAGTGGCGTTTGGCAGCGGCGTTTCATACTTCAGAACTGTGTAGTTTGGGGCTAGCTTTTTCTTTGCTTATTTTACCTTCGGCGTTTTAAAACTGGATGAGCGTAAAGTAATATTTTTGGGGGTAAGTAATATTTCTGTAAAGTAATATTTCTGTTTTTATTTACAGATAGCTAAGTTTTGAATATCAACATTGAACATTTAGGTCTAACCCGGACAAATTCACACACGGTTAATTAGACCCAAAGGAATCTCTAAGCTTGTGTAATGGAATCTAACTAACTGATACTACTACATATACACATATAAACAATTACTTTATAAGAATATATAATTGACACCCAGACGTCAACGCCAACAACTATGTCTTCACTAATGTTGACTCCGGGCGGGAATCAACAATATTGTACGTTAGTTAAAAGTTAGATATTGAGGCCGACGTAGCCGTGTTACCCCTTGCGCCCTCGGGAGGTATCCGCGTCATGCTCAAAATAATACATCGATGTACTACACGGGTACACCTTTATTATTGTCAAATAAACATTACAAGGCGTCTTAAAAGTTTGTATATATTTGTTTTTCATATTATTATTTTTATGTGTACTCGTATTTAAGAGTGCAGGCGCGTTTATTTGAAGGTTTGGAGGGTTCATAACTCCACTCGTAGAGGCCTTAAAATAAGTTATTAATAACTATGTTTTATTAGTTAAAACACTACTCTATTATAATTACCGGTATTTGATTTATAAGAACAGAAAAATCAGAAGTTATACGTCATAATTACAGCCCCGTATTTGATGTTACCATTTGTTGATAAACCACTGTTGCAGCAACATTTTGATGATTTGCTAAACATGTTCCGTCCATGCATGTATGTTGCTGGGCAATAAAACCGTTGAGTGAAGTTGGTCAAGCGCAAGAAACATATAGGTACCGCTCCGTACCCGCGTATCCGCTGCGGGCCAGTGTGTCAACTTTCATGCAAATACAAGGAATTAGTTACGCGACCAGCAACCCACCCGCACCCGGTCCGCATCCGCGCTATGTATGTCTTGCGCTTCACTACATATACATAATTATGTTAAAAATGTTAACTGCTAATGATCGGGAATATTGTTAAACAAATTTGTCGCAAAATTGTTTTCCTTGCATGAGAGATTTAAATACCAGTGCAGGAATAAAAAAAATATGTGGAAAATGTGCACGGAAAATATTCCAGTTATTTAATCAAATTGCGAATGATTATTTAAATATGTCGGAAGTATCAGTTCATTTATGTCGGTAGTATATGCGGAGACTCTAATGAAATACTTTATAACGAGCTGTTTAATGCACCTGCAGTGGAGCTACAGTATGGATAGTAATTCATAAGGTCAACAAAACAAAAGAAGTAGTTAGCGTACGCTATCCCACTGCTGGGCCAAAGCTTCTCATCTTACTGAAGATATCAGTGAGGAGAAAAAACAAAACACAGTAATTAACTTCACCTAATACATGAACTGGAAGAGTTTAATTTCTGTTTATTTTGTTTGATAGTACCAGTCCCATTTAAATATTTATTTTTGATTGGATAGCCACTTTCAGTGCAAGCTCCTTCACATCTCTATACGGAGCTTGCACTGAATAGGAATAGATGGAAAAGTCTGCATCAGACTCACCGACAAGAGCCTTGCTCTTCAATTTATGATGATGAGCCACATTCGAAAGGAAGATTATAAGATATTTTATATCCCAAAATTCCGATAGGAAAAACGCAGGTCAAACCGCGGAGCGCAGCTACTTATTCTGCTTACTGTACCAATACAGTTCGTATAACAATGAACACAACTCATGTAATTAAAAGTTACAAATATAAGAACATGTTCTATCGCTAAGTAACTAATGTTTTCGCACGAAACTAACTTGGTACAACATTGATACATTTATGAACTCCAGTGTTCATTCCATTTTAGACTGCAACCTGTCGAGATAAGTTTCAATTTACAATGTGGCTTGGGGTTTTATTTTCAGCGAACCGCAGAAGGGAGTTTTTCACGCCTATCTATACACTTCCTCCGCTCGTGGAGAATGTTCCCCATTTTCGGGATATATCTGGAATATTTTTCAGATAATTTATTTTTTTAGTTTGGTCTGGAAATAATATTGAAAGTGGTTTGCACGGTTTGTATCTTATCGTATGAAATACTTTTAAGCAATTTATTTCATATTGTATTTTTTAAATATCGCCACTTAAAAAAGAACTCGTGCGGATAAACCTTAAATATATTTAGCATTGCTTTAGTTTCTATGAAAGCTTTAAAATATTAATCCGTACATTAATCTTATAATAGCTCTATACGAAACATTGTGAACCGAAAATCACCATTAAGGTCCCCATAATACTGTGGATATAAATAAAAAGGTACCTCCATTAAAACACGTATATTTAATGTTATCCTTTTCCGATGATGTCGGTATTTTTCACAAAACCCTAAGCGCAGAGTGTTGGCTCGGTGCCAAGCGGAGACTTAAGGTCTCGGCCACATACCCTTGATATAAAACTCCGCTACGCTCTGACGATATCACTACATAGTATAAAATAAAGTCGTCTCTTTTTCGTGTCTGTCACACTGTTTGTCTGTTTGTCTGTATGCTTAAATCTTTAAAATTACGCAACGGATTTTGATGCGGTTTTTTGTAATAGGTAAAGTGATCCAAGAGGAAGGTTTTTATGTAAAAAAAATCCCGAAATTCCCACGGGAACGGGCACAACGCGGGTAAAACCGCGGGGCGCTGCTAGTATATAATATGCTATAAAATTAGATGTAGTACAAAAAATAACAACATCCAACGTGCTATACTCTTTACACCTGGCGTTTTTAATCATGTTCATCATGGCGTTTTTAGTCAGCGTCACAAAATAGTCGTAAACTAGAATAGTATGTAGAGGTAATTCTGTATGAAATATTTTATTATATGTATGCACAATACGAGGATGATTTGTTTAAAGTGTCATAAAACTAATCTGTGTTCTTAATTGTGTGCCTTGTGATTGCAGCTGAATTGAATCTGTGGCATATATGAACCTTTTCTTGACTTCCAGACCAGGACTTTCTGAAGTTTTTGCGAGACTAACGAACACTATTTTATTTTTGAATTTATCTTATAATTATTGAATAGAATAAAACTGTACATATTGATATTTTTGTTTGTTTTATTCTTTTCTCCGAAACAACAAATTCGATTTCAATTTTTTTGTAATGGATTCTACGGGAAGCTCATAATATAATTTTTCTTCCGAAATTTCCGCGGAACGGGAACAAGCACGGGTAAAACTGCAGGGCGCTGCTAGTTACGCAAAATATAAATAAATCAATCTCTGTTAAGGAAGGAATGATAAGGAAGGCCTTTAAAGAAAACAAGCAAGCGTAAACGGATCAGCGAATAATAATTGTTCTTGTTAACATTTTCCCATTTCTAATTACCCTTTCTGAGAATTTTACCTGAATTGCTGTAATAAAAAAATATTAGATGATCAATTTATAAAGATTACGTTAGAGATTAAAATGTTCGGATAAAAATAAAGCTATTACAAACAGTTGAGCCAGTGTCAATGTTATTCGCTCTAATTGTTTTCTATACTAATACATAAAGCTGATTGCTTTTTGTTTACGAGCTTATCTCATGAACTACTAGGTCGATTGGGATATTTCTTTTTGTAATACATAACTCCATTTCTCTTGGAAAGGCTATAGGTTAAGTATTTTGAATCCAGGAGCTACCACAGAAACGGGGACAACAAGGGTAAAACTACGGGGCACTGCTTGTATACGCATAACATAAAAGTTAGTTACATGTTAGATCTGCGCGGGCTTTCAATCTTACCAAAACTGACAGCACTATGTACAATTGGCTATAAGTATTTGAAGATCTCTCATAGTGTGAGATAAGGTTTACGATTGCAACGGAATGCAGGCAGCATTATTTATTACCATCTCTGGGACATAGCAAGACGGATAGCTACATAAATCTCTATTCAAATCAATGTTGAATTAATTTGGAAACTGTTTTAAATAAGTTATTTTTTGTCTAATTGGCCGAGAGTTGTAAAATGCTAAAGCTTTATGATGGTGGATGAAATGTGACAAAAGTTATGACCCATACCTTACTATTATACAATCCAACTATGACCGATCACTTATATATTAATTATGACTTAGGACTGATCCAAGAGAAGAGCGAACAGAAAATAAAACCCTATAATGTTTAATCTGATTTAGATTAGTTCCCGGTCATACAGGACTATCATACAGGACTATCAGCTAATCAGACTTGTGTATTCATTAATCAAAAAGATACAAAATCAAATATACTGACTTTATAATGTCTACCTTAAATCAGTCAGGATCTATATCTATAGGTCTATACTATTAATTTTATAAAGAAGAAGGTGTTATGCTGCTCAACAAATGTATGGGCGCGACCTTACTAAATCAGAGAAAATAACGTAAGCGCAATCTACAAAGCACACTAGCGCCATCTATTCTATCGGGTGGAACCGCCACGCGGAACGGCTGCTACTGTGATAATGCTCATTGAACTAGCAAGCAAAGGTCAGAGCTTCTCCAGAGCTACATTTACAACACCTCTCTTGGTTTACGGTCTGTCCACACAGATTCACTTAATCCCAACAGTCGCACTAATTTAGTGTGGACAGCCCTCTCGTTACGTTCACATGCTAACCATCTTGTTATTATATTAACCGCCGTAAGTCCGCAGAGACGTCCAATGATTGTTGGGAGAGTTTAATGAATGATTTCTAAAATGTAATGTGTGCAAAATTACTTTTGTTAGTATTCATTTCTAAATACGGCACAGTGTTTAAGTTTATGAAATAAATTTTGCCGTTGATATATTAATGTGTTTTGTTTAGTACATGTCATGTCAGGCCATTGGCGGCTCAATAACTCTGACACCAGGATAGGTCAGGTTACCGTCCATTCGATAAAGAAGAAGAAGTACAAGTTAAAGTAAGTTCGTAAGGTCGTAAAGTCCAACCCTGGTGTCGGATGTATTTATGACGTATTTAGACCGCCTCTAACATGATTTAACGATTGAAACAACCCAGATTTAAGTTTAACTCATACTAAACTAGAAGCCGCGTTACCGTGAGAAAGTCAGAATAAAAAAAATTGCTCACTAACCAGTTTTGTTTTTTACATGTGTACACATAGGTACATAGTAGATGTGTATTTTGTATTTGAAATCTCTGTAACATTACAGTTCGACCAACACACGGCCAGTTATTAAGTTCAAGATAGTATCAGTAAGCGAGTGTTGAAATTCAAACACAATGCGCAGGGTACTCTGTGCATTAATAAATTAATATTGATCGATAAACCGCCGTGTGGTGAAGAAAAAACACATTTATATTTAATCGACATTCGTCACTCACCCTATTTACAACACGACTGTACAATATTTCTCTTCGGATTTTTGTGTATACATGTACTTGTTACAGTAATGCTGAGGACACACGGCGACACTGACACTCATCACAAATGTCGACACTAGTGTAGATTGCGTCCTCATGGTAAGCAATTTTTTGTGTCGACATCGGTGTAAACGTTTTAATGTCCCGGTTATGTGTGGTTAGTTGTCTACACGGAGACACTGCAATTCAGTGTGGTACATTTCCTCGCCATGAACATTTGGTCGGTTATTGGTCTAGCTAAAAATTTCGCGCAGGTTCGAAATTCGCGACACTTGTGTCGGACACTGCGCACGACCTGTCTCCACGGCTGCAACACAGACATCGACAGACATTGCCACAACAACTGCAACTAAGTGTCGCGGCAGTGGACACACATATTCGATGTATACATTGAGTGTCTAATGTCAAGTGTCGCCGTGTGTCCTCAGCATTACAACACTTCACTATATCCACGGGTATAACGAAATAATTGTATACTGCAATGGAATTCCATTTAAAAAACGGTTTCATTTCAAACTTTTCAATATCCAGTTTATTGCAATACTGGATAACGAAAAGGTATAAAAATTGTTTATGAAAAAGTGACCACGCTGTCTGGGAACTACATTGAATCGCGGTGTCTTTGTAAATGTTTGCCGTCGCTACGAGCTGCGGTCAGGGTTTATTAGCTACTAGATTGAACATGTTATCTAGACATGTATTTTATGATGACGAAGAAAATTCATTTTGTGTTCGTATTTTTTTAAGGTGGGACAAAGACCGCAACCGCAGATGGTTCGTTAACAGTAGAGAAATGTCAATATCTTAAAAAACTTTTCACTAGTATGTATTATAGAACAATAGAACACATATGTATGCAAGATATGAAATAGTTGATAATAAAGATTTGTTGTAAGTAAAACAGTTGGCTTCCGATTTACAATCCGATATTTTAAAAACTCTCGACATAATTAGACAAAATGTACAAATAATATTTAATAATTAGCAGTGTAGTGTAGTTAAATAATATTAAATAAAATTTCAAATTAATTTAACACTCACCTCATATATTTATAATGGGTTCACGTTGCTCAGCGACAATTAAATTTCTTTAGTGCCTGAGGAAGCCCTTCTGGTCGAGCGGATAATGTGAGATCGATGGGCCTCGCATGCATGCTTCATGCAAACGATTATACGTCGACGTGACGCGCTACTGTGTTCCCTTCATAAGACCAAACATAAAGTCAAGGTCGAGAATAATATAGTGAAGCGTTTAAGATTACACCTTACCATTTTGATGGTCGAACGTTTTTTAAGCCTTTAAAAGTTCCAAAAACTTCAACACCAGGGTTGCCAATTTTTCTCTCTTAATTTTTATAAAGATATACAAATACGAATTAAATAGTGAAGAGGTTTAAAGAAGAAAAAAACGGAGCTTAATCTTCGGATCTTCTTCTAAACGGATCTTCGTACATTCATGGTCATGGTCACATTTACATTCTAATTACGCCTCACATTGGTTTACTAAACTAAGAACGTCAATAAGCATAATGAACAGACGTGTACAAAACCGGCTTCACGTCACAGTTGACATTGATTTTTGTTTAGAGTTTTATATACTCTTAGGTTTCCTTCAACATAAATAGTCGGAGTAAACAATTTCTACGGAAATAGAAATAATAGCAGTGTAGTTGAAGACCACTTTAAATGTCATTTGTAAGAACAAATACAATATTTGGATAACCTTCGTGATGCAATTTATCGAAGTTAATTTACCAGCCTTGAGTGATTAGTTATTTGAAGTTAAATTATGTATGTACACATAGTGCACATTGTTTACACAGTATGTCATTTATACTCACTTAAGTTAAGTAAACAAGTTAATATTTCTTTTCAGCAAAATGTACTAAAATGTGTCTTTGTGCTAAAATATATTTTTCTACTGTACACCCTGTGTAACTTATTATTACTCGATTTTAAAAATACATTAATAATATTTTCTTCCAGAAAAATCTCTCTAAGATAGTTTTCTTCATGAAGAATAAACAAGAAATACCCTGTATAACTTTTCCTTCATCATGCAAAAACGTAGGACATATTTAACATCGCAATAGCTCATGTACCGAATATTGAAATAGAACGAAAACACAACTGTACGGACGGACTGTTTGTCTAAACTGCGCCTGTCCACAAAATAAATAATGCGAATTGAAAGTTAGCCTCCAGCTGCTAGATTTTTCAAACTTTTTATGTTCGATACAGAGATTTTCGTGCTTTGATGACGTATGCAAACAGGTTCTGTGAAGCCAGATTATAGATTTTGCTCTGTTTTTATTGGTTAGCAGTAAGGGCTCCCACACAAAACTGCGATGCGATGCGATGCGAATTCGCATCGCAGGAACTTGCGATGCGAATTTTTGCGATACGATTTAGTGCGGCAAACCGTTTGGTAGGGCGACCATGCCTTCAAGTGTAGTCAGCCGTACTGGACGTGTTTTTAGGGACGTAAGATGGATCGCGAAAAGATTATTGCACTGCTGTTATTGTTAAATAGATATAAAAGAAAAAGAAGATTCTGGGTTCATCCATTTATTACAATTATGAACTCTGATGGGAACTATTTTACTCAAAAGTACTATGCGTTGAGAACTGAAGAAGATAATTTTTTTGATTATTTTAGAATGAGCATATCTTCATTTGAAGAGCTTTTGAGTTTATTATCACCATGCCTTCTAAAACGATCGTACAAGGGAAGAATTCCTGTTATGCCTTTGGAAATGCTGGGACTGACTATCAGGTAAAGTAAAACAAAATGTCTCAGAACGGACTAAAATGGTGTCACCAAGGATGACGTAATATGGCAGGAATGTGCGATGCGAAGCAGATCGGAAATTCTTACGATGCGTTCGTGCGAATTCGCAGATATTTGCGATTTTGTGTGGGAGCCCTAAAGCTTGGCATTTCTGAATTTAACAGCAATTATTCGAAAAAAAGTATCGGTTAGGTTTTTGAAATATTATCAAATAGAATCATCTGCGCGTTGTAATAAATCTAGCCTTTTAATCTATCTATAACTGATTGTTTTATTTGTTGTATCGCATTTAAATTTCCGTATTCCGAGACTGCTCATTCAATTAATTCTTAATCTATATTCCGTCGAACAGTTGAGAGATTGATGGAATCGATTTAAGATGGAAAGCTATATTATTTATTTTTCGTTGAATGCTTAGTGTTATTTTAATATAATAGCTTTATTAATGGTGTTATAGTGAATCTACGACGACAAGTGATTTCTTTGAAAAAATCTTTAGAATTACTGTAACTTCACATTATAATTTCGCTTTAAAGCTTCGTGTTCTCTAAAACTAATTCTTGTCTACCTAGAGCCGTCGTCGTCGCTGCACCGTGGCACCCCCACAGTGGTCGTTAGCTTTGCATCTTTGACGTCATAAATTCAACACTTTCTTTAATGCTCCATTAAACTCAAAGGCAGTGAAACATTATAAACGAGTCTATTCAAATAGCATATTTAACATAAAAAATTTAGTTTCAGCAAATACTAGGTTAACATACTTAAGCATTCCCGTATTAGGACTTCATAGGGACCGGTTGTAGCATTTCACATATTTTAGTGGCGCATACTATTGGGTATTCTATGGCTGACCAAATATTCCGGGTGTTATATATGAATCTATGTTTCGAGAATGACCACTGCATTACGTCCCAATGCAGATGTTCGACCTCGAAACACTTTATTATTTATCAAGACATTCCCCAGGGCAGAGCTTATAAAACATTCATATATTTTCCCTTTCACACATTGTAACCGCATGAATTACATTTGTTTAGAACACATTTGGATTTCCCGACAAAAATGTTTATTAGATACTATCATAAAAAGTTGAAATTACAGCGTGTTCCTGACTCCGTGGGGCTTCGCTCATTGATGCTATCAGTGGCAACAGAATTAAGGATAAATACGGGCATTGTTTATGGTACGGTTATGAGGAATAAGATGGGGAGAAGAATGGTAATAAAGTGTATCGTTTAGTAAGAGAGTCGGCAAGTTCAAGATAAAGCAATCTTGATATTACAGTTAAGCTGATATCATAGGTGAACAAAATAATGTATCCATTATGCATAGACATTGATATACTAATACTGATCCATACTAATACAATAAAGCTTAAAATTTTGATGTTTTGTACTTTTTTTTATTGAACGCGCTAACCTCAGGAGCTAAACTGATCGTTCCTGAGGTAAGCGTGTTCAAAGATTTGATAATTCCTTTTTGTCGTTTAGCTACATATAATAGGATACTATTTTTGTCCCGAATTTTCACTGGAACAGGTACAACGTGGATCACTGCTACTCGTAGTTTCATATATAGTTAAATGAAATTGTTACATAATATTAATCTTTGCTCAAACTAAATAGACAAAGGTATTTAATATAATAATTTATACTCCAATTTATGCTAAATTATACTGTAGAACAGAAACATTAGCAGTCTCACTTCTATTCGAAATTGGTTTGCTTAGACTAGGAAACTTTGCATTTACACAATATATTTCCGAGTTGCTCATTTCCAGTTGATTGAAATTCTTCTTAAACTAATAGATAGGTCTTCTTCTTCATCGAGTGGATGGCCAACCTGACCAATCCTGGTGTCACAGTTATTGAGCCGCCAAAAGCCTCTGACTCAAGTAACGACTACTATCCGTAGAAAGTAACCGGGACCGACGGCTTAACGTGCCCTCCGAAGCACGGAATCATCTTACTTTTCGAGCAATCAGGTGATTCAGCCTGCAATGCCCTAACCAAACTGAGGAAAGTCTCATAAATATATTTTTGTGAGATATCCCCACCGGGAATTGAACCCGGAACCTCCGGGTCAAGAACCACAAGACCACGGAGGCTGTTGAATAGATAGGTACAATTGTTTAATAAAGCATTGTCCCCGTGAGAATTTCAGACTTAAAAATAGGCACATAATCTTTTGAATTTGGCTATTCATTACAAAAAGAATTATTCAAATCAGATTGGTAGTTTTTGAGATTAGCGCATTGAAACAAACGAAAAATCAAAATCTTGAGCTTTACTCTATGGGCCATATTAATAAAAGCTTAATAGTTATCAAACGGTTGGTCACTTTTTGACATACGCAATTTTCCGAAGAGCAAAAGAGACAAACACTTTATAACGTGTTTTAGTTACAGAGCGTTTTTTAATTAGGCGGTATGAGTATACTCGTACAAACAATTAGTTGCTACAGCTTCATTAATACGCTATACACACATTAAACTCATACAGTCACATTGAAAATACATTTACGGATACACTTCGCTTTTATTTTACATTTTTATCTGACGTTTCGCCCCTTTACGGAGCTTACTTTGGGTCTAATTAACCGTGTGTGAATTTGTCCGAGTATATTATATTATATTATATACTATGGTTGGAAATTCCAATTTACCTAGTCATCACTTGTATAAAGGCACAAGGAAATGTTAATAGATTGAAATGATTAAAGTTACGGCTACCGATCTAAATAACGAGCACCAGACGTGCTTAACTATAAATCACAAGTAATTTTGAAAGTTCAGAAGCTTTCCGGGCGTGCCACTGTAAGACAAGCGACAGCGACTGTCGATTTCTTTGAACACAACATTAAAGTACCAATACAAGAGCTGATGTTGAATTTTCTATTTAAAAAAAAAAATCATCTTCGTCACTTTGGAACCCGTTTTTACCCTTTAGATACGGAACCCTAAAAAAAGCAATATCAGAGACGTAAATCAAATATTTTATTAATGAATCTAGGAATCTTTTCATGTAAACGTCCTGATTATAAAGTCAGCTGAAGGCAAAATGCATAGGAAAGTTAAGAGGAAATCCCAGAGGAGAATGCTTTGATTTTATATGAATATGCATACCTAAGTTCAGAAAACATGGGTTTAGTTTTTGTATTATAGATGGATGAACTTCCAACAAGTTTAACATAATAATCTGATATAAGTATCTCAATGTTGTTTTTTCGTTCCATCTAATCTTATTTCTAGCTCTGTTTCGAAATCCGAATACAAACGACTTCGATAAGTGAAACCGATCTACGTTATTCAATTGAACAACGGTATAACTTCATTGGAAGTTATGCAAGACTTAGGCGGATTGCACAAGGATTCAGGGCGGATTGCATTCTAAATTTGATTTAGCGCCTTTATATTTAAAAAACAAATGACGATCGTTTTAAATTTTGTTCTATTTGGTGCATGATAAAATACAATTTTGAAAGAACTCCTTTTGTTACTTCAACATACCTATATTTTGGTGCTAGATAGATTAAAGCACGAAAGAGCGAAGCACTTTACACTTCTTTATTTCGTGGCTTTAAGAGATTTAAGATTTCTCCGCTGAATCTTGATGATTGATCTGCGCCGGCTAGTTAGTGTTTTTTTAAATCTCTGCCTTTATGGGTGTGTACTATTCATTTTCAATACAAAATATGGGGATGCACTGGCGCGGAGTCACTAAAATTGTTTTATGTGCCATCGACCCGAAGAAAAAGAAGAATACAAAATACGTGACCGTGGTGCGATTGTGTTGTGGTTGTGGTACGTGTGAATACACCCTAAAATTTACAGCCGTCACCGTGTTAACTCGCCCAATATCGACTACAACGTTTACACTAATTTAATAATAAGACGTCTACTTTAATAAGATTACAGATTCATTTTTCTTATCGTATTGACGGTAATAAAAAACGGGGAAAATGAAACGTAATTAGGCTGTTCGGTGTATAAAGTTCAAGGTCTTCTTTTATATCGAGCTTGCTGTGGTTTGACGTTAAATTGCAACATAAAGATTTTGATACCAAGCAGGTTGCTTGCATTGAACTACCAAGAGAATAGGTGTGACGTCACAGAATAGGTGTGTATATAGTTTGAACAGTAGCACCTGGTGTGCTTTCGAGCACAGTGGCAAAACATAAAACAAAACCACATGTACATTTTGTGTTTGTTTTTAAATTTCATAATTTCTCCGTGGTTTCAATAACTTTGCTTCGAATTTAAATGGAGGTAGAGTGGCAGTTTTAAAATGGAAATTAAAATGGTTCAAAGAAACGTGTTTTAGTTGTTTTTTCAATGAAAATGGCAAAGAAGATAATTTAATTTTAACTCAACTGTTTTCTGAAAACCTTGCTCCCATCCTTTTAGAATGAATGGACTTTGCAAAAGCATTACTTTATTCTGCGTTATTTAATAAGGATTTTCACACCAGCATTTTAACGAAACTACGTAAAGAAACAAAAGAGAACTAATAGCAATATTTTACTTTTAGCTCAACATTAAACACTTTACGAATAATTTCACTAAAGCCTAGCCAAGGCTGGCGGGAGTTTGCATCGGAATAATATCGAGTTACACTGCATGGAAGACCAATCGCGTAGTAACGAGAAATATAGCATTCGAATCCAATTTGCACGCAAACTTCGCATCTCTACTCCACCAGTAACTAATGCGAGCGAATCCTATATTCTACAGATCAATTAGTGCTCAGTATATTTCAAATAATTCTACCGCAATAACTTTGTATAATACTAGCTGCACCACCAATATACTTAGACTATACTCAACTTTACAGAATAGCAAGTTTAATTAAAAATTTAATAAACCCCTCCGCAAAAACGGCTGAAACGATTTTTATTAAACATAGCTTAAAATCACTGCAAGGAAACTGGCATCCATAACGGTCCACCCGTTTAAAAGTTACGGATACACAGAGACGTCAATGTCAAACTTATAACACCCCTGTTTGCGTCGGGGGATAAATCTGATAATTTTCGCCTCTTAGATACGGCACTTTTAAACAGAAAAAGTTTTCAAATGTGCCTGTTTATATATAGTACATCCACTGTTAGATAGATAGTACAGTGATAAAGACTAGCGCGTTTAACAAAGGAATTTTCAGCTTTACCATTAATTAAATCTTCGTTTTACATTCCTATTGTCAAAATTGACAAAAGGAACACCAGCCTACCAACACAAGATTTATTTCAATCGAACGTTTCTTATTTGAAGCATTTCAAGCCCGAAATACTCCGTAAAAATTGAAATAAATGTCACAATAAACTTTAGTAAAAGTAAGTCACAGACCATTGTTTTTATTACTTTCGTGATTCTAATTGACGCAAGCGGGAGCTATTTTAATTATATTTTTATAGTATCTGTTTTGAGAAGTTCAGTACTCAAGATTATGTTGGAGCGTAGATGATGGTTGGTAATTTATAGTTTGATTTGAGCCAGGTGAAAGATCCATGTCTAAAGCGTTGACGTTGAGCTAGTTTACAAGCTATAAGCTAGCGAGTTCGATGGAAAGTGAACCTTACATGTCTTTGAATTAATTTGTATCACAACTTGTAAACAAACATTATCTGCTTTCCGTTGAATGGGGTTATTTTATACAAAAATAATTATTGAAACCGTATTGGTAGATCCTGAGATTAGCGAGTAAAAAACAAACAAAAAATCAAACTAATCCCATAATTCTCACGGGAATAGGGACACAACGAAAATCAGGCGCTGCTAGTGTAAATTAAAAGTGACGTGTACTTCATTATACTAATAAACGAATTATAATGTTTCTATCACTTTAAAACATCTGCTCTTGTTATAACGGTTATAAATCCGCTCGAAGAGAACAGTAATTTTTGCGAGTCTCGTTTGTCGGTCCCTATTATTACTATTATCTATTTTATTATATTACTACTATTATCCCTCGGTCGATATTAATGAAACTCAAATTAAACCCATAATTTACATTACAAATGCGCACCGTTACGGATTTTAAATAAACCATTCTACTATATTTTAAACTAACTCATAGAGAGAGGGCTGAAAGCCAGCGGTTACCGGCGCTGATCAGCTAGGTGAGTTTCTGTACAATGTGCCAAACCAGCATCAAAAAGCGCTGACCGTAACTGAACGATCCCATGGCGTTAAAGCGGTAAGCGCTAGTGACCGGAAAAATCTAGTTTTCTTTCCCCACCCAGATTTTGGTTTAGGCTTTATTTCTCTTCGTAGCCTAACGTATCGTGTTTCTATTAAGTACTGTCAAATGATTTGATACATGACCGCTCCGAAATCCCTGTAATTACTTAATTCAATTTACCTCGGTGTGTTGATTTTTTGTCGCATTGTCGCGTACGGGATGCTGATGTGGGTGCAGTAGATTATCTGGTTAAAGCCGACATTGATCTGTACATGATTTATTCATGGAATAATGCAATTTAAAGTTGTGAAGTGACTTTTAGTAGGACAGAAGCGGTGTCGCCCGCAGTTATAACGATGTATATTTTAAACTACGAACGTTTATAATGGTCGGGAAATATTTGTGAACTTTCTGGTTGTTATATGTTTTGTTAATGCAGTTAAAGTGTTTGATTGTATAATAGTTTGAGGCAACATTGACAGAACGAAATCCAATTGAATCACTGGCGGAATTGCGACGTAATGTCAGCAGAAGCCATCAAACAAAAATTGAATTGAATATAATTTACGAGTACATTAAACACCTAATACTATTACATTGAATATCTATATGCGCGACAAGCTGCGCGTGTGCGCCGCGCCCGCGCCCGCCGCCCCACCCGCCGACTCGCGCGCCGCCTCCGACGCGCGCCCCAGCTTCACCACCTGCTGCAGCTCCTGACAACCACATAATGCTCAACTGAAGAGTTTGATTTTTGTATCTTTTTTGGTGTTTGTTAGAATACGCTAATATCTAACTATCAATATAATTTAAGTAATTATTTTGTGTAATGGATAGTCACATTCAACGGGAAGGTTACAGGCAATTTTTATCCCAAAATTCGCTGGTAAAATCGTGACGCTGCTAGTATATATAATAATTTTTAATAGAAAAGAATAAAGAAGTTAGGAGCTATTAAGAAATAACCACTGCCAAGCAAATTAAGTGAAACAGCGGTGTTCTCAATTTGCAATTCATATTGATAAAAAAAGTCTTTCGGTACGGAAAATAAAATCTGAGAAATTGAAAAAGATACGAGATTAAAATTCAAAACTTGGTAACACGGCATTCGTAACGAAGGTCTTCGTCTTACGGTTGTTTACAAAAATGTTGTACTTTGTTATGAATGTTTAAAAATCAGTTATTGAAATATCGTATTAATTAGTGTTACGGGCGGCGGTTTAATTTATGTTATTCTGAATTGTATACCCATATTAACAAGTTTGAAATTCGCTACATTACACGGTACATAAGCTATGATTACTACTGTAGTAGCTGAGAACCAGTACAACGCTACTCCTGACTCCATCATCAGACCCAGTCACCAAGTTCATTGCATTATACTCGTCAAAACACAACAAATGAGCCCAAACACGCTATGATTGCTAGTAAAGATGTTGAAAACCTACTCAGTTTAAAGTCATGGGTGCTCTGATGATGGAGCCAGCCATCATCAGAGCTAGTAAGTACCCTTGACCTATATGTCACATGTGCTGACACACATTTAACATAGGCAGTTAACAACGGTTGTTAAATAATGATGACGTTGTAATGTTAATTATGTTAAAAACTGTGTACCCATTACCCAGGATTAAATTGACATTTTCGGGACTCTCCCGGGACGGAATTTGATGGCACTCCGCAGGGTTGTAGAGTACTCTCCCCTATCGATGGGTATATGTGTTATCTGTAAAGGCTCTAAGACCGGATCCGCCCACTATTCTTTGAATGTTTTGAAAGGTCTTGATCCGCGTCCAAGGAGCTAAAACCTACAAACTACGTCATTCAGATTTTGAACTCAGGTTATCCATAGTCGCTTTCAATTGAACTTGCTGAATCAATTTTGAAGTTTTGATCTCAGATTTGCTTCTGAACGAGGATTAAGACAAGTTCAGTTGTATCGGTAATTATCGAATAAATAAAAGTTCTTTTGTTTATATTAACGTCATTTCAAATAGTGTTATCAGGCAAGCGTGTTGACTACGCCTAATCCTTCTCACTGATTTGATATCTTCATTGAGATAAGAGGCCTTTGCCCAGTAATAACAGGCTAACTTTAACTTTATTATGCGGAACACATCAACTGCCATTGACATTAACGTATTGCACCAAAGCAGGCGGGGTACCATGTAACACAGTCGATGTTAATCAAACTCACAGCCGCATCCACTTACTCTCAATAGAGATTAGATAGTAAGAGATTTTGATAAATAGCTATTCATGGTAATTAAAACAGACGGTATCGCACAATAGAGCAGATGGTTCAAGGAAATAGGTACTTACATATTGTTTCACAGCAATAATCAATCGAGCAGACAAACTTATGTTTTAATTGTTTGAAATTGGTCATATAAGATCATGATACCATATGATCATTATTCTAAACAATTGAATCCGTACTAAATCAGACCATATATTTAAATCATAGGTGCAATCTAATAAATATCGTTTTAAATCCGTAATTAATCAGAAATATAAATCGGATCGTGTACAAGTAAATTGTAACACTGCAGATTTATTCTACACTTGACACATACACGATTCTTCATGTCCATAAATTATACAGAACGAATACTGAATTGCAGTTGAGCCATAAATATTATTTCCATGTCATGGCTAAAGCCGTATGGATGCAATCCTTTCCTCTCTATAATATTATTAAGGGCTGCACACTCGAGGGTTAAGTCTCTCGTCTCGTGTTCACTAATAACTTTCGGAACGGTAAAATGTTACTTTGTTATGTATCGTTAAATCTATTATGTTATTGTAATATTGATTTATATCTCTAACTAGCTGTGCCCCGCGGTTTTACCCACAGCGCACCCGTTCCCGAAGGAAATACGGGATAAATAATCCTATATCCGTCCCCTGGTTCTAAAACCAGGAGACGGATATAATAATTGATAACGTGGCATTTATTTACAATGCCAAAAACTAAGACAAGACCTTTTTTATGATGCATATGGTTTATTTATCATTTCGCAATTTGTATGCTTATTGGAAACTGAGTTTAAATAACTCGTCTGCACAACCCCTTATAATGCACAATCATAATTCCCAAGTGTCGCATGTACAAAGCGACACAGCTGTATCTGCGGCCGGACGACCGCCTGTTCCACCGCAACTCTCGGAATTATACCTTAAACGAATCCCAATTAATTTATAAACGAGCCTTAAAGCACTTAATTAAGTTACTTTCCATGAATTGATATACATTTGGAAAAGTTTGTGTAATATTAACTTATTTGCTTAAGTAGCGCAAATTTTTTCTCGCGTTGTGAACTTTATACTTTAAATTCGGAGCTAAAGATAAATATTCTATGAATCTATTTATTTTTGAATTTGACTATCATACACTATAAAAAAAGAAATGTTTAAATTTTGCATTCAGGTAGCATAAGAGATTTACTGCCGCAATCACAGGAACCATTTGTCGTGTCTGGATACGGGCGATGGACATTCAAAAAAACTCATCTTTTTAAATATATTAGTGCAGTGATAAATTCCCTTTTTCTTTTAAGTGCCAGTTAATTTTATTCTGTTAAAATGCTTAACGCCAGAGTAAACTTAAACAAAGTAGTTGGACTAAGGCTAATTCTCTTACCTTAACGTGGTTAACCATAAACACTTTTTTCAAAAAACTTTTGTAAACGAAAGTCCATTATTGCTAAACGCCATTACGGAGTTAGGGCTCCCACACAAAACTGCGAATTCGCATCGCATCGTAAAAATCTGCGAATTCGCACGACGCATCGTAAGAATTTCCGATCTGCTTCGCATCGCACATTCCTGTCATATTACGTCATCCTTGGTGACACCATTTCAGGAAATTTCAGGACAGGAATTGGGCTTTTGAAAAAAATTTTTTTTGTGATACATGGAAAGATTATATATTAGTTTTATAACAAAACTATTTTTATTTTATTTTTTTTCGCAATAATTCAAAAGTTATTTCAAAATAAAAAATAATTTTTGAATCCAGTACCGAAGACACGCCGACAGCTCCCGAACAAACCCGAGCGCGTGTGACGTCATAATGTTAGTTTGCACTCCGCCGTTTCAGCCGTAAACGCTGAACTGTTATTAAATAGCTATAACATTATGACGCCACAACTATGGTGACCAATCATGGCGCGTTTATAGTCACGTGATTTTTATTTAAATTTTATCAATTTTTAATTGTTTATAATTAATTGAAAAACATTTTTTAAAAGTTTTTTGCATTAAATATCAATATTATTAATAATAAAGTTTCTATTGAACAATAACAGCAGTGCAATAATCTTTTTGCGATCCATCTTACGCTTCCTAAAAACACGTCCAGTACGGCCTACACTTGAAGGAATGGTCACCCTACCAAACGGTTCGCCGCACTAAATCGCATCGTAGAAATTCGCATCGCAAGTTTCTACGATGCGAATTCGCATCGCATCGCATCGCAGTTTTGTGTGGGAGCTCTAATCCCGATGCAATGTTTATGTTTATATAAAATTAGAACTAAAATAAGAAAGCTTGAGCTTAAAGCTCGGTCCAAATTAAACTAAAATAAATCCTTTTAGTATCTTATAAAGAGTATTGCAAAAGACTTGAATGAATATTTATTTTATATAATTTTTTAATGAAACTTGTTTTGACTCATAGAAAATAAAACGTCGACAGGAAGTCTCGTCTGGCACTAATAATATTATTACGAGTATAAGTAGCAAATTGCGCCAATGTATCACGTTCATTATTGTTATTTTGCCGGAAGATCTAATTACGTTAATTCTTTTAAAGGAAATACCATTTAATTAACTCGCTGAACTCTATTCTAGAAAAAGCCATAGTCAATATAGACGGGCCGGTCCAACGTTATCGCCAAAACCAATCAACAAATATCTCTACAACATCCTTTTCAGCAAAGTTTTGTCTGATATCAGCTACTTTTATATTCCGGTGGAAATATGCCGTAAGCCTATACAATTTTTCGTTTATACTTCCTTCTAAGTCTAAGTTCGCCGGTACCTTTAAAAGTTCCGTCAACGGTATCATCTCATCAGATTAATCATAAATCCTTAACGCTTTACCAAAACTTGGAAACTTCATACAACTGTACCCGACCGTGTCAACAAAACTTGTTTCTTGAATATAATCGGGCGTATATTCTCTATCTGACTTCCGTTCTGTGTACATTTATCTTGAATATGTTAATTTGTTATAAATGACATCGTTCAGTACAGTCAATGCTGTATTTATGTATAAAAATGATCACCCTATTACTATGGCATATGGTGAAAACCTGTAAACATATGTTGTGACGTTACTGTACTTTACATAAATGAACGTACATCTAAATTTTTCATCTTGTAAGCGTAACGTCTCTCCATTTTAATGGTCGTTTCCTTATATTTAATCATGATCTAATTAGCTTTGCAATGGTGGTTTGAAACAGGCAAGAGTGGTGATTACGTCTGGTCTTCTTTTTATCCTGATATCTTAGTGAGACTTATATTAGGGTGCGTTTCCATTAGGAGTTTAATTGATCCTACTACTAATATTATAAATGCGAAAGTTTGTGAGGATGGATGTATGTATGGATGGATGTATGTTTGTTGCTCTTTCACGCAAAAACTACTGAATGGATTTGGATGAAACTTCACAGTAATGTAGGTTACACATCAGAATAACACATGGAATACATTTTATCCCGAAATTCCTGCGGGAACGGGTACAACGTGGATGAAACCGCGGGGCGCGGCTAGTTAATCACAATACAATACATAGAGATTTCGACAATTACAATGCTTTGTGACTTTACAAAGTAAGTACCTAGTTTCACAGACGTCAAATATGTGTAAAATATTATCTGTCTTGATTAATTTAGTTTTGAAAAATACTCAAGTTGCAGCGAGGTAGCATATTGCAAATATACCGTATGACATTACCTCTGGAAGCTGTAAAATAACAAAGACTTTATTGAAGTTTAGTTTTTAAGACTTTTAGTATTTCAAGTCTTTTATTAGAATTGTTCAGGTCTAAAATATCATAAACAAGACAGAAAAAATTATTAGAATTGTTCAGGTCTAAAATATCATAAACAAGACAGAAAAAAGACAGTGAAATTGCCAATGAATCGTTCACAAAATCGATTGGAACAACGAAATCATACGAATTAAGTGGAAGAAGATAACAAAGTGAAAATAAACACAATACTTCTTTTGGCACGTTTCATTAGATACCGCCTCAAAAGATATTGGAATATGTACTTAATATTTCTTTTCAAATATGATTCTTGAAAAGACTTATTTCTATTTTAACATTTAATCCGCTTAGAGAGAGGCTTTTAACGGACTTTTTACAGATTTGTGGATTGTTTTCCAATCGAACCCATATTATGTTTGATTTTGGGCAAAATCATGGGAATAACAATAAATAAAAGTATATAAGAATTCAAATTGTTTTTATTACTGAGATCACCGAAATTCACTTTTATTATTATCTTAACCATCGCAAAAACTTTAACCGAACATTGTCATGCATAAATTCATTTAATATTCAAAATTTTCGTCAAATTTTAACTTTCTCAAATGATTCTTTAAGGAGTTGAGCTACAAACTCCGGAATCCTATAACATTTACGATTTTACTAAGAATTTCGTTCAGATTGTCGGATCAAATAAAAGAGAAAATTTATTCATAATGACTCGATCCCTGATTCATCCCTGGGAACCTTTTAAGGGGATGTTTCTATCGGACTTGCGATCCGATTCAATGATTTGTTCAACTTCATATTCGATACAGTGATATCATCTCACAGTTGATTACACACACTACATACGTTAAAAAACTCATCTTCTTATTTTTCCTTTTCATCTTAAATCTTTCACAAATAGCTGTTAATTTTCGTTTTTCAAAAAACATTAACCATCAGCCTTTTATTCTAATTGCCAAATCGCTATCATGATAAGTATAAAATAAACCGACAAATAATAAAATTAAAGTTCCAATATTAATAACGTAAATCTGTCTCAACATTTTTAAACTTCACTAATACTCTAAAGATATATTGCAAAAAGCTGTTGAAACATCTGTAATTCATGTTATGATTTCTGTTATGTCTGTCTGTTATAGCGGGAATATGTTACATGAGGCTGAAACGAAAGATACACGGGTTAATGTCACGGCTGAAATTGCATTTTGATCTATTAAAAGGTAGTCTATATATATTTCGTTTACAAACTTTGTATTATTGCAAATACAATGTCTCGCGGGATTTCAAAAATAGAATACTCTCTGTTAGCTGGCTAGATTAAAGTTACAAACCAGCTGTGTTGCCGTACTGTCACGATCGAGTTTATACTTTATCTCAAATTGGAACTAGTGTACGTCTAATAAATATTTAAAACGAAAACGGTGCACTATCGAGCAGGTATTTTATTGAATTAAATTATCCGACAAAAGCGACTTAAGTATGACCGAATGGATATTATTACAATCGAATCAGAACTATTTCAATTAGAAAGTCGGGAAGAAGGCTTGAACGTTTATAGATGGCAACCCTGCGAGTTTAAAAAAAACTTTTACAGAAGGAAAGAGGAAGTGAAAATAGACGAAGCATATTTTTGTTCACCGTCACTTGTAGAGAAAGCACTGGCTTCGCTTTTGAGTAAAGATTAAAAGGAAAATATTATTGTAAATATCAAAGTAGTAATCATTTATATGTTTATTTTTCTCTACTAATATAATAAAGCTGAACGTTGTTTTGTTGTGTTTTACTACTACTACAAATCTGATTAGAATAATTCTTTTTGTAATGCACAGTCAACGGGAAGTTATTAGCAGTGCCCCGCGGTTTTACCCGCGTTGTGCCCGTTCCCGTGGGAATTTCGGGAATTTTTTTACATAAAAAAAACCTTCCTCTTGAATCACTCTACCTATTACAAAAAACCGCATCAAAATCCGTTGCGTAATTTTAAAGATTTAAGCATACAGACAGACAAACAGACGACAAACAGACGCGACTTTGTTTTATACTATGTAATAATGATTTTTCATCGACTAATATCTTTCATCCCGGAAATTGTTACAGGAACGGACACAACACGGGTACAACCGTGGGGCATCGTTAGTTTATAGATAAAGGTGCAATGTGATCGGCTTTGAAACGGATTTAGTAGGGTAGTTTCGGATTTGTAGTGCGTTACCTCTGTTACCCTCTAGCTATGTAAAGTTGGACTGAAACAATAAGGAAACAATCGCTGGCAAACTAGTACTACCTTCAGAGTAGTGACCGAGTCTATCTATCTGTCTTCATAACATAATTAAATTGAAAACAAAAATTGTATCCGTAATGATAAGTGACATCCCTTATAATTTACCACTAACAACTAATCTTCTAAAATTAGCCGTATTTGACACGTTTTGATGCTATTCTAAGATTCGGTAGTTTTGCACTCTCAAAACAATTATAATTGATGCTATTCCTATTTACAGTATTCTATTTGCACGCTTTGGGTTTGATTATAGTAAGATTAAGTAATGTTTCATGTATCATCAAAAAGGATGCAGATAATAATAGATTTTTTTAATGGTTGAACACGATAATCTCAGAAACTACTAATCGGATTTGAATAATTACTTTTGACATATATAGCCACATTCAACGGAAAGGTTTTAGGTTATTTTTCGTCCCAAAATACCCACGGGAACGGACATAACGCGGGTAAAACCGCGATGCACTGCTAGTCTTCTATAATACAAAAATGAATCACTGAATGTGTTGCTAAACGCATAACTTCAGAACGACTGCACCAAATTGGAAGATTCATTTTTTGTGTGTTCGTTATTTCAGGACAAGGGTTTTATATCAGAAAAATAGGTAATAAAAATCTCGAAATTCCCACGGGAACGGGGACGCTGAGGGTGTAACTGTGGGGTCATCTATAAAACCGTTCAGTTGTTTGTGAATGCATAAGTATGTATACGAGGTCAGCAATTTAACGACATGTAATGTTTCCGGTTAGTATCATTAGTGATAGTATGTAACCAATAGATGTCGAATGAATGGCATTAAAAAGGTTCATTGTTTCTGTGCAGATTTCACCAATAAAGTGCATGGCTTGTGTTTTTAAAGGGTCTTATTTTCTTTAGTTGGCTTTAATCTTTAAAGCTTACTTTCTTCAATTGATATTGTTTTATAAGTATTAAATATAGTAGCATTTAGTAAAGCTCAGAAGTTATTTTGTAACTACCAATCAGATTTGAAAGATCATTTTCAGTCTGGAATTCTTACGGAAATAGGACGACTGTAAACCGCGCAGTGCTGCAGGTATTCAGTTTACTTTACTTGTTCATTGGAAATTCTACAGCTTTCAAATATATTAGTTGCATTGCATAGAAATACTTAGCCAATTACAGGATCTCTCATATATGAGACGAAATATTATAATTGTAGTGGATATTTCACATCATCAGCAGAACATAAATCAACTAAAAGTTGTCAATATTGTCACAGGTTTTCAAATGATTATTTGGTCAAAGTTAAACTAAAGATAACTATATACTGCATTAAGGGTCTAGACAGACGGACTGCAATTCAACTGCAATCCGACTGCAAAATGGCAGTTCAGATGCAGTTTGAATGCAGTTGGCTCGACTGCAATCAAACTGCACGTCGACGGGCAGTTGGCGTGCAGTTGGATTGCAGTCTGAGTGCAGTTACAACGACTGCAATCAAACTGCACGTCGACGGGCAGTTGGCGTGCAGTTGGATTGCAGTCTGAGTGCAGTTACAACGACTGCAATCAAACTGCACGTCGACGGGCAGTTGGCGTGCAGTTGGATTGCAGTCTGAGTGCAGTTACAACGACAGACTGCAATCCAACTGCACGCCAACTGCCCGTCGACGTGCAGTTTGATTGCAGTCGAGCCAACTGCATTCAAACTGCATCTGAACTGCCATTTTGCAGTCGGATTGCAGTTGAATTGCAGTCCGTCTGTCTAGACTCTCAGACTGCAATCCAACTGCACGCCAACTGCCCGTCGACGTGCAGTTTGATTGCAGTCGAGCCAACTGCATTCAAACTGCATCTGAACTGCCATTTTGCAGTCGGATTGCAGTTGAATTGCAGTCCGTCTGTCTAGACCCTTACCTACACCCAAATTATCGGTTTAAGTGGTTTCAAACGATAGACCATGTCGAAGGCCTTTAGGCAGTAGACTGCCTAAAGGCCTTCGACATGGTCTATCGTTCCTACACAACTTAATTAACCTGAACAACTTTTTATTAGTAAGCGTAACATGACTCCAGTCATAATCAAAGTAACTAAGTAGATGTTACAAGGCCTCTCATCTCACCGAAGATATCAGTACAGTGAGGAGCAAAAAAGTTATTAAAGTAAAGGTAATTATTCGAAATACATTCATAAATTAAACGAGTCTGTCAAACATCGAGATGAAGAGGTACGATTTGCAAGTTTGTTACTGAGCCGGAAGCCGTCTTGTTTATCAGTATTAAAGCAGTTAATACCTAGTTTAGGTTGTGAGAGGCTTACACTGAGCTTTGGTATTTGATAGGGGCGCGATTGTGCAGGGGACCATGTTTGTTTTCTGCTGATTGAGGCTCTGCGCGCTACACGAGTATCTGTCGTAAATGTAGGTAGACCATGAAAATGTCGAGTAGGTACTTTACTTTGTCAAATTGGAAAATTCTCATTGATTTGTTTGTAGAAGTTTGAGTATGGTAAGGTTGTAATGTTTGAAAGCTTTTGAAAATTTTGAGTACTGTACTTTGTTAAATTATGTATTACTAGCAGCGTTTAGCGGTTTTACTCGCTCGGTTTTACTCGCCTGTTCTCGTACGAATTTTGGGATAGTAAATATACAATCAACCTTCCTCTTAAATGTGGCTATACAATACAAAAATAATTATTCTAATCAGAGTGGCAGTTTTTGAGAGCGCATTGAAACAAAAATGAAACCTTGACGCATTTTATGCTCGTCTTAGTAAATTGGTATAAGTAGATTAAAATTGTCAACCGCATGTTGGTAGGTTAATTGAGGCTTGACTATGTTCAGTATGTGTAAGTATGTTCAGCATTCTTGAGCCAACTGTATCAATGGAATCAAAGTCTAAATAGTAATATTTGTGCCGAAATGCTAGCTCTCATACCGTCTTTTATCTTTGAGCACATCTTGCTAAAGTCATCTTATCTTTGCTCGAGCTTCCTTTTGAACTAACTTTCAATGTCGGAACGTTTTCAATACGCCTATACATTTGTTTATTGCTTTGGATATTGTTTTCACGTAATAATCAATGATCAGCGCGATTGGTGGTTTAAAATTGAGAAAAGTGCCGAAAATGGGGAGAGACGTTTTTCAGCAATGGGATGATACAGGCTAACAGTCACCAGTGACGAAGGGCTTTTCCCAACAATGGGACATTAGAGGCTGATACTTTTTTACTAAGACAATGATACCTAAACTTAGGACTTAAGTACAAACCTAATACCTATTACTTCCATAAAAAAATGGTTACTTCCCTATTTAAAGTATAAAAAAGTGGTAGCCTGTAAAGTTCCACTACTGTACACAGGACTCTCATCTAATTGAAGATCTATGATTTTATAGTAATTAAAAAAAACGTCCTACTCTATTTCCTTCCTAATAGTTCCTTTTTACTCTTCACTGCGCTAACATCTTAACGAACGAGACCATTTGTCCTTTGACAAGCCGATACTTTACGAAATATTAATGACCGAAGTTTAACCAAAAAGTTGTTTGCTAAAAAGTGAACGGTTAAAGCTGGAGATAGAGTTTCGTCATTATTTGATGGAAGGAGGGCTTTGGAAACTATCGCGAGGCTCCACGACAGACCGCTTATTAAATTAGTTCATGATTTTTTTGACTCTTTCCGTTACAACTTTTAAGATTTTATGATTGATGACTAGAAGAATACTGCAGGTGCACAGAGATTTTAAAAAGCTTCTTAAAAATATTTTGAAAATTATATACGTTGTGTTATTACGTTGGCTGAAATAATGCCGTTGCGTTAAAATTTAAAATTTTGCACTTAAAATTTATAGATATTTCTGACTGATAATTATTACCTAACCTGTTGTGTCCTAAAGCTTTGCAAATGTCACAGTTTCAGAAAGGTTCTTTTTCGTCAAAAAAATGGTTCCATTAAGGGTCTAAGTTGCTATAAGTTGCTATTTTTCCCTTACATTTAAAAGGTTTTTTAGAAACTTCATTTATCAATAAAATGATTTAATGGAATTATTCATTTAATTTTTCTGAGGGCTAGGTTTTCTTACAAAGTAAATTAATATGTTTTTTTACTGGTTTCTCAAGTTTAAGTGAACACTGCTCGTAAATGTTTTAGATTTTTTAAATAATTCCAGATTTTTTCTTTCGAACTGCTAGCTACTTATTATTCACAATTCGGTTTAAAGAACTTTATTATTATGATTATTGTTTCTCCCTGGAGCCACGGGACAAGCCCGGTCTTTTTGAGAGGCATGCGAGGGGATACAGATCCAACTCGTAGAGGCCCTTTGTAGATGTTTAATGTAATGGATTACAACTGCAGGGACACACTCCCGAACACTATATAATTTACTATAATAATAATAATTATGATTATTATTAATGGTAAAATAACCTTATCTGTCCCAAATAAATAATCATCAGTAATTATCGATGTTTAACGGCATTATAGTTTTAACGGTATAAATAACGTGATTTTATATAAAATTATTTTAAAAAATGTTCAATGCATACCGCGATTTATTACTTGTTTTAAATTGGAAATAACTCTTAATGAAGTAGTTGCAAGCTAGCAGGAAATTGCCACGTATGCCATAGTTGTAGTCAATAAAGAATAAAAAGTCAAGTTGCAACGGTACTAATGAGAGGTCGCAAATAGAAAACAGGGAAGAATGAGCGCCAGTAATGAAGCTCACGACTCCACGATATTCATTGAAATCCAAAAATAATTTTAATATGACACTCTCCACCAGTTAAAATAGACGTCATGTCACCGAGTACAACTATTACAATAAATTACGACCAAAGCGGAAAGAAAACGCACACAATGTTTATTTTTAATAAAAAGGATATTCTATAATATATATTCTAAAATATAGGTTAAATTATGACGTTGGGGGCTATCTTTGCTTTAATGGCACGTTTAGTGACATTAATATTTTGTAGATGATGGGTTCTCCCAAAATCTTGGCGGCATTTCAAATATTAGTTATGCAAAACTAAATATAATATAACAAATCGGTTATATCATTTAAATTAAAGGTATGACAGACGTGCGTGAGACGGCGGGTGGCGACTCATAAAGTGGCCGAGTCATATGTTCGCTAATTGCATCCATCGGCGATACGACCGGCGGAGTGGTCGAGGACCCTCAACGTGGCCGACTCGCTCGGGCCCTTCGCTCCTTCTTCACCCAACACAAATCTAATGCCATCCGAACATGATACCCATTCCGAAATCATTACCATTTATATAACTTTGCCGCTACGTCTCGGTACAATAACGGCGGTTAACATTTGAATTCGCAAATACGAAACAATGGCACAGATACCTTCGAACAACTTCCAAGTACAAAGAAAGGACAGGAAGCGAAATGTGTAGGACGGGAACGATGCCGGGAACCGACAAAGACTTGGCCCTCTCCGTCCAGAACTTGAAGGCTTAAGAAATGGCAGCACTCAACCTGACCGAAGTAATAACTCACTGGTTGTGGTAACACTCAGTGTGTCGGCTCAATGTTGCGTGGCCGTGGCACGTGCGAGCGATCGCCGTGCGTTCGATACGCGGGAACCAGCATCGGAGTAGTGTGCGGTCGGCGAGAGTGCCGGCTCGCTGGGCGGCTTCGGAGCCAGTGGCGGCGGCGAGCGGTGGCGAGCGGCCGCGGCGGCGCCTCCACGCTACTGCGGCGTCTGCGGCACGCGCGCCCCGCCCGCACCGCGCCCGCGACGCATCCCCCGGCGCCGCCGCCCCCTCGCTCCGCACTGTCGCCGCCCGCACGCACGCCCGCATTCTTGTGTTACCCGCGCGCGCCCGCAGCCCGCCCCCGCCGACGCCGCCGACCACCGCCACCGAAAGCCGCGCGCCCAAGCGCACAAACACCCTACTCGCAGGCTACCTCACATTCGCTGATTTCCTCGTTCCTGCAGTACTGCCACTCGATAAGCGCCCATACTGCAGATATTTCTACACTCGCCCGCACAAATCCATTGCAGCATAAACAGTTTCATTGTATTTTCTCGTTTGTAATTGCTTTAAAACTGCCTGACCTTCCCCAAGTTAAAATTCGCTGCAGTGCAATTAATTTGACGTCGCGCGTCGGGTCTCATAAAGCAAACTAGTAACGACAAAAGGATGCAAGGAAATCAGAGAGCAAACGTTGCGTCATAAAGTCAACATGAAGTAAAGTTTGGGCGGGCTGAATCAGGTGAGGTGCGGAGCCTTCTGCCGGAGGAGTCGTTAGCGAGAGTCGCTCGCGAGATATCAATCAGGCGCGCGGCGGCCGGAGCGCCGCACGCCGACGAGTTGTACAACCGTCTGCACATCGCCGAATGACTCTCTTTGTTTGTTTTTCCGTTTCAATTTAGTTTCCCCTAAAAAGTTAGAAACTGAATTCAAGTACTAGGCATATATTCACGCGAAGACGAAGAAAAGTGTATCCGCAAACCTAGTAGTTTTCAATTATAATAATCAATATAGCATTTAAATCCACATTTCCACTTAGTTTTCTAAATAAATATCAGTTTTTGCGCCAGCATTTCGTTCCCATTCAATGGAAAAATTAACCTGCCGATCATTGATGAACGAACATGCGTTTTCATTTATCGCATTAGCGAGCGATTTGTAACTCTGAACTATTCCGAAAATTTAATGAAAATTCAGCTGAAGAACAGATCCAAAATTACTCAAGAGTTTATATATATTTAAGGACTATTGAAATATCAAAAGTTATTTTAACAGATAGATTTTCTCAAAAGCTTCTTAACGGCTTTACCAACATACAGAGTGACTCAATAGAACGGTTCGTAACTATTTTTCATGACAATTCCAACATGAACGGGTACAATGCGATTAAAACCACGGAACACTGTTAGTACATACTATAACATATTATATTGATGCCTAGACCTCTCGTCAACAGAAAACTCGGACAAAAGTCCTGAGATATTAATCAATGACATCAATGTTTGGTTTAAATAATAATATAATCTTCATTCTGTGCAAATATTACAATGATATAAACATTTCAGAGTCTGATTTTTGCACCACATGTCTCGATCTTCGAGCAATCCTGTAGATTCTCATAAATTTAATATGATAAGACGATAAAATCCCAAAATACCTAACTACACCAAAAGAAATCACGCATTTATTTTATAAACAAACAATATCAAGCTTCCATAAAAAAACACCATTTGGATAGACTTTGAAGTGGTTTCTATATGTTCAGAAGAGTGACAGATATCGGAAGTTCCTTAGAAGTTACTCCCAGTTGTTGCTAATGCGATAAGCACGTCGTGACGTCAGCATAATGCGACCAAGTTTGAAGGTTGATATTGTGTTGTAGATCTAATTGTGGTTTCTTAATTTAGGCGTATTATAGCATTGATGACGGTATCTGTTAAACAATGTCCACGCAACAGTGTGCAGCACAAAATTTCACGTTTTGGCGGTAGATCTGTAAGAGTTCATAGTCAGCTCGATATTCTTTTTAACTTTCAGATGCGACAAAGTGAATCGGATAGGATTTCTTTGTGGCATTAAATCTTATTGTTTCTATCAGTGACTTGATCTTCTTCTTTAAGAAGACGAAGGAAAACTCTGATTATTTTTAATGGAATGAGAAAATGTTTGGTTGATTAATTGGTTGTACAATGCGGCATGCAATTGGAACACGATGTCATCGGTACTAGTCCCAAGCGGTTCGAGCATTCGTCGCAGTAATGTGGGTATCCAACTTATGACGGCACCGAAATAATAGCGACGGTATTTGAACTAGTTTACACGATATCAACTTGAAACATTTACTTGTCCCACTTAAATTTATGTGTATTTGAGACATTAATATACGGATGTTTATTAAAAAAGTTACTGTTAGGCTTGTCGTTAGTAGTTTCCCGATTTTGTGTGCCTGTTTTTATGTTAAAGAAAATATTGTGATTGTAAAACGGTTTCGTCAAGTCCATTTAGTGTTTATTAATTTTGAAACTGAAAAGTGATCTTTTTGTTTTTTAACGCGCTTACATCAGGAACTAACAGATTTAAAAAGTATATTTTTGTAGTAGATAGCCACATTTACACACAGGGAAAGGTTATGGCCTATTTTTATCCTCAAAGTCCAACGGGAATAACGTAGATTTAACATAGTAATTATATAATTTCAGTAAGTTCATAGGTGATGTGACCAGTGTAGTGTTCACACCCATTTAGCAACTTGTTGCTATTTCTAACAAAACGACATGATACTACACATTAAAAGTTTATGCACTATTATTATATTGTCCATGAGGAAACAGGGCATTTTTCCAGATTCTCTATTTTTTTATATGATATAATTATAATAAAGTTTTGACGTTGCGTCTGCTGCGTGGGAAATGTCTACAGTCATAAAACTGAAGAATATATTTAAATCACTACGTATTAGTTGCTGACGTCACAGTACACACAGATTTAAAATTGATTCTAACACCTTTTATAGGAAAAATCCGTTCCTAAAGAAAATTTCAGTTGAACTTTGTTTAAAATGGGATTCTCTTTTCCTTCTGAGTTACTGTTTGTATACCAAACGTAGCAAGTGTGCTTACTTTTCCGTAGAAGGAGTGTAGTACTCGTAATGCTACGGCGTAGTACTTTCCTACTACGCCGTAGCATTACGAGTAGCTTGTTTCGTGTTTTAATGTATTTTTGTTCGCAAGTTATTTTTGTTCTAAACTAGCTTTTTTGTTTCGTAAAAAAACACGATTTAAAACGGCAGTGTACTTCCAGAACACGGTGTCCAAACTTTAATTAACTGACAAACAACTGAAATAGTAAGAAATCTAGAAATATTCTTTGTTAATACCAAAGGAATTTAAAGAACATAATTTCAAATTCTAGTAGCGTATCAAATTGACTTTGTACCAATTGAACTCGTCGAGTATCTACGTCTACTAACCCGCTATATCTGGTTCTAACTTTTAACTGAAAAGAAACAGATTTATAAGAAACTAAATGCCGTTTACTACATGAGGCACTTCGTAAGTTAAAACGTTTCGGAGTCAACTTGGAATGACTTTTAAAAGCGTAAAGTCTAGTCGGCCTATTTACGTATTCAAAAGAATAACAGTTGCACCGGAATGGATAGTGGGAATACAAAAAAACTGTTGTAATTTGTGCTATTTTACGACTTTAATTGCTGAGCGCTTTTTATTTAGTTTCATGCAATGGTTTGCTATAACTCTTCTGCTTTCGTATTTATTATGAAAACAGAATACTTACTATAAAATTAAACACATTCATTTTCGAAATAAAAGGGTGGGATAACTTTGATATTAAACGTCGTTAAAGTTAAGCGAGTTTACAAGATGTTTGATCTCGCGGATCTATTCCCAGGTTGTCTGATAAATGTTGGTAATTAACTTTCAAAGGTAATTTGGGTTCGTGATCACGTTACGACCAAACTAAGTAATTACGAGTAATCGTTCTCACAAGATCAGTTCAGATATCTTCAGGAAAGTGCAGAGGCTATGCCCTGGACTAGTATCTTACAGATAATTATACTAGATGTATTTTCTTCGCGCGACAGTTTCATCTGCGGTCGAAATGAGTCACTAGTGTGATAAATTATTACATGGCGCTTACATGCTTTTGCCAGATTTAGTGGGGTCACGTTTTCATATTTAATTGAGCATACAGAAACAGAAAAAGAAACAATATTTCTCTTTATAAAATTTGTACAAATACAACCAAGGATACTGTACAGTTAACCACGCGTAACTCTAATCTATAAATGTCATTATAATAATGTTAAATCCAATCGAATGTCAAACAAAACATCTACCATTAACTACGAAAGTACTCTTGAAGTTTTCCATTAACTCGAGAGTACAAATATATTCGAAATAACATTTCACAAGAACATAGGACCACTTCTTAAACTATCGAACGAACTTGGAGTTTGTTACCGATAAGGCTTTCCTGTACATCTCCCGTTAAACATTCTAATACAAAGCTTTGTCAATTTCTTCCACGTAATTTAATCAGATACTTTTAGGTTTGCTTATAATGTTTGGAGTTTTATGTACTTTTAACACTTACGGCATTTGAGATTATGAAAGTATGAGATAACTTTGTAAGTAAGCATCGTTGATGTTAAGCGAGTTTACAATCTGCTTGAACTCACACATTCTCGTAAAATATATAAAACTAGCTGTGCCCCGCGGTTTCACCCGCAGCGCCCCCGTTCCCGTGGGAATTTTGATTTTTATTCCCTATAAACCTCACGGAGCCCGAGACCTTTCCAACGAATGCAAAACCGTGGAAATCGGTCCAGCCATTCACGCGTGATGCCGCGACCAAGGAAAACGGGTTTCATTTTTATATATATAAATGAATTGGTTGTTGAAGGCGGTTGAAAAGCGCCGTTTTTATTAATACTATGTGAAGATTTAAATTTAGTTATACGACAAATTAGTAATCATTTCGCATTCTATTAGATTATTTTCTGTTATAATGTAGAAAATGACTAGTAAAAAAAAATCGAGTAGGTTAGTGGCCTTCCCTGGTGTAGGAGTTGTTAGACCACCTAAAGGCCTCCGACATGGTCTTACGATTGAAACAACCGGGACCGACAGTTTAATGTGTCCTCCGAAGCACGGTAGCGCTCAGATTGAAATACCACTATCGGCCACCCATCCAAGTAGGGGCCGAACTGCACGTTGATTAACAATAGCAATGAACTAATATCGCTTAGTCAAACTACGCCAAAAGCGCTACAAGAAAATGACTCTTAATAGCGGACAAATTGTATCGTATATGGGTGTATCCCTTTACGTGACGTTCCTATACATTTTAATACAAGAAATATTCCAATATAATGCGAAATGCTACTAGTTTAAAAGGTCTGTCTCAATGCCTAAGTCTATAATTTGTTACTTTTTAAATTGTAACTACGTTTACTAAAAACCTCTGCTTATCACTACATAGTATAAAATAAAGTCGTCTCTTTTTCGTGTCTGTCTGTTTGTCTGTCTGTAAGCTTAAATCTTTAAAATTACGCAACGGATTTTGATGCGGTTTTTTGTAATAGGTAGAGTGATTCAAGAGGAAGGTTTTTATGTAAAAAAAAATCCCGAAATTCCCACGGGAACGGGCACAACGCGGGTAAAACCGCGGGGCGCTGCTAGTATTATATATTTTTACCACGGTGCCTGTAAAAGATCCAAATCGCCAGATAAAGATGTAAAAGCGAAGTGTATCCGTAAACGTAATTTCGATTAAAAATGAGTATTGTTCGCTTAAATCTAAGATATCAGTAAGTTAAATCTAAGTTGAATTTTGTGAAAAGATGAATGTAACTTTAGAATGAATTAAACAGAAAAAATCTTCAATCTATTTTAGTTCTAATTAACTTAGATATAATATCTAAAATAATATGCAGTAATAAAGTTTCGTAATGTATGAAATGGAAGTATCAATCAGAATAATCTGTTATACATTACCCTTTAAGGCATCGATCCCTTCCGTGAAGTCATTTTGAACGAGGTGTCCAATTAAATGCGACACTCGAATCTATGTTAGGAACCTGTGATGCATAGATGTGTGCTGTTGACATAACGAAATATACAGAATATCTTCCAGGTTTCAATGAAAATGTTACCTACATACTCGTCTCAAAGTCAACAACAATTTCGGAAGGAGTTTGGGTAGGATTGCGGGTGGTTAGATTTAGGTATTTTATTATATTTTTGGGAACAGTGATTTATTTGCTACAGTTTCACATTGAGCATATCCATTTATGTAGGAGTTTGTAGTAAAAAAGCTTAAAAACTTTCCTCAAGAATGTAACGAATCATATAAACAAGTGATATTTAAAAGAATACTTCGGCAAGTTTTATCAAACATACACAACGACCACCGCAAGGATACTGTCATTCAAATGAAAAAAGCGCATCGGAAAAATCATCCGTTCGGTGGACGATGGTGCCACACACATAGACATGGACATCGACGTCAAACTTATATCTAACACCCCCCTTTTGCGTCGGAGGTAAGAAAAATATTTCAGTTTATTATTTACCTTACTAGCAGCGCCCCGCGGTTTTACCCGCATTCTGCCCGTTCCCGTGGGAATTTCGGATTTTTGTATACCTATAAACCTTCCTCTTGAATCACTCTATCTATTTAAAAAACCGCATGACAATCCGTTGCGTAGTTTTAAAGATCTAAGCATACATAGGGAGAGACAGCAGAAAGCGACTTTGTTTTATTCGATGTAGTGAAAGATAACAAAGCAGAGACAAATACCTATACGGCGGGGAAGTAGCTTTTGCAAAGCTTATACTCTCATCTGTGCACACGTATGAACATACCTCATACATAAATTATAAGCATACATTAGACATTATTCGCGGTAAACGCTGGGTCCCCTTAATAAGCACATAAATTGAGATCGGTTCATTCGACACGACCTAGACGTTTCAACCAAATACCACTCATAGCTATAATATGTATAAATAGCGCTAGTGGCGTAGTTTGACTTAACTATGTTAGTTCATTGCGATTGTTAAGCAACGTGCAGCTCGACCCCTACTTGGATGGGTGGCCGATAGTGGCATTCTAACTGAGCGCTACCGTGCTTCGGAGGGCACGTTAAATTGTCGGTCCCGGTTGATTCAATCGTTAGACCATGTCGGAGGCCTTTAGGCGGTCTAAAAACTCCGACACCAGGGTAGGCCACTAACCTACTCAAAATTACTTACTGTATAAATATACTCTGCTAAGTATTATAGCGAGAACGGTTGGGTAGATATGGTAAGATTTGTGATTGAAATATTTCTATAAGTCTGGAGAAGGTTCAAGTAACGAATTCAATCCGTGGAGAACAGATATTACAAATAGGTATATGATTGTCCACATATTTTTGTGACATACTGATACTATGCAATAACTAAAGCAATGATAGTTTGTTCTAAAACTAAAACGTTATCAAAATAATAATATCCTAGTATTATTATAAATGCGAAAGTTTGTGAGGATGGATGTATGTATGGATGGATGTATGGATGTATGTTTGTTGCTTTTTCACGCAAAAACTACTGAATGGATTTGGATGAAACTTTACATTAATAATTAATTTTATCCCGAATTGCCCGCGGGAACGGGTACAAACGCGTACTAACGCTATAATTAATATATTATAGCTTTAGTACGTGTACTAGCCACGCCCTACCGTTTTACCCGCATCTTTATCAGAAAAAATCAAAATTCCACGCGGACGAAATCACGGGCCCAGCTTATAGTAAAAAAGTAAGTATTAGCCTGTAATGTCCAACCGCTGAGCAAAGGCCTCTCATCTCACTGAAGATATCAGTACAGGTAAATTATATTTTTGTTCTGTGTCAAGTGTATTTTTATTTAGATCTTATTCAGGTCTTAAGTCAAATCGCCAAGCCAACCTCAACAGATGCTTGTAAAAATATCATCGTCATTGATCTGACCCATTTATAGATAGACTAGCAGCGCCCCGCGGCTTTGCCCGCATTGAGCCCGTTCCCATAGGAATTTTCTAAAATCCTTTCTTAGTGTGCACTTACGTCACTTGAAGAACCATCCTGCCAAATTTCATGTTTCTAGGTGTAGCGGTTGAGGCTGTGCGGTGATTATCAGTCAGTCAGGACTTTGAATTTTATATATATAGATAGATTATGATCTACACTATTACGTAGAAGTAGACACATAATCATTCAGTCATCGCCGACATACGTGAGAAGTGATAAATGTTTTGTAGGAATTGACCCGGGAATAGAACTTGAAGCCGTTGGATACAGTTATCACTTGTTAATAGAATCGGAAGATATACTAGATACAGGAGCTTCAAAGAAGGTGAATTAATACAAAGACGCCGCTAAGATTCCGCGGGGAAGGAGAAAGAGAGAGATAGAGATGTCTTTTTCTCTTAACTCGCTTAGGGCGGATTGTACAAGAACTCTTATTGTACCTAAATATATTTAAGATCCAAAAGCCGTTTGTTCAACATTGTATTTAACATAGCACGAAATATAAACTATTAAAAACGAATGATTATTTTTCATTAAACGTTTTTAATTTTAATGTTCACTACATAATTATTTTTTCGCTAATTAAATTGAGAATGCATGTAAAACCGCTGTTAAACTCTCGACAGTCACACGTGTTAAATTAATTACTCCCACTCTCGACCCCGTTCTACTGAATACGACGGCTTGCATTTTGAAAAATCACTGAACACTTAAACGAATTAACTACGGGGCGAAGATATCCTCAAAACGAGTATACTATGGTAATTAATAATAATTAAAAAATTAATAGTCAAGGTTTTTTCAGAAAAGTCCGTTTTCAAAAAAACACGTAATTATTCAATGTTTGTATGCTCTGTTTGCAAAGAAATTGCAAACAGAGCATACAAACAAACCAGATTCTCAAACACAAACGAAATAAAATCGTATTATAAGAAACTACTGACACACATTTCGTTGACAGATATCATTTTTCTATTTGTCGTACTATAAAAAAGTAATAAAAAGTCGAATGAAGCCCTTGTTAACCGAAACAAAACTAGTTTTATTATAAGATATTATTAATATAAAACATTTAGAATTGACGGGGCGATCCAGAAATATATTTTATTACTGATTATGAAAACAAGGGGGAAATAGGGCACGATGACAGTTTTAAACGATTTGCGGATACGAGTAACTAACGTATGACGTTTGACTTTTGTGTTGACTCTACTGGCATCTATAGATCTATACCTGTGTCTATACTGATATTATTAAGAGGTAAAATTCGTAAGTTTGTTTGTTTGTACGTTCGATCTAATCTCGGGAATTACTAGTCCGATTTGGATAATTATTTAAATGTAATGTAAAAGATGACTACATTTTAACGGGAAGGTTATATGCTACTTTCCATCGAAAAGAATCCCATGGGTACAACGTGAGTATTTAATAAAACAAAAATAAGTTGCATTGATATTTAAATTCTTGTACATTTTAACTATGGAATTCTTTAGAATAAAAATTTAATTTAATTAATTTTAACTTCAAAATGTCATAATCTGATCAAAGCTAATTAAAATGTAAAGGCTTCATTAGACTTCCTCTAACAATACTTATTCATTTCGAACATTGTTCTTTGGTAAAGGGCGAAGTGCCTAACAGACAAGATTTTGACGTCACTCAATGTCGTATCGATTATTTGTTTTACTCATACACTAAACTAGCAGCGCCCCTCGGTTTTACCCGAGTGCGCTTATTCCCGTGCAAATTTCTGAATGAAAAATAGCCTTAACCATCCCGTTGAATTAAAAAAAAAAAAATTTTAGGATCAGCGCTTTCACATAAACAAAAAATATCAGCTTTATTATATTAGTATATGTGATAGATATTTAAATGGTTTTAACTAAAATTTGAAATTTTTAGCGAAATATTCAACCCATAAAAAACATGTGACAATCGCTTCGTGACTATCAAATAATTTATCAACTTACTCAATGTCAAACTGTCGTATTAAGGGACGCCAATTTTTCATACGTTACACGTCAGATAAACTGAAAAATGTGATGAACCAATCGGTAAGTCTTCTGAGGCCACGGCACCTGCAAAGGGGCCGAAACGTCAGATAAAACTGTAAAATAAAAGTGAATTATATCCGTGAACGTAGTTTCGATTCAAATGTATTCGCTTAAACCGAAGAAACCAGTTATTACGAAAGTAGCAAAAATTTCAATCGAAACTATCTATAATTCTATCTAAAACAACATTGGCTACTTTAAGCCATATTTCATTTTATATCAGTCTCGTAAAGGGATCTAACGTGATTCAATTTTCTAGTTTCAAACGGGTAATGTAACTCTCATATAACGTCACCACATTCTATAAAACTTCTCTCTCATAGAAACTTCAAGTACTTTATTAAATGTCCAACTTTGACTGCAATAAATATTATATTATTTTTTATTAGGAATCCTACCCGTCTAGCACAACAACATCACAAGCGACAAGACATGATATTATGATAAATACTGCTTGTTCATTGGTTAAACATTGGCGGAAAAATCGAATTTTAAATATTCCTCCAATCAATTCACAGTATTTATTGTATCGTGTCTTGTCCACTTCTGTGACATTTATTGTACTACCAAGGCAGGCATCGAATTACTTTGATTGACCACTTACAGACATAATTTGAACAATTAAGCTTCCTCATAGGTAAATGGCCAACCCTGATGTCATATATACAAACTAAAGGCTACCAAGATGGACAACCAATTAAGATAGCGGAAACTAGATTGTAATCTCTTTGACATGTCAAAGTGGTTGTTATTAAAGTAATTAACAATTAAGTTTAATTGAAAGTCGTATTATAGTATTGGATTGAGGGCATTGGTAAACAGTGAGTTTGCGACTATAATATAAGGTATGCAAGCGATTAATTTGGTCAGTGTGACACCTGTGAACTCGTTTACATTTCATATGGGAAATTCGGGATAATACATATCGTGTCTTCTTTGCTTGTATATTTCCCCCGCACTTGACCCGCACGAAACAGTAGTTGGCCCGCTCGCGAGTATCACTATCATTACATAGTATAAAACAAAGTCGCGTCTGTTTGTCGTGTGTCTGTTTGTCTGTATGCTTAAATCTTTAAAATTACGCAACGGATTTTGATGCGGTTTTTTGTAATAGGTAGAGTGATTCAAGAGGAAGGTTTTTATGTAAAAAAATTCCCGAAATTCCCACGGGAACGGGCACAACGCGGGTAAAACCGCGGGGCGCTGCTAGTCTTTATTATACAAATGAATCGCCGATCGCCGAATGTTTTTTGCTTGCTTGCATACTTTTTTATAATATTCCTTGAAGTACGATGATGGTTCCTTACGGCGAGATTTTTTTTAATAAAATTACCTGAATAGATTAAAAATCTCGAAATTCCCTCGGGTGCTGCGGGTGTAACGGCGGCGCACAGCTAGTTTAAAATAAAAATGGAAAAGCTTTAAACTGAAGTCAGTGACTGTTTTAAATTCAACCAATACATTGTAGTTCGATTGTTTATAATTTCACCCAATTCGTGGTTTTCGGTTCCGATCTGCAATCGAGTTGATGAAATCAATTAATTTTAATCGCTTTACGTGAACGAACGATTCAATGAATTTACATTTGTTGGACTTTAACATTAACTAGTCGTATCCCGCGGTTTTATTCGCGTTGTGCCCGTTCCCGTGGGAATTTCGAGATGAAAAATAGTCTATATCCTTCCTGTTGAATGTGGCTATATATGTAGTACAAAAAAAATCCAATCGGACTGGTAATTCCCGAGATTAGCTCGAACATACAAACAAACTTACAAATTTTACCTTTTTATAATATGAGTGTAGAAGCACAGATTATTATTTTGAGGATTTTTTTTCCTACACAACCAAATGTATGGGCGTGGCCCTACTAAATCATAGAAAATAACGTAAGCGCGATTAAAAAATAAAATCGCAGTAACGCCCTCTATTGGATCGCGGGTGGAACCATCAACAGCTATTCTCTCTCTTTAAACTTAAGAGCTGGGCTCTTGTCGATGGAGTTCTTTCCACTCTTCTCTATCATCTGTCATTCTCTTCAGCTGAATAAAGAAGATTATTATTTCTTGCTTACAAAATACGGTCATTGAGTGGATGTGCCAAATCGGAATCTCATGAACTAATTTCAAGTTTCTATGAACTGGTACGGAGTGGATGCCAAAAAAAACTTTAGATATTTTTTTTCAAAACTTTTTGTGATATAATAGCAAAACTCTAACTTAATTAATGTGTTGGGATGCCTTTGAGGAAACTTATTTGATATGTTAGTTTATTAAGTTTTTATTAAGTTTATTATGTTTAGTATGTTTATTCATAAATTGTAGACTCAATTTAAATCAATTAAATAAAGCCGAATAGTGTGATTTTTGATTGTTTGAATGCGCTAATCTGATTTGAAAAAATATTTTTCTAATGAATAGCCACATTCAACGGGAAGGTAATATGCTATTTTTCACTACGAAATTCCCAAGGAAACAAGCGCAACGCTGGTAAAACCGCGGGGCGCTGCTCGTTTTATATATAGACAGTAAAGTTCAGTACTATTCATGTTTAGTTCCTGTGACAGTGGTTGTGGTTGTGGCGATGCACTCGAGAACGTTCGTAAATGAATCATCACTACATAGTATAAAACAAAGTCGCTATTTTTGTCTGTTTGTTTGTCTGTATGCTTAAATCTTTAAAATTACGCAACGGATTTTGATGCGGTTTTGTAATAGGTAGAGTGATTCAAGAGGAAGGTTTTTATGTAAAAAAATTCCCGAAATTCCCACGGGAACGGGCACAACGCGGGTAAAACCGCGGGGCGCTGCTAGTATAGTATAAAACAAAGTCGCTTTCTGCTGTCTGTCTATCCCTGTATGCTTAGATCTTTAAAACTACGCAACAGATTTTTATGCGGTTTTTTTTTATAGATAGAGTGGATTCAAAAGGAAGGTTTAAATGTATAAAAATTCCCGAAATTCCCACGGGAACGGGCACAACGCGGGTAAAACCGCGGGGCGCTGCTAGTATAGTATAAAACAAAGTCGCTTTCTGCTGTCTGTCTATCCCTGTATGCTTAGATCTTTAAAACAACGCATCAGATTTTTATGCGGTTTTTTTATAGATAGAGTGGATTCAAAAGGAAGGTTTAAATGTATAAAAATTCCCGAAATTCCCACAGGAACGGGCACAACGCGGGTAAAACCGCGGTGCGCTGCTAGTAATGTATACTTTGCCATCGACACCAAGTAGAAGTACCCAGCGAAGCATATAATTCCTCCTAGGACTGCGACAAACATATTAACCAACAAAACTTTGTCACAACATTATTTTACTTCCATTTAAATAAAACAGTTTTATTAAACTAACTCAATTAACACAACATTGAACCACGACAGAAAACGGAAACACGCTCAACCATTGCCGTCTCGAAGACTAATCTAGACAAAATATTGTAACAAAACTATTAATCTAAAGCAGTTATTACTATTAGGTGGTTGTCGCCGGAGAGCTGTGGTTATCGACGGAACACAGCCGTGAAAAACCTTGGCCACTATAATCGTCACTTCCTGTAACATTCCGGCTGTTACCACGCGATGTAAAGCTACGATCTCACAGAACGATTGACTAGACCAGCTTGGAACTAGAACACAAAAATTGAACATACTCGTATCTGTAAGCTTTTTTTGTACAACCGACGTCATGTACTCGTACATTAAATACTTATTTTGTTACAATGGCATAAAGTACATATTTACATAAAAAATAACCTGATTTTCTAACCAAAGATAATTCCTTCTACAGAGGTTTTTCTTTTTAGATGGGGTAAGAAAAAAAAATGGTTTATTTTAAACAACGAATTGAGCATATGAACAATTAAGCTGACTGTATTGTTCAAAATATTAGTTTATTTCAAAGGTTTTATAACAATTGTGAAATAGACTTATAGAAACAGCCTGAAAATATCACAATGTTATTGTACTTAACTAACATTTCTACAAAATAGTGTCCGAGTAGCTTTATAAAAGTCCAGAAATTGTGTTCGAGCTGGTGTCACAATAAATTAAACAATGGACTCTCGAATTTGTGCAGAGGCTTCTTGTGTTCTCGGTGCACGATGTATGTGTCGTGTCTTATCTAAACCAGGCTTAAAAACAATACAAGTAATGACAAAATTGTTGGCTTGCTACTTTCATTATCAAGATTTAGGTTAAATATAGTTTTATTAAGCTCAGCTGGTTTTGAGTGTACATATTTAATGTAAAAGTAATAGTCTTTAATAACCGTTTCTGATTGTTGAATGCTGTATTGAGCTTTACATAATAATCAACAAACTTTAAGGCCCGTATTTATTATAAATATGAAATTGAACATATTTGCTTTGAGCTATAAAACCTTAAAGGGAATTTTACAAAAAAAAGGGATTGTTGAAACATTTTCAGAGACGCATTTCTAACAAAAGCTTTTTGAATATCTGAAAATACAGCGTAAACAATTGATAAGTACCAATAACTCGTAATGTTTTGTTGAAATAACTAAACAATAGGACATCTTGCAAGCATCCAATTGAGCCAAATAAGAATAGATTTAATACTCGAATGGGTGGTCACACACTTGCCGATCCGGCCCAGCCTCCCGCGACATGACATCGAAGAAAGCGTCAACTTCCAGGTGGACGTGTGATAATACCATGAATGTAATATGACTATAGTATTATGGGTATAGTGAATTTTATTCCAAGTTATATCTTTATACTAGCAGCGCCCCGCGGCTTTGCCCGCGTTAAGCCCGTTCCCGTAGGAATTTTTGAAAATTCTTTCTTAGTGTGCACTAACGTCACTTGAAGAACCTTCCTGCCAAATTTCATGTTTCTAGGTGTAGCGGTTGAGGCTATACGTTGATTATCAGTCAGTCAGGACTTTGAATTTTGTATATATAGATAAATGCAATTTTACTTATTTCTGAGGTGTGCTGCGCTTTCTGTAAACGTTACTTGTGGCGTTATGCCATTTGACACTACCACCCCTGGATCACACAGTCGATATTGACTGAGCCGACCGATGAAGGGTCCCCTTGGTGGCCTCTCCAACCGAGGAAGGCTCGCCGGAGACGAGGGCCCTGACCGACTGTCTGGGGCACTCGGGAATCACCCGTGATGTTACTCACAATAGCTCGCGACAAGCTGCCCTGTGGGCTTATTATTATTATAAGCCAATTATTAAGGGATTAATTGAATTATGAAATGAATAAGTCCGGTTCTAATAAAATCTTTATAATTTTATTCAATAATCTATCTCATGTCGATGCAGGAATGTGAAGTAACTAAAATATCGTTGGGATGGCAAGTGTGGCACGGCTCTATCGCACGCAATTCTTGAATAGCTCGTTCCCTATTATATTACAGGGCAGTTCAACAACGTGACTAGTCCTGATTGAACAACAGACAGTAGTTTCTCTACCTTTACATTCTCCAGGGAATTGAAGGTAGTAGTTTTTTTTACAGCCTCAGTGGTCTTGCGGTTTGAGCGCCCGGCTTACGACCCAGAGGTTCCGGGTTCGATTCCCGGTGGGGATATTTCACAAAAATCTCTTTGTGAGACTTTCCTCAGTTTGGTTAGGACATTGCAGGCTGAATCACCTGATTGCTCGAAAAGTAAGATGATTCCGTGCTTCGGAGGGCACGTTAAGGCGTCGGTCCCGGTTACTTTCTACGGATAGTAGTCGTTACTTGAGCCATGTCAGAGGCCTTTGGCGGCTCAATAACTCTGACACCAGGATTGGTCAGGTTGACCATCCTCTCGATGAATAAGAAGAAGATTTGTAACTAAAACGCATTTCTGTGAGCCAAATTAGTTTGTGTAGGTTAGTGGCCAACGGAGTTTTTAGACCGCCTAAAGACCTCCAATATGGTATATCGATTGAAACAACCGGTACCAACAATGTAACGTGACCTGGTCTCTAAAGAACGGTGGCGCTAAAATAGAAATGCCACCAAGGGCCACTCATCCAAGTAGAAGTCGAGCTGCGCGTTGCTTAAAAATCGCAATGAGCTAACATCGCTTAGCCAAATTACGCCATGAGTGCCACAAAGTGGATTACATCTGTTAGTAATGAGTTTGGGAGAAAAGGAAGGAAAAAAAACGTGTGACACTCGGGGACTGCCGCGGTAAAGCTATTGCATAGTTATTTTTTGTATCACTAGATGGCGTTAGTGGGGAGCGTGAGGTTTTTTCACGTGAGGTTTTTTCATTACGGAATTTCTGGATTCGGTCCCCGCGCTCAAGGCCCGCGATAGAAGCTATGCAATAGCATAATAAAATTTGTCGAAATAGTTTGTGAAGTTTTGAAAATTGGGGCATATTTTCTTTGACATTTATTAATAAACATATTATATACTTATCTATAGCACCCCCGAAATCCTCAGGGAACAGGATGAGCCTGAGCTTGAAGGAAAGGTTTTGAAGAATTTAGATCATTTATAATTAGGTACATTTTAAAATTTTAACTACTTAATCAGGTACGTTTTCATTGAAGCAGAGCGTAGATTTGCAGAGTTCAATTGACCAATCGCATTACGAAAAGATTGTAACAATTTAATTATAAGCTCTGCGCAGTTCCGCTTGAATATAAACGCACCCTAATAGGCTTGTTTATAGTCCTTAAAGAGATTTTCTAGATACTACGAGTATTACTACAATAAATAAACTAACAAAACATCGCTATGTAAAATAGTTAAATGGTTAAAAAGGTTAGCTAACCCAAAAAAGGGTAGTTGTGAGGAAAATTGAAATAATAAATCATATTAAATTATGATTGCCATATTTGTAAGGATTTTCCTCAATGGTAATTTAGTTACTCCCTTATTATTTTGGATACAACAGCATTTATTCAAGATTAGCTGTATCCTGAGGTTTCTTCAGCATTGAATACGTTTAAACATATTGAAATACCAAAATTATCCAAATAGGTTCAGCCATAACTAGCAACGAGCCACAGCTTTTTTAGGTCAGCTAGTAAATAAGTCGAAACGCGGACTCCACGTCACACGCACCACCTTTATTACTAGTTTTCGTAGTAGTACAGATAGCTAGTAAACTAGCTTAGTACAACTAAGTATATCGGTAATAGGTGTATGGTGGCAAACAATTCATGGTGAAGCAAAGTCTACCGCGTACACCGCTTTGGTAGCGCGTCTGTGTCCTGCTTGTAATATATTATAATACCTACTGTATTTGCTGTACTTGCCTACGCTTATGGTAATATTCCACTAACATTCCTTTTAAGGGCAAACGCTATTCATTTCATTGAAAATATAAATAGAGTGAGAAGTAGGGGTTAACAACGTTTGACTACTGTGGGCGGTGAGAAAAATATGTAAAAAATATGACTTAGAAGTCACTGTAGGTAGTGACTCAATAGAATCATGTTTTCATGGTATATACATGTATTAATTTTATTTGTGTCTTCACGTCATACTAACATGCACGGGGAGTTTGACTTATAGCGGGCAATAGAAGTGGCCGTGTAAAATCTTCGAAGGCACAAAGGAAAACATAATGAAAGGAAATCAAAGGAAATCATTCGTATCTTTAATATTGACGAAGTATAGCTTATTTGTAGTTCTTTTCAGTAGGTGGCGTGGTATGGAAAAATTAATCCTATTCCTTGAAGGTCTTTTTGACGCATTCATTATCTTCGAATACGTATTAAATTTTCCCTGTAATATTTTAAGTAAAAGTATTTTATTTTTCAGAAGTATTGAGTACATGATCTTCGAAATAGTTTTTCGTCAAGAAAACAAAACGGCAAGAAAACCTTACCAATAAATGTTATCTAGAGTATCCTTGGTATTAATTTGACATTACTGTTAATACAAAATTATATAATTATAATTATTGAAATCGGATTGGTAGTTTCTGCGACATTTTATTCCATATTTGGTTTATAAAATCATCAAATATATAAACCTCTAGATATCCCCCCAAACCCGAGCGTCCCCCGAGTCATGTTCGAAACCTGCAGTGACGTACACTACCGCATCTCTGTTCCACTATGCACCAAACGCAAGGAAACCGTAAAAATATCTTTTAGACACCATTTTACACGCAACCCTAAATTTATTTTTTGTGCTATTTGATGTCTTTAATATGACGTTTAACTTATCTTTTAAATTAAACAGTATTATTTTATACGCAACCCTAATGTTACTGAATTTTGATGCTATTCAATAGTTTTAATATAAGTTTTTTTACTTAAAACAGTATACTTAACATAAACGTAAAAAAAATATTTTTACGTCAATGTTAAATTAGGTTATTGAACATTATCATTTCGGCAAGACCAAATTTTTGCGGAATACCTGACCATCGCTAAGCAGAAATCTTTTCAAAGAAAGAGTTTACAAGTCGGCGATTACATTAGCAGTCGCTTAGCCAAAATTTTATCATTACATGTAGCAACACCCCGCGGTTTTTGGGATGTAAATTGCTTATAACCTTTCCTTTGAATTCATGTGGTAAAAATACTAAAAAACCCAAACTCTCCACTTTATTGTATAACTAGCAGCGCCCCATGATTACCCGCGTTGTGCCCGACCCCGTGGAAATTTTCGCATGAAAAACAGAATTATAGTCTAGCGAGTTCAAACAAACAAACAAACAAACAAAATCAAACTCTTCAGCTTCATTATATTATAGTATATTAGTATAGATATGAAAGACTTAGCAATTTATTTAACAATTAATGCTATTATATCATGCAGCCCTGTTGCACTTGTTCCCGTTGGCATCTAAAATGTGACCCCCATAAGACATTGCGAATCCAGGGCAATAGTACACTTACGTTCCTCGCCAAATTTCCAAGGCTGGTGAAACTTTAAAGCCTCTATACTCAGTAGTGAGTCATAGCATCGTTTAAGCCAAATGTAGGTTTTAAAATTATTTTATTTTGTTCGTTAATTTATTACAAGAAAGTGACGTTTATGGTTTAAATAAGTGGTGTCACGGTGCAAGCGGGCAGCGGGCAGTGACTACGGTAAGTGATTTTATTTTATGTTCTTTTTAAAAATAAAACGTTAGTCATCGTCACAAAAAAGAAATTGAAAATTAGCCGTTTCACTATATTTCTGCGATTTTCAACAAAAAAATCGCTCGCAACCGCCTGTCACAGCTGCCTGTAGCCATACCATGACCTCTTAGATGGCGTCTCAAGATCCAAGCAGATTAGTTTAGGTTTGCGTTTCAATTCGTACCGTGACCTTATTTAAACAATATCGCACTTGAATCGCCATCGCTTTGAATGAATGAACAAACCATTTTGCTGATCGGCTAATTGCGTCACTTCCTCTAAGAGAAGTTATTAAGGTGTGTTCGAAAACCTCAATAATTAAATTTACGCAAAGTTACGGTTTTTATGAGAACCTATTTAAAATGATAAGTATTATTTAAAACAAATATTGGTTTGTTTATACACACAATAATTATTTTTACCTAATTTGTAATCATAAAATGTTTGAACTATAAAGTATTTATTGCTCCAGAAACCAATGGTATTTTTAATTTTAAACAGACATCCAAAATAATATTAAGATTTAAGTGTTCGGAACGTCACTGAAAGTGGCATTTCATTTTAGGCAAAGATCAAACAATTCATAGAATAAAAAATAGACATAGAATAAAATATAGACATAGATTTAATATAGACATAGATGAAATATATTATAATAGGTATATTTTTAAGCATTTAAATTATTACCTTCATGCTCGTTTGATATAAATTGCGATTGTTAAAGATTTATTTCTACGAGTATTATGGATTAACCAGGAATATAAGTTAAGTCTCAGAATTCTAGAGCCTTGTGCCTTGTCGCTCTCGCTTCATTGGGGAAATTCAGGATAAAACAAAGCATATCCTCCATGTTTATATTGATAGTCATGTTTACCCTCGTAAATACCTACCTACTCGTACATCCCCTGCGCTCAATCCACACTATACAGTACTACAACCCGTCCGCGCTCGTATTTTATTTTGTGTAAGTACATATTAACTTCTCATCATAACTCAGAAAAGAAATGTCCAATTTTAATCAATTCTTTCAGTTGAATATCATTAAGTTATTTGCACAAATGCATTGTTTATAGTAAGGAACAATTAAACATTAATAATTAACTAAAGTACATACTTATTGTTGTTAAAAATATCAACAACGGTTCAATTTATGTTAGAAAAATGTATCTTTTATTGAATTGCTAATTCTGACAGCTGAGACGCTTTACCAAAGCCGCAAAAGACGCTCATGGTACGAAATGAATGAACGAAAACATCTTTAGTATGACAAATAGCGAATCAGTTTAGGTAATCTGCTAATCAACTACAATGTGTCACTCATTGATGTCATGGTACGAAAACTGACAGCGAACTAGTTTAGGTCCGCATTTGTATCGCGCTAAGAGGTCACGGTATGGCTCCTGGACTGTGACATCATATCGTAAAAGACAGAATAGGGAACAAGATCCCAGTAGCATTACCACTAAGTCAAATAGACAACATAAGTACATACTCATAAATATTTACATTATGCACATAAAATATCTTCGGTAATCAAAAGTTCGATACTTTCATTTAAGTTTGCAATGGTATTTATATAATGAGGAATTATGTAAGTAAAGTAATCTTTGATCTTTGGTTTGAATACACTTTACAATTTACATAAGGGTTGGATATTTAGAAACTCGGAAATTAATATTTTATAAATAATTCTGATCTAAGTTACTTCAACCTAATAAACCAAGTGCTCTTCCCAATGCCCTGTAATGTGCTTTCTTGCATGTGAAAGTAATTAAGTTACTTAATTTCTTGTCGCTTATGCAATTAAGGGCTCTGGAGCCATACCATGACCTCTTAGCGCGATACAAATGCGGACCTAAACTAGTTCGCTGTCAGTTTTCGTACCATGACATCAATGAGTGACAAATTGTAGTTGCTTAGCAGATTACCTAAACTGATTCGCTATTTGTCATACTAAAGATGTTTTCGTTCATTCATTTCGTACCATGAGCGTCTTTTGCGGCTTTGGTAAAGCGTCTCAGCTGTCAAAATTAGCAATTCAATAAAAGATACATTTTTCTAACATAAATTGAACCGTTGTTGATATTTTTAACAACAATAAGTATGTACTTTAGTTAATTATTAATGTTTAATTGTTCCTTACTATAAACAATGCATTTGTGCAAATAACTTAATGATATTCAACTGAAAGAATTGATTAAAATGTGCGAGTTTGCATTTAAAAATTAAATTAATTATATTAAATTAAGAACTTTGGAGCTTTTGGACATTAACGAAGAAAAAGTTAATCGACGTTTGAGGCGATGTCCACTAAGATACTAAGATTAAGTCGAACCCGTTGAATGATTACATGATTGGAGAGTGAAGAATTTATTAGTTCTTACACGATATAGCCTCACCAAACAATTGGTGAAAACTGAGACCACTGAGACCACTGTTTAACGACCCCAATAAAATCAACAGACCTTTACATTATTAAAATTGGACATTTCTTTTCTGAGTTATGATGAGAAGTAAATATGTACTTACACAAAATAAAATACGAGCGCGGACGGGTTGTAGTACTGTATAGTGTAGATTGAGCGCAGGGGATGTACGAGTAGGTAGGTATTTACGAGGGTAAACATGACTATCAATATAAACATGGAGGATATGCTTTGTTTTATCCCGAATTTCCCCAATGAAGCGAGAGCGACAAGGCACAAGGCTCTAGAATTCTGAGACTTAACTTATATTCCTGGTTAATCCATAATACTCGTAGAAATAAATCTTTAACAATCGCAATGTATATCAAACGAGCTTGAAGGTAATAATTTAAATGCTTAAAAAATATACCTATAATAATATATTTAATCTATGTCTATATTATAATCTATGTCTATATTTTAATCTATGTCTATTTTATATTCTATGAATTGTTTGATCTTTGCCAAAAATGAAATGCCACTTTCAGTGACGTTCCGAACACTTAAATCTTAATTTTATTTTGGATGTCTGTTTAAAATTAAAAATACCATTGGTTTCTGAAGCAATAAATACTTTATAGTTCAAACATTTTATGATTACAAATTAGGTAAAAATAATTATTGTGTGTATAAACAAACCAATGTTTGTTTTAAATAATACTTATCATTTTAAATAGGTTCTCATAAAAACCGTAACTTTCCGTAATTTTAATTATTAAGGTTTTCGAACGCACCTTAATAACTTCTCTTAGAGGAAGTGACGCAATTAGCCGATCAGCAAAATGGTTTGTTCATTCATTCAAAGCGATGGCGATTCAAGTGCGATATTGTTTAAATAAGGTCACGGTACGAATTGAAACGCAAACCTAAACTAATCTGCTTGGATCTTGAGACGCTATCTAAGAGGTCATGGTATGGCTACTGTTATGGGACTGAAGCGGTGTTGTAATGGCACACCCACATGGTTAAAATACGAAATGATGGCAAGTTACGCGCACTGCCAATAGTAGCATGCTATCTGAAAGTGTCCTTGAAAAGAAAAAGGCAGTGCTCTCACTCTTGGAATTCCGGAATGAAAATACCTATAACCTTCCTGTTGAATATGGCTATCCATTACAAAAAGGCTTATTTAAATCAGATTGGTAGTTTCTGAGTTTAGCGCGTTCAAACAAATAAAAGAAGAAAAATCAAACCCGTTAGCTTTATTTTATACGCAGATAACAAAAACAATCTCTCGGCCTTCCAAATATGCTAACAATTAACAACGAAAGTCCAAAATAGTGCAATCAACAGGCAAATACAATTGTGTTCATATAAAGAGCCAAAGGGAGGGAATGAGTGAAAGATAGAATACAAATTGATTTCCTCGGTGGCGAAGACAGCTTGGCGCCGGTAGTGGAGACTTGTTGTCTCCTCTAATATTACACTTGGAAGCCGTAATATTGACTATAGCGTAGCCTTTGTTTTACTTCGGCGACATTATTGGACCAGCGGCCCACTTCTACTCGTAATTATGGGAGTTTGTAAATATTTTTTTAACAAATGTAACTCTTTTTAAATAATTGAAACTACGCTTACTTACTTCGATTTTTATTTTACATTTTTATCGAACGATTCGGACCCATTACAGGAACCGTGGTCACAGAAGAATAAATTAAGAAACTAATTATTACTCTATAATCTATTTGCAAGTTAAGCCCGTATATGCATGGATATTAAAACATAAAACTTAGGCACATTATTTTATTGCACGTAACAATGTCCAGAGACTTTAATAAACTTTATCTTGGTGACCAATTTAAAGTTAATAAAAATATATTATTTAATGACACATAAGTCATTTAAACATATATTCAAGCATCAAGAACCAAGTTTATTCAAATGTTATAAGCTCTGTTTTGTATAATATAGCAATGAGAAGGATTAGGCATAATCACTACGCTTGCATACTGGCCGGGCCATGTCTGAAAAGGAAATAAATAGGAAGCATGCAAATAACAAATTTTAATATGAGATATCGCTAGAGACGGGAATTGAATTCGAAACTTCGGTGTTCATTCTCATATTACTGATTTGATTTATATTGAAATATGTTTTGCAGTATTTTGTACTCGTTATATCGATGTGTCATATCGAAATGTTAGAAGTATACTGCAGTCGCATCTTTCAAAGGCTTCGAATTTCCTTTTATTTTTATAAAAGTGGCTTCCTTACGTGTCTTCAGATCCGAGGTAGAGGACTATTACGTTTGACTTAGAAGATTTAGTGTCGTAGGAAACATAATGTACATTTCATTTAGTGACCTGTGGTCAAGACAGGACTTATAGTTGAAAAATAAAATCACTTTTTATTTAAGATAAAGTATTAAATAAAGCTACAGGATTTTTTAAATTGAAGCGCTTTTAGCCCCAAAGTTAACAATACAATTTGTGAAGTATTCGTTATAAATCTGTGAAGGCGAAATCATATCATTGTTATTCGACTAGGTCGCGTGGGTTGCTCCCACGATCCAGTGGAGGGCGTAAGTATGAAATTTTTCTTTGATCGTGCTTATTATATATTTTCCCAAATTGAGAGGTACATTTCGCCCATACATTTTGTTAAGGTGGTAAACATCTTTCTGTTTATATAAGTAGCATAGATGAAGGTTGTTCTCCGTATTACTTTTTGAAAAAAAATTAAGCTATTGTACACAAACACCCACTGAGAAATCAACCAACAATATTGGATCAACAAACATATTTCAAGTACAACGCCTACATTATGCGTGGATGTAAAAATTGTTTTTCATAAAAAGATGTTTACGAAAAACATTTCTTAGAAAGTTCTCATAGAAAAGCACATCCTACGCTAACATGATATTAAGTTCTCAGCCTACTTGGTTATATAATGTACTGGTTTCTTAAGTTTGAGCGAACACTTCATTTTCAATTGATACTTCGCTTTTATGTTATACTAGCAGCGCCCCGCGGTTTTACCCGCGTTGTGCCCGTTCCCGTGGGAATTTCGGGAATTTTTTTACATAAAAACCTTCCTCTTGAATCACTCTACCTATTACAAAAAACGCATCAAAATCCGTTGCGTAATTTTAAAGATTTAAGCATACAGACAAACAGACAAACAGACACGAAACAGACGCGACTTTATTTTATACTATGTAGTGATTTTATCTGACGTTTCGGCCCCTTGAAAGGAACCGTGGTCACAGAAGACTGCGAAGTGTATCCGTAAACATAGTTTTAATTCAAAATGGTTATAATGTCCTATTAATTGTTAGCCTCACTGGTTATCGCCAATATCGAGAAGGCTTTACTAAGTAAGTGATTAAATGATTATCTTCACAACGACATACTTCACTACATAGTATAAAATAAAGTCGTCTCTTTTTCGTGTCTGTCACACTGTTTGTCTGTCTGTATGCTTAAATCTTTAAAATTACGCAACGGATTTTGATGCGGTTTTTTGTAATAGGTAGAGTGATTCAAGGGGAAGGTTTTTATGTAAAAAAAATCCCGAAATTCCCACGGGAACGGGCACAACGCGGGTAAAACCGCGGGGCGCTGCTAGTGTATTATAATAGACTTGTTTTGCCCAGTAACTTGGCCTGCTTCCTTTTGCCAACAGCTGAAGAGTTAGTTTTTTTAACCTCAGAAACTACTGAGAGGTGGAAACTCATGCGATTGTTCAGAAACTATACGGATTTTGATGCAGTTTTTTTAAAATAGATAGAGTGATTCAAGAGAAAGGTTTATGTATATAAAAAAAAACCGAAATTCCCACGGGAACGGGCACAACGCGGGTAAAACCGCGAGGCGCTGCTAGTAATTCATATAATACAAAAGGCAACTACCTTATTATTTCTTAACATGTCTATGTAGGTTAAACTCCATTTTATTGCTTCAAAAAGCAAACGTGGCAGAATAATGTAACAGGATCAAAATATATTTGTGTCTTGTCCCTAAGTACCCATATTTAGTTTGTGCCTAGGCAATTTATGCAGGAAGTTGTAAAATTTTCAGATTTCTCTAATGCACAATGCATTAGTGAAATAGAACGACAAACTCCTAGCCTAGAACGACAAACTCCACTTCACATTTGTTAGATAGATTAATAAGTTTTATGGAATAGAAGACAGGCTAAAACAGTCTACAGGCAGACTAATTGCAATTTACGGAGGCTCTAACTGGATGCAGTGTCAATGAAAGCCACTAATCATTTTTTTTAAAAGAACATCACAGATTATCTCATATGTATGAACGTAAACTTGCCAGTTATATATTTGCTATTATTGCATATGGACTTTGTTATGGGCTCAATTTTAAGCTCGTAACAAAATCCATTAGCAAATTACTCTAGTGGTTCAAAAGCTATGCGTTTAATTGAATACGGAGTATTATTGTCTGTGAATTCGCTACGGGGGATATGAAGTAATCGATAGATACATTTTATTCGGATAAAACTCTAACTGGATTGTATAACAACTCGTACATTCTTATAAAACACTAGAAGCGCCCCGCGGTTTTACCCGCGTTGTACCCGTTCCCGTGGGAATTTCGGGATGAAAAATAGCCTATAACCTTTCTGTTGAATATGGCTATCTATTACAAAAAGAATTATTCAAATCGGACGGATAATTCCTGAGATTACCTCTTAACTCGAACTTACAAACAAACTTACAAATTTTACCTCTTTATAATATTAGTATAGATTTTCACGTAATTATTTACATGAACTATGTTTATTATCAAAATGAAAAGAATTTATGAGCTGTTTATTGTTATTTGCTTGTTTGGTTTAATTTGCTTTTTTCTGAGAAAAAAACAGAAGCAGAGAGTTTAAAAAATAATAATGTATATTATGGAAAAACAGACTTAAAGTTACTTCCCAGAAATTTCCCCGGGAACGGAAAAAGTGGGTAGAACCCAATGTATTAATAATTACACAACCAAATTTATACGACAAGCCCGTTGGCACAGTGGCAGTGAGAGCGCTTACTGTGTCGAGGGTTGCGGGTGCGATTCCGGCACGGAACCAAAAATTTTTAACAACAATTCAAAGTTTTGAGACCCCCTCGAGGACTGCGACATAGAGTAACGATTGAAATACCCGGGCCGACAATTTAACGTGCCGTAGCGCTCAGTTAGATATACCTAAAAATATAAATAAAACACATCCTATAGCAAAAACCCTTAATTACGGCTAATTATTTGTAATAGCAACGTTAAGTGATAAATAATTTAAATAAAGTCTGGGACCAGTGGGATTGCCAGAATATTTTCTCTCTTTACGATTCGAGGCACGGGAGACCGCATATTTTACTCAGACCACCCATTCGTTCACTCTTTTAAGAGAGACTTAATAAATTAAAGTAGTATTTAGGTTATAACAGGTGTGACAACGAAATTTGTATGCAAGTAAGATTATGTGAAAGCTTTTGGTTATTTTTATGTTGATGATTTAATAAGGCTTTATATTCTTTTTTAATAGGGTTATTCGATTTTTTATACCTATCACTTTGGGACAATAAACATAGATTCAATTGGACTTAAGACTTAAGACTTTTTAATACGTTACGTGTTTCACTAGGTGTGTATATTATTTTCTATCATACTTATTGTTAAAGTAAATCCAAGAAAATTAATAAAAAAAATCGGTGTTTGCAACGCCATAACATTTATTTATCGTACGAACATTTACATTTGAACTATAACTTATTAAATGCAAGTAGACAGACGACTAGCAAAGAAATAAAGCTGTTTTCATGATTTATAAAACTAGATTTGAATAAGGAACCTCATTTTAAAAGGAGAACAAAGAAATATTTTTATTTTTTATATTTTCTTTTAAAACAATAGAACGTCGTCTGTCCTTAGGCTTCCTGCCCACTGGAGCGAACAAAGAAGAGCGTGATAAAAATCACCATCAGAATTACCTATAACCTCTACTCATCTTTAGCTACTAGTGGACTTTACCCCACTTATCCATTCACCATTTCACTCCTCTTGAATGTAGGCTGCATGTAGATGCAGCCTTATCTAGAATCCTTCCTAGAAATTCAGGTGGCCCTCAGAATACAGAAGTACCTACCAGAAGGAGCATTCAAATGTATTTACAAGCTACACGCTGTGTCCAAAAACAGAACAAAGTCCCCCGCGTAGTGTTGTTAGCTCTCGCATTATTTGCCCATTTTTGGGGTAAATTTTGGGAGTTTTGGAGGTAATATGTTAATAGAATAAAAATTGTCCTTTTCTATATAACTATGTACCTACCTGATTATCTCAAGAAATAGATAGGTATATTAAATAAAACACGGTGTTAAGGTGGATGTTTGCACACTTTTAACGGGTGATGGAAAAACTTTATATGTTTTTATTTATTTTATTATAAAGTATTCGGAAAACTTACAGCTAGGTACAAGAGTTACATAAAAAAAGAATAATTACTTAAGTCAAAATGCATCGAGCAAACTACGCTTCGCTTCGATGGTTTCCAGAACTGTTCCAGCCGTGCTATTTGTATAATTTTTGTCCACACCGCTTTCCTTTCCTCATCAGCAGGGAAGCTAAAATTTAAGATGGCTAATATAGAAACATAATTTTATACCCGCTCCCCCTCTCCCCTTCTCCCTCACACGCACACCAAAAATTTTTTTAGAAACCTATAGACTAACATACTATTTAATAGGATTGTTAGGTTAGGTACATACGAGCCGCACTTACGCTTTATACTTTCTTTTTTCAAGTTGGTTAATTTTTATTATATTACTTATTAATATTCTACAACGAATTAAATCCCTCAAAAGGTAATAAAAAGAAGGGTAAATCAAAACTCTTATATTGGCAACACTAACATAGATTGACGCATCACTCTATATGACAATTGAAATCTGAGAAAATAATTAAATATTTAAATAAGACGATACCTAAATGCGATACTTACACGTGAAATGTGATCCCTTCCTGTTTCTTTTTCAGACCCACTGCATTTTTACAGGTAGGAACGACACAAGACGGCATAGTTTCGTGAAATTGGTCACGGGTAAAACACGTTAGCGCGTTCCGACGGTCACAAAGTGACTGATCGGTTGCGCATAAAACTACACTATTTAAGGCTAGTTTGAGTAGCTACAGTATTAGGCGCGCTCACGGGTTCTGTAGGTACTTCTGTATTCTGAGAGGTGGCCTATACACTTGACGTTTTATTGCTCTACAGTGGCCCTACTCAATACCGCAGTGCCTCTACAGTATGGGTTTTGAAGGATTCCTACATAAATATATTGAAATAGTCGGAAAACAGATAAAAGTTGAATCCTGTATAACTTCATGTTGTGTCTTTGTTCACCACTAGCGTTATTAAAGTAACTAATTGCACCTTTATTGATTATTGATTTTGTAATGCAATTAACTACAGTTCAGATAGTCTATTGGCTGCTTTGTACGACGTAAAAACAGTCTTACGCGCAAGACATATAAAGTTCAAATTTGTATAAAAAGCGCACGCACTGATCCGCAGCGGCGCGCGACACGCAACCCGCACCCTCTCCGCATCCGCACTATATGTGTCTTGCGCTAATCAGAATTACATCCTTTTTCGGTACAAGCTCTTATACATTTTTCAAATTGTAAAGCATCGTTGATATTAAGCGACTTTCTAAGATGGCAAGACATATCACCCTCTATGTTTAACCACAGTATAATAAATAGTAGACTGTGGTTTAACTGTCAATGGAACTGCAAACTGCATGACATAAACACACTTATGGCCTCTATACTGCAGTTATTACGATGACTAATTTTGGTATAGCAAAGGTACAGTTTCGGTTCGTCCGACTAAGCACAGTTTTGGTCTAAACTTATGTAACCATGAAAGGAGTTATTCTGTGTTTTGATAATTAAGTTTAAGTTAATTCGTGCTTGGAAAGATTGTTCTTGTAAGAAGATAATATTAAGTTAATGACAGGCCTTTGTCTTAAAATGGATTTTTAGCCGACTTCAAAAAAGGAGGAGGTTTCTCAATTCAACCACTTTCAAACCCATCTACAAAGGAAACGAACTCTAAAGTTGTACCGTTCGCGCCTTCGTTCCGTAAGTACTTCACTCTTCCGAGTTTGCACCAATCCATCTTACTAATATTATAAATGCGAAAGTTTGTAAGGATGGATGTATGTATGGAAGTATGTATTTTTGTTCACGCAAAAACTACGGAACGGATTTGGATGAGACTTTGCAGTAATGTAGGTTATACATCAGAATAACACATGGGATACAACGCGAGTGAAACCGCAGGGCGCAGCTAGTATAAAATAATTTCAACTTAACAGCGGTTTTTCCAGTAAATTTTAAACTCGCTTGACGGCACATTGCAAAGACTCTACTTCGACAAAATTCTGACAGATGCCCCAATGGCATTAATCAGGTTGCCGTTATCCAAGTAATTAATCAACATCAGAGTTTAAATCAACCGTGTCCCGCATCGATAACCATTAGACATGTCATCTGGTCAACACGTTTGTCATAACTGTTTGACAGCTAATGTCAAACTTTGACGCCTATTGTCAAAGTGACAGAGCGGGAAATTAGAATCGCTAGTTCTCGGACTTAATAAAAAACTAGAGACGCTTCAATAATTTAGTGAAGCTGATTGCATTTGTTTGACGTTCTAAATCAAATTAATCAGTTAGGAGTAAGTTGGTTGCAAATTGAAGCTTATTCTATTGGTTTACCTACAAATATGTGCGTTGTATAATTTGATCTGTTGTTTTAAAATGGCATTATCAATGAGAAGTAATTCAGATTTGTAAATGATAGCGTACCTATGTAATTTATAGTTTTTCGCTTGCTTAATTGTTACCCGCAGCACTGAGTAACAATTATATTTACTTAATATGTGTGCACGTTCGTATTTGTAGGGCACAGGGCTTGGGGTGTAATTTCCCGTGCTTCACTGTTGATAAAGCATTTAGTCTACATCTTTAATTGGTCTGAGCTTTCTAGATTGTGTAGGATATAATAACCGATATTGGTTATTTGGTTGTAATGCCACCTGAGGGCTCGAAGTCATATAGGTACTACAACTTAGATTGCGTAAACAATTGTTCTGTATTGTTTATATTCTGTACTGTTAATTGTTACTATGACATAGTTGTAAATATTTAATTTGTATCTTAAATACGGTTTAAATAGCACCTTATCCAAATAAATAAAGTAAATTAAGTACTCACTAACCAGTAAAATATTGATTTAAATAATGCAGCAAAACTTACCTGGAACAAAAAAAATTATAAGTTTAAGCACATATTTTATGTAATATAATTCAGTACGAAACCAGCTACAGAAATACTATGCATTCTTTCTCACCAGCAAGGCCTACTCAAAAATGCATGTAGCATAGCAATGCAATAATGTTATCTCAAAACCTTAAAAATGTTCTAATCTCGTACTAACATAACTAAAGAGTTTCATTATTAAGTAGCGCTTTTGGCGTAGTTTGATATCTGACAGTTCGTTTGACAGCTCATTACGATTGTTAAGCAACGTGTAGCTCAGGCCGTGCTTGGATGGGTGGCCGATAATGGCATTGCTATCGCTTAGTAAAACTACAAGAGCGCTACAACAATTATCGTGTATAAGTAGTCGAGCTACAACAATTAACTATTAAGTATTTCAATAAAAGAAAGAATTCCCTGTTTTAAGAAAAATCTTATTTTGTTATACATATATTTTCACCGTCATTCCCAGCACCTACAATAATGCGACATACACAATAGCTTTATTTAATTTTTGTTGGCCGCGAGTAAGTTTTCCATAGAGTCGTTCTATCTTTCTAATCTTCTTATCTTATATATAAAATTCTCGTCTTATATACACGGTGAGCCTTAATAACCCGAAAGATTTAAACCAACGATTTTAGAGCCTAATTAAAGTATATAAAGTTATATAACGTATAGTCCAAAAACCCATATTTTAAAGAGATATTAATTATTTCAAGTAAACCACAAGTAAGAAAATCTCAATTGTAACACACCCTAAAGGCGTGACGTAGCCACCTACTACTTTTACACGCAGACGCACTAACCACATGGTTGATGCATCGTATGATATCGGAGTGATTCGTTAAGTGTCATGCTCGCTCCTCAACTGTTTCTCAACTGAGATTAATCAAAACTCGCTCACTCTCTGAAGTAAAGGTTTGTTTACAAAGAAGCGATCAATTAATATGATTTAATTTGTACTGAAATAGTAGTTTAATTAAGACACATAATTGGACCCATGTTGATATAGCATTATTTACTCGTACTGTGGTCACAAATACGTCGTTTAAATCTTTCGGGTTATTAAGGCTCACCGTGTATAAAATTCTCGTGTCACAATGTTCGTTCCCGTACTCCTCCGAAACGGCTCGACCGATTCTCATGAAATTTTGTGAGCATATTGAAAAGGTCTGAGAATCGGCCAACATCTATTTTTCATCCCGAAATTCCCGCGGGAACGGGTACCGTGGTTGAACTCCTCTGAAACGGCTCGACCGATTCTCATGAAATTTTGTGTACATATCGGGTAGGCCTGAGAATCTGACAACATCAATTTTCATGTGAACGGGTGCGCTGTGGGTGAAATCGCGGGGCACAGCTAGTTATCTTTAAAGCTTAGGTTATTTTCCGACAAGACAGAATATTTCTAAATTACAATTACCGTAACTGTCTCTCAGGCTGTTTATCAAACCGTCCGTTGTATTAGCGTTGCAAGAAATAATTAGGAACAAACTAATTACCTAATTAAAACATTCTTAATGCCTAGTGGCAGTTTCTACGTTTTAAAGTTACATAAGTCTTAATCTTAAATTACTTATAACTTCAGTGAAAGGATACTCTTTGTATAACCTCTAGAAACAAGTGACAATCGTGTCGTAATCTATTGTTGTCGACTGTCAAAACGATCATAACTAAAGAGTATCACGTGATATGACGGGACAAGAGTCCAATCAAAGGGAATCCTACTTTTCAAACATGGCTCGGGTTTGAGATCACCAACCCGCATTTGGCAAGCGTGGTGATTATGCCTAGTCCTCCTCACTGTACTGATATCTTCGGTAAGATGAGAGGCCTTAGCCCAGCAGTGGGACATTACAGGCCCATACTTTACTTTACTTTACAATCAAAGGGAAGGAAAGCAATTCCTGTATCGTTTATTGAAGTTGTAGTGATGGTTATTTCCTTCCTTTTCAAATTAAACCATATCTGAATTACTTTTAATGAAAAATAACTCCGTAGTTTACTATATTTAACTATTAAACCTGCGTCTTCACGGTAGGTGGTCTTACAATTATAATATTAATCCATCATCTATATCTATACTTATATGATAAAGCTGAATAGTTTGATTTTTCACTTGTTTGTTTGTACACGTTAATCTAAGAAACTACCATTCTTATTCGAAACATTTGTTGTTGAGGGATAGATACATTCAACCGACAAGTATAGACTATTTTTATCCCGAAATTCCTACGGGAACAGCCACGTCGTGGGTAAACCATTCTCCTCATTCAAACCCGGTAAAAAGAAAGAAGTTTGAGTATCAGTATCAGAGTTGCATCGTCTTCAGGCTTTACGATTAAACAACAAACAGTTCAACAATTTAACCAGCATTCCTAAGCATAGCAGTGCTAGCAACGCCACTAATAACCGCAAGCACAACTACTGACCGAGCTGCACGTCGCTCATCGCAGTGAGCTATAACATAGTTTAATCATTTTTGTGTGACCCGCGCACAGTGTGACCCGCACAGCACAGTGTGACCCGCGCGGCTCCTGCGTACGGAAAGTCGGTTGGACGCTCCCACAAGCCGCGACGGACACTGGTGTCTGCCGTTTGATATCTCAGAAAATATTATGTTTATCGCTGTTTCCGTAAGTCGCCTATTATTTTTGAGTAATTTCCTGGCAATATTTGAAATAAAAACCACCGACGATATTTTGAAGATTTTTTAATTTTATAATGCGGCCCCGTGTAAAACCATACTGTCAGACACATGGTGTCCGTTATGGCGGTCTACGTGTTAGTCAAACTATACCACAGTTGCTACCCAATACGAATTAAGGTACAAAATCAAACGTACAAATCGCATAAATTAACTAACAAATCACAAGCAACAGTAATATCTAACAATAAGTTTTCATCAACCAAACTTCAAGTTGTTCCGAGACCTCACACAATAGTTACTGCAATGATATTAAAATGTCAAATCTGGCCGAACGAAAACACGCTACGGCATGGGCACAGTGACATGACCCGGTGGATTATCGATTCCATTCTGTTTACGAATCGAATTTGACAAGAATCGAGTGAAATGACCTACTACACTATTTAAGTACTCGGTAGTTATGTATCCTCGTAAATATCACTACATAGTATAAAATAAAGTCGTCTCTTTTTCGTGTCTGTCTGTTTGTCTGTCTGTATGCTTAAATCTTTAAAATTACGCAACGGATTTTGATGCGGTTTTTTGTAATAGGTAGAGTGATTCAAGAGGAAGGTTTTTATGTAAAAAAATTCCCGAAATTCCCACGGGAACGGGCACAACGCGGGTAAAACCGCGGGGCGCTGCTAGTATACTTATATAAGGATGCGCTACTTTCGACCGATATTTCTACAAATAGTTTTGTGAGCCACGAGTGGTATTCGCTAACTTAATTGTATGGAAGCACGTAAAGAGTTTACCGAGAAGCTTGTGATGGTTAACTTTTGTTTCTTAGTTCGTTGTTATGATAACTTAATGGGATTAAGCGCTTCCATTACTTGATAAACTATTTACTCTTAAACCCAATCTTACTAATCTTACTAACCTAATAGGGGTTAGTAGATTTTAGAGTGATGAGGTAAGAATATGTTTGAGGAGAGAAGTCCTTTATAACGAATAGCGATAATTAAAAGTAAAGTAAAGTATTAATATATAATTAAATATATGTATAAAGAACAAATTCACACACGGTTAGTTAAACCCAAGCTGTAATAGTAGTTTATGCAACTGTCATATAAGGAAGGGTATTAAAACACGAGTGTGAGTTTATGAAACGAGCGCAGCGAGTTTATGAAACGAGCGCAGCGAGTTTCATAATAGTAACGAGTGTTTTAATACCCGTGTTATATGCAGTTGCATACACTACTTTATCTTCACTAATGCAATTAATCAAACAACAAGAGTAAAAGCTGACAATAGTTTTTCACGCGTACGTGTATTGTCACAGTGAACTTGCCGCCATTAAAATCTAACCAATGAGAGCGCAGCTGCGCGTAGGGCCAATCAGGAGCAAGCGAGATCTTACCAAAGAGTTTTGTGTATGTAAGTTTAGTAGTTTCGACGAAGTTTTCACGTATAACCCAACTGTTTTCAAAAGCCAGCCTAATATCAAAATTTTATACAACTAGTATGAGGATTTTGACATAAGGCTCGCCAGGTTAATTGGTCGCGTTATAATGATGTTATAATGAGATTTTACGATATCGATGTGGATATTATAACATCATGTGCAATTGCTTAAATTGAGTATTTTAGTTGTCTGCGCTATAACAGTAGTAATTATAAGTCAAGTATTGGAAACATAAGTAGAATGTTACAACATTAGTGTAGATAAAATTGTATTATGGAATCTAACTTAGTGATATACATACACAAATGCAGAGGAATATTAAGCACTAAAGCAGCTGTGTAATATCCTTCTGCAAGGCCTTTCTCACTGAAGCTATGAGTACAGATTAAGCTTATTCACTACGCTTGCCTACTGCAGATTGAAAATCTTAATCCGTAGAAATGCTTCTCATAGAAGTAGGTTCAAATATTAATCAAAGACTAAATTAAAGTACGTAAATGTAATAACTCTTCCAAATTGTCATATAATTTAAATAACGTAAGTACGTAAAATAACTCTCCCAACTTACCTATATAAAATCATAAATAGGTTAAAATAAAATTAACCCGCCGCAAAAAAACCGAAACAAAGTACGACAAGAACCTTATGCCTTAAAATAAAGAGTAGAAGTACATAATACGTAAAATAAAAAATTTAATTTAATATATGCCGGTATGCTTAAAAACATGGAGCTGGGGTTATAAAATTGTGCCTCTCAAACACCCCCTTCGCTTACCCCCGGCTTATAACCTTGAACTGCTAGGGTCCAAGCAAATTGGGTCAACACCATATATTTTAAAAAATGTACCCATACTAGTACAATAACTAATGTACTAAACGTTTAGTTTATATGTACTCGCATTACGGTTGGGTAAATTAAAATATATGAGTCACCTGTTATATTAATAGTATACGAACAAAAGTTTAAGCTGACCTATTAACTTTTCTTTGTAGTTTCTTTGTAACTACTGTTTTGAATCTATCCCCTAAGGACTTTACTGATATAAATAGCCTTTATTTTCAAACAGAGAAGACTTTTAATACAACTTTCGGATCAAATCAGCTGTTTAAAAAAAAATATTAGGAAAATTCATCGGTCTTTACAAACTTACGTCATATTCAATGAACAGTGCTTTTTATTAAATGAAATAAAATGTTACCTACTAACATTCTCACAACTAATATTGTCACTCACTTTAACCTATTTGCATTAATTTACACCACTCAGTTAATACTTTGTGAGTGCAGTTACAACTAATTAACTAAACAGTATTATAGTACTTAGTAGCAGGAACTAAATTACCTGTCCCTGACTGTAGAAAAGACACGATCAATTTCAGATTCAATGAGAGATTCAATCAGTAGAAATTGGGGGTTTACGTAATGCAAGAAACAGTTATAAATGTCAAAACACGGCTACAACAAAGGAATGAATTCATTTATATCAACGAATGTTTTCGATCATTATCCACAAAACGGTACCAACTCATAGATGTTTCTATATATACTTATATATTTCATACTTTCTGTAGTTGTGACGCAAGCACAAACATAGTTCAAGTTTAAAACGAAACTCATTACTGTTCTACTAGTGTGAACGTAAGTAGTCAATACTTTTGGTGCATGTTACTTACGCCATCTAGCGGGGAGTAGCATAGCTAAGAAAATGGGAAAAGCTTTCAATCAAACTTTACAACGCCATCTGTTGGGATTTTCCCGTACTTCAATAACATAAAGGGTTGCTGAACACGTTCGCGTTGTAACAGCGCCATCTGTTAGGATTTTCCAGTACTTAGATAAGATGAAAGTTTGAGTTTTCCAGATTTGCTCGGCTCAACATAGTTCTGGGAAGGTTCGTTAGGTGGCGCTGTTTTGACTTTTATCCAGTGACACAAAAAAATATATTACAACATGAGTTTACAAACATAAATATGTATATAATTTGTTTTGTTTTTCACGATTTCCATTTTTACGATTTAAAATTAGCGTAATTATATTTTTAGCTCGCTCTTTATTGAATGAAAAAGCGAGGAAGCTGTTTTCGGAACTGTTCAAAATACCAAGTACCTAGTTAAATACGTAGCATATTATATCGTTTTATTCGCAATACAAATAGGAGGCAACACATTTAGAACCTCTTTCTTTTTTGAAGATGATTCATGATTATGGGAAGTTTTCATAGCGAATATGCTGTAGTCAAATTATGCCGTTCATAATCTGACGTCTCATAAAGCTTATAGTATCAGAGAAAGTTAAGTAAAGGCTTAATCTCGCTAGTGTAAGTAGGTAATCTTCCTTGTGGGAATTTAATTAGCCCGGATATTAAACAAGTATCGTAACAAACAAATAGGTTTCCGATATTAGGTATTACTACATTGCAAGCATCGATCATTACCTAATAAGGGTAGGTATTTAACATTTAGGTAAGTAACATTTATTTATAATTAAATTGTCGGTCCCGGTGTAGCAATCGTGAGACCGTGTCGGAGGCCTTTTGGAGGTCTAAAAACTCCGACACCAGGATTGGCCACTAACCTACCGGGACTTACTTTACTTAATTTATCATTTTGGTCTTTATACAAATTAGAAAAAGGATTTTATCTACACTAATGTTGTAACATTCTACTTATGTTTCCAATACTTGACTTATAATTACTACTGTTATAGCGCAGACAACTAAAACACTCAATTTAAACAATTGCACATGATGTTATAATATCATTATAATTTAACATTATAACATCATTATAACGCGACCAATTAACCTGGCGAGCCTTATGTCAAAATCCTCATACTAGTTGTATAAAATTTTGATATTAGGCTGGCTTTTGAAAATAGTTGGGTTATACGTGAAAACTTCGTCGAAACTACATACACAAAACTCTTTGGTAAGATCTCGCTCGCTCCTGATTGGCCCTACGCGCAGCTGCGCTCTCATTGCTTAGATTTTAATGGCGGCAAGTTCACTGTGACAATACACGTACCTACGCGTGAATTTAATGTTTCGCAATGTGTTTTGTTTTTAAAATTTTGTTTGATTAATTGCATTAAATAGTGTAGATAAAGTAGTGTATGCAACTGCATATAACACGGGTATTAAAACACTCGTTACTATTATGAAACTCGCTGCGCTCGTTTCATAAACTCACACTCGTGTTTTAATACCCTTCTTTATATGACGTTGCATAAACTACTATTATTTTACCCAATAGTGAGCGACATGTAATCACCTACATACGGGTAGATTTATCTCGCGAGCGCCCTTTGGCCATATTTATGTAGGTGAATATAATATACACATTGTCTTAATGTGCATCATACTCGTAGCATGGTAATAGTATTACCGTGATCATAGATAGTCTACGTCAATAGCCGAGTACCCACCTAGCGCACAGGCTCGCGAGCCATGGCTCGCGAGCCAGCCTCAGTAGTTTTGTTCAATTTACACGAGGCCGCCTCGCGAGGCAGGCTGAGCCATCATAAGTCGTGTATATTCAGCTGCAGCTATTTTCCTAGCTTCGCGCGCGAGCCAAAACATAACCGTACCTCGCGAGCCCGTGCGCTAGGTGGGTACGCGGCTATTAATGTCTTTGAAGTAGTATTTTCAAATGCACATAAACTGTAAGTACCCAACATAGTTACGCACACAAAGACGCATGTTTTAAGTGTTTAAGTATGGCCAGGGGCGTCCGTGAAATAAAACTACTTTTACATACAAAATAATATTACTTTTTCAGTCCATCTGAGTTTTTAAACAATTTAACTGGTTATAGTTTTATTCCCGTAGTAAGTGTCGTACAAATTTTAAATGTGTATGTGTGCAAGGGAGCGTGTTCAGAAAAGTAGTGACCTATTACTTCCTACTGCCGGACATAGACTTCTAGTTCTTTTTAGATTCACAATAGAATGAAAGTAAGCCCGTTGGCTCAGTGGCATTTGAGAGCGCTTACTGCGTCGGGGGTTGCGGGTTCCACCCCCGCCCGTAGTCAATAACATGTGCAAACATAGTTGTTGGCGGCGACATCTGGGTCAATTATATTTATACTTATTAATATTATAAAGGGGTATTTGTAAGTTTGTTTGTTTGTATGTAACGGCTAATCTTCGGAATTATTCATCCGATATCAATAATCATTTTTTCCGTGGATAGCCACATTAAAAGGGAATTTTATGGGCTATCTAGCATTTCGCAAAAGTTTTAAGCTATTGCATAGCTTCTATCGCGGGCCTTGAGCGCGGGGACCGAATCCAGAAATTCCGTAATGAAAAAACCTCACGTGAAAAAACCTCACGCTCCCCACTAACGCCATCTAGTGATACAAAAAATAACTATGCAATAGCTTTACCGCGGCAGTCCCCGAGTGCCACACGTCTTTTTTAGTTATATTTGTAAAGCAAGTCGTAGAAAAATTACCACCGTTCTTGGATACACCAAGTACATTTGTATATATAAAAGAAAGTCGTGTTAGTTACACTATTTATAACTCGAGAACGGCTGAACCGATTTGGCTGAAAATTGGTGGGGAGGTAGCTTAGAACCAGGAGACGGATATAGGTTACTATTTATCCCGTATTTCCTACGGGAACGGGTGCGCTGTGGGTGAAACCGCGGGGCACAGGTAGTAGAATATAATCGTTACGATTATATTCTTAACAACAAACTACCAATACGCAAACACCCACCAAGGTTTACTGTTCCGACATTTTCAAATAGTAAATGTTGCTGTCCACGTGAATGAAGTCACGAGGCACAGCTATTCATATCAAGTATAAAGTATGTATGTATATGTATGTAATAGTATCTTCTTCTTCTTCATCGAGTGGATGGTCAACCTGACCAATCCTGGTGTCAGTTATTGAGCCGCCAAAGGCCTCTGACATGGCTCATGTAACGACTACTATCCGTAGAAAGTAACCGGGACCGACGGCTTAACGTGCCCTCCGAAGCACGGAATCGTCTTACTTTTCGGGCAGTCAGGTGATACAGCCTGCAATACCCTAACCAAACTGAGGACAGTCTCACAGAGAGATTTTCGTGAAATATTGTCCCCACCGTGTATCGAACCCGGAACCTCCGGATCGTGAGCCGAGCGCTCAAACCACAAGACCACGGAGGCTGTGTTATAGTATAATTTAGTTAGATTCCATAATACAAGCTTAGAGCTCAGTTTGGGTCTTATTAACCGTATGTGAAGTTGTCTTGTCAATTTGTAACTTTCTTTGTTTGTTTGTTTGTATGTTCGAGCTAATCTCGTGAATTACCAGTCCGATTCGAATAATTATTTTTGTTAAAGTTAGCCACATTCAACGGGAAGGTTATAGGCTGCTTTTCATCCCTAAACTCCCACGGGAACAGACACAAAGCGGGTAAAACCGCGGGGTGCTGCTAGTTATTTATAATTAATCATCATCATTAAACTTAAGAGCTGGGCTCTTGTCGATGTCTTTATAATTATATTAATTAAAATGTTATCAAGATTTCTTCACTAAAAAATATGGTCGTAACATTAGCTATATAGTAGTAAGGTGTGACCGAAGCGAGCTGATGCCAAAACGCTTGGCAACCGCCTCGCGGCCGGACGCCAATGTACCCAGCTGTCTCACCGGATGTTACACTACTTTACAATCGTTTGGCTACATTGCCATGTTTGGTCACAGTTCCAACTTTCACTTGGTAAGTAAGTAAGTTTGTATATATTAGTGGGCAACCCTGGTGTGGAGTTTTTAGAGCACCTAAGGGCCTTCGACATGATCTATCGGTTGATGCAACCGGGACCGAGTTTTATGTACTCTCCGAAGCACGGCGCTCAGATAGAAATGCCACTATCGGTCACCCATCGATGTTGGGGTCGGGCTGGTTTAACAATAGCAATAAATATCGCTTATTCAAACGCCACCAGCGATACTACAATCGCTTTTCACTAGGTAATGGACAAAGTTCCTAATATACTATACCTAAAGATAACGTTTTCAAGCTAAATTTAAAAGCACATTTTTAAAAAAACTTCCTTTTTTTTAAATAGATTATAAATGAGTCCATTGCGTAAGCAAATGTTAATGAATATACAATTTTTTTTTTAATCGGATCATTAGAAAACGTCGATAACATGTACAACATAATCGAACGAAGGCATACACTTCCTTCAGTTTTTGGTTAATAAGATGGGTACTCTGATAGTTAGTTAAATGGAAAATTGTATTTGTACTAGCAGCGCTCCGCGGTTTTACCCGCGTTGTACCCGTTCCCGTGGGAATTTCGGGATGAAAAATAACCTATAACCTTCCCGTTGAATGTGACTATCTATTAAAACAATAATTATTCAAATCGGACTGATAATTCCTGAGATAAACATAAAAAAACATACAAACAAACTTACAAATTTTACATCTTAATACCTAATATTAGTATAAATAACCACCAGCGACAATTGTTTATTAGCAAAGAACATTTCTGGTATAAGCATATTTCAAACAAAACAAAAAACTATCTTAAATAATATACTATACTATATATATAGGTCCATTCGTTTATATTAGGAGCTCCGATGCCACATACACAAAGCGATCAAACAGCCCTCTTTTTGCGTTGGGGATTTTTAATTGAAGTAAAACTGTTGGCGTTAACTGATAGTTTTTAAACTATCGCAGCAATATGAACAATTGAACGTTCAACGTGTAGCTTCGCCCCTACTAGGATGGATGGCCCATAGCGGCAGTTCTTTAAGAGAGCTGCCATGATTTGGGCAAAGGGCACGTTAAATTATCGGTCTTGCTTGTTTCAATCGTTAGACAATGTCGGAGGTCTTTAGGCGGACTAAAAAATATGTCGGAAATATTCGGTGGTCTAAAACTCTGACACCATTAGACTACACGACATAAATGATGAATGTTTTTGTGGCATCTTTTTAAAAGAATCACCTGACCTCTCAAAAGGCAAAACTCCCCCAAAAATACTGTAAAAGAGCCGAAACGTCAGATTAGAATGTAAATAAAAGCAAAGGGTATCTGTAAACGTAGTTACATTTCAAAATGAGTAGTGTTCGCTTAAACTTTAACTCTGTTTATTTATTTATTTATTTATCTATTTATTTAGTGGCATCACTATCACTTTGTCTTATGGGAGCCGACCGCTAGAATGCTAACTCCGAACTAAGTTCGTAGAAGCGGTATTCCTACTAGGACACTCTTAATTAGCAAAGACTCATGGCAACTTTGGACGTGACTGACCGTTAAAACTTCTCTATAAAATATTCACCAAGCTATTGTACACCTTATCGAGGTCTTGTTAGGTACAAAATGGTATGAAGTGTTACATTTTGTGATACGTTCTTAGGGTAACATGAATGTAGTCGTTGATTAAGTTGTATATTATTTCGCATACCGTAATCACAAATATTCGAGAGCTGCTAGATATTTTGACCATTTACACCAACGAATTTGTGATATGATGTTATAGTAGTAACATCAAACTACACAGTAGACGAAATGTTGTATTACTCGTCTTTTAGAGAGAGATAGTCGGCTAAGTTCTTTTTCATAGAGCGTTGTCTCTGTTACATGCTACTTAACTGAAGTTTTTTAGTTCTTTATTCAAAATATATAGTTCACTAGCTAACTCATCATATGACTAGTTTACATTAAGTTAAACAGAAAAATATTTAAAAAAAATATATAAATAAAACTATTTTTAAATATATACATAGGTAATCAAGTCGACTTTTCCCACACTTTTGGTCACAGATAAAAATTCAATGAACATATTCAAAATGCATTCGATTCATAAATGTAATTAATTGACATCGAAACACGTGTCAACCACTAAGAACTAAATCAATTAAACCCCACTCGACACTAAATCAGATCTTTAAATAGAATGAGCCTTTCACATGACAGTCACGGTTGAATGGTGTCACTGTCTGGTGAAGTCACACTTCGGTGACAGCCAGTGCCGCGTGAAGTCAGCTATGTCACACCCCGGTTGTCGTTCATCGTTCTATTCAAGCTCGGATCAAGCAATGTCCATTGTTGTGTTATCCAGTCTAGAACGTGACATATCGGACACTTTACGCATAGACATTTTAAAAGGATATAGAAAAAAATATGGCGGGTCTCTCCCTCGACTATTACTATTGCTATAGTAACACAAGATATATTTCTTAATTAACTGTTATTAAAAGAAACTATATTATGTAAAGAGCTGTAGCCTTAAAAATGAAACTGTAATTTTGTAGCGTGCATGATTGAAAATGGTTTGTTTCACTTGCTTTGATTGAACTAAAATTTTAGTATCGGTAAATGTTTTTCCATGATTCACAAACTGTTTTGAAGTAAAAGACCAACAAACTGCGTTCTATGAAGTGCACACTTTAGCTTTTATAAGTACTAGGAAGAACTCTGAAATGAAAATTTATATTCCTATATTTTAGCTACTTAAAATATAAAGTCGTCACTTTTTCACTTCACCATCTGAATTTATAATCAATCTTCTTTGAGGAATACGTCTCCTATTTCTTCTTATTACACTATTCAAAAGAGAATATTAATTAACTTGTTTCTTCTAGTTTACTCTTAAAACTACCATTATATTTATAAAAAATACTGTCTATGTCTATAAAAATACTGGTAAAGTCTTTTTTATGGTGGGCATAGGAAACTTTTCATATTCAAATTTGTACAAGAACTACTTAGATGTCAATGAGAATTTCGGAATTCTAAAAGGCGTACCATTTTTTGTAGGGTGCCATTAAGAATTGTTAGTTGTTGATTCGTATATTCGGACAGTTTATTAGTCATAGAATATGAACACTAGCGATGCGGCGACTTAGCTCAGCCTTGAATTTTATATGAATATTTATATAAAAACAATGTATCTTACTGTCTTAAAATATAACTTGTAAATTAAACATTGTTCTTGCTAGACAGAAAATATATTGTCATGTAGTAAAAAAATGAGCCAGAACGAACTTGATACAAACTCTTTTATCCCTCTTTCTTGTTGAATACATAATAAGGAATATGCAATAAGGAAATTAATTTGCAGAGCTTGCTTATTCTATACATATTGCATTCAACGCAGAGTCTGAACTCGGCTCCTCTCGGTTTAGCAGCCAGTGCAGTAACTAATATGCCTTTAAAGCTGATAAATGTTTTAAAATCAATCGTGAAATGCGTTCGTGACGTCCATTATTAAAGACTGAATGACTTCATTTGTTACACATTCGACGTCGGTTTTGAGATAGTGGCACCATATTTTTTGAATTTCTGGTACTTACAAAAAATACTTTTAATTGAAACTTAGTTCTCAGACAGACTTTTATATTATTTAAATTTTTATGACGTCTAAGTACAAGGTGAAGATTAAACATTTGTGAGTTTTTGGCGGTTCTAACGAATGGTTCGATAGACCCAAACTGAGCTCTAAGCTTGTATGTGGTATGAATTTGTTCTATAAATATTTATTTACTAGCCCGCGGTTTCACCCGCGTGGTGCCCGTCCCCATGGGAATTCCGGGATGAAAAATAGCCTATAACCTTCCCGTTGAATGTGGCTATCCATTACAAAAATAATTATTCAAATCGGACTGGTAATTCCTGAGATTAGCTCGAACATACAAACCAACAAACTTACAAATTTTCCCTCTTTATAATATTAGCATAGATAGTAGGTATACATAATTAATTTCACAAGTCAAATTCAAGGGATTGTTGCACAGTCCATCAAGGTGTTAGCTGGATAATATGCTTTCAACTTGACCATTTGCATACTAATTTGATACTGGATCTAGAAGCTCACAATTACCGGCACTAATTCAATTATTACAGCGTTGACCACACACAAGAGCTTAACGCTTATTACATCTAAACTTAAGCTAAGCCTACAACGTAAGGTCATTGTTTGTATGAATATTATGAAAAAGAATAATATAAAGGGTAGTTTTGCCCTTAGAGAGGCAATTTTAGCCATTTAGAAAGCTAAAATGCATTCATCATTTACTTCGAGTAGGTTAGTGGCTAACCCTGGTGTCGTAGTTTTAGACCACCAAAATACCTCCGCCATAGTCTAACGATTTTAGTCTAACGGGACCAATTACTCTACTGCCCTCCGAGGCACAGCAGCGCTCAGATAAAAAAGCCTCTCTCAGCCACCCATCCAAGTCGAAGCCGAGCTGCACGTTATTTAACATTCGCAATGAAATAACATCGCCTAGTCAAGCCACGCGCTACAATTACACACACACTCAGACTTACAAAGCTTTGCATTTACGTCGGAACTAAGAGTATGAGCACACTATAGTTTGTGACTATAGTGTGCTCATACTTTAGTTCAGTAGTTATATAGGTTTATGGTACTCTAGCAGCGCCCGCAGTTTTACCCGCGTTGTACTCGTTCCCGTGGGAATTTCGGGATGAAAAATAGCCTATAACCTTCCCGTTGAATGTGGCTATCCATTACAAAAAGATTTATTAAAATCGGACTGATAATTCCTGAGATTACCCCGAACATACAAACAAACAAACAAAGAAACTTACAAATTTTACCTCTTTATAATATTCTTGTCAACACATTTTTACACAGATGATATATATGAAAACATATGAAGAAGCACACTACAGACAAAAAGTCTAACAGACTTTTTTGTGTCATGTTCTCCAAACACCTCGTCAACTATTTTCAGTTTATTTTACATAACAATTCTGTGTAATGAGTACCGAATATACTTTTAAGTACGTACTAATCGTACTTAAAAAAGTACATTCACAGCAAATTGAATTATAGCTTGTCAGTATTGCCTTGTGACATAATTAGTGAACATAGGCTCATAATGCACAATTCGTACGCCATCTACGTACAATTTAAGTCGTATGCAATGAAGATGCCAAGATTAATGCACTGTGATTGGTTAATTTCACCGGCTTGTAGAACACAACGTCTTATAAATTTGCATATAGCCAATACAATTAACGTCGTAAGTAAGAATCAATGCAACTGCACATTAGGATGAAATGTTATGTATTTTTGTAGTTTTAATGATTTTACGTGTTAAAGGTACCCGTATGATTGTTGCAAATAGACCTATGTGTCCACTCAAACTACATAATTATTTCAAACAACGATAAAATTCATAAACAAAAATAGTTTTATGTGACATTTTTTTATCTGTCGCCACTCAAACAAAAAATCCCACATTCGTCGAATTTATGCTTTTAAGAGCGTGTGAGTGAAAGGCTGGTACAGTAAATAGTCCCAATATTGGTAAATGATAGATGGGACGTTAACATTTTAATTTATATCGTAGCTTTACGCACTATATCATTTTTAATTTAATGGCGTCTGATAGAGAGAGTTCAACATACTTTTTAAATAAATAATCAAGGTATTTCTCGTTCGATTATGTTTAAATAATCGGCTTCGGCCGTTTTCGAAACCGTAGGTTCGAAACCAGTAGTGAAAACAGAATTATTATTCTTGATTGGAAACCAGGTTTCCAATCAAGAATAATAATTCTGTTTTCTAAATTGGTTTCCAATACAGAATGTACAGTCTTCTTTTGAAACTCAGTCATGGATATAACAGATATGCATTATAACGATTCATTGGTCAACTCGTGTCTTACTATTCGGTAGGTTAGGGTTATTTTTTTTTTTTACTAGAAAATATCCCAGTATTTTTGTCTCTAGTAAAAAAAATAAAAAAAATAAATAACCCTAACCTACCGAATAGTAAGAAAATTGTTGAACAGAACAGGAAACAGGAACAAAACTAATGGTAAAAAAAGTCCCAGTAGTTTTGTCAACAGAACTACTCAACAGAACAGGTGGGAGTAAACTGGGCCGTGGGCTGAGTTAACTATGAAAATTAAAATTTGTCAATGAGTTTCAAAAGAAGACTAAACATTCTGTATTGGAAACCAGTAGTGAAAACAGAATTATTATTCTTGATTGGAAACCAGGTTTCCAAAAAAGAAAAATAATTCCGTTTTCACTACTGGTTTCGAACCTACGGTTTCGAAAACGGCCGAAGCCAAATAATCAAGCTACGTCACGTGGTTACTATTCAAATAGTGCCTAATACTCAATTGCGTCGTAGGAATTACGGGATGATGTTAATCACTTCCAAGAGGAAAGGAGTTAGCTTTTATCAATCCCACGGGAACCATGGTTTTGCTATTCTATACCTATTAATGAACAAGTCCCCAAAAGCTGTCTTTATTATAATTGATTTTCTCGAAAACTACTTTCTACCGCTTTCACCGACATACAAAGTAATTCAAAGGATCGTTACTAGTTTTCATGATAAAATTCTTACAGAATCTGGAACAGCGTGGGTAAAACCGCGGGGCACTTCTAGGTAATATGTATATGAAGTCAAAAATAGCAATTAACTAGTTAGCAACATGTTCAATACTTAATACATATTCATTAGTGTAAAATGCACTCTGAAGTTACACTTTTTACTAAGTTGATTAACGATTTGCAACATTTTTTTTATTTATTATTTTTATAATGTACTCGGACAAATTCACACATTTGAAATTAAAATGTGTAGGTACAGGTATTTGCAAAACTTTATACTTTGAATCATAGATGTTATCTGTGATCTTATGTACCTATAAGTAACGTGTTTATGTCATAGTTTGACAAATTTAGTTTATTTAGATTGATTTGTTGTTAGGCAACGTTGTCGGCCATCAAAGTTGTGAACGGAACAGAAGGTTGTACGCTATTTTCCATGCCAAAATTCCCGTAAATAGCGTAAAACCGCGGTGTACTGCTAGTCACTACATAGTATAAAACAAAGTCGCTATTTTTGTCTGTTTGTTTGTCTGTATGCTTAAAATTACGCAACGGATTTTGATGCGGTTTTTTGTAATAGGTAGAGTGATTCAAGAGGAAGGTTTTTATGTAAAAAAATTCCCGAAATTCTCACGGGAACGGGCACAACGCGGGTAAAACCGTAGGGCGCTGCTAGTTAATAATAAAAATAAATCAGATTAAAATCTTACCCGCCGCCGGCTGCTAATATCATCTGCATCCTGAATGTGAATTTTCCAAAAACACTTTAACATTAAAACTAGTTGTCATCACTTCTTATTGTCACTTGCACTAACTTATTTTTAATGGCATTATTTACACATAACTTAACGTTATATATTTACATTTATTTTTAACTTGTTTATTTAAATTATTGTGTCATGATCATAAGTATCTTTGTGTTGTATATTAGAGAATTGTTGAGCTTGACTGATAAACGAATCAAATAATAGCTAACACTATCCCCATTTAATAAATTAAATTCTCTGAAAAAATTATACGTAATTCAATGATTCAGTGTCCTAGTAACCGCCGTACTCAGATACGTCAAACGCTTACTTACTCGAGATTTACTGCCTTATTCATAAAGGCTCTCAACACTGTTAGTGAGTGTTTTGTCTCTTTTGCTCTTTGGAAAATAGCGTATGTCAGAAAGGGACAAACCATTTGATAGCTAAAATGCTGCTAGTAAGCGTTTATGAATAAGGCCTTTACTGAGTAATTTTAACATATTGTAATGTATGATAAATTACGTTAATTATCTCCAGTCTCTGAGTGCGGTCCTTAAGGAACTAAACTAAACTTTATTATCAGGCTAATATAGTCCTAAATGGTCAACAATATAATATTGTCATTGTGTAGTTATAATATTGGTAGGAACTGCAACCGATTATTAATTATTACTTTTGATAATGTAACATGTGTCAAAATGTCAAAATCAAGCTACTAGTGATTAATCTACCTTCGTATTGCGATGCATCCCAATATGACACGTCACAAAACTATACATCAATTAAACCTAACCACGGTATTGTTTAGGGTGAGTACAGACTAAAGATAGAACGATTTAAAAACTGACTAGACTATAGCGTGCAGTTTAATGTCAGGACTGTAGTTTACGGTCAAAACCATCTAAGGATAGTCTGTCTATAGTACTAAAAATACAGCCCGAACTATAATTACCTACCAAAAAAACAGTCTAAAACTGCCTAGTTACAAAAGTCTTGACTAACAGTATGGACCGTATTTTGCACAGGTTTTTACTCGTAAATCGCTGAGCTGCATAATATACTCAGAATACAGAAGTACCTACCAGAAGGAGCATTCAAATGTATTTACAAGCTACACGCTGTGTCCAAAAACAGAACAAAGTCCCCCGCGTAGTGTTGTTAGCTCTCGCATTATTTGCCCATTTTTGGGGTAAATTTTGGGAGTTTTGGAGGTAATATGTTAATAGAATAAAAATTGTCCTTTTCTATATAACTATGTACCTACCTGATTATCTCAAGAAATAGATAGGTATATTAAATAAAACACGGTGTTAAGGTGGATGTTTGCACACTTTTAACGGGTGATGGAAAAACTTTATATGTTTTTATTTATTTTATTATAAAGTATTCGGAAAACTTACAGCTAGGTACAAGAGTTACATAAAAAAAGAATAATTACTTAAGTCAAAATGCATCGAGCAAACTACGCTTCGCTTCGATGGTTTCCAGAACTGTTCCAGCCGTGCTCTTTGTATAATTTTTGTCCACACCGCTTTCCTTTCCTCATCAGCAGGGAAGCTAAAATTTAAGATGGCTAATATAGAAACATAATTTTATACCCGCTCCCCCTCTCCCCTTCTCCCTCACACGCACACCAAAAATTTTTTTAGAAACCTATAGACTAACATACTATTTAATAGGATTGTTAGGTTAGGTACATACGAGCCGCACTTACGCTTTATACTTTCTTTTTTCAAGTTGGTTAATTTTTATTATATTACTTATTAATATTCTACAACGAATTAAATCCCTCAAAAGGTAATAAAAAGAAGGGTAAATCAAAACTCTTATATTGGCAACACTAACATAGATTGACGCATCACTCTATATGACAATTGAAATCTGAGAAAATAATTAAATATTTAAATAAGACGATACCTAAATGCGATACTTACACGTGAAATGTGATCCCTTCCTGTTTCTTTTTCAGACCCACTGCATTTTTACAGGTAGGAACGACACAAGACGGCATAGTTTCGTGAAATTGGTCACGGGTAAAACACGTTAGCGCGTTCCGACGGTCACAAAGTGACTGATCGGTTGCGCATAAAACTACACTATTTAAGGCTAGTTTGAGTAGCTACAGTATTAGGCGCGCTCACGGGTTCTGTAGGTACTTCTGTATTCTGAGATAATATATATACTAAACAAAAACACAAAACAAACGAAGGAACCCGTCAGATACACTCTACAACGCACACATACAAATTTAGCTTAGTAAGGATAGCACACAAATATAATTTTTATTTCTATAGAACTTAAGCATTAGATAAAAATCTTTGAGATAATAGCCACTGTAAGAATTTCCTCGGTTAGACAAGGGGCTTTTGTTTCGCAATCCATTTGGTGGTCTGCTATCAAAATATACCTAAAAATATGTTAAGGGATTATCTCTTAGTCATAGCACATTACCATACACTATGGTAGACTATATCTGTGACAAAAGCCAAAAGAAAAAGACGGATCAAATGTCACGTAGCCTTGTCATAAACATATATTTCAAACTAGTAGCGCCCTCCGCTCCCGCGTTGTGCCCGTCCCGCGGGAATTTCAGTATGAAATTATTATTATTTATTTTAAACTTTACCGATGACTGCTTATCCATTACAAAAATAATTATTCTACACGTAATAGAAATGGTAGTTTCTGAGATTAGCGCGTGCAAAAGTTTTATTATATTAAGTATATATTCATTCATTCATTCACTCATTCACTCATTAATTAACATAGTGGATCGACTGTCTTTGTCTAGCTAGGATGGAAAATAAATTTGATAATAATTATCAACCAACTCAAGAAAATATAAAGAGAATCTCTCATTGTGATGTATATGTAAGTTTTCATAACAAAAAAAAACTTTGTACATGTCTGTACATGTTATTGTATCTGACGATAAACCCTATACTTTTGGTAGGCACTACACGATCGACAGCGTATAGTATAGTCATGTTGTGCACACCGCGATCTATCACGTAATTAAAATGTTACGGGGAGATTTTTACCATTCGATCCATCAAATGGACGCGGAACGAAACAGTAAAAAGGAAATACGGTAAAACACTCTAGTTACCAAGCGTACATTTTAAGAGGTGTGAATTTCAATACCATTAAAAGTTGTCATCACTACACCTACCTAGGCTAGTCCATTAAGTAATTAGAGCCTACACGACACGTACTAGTCACTGCTACCGGAACTTTGTACGTCTGATACCGTAGAGGAGTTTTATTTCAAGTAGTTAGAATCTAGAACTTGGACTTCACAGTTACACTCAGTTACTCTTTCAATTGTTAATGTTAACGATTTTGTTGAGCAATGTGATTGATTAATTTGGAAGGTAGTTATATCATTTATATCATTTATATTAGGACCTACAAATACAATCACTTTTTCACTTTATGCACTTACTTTTTAATTTCACTTAAAAGACATTTGGCGCATAGTTGAGCGTATTTTCAAGCCGCAACCCAAAGAGCGAGTGAGTAATTTGATTTGTGTGACTCTCGTTTTCTATTTAATCCGTTGATTCGTAGCGTATAACTACGAAATAGAGGCTTACGCAGGAAGTACTTCGCTTTTCCGTGTTTATAACTACTTTAAACTTAGTCAACTTAAACGAGACGCCGTGCTTTTATGAAATACAAATAAAAATGAAGTACAATTTTAAGACGAATTTATTGACATTTGAAGGAGAAAATCCAATGAATCGTAAACGTCTTCATAGAGATTTTTTGGATAACATCCATATGACGTCATAATATACTCCATAAAAGCAATTGGCTTTATGTCTTTCATACCAACTTAATCCCATGTTTCTAGCTTATTGGACTAGTATATTTAACTCAAGGATTTATATTAGTACAACGACAACCATAATTTATTCAGCCGGATTTATATTAAAAGGCTATGCAGCTATTTTTCAGTCATTATATTATAAAAGTTAGGTACATATAACGTCTCTCACCCGTACATAATGTACAAGAATACCATAAACGGTTTGTGTACAAAATATACGTACCTACATAACTTTTAACTGTGAAAGCTAGTTTTGGCAACACTGCAAGCGCCTTGTCTGCAAGACATTGAAATATTTTGTGGTAAACTTGTTTTATTATTATATGTAGGTACCTACTTCTATCCCAGTTTTACGTGGCTTTGGTAAAGTTTGCTTTACACGAAGCAACTTCAGTTTACATTAAAACTACGTTAATATTTTAATGGGAACAAGGTGAAAAGTTAATTGTAAGCTATGTGTTTTTCATGTATCGTAAAATGTAAGTAAATAGCTATGTTCATGTGTGTCTATAGCTATAACGTGTACACTGGAAAGTGAGTAAAAATAAATATAAGTTTAACTTTTATTTCAGTACCAATAGTAAGTGTAAAAATATACTCGTACTAATTTTTTACACCTTTTTTAATTACAAAGTATGGTAGTATAAAATACTTTACGTTACAGAGTTACATTAAAAATGCAAAAACATAAAAAATAACTGTTATTGTCATACAAAATACACGGAAAAGTAATTATGGAGAAATAATAAATATGTCAACCATAAAAAAAATATTTTTATCAGTTTTAAGCCAACCAGTACGAATAACAGCGGTTAAAACTGTTTCAGAGTTTTAGAATTTAAAAATTGACAATATAACGTGCCTTTCGAAACTCAGTTGACATGCTGCAATCGGCCACCCATCAAAGTAGAGGCCGACCTGCACGTAGCTTAACAAGCAAGTCAAAAGGTTTGTTATAGTACCATTATAAGCCATTGTTTCATTTATGTACCAAAAAGTAGCTTAGTAGCAAATTATTATGTCTTCGTGTGTCCAAAGCTTTAGCAGGGTAGACAGTAAGTGTTGGGTCATTTAAAATAATAGTTGTGTTTTTGCGCGGGATGATTTATCTCTTACAGGGGTACTTTAGCGGCTTGTGACATCTTCCTCTAGAGCCAAGGAGTTTTGTTTCAGAAAATAATTTGGCAATCGAAAAGAAGAGAATTATGAAAATAAATATAGTGAACCATGTTGTTTTTCCTAGGCATCAAAATCTATAATTCTATTCCACTTTCTATTAGAAAAATAGACAGGACAGATAAGTTTAAACTTCACTAAAAGAGTATCTTTTACTAAAAGCATACTACTCAATAGAAGAGTTTTTTGCAGATAAACACGTATAATAATTAATAATGCAACTAGGTCTAAGTTGTTAAGTTTTATTCTATTGTTTAGTTGATTTTAAGTTTTAGTTTATTTTAGTATTTAGTTTTTGATTGTTTTAATAGTTTATTTTAGTACTTATTTAGTTTTTTTTATTTTTATATTTTAGTTTTAATTTTTATATTTTGCACACCCTTTGGGTTTGTAAATAGATGTAACAACTATTTACGCAAATAAATGATTTGAATTTGAAGTTTACAATGCGTGGTATGGTTAAGTAATAAGTTTAGTAGGTATTCAATTCGTAGTATTAGTATAGTGCTCGTAACGTAGTTTAGCTTAGCGATGATAACTCATTGCTATATTAAGCAATGTGAAGCTCGGCCCCTACTTGGATGGGTGGATGTAGTTCCTCGCAGGGTATGTTAAATTGTCAGTCCCTGCTGTTTCAATTGAAAGACCATGTTGGAGGTCTTGAGGCTGACTAAAAACTCCAACACCAGGGAGGTTAAATGCTTTAAAATGGTTTATATTAAAATGTTGCAATGTAGGAAATTACATATATATGTGTAATGTCCCACAGCTGGGCAAAAGCCTTTCATCTCACTGAAGATATCAGTACAGAGAGGAGGATGAGGCGTAATCGCCACGCTTGCCTAGTAAATAATAATGAATACTTAGTTTGTAAAACTACTTATCTTTTGTATAATAAATCTACATTTTATCTTACAACGTACAATACACTCGCCCATTATTCATTCGCTTGCAAGGTAATTAATAAAAATGTGTATATCCCATCAATATGCGCGACAGATGAAAATTTAATTACGGCAGAGGTTAATGAAGTGTGCTCATTATCAAACTGAGTTCGGTGTACGCGGGAATTATCTTCATTAACTGGGCTGGTGCATGCATATGTTACAAGCGAAAGTTAATCTATCTAATACTAATATTATAAAGAGGTAAAGTTTCTAACTTTGTTTGTTTGCAAAACTCAGGAACTACCGGTCTGATTTGAATAATTCTTTTTGTAATGGATAGCCAGATTCAACAGGAAGGTTATAGACTATTTTTCATCCAGAAATTACCACGGGAACGGGTATAACGCGGGTAAAACCGCCTTGCTAGTACACGTAATAAAGCTGTTGTTTATTTGAACGTTCTTATAAGGAACTAGCAGCGCCCCGCGGTTTTACCCGCGTTGTGCCCGTTCCCGTGGGAATTTCGGGATAAAATGTAGCCTATAGCCTTCCTCGATAAATAGACTATCTAACAGTGAAAGAATTATTCAAATCGGTTCAGTAGTTTCTGAGATTAGCGCGTTTAAACAAACAAACAAACAAACAAAACAAACTCTTCAGCTTTATAATATTAGTATAGATAACACGAGAGAGACCTTTGCCTAGGTAATTACAGGCTTAGTATTTGACTATTAAATTAGGTGCAGTTTAAACTCATGACTAATATTGGGCCTTAGTTATTATGAGACATTAGTATGGAGACATAAAGAATATTCAATATATTGTTAGCGCATTACAAACGATAATAACTAATTGAATTCAGCGACTCGCTATCAAATGGCATTTAATAATTGACAATATTCAAATTAAATCATATCTCGCTGCATTTAAATAAGCTTTAAGGTGCGGTTCCGTTATTACCCGAATGCAGTCGTTCAAAGACGGCATTTGTCCAGCATTTTATTTGGTCGACATGGTGAGCATACTTAGAAACGCGTACGTACGTTAAGGCACTAGAAACGCGTACGTACGTTAAGGCACACGACGTAGTGAGTACTGTTTAGTAGGCATTGTTGACCGTATTGCTATTCGATCATCACGCACCTGAGTCACCGTCATAAGTTCACCGAACGAAACATGCGGTGTCTGCAACAGTGACTATACAGTAAAAATGTTTACAAGTATTGGATAGCTTCTTAATACGCGAATCACGAACGGTCACCAAAGTAAGATATTAAAACTAGTACGTCAACCGCAACCGGCGAATGACTTAAATTATTACGTCATAAAAAGCATCGCTTATTACGACCGCTGAGTCATCAAACACATCATTTTTATTGGAACATTCCTTATTCCTACTTGAATAAATGCCTTATAGATGTGTTACATGTGCTATAAAGATGCACTTTTTTTAAAACACTTATCACAATCGCTCTTCTGCACCGTGGCACCCAGAAAGGTAATGCACGTTTATTCCACGTTTCATATATTAAATAATAAATAAATAATTTATTTCAAGCCAAAAATAAAAATAGTTACATACATACTTAACTAATGTTACATAATATTATATCGGCTAATACAGTCACAACTACATTTCTCTACTTTTCAAACTAGGGTAACCTGTATCTTGAAAAGTAGTGATTCCGAGTTTACATTTCAATGATAAAAACAATTTATTAATTTAGCATTATGTTAACAGTTACAATGAAATAATCAAAAGAAAAAAAAAACATATATATTTAATCAATACCAAACGTAGCATAGCCTAGGTATCAGGTAAAGGTGTCATTTCGAATTAAAAATGCATAAACTCCGTTTCCTGCTGGTGTTTGTAAAAAATATACGGTCCGTGACAAATATGTCACTACTAGCAGCGCCCCGCGGTTTTACCCGCGTTGTGCCCGTTCCCGTAGGAAATCCGGGATAAAATGTAGCCTATAGCCTTCCTCGATAAATAGACTATCTAACAGTGAAAGAATTATTCAAATCGGTTCAGTAGTTTCTGAGATTAGCGCGTTTAAACAAACAAACAAACAAACAAACAAACAAACAAACAAACAAAACAAACTCTTCAGCTTTATAATATTAGTATAGATAATATTGATATCGAATGTCTATGTGTGAGCGGCAACGTCATGTCGCGACGACCAATAGAAAAATAAATTATAGAATACTTTTCTTGCAATTTATTCCACGTTAAGTCGCACGAAAATAAAAAAATTGGACAAGCGTGAGTCGGACTCGCCCGTGAAGGGTTCCGTAGCAGCAAAAGATAAAAACACAGTCTGTCTGTCTCAGTTATTGGGACACAAAGTAAAGTTTGCGGCCGGATCACTGCGCGGTCTACGGCACCAACCGCAAATAATAATGTTGTACAGCTATCTATCGAAATGATGTCAAAAACTACGTGAATTTACGTACTTATATAAAGAAAATCGACGGTGTCACAGTAGGTTAGATTAGTATTTTTACGATACCTAAAAATATTACGATTTATCACTATATCCCTCTAAATTTTACGCATGTTAATGTTATATTTTTTTATTATTTATCACTTTGGCTGTTACAGACATACGTCCGTATGTCAAATGCTTCCTTAATTGGATGAATAAAAATGTGCGATTTGACATGACTAATTACGTATGAAAAATTATGTCAATCACTTAAGTGTCGATTTAATAGACATCTTTAAGTGAAAACAACAGCTGAAGAATCACATCTTAAATAATAAGCCGAAACGAATACACCGAAACACACCTTTTAACACACTCAGTGTATATTAATATTTATTGTTTTATACAATTACACTTAACAGACTCATAATGTATTCAGACATCAATTGTAATACATCTTCTTTGGGTGAGTAAAATTAGTTGTTTTATTATAAAATAATATGTGAATTCGCAAACATTATCACTAATACGGGTTGAGCTAATTGCTATGACATCTTGTAGTATGAATGCGATTGGATTGGATGTAGATTGATCAAGTTATAAACCTATTAGATAAAGAGAAAAGAAAAAACTGTATCTAATATCTAGCATTATTGGTACGTGTAATTAGAATTATTATTTTCAGGATTTTTTGTATAAAATACTGAGATGTCATCAAAAACTGCTTGGATAAGCCCGACTTCAAAACAGGCAAGTAGAAATAGAAATAAATATACATTAAAGTCACAACCAAAACTTTTGCAAAAGTGTGTCCATCGTAAAATTATTTCTTAGGAGAGGTTAAAGGTGAGTTTTCGGTACCGGCTGTTGTTGCCCGTTGCTGCAGTCGCTATAGAAAACAGACCTTTACTGACATTTACTGCCGCTCAGTTATTAATGATTACTTAAGAGGAGTTAATTTTTAATAGATGTTTGACTTGTGTGACAATGTATGATAACTAACGTCAGTTACTTAATTGTCAATTTCATTGACGTTTCTGAGTACTGCAATAAGTACTTTTTTTTTCAGTCATGGGTGTCATTGGCTTGTATGATGAGCAAATTAGGAGCTGGATTACTACACGGCTTCGGTTCCGCTGTGATACTATACGTAAAAAGTCCTGAATCTACAATAAAAATGGACTTGGGAATGATTTCTACATTTGGTAAGAATAATAACGTTTTGGTTAAGCTTTTCATCGGTTGTCATTTTCAGTCATGTCAGTTTTTTGCTATCCTAAATGATTATAGCCGTTTTCGGAATAAGAAATATAGGTCTTTACCTAAAGCGATGTGACCTATAGCGAATGAATTTAACAGATTTACCAATAAAAGGAAATAAAAAGGTTTTAGGATATTTTTCATCCCGAAATTTCCACGGAAACGGGCCCGACGTGGGTAAAACAGCGGGGGGCTAGTGTACAGATAAAATCTTATAGAACTTATTATGTCAATATTTTCAATTTTATAAGTAATGCTGTAAGTGTATTTTGTTCACAGTGTCACTTCTGATGACCGCTGGATTTGCTGGAAACCTCATCACGGCCGTGGTAGCTGATAAGTATGGCAGGAGAACAGCTGGTCTTTTCTGCAATATGCCCGCTATCATCGGAGGAGTGATACTACATTTTGCTTCTGATTATCCTACTTTAATCATTGGCAGATTCCTAACAGGTTTTACCGTTGGATCTCACGTAGTTTTAGCCACAGTAGTAGTCGCGGAATATACCAGCCCTCAAAATAGAGGAATGTTCTTCAATATGAAAACAGCGGCTTTCAATTTTGGAAGCATTCTCTCACATTTAATAGCACATAGAGTAGAATGGAGATACCTGGCACTGATTACTACAATCCCATATATTTTATGTTTAATTATTGCGTTTACTTCTCCCGAGAGCCCTTCCTGGTTGGCCCAGAAACAAAACGACGAAAAGACCAAACAAGCGTTCTATTGGCTACGAGGAAAAACAGAAGACACCACCAGAGAATTAGAGGAGCTTATCAAGTCTCAAAAAAGTAAAAAGGTAGAAAATCATACGTTTTTCAAAAAGATGAAATCATTTTTGCTTATTTGCAAAGAACAACGCTTTTGGAAGCCGACTCTAATTTTATTTTTCTGCTTCGTTTTGATGGAGTCTAGTGGACGGCATTTAATTCCTTCTTATGGCAGTCAGATAGCAAAAGATGTCATATCAGAAGACATCAACTTATTTTATTATAGGATAGTAATCGACGCGTTGAGTCTTTCTGGATGTGTACTGGCAGCATATTTAATAACAATTGTCAAATATCGTACCTTACTCTTATCTTCTGGCATAGTTTCCTTCTTGATTATGTTGATTGCGTGTACTACATTATGTTTAATAGACGTAAGCTATATTAGTAAGAGCTATGGTGTAGTATCAATGTGCTTATTTGGATTATACTTTTTCTTAAGTAATATGGGCTGTTCTTGTATTCCATTTGCTTTGATGGGTGAGTTGTATCCTTTGGAGTATCGAGCAGCAGGTACTGCACTTAGTGGCAATTTAATACTTTTAATGATAAGTGTCAGTTTGAAAGTATATCCATTTGTTCAAGCGGCCTGCAAGACGTATGGCGCCTTCTTCATATTAGCAGCAGTAATGGGTCCATCTTTACTTATACTTTATTTTATACTACCAGAAACAAAAAATAAAACACTGTTAGAAATTGAAGAATATTTTGATCATGGCAAGTTTAGAGATGGCGAACTCGTGCCTAATGATGATATTGAGTGTAGTAAAGATGAGAAATGAAACAAAAATGGTGTTGCTTAAGAATGTTTGTAAGTAATCGATATGATATGAATAGATAACGTATGTTGTCATTAAAAATTTAAATTATTGTACCAATGTGAAGAACACTTTTAACTATTTATGTTTTTGCCTTAATTGGAAAACTTTATAAGATAAGTTTAGTCATAAAACTATAGTATAAGTATTCTGATCATGTTTAATAAATTCATTTGTTATATCTAACCAAGTCACCGTATTCATTTCAGACAATGCATAGTCAAATATTTGTCTATTCCGCCTGACCCAGTGAATGTAGCTTTAATTAAATCATTCATATGCTAAACTCGAAACAATATGAACTTTAGTGTTTCAAACTACGAAGTACTTCGAGGGTTAGAGAATATCGTTTCCAATAGTTCTATTCGTTTTTCAAATCCCGATGTACGATGAGGTTTGATGTGTCTGTGTGTCAATAGCCGCTCCAAAACCTTTCGATCAGAATCGGGTACACTGATTTTGATTTCGTTTTTTGCCAGGACGAAAAAATGTAGGGAGCGAACTATGAAAGTAAAAAAAATATCAGTATTTTTGCACAGAATTCGGTTTTGCCAATTAAATAGTTTTGTGCAGCATATTTTTGCGAAACATACAAATGAAAGTTATAGAAATTGGTAGCACACTTAATAGAATTTTTATTTATGGAAAAGGAAAAAATATTGCTATTATTTAAGGCATTTAAAAGGGGTGCCAGCGGGTTCTGGTAGGAAAGTAAAAAACATTTGTGACGCTTGCTCTATTGAACTGCTAGCTTATTGTAAACTAGCTTCATTTCAACGACAGCGATACATTCCGTTAGCTATAATGATCTATCGATATTTATATAATAAAGCGGTAGAGTTTATTTTTTTGTTTCAAATCTAATCTCATATGCTTTTATCAGAAACTACCAATCGGATTTGAATAATTGTTTTTGTAATAGATAGCCACATTAAACGGGAAGGTTATAGGGTATTTTGCATCCCGAAATTCCCACGGGAACGGGTACAACGCGAGTATAACGCGGGTTGCTGCTAGTACATATAAAATGCTTTGTCCTGAATGACTGATGGATTAACGTACAACCCAAACCGCTGATCGTAGACTTGAAACTGGGTGTTCTTTGTATGACGTAGGATCCAATAAGAAAGGATTTTCCGAAATTCTTCCCCTACCAGCGTGAAGAAGGAGGGTAACGTTTATTTATTACAATGTGATTAAACATTCTTTAATAAGAAAGATTACAAATCATATTTGAACAATTTTCTACTTCTACGCGGACAGAGTCGCAGACGATAGCTGGTATTGATATTATTCCATATTTTAAATAAATGCGATAAACATGACAACTTGAAATTCTGAAAATTAATGAAAGTTGACGTTTATAAATTGTTTCAGCATAAGTGCGCTTCATTTGAAGTCTACGCCATGTGCTGAAACCGCTTGGTGTATTTGAAATTGCATTTCACATTTTCGTTCCACATTTTTGTTATCTCGTACATTGATACGTTCGAGGCATATACAAGGCTTACACATTTTTGCCCATCACTAGCAGACTTAGTTCCTCTTTAACCTAACCTAACTTTTAACCTGTCAAAACAAACGAGCCACTAATATTCTATATTATAAAAAATTAAGCCTATAATGTCCCGCTACTGGGCCTCTTACTGAAGATATATGTATATAGTACTAGCGGTGCCGCACGGTGTTACCCGCGTTGTACCCGTTCCCGCGGGAAATTCGGGATAAAATGTACCTATCTCTTTTGTTATTCTGATGTATATTACTGTAAACTATATTACTGTAAAGTTTCATCCCAATCCATTCTGTAGTTTTTTCGTGAAACAGCAACAAATCATCGATACATACATGCATCCTCACAAAACTTTCGCATTTATAATATTAGTAGGAAGTAGGATAATAATAGGTAATAAAGCTAATTCACCCTGATGCTCGTGAAAGTACACAGAACTGTAGACGTTCGGCACAAAGGGTAGGAGGAAATTGCATTATCAGTTTTGTTTGCTATGCAAGTACACTGTGGTGCTTTATAAGGGGACTACGACTGAATTACAAAGGACCAAACGACCCCAACGAGATAATTAGCAGCAGTTTTAGAGGACTTGGGTGAAAACTATGCAACGGTCATTGGAACTTTGGAATACAGAGGTATTTTAAATAGTTAAGTTTGAATTGGCAGAAAAGCATCTGTTGGATTGATCAAGTTGGCGAGATGCAAGCTGATGAGATCAATAGATTAACTGCCTTATTGATAAACGCTCTCTAACTTAAACACTGTTATTGAGTGTTTTGTCTCTTTTACTGTTTGGAAAATAGCGTATGTCAGAAAGGGACAAACCATTTGATAGCTATAATGCTGCTAGTAAGCGTTTATGAATAAGGCCTTAGTTTATTAATTAATGTCAAATTAATTAGTGGCGCACTCGCATTCTATTAACTAGGCAAGTCGCCGCCAGCCAACTCGCTTGCTCGACCTAAACGACACGACGCGACGTCTTGTGCCGGATCTTTGCACCGTCCTAGATATGTACGAGTATAATAACCGAGTATAATATGGTTTAAAGAAACAACCGGAAACTACCAATCTGATTTGAAATATTATATAATAGATGCCCACATTCAACACAAAGGTTAGTAGCTATTGCCTATCCCGATTCTCACAACGCGTTTAAAACCACGGGGCATTGCTAGTTCATAATAGACAAGAACAATGCTTTACTCGTAATAGAATAAGTAAGTAAATCAAGTTAAGCGAAATAACCTCCAACCAGATTTCTTGAATAGCTAAATTACCAAATAGGTCTTTAAGTATGAATAAACATTGTGATATCATGAGCCGATTCATTTGATACATAACCAACTTACTGGGAGATGTGTTTATCTATGTATACGCAACCAGAATACGTCGCAGACATTTTGACGCCGAGATCCAAAGACTCGATGGCGCCAAAGCTCTCGAGATACCCGACCTAACTACTGCGCAAGCTGTGGTCAAGTTCAACGACCTATATATTCAGTAGCGAGTAGAAAAAATATAAGGAAATAATATTTTATCCTGACTCCAGCGGAAAGCGTTCAATTAATTTCGGATTTTCTAACAACTGAAGGTTTGAAGGGAATAAGAAAGTACATTGATAGACCTCATACAAAGTTGTCTGGTTCTTGAATGCGACAAAAAGCTAAGTCACTGATTACACAACGTTACACTTTTTAGGGTGACTCACCGCCGTAAGCTACTTAATTTTCAGCCGGCATTTGAAACAAAAGGACCGAAATATGTGACTGCTTTTCAAAAAGACTAAGATACTTATCGGTTTACGGAAATAAAGTGTTGCGGGCCCGGTATTTATTGCTAATTCAACTCTCAAGACAAGTCGTCTAATTTGACAAGAACCAGTGAAATCTATTGGGTTATTTTAGGTAAGATAAGTTGCTTTTGGGTGTATTTATACAATAAAGAATATGAAAAGGAATGAATGAAATCGCTTAACAATTGACGGAGATATCACGTAAAATATAATAATAGGGTTGAATGAAGGAATTTACTTTTTTGGTAACGGCAAACACGAACCTATGACCACAGCAAAGGACTGAAACGTCGAGTCGGCTGCGACCGCATATGATTTTATGGAACAAAACAACTGTTTTTATTCTCGTCAGTGATACACGTTCAAATATTTACATATTGAATGCGGTCCTTTCGGAATAGGGTTTAGAGCGCAAGATTGTCAGAATTTTATAGCGCAATCTTTGTAAAAGTATGTAATTTCTATTTGTGTACAAATATACTCTTTTAGATATTCACCCTCTTGGTAGAAACGTAACTCGACGGTCGCAGGTGACTTGGTAGTTTTAAAAAGTCTTCCTAGGAAGGAAGTCTGCTCTGTTTAGGCGCTTGACATGGTTACAGTCCTCGCACTAGATTAACTATGAGGGAAAATGTAGACGCAACAACAAAATAATTATATTTCGGCTAAGTTATGTTAACTTATCCCACTGTTAAGCAACGAGCAGCTCTAACTGAGCGATACTACCACGAAGCTAATACAAAGTAGTAGTTTCAAGGCTACTACTCTTGATACGTTAAATTGTCGGTCCTGGTTGTTTTATCGTCAGACCATGTAAAACGCCTTGAGGCGGTCTAAAAACCTCGACACTAGGGTTACTTCGACCCTAACCTACTCAAAGTTACTCTACCATTTGATTATGATCGACCGCCAATAGTTCTCAGAATACCTACATACATTGATCTTATTACCCGCATTCAAATACAAAGGAGGTCTCAACTCGCCCGAACCTTTCTTGAACAATCAGATTGAAACAATATACCACCTTCACCCAAGCCACCGTTACTTACCAAACAACAGCTTAGTACTATTTCGCTACCATTTAATTTTTGAGCAAATTACACATAAAACAAAAGCGTAGGTAAAGTTTGCTGATACTCACCCGTGTGAACGTATACGTTCAACTTTGTTTGGGCGTTTGGAAAACTTGAAAAGCCTCTAGACACGTTGAAATTTCATTTTTAGTGGTTTCGCCCGAGGATATTCAGGTCCAAACACAGATATATCAGGATGAAGAGAATAAAATGTAATGTACTCTTCCGAGTGTGCGAGCTTTTTATTATGTAGTGTTTTTTGAATTATTTTTTGTTTATCTGCTGGCGTTGAAACCTCTGGTTTTACTCATACATACGGGATTATTGAGACATCATGAGAATTTTCTGATGAAAAGATGAAATATACTATTTAATAGCTTTCGCATTAAAATTAACTTTTTTGTTTGGCTACGTTAAGAGGTATCCTCACACTACTGGGTAAAATACGGGCCCGTTAAGCACGTAGGCTATTTCGTCCTCGTTAATATCGCGTCTAGAGCTGAGTGGAAGAAGTGAGGGCCTTTTCCCGACAGTGGGACATTAGGGCTTATAATAATATAATAATACCACCCGACTACTGAAAAAAGGTGATATGGGCCCATCTCTCGAGACCCTCGACACGTGCCCACCCACACCCATTTGGGCCGGGGTGGTTTTGATAAAGATTATTTTGGTGATGCCTCGGTAGTCTAGTGCAACTGCCAAGACTGGGGTCCCGGGTTCAATTCCCAAGTTGAACGAAAACATGTTTCCTAGTTTTCAAACATGGCTCGGGTTTGAGATCTCCAACCTGTAGTGGAAAACGTTGTTATAATGCTTTATTATAATCACTGTTCTAGTATTTTCGGTGAGATGAGAGGCCTTTACTTTACCCAGCAATGGGAAATTACAGGCTAATACAGTTTTATCGGTGGTGCCGGGAGTTTTATCGGTGGTATTACTCTCTCGGTCTCGTTTTAATTCGAACATGTTGCGTTCTATCGCCTAACACAGCTGAAGCATTTTTTATTTTGATCGTGCTCTGGAACTACCAGTCATTTAAAAAATATGATTATAGCAATATCCAAAAACAAAGTCGGAAGCTAATTTATACGGAGATCGAAAAGGAACAACCTATATGAAGACGACATACGGTCACCGTACCAGATTAGATAGACCTAATTCGGTGACCGCATTACGTAAACTTCCTAATGCAATAACGCAATAATACCTATTGAAGAAGAAAATGAATTGGGAAGCCGATAAAATAGTAGTTTATGCAACTGTCATATAAGGAAGGGTATTAAAACACGAGTGTGAGTTTATGAAACGAGCGCAGCGAGTTTCATAATAGTAACGAGTGTTTTAATACCCGTGTTATATGCAGTTGCATACACTACTTTATCTTCACTAATGCAATTAATCAAACAACAAGAGTAAAAGCTGACAATAGTTTTTCACGCGTACGTGTATTGTCATAGTGAACTTGCCGCCATTAAAATCTAACCAATGAGAGCGCAGCTGCGCGTAGGGCCAATCAGGAGCGAGCGAGATCTTACCAAAGAGTTTTGTGTATGTAAGTTTAGTAGTTTCGACGAAGTTTTCACGTATAACCCAACTGTTTTCAAAAGCTAGCCTAATATCAAAATTTTATACAACTAGTATGAGGATTTTGACATAAGGCTCGCCAGGTTAATTGGTCGCGTTATAATGATGTTATAATGAGATTTTACGATATCGATGTGGATATTATAACATCATGTGCAATTGCTTAAATTGAGTGTTTTAGTTGCCTGCGCTATAACAGTAGTAATTATAAGTCAAGTATTGGAAACATAAGTAGAATGTTACAACATTAGTGTAGATAAAAGACATTAAGCTAAATGTCATGATTCAGTTGTGCTAGACTGTCAATTGTTTCCGAATCGGATTAATTTTCCACCATCATAAATTCGTGATTTGAATCAAATGCTACAAAAATACCCTTGGCGCATTAAAACGGACCAAAGTGAGAATTCGATTCATTTCAATGGATAATTTTTATGACGTTATTTGAATTCAAGGTTTTTATTTTAAGCCTCGCTTCAACTAAGGAGTATTAAATCGGTTTATTTTTCTCTTCGTACCTAAGATATTTTTCTTAACTCATTTCTGTGAAACGGTTTTTATAATTTTTCATATTGAATTAATAACCTTTTCTAAGAAAATCAGCCTCTTTAGATACTTGGCAAAGAAGTTTAAAGTAATAATCTTATCTCACTTTTCAGGCTTATCATCACTACATAGTATAAAACAAAGTCGCGTCTGTTTGTCTTCTGTTTGTCTGTCTGTATGCTTAAATCTTTAAAATTACGCAACGGATTTTGATGCGGTTTTTTGTAATAGGTAGAGTGATTCAATAGGAAGGTTTTTATGTAAAAAAAATCCCGAAATTCCCACGGGAACGGGCACAACGCGGGTAAAACCGCGGGGCGCGGCTAGTAATTAATAAATTCTGTGACTAGATTGGCGTATAATATTTCAAATTAGAGTTTTCGTAAATATGTTACCAATCAAGACACAGTACTTGTTATACAATGTCTTGGCCTACATGGGCTGGTATGAAAACATGTTTTGTAGGAGCGGAAGGGACAACAAAATTTTTGTCAACAAAAGAAATTTGTTTTTACCCGTTGTTGAATGACAAAAGACAAAAGTGTCTTAAGACTGTTGATGTGACTATAGTGGGCTTAAACTCAGTAACCTACAGCTTTTCAACCGTTCTAATCAAACTTCCTTCGGGCTCCTTCGGTAAAAACAATTTTAATTAGTTGAAATTGCAGAAATTATGAGTGTTTTACAGTAAAAAAATATAAGCAAATAATTTAAATAGTTGTTTGTGGTATAGCAACTTTAAGGGCTATTTAGTATTACCTTTTTTTCCGAGTTTATGCGCTGTTTTGGCATAAGCATTACGCGTTACATTTCACGATTCTAAAAACCGGCCGTGTTTGTACTAGTCTATCTGCGCATAAACGCTAATAGCGTTCGTATAAAATGCTAGTCTGTAACCGCCCTTATAACCATTTAGTCCCTGTTTCAACAACTTCATTACAACCGAACATTATAGAAAACGAATTGATTTTTGAACATTTAAAATGTGTGATTCGCAATAAAAATAAATGATATTGTATTTCACAGCCCTTCTTTGTGACATGGCGCATGGCACGACAAGCTCAATGCTCACCCACGGTTGCCATCAAAATATATTTTTACGTTTTTCAGTCTTCCGTTGTTACTCCTTTTTTTCCACGAATCACCCAATAAATATCGAAAATCGAAGCTGGTTTGGATACATCGAAATGTGAATGAATGTTAGCAACAAGACCGCCAACTTCGTAATTAAATTTTAGCTTAAGTTAAAACAAATTGAGTAGAACGCTTATTACGCTGTGTAACAGAACGTGCGAACGCTGGATAACTTAATAGTTAATTTTAAAACGTCGAATACAGACGCTAGGAACTTCTTAACTGTGAAATAAGAAAATATTTTTAAAACTTTCAAACAAAACCGGGTTTTAACCAACAGAAAGGAAAGTTTTTCTGCGCTTTTACCTTTTTATGAATGTTCGATAATAACTTTGGTTATGATACGGCTTTGATTTAGGTATTTACTTGACAACTTTTAAATTATCTTTATGAAATTATGTCAGTGTTACTAGAGGTTAGTACCTTTGCTTCATTATTTTTTCTCTTTTCTATAAATCTCTTTTGTTGTTAGTCTATTTTTGTTGTGATTTCTCAAAACATTGTTTTTAAGGCGAGTCTATTTAAACAACATGAGGTAACTAGATACTCAGTTAATTATTTCTAATCCTTTACATTACCAGTATACAGTCTAATATAAAAAGAGCTTTGTATCTATCTTGTAAATAAAGGACATTCAAATGGGAAAGTCTTCTTAGTACTTCATAGTTTCTGAAGTCGGATAAAAACTAGCACATAGTTTGCTTATTACAAAATAACAAAAGTTAATAGACTGCATCCTTTATTATAAAGCGCCGGAGAAGCGGAGTGCGTCGTTATTGTTTTATTATCAAATCTTATTTGAATTGGAAAAATATGCGGTTTTGTATGTAATCAAATTATGAAATACGATTGATGCGGTTTTATTTAGTAATGATAAGATTGGCAATGATCTTTTTGGCTTGACTTACTATAAATGAGTTATTTAACATAAAATACTAAATAAATAACCCCCAGAATACGACTAAAAATGGAAGAAATTACAATTCCTGAAAGTCTAGTTTTATTGAATAGACATAGTTCGTATACAAGCAAACTTCCATAAGTTTTTTCCCAAACCACTTCTGGGGGTTGATTTTTCTAAAATGCTTTCAAGCTATAGCTTGAAGAACTCTAGCGCAAAACCGTAAGCTAGACCTCTCGGTTGCACTAACCATGACTCACTTTTATTGAGCGGATTATAAATGAGTTAAGTAGGTATAAGTTATCATTGCAGTATACACATCTGTGCAGTGACCTGGAAGGAACCAGAGGGGACTAATAATATTCTTATATAGGGGAGGAAAATGTGACTTATCTCACCCTTTGTCAGTGATAAGCGTATCATGACTTTGTAAAAAATATTTTAGCTTCATATTTTCTTTAAGATAAGCCGTTATCGTGTTTTGCTTAAAACAAAAGACGATAGATATCTAATGTCTGCCGGTGAATGTAAAGAGACTTTGAACTTAAAAACTACGTTTTAAGAAACCGACTTCAAATCTTATAAGCAAAAAATTACTCTATATTACTACATCTATACTATATACTATACATTACTACTCTATACTATACATAGTACTACTAAGGTTATTTATTATGAATTATATAACTAGTATTGTTATTTTTGGAGTCGAGAATCACGTAAGTCGAATGAGAAACCCCAGTAATTGGTTATATACAAAAAGGAAACAAAAAAATATGGAAACCTCGGGGCAATTAGTTTTGCCACTTTTTTTGGTAAATTTAATGCAACTAGTCTAGTAGTCCAATCGATATAGTGGTTATAGAGTGCGTGAGAGGGTACCTAAGCGATTTCTTCAGAAACGTATTCATGCTCAGGGAAACACAACAAGCAACTCCTGAAGAGCTTTCAAATGACATAGGTCATGTCACTGTTGAGCATTGGGACGGGCTCCATAGTTACCTGCCCGAAGTCCTTAATTTTTACATTTCTGGAGCGTGTAGTTCAATAACGGTTGGGAATATGGAAAAAGTGGATAGAAGTTATAGAGAATTTTATAAGCTTTCATTTCATCATTTCATCTCACGCACTCTGTACCCTCCTTTGAGTTGTTCTTTAATTGGACTATAGCAGCGCCCCGCGGTTTCATCTGCGTTGTACCAGTTCCCGCAAGAATTTCGCAAAAATAAATAGCCTATGTCCTTTCTCAGGCTCTGGGCCAATTGTGTATCAAATTTCATTCAAATCGGTTCAGTAGTTTTGGCGTGAAAGCGTAGAAGATAGAGTTACTTTCGCATTTATAATATTAGTTAGGATGACCACAATCGTTTAGAAACCTTAAATGTTCTGTACTTGATATGACAGGTATTTGAGACGTCGTCGCCCCGAAGGTCAGAGTAGGCCAAGAGATATTAATAGTCAAACTAGTTGTCAAACTAACTTAAGTTATCCGATGAATTAATTCACATTATTTTATGTAGTACTAGCCGCGCCCCGCGGTGTTACCCGCGGTGTATCGGTCCCCGCGGGAATTTCGGGATTAAATGTATCCCATGTATTATTCTGATGTATAACCTATATTACTGTAAAGTTCCATCCAAATCCGTCCAGTAGTTTTTTCGTGAAAGAGCAAAAAACATCCATTCATCCATACATACATCCATCCTCACAAACTTTCGCATTTATATTAGTAGGATTTTGATAACACTATGCAGATAAATTTGGTTCCATGATGGGAGATCTTTCTAAGAATCTATATACACGAAGTGCCTCAGGTTCAATCGAATTATAGTGATACTAGCAGCCCCCCCCCCGCGGTTTTTACCGCGTTCTGCCTGTTTTTGTTGGAATTTCTGGATGAAAAGTAGCCTATAACCTTCCCGTTGAACCTGGCTATCCATTACAAAAAGAATTATTCGAATCGGATTGGTAGTTTCTGAGATTAGCGCGTTCAAACAAACAAACAAACTCTGCAGGTTTATAATATTAGTATAGATAAGGCTTTATATCAATTAATAAATAAACATTAAAATATCACAAATAGACAACCTCAAATCCGACAAAAAGTATCGGACATTCGTTAAAGAATTTGATGTTCTAACGAATTAAACGTTACCATACATTTTTTTATACAACAAAAAATGGAATGCATACACTCATTTTACTATCCAGTATTTTTATTCTTTACTAGCAGCGCCCCGCGGTTTTACCCGCGTTGTGCCCGTTCCCGTGGTAATTTCGAGATAAAATGTAGCCTATAGCCTTCCTCGATAAATAGACTATCTAACAGTGAAAGAATTATTCAAATCGGTACTGAACCGATTTGAATAATTTTCTGAGATTAGCGCGTTTAAACAAACAAACAAACAAACAAAACAAACTCTTCAGCTTTATAATATTAGTATAGATTCAAAACTTTAATTAACTACACACAACTCTAATTCGAGTTCGTCATAACAACCATAGTAAAACCTAAGGCCCATGTACACATAATATCGAAAATATTTATGAATGTAACTTGTATTAACCTCGTTGCGTTACTTTGTTTCCTCTATCGAGGTATTTCAACCTTGTCGTACAGTAAAGCCGTATCAATGATTTGCCCTGTTTATCGTGACATAGTGGCATGTAAGTCGATTGTGGAAGACATTGGGGCTATAAATCTGAGGAACGATAAAATTGGTCCAAGTACTACTCTACGAAATCGGTACTAAACGGTGTGACTGCTTTCGGTACTATTGAGGAGTTCAGGTCGGGTCTGGGTTAAATATGTGGGTCTTGTTTGTTATTGATCTTCTTTCTGTGATGTCTAATGTCTTTTGGCTGTGTCGGATTTTGAGGCTGATTTAAAAAAATAATTGAAAACCTGGAAGACTTAGGTGTTATGGAGACCCCATTTTTCGGTTTCGATGGGATAGGGATTCTGCAATGCGTTGTTCTTTGGAATGAATAATCACGAAAAGATGAGTTGAATTCTGAATAGAAATAAAAAAATATATTTGCGTTTTAGAAGTTTAAAATTTAAATCCTTATTATTCAACCAACGTTTTCAACCAACATCTATAATTTGTCTTGATTTATTCAGTTCACCAACAATTGGACTTGAACGAAAAGCATTTTAGAACAAATGCAGTTCAGACGAAATGGCACTCCAAAACCGTTTAACGAACTTATTGGACCAACGTCTAACAAATCGTTAAAAACACAAAACCAACCCAATACTTCTAATATTCTCATTTCGGTAACAGCTCCAATAAGTGCCGAAAGCAAAGAAAATCCTCGAATACAAATGCAAACACCCAAATACAATTTGCTTCATCACATCCCATTCAACCCTTCGAACTGCCTAGTCCCTTTTGCAACTGTGGCAACACAAGCAACTGCACTACATCTTATCTCGGTAACGAGATTCCTTAATTTAGACACAAGGAATGTGAACCACGAGTCCCTAGGCGACTTAATTACGTAACTGGTTGACTTTACCGTGTATGATTTTGTAATGATCTGTGAAGGGGTAGATTAATCTTTTGTTTATATTTACACTAGCAGCGCCCCGCGGTTTTACCCACGTTGTGCTCGTTCCCGTGGGAATTTCGGGAATTTTTTTACATAAAAACCTTCCTCTTGAATCACTCTACCTATTACAAAAAACCGCATCAAAATCCGTTGCGTAATTTTAAAGATTTAGGCATACAGACAGACAAACAGTGTGACAGACACGAAAAAGAGACGACTTTATTTTATACTATGTAGTGAAGTTGTAGAGTGTCAGAGTATTAAATTTTGGCAGGTGAAGTGAGTTACATTATTGATCGAAAAAATACTGCAAACAAACTATACTATACCTATACTAATAAATAACTGCTTTCCAAGAAATAAAGGAAGTTGTTGTCTTACATATTAAATATTTACACAACAAATAGGCCTGAAAATCAATGGAAAATAATAAATTGATTGTTCGTGATATGACATTTATGTGCCATATATGTACATACATAATATGTTATATATATTGGCGTATCGTTTCGACCTTAGACCTAACAATAACACAAGATAGAGTACAGTACAGTAAAGTGAAGCTAGTTGTGAATACCCTGCAGATATGCACAGTACTTCATGGCTTAGTAGTCGATTCGCCCGAATTTAACTCGCCCGAAACGTGCCAATCGACACCTTTGAAAAATATTATTTTTTTAGTAGGCGATTCGCCCGAAGTTAATTTGTTGGCGGGCGAATCGACACCTCCAAAAATATGTAGTAGGCTATTCGCACACATTTTATTTTAAAGAATAAAAAAATTAAAGTACAGTCGTACACAGCCGTCACTGAAATAAAACAAAAAATAATCGAAGTTTAAATAACAGGTATTTACTTAAAAGTAAGAAAAATGTGTAATAATTATGACTTAAAACGTGGCATATCTACATGCTTATATAGAGCAAGACAGCAATATTCCCCTAATAAAAGAAAAAATGAAAGAGAAAGCTCTATATGCTATCACGCTCACTCGCGTTGGTCACGGACGTTTGTGTTCTAAGATTAACTGTAGATACTATGCGTGCCTAGTCGATAATTTAAGATTATATTGTGATGTGACACAATGTGGTGTGCTGGCAGGAAATCAAAGTAATATGCAGACGAAAAGCATGTCAGTAATACAATTGTTATTATTAACTGTTATATAAATATAAATATTAATGCCTTTATTCTGACTGATTGAGAATTGCGAAAAATTAACACATTCAGTGCCGACGACTCACCTGGCGAGTCGACTTAAATTTCGTTCATGTGCTGGCGACTCGCCTGGCGAGTCAATGTTTTTCGCCAATATTTCCAAAATTAGTCCATATTTTCTACTAAAAAACCAAAACGTGTTTTATAATTTAAGAAAAAAATACATTCAACAATGCCTTGAGAGAATAAGACGACAAAAAAGAATTGAAGACATCTTATGGCAATTTAATCGCGGTGAAATTACTATACAGCTTTGTATCGAAAAATTACGTAATTAGTTTGCTGGTAATATTGTATACTCTTAATTTTTTTAATGTTATAAGGTAACGGTGATTTTGATTTTAACGAATTTGACGAATTTTAACCTGTTATTTACGAATTAGAAGTAAGCATTATATTATTGTTATACCTTGATTTATTATTGTTGATTTGTTCGTTTTAAGTACATAAGAGCTTATAGGTATTGTAAAATCTGTGATTAAAATTGTGATTATAGTTATAGTTCTAGTTTTATGATATTTTATTGTGATAAGAAAACTGTGATTTATACATATTTTAATTTAATAAAGATATTTTTAATTAGTTTGTGTTTTTATTTTGTTTTTAAGATATTTGACCCTTACTACTTCTGTACTCACGTATACTTTATTTTAACTGTATTTCATAAAACACAATATGTGTGCGAATAGCCTACTACATATTTTTGGAGGTGTCGATTCGCCCGCCAACAAATTAACTTCGGGCGAATCGCCTACTAAAAAAATAATATTTTTCAAAGGTGTCGATTGGCACGTTTCGGGCGAGTTAAATTCGGGCGAATCGACTACTAAGCCTACTTCATTGACACCTCAATGCAGACTAAATAAAAACAATGTGTAATTTTACTTTGATGTAATTGTGTGCGTTTAGTAATATCTATGATCTGTACAAATTAGTCAACAATGATGTTGAATTGATCTTTGCTCAGAAGTGGGACAGTATAAGTTGAAAAAATAATAATGCAGAATTATTTTTTCTATACTGGTTTAACGCTACTAATTTTGGATTTAAACTTATTATTTCCACACAGATGCGAGCGTCGATATAACATCGCGAGCGCTATAGGCAATTAACTCAATGAGTTATAAACAGGGTGACCAAGATCTTACAAGATTGTTTGTCTTCGATGAGAGAGATGTCTTTTTATATTTTTTATGTCTTAGAATATTTTGGACCTCCTTACCTAAATAAGGAAAGATATAAGTAGATACTTCTGGTGTTGTTTCTTAAAAAAGTGTCTGTTATGATAGCTTTGCTCCAATTTTGCCCAGCTGAGGGACATTATAGGCTAATACTTTACTTTTTTTCTCTTTATTTAGGTGCGGTTTCTCCTCTTGCCCTTTTAATTCAATAGTAGGCCAGACCACAGCGCTCGCTGAAACATGGTAGCAATTAAATTCAGCGATCCATATAATTAGCACAAGCGCTTAGCATTGCAATTTACTCTTGCATTTTAAACAATATACATCGTCGAGTCAAAGAGTAGCTCTCGCACTAGGCTCTGGCAGGATGCTATTCGTCATCCAAACGTATTGTAGGACTAAAACTAGGATTTTTTTAATTTTTGAGCTGTCTTTACGTTTATGCTTGTTTTAGCTAGACGGTGTTGCAACGGTGCCTTATTCAATTGTTTTTATTTATACAAAGCAAAATCGCAGCCGTCGAGTTCAAAACATCGTAATTAAAAGCACTCTGAAAGCCCTATTATAAGATATTAAGATTATATGCCAGGTGAGCAATTTGTTGATATTGGAATTAGGGTAGCAATATTCTCCGCTTAGTTTGTTTTTATTTCTCCTTCTCACTATACTGTACTGATATCTTCAGTGAGCTTTATTATGCAGTTGGTTTTATACGCCGTCGCTTTCATTGAGTACCTCAATTCATATTGATTTTAAACGAACATTATAGTATAAACACTACAAAAACGTTACATTTATTCAATCTACACCCTATTTTCAGTGCTGAAAGACAGTGCTAGTGCGAAGTGAACGACGATCAATTGAAAGCGCGACCGGCGGGTATCAATTATAATTATTGTGAAAGTGTGCTCACGTGCCCTACCTATGCGGCGCGAAAGAACATTATACACGGCTACACGAGGCTCAGGCGACCGAGTAAAATGGATGCAAACATATCCCATATATTATGTCCAGAACATCCCTTATTTTTATTTATTTATTTGGCACAGAAACAACATATTAATCATACTTATAATTAAACTTATAAATAGGAAAACAATCGTGAATTTGTACATCAATTATAACTGTGCACAGCATTGAAATACACACACTCACTTTAGGTAAGATTATGATTTAAGTGTACTTCACGGTTTTGGAGCTAACTAGGGTCTTACTGAAGATTTATATTTACCAAAGATGTCGAAGAAAATATCTAAACTTTTGTTATGTTCATTACATAATGCGCACATTCGTGGTATGAGAGGTTAAATTATTCGAGCTATGAGAGGTTACATTATTCGAGGAAGAGGGTATTGTGTACAAATGTTTTTTACAGTTTGGTCTACTGGGCGCTTTCAGTGAAATATGTCTGATGATAGTCGTATCCATCTGAGAATTCAGTACTTTATATAGGGTTATTAAATCACTTACTTTTCGTCTTATTTCCAATGAGTCCAGGTTATATTTGTCCTAATTTACCAGTCAAATGATTAAAAAATCTCTTTTGTATAGATTCTACTCTATTAATATGAATTGAATAGAAAGGTGACCATATTGCGCTACAATACTCAAGTATACTTCGCACTAGGGAAGTATAGAGAGTTAGCAGACTAGCCGATTGCTTAAAAGGTCTCGCAGTTATATTGATAAATCCTAGGGGTTTTTTGGCTTTCAGTACTATGGATTAATAATGTGATCTGAAAGAAAGTTTTTAATCCAGCAAAACCCCAAGATCTTTTACGACTGAAACTCGTTGTAGGACAGAATTATTTATGAAATATTTGTATGTGATAGGTTTAGTTTTTTTAGTGAAAATGATGGGGTGACATTTATTGACATTTAAGGCCATATGATTGTTCTTAAACCATTCATATAATGTATTTTAATTTTTTATATAAGAAACTAGCAGCGTCCCGCGGTTTTACTCGCGTTGTACCCGTTCCCGTGGGAATTTTAGGATGAAAAGTAGCCTATAACCTTCCTGTTAAATGTGGCTATCTATTACAAAAATATTTTTTCAAATCGATCCAGTATTTCCTGAGATTAGCGCGTTAAAACAAACAAAGAAACTCTGCAGTTTCATAATATTAGTATTGATATCAAATTAAGTAATTTAAGTACCTAGATATAAGAACCTTTCTTTCTTAAATCTCCTTAAAGCCCCAAGGTTGGTCACTAACCTACTGTTGGAAGTTTAAGAAAGGTTTCTTACTAACAATTGAAACAACCGGGAGAGACTTTATATGTTTTCAATCTAATATTCACATGCTTAAAATATGTTTGATAAACCAACCAAGTCTGACCAAATGACGTGTGATATACATTAAAATTATTCATACGTATTACTTATAATGATTCGCTTATGAGCTTAGCATTAAATAACACTAAAATACTAAACTGGAGATCCGTTATTCATTATAGTAAAATGTTTAGTTCAAAATATTCATTTACGAATGTTTCAACCTACATTCTAATGGGGAAACTAGAAACAGAGTTTTAATAGTAATGGTCATAGGATATTCCAGGAATGTCATTAGACATTCGTTTGTTTGTTGTAGTGCACCAAATCTGTTTGCGCTAGAGTTCGAAGTTTAAAAAACGAAAAGTTAGATTCGTGGTTTGATTCTACTTTTTCCGCTTCACTACATAGTCACTACTTATTATAAAATAAAGTCGTCTCTGTTTCGTGTCTGTTTGTCTGTATGCTTAAATCTTTAAAATTACGCAACGGATTTTGATGCGGTTTTTTGTAATAGGTAGAGTGATACAAGAGGAAGGTTTTTATGTAAAAAAAATCCCAAAATTCCCACGGGAACGGGCACAACGCGGGTAAAACCGCGGGGCGCTGCTAGTTATTAATAAACGAGTTGTAACTAAAACACTGTTATACTGTGTTTTGTCTCTTTTGCTCATCGGAAAATTGCTTATGTCAGAAAGTGACAAACCATTTGATAGCTAAAAGAAATATTATAGCTGCGAAGTACAGTAAAAAATGTAATACTACATTATATGTGCGGTGTATACACAATAACATGTGGGTTTAGAACTTTATTGTTAAGTTTCAGTTAGGATGTGCATGAAGTATTTGTACACCAAATTATATTAACAAACCCAACTTCATTTTTCTTTTGACAATGTTTCGACCGGCTGACAATCTTTGAATTTATATTTTTCTAAGTATTGATCAGGGGCCTTTGCTTAGCAATGGGACATTACATTCCAGTACTTTACTTTTACGGTTAGCGGTTTAATGGCACAACGTCTATATGCCAATGACACCGATAGGCGTTGCTAATGAATAAAGAAAATACGTTCCTAGGGAATGTTCCTGCGAGCGTTGTTAAATAAGGATACTACGGACGGTCGAATCTTTAGTTTTTTATCGACTACATCTAATTTTCGTTCCGTAAGACCAGTCTTTTTCAATTATCTAACAGTCCCATCCGTGAACAAGGAATGAGCGATAAATTACATTCGTTCTTTTCTTATAGGTTAGTGGTTAAATGCCCATTATTAAGTCCAAAAATATATGTCTGCTGCAGTTATAATGCATCATGACACAGTAAAAAAAAATGTTCGGTGTTTGCGTATCGCGGAACTTAAACTTATTTCAATCTACTTTGGTGGAGAGTCATGTTCACACTACGATGTCGGCCAACCCCAACATCTAATTAGAGAAGTGTTTGAATAGTCAGTAGAAACAATGATAAACACCCGTGAAACGAATTCAAAAACAACTAAAAAACCGGCCAAGTGCGAGTCGGACTCACGCACGGCGGGTTCCGTACTTTAAAAAAACGGCAAAAAATCACGTTTGTTGTATGGGAGCCCCCCCTTGAATATTTGTTTTATTTTATTTTTAGTATTTGTTAATATAGCGGCAATAGAAATACATCATCTGTGAAAATTTCAACTGTCTAGCTATCACTGTTCTTCAGATACAGCCTAGTGGCAGACGGACGGACGGACAGCAAAGTCTCAGTAATAGGGTCCCGTTACCCTTTAGGTACGGAACCCTAAAAATGAGATAAAATCCTGAACACTAATTAATTAAAGTCAATTAGAACAGTGTAGTTAAACCCACAATAACCATTGTTTAGTACTTAAATCTGTTTGTCTGATTTTCAGGCTCAGAGCTGAAACAACCTGAGTAAATATTTAAAAGATTTCGTAGACAGGTGAACCCCACAAAACATTATTTTTTCATTTACTACACAAAACATTTTTTTAATTGTTTGGGGTTTTTCTTTCGTTGGGTTTTCCTACGCCGGAGTCCCGCTTACACAAGTGATTTTAATTATGTTTTCAGTATATATCCCAGTAAGTTTGTAATTAACTATTGAAAGTTATTTCAGGGTTGAGATCACCCGGAGAAGGCTCGCGTAGTGATTACACCTCGACCTTACCTCACGCATAAAGAACCCAGTCAAGCATGTTGATAAGCATGTTTTAAAGCATGCATGTAAAATAAATTAGGCATGCATATAAATATTTTAATGTTCTACAAAAAGGGGAGCAATGAAGGTAAGTTTAGGTGTGCAATACATAGACCCGAAACACGGTTAATCAATATAAAGTATCAACCTATAATTGCTTAATTTACCGTAATTGAGCTCAGTAAAATATTAACCGTCAGCAATCGGCTCTCCAACCATACGTTTCATTGTATCAAAATTTGAAAAAAATAGTTTAATTTGAATCATCAATGGGCATTGTAAATTTGTAAATAAAATCTGGTTAATGTAGAAGCCGTTTTCATCTACCTGTGTTTCGAAAGATGAATAGAACAATTGAAATGTGATCAGAAGCATAATATATTCGATACCCTAAACTCTACCATTTATGGTAGAGTTTAGGGTATCGAACTGTGATTAAATAAGAATTTTTAGGGAAATTTTTGCACATTGGCAACGTTGATTATGTGATGTGCAGTTGGCAGTCGCGGCATGAAGCCAGAATCAAATTATCGACCGCAGACAGCACTGCGGACGACTGCGACTGCACTGCTGCCTGCTGTCTGCGGTCTGCTGCTGCAGTCAAACCGACGTGTATCGTTCCGTGTTTGGTAGTATACCGCAACCGGAAGCGGCTTACAAACATTGATCATAAAAAATGGTGTCTCTGTGCATTCGTTGTGCTGACTGTAATATACGTGACCCGCTTGCGGTTGCGGTCTACGATCCAAATTGAATTTTCGCCTTTCACAAATAGAAAACATTTTCCGTTGCCAAATTCAGCATAAAGTCTTCATTATATTACCATCGTCATGTTATTGTCCATGTTACGTTAAACTGACTGCTGGTTCGCAGTAACCGTTAAATAAAATGCAGTAGCAACGTCCACTTCTTTTTAAGCTGAAACTCCATCGAAGCGGAAACACAATGTAAACCAGCTTACGCGTAGATTAACGAAACGAACTCAACGTATGACGTCATCGGCAATATTGAAGTTTCCAGAATATCATAACACTGTCACTTTAATACTAATTAGTAAAATAGTTCACGTGCGTACGTTGCGTACATTTCCGATGGTGGATGCAATATTAATCGGTTTAATATGGATTGCAAATACTCGTAGATAGCTAAGATCACTTGTAGTACGCCCCTAGAGCAGTTTGACTTAGCAATTACTGCAACACACATAATTAGATCGGCGAATAAATAATATTCATCAACAATGTTTATTTCACTCGCAATGACTATTAAGATTTCGATAAAGTCGTTTAGAAATACATAAACTAAAGCCGCGCAATACGAACGTTTCAATAAAAGTATATAATATTTACCGAGTCTGGTTGATCAAATTTTAACATGCAAAGACAAGATTTTGACGAAATTGCATGTTTGATGTTAGTCTTCGTCGAAAACTTGAAACTTGAAGCTCACTGTGTTCGTCCGACGTACTTATTTATGTAACCTACCTTAACGTGGTAGTTTGTTTGTAACAAAACCGTACAACCGAAGCGAACTTTTAAGAACTTTATCGTTTAAACATAGAAGCATAGAAGAATTTCATGGGAAGATTAGATACTAAACTAATGCAGTATTTGCTTTACGTCATGATATAAAGGCTAACGAATTCTATTCTTTCATCGTAACAAAAGTATAATATTTCTTTTGGAATGACGTACGAGCTTTGATATACAGTTTTTGGCAACGATATCCGATATTTTGAAGAAAACATTTTCTACATAGGAGTCTGATTCAAATCATCAATAAGTCGGCGAAACTGAAAGAAACTCGTCTACGTGTTTGGCGCGATGGAAAACTACTCCGGTACATAAAGGCCCGACATCCCTGACTCAGCTATTTTTTAGTAGAACATTGCACTACTAATATACAGTATACATGTGTTGAGGAAACTTTCTTTATCTGTAGTAGTGTGCACATTAAGGCCATTTCTTTTTACTGCGGTTTAAAATTGCTCTTATTTTTTGAAAATCGGATACATTCCGGCAAATGCCAATAATCTGCAGCACACTATGCACTATTATGCGACAAAAAGACTTCTAAGCGGCGACATCTTTAATTAACGATTTATAGTAATTTTGTTTATGTTATTTAGTTTTGTGTTTGATAATTGTGTTTGTTAACTTACTTTATTTAGTATCTAGTATTTTATTAGCTAAGCTTTGATTTTATTTTGTTTTTACTCGTGGGCGTCTATAATTGGCTTAAGTGTATTGTGTAATGTTCCATATTATGTTATCTATCAAGCTGTTGATGCTCCAAAATATTAATAAAATAAAAAAAATTAAATAAAATTACATAAGTAAAAAAAGGATTTTTAAAGGGTTAGTTGGGAAAACAAATACATCAGTATTTTTATTGTCTTTAAGACAATGACATGCAAGCGTGATATTCGTGATTTAAAAGTCACTATCAATTTCCCGTTTTGGCAGTAAATATGTACGATGTCCAAAATAACTCAAAATAACATTTTATATAAAGTCGCTTTTGGGTTAAGCTGCGCGTTCGTCGTAGGCTGCAGTGTGGTACCGACACTATGGTTGCGGCACCAAGCCTCTGATTGGCTGCCACCTGACAGCAGTACGCGACAGACAGTTCTAATTGGCTGTAACCTATCAGAAATACTATACACAATAAAACACATAGTTCTGATTGCTGCAGTTTGACAGTTGAAGGCGACAATTTCTCTTTGATAAGCAGAAACCGAGAAGTTTATATCACGAATTTTGGAAAATATATGTACCAACATCTAACACCGGTCATGCCAGTGAATTTCTTATTATTTGAATGGCGATGATAATAGGATTGGATTATAGATTTTTATGGAGAAGTTTTAAGCAGCAATCAGAACTATATGCTGTCAGGCTGTAGCCTATTAGAGATTTCCTGCCGCAGCCACAATTCCGCCTTCGAACAACGTGCACCTTTAAAATGAATTCGCCTATCGATAACGAGTAACCTGTATTTATATTATGTGTATATTTATATCAGCCACTTGTGGTGTAATTACGTAAAATCGTTCGCTGCTTGCAACCCGACAACAATGTAAATAATGCAGTAGTTGACCGCATTCGGCAAGTGATAACAGCTGTCACATAATCCGTTTTTCTCAGATGGCCAGTCTAGTTTGAATACGATGTAAATTTAAAATTGGAATGCTGGCTTCTGTATTGCAAACAAACAGTTGAAGCAAATTTGAAGTTATTAATATTGTTATATCACAAGAATAATATGCTATTGTCACAGCAGTTTGACAGTCTTATGACCGTCCTGCAAAACGAACATTATATGATAAATACTGTGAGTTGATTGGTAGAAAAGAAAATAAAAGTATTAGCCCGTAAATTCCCACCGCTAAGGCCTCATCACACCGAAGATCAGCACAGTGAAGATATATAATCTGGTCTAATGCGGTTTGCTGATCTAAAACCCGAGCCATGTTTAAAAAGTAGGAAACATGTTTTCGCTTTTTAAGCCAGGGCCTCAGTCTTGGCTGGCGAGTGATTATGTGCACTAGACCAGAAAGTAGAGACGTAGAAAATTAAAAATCGAGATTTCTGTCAAAGTACATGGGGGGTGGTCTATGAAAACATATTATGAAGGAACGTACTTTTTATCTGCTAACAAAAGACTGTTTTGCTCGTGTTGAATTCGCATTTACAGAATGTTGTGACAGGCCCATCGGCACAATGGCATGTGCGAGCGGGGTTGCGGTTTCGATTACCGTCCGGAGTAAACAATTTGTGTAGACATAGTTATTGGCCACGTCGTCTGGGTATCAATTATATATCCATGTCAAGAATTTGTGTATTACATACACAAATGTAAATGTGTAATACTCGTACATACACAAATTCTTGACATGGATATTAATATATTCTCTGATATTAATATATCAGTAGCTAGATTCCTTAATACGATCTTAGACCTTAGTTTGAGTCTAATTTACCGTGTATGAATGTGTCTAGGTGTGTTTATTTATTTACTTTAGTGGATGCTCTTAGTCAAAATTCCAAAGCTGAAATTGGGTCGGTAGTAAACGCCCACCTAAAGTGTCTCTATCCATCTTGAATAGCAATTATATACGTTAATACGATAGTTCTGGCCGTTGTGTCGTCGTAGAATCGAACCCTCTTCAGAATAAAACGTCACTTGTAAGCGACCAAAATTGGGAGTGAATATTGAATAGCATTAGTTAGAACTATGCCTTGTTTTGGGACCTAACAAATTTTGAATTCGTAACCCCCAACAGTGTAGGCGCTCTCATTAACCATTATACCAACGGGGTTGCCACGATCACGATGTTATTACTGCCGCAAAGGCATCTATTAAATTGACATTTAACTAATTGATGTAATTTTTCAGACATTACATGTCATCACACATTGAATCTGTATTATGGATAGGAAGTGTTTAACATCTCTGAGTATAGGCGTTAGAAGCAAAATAGTTTGGGGTGGTACTCGTAAAACACGACCCCGAATTTAAATCACTAAAACAAATGCAAAGCGATATTGTTTTTCTCTGCTTAATCACTTATGCAGTGCGAAGCAATTAAAAAGACAATTTAGTGCTGTTTAGGAAGCAATCATCGAAGTTTCGAGAAGGTTAGTGACCAACCCTGGTGTAAGTAATGGGTATTATAAATGGCTCTAACAGTATTCATTTGTATCTATACGAGTGTATACATTCCGCTAGCAAATATAACATAAAAATTCTACGGAGAAAACGAACTAAAAATAATGCCTGTGAAATCTTAGAGAGAATTCAATATAGTAAGAGATAAGTGGTTATCTTTGAATAACAAACGCTGTTATCTTTATTTGCAAAATAGATTTTACGTGAACTACCTAAGGGATGATTTTACATGGCAAGCAGATCGGAAGTGTAACATCCAAGTTTATATTTATTGGCTTTAGTTATTTTATAGAACAAATGTAATGGAATAATGTTGTTGATTGTCGAGATGATTTTGAATATCATGTTGTATCGACATTGATTGACGTAAATGTTAGTAAAGTCCTTTGCAATAACAGAAATATTAAAAGAACTTTGATTTTAATAAGGTTTTAACTATGCTTAACATTTTTATGGGAATTCCTGTACATATAAAAATAATATTATAATAAACATAAATATTTACAAACTTAGCTCTTAGCCCGTATTTTGGGAATCGTAACTAACCGATACTACAATATCTCGTAGTATGTAATTACAGGATTACATTGTTCGGTAAAAATAATTATATGTATACTGAATCATACAGTCATCATCTCCTACATTGGTTATAGACCTGGGTCCAAACGGACCCACTAAAAGATCACTCATATTTTACTAGCAGCGCCCCGCTGGTTTACCAGCGCTAAGCCCATCCCCTTAAGAATTTCGGGATGAAATATAACCTATAACTTTTCCGATGAATTTGGCTATCGATTACAAAAATAATGATTCGAATCGAATGGATAGTTTCGGAGATTAGTGCGTTCAAACAAACAATTAATTATAAATGAAATTAAGTTAATAGGTTCTCCTATGCACTGATATCTAAGTAGCGCTCGTGGCGTAGTTTAAATATGCGATGTTAGCTCTTTGCGATTGTTAAGCAACGGCTCTACTTGGATGGGTGGCCGATAGTGACATTTCTATCTGAGCGCTACGGTGCTTTGAAAGACACGTAAAATTGTAGGTCTCGGTTGTTTAAATATTTAGAAAATGTGGGAGGTCTTTAAGTGGTCTAAAAACTTCGACACCAGGTTAGCCTACTCGAATTTACTTAGGTACTTTTACTGAAATCTTCCGTGAGCTGAGAGGCATTTACTTTGAGTTTAGATTGACAGTTGATTTTAATTTTTAATAGATTATTTAAAATAATAATTATGAAAAATGTTTATGACGGGTTCCTTTGCTGTTAACTAACTGAATACCTTACTATAATGAAAACTAGCCTATTGTAAAACCTTCAGCTATGATAATCATATCAATTAAAAGTATTAAGTAACAAATTACAGTTAATATTCAATAAACCGTAACCTTAATAATACAATATCACTTAACTGATCTGTAATTAATATAAAATACAATATAATTACCTTAACTTTTTAATTAGTTTACCAACACAAGCCCAAGACAATTACACTAACAACTCTAATTTCGTTTATAGTGTGGACATAACTATAATTTTGTTTCGCGACGGCGTTAACGCGATGTACCTGTTGTTTTGAGGTTATGAAAAAACGCGGTACTTTTAAGCGGGAAAAATGTAAGATGGCCGCCAAACGAGCGTCAGTCGGCGACATCGTTTGTTTACTGGATAACAATATCGCTGGAAGTATGGTGGTCATAAGTTGGCGCATGCGTACACATGGGATACATAGTTGCCTATTGAGATTATGTCTGCCAAACCTATAGGAATTTAAATTATTTACTTGATACTTAGCTTAACAAGTTAAAGTGAAGTAAACTTGAAATTGGTTTACCTGTCACGTGGGTGGAGCCGGTTTTTATAGTTAACACATATTGACAGCTAATGAAGTTGTTAATTGTTCGTTAAATATTAGGTAGTTACATACGAGTAGCTAGAGATGCAAGACTAGTATATTAAGTGACGTTTATCCACCAGGCTTTCTTTACAATTTTCAAGACATTATTAGAGCTAAGAAGCGAACTCAAGGAAGGGGCGATCACGAGAGACTTCGCATTAGGTGCCCCCCCAAATCTATTCGACCCCCTTAAATCGATGGCTGGATGCCCTGGCAGCAGTACAATGAATAGCAAGGGTTTCAAGTGTTTGAGTTGGCTTCTATTAAGTCTATTAGGTCCAGAGGTCAACAGCCAGGATATTAAATATAAAACCAGTAGGTATCAAGACATGGGATGGTCACACTCTAATTATATAAATTACCATGGGAAGGTTATCCAAACACCATAACGATGTTTGGGCCTTCATACCAAAACAGCTATACAAACATAATTTGCAAAGATCTTTTATGTCTTAAACTAAGTAATTTTTTAGCTACCTAATAATGATAATACCATTTTGCGCCAAATACTCTTGGTACATTGCCATGCTGTGGAATTTAGCAGATGAATTCTCGAGAGTATTTGACAAAATAACTCAAATGTATATTTAGACTATAAAGGAATACTGGTCGTAGTAGGCATATAAGAATGTTTCACCAGAGTTCTTGAAAAGCAATGTCTTGATACTCAATGAAGTATAATAAATAATATATATTAGCACATTTCTGGTGAAAAGACACCCATTGGCATTATGAAACTCATTAGCAAGTTGAAGGAAGCTACAATAAAATCAATGAAGTACTCTGCGAAGAACACTCTATTAGGTATTGGCGAAATGGCAGTTTCCTTTAGATGTGACGTGATAAATGAAGAACGAATAAATAAGCGTTTACTCTATAGGTAGGTACGGAGCTTTCTATACTTTGCTTATACTAATTTTTCTCTAAAACATTTTTCATTAAAAAATCTCCATTTACATTCGAACATTTACTTAAACTCTTTTGAAAGCGCCTACTAAAAACAAACACAGAAAAGTAATTACTGACAAACTATCTGACTTTCACAAAGCGTAGTAACGTACCAAACTCATAAGTGGGGGGGCTTCAGACCTTCAGACTTATTTAAAAAGGAAACTGCATAAAACGGAACTCAATATTGCGAGTACCTTTACGAATTTCATATATAAGTGTCAACACAAATCCCGAGACCAACTATTGAAGCTCAAATATTGAATCCCGGCAAGTAGGTAGTTATAAAATCTCTAATTCAATTCTGTCAAAAGTGAGATAGCTGAGAAAGCTCTGAAACCCTTTTTTGTTTTCGTACAGCTCGAATAGGGCATGAGTTAGATAACGTTCTGTTTTACGCTCTATTTATGCGTACCTAAGCCTAACTGTTTTGTTGTTAAATTATATATCTGATTATGGTCACGGTGGGTTAGAACAGTGGTTATTACCTAGGGTTAGGTTTATACTTTTACCTTCGGTCTATTGTGATGGTCGTGATGTTTATAGGTTTGCGTAGGTACTTGTAGGCAGTGCCTTGCCTCGGCTTCACGGCTTTGTCCAAGTTTTTCGGATTAAAAAGTTGCATGAGCATGATCATAGTTATCAACAACTAGCAGTGCCTCGCGGTTTTATCACCCCGGTTGTACCCGTTCCCGTGGGAATTTCAGGATGAAAAGAAGCCTATAACCTTCCCGTTGAATGTGGCTATCTATTATAAAAACAATTATTCAAATAGGACGGATCATTCCCGAGATTAGCTCAAACATACAAACAAACAAACAAACTTGCAAATTTTACCTCTTTATATTAATAGTAGATAGTAGATATAGAAGTATAGATAAGTCTTAAGGAGACGAACCTTTTCTCACCATGACTGTACAAGTGTATATTGACACAGACAGAACATTACTAACTACATAGGTTACAAAGATAATAAATTAACTTTTTGAGTGATAATAGATAAATATGGTTTAACTTTTATATTTGACTTCTAAAACTGAAAAACATTTACATCTGTTTAATATACAGATACACGAGTAATACACCTGTAAATGGAAATGTACGTTACGTATGTAACATTTGAGTTTTACCAGTATGTAGATACATATTATAACTGAACCTTTCATGTGACACAAACAAGAACAACAATCTATAGGTTTGAACATAAAATTTTATAGCTCTAGTATGCTTTGGATTACGGACGTCGAGTAAACTTCGTATAATAGCTCCGAAAAGGAAAACGTACATAAAATACTGGTAACTCTGGTAAGCCCGTTCATAATAATTTTCCGAGACAACGCACATGAGCTTATTTCAGAACTCCGCTAAGAGATGGCGCTGATATTTATTTTACCCGAGCCCACACGTACAAGTTAGTTCCACACATTTCCGGTAGATGGCGTTAGTGGCAACGGGAAACGCTTGTAGGGCAGTGAAAGTGCTGAAAGTGAATGCACGTCCTATTTCCCCATATTACCACGAGAGCGCTGCTTTCTCTTTTAAACTTTCAGCTCCAATATAATTAAACGCTTCTTAATGCTTCTCCCGTGCTACAAAGATTTATTGCGGAGAAAAATGCTGGAATTTTTCTAGTGAAATTAGGGTCGTGACTCGTGAGTTTACCTGTACCTGTTACAATCGAAGTTTTGAAAGTCAGGTCGGAATGTTTTAGAAGAAAAAATCAGTGTAGGTTCCTTTATTCCTTTTTACACATTTGAAAAAAGTTATTGAAGCCATTGTAGATTTGATTTTATCTTCTTCCTCAAAAGGTTTTATTTGAAAGATAGGTATAATTATATCTCAATGAAAACTAAGTTGAAACTAGGATAGAAAAAACAACGGGTTGCAATCCGGGAGTGCTGGCACAAGCGAAAACTTGAATATTAACGTCAAAACGCCTTACGAATTTTCGATTAGGTCACGTGTCATACTGACGGGAGTTTAACATTTTTTACTCGAAGTTTTTCACCCATCAGAAAAATGCATAAGGCTGCTAAAGAAGTTTTCTCCTAAAAAATCGGAAGTGGGCTATTACATTTTCTTCCTTTCTAATTTTCCAGTTATTTTAACTCGACGTCATCGTTAGCGACATCCTGCGGCCACAAGTTAGTCGCCGTTAGCAAGCAACCGAGCACTATATGTGTACTTGAACAACTGCCAGCTCCGATTCTTTTAATCCTTTGACAATATTGAAGGCAGGTCTAAAATTTTGATGAAAGGCATATGTTGACAAATGCCTTTAATACAATAATCTCAATTATATAGTGACCACGATTTATCCTTTTTTTAAAGTGATATCTAAACTAATGTTTTAAAAATGAGGTAAAATTCACATTTATACCAGTCTGATTCGAATAATTTTGTTTGTGTTAGATAGTCATATTTAAGGGGAAGGTTACAGGCTATGTATTAACAAGAAATTCCCGTAAGGGCACAACGCGGGCAAAACCGCAGACCACGGCAACTTTTATCTAAAAACTTAGTTTGAAGTCAAGTTTTCATTTAGGTATTACTTTATACATCTACCTCACAAGACATTGTCTACTTTAATTATTTACTTATTTTATACCAATGGGATATAACTAAATACATAGATAGGTACTAACTAACAACTAACAAAACTAATAATGTTTTCAATCAATGGCGGAAAACAAAAAAACTGGGGCCAATAGAAAACAGTCTCGTCTCTCAAGGACTAATCGGTATTGTTGATCGAAGGACTAATCACATCTGCAGCAGTTGCCATGACAACAGCATGTTACAGAATACGAAATAGTTAATATATCTTCTGAACATAGAAGCCGCCTTTGGATGATAAATAATTAGTTATATTAGTATACAAGGACTACTAATACAAAGTCAGCTATTTGTTGTCTTCAGTGAGATGACAGGCATTTGCTCAGCAGTGGGACATTACAGGTTAAAACTTAGTTACTGTTACTGTATGCCTGTATCATTCCATTTCTGGGAAACTTTCCATTTCAATTTCATTTCGATTTCGCCTATTGGCGCCACTCTTACCGGTTTGAAGCCACCAGTTGCTAGTAGGTTGCTGGGTTATCATTTAACACGTTCAAAGTTTAATCATACTGAACTTAGATCAACTTAGAGTTGAAACGGGCATTTAAAAGCGGCTGTAGGTAGAGCAACTGGTGAATCAAAAACATTGTATGGTAAAATATTATAACGTTATAAGATCAATTGGTCCCTCAATATGAACAAATTGATATCGTTTTGAATCCGTGAGAGACTAGACTTACATACCTAGGTATATATTAGTCAACGTGCAACGCGTTGAATTTTTGTATTAGAGGCCGATAGTGACAATTCTCTTAAGCGCTACCGTGTTTCGTAAGAACAGTCAACTACAAAATTTAATGACGTTGATGATCACAACAGTAACTATTGATGTACATTTTTAATTTTATAAAACAATTCAACATAAAAAAGTTTTGCATAAATAAGTGTGAACAGGTGTTATATAATTGAATGTGTTCATCAACTTTTGTAGTTGGTTGTACGTTAAATCAGTTGCTAACTTTCCGGACCGCTAATAGTTTATTGTTCTACAATTATTTTGTCATACATATCACCGTAGTTTCTACTGAAATGTTGTTGCTATTCCTATAGGAAGTTTTTTAGTTTACTGAGAAGTCCCATCACAGCTTAGTATAAAACATAGTCGCTTTCCGCTGTCTGTGTGTCCTTATGTATGCTTAGATCTTTAAAACAACGCAACGGATTTTGACGCGGTTTTTTAAGCAGATAGATAGAGTGATTAAAGAGGAAGGTTTATATGTATAACAATTTCCGAAACTCCCACGGGAACGGGCACAACGCGGGTAAAACCGCGGGGCGCTGCTAGTGGTGAATAAAGTTAAAGAGTTTGCAATTTGTATTTTTGACTGGTTCAACGCACTAATCTCGGAAACTACCAATCCAATTTGAATAATTCTCATAGAAATGGATAGCCACATTACATAGCCATACAACGGAAGTGTAATAAATAAAGGCTATTTTTCATCTCAAAATCCCCAAAGCGGGTTAAACCATGGGGCGCTGCTAGTGAGTTATATTCATGGTTAGGGAAGATGTCGCGGAGGTCGGAAGATATCACAAGAAGTAAGTAGGTGAGCTCTATGTTTGTCTACGTTTTTAGGGTTCCATAGCCAAAATGGCAAAAAAGAACCCTTATAGATTCGTGATGTCTGTCTGTCTGTCTGTCCGTATGTCACAGCCACTTTTACACAAACTATAAGAGCTGAGAACTGTTGAAACTTAGTAAGGTGATGTATTCTGTAAACCGCATTAAGATTTTCACATAAAAATAGAAAAAATAACAATACATACTGAAAACTGAAACTCAACTTTTTTTTTCATCAAACCCATACCTACGTGTAGGTTATCTATGGATAGGTATTTAAAAGTGATAATGATATTATGTGCGCGAGAGACACTTCACACAAAGTGGTAAAATGTGTGTGTAACTTCTAAAATAATTGAATGCTAAAACAAAAAAAAAATATGGATGCACATTACCATGCAAACTTCCACCGAAAATTGGTTTGAACGAGATCTATTTAAGTAGTTTTTTAATCACTACATACTCGTAGTATAAAACAAAGTCGCTATTTTTGTCTGTTTGTTTGTCTGTATGCTTAAATCTTTAAAATTACGCAACGGATTTTGATGCGGTTTTTTGTAATAGGTAGAGTGATTCAAGAGGAAGGTTTTAATGTAAAAAAATTCCCGAAATTCCCACGGGAACGGGCACAACGCGGGTAAAACCGCGGGGCGCTGCTAGTATGTCATAAATCGTAAACCGCAATTTACCTTTCATTCAATCAACTCCAATCTTCTTACTACAAGAACTACAAGAACTTTTATTTTATGTTACTTGCTGCTACGGAACCCTTCATGGGCGAGTCCGACTCGCACTTGGCCGGTTTTTTATGATCGATTTTGTATTATTTGCTATTACCTCGCACCTCATTAGCTTTAGGTTTGACAAGCCTGTTGGCACAGTGGCAGTGAGAGCGCTTCCTGTGTCGGATGTTGCGGGTTCGATTCCCGCCCAGAGTCAACAATATGTGAAGACGCAGTTGTTGACGATGACGTCTGGGTGTCAATTATATTTGTGTATGATAATGTAGGTAGTAGTATCAGTTAGCTAGATTCCATATTACAATCTTACAACTTAGTTTGCGTCTAATTAACCGAGAGTGAATGAGTTTGGGTATATTTATTTTTTTATGTATATCCTTAACTGTCGTAGTTAATCAAAGAAACCAAAGATCAATTCACGCCAATTAACTGTCTTGATTAAGAACTTTCATTTTCAAATGTACGTAGAGTCGGTTTGAGAGACAAAGGTCCTTGTAACGCAGACGCTCAAGGTCGCACACTGCCGTCCGCATTGCGGGAAGTCTCAAACAGACTAGTAACAAAATTCTCATAAATTCAACAGTCCTGATGAAAAAGTAGTGTTAGACTGTATCGTCTTAATGCAAGGCAGAGGTCTTTACGCCCGCTGATAGCATTAGTGGCCGGATGTTAATTAATTAGGTGGCTTAGCTTGCCAAACTTATTTGATGATTGTCGATAGTCGCAAAATTACTAAAAATTAAAATAAATATAATCAGGCTAAATGTTAATTTATTTATAACTCAGAGACATCCATTTAATCGACACTTATCTAATACACATCATTTTTCATACATTACATGTAATTTTGACATGTCAAAATCACTCAAAAGTGAAGTTTTAAAGTGAACTACTAACTGGGTTAAATCTCTAAATGCTTGCTTCATTTGATGTAGCATAATTTATGAATCCTGAATCAGTTTCGTATTATAAAAACCCTAATCAAAATCGATGCAATAGTTTGCGAGCTATGTTACCACACCACAGATACAGTACCTACCCAATAACCAATGCATACATACATAGCAAAAATACTTTATTTTTGCGCCTGAAGTTAAAAATAGTTCAGTGTGATTCGCGGATGAAAGGTTATTAAACTTTACATCCCACCGGAGTTAACTGCTAAGTTAACAAAATGGCAGTGACAGTTATTAGAAATAGGTTTCTTATCACATAATTGCTTCAGACGCCTCAGAATTTCCAGTTAGCATAACGTTGAAATATCTACTCATAATCCGTACCAGGGAAAGCTGAAGTAAAATTACCTAAAGTATTCTAAAGCAAAGTAAATTGGCCTCAATTACTTATATTATTATTATAAAGTACTTACTAACAATACTTTAGGTATTCCTCGTATATTAAATATTTCTAGTATTCAGTCATTTCATCTGCGTGTTTTTACTCGTACAGCCAGGCCTTGCCACCGATATTGACATTCTTTGAAGAAACGGTAGATATGTAAGTTAAATAAATCTTGAAGATGAAGAGATCTTATCCCGAAATTATTCAGGTGAATCTAAATCTATACTTAATATTATAAAGAGGTAAAATTTGTAAGTTTGTTAGTTTGTTTGTATGTTCGAGCTAATCTCGAGAATTACCAATCGGATTTGAATAATTGTTTTGTAATAGATAGCCACATTCAACTGGAAGGTTATAGGCTACTTTTCATCCCGAAATTCCCATGGGAACAGGCACAAAGCGGGTAAAACCGCGGGGCGCTGCTAGTATATGATAAAAAAATACTTCTCATAACCTTCTTGTCAAAATTTAACTATAGGGTATCTCAGCTATTGAATTCGCTAAGTATATAACAGCAACTATTTAACAGAAATACAAACAAATCCACAAGACTACAATATAAAGTGTATTGATATAAGTCCGCCTATAACTTTTTACGCTCCCATAAAAACCCGCCAGTCTATATTTAGGGCTCTTACACATTAGCGTTTTAACGACAGTTTTTCGGCGAGACCGGATCGAGGTATGCACGCCGCGATATCTCCGCGGCTATTCGCTACGTTAGAGTTGACGTGGCGATGACGCGGCGTAGAATGCGTAGCACGTAGCGACCCGTGGCAGCGTTGACAAGTCACTTAACGCATGCAAGCGACATGCAGACTGCGAATTACAGCCAAGACATCTACCGAAGAGCAAAGCACTTACCGCGTAAGACATTCCCGCTCCGTTCTCAATACATTCCCGCCTAGAAACCACCGACAAAAACGCTGGTGTGCAACCGCCCTTATACTTACGTCTTTTTGATAGATGGTTAGTCAACATAACATTCACTTACCTGAAACAAGAAACAATTTCAGTATTAAATGTCAACAGACTATACTAATGTAATCCTGTTGACTGTATCGAGGGTTTGGCACACAAAGACGCGTGTCTTCACTCATTACAAATTCAAGTCTGACTTAGGAGCACTTTTAAAATAAAACAACTATACAAATTAAACATAACCGACTGAAAAATCGGTTAGACCTTTTGTGCTCTTTCGTATGTTTTCATACACCAGAAGGCCTGTCTAATAACAGTCTTGAGTGTAGGTTTGATTCTGTAGTGTGCTCAGGCTTTTTGATATTGTGTTTTTAATAAAAAGTGTTAATCTATGAATGTATTGAAAGTAAAGTAAAGTAAAGTAAGCCTGTAATGTCCCACTGCTGGGCAAAGGCTCTCATCTTACTAAAGATATCAGTACGGTGAGGAGGATTAGGCATAAACACCACGCTTGCTAAGTGCGGGTTGGTGATCTCAAACCTGAGCTATATTTGAAAAGTAGGAAACATGTTTTTTTTCGGTCAACCCGGGAATTGAACCCAGGTCCTCAGTCTTGGCAGGCGAGTGCATATACCACTAGACCACCGAGGCGTTGAATGTATTAAATGTGAAAAAAATTATGTGACACGGGGAAGGGCCGGAAGTACAAAAAACAAATATTGTCCAGTAACTCTCTGAAGTAACTCAATTACAGTGAAAGCATTCACTATTCGGATTATTTAAAATATATTTCGCAACTTTAAAATGTTAAATACTTTTAACAAGTAAGCTACGTTCATTTATTTGTTTCGACGCTTTTTATTTCGTTTGTCAACTTCAATTTTAACTTTAAAATTCGTCAGGACGTCGACTAAATAGATTATTTTAATCTTTTTAGTTACTTTTAAATACTGTCCGCGTGGATGACGTGTGACAGCTTATTTTGTTTACTACCGAACTGAAACAAAAGTTTTAAAACAGTTCGAAGTTCAACCTAATTACAACCATGACACCTAGCAATAAATTAGCAAATCTTATGAATAAAATAAGTGAGAATAACGCCTCACTTTTCAAATGAGGCGTTATTCATCGAGACGTATTTTTTGTTGTGTATTGTTGATCGAAGCTAATGACAGTCAAACACATCTAAGGTTCTCATCAATACAATTTAACCAAGCAAAAAAACATACCTATATACAGTCAATTTGAGAAATTCCTCCTTTTTAAAAAAGGCGAATGGTTTGTAAAGGTGATACATACAATTTATGAAATACATACTGATATTTACTTTTAAGACTTTACTAACTATTTTGGAGGTATTCCATTGCATTAAATATTTTTGTTTGTTATTTGTTGTGTTGTTGATGTTATTTTCGTAATTTTTAATACTAATAACTATCACTACATAGTATAAAATAAAGTCGTCTCTTTTTCGTGTCTGTCACACTGTTTGTTTGTCTGTCTGTATGCTTAAATCTTTAAAATTACGCAACGGATTTTGATGCGGTTTTTTGTAATAGGTAGAGTGATTCAAGAGGAAGGTTTTTATGTAAAAAAATTCCCGAAATTCCCACGGGAACGGGCACAACGCGGGTAAAACCGCGGGGCGCTGCTAGTTTCTATAATAAAAGAAAGAGTATGCTTATGTATGGTCATGTTCATAACATATTTTATTTCCTAAGCTTTACGCTTGAATAAATTATTGAGTAAGTGTGTTTTTTGTTTTTTGTTTTGTTTGTTTGTACGCGATAATCTCAAAAACTACTTAACAAATGGAAATAAAAATCTTGGTACTGAATAACCACATTCAACAGGTTATTTTTATCTCGACTTTCCTACGAAATTGGGAACAAGGCAAACAAAACCGCGGCGCGTAACTAATAGTTATATAAGAAAACAAACTAACAGAGAAGAATAAATGTTTTTGAATAATAATCTAATATATAAAATTCTCGTGTCGCGGTGTTTGTAGTTAAACTATTCCGAAACGGCTCGACCGATTCTCATGAAATGTGTGTGAACGTCGGGTAGGTCTGAGAGTCAGACAACATCTATTTTTCATCCCCCTAAATGTTAAGGGTGGTACACCCCTAATTTTTTTTAGGCATAACAACGTTTGCTGGTTCAGCTAGAAATAATATAATATCCCCGGACAAATTTACACACGGTTAATTAGACCCAAAGTAAGCTCTAAGCTTGTGTTATGGAATCTAACTAACTAATACTACTACATATACATACACAAATACTTTCTAAAAATATATAATTGACACCCAGACGTCGTCGCCAACAACTACGTCTTCACATATTGTTGACTCCGGGCGGGAATCGAACGCGCAACCCCCCACATAGTATCATTAAAAAAAGCTCGAGGCGGAGTTCGACTAAGCGATGTTAGCTTAATGCGATTATCAAGCAACGCGCAGCTCGGCCCATACTTGGATGGATGGCCGATAGTGGCATATCTATCTGAGCGGTACCGTGCTTAAGAGGGTATGGAAAATTGGCGGTCCCGGTTGTTTCTATCTTCTTCTTCTTCATCGAGAGGATGGTCAACCTGACCAATCCTGGTGTCAGAGTTATTGAGCCGCCAAAGGCCTCTGACATGGCTCAAGTAACGACTACTATCCGTAGAAAGTAACCGGGACCGACGGCATAACGTGCCCTCCGAAGCACGGAATCATCTTACTTTTCGGGCAATCAGGTGATTCAGCCTGCAATGCCCTAACCAAACTGAGGACAGTCTCACAAAGTGATTTTTGTGAGATATCCCCACCGGGAATCGAACCCGGAACCTCCGGGTCGTGAGCCGAGCGCTCAAACCACAAGACCACGGAGGCTGTTTCAATCGATAGACCAAATCGGAGGCCTTTTGGCGGTCTTAAAATTTCGACAATAGGGTTGGCCACTAACGTAATCGAACTTGCTTCTTTTTCTTCTCAATTCGAGATGGTTACTTTAATTAATAATTGTTACTTACTTATGTACTTATTAAAAAAAGTTTATATTTTAAATTTTTGGAAAAGTAGGCTAAGTATACTTTACGCTTTAGTTTAAGCCTACTTTTCCAAAAATAATATTTCTTATTAATATTAATTTCTTATTACTTTTCCAATAGTAATAAGAAAGGTAAAGATAAGTACCTTTCTTTCCTTTTCTTGGCAGTACGCAGGTACAACCGAGAAAGAATTTTTGAATTTTAGTAAATATTTTTTTTAATATTTTCTATCAAAGTAACTACAAAGCGATTAAATATATAATGGTAATGGCTACCTATAATAACAATATACTTTGTCACCGTCATGGTCGATACGAGCATTAAATAACCATTGCATAATAATTAATACACTTAGACACTACGAGCTTTACGTAGAAATAATATGCTTTAATAGCTCGATATTATGGGAACTATTTAATTCATTGAAATATACTTCACTGTCAGTTTAATAATTATTATTATTGTGTTGTTTCTCCTTGGAGTCACGGGACACGCCCGGTCTGTCTAGGAGGCATGCGAGGGGCAAAGGGCCTCTACAAGTTGGATCTGTATCCCCAGATCCAACTTCTAGAGGCCCTTTGGAGTTGTTTAATGAAAAAATACATCAATTAGTTAAGTATCGGTTTAATAGATGTCTCTGAGTGCGGGTTCAGGGCCTCTGAGGAAAAGCAACAGGCCAGTGTGACCCTTTTCATACAAATACAAGGAATACAACGTCACGCGACCTGCACTATATGTTTTTTGCACTTTATTCGGATGAATATTGCCTGAATGCCAATTAATATTACATTTTTGTAGTAATTGAAGCATATTTCAATTTTACATGCTTGAACAACAGTCAAAGTGTTTTTCTCTTTGTTTTAATACCTAAATATAAAAGAGAGCTTTCACATGTCCCATTAAAAACGTTGAAAATAAATTATTATTAAAACGTTTTCGTTTTTATTTTGTCTTTGTATTCAGTATTGCAAAAATCATACGAATTCAACCAACCGATGGACACCTCATTATTTAAATTTGTATAAAAACAAGTTGACCGTTAAAAGTAATTGGGGTTACCATTCCTAAGTCCCAACATGTATTCACCGTTTCACAATTCATAGCGAGCAATATATTTCACTACATTAAAAGTGTCTCTTCGCCGCCAACGCTCGTTTCAAAAATACTACTTTTTAATCACAAAGTGTGAATCATCTCTGGTAGAAACCAAATACGATACCTAAGTTTAACCCCAATCTCTTAGATCTAAATTTCTTAATCCCTTGTAATCCTTATCCTTTTATCTTAGCTTAAAGGAGCAAGTTTGAGGAAAAAGAGCTCTTAAAACATTGAAGTAAGGGTGAAATTGGGATGGTCTTCATAAGCTTTGTGGACATGTAAGAGGCCATATGTAAAACACAAGGGTTGTGTTGTCTAAGTTTAAAAGAGAGGATGCAACAAGTTATTGTATTTGGTTTCGGTGTTCAGGCGACTGTTATGGGATAACGAAGTATATGTAATTAACTGCGAAAGTTCACTCAGACAACATGCATCAACCCACAAAAATAAATATATATATTTGAGACACTAACGAATATGTTATACAAAGTATTGTATATTCTTTTTCATGCGACCTTTCTATTGTGCGATCAGATCATTATCACTACAAAGTATAAAATAAAGTCGCTTTCCGCTGTCTGTCTGCCCCTATGTATACTTAGATCTTTAAAACTACGCAACGGATTTTGACGCTGTTTTTTAATAGAAAGAGTGATTCAAGAGGTTTATATGTATAAATCTGTTTATAAGTATGAATCCGCAACCCCTTACAAAGAAAGGTGGACTTATACATTGTAATATTTGACTTTAGAATCCCCATTGTTTACACATATAAAAACAATATTTGTAGTAAGTACAAACAACGAGTTATTGCTTAAATTATCAGCGAATTTAGGTTGGTCGATTCATTGTTTCCCACGTTCCCGGCCCTAGGCGCACTGGAGAAATAGCAGTGGTTTCAGTGGGTAGTCACTGCGGTAGGTGCGATGAGCCCCGGCAGCTGGGGGAGCTTGCCTACCGGGTTGAGCCCCACATACCCCTGCCGTCTGGCACCACCAGGACGGCGGGGAATGCGTGAATGCATTACAACTGCTTAACAAAAACAAAATGTGTAACTTAACATACTGATTCTCCATTGTAAATAAAAACATCCTCTAAATAGATTTATTTCTATTTCCATTTTATATTTAACGCACGTCAAAGGCCACTTTATACAGATTTTTTCGGATCACACGAGCAAATGTAAATCAAATAAAAACTAATCAAATTATCAACTAAATATTGAACGACCAAAATTAATCGTAAACGTAAACAGTGTCATGTTGAATTCCTAAAACAGTAACTAGACAAGATTCAGTTTAAGTAACAACTTCGCTTTACTATAAGTGAAACCGAGTTTCGCAACCTACTTAAATACAAAACAGAAACCTATAAAATTTAAAAATACCATTTTGAAATAGATACCAGAATAAAAACGATTGTAAAACGTTACCCATTCATTCATTTCAAGTAATCAACCTGGATTTGGAACAACCGGGCCGATTGCTTAAGGCATGGCAGCGCCACAAAGAAAATGCCACTATCGGCCACCCAACCAAATAGAGGCCGAGCTGCACGTTGAGTAACATCACTACAAAGTATAAACAGAGTCGCATTCCGCTGTCTGTTCCTTATATATGCTTAGATTTTTAAATTACGCAACGGATTTTGATGCGCTTTTTTCAATAGATAGAGTGATTCAAGAAAATGGTTTATATCTATAAACTTTCCCGAAATTCCCACAGGAACGGGCACAACGCGGGTAAAACCGTGAAGCGCTGCTGCAATAACCGATAATTTTCTTTATCATAAAATATCGATGAATTTGGCAATTACTTTTGTTTTTAAATGTTTGTTACTATTTTTAAAGTCGGTCAACATTTGATTGAAAGGTCATGTTACATGTCAACCCGACAGAGTTAGTTACTAACCACAAAGCAGCCGGCGCGGCGTTGATTCTATGTTCTGTGGTATTAACCTTTTCGAACGTACATATAGTGTCATGTTTTTAAAAGCTTGTTATATTTTACAAGTTCAGTAAGTAGAAAGTAAGGTTTGGTTGCAAAAAACGTCAACTTAAAGACAGGAACCAGACTTTGGTTAAAAAAAACTGGTAAATGGCAATTTTTACTTCGAGCTTTCTACATGTTTATAAGAAGCTAGCGGTGTCGCGCGATTTTAGTTACGTTTCCGTAAAAATTGCTCACATAATGGTCTCATTATAACGATTGTAAAAAAATATTGGTAGTTCTTTAAAAATCTAACTGCCGCATTCAAAGACGACCATTAAAATTATACTTAACTAATTGACGTTTTTTTTTACACATTACATGTCAAAATCAGTAATTAAATCTCTACTAAAAAGCATTCGACGTCTCTGAGTACGGTTGTAAATGGTTTTGGTTTCAAAGTTATTGCGTAGATTTAAAGTAAGATAAGGTTTTGGAACTGGCCGTGATTGCATTGTTTACCCCAGACGCAAAAAAGAGGTGTTATACGTTTGTAGTTTGTGAGTCAGTGGATTCGGACCACTATCGAAATATTTAAAAAAATATTTAATTTTAAAAAATATTTAAATAAGTATTAGTTTACCTTTTTACAGGTAAAAATAATTAATTAGTTTAACACTAAAAAGGCAAAGGTCATGAGGCTAGACAAGTGCAGTCATGTAACAAGATTATAGCAAATTGCATTACGCACGCGTGCATTTTATTGTAGTACTACATAATAAGGTAAATGTTACCGGTTTAGTCCAATATTTACCTAATTATCTTTAAAAAAACAATGTATTTATAGTCCAATAGTTACCAAATTTTCATAAAAAATATTAGCAAAAAGCTACGGAAATAAAATGGTATCACGAAAAAAAAACAAAACTTTTAATCAAATTTCTACCAGGCATTTAAAAACTGCTTCAAAGGAGTTTAAAAACTGCTTATCAGAAAAATGTAAGGACCAACGGTTTGGACATTGTTGTAAGTTGCGTTCACACTAGCTTGTTTCAAGAGTTGAATAATAAGCTCTGAAGGTAGACAGTATTGTTGGTCTCATCGAGCGATGACTGTCAACTACTGGTGTCAAAGTCGGAAACAGCCCGGTTAGACAACGAATTCACAGAGGACGACATCTATACTTACTAATATTATAAAGCTGAAGAGTTTGTTTTGTTTGTTTGTTTGTTTGTTTAAACGCGCTAATCTCAGAAACTACTGAACCGATTTGAATAATTCTTTCACTGTTAGATAGTCTATTTATCGAGGAAGGCTATAGGCTACATTTTATCCCGGATTTCCTACGGGAACGGGCACAACGCGGGTAAAACCGCGGGGCGCTGCTAGTGATATGATAAATGCTTTGGATTGATTGGTGGAATATTTAAAAGTCGAGTTTTCTGTCAAAGTGTCACCAATCAACACAAAGTATTTATCATATCGTGTGTCGCCTTCTGTGACTCGTAGTGCTAGCTGGTGTGAGAGTGAGAGGTGAGAGTCTGTGGCCAATCACTGATTGTCTCTAGGTCAAACGTTACATCGCCACGTACATACACATAGAACTAAGAGGATTCTATTTCTATGACTGTACAAACCAAACCAAGCCGACTATCTCCCTCTAGAGGCCGACTAGCATTAGGTGTGCCTCTAATAGGGAAACACGTAAACTTGACGGCCCGTGAAATGATAAACATAGGTCATAAATAACATTATTTGAAGTAAAAGAAAGTTCAAAACTTCACACCCGCTGGAAGCGTACGGTTCATTTAGCATTCATACGATGTGATATAATCTTAGGCAGCAAATTCAATGGAAATATCTTTGTTGGACGAAAGCCAGTGATAAAGATTCGCCCTTGTACAGCCTTCGCTACAACCGTGACAGAGAAACATATGTTTGTTCATTCATGAATGAAACTTTAAGTCTAATAGTATGCTACCGCTACCGCATGCGAAACAACTGCGATATAATACGACTGGTACATGCGAAGTACGCGGCCTGACTCTTCTATGTATCGCAGTAATATCGCATGCAGTAGTTTACTGTCGAGTAAACTAAAACTGTGAATACTTTTAATGGATAAAGCACTTCTTTTAAATAAACTAAAACGCAAGACACACATAGTCCAGTTGCGGGCCGGATGCGGGTCACGTGACTTTGTATTTCTTGTATTTGTATGAAAGGCGTCACACGGGCCCGCGGCCCTCGGCAGCCGCACTATAAGTGTGTCTTGTACTTTAAGAAAACAGATAAATTTGCTTATATTTTAATGTGTCTACTTAACCTCATCTGAACTGTAGCAAACGCTTGCCCATTAACTTAGAAAAACATAAAACCAGATGGTTCCTCGTATCTTGTGACGGCCACAGCTTGAAAATGGGCCAAGAGCCAGTCATAAATTTATTATTAAGAATGTATAACTATAATATTTTTATTTTTTTCCCGTATAGCGATTTAAACACTATGAAAACGAGGTTAGTTTTATGCTGAAAATTAATATGTTTTGAATAAGTACACGTTGGTTAAGATAACCTTTGACTTTAATAGGGTAATACAGACAGATGATTACATAGATTTAAGACACTTTTCCACCAGATATTATCTGTACTAATATTATAAAGGGGTAAAATTTGTAAGTTTGTTTGTATGTTCGAGGTAATGTCAGGAATTATCCGTCCGATTTGAATAATTCTTTTTGTAATAGATAGCCACATTCAACGGGATGGTTATAGGCTATTTTTGATCCTGAATATCCCATGGAAACGGGTACAACACGGGTTAAACCGCGGGGCGCTGCTAGTATATAGAGGGTGCCTTTTCCAATCGGTCAGCATGAGCAAGTCTGATACGAAGATATTTTCTTAGCAATCATGTCAACGAATTTAGTGACAATAAAAACTGCATTCATAAATTGGCTTATTAATTATTAATTTTACCTCCTTATAAGATTAGTATAGAAGTATAGATAGATTTGTATATTTTACCTTTGGTAGATTAGCCGCTTCTATTCAACTCGATTGCTCTACATATCTATTAGTCGACTAATGCCCCGCTAATGCCCCTAGCAAGCAACGGTGCGTCTATGTTGTACGCCAACTCTTCATTTTACTTATCTTTCCCTAATGGCCGAAGACCGCTAATTTTATGATTTCATGATAAGTTGAAGAATTCAAATTAAGGTTTGTTCTTTGTGTGAACAACTTAAATTTAAAGGATTTTTGGAGTTCTAGACCTTATACTAATATATTTAAGGACCGAGATTGAGCGAGATGCAACTAGCCTTTGTCCTACAGAGGGAACATCCAATTCGTTAAAAAAAATATTATTAAGATTCCCAATTTAACATATAATTCCAATATTACATATTTTACTATAAAGTGTTCCATCAAAAGTGGTCGCTTATCAGTTGGATTTTTACAATAACGTACAAAAAATGAGCGGAATGCATAAGTAGGCGATGCCAGAATCTGGTGCAAAGATAAAGCTTGTTATTTTCAAGAATATCACAAACAAAATGATATCTTATTTGCTGGAGATAAGGATGAAAATAGCACAGGAACGGGTGCTGATGTTTGCCAAGATCTTGTAGTTAATGTTGTCAACGGTTGGCAGGAAAATTAGATTAGAGTAAAAAATTGGTTTAATACCTCAATGAAATTGGGGCGTTCATCGAATGTGGTCGTCGAACTTGTTTCAATAAAAAAAACCGGCCAAGTGCGAGTCGGACTCACGCATGGAGGGTTCCTTACTCTAAAAAACTGCAAATAATCACGTTTGTTGTATGGGAGCCCCCCTTGAATATTTGTTTTATTTTATTTCTATTATTTGTTGTTATAGCGGCAATAGAAATACATCATCTGTAAACATTTCAACTGTCTAGCTATCACCGTTCTTGAGATACAGCCTGGTGACAGAGGGACGGACGGACGGACAGTGAAGTTTCAGTAATGGGTTCCGTTTTTACCCTTTGGGTACGGAACCCTAAAAGTGCTACTAAAACCCCAAAGAAAAAACAATAACATGTTCTTATTATTCTACATTAATATTATAAAGAGATAAGTAAGTAAATAAGTAATTAGCCTGTAATGTCTCACTGGTGGGCAAAGACCTCTCATCTCACTGAAGATATCAGTACATTGAGGAGGATTAGGCGTAATCACAACGCTTGCCTAATGCGGGTTGCCTAATCGTAAACTCAAGCCATGTTTAAAATGTAGGAAACATGTTTTTCGCTCGACCCGGGAGTTGTACCCAGAACCTCAGTCTTATCAGACGAGTGCATATACCACTAGACCAACGGCGTTCTGTAACATAATTTTACTAATAAATAATTAAGACTTGGAATTACTCGTAATTATCCCGTAAATAAACAATGATGATAAAGCTAACGGGCCGTAGTACTTTCTTTTTATTAATATTAATAAATATTTAAGTATTAAATTAAATGGTGACTATCCACCTAAGCTAGGTTTACATTGCCAAGATACGTGTCCTATCATTGGGAGATTTCAAGAGTGATTGTAAGAAGCTTGCATAATATATACGTGTTTTCCTTAAGACCTTTGCCCAGCAGTGGGAGGACATAAGTTGAATACCTTGACTAGAAAAGAAACGTGCTTTGTCTATACTTCCTTTAAAAAGAAATACATCATTTGTGAAAATTTCAACTGTCTCGCTATCACCGTTTGTGAGATATAGCCTGGTGACAGACGGACGGACGGATGGACAGCGAAGTCTTAGTAATAGGGTCCCGTTTTTTAAATATGTGTTCATACGTTTTATAGCTTAATACAGTCATGTAAGTTAATAGTACGTACCGTACATACTTCCCAACATACATACAATAAGAACGGCCCGACCACCCTTAGAAATTTGTTACAATTTGATTTATCATAATCTCGCGATATATCTAAAAATATCTCTAGCTGATTCAACATTATATTATTTGAAATATCAAACATGAAAATTGTCATGGTGTTCTGATAAATATTTATTTTCCCAAGTGTGTTATTATTTCGTGTCCGTCATTCAAGTTTCTATTTTGGTTAAACAAACAAAATATTATATCAATTACTATTAAACTAACTTCGTAGCACGCGTAGTCTCGTAGCCGTAGTTCGTAGCACCGTAGTACCAAAGGCCGTAACCAAACATATTTTTCGGGAGTCCATAAATCATTTTATTGTGCACATTTACGAGGGATAATGAACGATTTCCGGTGCAATAACTGACTTTCGATACGGAATGGATGTAGTAGCAAATGCCGTTCAATTTCTGTGTCTTATGCCGTAAAAGGGCGGATGTCGGTGCCACATCATTGAATTAACCGGCTTCGTCGATTAATGCAATATAACGCCACTAAACGCATACGGTCAAAACTCGGCCATAGTAAACTCTATTAGTGACGGGAGGATATTTTAAAATAGACACGTTGGTGCCGGTTTGTTTTGGTTTAGATCAAGTACTTCTACAAGTCCTAGCTGGGCAAAATAATTTATAGTCGCCTAGTCGCAGTTTGTGAATTCTCTCATTCTGAATGAAGCTTATTAGCGAATTTAGAACGATAACAATATTGGATAAAAACATTAATGACGCAATTACGCTAGGTTGTATGCCTCATGCGACAGTACATCTTCCTTTAATGTCATTCGGATAAAATCGTCTTCACACTAAACTGGTCACCAACTGCAGACCTCAATAATTATAGAGGCCTAAATAATTTTAGGTGACTGCAATTATCAATAGCCTAATACATCAATACTTTTGTATTTTTTCACCACTGCACTCACCAGACAGTTGACAGATAGTAGTCACTTGATTTATGTGACATTAGCAGTCGCCTGCTGAGAAAGGTATCGGGTTCAATCAATTCCCGGAGCGAGCGATAGTATGTTTCCTACTTTTTATGGCTCGGTTTTGAGATCAGATTAACAGGTTCAGGTTAGCAGGTGTTACAGCTAGCCATGTTTAAACAAGCGCTTTTTGAAGTGCCCTTTATTTTAACTTGTCTGCCTTTATAACTTGATTGCCTTTGTATTTTACATGCTGTCGTACTTTAAAAATACACCATGAAATTATACTAGCCATTTTTTCAGCCCAATATTTCTATGTTTCAGGTGTTACGCCGTTGTTCTGCCATATTTTGATGAAAGTTAAAAAGCAAAAAACAAAATCCTAATATATAGATACATTTTTTCCAATATAAAATACTTTTTGGCTTTTATTTTGACTGTTGAATGTAACATGTTTTTCACACAGAATGAGATTACTGGATTTGGAGATTGGATCAAAATAACAAACGTAGAAAAGACCGCTGACATAGTACTTTCAGCGGTCGGTGGTTTAAATGTGTATCAACAGGTTGGCAAAATGTTACAAATATCTGAGTAGTATTTGAAAGTACCATATTGGTATGCATTATATGACATATCATGCGATTGCATGATAGGCTAAGATTTGACCCGTCAGATTTAGATACTACATCCATTTTTTTTTGTATTGCCCACGCGAGTCAATCTATTCGTTTAATTTTGTATGCGTATGTGATGTTAAATATTAGGTATAATTATTCAACAGGGTGCGACATCATTAGGCGAAAGACATTATGTAATTACCGCATAATATGAAATCTCATTGAAGATATCAGTACAATTTAGAGTATTATAATGAATCGACACGCTTGCCCACTACTGATTGGAGATCAAATCATTTTGATTGACGCAGTCAAGCTTAATAATCGAAATCGGATTAATTTATTAGTGTTATAATTGAGTGCTAGGAATAACACTAATGCACAATTGGGCTTTTGAAAAAAAAATATTGATATTTTTAATGTATTTTAAATCTTTATTATTAATAATATTGATATTTAATGCAAAAAACTTAAAAAAAATATTTTTCAATTAATTATAAACAATTAAAAATTGATGAAATTTAAATAAAAATCACGTGACTATAAACGCGCCAAGATTGGTCACCGTAGTTGTGACGTCATAATGTTATAGCTATTTAACCATAAGTACGTACAGCGTTTACAATCAAGATTCCCGCCCTTTTATTCTCTTTCCCTCCAAAAGTTTGCGATGTAACCGAACCTCTTTTCATAAACATATAAAAAGTTTGCGATGTAACCGAACCTCTTTTCATTAACATTAACTAACATTATGACGTCACACGCGCTCGAGTTTGTTCGGGACTTGTCGGCGTGTCTTCGGTACTGGATTCAAAAATTAATTTTTATTTTAAAATAACTTTTGAATTATTGCGAAAAAAAATAAAATAAAAATAGTTTTTTTATAAAACTAATATATAATCTTTCCATTTATAAATTTTTTTTCAAAAGCCCAATTATATGATATAGTTTTCATTCGGGTTGTAAAGTAACGACGTCAACTTATCAAGCTTGTTTGTTTAGGATTGTACTTGTAAACTGTCGCGTTAGAAAAATAGGTTTTAAAAGGTCGTATTTTAGTATTTACATTTTAATATGAAGCTGCGCAACGGCAATTTAAATATGAAGATTCACAAGAAACGGTCCTCTTTGTTGAAAGCGATTGCGTTTATGCCGTACACACTTCGTTGCACTCAATTTATCTGCTGCCTTGCTTTTAATGATTCGCTTATTCAGAAAATCTTATATCCTACAATCGTTTATCGTTTTCTATTAGAGTTCAACCGGGCCAAGTGCTTTGAACAATCTATAGATTTCGAAAATATAGAAAAACAACTTAGCTGAGTTCTTAAATCGCACAAAACAATCAAGTAAACGTTTGAAGAGTTAGGTTATTTGTAGTCGTAACGTAAATCGACAAGCCCGTTGGCACAGTGGCAGTGAGAGCGCTTACTGTGTCGGGGGTTGCGGGTTCGATCCCCGCCCGGAGTCAACAATATGTGAAGACATAGTTGTTGGCGACGAAGTCTGGGTGTCAATTATAATTTCTTATAAAGTATTTGTGTATGTATTAGTAGTAGTATCAGTGAGTTAGATTCCATAACACAAGCTTAGAGCTTACTTTGGGTCTAATTAACCGTGTGTGAATTTGTCCAAGTATTTATTTATTTATTTATTTATACATATACAAAATATCATACAGAAGTATTACTTACCTAAGTATGTTTGTATGTAGGAATGTTAGGATACAAATTACCTATTCGATACCGAAAACTCTCCAGTTCTATCAAAACATAAAGTCATGAACCAACATAACGAGAGAAAATGAAGTTATATAAAAAGTCGGAATAAAAACAATTGTTGTTTTTTAATTCATCACAACTGTCAAACATGTTCCCAGACGAAGATATCCAAAACCAATTTTCATCCACACACAGAATAAATTTAGGCAAAACTAAAAATTGAATCGTGTTGCTTTTTGCATATCGAAATCGAAAAACTTGCATAAAATATCAAAACTTTATGGAAAGTTGGCAAAACGCATTATTAATATAAATGTAGGAAATGTTTTCCTTATTAAGCTTGGCTTGACTCCAAGTGCAACCATATGGGGAACCTTGTGGCGTAGCAAAACAACTAATATAAGCTCGACTCGACTGACAGTTCCAAATATATTTCACTTGCGCTTGGAACCCCCATATACTATGAGACTCTTGTTATAGTAAAGTAATAGTATCGATGTTGAGAAATAATACTAAAAGTACAGTGAGGCCCTAGTGCCGGTTAAAGGCCTCGCATCTGTCTAGTGCAGTAATTGAGGAGGATTAGGCGTAATCACCACGCTCCCCTGCTACGAGTTGGTGATCTATTGGTTTTTTAATATGCTAAAATGTATAAAAATCTCGTAGTCAGCTACAACACTGAAATCTATCTTGCCCATTTCGTAGCTGCTACGAATTCTGGTTACGGAGAACCCAAAAATATACCATATAAACTTTTAAATTAACTACTTATTACGAAAATAACGTAAGTACTCATAAATCATAGATAATAAATATTTATGATGTTATTTTTATCATCTAAGTCTTTAGTTTCTAATCCAAAGACTCCGAAGACTGACGAAGTGAGCTTTCAAATACCATGAAGTTTTATTCTCAACGATTTGAACTAATTTGTTATAAAAAGAAGGTTTGAGTAGCTAAGTGGCCAACCCAGGTGTCGGAATCTTAGATGACCTAAATGCCGCCGGCATGGTCAGACAATTGAATTTTTTTTTTTTTTTTTACCCATACAAGTAGGGGCCGAGCGGACTTTACTAAACAAACGCAATGACCTAATATCGCTAAATCAAACTACACCAAAAGCGCTATAATACAGTTATGACTGCTATGAGTTAAATAAAGTACGTTTCCTCAAGGAAACTAAACGGTTTACAGCTTAAGTGCTAACACATTGAACGAGATATTTCTAAAAGTTGCTAGTTAAAAACTTTATTACAACCTTAGAAAGATTTCTGCAAAACTTCAATTTCTGTAAATCTAACATTGCTCGCTTCTAAAAGTAAACTATTGGTCTAAGCCGAGTAAAAGCACAAGGTTTAATAACACTAGCTCGTTTAAATGGCTTTAATTTTTTGGATAACTACATTCTTCTTATCGAGTCAATATGGTTATTTTTTTTGTCATTTATTTATGTGTCCGGACCAGAATTTTGCCACCTTATCGCACTGACACTGGCTTTCCATAAATCCAAAAAAACATAACCACATTCAAAAGGAATGATGGGGGTGTTTATTTCATTAAAATTCCTAAGGTCCAAATTCACCGATACGACTAAACTCGTCTTGATCTGAGATCAAAGCTTCAAAATTGATTTCACCAAGTTCAACTGAACGCGATCTTGGCTTCAAAATCTAATCAAAATCTATTTAAAGTCTAAACGCTCGGGTTTGTAGGTTAAAGCTCCTTGAACGCGGATTAAGACCTATCTAAACATCAATTTCGAGCGAACGGCCACAACGTGGTTCAATCGCGGCGGGCGCAACTAGTGTATGTATAAACTTTACAGCAAAATTCATCTCAATCCGAACATTTATTCACAACACACTTTTCCGTGCATAAGCAGAATATTGAAGATACGGCAACTATTATTGGATATAACATTTTTTAAATTGGGCAGTCCTGCTAGGTCAGTCCGATAACTTGACGTCGTACTAATAAAATATATTCAGAATATATTTTATCGTAGTTGCTTTATCACTGCATAACATTTGTAAAAACAAATTGACAAATTGATTTAACAAACACGACAGTGTATAAGTTTTATACTGAGTATAGCTATACATAGGATAACAAAAATTTTATTAGAAAAGCCTTATCTATGAAGGTACATTACAATTAGGCTGCAGGTCGAAATCCCTTTTATTAGTATCCTCGTAATCCTTTAGTTATCTCGTATTGTTTTATCCTTAATTCGAATAATAACGAATTTGCTCGATTTAATTCTAAAATGAGATATTTTGTTTATAAAGGCGTAACTTGGTTCTAATTAACGGTGAAGGCTGAAGATATACTAAACGAAACAGGAATACTGAGAGCGCATTTTGAGATAGTAGTTAAACACAAACAGTTAAACAGTTTTATTTTTCACAGTTGCATTTATGTGAAAGATGTCACACTGGCCCGCATTGGTCCCGTTGCGGGCCTGTGGTCCAACTAGCCGTGTCAGGCGTGCAGAGGCCGGCACCTTTAGTAATTTGTATAGACACTATGTTAGACTGACCAAAGACAGTTTTGTTCGCATCAAAACGGTCAGTCTAAAGACTGTGTTGTGACTGTAGCGGGCTTCTTCTTCTTATCGAGTGGATGGTCAAACTGACCAATCCTGGTGTCAGAGTTATTGAGCCGCCAAGGGCCTCTGACATGGCTCTAGTAACGACTACTATCCGTAGAAAGTAACCGGGACCGACGGCTTAACGTGCCCTCCGAAGCACGGAATCATCTTACTTTTCGGGCAATCAGGTGATTCAGCCTGCAATGCCCTAACCAAACTGAGGACAGTCTCACAAAGTGATTTTTGTGAGATATCCCCACCGGGAATCGAACCCGGAACCTCCGGATCGTGAGCCGAGCGGGCTTGAGCTGTGACATGTACATACAATACTCTGGATGCATGCATATAGCAAATAGTCAGAAATTGAATTAATATGACTCTTTTAAGAAAGCTTTATCGCTAAACTCATTCATTTGAACATTATTGTGTTGCTCAAAACCGCGCAATTACTATAATTAAATCACAGATTCAGCCATTTTAACAACTCAAGTTTTACAGCCCTACAATAACTATTAAAAAGTCAAAAGCAACGATATCTCGCTTCATATACGGAATCTATTCATTCATAGTTCTTCAGTTTCTTTGAAAGAGACCATACAATAGTCAAGAATGACAACAAATACGAGCTGTCAACAATGACAGAGATAGCGCTATACAAACTGGAACTAGCCGACTATCTCCCTCTAGAGGCCGACGAGCAATGTATCCCACTATCTGTTTAAGGTCTGCTTCCAATAACAGAAACTGTTGAAGTGACCCAGTTTTGCTACTATCCGTTTCGGACTGTATAGACGTTTATTGTAGGCAATAAAATACTTTTATTTATGATTAATAAACAAATTGCATTTTATTCGTTAAATAATTTGATAACATGTCATTTCCAAATCCATCCTATTAACAATTTAGTTTATTTCAATCTTTGTGAATTGAATTGTCATTGTCTATGGTTTCAGTCTCTTAACATGTCCTTACCATCTTAAATAACCATATACTTACTATAAAAAAAAATCATATTAAGGTATGTTTTAAATCACCGACTGGTGCAGCAGACCGCAGACAGCAGGCAGCAGTGCGTTGCAGTTGTCCGCAGTGTTGTTTATGGTCGCTAATTCGATTCCGGCTTCATGCCACGACTGCCGACTGCACGTCGCAAAATTAACATTTCCAATGTGTGAAAATTTCCCCAAAATGAGAGGAATCTCAATCAATAAGATATTAAATAAAACTATTATTAACTATTTAAACCTTGTGCTTGTACACCACATAAAACCTACATACACGTACATACCGGAAGAATTTACAACTAAGAACCTAAATGAAATTGATTTAAAATAATTTGAATAAGTATATCGATTGATATCGTAAAAAGCCTCGAAAAATACCACTGAAATTCGAATATACCTAAGCTTTTCATTTTCATGTATTCTAAACTACTCATGATTTTCTATTGAGTGATCATTACGAAGCAACCTAAATTTAAAACAAAAATTAAGATACCCTTCTACACTATAATTTTAGTTCGTTTAATTTCAAAGTATTTCTCTCATCTGCTGCCGCTTCACGCCGCGACCGCAGGACAGCATGCCGCGTCCACAAAAAGTGACTGCCGATAGCAGCAAAAGTGTCACCGCGCGCTCGAAATTACATAGAAACTATCAGTGAAGCTGCGGTCTGCAGTCGGTGATTTAATCCTACAGTGCATCCGGTGCCTGAACAGTCACAACCAATTTAATAGCCTGTACTAAAAAAATAATGATAATAATAATGTACTAAAAAAATGTCCTTTATGTGTCACAACCATTAAAATTGTTTTTTTTTTATTGAAAATATCGACTTTTATTTTTTTCTTTATTTTTCCCATCATCTACTCGCCCACTAAAACCGTATGTATTTTTCTCACCAAAAAATAAAAAATCATGCATTGTGGGGTACCTGTACCTTAAATATAACTATTGTTAGAGTTACTATAAAGTTAGCCATAGTGACTCATATACGAGTAGTAACAAGTATTGTTTCAGATCCACAATTTGGAGTTAAAAATATTTACTGACTTCTGGGCAAAAGCTAAGAACAACATTCATACATTTCTGTCTCAGGACAAATACAGTCAACTCAAATTCACGGTATCTAAATCCAAACATAGCCAACACTAATTCGCAGTAATTTAAACCTTTTGACATAAAAGTTGAAGAAATACCATATTTTTCCGGATTAATCCTTTGAGATAACTTCCCTTTCCGTTAATAAACTGTCTTCAGTACGTTATATATTGGCATTCCATTCACGTGAGATAACACAAACTTCTGCGCGAGGAATCTTCGTCGTGGCCACAGAAACGACGGCCAGTTATATTCAACACTAATTAATTAGCAGAAAGTGTTGTGCAACTTTCCGATCTAGTTATAAAGTTGGAACATTTCAAGTTTTTTATTGACCACGTTTGTTTATTGGTTTCCTTAATTGGGTTATCACGGGCCCTTTTATTTATGCATATAAAATAATTTAACCTGAATGGAATGAATCAACGTACAACCCAAACCGATGATCGTAGAGAACTGGAATTGGAACTGAACTGAAAGCGTGTATTCTTTTTATGATATAGGCATCTGATAAGAAAGGATTTTACGACATTCTACCCTTTAAGGGGTGAAAAGGGGGGGGGGGGCATAATTTGTGGAAGTCGTGTATCGAAACGTAACACGTAAGAAAAATGAAGAAGTTGCGGCCCATAGCTAGTATAAATTTCAATCCCATAATCTTGAAAAATCCTTATCTTTATCTTATATATAAAATTCTCGTGTCACAGTGTTCGTTCGCGTACTCCTCCGAAACGGCTCGACCGATTCTCATGAAATTTTGTGAGCATATTGAGTCTGAGAATCGGTCAACATCTATTTTTTATCCCGAAATTCCCGTGGGAACGGGTACAACGCGGGTGAAACCGCGGGGCGCAGCTAGTAGGTATATATAATTCTACTGTACGTCAAACAATATTACAACCGCATGTTTCGTCGCCTTACATTAGGTAACACATGTTGTGTGTACGAATACGAGTACGTAGGTGCGGACACGCTTATCTGAAACGCTCGCTCGATCTGAATAATCACGCATTCGCCTCGTACACACCTCAGTTAACCCTCATGTGGATATTCACTTCCCTTTCAACGAATTGCGCTTACATCAAGCTTAGATGTTGCTTTTATTTTTCGTAGCAAATAGGGTTAGTTAGAGGTGAGTGCTGTAGCCATACCATGACCTCTTAGATGGCGTCTCAAGATCCAAGCAGATTAGTTTAGGTTTGCGTTTCAATTCGTACCGTGACCTTATTTAAACAATATCGCACTTGAATCGCCATCGCTTTGAATGAATGAACAAACCATTTTGCTGATCGGCTAATTGCGTCACTTCCTCTAAGAGAAGTTATTAAGGTGCGTTCGAAAACCTCAATAATTAAATTTACGCAAAGTTACGGTTTTTATGAGAACCTATTTAAAATGATAAGTATTATTTAAAACAAATATTGGTTTGTTTATACACACAATAATTATTTTTACCTAATTTGTAATCATAAAATGTTTGAACTATAAAGTATTTATTGCTCCAGAAACCAATGGTATTTTTAATTTTAAACAGACATCCAAAATAATATTAAGATTTAAGTGTTCGGAACGTCACTGAAAGTGGCATTTCATTTTTGGCAAAGATCAAACAATTCATAGAATAAAAAATAGACATAGAATAAAATATAGACATAGATTTATTATAGACATAGATGAAATATATTATAATAGGTATATTTTTAAGCATTTAAATTATTACCTTCATGCTCGTTTGATATAAATTGCGATTGTTAAAGATTTATTTCTACGAGTATTATGGATTAACCAGGAATATAAGTTAAGTCTCAGAATTCTAGAGCCTTGTGCCTTGTCGCTCTCGCTTCATTGGGGAAATTCAGGATAAAACAAAGCATATCCTCCATGTTTATATTGATAGTCATGTTTACCCTCGTAAATACCTACCTACTCGTACATCCCCTGCGCTCAATCCAAACTATACAGTACTACAACCCGTCCGCGCTCGTATTTTATTTTGTGTAAGTACATATTAACTTCTCATCATAACTCAGAAAAGAAATGTCCAATTTTAATCAATTCTTTCAGTTGAATATCATTACGTTATTTGCACAAATGCATTGTTTATAGTAAGGAACAATTAAACATTAATAATTAACTAAAGTACATACTTATTGTTGTTAAAAATATCAACAACGGTTCAATTTATGTTAGAAAAATGTATCTTTTATTGAATTGCTAATTTTGACAGCTGAGACGCTTTACCAAAGCCGCAAAAGACGCTCATGGTACGAAATGAATGAACGAAAACATCTTTAGTATGACAAATAGCGAATCAGTTTAGGTAATCTGCTAATCAACTACAATGTGTCACTCATTGATGTCATGGTACGAAAACTGACAGCGAACTAGTTTAGGTCCGCATTTGTATCGCGCTAAGAGGTCACGGTATGGCTCCTGGTATCTTTTACATATTTTTTAGCTAATAGTTACATTAAATGTAGCCGTCGGATTACTTTCGATATTAGCATAAATTATTCAACAAATAATTTATCTGTATGACAAAATGGAATTTAAATAATATGTTTTGCGAATCTGATTTTCGGATTTCCAATGTATGGTCCTTTTGGTTATTTCCATTTCCGCACTTAGTATACTTATTATTTAAACAACATTCAGTTTTAATATGTACTAAGTACATCACAGCTAACTACTAAGTACTAAATAACTGTAATAAGTACATATAACTGTAAAATACCCGTAATTTAATTTGTGATAAACTTTTCTGGGTGTTTGCGTATTGGGTAGTTTGTTGTTAAGAATATAATCCGGCCGGTTGCACCAAAATTTTAGTTTTTATACGAATTCAGTTATACGTTTTACGTTATACTATACCGTCATTATTACGAATTCGTAAAAGTACGTTGCACCAAAAAAATATGTGTCAAAGTATCCGTATATTTACTTGCTACCCAAATAAAGCGTTAATTCTACTATTTTACCTTAGTAGTTTTTAACTACCATGGTAGATTTTATTTTACATGTGGTAAGACATGATAACTAGTGTCAACAGCGTCAGTGGGTGACAGCTATGTACGTTTTTAGTATTTTGTATTTTTATAAGTTGTATTTGGGTTTTGATGAATATTGGTGATAATTTGCCGCCAATAACTGATAAATTAACAGTGATTGAAAATGTTTATTAATAGAGTGATATAAGGACTTTCGTATTACTCCAAAATCGCACTAACAATACCTACATAGCTTGAACGAATCAATTCATCCTAGCTACATATTTACCATTAATGGGAAATTTAATTTAATCACAATGAGTTGAGTTTGCTGAATGACTTGATTAAAAAATATAAGCACATACTTTTAAATAAAAAAACAGGTCAAGTTACTCCAAAACAAATAGAGGATGCATGGCAGCTCATAAATGTTGAATTTAATAGCACTCCTGCATGTTCAGTTAGCAGGAGCGTAACTCAGTTAAAAATAAATGGGATTACATGAAAAGGAATGCCAAAAAGGATGTAGCTGCCTATAAAAAAGCCCATAGGCAAACTGGCGGTGGCAAAGGTCCTGCTCCATTGGATGACACAACTGCCATTCTACTAGACACAGTCAGACACGAATCTGTCGAAGGTGTACCATCAAGGTTTGATAGTGATAACACCATCTCAGGGAATATAGCGGTCTTGAATAATGAAAGTATACGAAGAACATTTTGAGATTGTCACTAAAACTTCCAACGACCAGCAAAATATATACCTATACACCAAAAAATTACAAAACTGATGTTGCTTTCTGCTTTTTCATTCAACCATTGCATTTTCTTATCTGCCAAAGCAATAAATGTTTGAGTTTAAAATAAAACTATGTTTTATTTTATCATACTTTTTAATATCACGAAATCCTGATATATGAATCACATTAAAATGCATTACATTTTTTACTTTATTAATATTTCAATTGGTAAAAAAGTCCCTCACAAGGTTATTCAGTGCAGTCACTCCATTTCTTGTTGAGGTTTCATGAAATGGTTCAGGTTTTTCAGCTATGGGTAAATCTGAATCTTCATAGGTCCATGCTTCATTTAGGTCTCTACAGATGTTATATAAAACAGCAGTAGCAACAATTACTGCTTCCATATTTTTTCTGTGTATAAGAATTTACTAACCTGGTGACTGTATGGGGATATGTGTACAGTCTATAGCACCTATGACCCTTGGAAATTGGGCAATTCTATAAAAGTCATTACAGACCTCAGAAATTTCATCCATGTCACGAGGCATGTATATATATCAAGGTGCTAATGCTGCTATAGCCCGAGACACTCTGTGTATTGCACGACAAACACTAGCTATATGTATTCTGTTGATGTCACCGACAACTTGCTGCATGGAGCAGGTGGCATAAAACCGCAATGCAATTAGTAATTGATTCGATAACGGCATAAAAAATAACCGTCTTCCATGAGTAATTGGTCTACTCTTATATTTGTTCTTCTACGATGTCGAGTGAAATATCGAATAATTTCACTGTCACTATCAGAACTTGTAGAAGACATCTAGGTAATTTCTTTATCGTGATTTCTAATAGAACGTTCTATAAATGCGTTTTATAAATAAAATAACCTCCAAACCAAAACAAATTAAGAAAGCAAACAAACGTCAGTTTTATTACATACTCTTTTTAACTTGTCAAAATCTTATACTTTTACGTTATGAGCAGGGTTTGACCTCCGTAAAAAGTAATAGTATATTGTAAGCGTAAAACGTATCGCTAAAACGTGGTGCAACAATGTTTTACATTATACGTTTACTTTATACGTTACTTTTTACGAATTCGTAACATGAAAGTTTTGGTGCAACCGGCCGTGTTTACGTTGATTTGTTTCTAGTTGTCGAAAACTCGCGTAAATGATAGGTAAGTGATAGGGTGTCTCGCATGTTTCACAGCCCATTGTGGTCATGGTTAAACATAAAGTCAAAGGAAACTGTGGATTTGTGTTTAAAATTAAAATGTTTTATATATACCCTACCTTTAAATTATCTGAAATGGGATGATAGCTTGCGATGATGTCATTTTGTAAAGTTGCCCGTTGGCACAGTGGCAGTGAGAGCGCTTACTGTGTCGGGGGTTGCGGGTTCGATTCCCGCCCGGAGTCAACAATATGTGAAGACATAGTTATTGGCGACGACGTCAGGGTGTCAATTATATATTCTTGTAAAGTACGAGTATTTGTGTATGTATATGTATTGGTATCAGTTGGCTAGATTCCATATTACAAGCTTAGTTTCGTTTTTTAAATAGTTAGATTGATTTAAGAGGAAGGTTTAAATGTATAAAAAATTCCGAAATTCCCACGGGAATGGCCACAACGCGGGTAAAACAGCGGGACACTGCTAGTAATGTATATCACAATATGCTATTCAATCCTTTCTAAGTATTGGACAGAACCAAACCCACATTGACACATTAGCGTATTTATAACAACGAAAAGGTAAATCGAGATCAGAACCGATTAAATAACAAACTCAATTGTTGCCGAACACAAACCATTCAACGTGAATGTTTTATTCAGAACCCGAAGAGAGCAGTAGATTAATAGAATATGGTAGGTAGCACGGCTGTAGTTGGACTTAGGAAAGTGGTCTTAACAGTGCAAAGCGATACAACAAAGATAAATATTGTTCAAGATTTGTCACAAGTTTAAGTGTTCGTTCCTTATTCATAAACGCTTATTAACTGAGAGCGAAAGCGACAAAACACTTTAAAACACTGTTTATGTTAAATATCGTTCATGAATAAGACGGTAACTGTTTATTCGTTCAATTATTATGTTCGTTAAATCGTTTGTTTATTGTAGAATTAGTTAACGTTTATACAGAAAATGATTTGACAAGATTGGCGTCAGTGTTTATCGACTCCAAAAACCAAAGGCCTTTGGGTCGTCCTTTGGTGTCGTCAATTTGTTTTTATTTGTATGTTTGTTTACTAATGTCTCAGATGTTTATAAACCGATTTCGAAATTTAAAAAAGACGTGAAAAAGTTATCTTATTTCTAACTCACTGACTGGCTTGTAAACTAGCTTAAAGTCAACTGTGCTTCTTTCTTCGGTATACGTATACATGGGCCAACGTATACTCGTACTAGTATATATACATTTATGTACTTGTATATGTTGGACCATGGTATAAGCTTGAAAATCGACTTAATATTCCAAAGTACGTTGCCATATCATACCGTAAATATTATTTACATTTTATAGCTAAAGTATTCACATAAAACATTTTTAAATACTTGAAGGTATAATACAATACAAAAGAAGCTACAACTAATGATTGACGCGTACTTAAGTTGTTAAATTTCGATAAATACATTAGCTCTCTCAATTAAGTACCAAAGTGTTAGAAATGTTTCTAAGTACAGAACAGAGTTTTATTTTCTTCGTTCCGAGTTGTTCAAGAGCCGAAACTGTGCGGGCGTACGCGACGTTTCACTTTTGTATGAAACCGCACGGGCGCCCGCGACAGGCCCACGCGACGGGCGCACGCGACGGGCGCACGCGACGGACGCACGCGACGGGCGCACGCGACGGGTGCACGCGACGGGCGCAAGCGACGGGCGCACGGGGCTGTTCATTTTTGTATGAAAATACGCGGGCACCCGCTTAACGCAGTTTCGGCCCTTAAACTATACCTAATGTTTTTACAAAATTAAAATGGCGTATTTTATTAAAGGTTTATGTTAACGTAAAACCGTTATGAGTCTGTAATACAATACGGTAAGGGTACTCAGAGTTTTGAGTGCAATATTTAAATAACACCTACAGGTCGTAATAAAGTACAGTTTTAAAAAGAAGAGTAATATTGAATTTCATGATAGGAAATAAATTGAACTTAAAAATGTACACAATTTTTACGAGGCGAGACTACTCTTATTTACTTAGCTTTCACAGTGACACCATTTGTTAAATATGTCGGTAAAACAGCTAGTACTTAAAACAATATCATTGAAATAACCGTCTATCATAACGAACGTGACAAGAAGTGACAAAACATGATATCTACACCCACAGTCTACACTAATATTATAAAGAAGTTAAATTTGTAAGTCTCTTTGTTTGTATGTTCGACCTAATCTCGGAAATTATCTTTGATTTGACTAATTATTTTTGTAATAGATATCCACATTCAACGGGAAGGTTATAGGCTATTTTTCATCTCAATATTCCTTTGAGAACGGTTGTAACGCGGGTAAAACCGCGGGGCGCTGCTAATGATAAATAAATTGAGTTGATTCGAAGCATATAGGTGGAATACTCTAATTTTTAATATTCCATCAATCAACGCACAGTATTTTTTATACCATGACTTGTCACCTTCTCTCACGTTTGTTCTGTTAGGGCTACTGTAACTACTACCGTAATAAATAATGGTATGTATGAGGTAATTAAGAAATTTCTTTACATTTTTGAACTTATATCGTTAAGTGGGCAGGGTACAACTATTGCTTCGAGCACTATCTACAGGTTGATGAATCGCATTAGTGTTCTTGTGTCCTATTTCTGTCATTTTGTAGACTTGACCGATCTACCTGAGCCTGTTGTCGAATTTGAACGTATGTTTTGTAAATATAAATTGAAACCCTATTTAGACACAATGTTTAAGTTGTACAGATACAAAGTGTTAGTTTTGTTTTTGTACTTTTGCATTTTAAATTAAGAGTGCTTTCGGGTGGGGTGTTTCAAACGTTTGGTTATCGTTACATATCTTCGTTAAAAGTTCACGACAACTTACGCTGTTAATTATCTGTCAGATACAAAGCCTTGTGTCATAACTTAAATGACATTATGTTATTGTTCTTCGGGCTGCAGTAGAAAGCCACTATTTTTATTTTTATTTACTTACGTCTGTTCAGTCAGTTATTTTGTGATAACGGTTACTGTTGCATGAACGTAAGCTAAACTCTTTGTTCATTTGTTCTTTGTGCTTTTATTTATTGTTCTCTCATTACCTTTATAAACGGTGCTTTTTATATTGTTACCTGCTTTCTCATTTTTTAGATTTTAAAACTTAATATCATTTTTCCGTTGGTCGTCTAAAAGAAGACCTTTTTATAATATTATAAAGACATGTAATATTGAAAACGTTATTTTAATGTATTTTTTTATTTAGGTGTCATATTACTGTTCAAAAATTAGCTATTATAAAAGTATATATGAATAAATAATTAAAACTTAACATGCAATTTTTATATTAACAATTTTCCGCTAATAACCAAAAGTCACGAGAGTTTTTTTTATGTAAAATTCATTTTTACCGACTTGGAAAATCAAAGGAGGAGGTTCTTAATTCGGATGATTTTACTTATATTGATTTATGAACTCATTTCCAGAATTCGTTTAGTATATTTATAGTTAGGATATGCATATTTAATTCTTAGCTTTGAGCGAAGCGAATAGTTATTATATCTATGTTCTTTACCAAGTTAAAAAAGGAGGTAGATCTCTTAAAAACCTGAAATCGATTTCTCACTTACTGTCGTACTTAGAAACGTTCATTGAATCGACTTTTTACTAATTGAAAGTAAATTTCAAACGAATTAGCAAAATATTTGTTTATATTATGTCAAAGTCAAGTTTGAGATAACAAACCCACAGACTATTCAGAATATTCAGATGACAAGATGACTGCGCTAAGACTCATCACTGCAACACACTAAGACATATGGCTACTGATATCTACGTATCGTTAAGCTGTTCACTATCGAACTGTGGTCACTCTCACGTGATGACCTTTCCATACATTTTATTTGTAACATTAAAGAAAGTTTATAACGAATGTTAGTTGTACGAGTATTTAGGTACAGACTGTTAACAGTCTTAGTAAAGACTTATAGCGGTGTTGCTCATTGAGATGTTGCTCTGCAGTGGAACATTACATGCCCATGTTGCCCATACTATCGTTATTTTTTTAGAGTTCTATAGCCAAATGGCAAAAACGAAACTTTTATAGTTTATTTATTTATTTAAGGACAACCAGTGATCATATCTGTCTGTTTGTTTATCCTTCTGTCCGTATATTACAGTATTTTTGTTTCAGAATATTCAGATGACAGAATGTATTTTTTTTAAAGTATTAATTCATTTGATCGGCTACAAAAAAATACTCACGGGTTACAAATTAAGTACAGCTATAATTATTATATACTTACTTTCATTACCCTTACACAAAATAGCCACATTGTTATTACTAAAAAACAGAAACAACACATTGAATAAAAAACCCCTAAAACTTTTAGCCACAGGCATATAGCCGTCGGTTACAATGAATGGGCTCAAACCGTAGTGTAAAAAATAGAATGCTAACCGGGGAGTATAAAAATGGTTGGATTGCATCGGATTGCAGAAATATGACGCTTGAGAGACAACGAGTTCCCATTTAACTGATGACTTCAATATACGTAGTTCAATGATATTGAACGCTCATAGACGGTTTAATGGGAAAACATCGATTAAAAACCAGCGCGGATTGACAAAAAACAGATGTCCAAACTGGTAAACGATTTTTCATTCATTATTAATCTGGATATTTGCAATTAAGATTTGTAATTAAGATACGGTTGTAGCTCAATTTATATTGAGGTCATGGATTTTTGGAAGTAGAAAATGTTATGCTTCCGAAAATAATGAGAGCTGCCGTAGCAGCTGCGGCGTAGTAAATACGTAGCTGCTACGGCGTAGGCCATATGCGGGCTTCGCCGTGATAAAAATGAGTTTCAGAGGATACTAGCAGCGCCCCGCGGCTTTGCCCGCGTTGAGCCTTTCCCGTGGGAATTTTCGAAAATCCTTTCTTAGTGTGCACTTACGTCACTTGAAGAACCTTCCTGCCAAATTTCATGTTTCTAGGTGTAGCGGTTGAGGCTGTACGTTGATTATCAGTCAGTCAGGCCTAAAATCAGTGTAGAATATACCTTATAATTTCGAACATATTTGGTACAATAGCAAACATATAAAAGTGCTTATATGTGAGAACAGAATTTAACGATCCCTACCCAAACTGAAAGATAAAATTAGCATTAGTATACCAGTGTGTTTGTATGTATATATAACCCACCCAAAGAAACAAATAATCTTTACAATTCATAAATTACGTTCACAAATCTATGTAAACATAGAATCAAACGGTCTGATAAGCCTACAAAGCACTGTAGGCCCAAATGATTTCGTGATTTAACCCCGTGAGTTGCGAGGAAGCCTTCGCGACAAGGTCGCAGTACTGTCGCTAACAAAAGTTTAACATTAAAAATTTTACAACTTAAAAACAAAATTGGTGCAAACTGAGAAGTGTTACTTAAAAATATTTGTGTACAAAGTAAGTCTCAAATAAGAGTTGCCGTTTTAATTGTCAAAGTTATTAAGAAATAACGATAATGTTCAATTAATTGAAACGTACGTTAATGTCATTATTATTTATTTAAACGGGAACTTACGTACGACGGAGACTACTGTCGAGAGTTCCACGACAGTAGTCTCCGTCGTACGTAAGTTCCCGTTTAAATAAATAATAATGATAATGTTCAAGTTAAAACGGGGTTTAGGCGTATAAATAAAAAAAAATAATTATCTCTGGAAACCTTGACGTGATGTAGTTTTGCATTTCTGGCTGTGACACAGTGTGCTCTTTTATGGTCAATTTCAAGCTGAAATGTCAGACTGCGATCACCGAATCTCATATCACTTTCATTCAATACTAACGGCTACCCGCGATTTTAGCTTCATTACTGTGGTAATAAAATGGAACAAAAGGCTATGTCCCTTCTTTATTATATTTATATTTTTACCAAATAATTCACAATAATTTGGTTCATCGTTTATCAAGGCATTAATTCATTTATTTGTATAGGTATAAGTAGCTAAGTACGGAGTTTCTGGAGTGCCTAAAGGCCTCCAACTTAGTCTAAAGACGGCGTAAATATTGTGTCAGTTTATGAGCTGCATTTTTCAGCTGCATTTTGTTACAGACGACCGCATTTTAAATAGTTCGCCAACTTATAGCAAACCAGCTAGTTAACCTAGTTGGTTCAATGTCTACAATGCTTGAGCCATACAAACAGAACTTATAGAAAAACTTCCCAAATTATGATATTAATTGGATATTAAAATAATCCATAATTGCAAACCACAGCTTAAAGGGAGAGGGCTTGTAGTGGAGAAGATTATCGGATTCATTATGATTAGGTTATATGGCGTTCAAATATCGCGGTGTTTTGAAGATCAAATATGATGATTAAAATTTACAATTGATTACTGTTAATTCATCACTGAATTCGTTTGATGAACATTACAGGAATGTAATGCTAATGCAAATAGGGTTAATTTTATTATTCATTTGAAGAAGGTTGGTGGCCAATCCTGGTGTCGAGGTTTTTAGACCGCCTAAAGGTCTCTGAAATGGTCGAACGATTGAACAACCGAAGGTGACAGATATACAAGTATATTTCTTAACTTTTAACTTTGTCTTGTACTAGTTGGATTTTCAAAATTATTTTTGTTTAAAAGAGAGATTTAATTCAAAATCATCCCATATTTTGAAATCGGATAATGCATTTTTTTACAAAAAGAACCTTTTTATTTTCTGTGCTTATCTGTACAAAATGTATGCTACATAGCTGTGCACATAATTATGCCAAACCTTAAATTATAAGCAATTACTATGTCGTGTTCCATTATAATTAAATATTATTGAGGTTAAGCTCAGACTTATGTCATTGTTTTGTAAAAATCAGGTCATAACACGGGTTTACGGCACAAAACTCTTCGTTTAACAATCGGTGGAGCCACGGGCGCAGGCAGCGATGACATCGGTGAAAAGTCTTCTTCTTCATCGAATGGATGGTCAACCTGACCAATCCTGGTGTCAGAGTTATTGAGCCGCCAAAGGCCTCTGACATGGCTCATGTAACGACTACTATCCGTAGAAAGTATAACTCTGACACCAGGATTGGTCAGGTTGACCATCCACTCGATAAAGAAGAAGTTACTTCAATGTTCAAGATAACCCATAATAATCGTTATCACTACATAGTATAAAACAAAGTCGGTTTCCGCTGTCTGTCTGTCTGTCTGTCCCTATGTATGCTTAGATTTTTAAGAGTACGTATGACGTGGTTTCTAAAATAAATAGTGATTCAAGAGGAAGGTTTATATTTATAAAAAATCCCGTAATTCCTACGGGAACGGGCACAACGCGGGTAAAACTACGGAACGCTGCTAGTATTAAAATAAATATAAAATGCAATAAGTTTTTTGTTTCAATTTATTGTTTACTAATCGGAACACCTTAATCTCTTTTAATTTAAATGATTACCGCTGTTACCATGGCTACCAAACTGTTGCCCCATTAGAAATTACTTAACTGTGCATTTTCTTGTTTACAAAATCTATCTTGAATTATGGAAAACGTTATAGACGAGATACCAGTATAGACCAGTTTATATTTTGACCCACTCAACTAACTACAAGTACTAATGAACTCCTTGAGTTGATTAACTCACAAAAGCTGACAAGTTTGTTAAGTAATGTACGAATTCTATCAAAGTTGTAGAGTGGAAGCGATGTAAATAAACTCAACTTAATATTATTCACTTTGAGAGTATGTTTTCCTGGTGAAGATATAACATGCGTTGACTTCTTAAATTAAAATTTTAGAATTAAGAAATTTTTATATTATAAATTAACGCGTTCAAAAAAAATGTTTTTATTTTTATTTTTGTAATGGAATTTAAAGTGGTATAAAAAGGTATTAAGCCACTATTCATCCCGATTTTCCCACGGGAACAGGCACAACGCACCTTAAACTGCGGGACGCTGCAACTATTGCAATATTAGTATAATTTTAACATTTTACTCAATTTAACAATCATTTAACAATATTTGCTTTGCTTTGCGCTCTTTATGAAAGCGAATAAAACATGTTAAATATGAGGATGACTGTTTATAACTAAAGTTTCCACTGCAATATTCAGCACGTTAATATTTAACTTGAGGACTCTAGCTATATCAAAATATTCCTAATTAAAAATCTCTCATTCCAATAAAGCTCCCAAAGTAATTGTTTGACGTCTGTGAGCTCAGTAAAGAGTCCAGCGTTTATTAAATGTTTAATATCACACGTATGATATTTTCAGATAAACATGACTGGCTTTGCAAAGTATTCATGAAATTCACTCCTATTCAAATGTATTTACTGCATTTATACGAGAATACTCTCGACGACAAAAGAGTTTTTGTTTTGACAACTATAGATGACCCAAATATAAAGTTGAAAAGGAGATAATTCGTAAACCGTATTCAAAAAAAATCTGCTATTTAAAACAATATGATGAATTCCGCCCGTGTATTCGTGGCATAACACACTATTGTGTGAAAATAAATAAAAGCCATTTTCTTCTAAATGAAAACGAGTTTGCCGATAAATAAATTGCAGCTGAGATAGACGTCTGCAAACAACGATTAATAGATGTAGAAAGGTTTCTGACACAGTAAGAGCGTTTGTCCACCGCCGCCGTCACCGTCACGTCACCGAGAACGAGATGACGGCGCCGAAGTAGCGGTAGATACATTTAGAGCGTTTTACTTTAGCCGCGTGTCCACCGCACATCCGTCATCTGAGCGCCGCGTCATATTAAACTCGGCCCGAAATAATCTCGTTCTCGGTGACGTGACGGTGACGGCGACGGTGGACAAACGCTCTAAGGCTTTTAATACAAATGTTTATTTAAAATTTTAAGTGAGTTGTTTAATTGAAACTGTGTTTACAAATACACTTTGCTTTTATTTTACTTTATCTGACGTTTCGGCCCTTTACAGGAACCATTTTTTATATTGTTTTTAAGGTAAATAGAAAAGGATGTAAGTACATCAGGGATCAACATGTCTTGCCCGTTAGCCACTGGAGTGAGTTAGTCGACTTATTTCAAGTTTTGTAAATGAATGATGTGAAGTACCTCAATTTACCTATGAAGAACCTCAATAAGTTTAAGAAATAAAAATTCGTTCAAAATTTTATTTTATATTGCACGAAATAGAACACTTTTAAAAACGAACGACAATTTGTTCGTTAAACATACATCTAGGTGCTAAATAAAATTAAGAATGCTTGGGAAATCGGTTCTAAGACTATGAACACACGGGCAGGACTGCTTGGCGCCTAGGAGCCTAGTGGCTTACATTCTCAGACATCAACCAATGACATTCGTCAAATTTTGCGTAATCTACACTAATATTATAAAGAGGAAAACTTTGTTTGTTTGGTTGGAATGAATAGGCTCAAAAACTAATGGACCGTTTAAAAAAATTATTTCACCATTCGAAAGCTACATTATCCACGAGTAACATACACTATTTTTCATCCCGAAATTCCCACAGGAATGGACACAACGTAGGTAAAACCGCGGGGCGCTGCTAGTATATTATAATTGGTCAGTTTAGTGTTTTTTCCTACTCACTGTACTGATATCTTTTGCCCAGAAGTGGGCATTACAGGCTAAATACTTATTTACTTTATAGTTTAGCACCGAACATCTCCACTCCGCTTCACTAGAAACGCACCCTACACCACTTGAATAAAAAGAACCTTTCAGCTTATCATACACACTCGCGACTGTAATGCTCTTCACTTTTGCCCTTGTCTGTACTTTTTGTGCTGGTTGCTCCCAACTACGCTATTTTAAGCCTTTGCGTGTTCTATGTGGTAGTAATTGACCAGTCCAAGGTTGCTTATGATTGTAGCAAATGGGCCAAGTTAGTTCATTTGGATTTGCTATATTTTTCTAACAAACAAAAGTTATGCTGCTTTTAAGACTTTTTAAAAATTTAATCTGTTGTGTTCCATTGCTGGGAAAAGATCCCCCCAATTGTTGCCACCTGGATCTATCTTTCGCCACTTATTTCCACTCTTTGTCCTCCAGTTCTTTCCGCCAGCTCGTTTGGGTCTACCGCGAAGTCTCTGAACATTCTAGAACTCCCACTCTGTGGTGATGTCATTCGCGTATTTCCACGTAATTGTATCCTACAAGAAAACGTCCCAAGAATAAAATCTCTCCAAGTTCTTTTGTTCATAACAAACTACTACACTGTACATTGTAAAATTATAATAAATATTAACAATATCTGCCAGTAATGCATGGAGCCATCGCAAGGGATTATGGGTTGAGCTTTTTTGTACAAGATGGGGCTCTGAAAGGCGATAGATAGGCTTTGCGTGTGTGCGTGAGATTTACTCGTATATATCGTAGTCATACTGGTATATGAGATTAATGTTTCGTTGTTTACTTTCGCTTGTGTGTGTGTGTGTTATTTTGGGCACTAGCTCGGAAATGATAGGTTTAACATATGTAGGTTTTTATTTATTTATGCCAATTTAGTTGATGCTAAATGGTATGACGAAACTAGGTGACCCCCAAAAAACTAAAACGGGGACTGTGAAACTGTTTTCCCATTTGCCCCGTTAACGGGACATAGACAGGAGGTGGATGGGGACATATAAATACTGTTATTAAAAAGCGTTTTTAATATTAACGACTCTGTCCAATTAAGCGTTTTAAGTAGTCCTGCTAGGGGGTGCGCCAAAGTTCACCTAAATTTTCAACTCCGATAATTGGAAATCCGAAAATGTTCTTCCTAACATTTTTCATCCTAACAATCACAATTCCTAACTACTTTGTCTCTAATGTTCATAATCCGAATGATCACTCTTCCTAAAATTTTTCATCCTAAAGTTTTCATTCATACTATTTGTAGTGCTACCGGCGATGTTCATAACACTCATGTTTCTTTTATACTATTATTCAAAGTCATATCTTTTTTGTTTAGATTTCTTTTTATAGGTTAGGTTAGGTTAGAACTGTGACCAACTACGCGCGAGCCGAGCGAGCGAAGCGAGCGGTGCCGCGGCAGCGGCCGGCGAGCGCTACAACAAAATTATGCCATGTTATATTATGTCTAAAGTTTTTATGCAAATGGATAGGGAACCGTTTTGTAATCACAAGAAATAGTTTAAAAACAAACCTTTTCCTTTAAAGCGTTATGATAAAAAACAGTAGGAGTTTAAACATATTTACATTAATGATATTATTAATTACAATTTTCGGAAACATGAGTGTTATGAACATCGCCGGTAGCACTACAAATAGTATGAATGAAAACTTTAGGATGAAAAATTTTAGGAAGAGTGATCATTCGGATTACAAATCGTTAGGAAGAACAATTTCGGGTAAAGAACTTTAGTTGAGCCAATATGGACCCCCTGCTAGGAGCGTTTTGTATAAAACAGAACAACGTCTGTGCGCGTGGACGAGAGCGCACTACTGTGGCGCATAGGTAGACTTAAAAACGTTTAAATTGAAAAGGGCCTAACTAATTACAATGTTAATTATAAAGCATTTTTATTTTTAAAGTACGGTATTACATACAGTATTGCAAACAAAATCATGTTTGCTCTCTATTCATTTTACCGGAAAATCTCATGCATTTTAAAAAAAACTTCAGAAGTGAAAAATATTGTTTCTAGAAATATCAGTATTTTATATTATGTATTCAGTGAAATACCGTGAACAAGGTTCTAGTAAACGTTTTCATTAAGAAAATCCTTTTCAAAGTAAATAAAAAAATTATCGGATACCGTTGAAATGAATTCCGAAAAATTCATTTTAGCGAATTTATTTAATTTCTATGAAACACTTTAAATTCGCTTCTTTAAAGAGTTATTTCATCGAAATAAAATAAATTAAATATTCATCAATCAACAGCAACATCCAAACCGTTATTTATTTAACGCAAAATTCTGTTTTAAATAATATGTTTTACTCGGAACAGGAAATTATTCGAGCGCTTAAAAACTTAATATTCGGAAAAAGTATTAACAGTATTCTAATTCAAAATAGAATTAATCACTACATAGTATAAAATAAAGTCGTCTCTGTTTCGTGTCTGTTTGTCTGTATGCTTAAATCTTTAAAATTACGCAACGGATTTTGATGCGGTTTTTTGTAATAGGTAGAGTGATTCAAGAGGAAGGTTTTTATGTAAAAAATTCCTGAAATTCCCACGGGAACGGGCACAACGCGGGTAAAACCGCGGGGAGCTGCTAGTTTAAAATAAAAATAATAATTGAAACCACGTTTACGGATACACATCGCTTATATTTCACATTTTTATCAGATGTGCTTGCTTAAGCCAATAAGTAAATGAGGCAATCACATTAATTAATTAATTTCGAGTAAGTTAATAGACTGTTTTTAGAAGTTTTTAGACCGCCCATAGGCCTCCGACATGGTATAACGAATGAAACAACCGGGACCGACTGATGACCTCCGAAGAACGGAAGCACTCAGATAGAAGTGCTACTATCGGCTACCCATCTAAGTAGAGAGCTGCAGGTTGCTTAACAATCGCACTGAACTACATCGCTTAGTCAAAATATGCCCCGTAAGCTATCACATTAAGCCGCTGGCTGCATGCAACATGTTACCGCAACAGTGTAAAGAATAAGATGGTTGGATTCGACTACCGAAAGCAGCTTTTCAAGGCTTTTTAACAACTAGTGGTGAGTTTATTATAAACACGATATTCGGTAACCAAAGAAGACTGAATAAAGTTGGCGACGGCAATAGCGAACGCAGTAATGTACAATTAAATATTATTTTTAAAAGAAGAGGTTAAGGTTATTTTAAGTAAAACTCTTAGAGCAAAAATCTTTTAAGTTTACTTTTTATACGTACAGTCGAGGTCAAAAATAACTTTACAGTTGAGTGTTACAAAAATACCTTTACATTAAAATACGTTTACACATTGCATGCCAAAAACATGCTTACAACTCACATGACACATTCTACTTTTCAGTTAATGCTCCGAATTTCAGTTTACAATCTGTCTTTCATAACAACATTTACAAAAATTGTGCCATAACACATTTACATTGCATGTTACATAAAAAGATTTACTGCCAATGTGCCAAAAATACCTTTACATTTTTAGTGACATTAAAAACTTTACGATCAAGCTTACCTTTGGATTACACCTATTGTTACATAAATATCTTTACAGATTTGATTAGCCCGTTCTTAATTTAAATAATGAAATGAAATCGTCATGAATATTAATTTTGGTTTTATGATTTAAATGTTTATTTTTATGAGTGGCGTACGTGCATACAGATTCATTCAGAAGTTCATTACCAAACTATTGCGTGAATACTAGTTTTCCTTATTACATTCATACAAACACACACATTAATACAAACACATCTTGCACTTGACTGGATAGATAATTTCATCCTATCACGTAAGCTACGTTGTGGCTAAATAGTTTAGAAGTTTTGTTACAATATTATCTGTAAGGATGAGGCGATGTTTCGAATCCCACGGAGCGGCCCAAATTTTTAATGTATTTTTGACGAACTTGAGCGAAGTTACATTTATTAAACAATAATGAAATAATATGAGGGTGGATTTGAAATAAGACAGGTTTGCTGGTTTGGAGAAAAAAGTCAATATGAAATAAAAATATTTTATGTTCAAGCTTACTTTGGATTACATACACGTATTGTTACATAAATATCTTTACAGATTTGATTAGCCTGTTCTTAATTTAAATAATGAAATGAAATCGTCATGAATATTAATTTTGGTTTTATGATTTAAATGTTTATTTTTATGAGTGGCGTACGTGCATACAGTTTCGTTCAGAAGTTCATTACCAAAGTATTGCGTGAATACTAGTTTTACTTATTACATTCATACAAACACACACATTAATACAAACACATCTTGCACTTGACTGGATTGATAATTTCATCCTATGACGTAAGCTACGTTGTGGCTCAATAGTTTAGAAGTTTTGTTACAATATTATCTGTAAGGATGAGGCGATGTTTCGAATCCCACGGAGCGGCCCAATTTTTTAATGTTTTTTTTTACGAACTTGAGCGAAGTTACATTTATTAAACAATAATGAAATAATATGAGGGTGGATTTCAAAATAAGACAGCTTTGCTGGTTTGGAGAAAAAAAATCAATATGAAATAAAAATATATTTCAATCATTTTGTTTTTATTTGTTACCTACTTAAATAATTATTTATATTTATTTTCTAAGTAAATATTCACGAGCATATTCAAATTTTATTCTAAAATTACTAATAACAAAACAAAAAGTATCAGGTTACTGGGGTTCGATCCCACAAGATCTATGCTTAGCGTGATATCACTAGACCCATTGTCGAACTGGCTACGCACTACCTTACGTCATATCTTAAATTTTTGCATTACGTGCTAAACGCTTGCGCTGCGGTGAACATCGCAAGCATTGAGAATAATAAACAAACATAGTCTAATCAGTGACTCGCACCGACCACACATTCAACAACAACATAAACAAAAACATCTTGACTTGCCAAGAAAAATTAGTACGAAATATGCAGCGGGCGGGTTAAACAAACCGCTGCACGCGTCGCCATCACATTCATGATCGCGACAACATGGCGACAACCGTCGGTCACGGTAACTTTCTTCGGCTAGTAGTCGTTACATGAGCCATGTCAGAGGCCTTTGGCGGATCAATAACTCTGACACCAGGATTGGTCAGGTTCAGGACCATCCACTCGATGAAGAAGAAAAAGAAGTCAAAGTACTAAAGTATAAACATATTTTTGACATCGACTGTACAACTTTTTATTGCCGACTGTACTTTAGCACTATCATAATCAACTATTCATTGAGAGGACAATAACTAGGCCAAACACGACGGATGAAAGAGATACATTATTTGACAGTATGATATTGTCATTATTTAAATTAAGAAAATCAAATCTGTAAGGATATTTATGTAACAATAGGTGTAATCCAAAGGTAAGCTTGATCGTAAAGTTTTTAATGTCACTAAAAATGTAAAGGTATTTTTGGCACATTGGCAGTAAATCTTTTTATGTAACATGCAATGTAAATGTGTTATGGCACAATTTTTGTAAATGTTGTTATGAAAGACAGATTGTAAACTGAAATTTGGAGCATTAACTGAAAAGTAGAATGTGTCATGTGAGTTGTAAGCATGTTTTTGGCATGCAATGTGTAAACGTATTTTAATGTAAAGGTATTTTTGTAACACTCAACTGTAAAGTTATTTTTGACCTCGACTGTACAATGTACTTTTAACCCATATGTATCGATATCTTTACTAATATAATGAAGTTGATGAGAGAGACATTTTGTTTTTTTGTTTTTCTGAACGCGGTAATCTCAGAAATTACCAATCCGATTACAATAATTATTTTTGTAATATAAACCCTCATTCAACCTGAAGATTATAAACTATTTTTCGCGCCGAAATCCCAACTGGAACGGGCACTACACGAGTAAAACCGCAGAGTGCTGCTAGTGAGTCTATAACTTGGATGCTTGCATGGCCGTTTTCGCTATTTCTGTGTAAACGCTGCCATATTTTGGAGGGCACGTGTAATTGGCCGAGTCTATCGTTGCAATCGTTAGGCCTTAAGGCTGAGTAAAAGCTTCGGTCCAAGGTCACACTAACCTATCTACCTCGTAAAACTATGTCTATACTAATATTATAAAGAGGTACAATTTGTAAGTTTGTTTGGTTGTATGTTCGAGCTAATCTCGGGAAATTTGAATGATTGTTTTTTTGTAATAGATAGATACATTGAACGGGAAGGTTATAAGATATTTATTAACCGACTTCAAACACCGAAGGCGAAGGTTCTCAATTCAGCCGGTATATGTTTTTTTATCTCAAAACTCCCATGGACACGGGCACAATCCGGTTGAAACCGCGGGTCGCAACTAGTATAGAATAAAGACTTGAATACAATATGAAGAACGTCTTTTAGATTTAACGAGTTCCATAGATCTCATTAGGTACATGTTGAACTAGGCTACTATGTAACACTAATGTTTTGTAAAATTCGACATCATTCTTTCAGTATAAAACCAACAATTTAAATGTATCAAACCTCAAACGCTTCAGTTTATACTCAACTAGCAGCGCCCCGCGGTTTTACCCGCGTTGTGCCCGTTCCCGTGGGAATTTCGGGATTTTTTTTACATAAAAACCTTCCTCTTGAATTACTCTACCTATTACAAAAAACCGCATCAAAATCCGTTGCGTAATTTTAAAGATTTAAGCATACAGACAAACAGACAAACAGACACGAAACAGAGACGACTTTATTTTATACTAAGTAGTGAAGTAATCCCAAGTGTCGTTTGCAATGATTTTAACATAACTCGGTTCTGCAACTCACGTATAAAATTGGTTTACATGTAAAATACAGTCCCGCCTAGTTTGATAAAGTTTTCGTTGAATCAAGTGTGCAGATCAACTTGATATTAAAACGGATTTTTTTTTTAATTTGCTATAACCGCGTTCAAACTAACAAAAAAATAAACTGTACAGCTCAATTAAGCTTCACTCCTTTTATATGTATGTCATATTTGTTGTGACATATTGTTTCTAACGTTTGTTCATTCATAGACAAGAAAAAAGTCTAGAAACTGACTGGACTACGGTCTAGGAGGTTCAAAACTGCGACTAATATTGGCTACTTTCTCCTTCAGTTCATATTGAACAGGCTTGAACAGTATCATTACGACCGTCTGCGTCGCAAGGTCACTTTGTTCCCAGCCTCTTTGAAAATGGGTCGATTATTCATACATAACTTTACAAACAAAGACAAAGTAAAATAATAAAATAAAAATATATAATGTTTTGTAATTTAATAGTAGTGCAATTAGTGCTATTGGTTAGATAAATAAATTAAAGATTTTCTTAGATTTTTTTTATTCAATGATCGGCCTCTTCCCATCGCGATAATCTCAAAAAGTACTAAACGGATTTCCATGTGATTTCCACTAACAGATAGATTCATTCAAGATGATGGTTTTTACCAATGTTCAATCCGATTTTTCTTCAAAAAATTTTGATGACAGAAGCAAATAAAAATCTGGAAGCAAAACTACGGGTCGCTGGTTACCAATAACTAGGAAAACTAATTACTAGTTACTTAAAGAACATAGATTAACCCGAAGTTTGATTACCTACATAACGTATTACTGTCAATACGATACTAATCTGAATTAAGATTATTAACGAGATTATTGGTGTGCCCACTGGTCGGCCATAATGTTCAAAAACTTATTCAGAGTATTCATATGTATTAGATAGCATAAAATAATCTATACTAATATTATCTTCCTATACTTATATGATGGCCTGACTTATATAACGCCTCGGTGGTCTAGCGGTATGTGCACTCGCCTGCCAAGACTGAGGTCCCGGGTTCAATTCCCAGGTCGAGCGAAAACATGTTTCCTACTTTTCAAACATGGCTCGGGTTTGAGATCACCAACCCGCATTAGGCAAGCGTGGTGATTACGCCTGAAACCTCCTCACTGTACTGATATCTTCAGTGAGACGAGAGGCCTTTGTCCAACAGTGGGACATTACAGGATAATACTTTACTATACTTTACTTATATGATAAAGCTAAGTTTTTTTTTTTTTACTAATCCGAATTGAATAATCCTTTTTGTTTTGGATAGCCACTTTTAACAAGGAGGTTATAGAATATTTTTTATTCAGAAATTACCACGGGAACAAATAATTTCGGGATAAATAAGAGAGCAAAAACCGAGGTTCGCAGATAGTATACTGTACAAGTTAATTGATCTGAATTAACCTAAACAACTGCTTTTGAATCGGTTCCCACATAGAAATGTACCTAATATATTTTATTTGCTGAACTGCAACGAATTGGCAAACACTCCTCCTCGCACAAAACTATCAAATTAAGAAGAATAAATAAATAGAACTCAAGTATGTACTCGACTCGAATAATTGTAACTTTTACTTACTTAGAAAGTTATAAGTACATAACTAAAGTGAGGTTATTTAATGGTCGTTTGAGAGGTTATTTGTTTAAGTTATTTGTACAAGGTGTTTCAGTCCATTGAGCTTTTCTTCGTTGATGTAAGGCGTCGTTTAGGCAGAGAGAGCTAAAACAATATTACTAATGTGAAAAGACTTTTTCAAGAAAAATACAGCTTCAAACGAACTTCTAACCACTTGTTTGAAAACGGTTATATATGGCTTCATTTTCGTATATCTTAAAGATACCAGGTAAAAAAACATGGGTTAAGAACTTGCTCCTTTGAAGTGCATACCTTCGTCGTTCGTCCTTGTGTTTTTAATAATTGTAACTTTACAAAAAACGTGACATTAAGTTCTTCGTTTAAACTGATGTGTCAAAATCATCAAAGGCTCAAAGTGTAAAAACTGAAAAAACTTTGTCACCGTTGCATAGAGAAAAAAACATAATAAAATAAATACTGTGTCTATATTGGTGAAAGTTTAAAATTCGAGTATCCCGTCAATGATATGTCACCAATCAACTCACACTCACTATTTATCCTTATCATATTTTTTTCGTCTTCTGTCACGTTCATGAGCTAGACAGGCAGGTGACAACAAAGAAAGAATATTGATCGAATCCAGAAAATATCTTCCTACGGTGCAGATAAAAAGTTATTTGGATAAAACTAATAAAGTTATATGTACTGATTTCTTAGTTATAATCGAACGCGTAAATGAAAAGCGAAGTATATCCGTAAACGTAGTTAAAATTCAAAATATGATCCATGTATTTGTTGGCTATAAACATTGAATACCTATATTCATCTTAGATTTAAATTATTCCATTTAGTATAATAACACAGAGCTATTAAAATAATTGCGATTCTGTAAAGAGGATCCAATATTGATATTGGCATTTCATGTAAACTAATATTGCACTATGCAAACTTAAAGAGCTTCATACCAATTAACAACAATTTGTAAATAAATACATGGTAGAGATACCAAAATCATAGTACTTATGTAAATAATTTTATCTACACTAAATGATGTTATAATATCCACATCGATATCAAAAAATCTTATTTTAACATCATTATAATGCGACCAATTAACCTGGCGAGCCTTATATCAAAATCCTCATACAAGTTGTATAAAATTTTGATATTAGGCTGGCTTTTGAAAACAGTTGGGTTATACGTGAAAACTTCGTCGAAACTACATACACAAAACTCTTTGGTAAGGTCTCGCTCGCTCCTGATTGGCCCTACGCGCAGCTGCGCTCTCATTGGTTAGATTTGAATGGCGGCAAGTTCACTGTGACAGACAATACACGTACGCGTGAATTTAATGTTTCGCAATGTGTTTTGTTTTTAAAATTTTGTTAATTTTAGTGAAGATTAAGTAGTGAAGATAAAGTAGTGTATGCAACTGCATATAACACGGGTATTAAAACACTCGTTACTATTATGAAACTCGCTGCGCTCGTTTCATAAACTCACTCTTGTTTTAATACCCTTCTTTATATGCAGTTGCATAAACTACTATTAGTTGAACTAATTATGGAGCCGACACATTTACGGATAAGGGTAGTGAATAACGATATTTTTGTAAAATTAAACATAAGGGGTAGGTGGATTGGACAAGAACTCTTAATTAATGTATTTAGTTATATATTTATGTTTAAAAAAATAAATGACACTCTGAAACGGCTCGACCGATTCTCATGAAATTTTGTGTACATATCGGGTAGGCCTGAGAATCGGACAACATCTATTTTTCATCATATATAAAAATAATTATGTACGTTCCTAGGCGCCAATTTCTAGGCAAATAACTGTTAAAAATATGGATTTATTTTTGAAATAACAAGTATTTTATTCGACCTAAATATTGTTCATCTAGTAGTAAATGGGAACAGGTATCGAACCGACCCGACCAATAATCAAGCTTTCCATCCCTGGAAACATTCGATTATCTCCCGATAATCGAATGTCTTCTGTTATAAAGCGCTATCCCGTAACGTAGACAAGTGACAATCGGTTCACTATTCCCATTCGCTTCACTAACGCAATTAGGGAATGCAATCCCGACTCGAGATTGAAAATTCGAGATCCCGCGGGATTACAAATATTAATCCCGCGGGATCACGAAATTTTTGGGATCTCGTCTAGTTTTAAAAAATCGTGTGACTGAGTACGATGAAAACTGCTTGTATGTTATAGTGAGATTAATTAAAACAAAATATAATTAAAAAAAACATGTTTGTTCATGTTTGTTAATTAGGTATGTACAAACTTAATAATTAACAAACATGAACATAATCAAAGCAAAAGTAGGTATAGCTCAAGGCAAGGAGATTAAAAGTAGTTACGTGTGATTTTGAAAGTAATTTCTTAGAAAACAAAGTGTACGTAATAGTGCTATCTGCTAACCGGCATCTAATGTCCGTTGCAAGGTGCTGAGAATGCCCTCTCTCAGCGTGACTAAGCTATTATATGCAAACTGCAAAATTCTCCCCCTTGTTCCTCCACAGTCAAATAAATCCATTTCTTTTTTTATTACTGACTCTAATTTATCTAAGCTTGTGGATACACGTGTAAAAGGGCTTATAGACGCTCGCAGAGGTTCTTCTAATTCCTCTTGAAGAGATTTATTAGTTTGTGTAGCAGTAGCAGTTCACTCAGCGCACCGCAGCACACGTCCCGAGCGGATGTGTATTTGCATTGCTGACTATTGCCGCCCAATCCCGTTAATCTCGAACGGGATCTCGTCATATTATGCTTCGGGATTGATCCCGAAAAATGACACGGGATCTTGCGAGATCGGGATCCCGCGAGATTGGGATTGCATTCCCTAAAAGCAATATTATTTTACAGCGAAGAGGTCATCTTCAGTTACTTTCTTTAGAAAGTAAACGTGTATTCTTACTGAATAAAGCGCAAGACACATATAGTGCGGTTACGGCCGCGTGCAGACCGAATGCGGGTCAAATCGATTGATTGACGATTTAGGGCCTTATTCATAAACGACTAGCTGTGCCCCGCGGTTTCACCCGCAGCGCTCCCGTTCCCGTGGGAATTTTGAGATTTTTATTATTTGAGCCCTATAAACCTCACGGAGCCCGAGACCTTTCCAACGAATGCAAAACCGTGGAAATCGGTTCGTGCGTTCTGGAGTTATAGCGTCAGGGAGGAAAACCCGACTTATTTTTATATAGTAGATTAGTAACCGCACTTTAACTAACAAATGGTTTGTCCCTTTCCGATATACGCTATATATACGCTATCGTTTATGAATAAGGGGGTATATTTTTGTATTTGTACCTGCCACTCTGGCCCGGTGCAGATCTGCTGCGGGCTTTCATTGAAATACAACGACAACCGGCCCGCAACCGGCCCGCACACGGCCCGCAACCACACTGTGTGTATCTTGCACTTAAGTACGTTCGATTAGGTTATTGGTTCACTCTGCAGTCGGTGAAGTAATATCATACATTGATCATGAAAATTTAGGGCCAACACTGTGTTAAGCGTGCGCCTGTCGCGATTCACTTTTGTATGAAACCGCACGCGATGGGCGCACGCGACGGTTCACTTTTGTATGAAACCGCACGCGACGGGCACTCGCGACGGTTCACTTTTGTATAAAACCGCGGCGTGCGCACGCTTAACGCAGTATCGGCCCTTATAAAATAAAAGTCGACTCCTTGATTTTTATAAAATTATAAAAAATAACAAAGCCGCAGTATTATCACAAGCGACACACTGGAATTATCGTCTGTATAATAACAGTTTATCAAATCCAATTATCTCATCGCATCTGTTTTGCATAAGCACAACCTTGGCATCTACGCGTCTCCAATGACTCATTGTCGGGAAAAAAAATTGCATTAGAATGTTATCATACAGAAAACAATAATATGAAATTAGTATTTCTGTAATATATTACGCGTGCTATGCGGGCGGGAAAGCCTGTAATGTGCCACTGTTGGCGAACATCTCATCACTTCACTTATGATCAGTGCAGTGAGAAGATGCTGAAATAAAACGATGCGATGATTCCGCTTCAGATTTGACTTTTATAAAGGAGGAGCAAAGAAACACACTTTCCTAATACTTATTATATTGATTTTTTAATCAGTTTTTTTAGAGATTATTACGCTATTTATCTTCTGACTGTACGTAAGAAGATATATTTGCTGACTGAAAGGCTAGGTCCAGCAGTGAAACAGTACAGGCTAACTTTTAATTTATTTAACTCACTGTACTGAAAATCGTCGGTAAAATGTGACACCTTGTCCCAGCAGTGGGATATTAAATAACTGTTAATTTTACTTTTCTTTTTATACGTATGGGTGAATAAGGATGTCTTTTAAAAAAAATGTGTAAAAAAATGTATCGCACCCGCGTCACAACACTATGTGAAACTATCTGAAAACCGCGCCGATCGGATTCCGTCCCGTACAGCAACAGCTGAGTTGCATGCTTTTGTCAATAGCCTCATATTTGTGTTCTTTGTATACCTATGTAATTTCTACTTTTAGTAATATTTATTTCCTTTATTCATACCATTCTTATTCTTATTTTAAAAAGTTTTTCAAACTATTGAACATCAAAACATACACAAACCAAAAGAAGACACCGTACAACAGAACGTTATAATAATAAAATATAAATTTAATGACATATCGGCGAATAACAGTCATATGAAAGCCACAAAAGAAATTGTCCCACATAAGCTAGGCTGTATTGGAAGTAAGCTTCCAATTCTGGGTCACAGAGTTGACCTTGACAAAGGCTCGCTCGATGAACAATCCTTACGGTTTAAACAAAGGAATTTTAGACCGACCTATTGATATTGAGAGTTGATCACTATCTGTGTTGATTAGACAACTATAATTGGTTGCAAGTAACAAGCTATCTTCTTCTTTTAAAAAGATAGTGTATATTTATAGAATAATTCTTCAAATAAGGATGAGTCATGGTTACGTAACAATCTTTCAGTGTTTTTGTTTGGTTCTTATTTTTAGAAAATATTTATTTGCATGTCAGGGTATTGTTTCAAGGTTATTCAACGTTATTTGGCGATTACGCCTAATCTCACTGTACTGATATCTTGGGTGAGACGAGAGGCCTTTGCCCAACTGTGCGACATTACAGGCTAATACTTTTCTTTATTTTACTATCCATATAGTCTATACTAGTATCAATGCTTATTTTCAATCCTGTTTGAACCCTTCTCACCCTTAAAATAAAAAGTTATTCTGGAAATGAGGAATACTTTTAAGTATAATTTTAATTGTAAAAACAATTACATTGCTTATATTTGTTATACTAAAGCTAATGCTATTATTAGTATGTCTACGTCTTTTTAGGCCAATAGCTCAATAAGTGAACTTTCCCCGGAAACCTTCATTGAATTTCCTCGGTCATAATAACCCTGGCACATTCGGACCTTCTTCCAAAACAATCTCGAACGAACGATGGAAAGGCACATGGGTACGTATGGTACATTTTCTTGCGTTGACTAGGTATATGTACGTGTAGAATCTTATATATACTGTACTAGCAGTGCCCTGTGGGTTTACCCGCGTTGTGCCCGTTCCCGTAGGAATTTCGGGATTTTTTATACATACAAACCTTCCTCTTGAGTTTATTTCCGCTATCGCATCGACAGTGTCAAAATCTTTAATAAAAAACTTGAGAGGTGTCAAGGGACACCCGGATGGAACGAAGTTTATTTATTATCAACAAAAATAATCGTCGCGACATCACACTGTTCAATGCGAAATAGAAAGACGAAACGACTCTCTCGCGCATGTTTCTCTGTCTGTCTCTCTCTGGCGTGCGCAAGTTTCTCTGTCTGTCTCTCTCGCGCGTGTTTCTCTGTCTGTCTCTCTCTGGCGTGCGCAAGTGTCTCTGTCTGTCCCTCTCTGGCCTAAAAAATGTCGTTACCATTTTTTCCGTCTAGCCTTTCGCAACGCGCGATAAGTAACTTCGTTCCAATAAAAAAATGATTTATTTTCAAGCCAAAAATAGATACTTACATACTTACTAACTACTAACTTTTCATAATGCGTTGTGATTAATCAAAGCTCCGCACCTTTAATTTATTAGAAAATTAACACCGAAAAGTATTATACTGACTAACGACAGTTTTGTTTGCGTCGAACAAGTCACCGAGACGACTAAAGCTGGCTTAAGCTTTCACCTACGACTACGACATCATCATTATCTCATGAAGTGTAAAGTTTAAGTCTGCTAAATTCGTATTGCAAGGTAGTTCTTCTTACTCGTTATTTATTCGACGTACTAAAAGTAACTTTGTATTTAATATAATTCCAAGTATTGAAATTTCGGAAATTCTCCTCCCTCAGAACGCCGCACTGAAAATATTTCCAAGAAAAAATAAGAAACAGAATTCAGACCGCATCTTGATTGCATTAAGCTTCTTATCTTAGGATTTTTATAAAAGTTCAATTAATTACACTTTCTAATTACCTACTACAGCTTACCTTTTCGAGTTCTGTCAGCAGTAAGACCGGAAAATCTTTTAAAACCACGTTATAAAATTAGTTTAAATCATTTATTCAAATTAAGCTCAAAAGAAGTTCCACCAAAGAACCAACAAAACATATCCAGTGACAAATTAATACTTAAAATCGCACAGTCTAAATTTTAAAAGCATTAGGTATTAATGCAAAAAAAGGTTATATTTTAAACAGCAGTGGGCTGCATTTACAATGTATTACTCAACACTTTTAGAGGGAGAAGGTATACCACCATCTCTTATATTTTAGTTACAGTCATTATTTGCGGTTACTGTCAGTCACGGTGCAAAGTTTGCCGAAAGTCAGTACCTAGTTAATGAAAGTCTAGTATGTCAAACTTCAAGAAGGCAACATGTGACAGAGAAACACTCTACAAAACTGAAGCTATCTCTCGCCCTTTAGAGGCAAAGTTTCAAACACTTGTTAACATGCTAAACTCATGTTTAATAACGAGCAAGCAAATTAATAAACAAAAGAAGAAAAAGAAGAAAGAAGAGAAACGTTTTAAATAGTGTTATATTTCGTGTAATATATCATAGGTACAACATATTTTTTACTTAAACTAAATAGGATCAAGAGTTCCTTTGCAAACCAACGTAATTATATTAACCGCCTAAATATGTCTAAAAACAAATGACATTAATTAAATATGTTCCTCTTTCGGTCAACAAAAAATATTAATTTAAACAACAATATTAAACACTAGCAGCACCCCGCGGTTTTAGCCGCGTTGTGCCGGTTCCCATAGGAATTTTGACATGAAAAATAGCCTATCACCTTCCTATTGAATGTGGCTATCTATTACAAAAATAATTATTCCAATCGGACTGATAATTCTTGAGATTATCTCAAACATTCAAACAAACAAACTTACAAATTTTAACTCTATAACATTAGTATAGATATTTAGATACTAAAGATTGAAAAATTCTTGAGCAAATCACCTTAATTAAATAGTATAAAAAGCATTGTTTCATTTTCTGCAATCCGTATAGAGAGAATACCGCTAACCTTAACATAATAAAATAATTAAATGAAGTCAATTTCGTTCCACAAATTACTTTTCTCAAGTGGAGAAATATATCTTTATTAGGTATATGACAAGACAAGAGTTTAAATTGTGTTATAGATTGAATTTAGTAAAACTGATAATAGACGTTCAAAACATACAAGGTTGAAACGTGTTTTAGTCGTTTATTTCTAAACTATACAAGATTTTGAAAAACTGATAATTGATCTAGAAAGTGCTGAAATCCTGAAAATATAAAAAGTGTAACACCTCGAATAACGCAATGATTGGCATTGCCTAAGATTCAGTAGCGAAATGGGTTTGCTGACAATTGAAGTTAAAAAAAATAATTTTAAATTTTAATAAACATAAATTCCCTTTAAAAAGTAATAAATAAGTTAAAAAACGCATAATTTAGTATTTTATTTGGTCCCCCAACGCGATGTATTTTTAAACGTAACAGATTTTTTATTTTTTTCCCTTTTTAAAAGGAAATTAGGTTTTTATGTCGGGGATTTTTAATTTTTTTAATTATTTTTTTATTTTATAGTTTTTATAAGGATATACTTATTATAAACGAAGCTAAGAACACTGTCGATTAAGTCATCAATATTACGAGGGCGGGTCAATAAGTCCGTGACTTTTTGAATTTCCGACCTCTTTACTGAAACAATAATACTGGTCCCGTCAACAGGCATCTGTCAGTTGACTCCTCTGAAAATTTGAACTTGCTGCGTCAGTTAGTTTGTGTTTTACAGCTATCTTTATCTGACTACTCACTAATTTGACGAGAAAATGGACAAAAGTGAATTTCGTGTGCTTATTAAGCATTATTTCTTGCGAAAAAAAACCATTACCGAGACCAAGGCAAAGCTTGATAAATACTATGGGGACTCTGCACCATCGATTTCCATGGTAAAAAAGTGGTTTACTGAATTTCGTTGTGGCCATACAAGCACTAAAGATGCCGAGCGTCCTGGACGCCCAGTTGAGGTCTCTACACCCAAAACATTCGAAAAAATTCACGATATGGTGTTGGCCGACCGAAGATTGAAAGTGCGAGAGATTGTGGAAGAAGTAGGGATCTCGCATGGCTCAGTGGTTTCAATTTTGAATGATCACTTAGGCATGAGAAAGCTGTCCGCAAGATGGGTGCCGCGTTTGCTCACAGTCGACCACAAACGCAATCGTGTAACAACTTCACAGGAAGGTTTAGCACTGTTTAATCGTAATATGGAGGAGTTATTGCGCCGTTTTGTAACCGTGGACGAAACGTGGATCCATCACAACACACCAGAGACCAAACAACAGTCAAAACAGTGGGTTTCCAAGGTGAATCGGCGCCAAAGAAGGCCAAGGTGGGATTGTCGGCCAATAAAGTTATGGCGACTGTTTTTTGGGATGCACGCGGGATAATCCACATTGACTACCTCCAAAAGGGAAGAACAATCAATGGGGAATATTATGCCAACTTATTGGACCGATTCAATGACGATTTAAAAAGAAACCGACCTCATTTGGCCAAGAAAAAAGTTCTTTTCCACCAAGACAATGCAAGGGTGCACACATGTGCAGTTGCCATGGCCAAAATCCATGAATTGGGCTATGAATTGCTCCCTCATCCGCCCTATTCTCCAGATTTGGCTCCGAGCGACTACTTCTTGTTCCCAAACCTGAAGAAATGGCTTGGTGGAAAAAGATTTGACTCCAATAATGAAGTCATCTCGCAAACAAAGGCCTATTTTGACGACCTCGACAAATCATATTTTTTGGAAGGGATAAAAAAATTGGAGAAGCGTTGGACAAAGTGTATAGAGCTCAAGGGAGACTACGTTGAAAAATAAAATATATTTTTAATAAAAAAATCTGTCTTTTATTGCAAAAGTCACGGACTTATTGACCCGCCCTCGTAAGTAAGCTTTCATTTCAGACCCGACTCGAGTATATTTGCACATTCGGATATTTTTCCCCACAACTTTTAAACCTAACCTATGTTGTACAATATAAGTTACGCCTGTATACATTTTGAACATTTACTAATAACTTAGTCATATTCTAATTCCTATCATACCAATTAACATATTAATGAGAATTATCCAAATTGTATTATCACCATTGTTATTGGCTGAGTGTACAAAACCTACACTCTGTGATAGTACTAACTTCCTTTCAAAGATGGCCAATTCTAATAAGAAATTAACTTCTCTTATGGATTCATGAATCTCTGAGCATGGAGGTAAGTCAAATAAAATTTAGCTCCATCAATCACAAGTAGGTAATAAATTCATTACAACCAAGACAGGTTATAGAATGAGGGCACTAACAAACTGTAACTACAAGTACCTACGTTATGTCTGAATGAGACACTAACTACTTCGACTAGACATAATAGACATGTTACAAATTTAACCGACTTAGTGCGAAATTAGGTGCTTTAGAACATGAGACAGGAAACTTGTTTGGGAGCCTGCTTTATAGTAATGGAAAGTTATAAAGTGTCTGAATGGAAAAGGTTTATTTACTCATAGCTGTCACTAGGTCACATTTTAAAAATGACAAGTTGGAATCATTTGAAAATAAGCAACAACATTTTTAGGTGCGCTAAAATTGTGCGATATTTATGTTCAAGATTTTATTTCAGGTTTCGGGACGGGTCACTTTTGTATAAAGCCACACGCGACGGGCGCACGCAGCGTGCGCACGCCGCGGGCGCCCGCAACGGTTCACTTTTGTATGGAACCGCGGCGTTCGCACGCTTAACGCAGTGTCGGCCCTAATAGGTAGGTAATGTTTCAAAATAACATTGAATTTTAAGTTCTGAGTGTTAGATTTTTTTAGAATTTGTATTGCTTAATGCCGCGTTTCCTCTTAGACCTCATTTTCGGAGACGCGTGCGGCGGCGCACAATTAATTCAAATGTATGGTTTTATATGAGTGCGTTAATGAAAGCGATTTTACATGTGTTTGCTTGGAATGGAGCAACTACATCCAACGCTCTTCGCGACGCCACGCCACGCCTTTGTGTGGCATTAATTCTGTGAAAAGTTTGAAACACTTGTTCATTGGCTCTTAAGTGAACCAAATATAAAGGCATAGAATGTTACTTCGGTGAAACCATACAATATTGCAGTTTTCAAGGTAAAAGAAATATAATCATTTTAAAAGCAACTATTAATAAGAGTTCTAGAGCTATCGAGAGCCTAATGGAAGTAGGGCTTAGTGGTATAGGTCCATTTCATTAATAACTTGCAACTAGTTATATATCGTTCTTATGATAGCAGCATATTCCCTGAACGATTACGAGGTGCCTAGCCACCAGAGATAAGATATGCAATGCCACGATAATGTAACGCCACGTGCGTCTGCCTCGTGTGGCTTCATACAATAGCGAACCGTCGCGTGCGCCCGTCGCGTGCACCCATCGCGTGCGCCCGTCGCGTGCGCCCGTTGCGTGCACCCGTCGCGTGCGCCCTCGCGTGCGCCCGTCGCATGCGTCCGTCGCGTGCGCCTTCGCGTGCGCCTGTCGCGTGCGCCCGTCGCGTGCGCCTGTCGCTTGCGCCCATCGCGTGCGCCCGCCGCGTGCGCACGCGACGTACACCATAAGGTACGAGTGTTTCCATAGAAGCGGAGTGAAGTTGTGCGGAACTCAATTAACCAATCACAATGCATTACGAAAAGATTTCGACAATAGCCGCGTACCCACCTAGCACACAGGCTCGCGAGGCAGGCTGAGCCATCATAAGTCGTGTATATTCAGCTGCAGCTATTTTCCTAGCTTCGCGCGCGAGCCAAAACATAACCGTACCCACCTAGCACACAGCGCTCACCGAGGCACCTTTGAGCGCGTCAAGTTTACCGACAATAGATGGCTCGGGGCCGAGCCGTGCTCACCCGAGCAAACGCGCGCCCGAGGCAGCCCGAGGCACGTCCACACCAGCCGAGCATTGGCTCGCGAGGCTGCCGCGCGAGCCTGTGCGCTAGGTGGGTACGGGGCTATTGTCAATGCGTTGTTTGACAACACAATGCGCTGTGATTGGTGAATCGGACTCCGCACAGCTCCGCTTCGCTTTCATCGAAACGCACCCTAAGTTTTTCGCCGCATACAAATACGTTGACAGCTACAATTTTTTTTTTTCTGCCGTAATCATGACGTCTATTAAATAGTTAATTAACTCATTAAGTCATTAATTTCAAGTAGGTTAGTGGCCAATTGTGGTGTCGGAGTTTTTAAACCGCCCATAGGGCTCCGACATGGCCTAACGATTGAAATAACCGGAACCGACTGCTTTACGTGTCCTCCGAAGCACGGTAGCGCTCAGATAGAAATGCCACTATCGGCCACCCATCCAAGTAGGGGCGAGCAGTACGTTGCTTAACAATCGCAATGAGTGCTACAAAACTATTAAATTAAGTAATTTTTCCAAGATCTCATGTCAAAAATCAATTATTAACCGCGCTTAGGGAATCGTTTCGAAAAAAATATTTTAAACAAAAGCTGTCGACGCATACGCAATCGGAACTTACAGTAATCGAACCAGTCTATGTGCCGATTCCCACTATGTAGATGTGCGAGGAAGATGTGCTAACAGATAACTTTATATGACTGACAAATTTTGCTGAATCTCGGTTCATGAAACATAACGCTAAACCTACCTTTATTTGTAAGATAGATAGATCATGATGACATTTTCATCTAATTTTTTCATTAAAAAATTGCAAGTAATAAAATACACCTTTTCTTCAGACGCTACACTGTAATATGATTGGTGATAATAAACATAGAATAGTTACGTAGCATAGCACCGTTCTATTGGAAATACCCTAACACGCTACTACAATCTTTTTATTAAGTTTTAACTAATATGGATCCTAATTGTATAAATTAAATTAAATTAATTTAAAAATATGGAGCATCCTAACCTACATTTCCGATCGCAAGTCAAAGATTACGTAAAGGTCAGACATGAAAAAATATTACTAAAAAGTTGTTTGATCTTGATTAGTTAAGAACAACGTGGGTGGTAAGAACAGGTGTTTTGGGGATTACATGAATAAAATACTCATAGAACACCGCGGTTTTACCAGCAATGTGTCTTGAGAAAAACATCTTCCCTGTTGACTTCTCAATCGTGGCTCTGGTTTGAGATCACCAACCCGCAGTGCAAGCGTGGTAATTAGGCCTTTTTTCGTTTGAAATAGATGTTTTAAGTATCCCCGGCCGTTCGGGGAAACCGCCAGGGTATGATGGACTCATCTCGACGCAATCACCCTATTACGGGATCATTCCGGATCAGAAAATACTTACTATAACTCTTACTGTGTTCCGTCGACAGCAGCTCTCTGAGCGTCGCGAGGCTACCTGAATGGAGTCGCCTAACCCTCCGCATTTTTTTTTTTACGTAACCTCGCTGTCCCACTGCTGGGCAAAGGTCTCCCCCAATTCCTTCCATTTATCTCTTTCCATAGCCAACTCCTTCCAATCCTTTTTTAAATCGTCCAGCTCTTTCCGCCATCGAGTCGGAGGCCGACCTGGGGGCCTGCGGGCATCCTGGAACTCCCATTCCGTTGAAACCTTTGCCCATCTGTCCGGGTGCATCCTGCTCACGTGACCAGAATTCAATGTGTGTGCGCAATTTCAGCTCAATCTAACACGGGGAAGTGGGTCAAAATAACTTGTAAGATATCACGACAAACATAAATTATCGGGTTGGTTCCTACGTTCAAAGAATAAAATCTACATTTTAAAGGTGAATGTAAAATATCTCCATAATATCGCAACGATATCACAGTAACATGAACTAACGGTTGAAAATAAAAGTAAATCGCTTTCTGAAACTGCAAGTAGTATGCGTATTATCTCTGGTTCGTACAGCTGTTTGACTTTTTGCCAAGAGGGGTTATTCCCGTGAAGCGGCCAAACAACCATCATTCATACCCTTAATAAAGTTTGTACTCGATCATAAGACAGGTAAACACTGCAGTCCCCGAACTCTTCAGGTAAACAGTAGTAAGAAAATTTGGATGTCGGTAGAAATGAGACGCGGTAGGATCGATCGCGACGGAGGCCGATGCGGTAGACCTTCTACGGAATTCGCAAACAACTTACTATTTCAAGGTGAATGAAACATGAAACTTTTTTCCGTCGGTAATGTTCAATGCCACTAAAGCGGCATATATAAATTGGTCAGTAAATTAAGTCACACGATAATTTGAGGCTCTAAACACGCAACTCGAACCGCGGTCACCATCCGGATGCCACGGTATCGGACGTAGTTTCTAAGCCGACGAATACTTTGAATTGACGCCGCAGAGTAATCGCATATTTGCTTATTTAACTCAATTGAGCAAAATACTTTCTGAATACCAATGTATACCTACGACATTAAGGAAAAAATAAGGACAACATCTTTCTTGGTCCTGCGTGTAAATTTTGCGAGGCACTGGATTAACTACACAAAACGGACGTAAAAAGACTGTTGACTAAAAATACAATCAATCAATACGTGTATGTAATAGGTAAGTTTGTGTTCAATAATTGGCAAAAAAGTTCGGAGGGAAAATTTTGCCACCTACGAGAACAATAATTGCTCACTTGTGCATTTGACAGTTCAATAAGATAAATAGGAGGTTTACGTTAAATCCCAATTGAAGGATGAATACCATATGAGGGGTGTACTCTGAAGGAATAAAGTTTTGTGTTGGTTAGTTTTGACGTTCTACGGACAACAAAATATATTGGACGAAACTTTTTGTGTCGGTTATCAAGTTGTTATCAAGTGTGCATGTCACGTGCGACAATCACGTCTCGGGCGGTGTATATAATGCGGATTATGTTGTGAGAATGTGTTGTCGCTGAGTTGTGTGGTGAGTGGTGTATGGACTGACCTCTTCCGCGGCTTCCTCCGCGGACGACGGCGCTCGCCCTCCAGCTCATTGTCGAGACCTCGGCGCCGCGGAGCCGGGGCTCCCCGTCGCTTGGGCTCCAGCTTGGGGTCTTGCTGGGCCTCTCGTATCTGCTCGACTACGGCCACGCGGGGCACGCAGTCATCCTCCTCGATAGGTTTAGGTGTCTGCGGTGCGCCCATCCGAAGATGGCGTTGACGCCACCACAGCACCCACGAGCTGATGTTGTCGCGAATCTTGGATACGAACGACCCGTCGTCGTTAAATTCTCCTTGCGGCGGCAGGGTGGCGATCTGATTATCAACTTCTTCTCAAAAAAAAACCGGATACCGGTAACCTAACCTAACTTACGCTATCGGAAGGCGGCGTGGCAGTGAAGCAGTCGTGAAGCGATGGTTAGTGAACTCAGCAATTGCGCTCGTAACACATTTCGACGGATCCATTTTATCAGAGTCCCGTACACAAGCAACAAGCGTCGAGTTCTCTACTTAAAAACTAAACTTAAACTTAAATTGGCAGGAATGTAGTTTGGCAGTATACGTTCGAGTTTAAAATCTACATTATTTTAAGTATCGTTCAGGTGTCGGTGGGAAGTCATGGTGACGGCATCCTCGTCGGCGTCCGCGGGTGGCGACATGATTGTGCGCGCGAGATGAACAGCGGTGCAAGCGTGCCGCGGAGTGTGGCTCACTCAACAGATGTCGAGTTAGGATTACGTAACGGCACGTACCGGGCGCGCGGCGTCGGGACGCGACGACGGCGGGCGCGCGAGTGACTGCTCACTGCTCGCCGTCGCCGTCGGCCACTCGCCGCCGCGCCGCCCCACCCCCTCCCCTCACACCACACAACCCCACCTGATACTCTCTCTATACTACCCGGTCTCCATCCTCACATTCCTAATAAATCATGTTTTGGTCAAATAATTGCATTACCCACGCCTTGGACTGATGCCGTCTTTTGCGTTTTCAAGATTCGTATTATGTCATTGTGTCGGGTGTTGGGCGGTGCTGCGTGTTCAAGGTCGTCGAAGAACATTCACTTCGATTTAGTTTACGAGTGCTCTTAACGGCCGGAAAGGTGAGAGTATTGGACGCATTGCGTAACAGATGTCGGTACATTCGACTTTTAAAAAGTTTTAATCGAATAAAACAATAACCATTTCATGAACTTGGAAAACGATCTTCTGACATAGTCCAATATAATTCAAAACTCTTTCACAATCGCTAGAATAGAATACGGACATAGTCAAATCATAGCTCGTAGCTGCAATAAAAATTCACCACTTACAACAACTCACCGGGGTGCAATGATGGTATCTTCTAGGTATATAAATAACTAGTTGCGCCCCGTGGTTTTACCTACGTTGTACCCGTTCCCGTGAATAAAAATTAGTCTAACTTTTTCCTTGAATGTGGCTAACTATTACAAAATAATTATTCAAATCGGATCGATACTTATTACCGAGATTAGCACGTTCAAACAAACAAACAAAATAATCAAACATTACTAGTCCTTCTGTGAAAAGCAACTCAAGAAAGTAAGTTTTACTAAACAGTGAATTACTTTTAACGAATGACGTCACTCGTAAAGTGCAAGAGGTCGTAGGTTTGATCCCGTGCGGGTCATATTCTGCAGCTCAAATGTATGTGTTGGATTTTAAATAGATATATACGTAATGTGATGGAATAAGCTTGTATGTATGTATTACATCAAAGTTTTTGATTAATACAGAAGCAATGGTTGACATCGACAAGCCCGTTGGCACAGTGGTAGTGAGAGCGCTTACTGTGTCGGGGGTTGCGGGTTCGATTCCCGCCCGGAGTCAACAATATGTGAAGACATAGTTGTTGGCGACGACGTCTGGGTGTCAATTATATATTCTTATAAAGTATTTGTGTATATATATATGTAGTAGTATCAGTTTTTTAGATTCCATATTACAAGCTTAGAGCTTAGTTTGGGTCTAATTAACCGTGAGTGAATTTGTCCAGGTATATAATGGTTTAAAGTATAACATCCATTGTCATGCGAGTAGGTGAAAAGTACGTAGTATATAATAAAAAAGAACTAATTAGAAACTATATATAATTTTACTAACGGTATTTTCAGTTGCTAAATAGGAAATAGACAAGTGACCACCGTTTCGTATAATATTTTAGTTGTGAACTTCTAGAAAGAATTGAAATTTGTTAACTATGTGAGAGAAGACAATAACATATAATGCTATTCATTGTTCATACGATTACAATGAATACAACGTTACGCATACCGCAACCGACCCGCAACGGGAACTTACGTACGACGGAGGCTACTATTTAGAGTTCCTTAACAGTAGCCTCCGTCGTATACGTAAGTTTCCGTTTAAACAAATAATAGTGTCATTTTTACATTAATAACCTTATTTCAAATAAGTATTTGCTTTAAAACTGATTGTTATACCGGGTAAAATGTTAGTTTTACGTAGTTATTTTACAAAAATGGAAATGTGTCACCTAAATTTAAAAACCGGCCAAGTGCGAGTCGGCCTAGCGCACGGAGCGTTCCTTACTTTAAAAAACAGCAAAAATCACGTTTATATGGGAGCCCCCCTCGAATATTTTTATTTTTCTATTATTAGTATTTATTGTTATAAAGGCAATAGAAATACATCATCTGTGAAAATTTCAACTGTCTAGCTATCACTGTTTTTGCGATAAAGCCTGGTGACAGACGGACGGACGGACAGACAAACGGACGGACGGACAGATAGCGAAGTCTCAGTAATAGAGTCCCGTTTTTACCCTTTGGGTACGGAACCCTAAACAAAGTAAATTGTGACGGAGTATCTGTCACCATAGTAATTCAATAAAGTTGGATGGAGTTTGCTCGCTTCTCGTTTGCGGATTTCTCGCATTTAAACGCAAATACCTGGAACCTGGACCAACCTGGAATAGCTGCAAAAGTATCAGCATGTTATGCCCCACTGCAGGATAAAGGCCTCTCATCTCATCGAAGATATCAGTACAGTGAGGAGGATTAGATTAGGCGTAATCACCACGCTTGCCGAAACAAAAGGATTTTTTAAAGTCTTTATATATTTGATAAGATTTGAAAAGATTATGAGCTACTTTTCATAAATATCATTATTTTCATTATATCAATGAATGCTCACGGGACTAAGTATACGGGTAAAGCGAGGCACTCTATTGATTACATATTATAATTTCAATTGAACTACATTATTAAATTTTAATAAAAGCTATTATTAAATGACATGACAATACACATAAAAAACAAAGGTTTTTACACTCGAATAGACTAAACCACATTGTATTTATTAAAGAGTGTATTTTTATGTCAGTGATTTCCAATAATTATTTTACTTTAATTATTGGGACAAAGAGACGAACCGTTGTTGGTTAAAATAAAACAAAATCTATCAACAATCAAGCATTCACGTTTGAGATAACACATCTCCCGACTATCACAACTCTAGATTGAAAGAAGATACAAGCATTAAGAAAGCAATTCCCAATAATGTCCTAGGAAATAAAATATCTATCACAAACAGATATTTCCATTAAATAAACAATAAATACCAGGACAAATTCACAAAGCTCTCTTGTATTATGGATTCTAACTAACTGATACTACTACATATACACATACACAAATACTTTATATGAATATCTATATATCTTGTCTTCTTCTTCTTCTTCTTTCTTATATATAAAAATGAATTGCTGTTCGTTAGTCTGCTTAAAATTCGAGAACGGCTGAACCGATTTGGCCAATTTTGGTCTTGAAATATTCATGAAAGTCCAGGGAAGGTTTAATCGGTAAGCATTGACTGAATAAATGCGGGTGAAACCGCAGGGCACAGCTATTATAATATATAATTGACACCCAGACGTCGTCTTTAACAACTATGTCTTCACATATTGATAACCCGCAACCACCGACACAGTAAGCGCTCTTACATGCCACTATGCCAAGAGGCTTGCCATTTTATATTTAATTGTCTAGATGCTTCGATCAACAATACTAAAAATAAGTGAGAATAACACCTCATTTGAAAAGTGAGGCGTTATTCTCACTTATTTTATTCATAAGATTTGCTACTTTATTGCTAGGTGTCATGGTTGTAATTAAGTTGGACTTCGAACTGTTTTAAAACTTTTTTTTCAGTTCGGTAGTAAGTAAACAAAATAAGCTGTCACACGTCATCCACGCGGACAGTATTTAGCTTTTGATTTTGTACGTGACCCGATATCTAGTTGTGTATTGTTGATCGAAGTCTAGATGCGATAATGTAAAATATCACCACGATCTAATTCTACTACGCAGTGCTACGACACTACGAGCTACGGTGCTACGAGACATGTAGCACCTAAATATTTTTTTGCTACGAACCATTTACCGGCTATTGTTGTTGTTATTGAAGTAACACATTTTACTATCTAGCTAGCTGTATTATGAAAGGACATAATAAACTGCAAAGTTAAACATAAATATTCACTTTGAACGTTTGCTAGCTATTTTATAATGTTTGAATATAGCATGCTTGAACTGGCGATGTTGAACAAAGCACGACCGCTTTCTGTTACAAGGCCAAACTACACGATAACAATTTTATCGTGTATTGGTATAATTATGTGAGTCTACAGTACTTCTAGGCCCTGGCATCGTTTTTGTTCAGGTTATAACATTTCATTGTTCGACTTCCGAATGAGTTAAACCTTTTCTACCCAACCTTTAATTTTAATCTTTTTTGCAAAGTAAAAGACAAAGTTAAAGGAAGAGAGAAAAGAGGGGGGAATGAGGGGCAGAGGCCTTTGTCGAACTGTGGGATAGAACTGGCTAATATTAATATACGAGTACACTACGAGTAATATAATAAAATTGAAAAGTTAGATTTTTTGCTTTTTTGTTTCACCGCACTAATCTCGGAAATTTCCTAGCGGTTTCAGCAATTCTTTTTGCTATCCACATTCAACGGGCAGGTCATAGATTATTTTCAGCCAGCACAACGCGGGTAAAATCACGTAGAGCGGTTAGAAATATAATAAAACTAAGTCCTTCGTCTCTTGTTTAACACGTTCAAACTGTAGTAAAATAGTTTTTTATGTCAAAGATTGTCTGATGCATGGGAGTTATATTTTATAATGGAAATAATATTCTTTCTCCAAACATTTTGTTTTACTTTTCTAAATCAAAATTAATGACTTTATTCATTTATTAATTTTGAGTAGGTCAGTGGTCAACCCTGGTGTCGGAGTTTTTGGACCGCCTAAAGGCCTCCGACATGGGACTGACTGCTTTACGTGCCCTCCGTAGCGCTCAGATAGAAATGCCAATATCGGACACCCTTCTAAGTAACGGCCGAGCTGCACGTTGCTTAACAATCGCAATGAAGTGACATTGCGGTCAAACTGCGCCATGACTTCTTTATTGTACTCTATTGAGGCCTACTACACCTTGATATGTGATTTGTCTTGTTATGTATGTAGATTTATATCTAATATTATAATAATAAAAAAGAGAGAACGGCTTAAAACTTAATAAAGTCATTTATTTACAAACAATTTCTCAATTTAACCTACTCTCATTCTTCTTCTTTTCGTTTCAATAAGCCGAATGTTAATTAATTTAGATTTTGGACCAGAAGTTAACCACGCTTATGGCGGCGTCCGTGGCTATCTACTACTATCTCTCTATCTCTCCATCTCTCTATATCTCTATCTCTTTATCTCTCTATCTCTCTATCTCTCTATCTCTCCATCTCTCCATCTCTCCATCTCTCTATCTCTCTATCTCTTTATATCTCTTTATATCTATCTCTCTATCTCTCTGTCTCTCTATCTCTATATCTCTCTATCTTTCTATCTCTCTTTATATCTATCTCTCTATCTCTCTTTATATCTATCTCTCTATCTCTCTGTCTCTCTATCTCTCTATCTCCCTGTATCTCTATCTCTCCATCTCTCTATCTCTACTATCATTGATAGGTTCCCATATGACGCTAAAACATAATGTCTTAAGTTATTGAGATCGGCTGTAGACACTTAAAACACTAATCCAAACAGCCCTCGTAAAGCTACAGGTAAAAACAAAATTCCTTTTACTTTATTAACGAAATTAGTGGAAACCAATCTGTTGCTCCAACCGTGTTGCATTTAAAGGCTATTTACCGCATGAAATGGGCCACGAATTGCATAGCAATAAACCTTGAACTAAACTCCGATTTACCCTTGATATACCTACATTCGTATGTTACTGGGTATCTATATAAAACAGATCTATTTAAAACACCTACCGCCTTATTCATAAACGATATTTATCTAAATAGTGTTTTGTCTCTTTCGTTCTTTGGCAAATAGCGTATGTCGGAAAGGGACACACCATTTGATAGTTAAAGTAGTGTTCATAAGCGTTATATATAAGGCCCCTAATATACAGAAACAGTGTTATGTAAATTAGGCGGTAACCTTATAGTAAATGCACTGTAGTGTTAGCTATAACCGATATGTTCTTGAACTAGAAAGGTGCCATGGTGTTGATGAAGGTGTTGCGTTTTTTAAAGACTGCATCTATCTCTCTAACTTTAGTTCTTATATGAGTCTATCATTATTTCTGTGAATTTAAAAACGATTATCATCGTCTCGTCTACATCCTGGCACCTCTATACTTTTCTTTTCACTATGCTATACGCTTGCCTGTATCAAACGTACCTATAACCATCATATTTGAAACTTCAATTACACAAAACTAAATAGTATTTCAATTTTCCGTGAAAATATATTTTTCTCTGGCAATTGAATTGCTGTGGTTAAGTGGACAGAGCCAGCCACAAAATTGAATATCATTTGTAGCGCTGAAAATATGTTTGTGATGAAAAAGGTTTAATATTGCATGCATGGTTGCATGTAGAAAATGTTGATATTCAATAAATTGATAATAATAGTGATAATAATTGATAATAATAGTGTCAAACATTGATATTTAAATCAAGTTTTATATATTTACTAGCTGTCCTGCGCGGTAGTTCCACCCGCGACCCAATAGATGTCGCTAGTGTGAATCTAAACCATACAGGGTGCCACCCACACGCATACAAAGAATTGTATCGTATAGTCAAATTTTTAGTTCAAAAACATAATTATATTTAAATCGCGTGACCATGACTTAAAAATCCTTGAAATAGTTTGACTTACCGCCTATCTTATCTACCGATTTAACTTTCACTCAGTAACATTTAAAATAACGGGGCTCTGAATGCCTTGTTAAGACAAAGTATCTATCTATATATATAAAACATAGACGGGTTTGTTACAACACTTATAACTCGAGATCGGCTGGATCAATTTTCATGGTTTTTGTTTCGTTGGATTTGTCTCCGCCCTGAATAGCAGAATACATTTTAAAAACAATGAAAACTTGGAATAAAAATCTCAAAATTCCCACGGGAACGGGGGCGCTGCGGGTGAGACCGCGGGGCACAGCTAGTTTAACATAAACAATGCCTTCGTTCTACATGAAAGTTTTAAGTACTGTCAAATGAGTAAGTTCCAGTGGATTAGTGGTCAACTACATGGTCTAATGATTGAAACAAATGAAACAGACAATTTAACGTGCCCTCAGAAGCAGTAGCGCTCAGATACAAATGTCACAATCGGCCATCCATCCAATTCTGACGATTATTAATGATTATAATGATCTGATATAAATAAAGAAAGTTAAATTTCGCGAGGGCCATCACTGAGTCAAACTACGGCAAAAGCGCTCTGACATATCACTCATAAAAATATTTTATAAAACTATCAGCTATTATGTTCCATACATAACAAGTTATAATTAAAATTATAATAAACAAATATAACATTGAAAATGTATTCATATTTTATTACAGGAACATAAATGAAATGAATGTTGCAAATAATATTTCATACATAAAATTTTCTCTGAACCGATACTATTGTTGATATTGTTAAATTGTCGAGTTTGAAATATGAGTGAAAGATTCCTGGTAAAATTTTCATTTGCCAGTATCAATTATAACAGAACAAAATAATATTACTATAAAATGATGCTGGCAATAAAATACATAGAAATTGGGTCATCACTTCAGTGATTCAACGAACTTTGTTTGGCTATTTGGGAACGGGTACAACGCGAGTGAAACCGCGGGGCGCAGCTAGTTATATATATAAAGACTTAGGATTTGGTACACATAACTTTCCCAGTATTTTGTTAGTGAAATTTGGACTGCACAAGATTAGATTTTACTATGTTTCAAAGAATTAACATTTAATTTGTTAGTATGTAGGTACCATATTTACTTACTACTGTCTAGTACAATCTAAATTACTTTGTTCAATTTACTATAAATAAAACGTAATTCCTAGAGAAGTACATTAAAACGAGGACGAGGCAATTGGTTCCTATTTCTAAAAACTGTTGCTCCTTTTGCACATAATCGATAGCATTAGTAATTGATAGTAACGTTGTTGAAATGCACTTTGACTGTTTTATGATGATCCAGTTACATTTTAGAACAGTTTTTATGAATGTGTAGTTGTTAATACATATAAATACTTTAAATCATTATTGATTTGAAAAAAATGGCTTAACATCTTGTATTATTATTTATTTGATCTTCTTCATCGAATGGATGGTCAACCTAACCAATCCTGGTGGCAGAGTTATTGAGCCGCCAAAGGACTCTGACATGGCTCATGTAACGACTACTATGCGTAGAAATTAACCGGGACCGACGGCTTGACATCATTTACTTGATTATTTTTCAATCACAATGTACAATCTAAATATTGTACATACTGTTATTTAATTATTTGTTGTAACTTTCACAATTGTAACATTTTGTAGAGATGTTGCATTATTTTAATTTAGATTTAAGTACATTTGCAAGCCTCACATATGACAGGATAATGAGAAACTTCCACGTACAATAAAATAACTTTACAGTACATTTATTCGCGAAATAAATGATTATGACTTTGAATATGATCATTGCATGACTTTACATCTACAAATATGGGTGTCAATTAGATATTATTATAACAGCACCCCGCGGTTTTACTTGCGTTGTGTCCGTTCCCCTGGGAATTTCGAGACTTTTTTTATTTATTTAAAACTTCCTCTTGAATCACATTCTGTCTATTTGAAAAAACCGCGTCTAAATCCGTTGCGTAGTTTAAAGATCTAAGCATACATAAGGACAGACAGACAGCGGAAAGCTACTCTGTTTTATACTATATGATACAGTATGTGTATACGTAGTAGTATCAGTTAGTTAGATTCCATAATGCAAGCTTAGAGCTTAGTTTGGGTCCTAATTAACCGTGTGTGAATTTGCGGTGACTTTACACACGTCAATAACACAATATCAGTAATTGATGATTGACTAATTAGTAACGCAATTATCGAGTCTATTAATATGCTCCGTGTCACCAATGTTGAATTGGGGTGTTGTGTTGGGGTGATTAAGTTTTGGAGATGAACTGAGATATGGATCCAATCAGCTCAATCGCTTGACTTATCAGGCAGCTAGCTTTGAGTCTGTCAATTCAATATACATTTGAGCCCTACTTATTAGACAGAATAAGTTACTTTTTTAAAAGATTTCAAAAAACGAAGGAGGTTCTCATTTCCAAACCTCAATATTTGTGGTCAAAAGTGGTACAAAAAATCGATCTAAGTGGTATGGGCCACCTACCTAGACTAAGGTTTCAGGTTCAATTCCCCGGTCGCGCGAAAACATGTTTCATATTTTTCAAACATGGCTAGGGTTTGTGATCATCAACCCGCATTAAGTAGGCGTGGTGATTAACTAATCCTCTTCACTGTACTGATATCTTCAGTCAGATGAGAGGCCTTTGCCCAGCAGTAGGACAGACTGATATTTACATACTTACTTAATGTTTATACATAATGTTACAAATCCCTGATATGAGCACAGTTAGTTATCAAATAAAACCAAAAACAGGACAACTATAAGTTAGGTTAGGCTAGTTACTCTCGCGTAGAGTTCCGTAAGTTGGTTGTTTGTATGTCTCATGTTATTTAAAATCAAGGCTTTTTAGAGGATTTCCAGCCTGAAAGCTTAATTTATTTACTTCACACGTCTTTGGGTCCCCGACTAACATATAGGTATGTACCAAAATAAACTTTACCTCTCAACACAATCGGTACAGAAATGTTGAACTAAATAGGGTGTGATACGACAGAAATGGCATACCCACGAGAGAATATAGGTTCTCGATTATTCATATTGAGTAGCTGAACTCTAAATAAAGATGTTATTTATTTATTCACTACCACTCAACGTGCAGTCAACTACAAAAGTTGATGAACACATTCAATATTACAAAACACCTGAACACGCTTATTCGTGTAATCGTTTAGTGTTGAAGTGTTTTCTACAATTGAAATTGTTTATCAACTTTTATCGTCGACTGTACCTAATAAACGGCTGCTCGTGAAAATTTAAAGTGAGTGTGATGTCCACGGGCTTGGAAATAATTGACACCTACATTCCCTACTGTGAAACCACGGTAGATGTGAATTTGGGTATTAACTATGAATGAGTTGGGACAGTTTTGGAGTCTGTCCGACCAATATACACTTTATTATTAAGTGTTGCACGAACGTAGGACAATAGTTTTGCCTGTTAGATAGAACTTTCTCAATATAAAACATTCTGTTGCATATTTCGTTTGAAAACTAAAATTTCATATTAAAGTTTCATGCACGTTTAATACTAAAGGTTTATTTCATTATATTCATATTAAAGTTACATTTAATTATGGTAGTTTTGAGTGTGCTTTCGTAAAATTATTTATCAAACACGTGAATGGTTTCAAGTATTTACAAAAGTTATTAATAATGGCCTCCTGACCGTTGCTGTTTGGTTTGCACTTTAGTCCTATTCATCAGATAGAGTGTATTAATCACGTAATGCATTATAAATAGACTGCGTTTTAGCTTTTTCTGATATCGTTGTGACTATATTACAACAATATGTACAGACATAGTTGTTGGCGACGACGCCTGGGTGTCATTTATATATCCTTATAAAGTATTTGTGTATGTATTTGTAGTAGTATCAGTTAATTAGATTCCATAACACAAGCTTAGAGCTTACTTTGGGTCTAATTAACCGTGTGTGAATTTGTCCAGGTATATTTATTTATTTATATTGCATACATAACTGCCGCACACAGAGACATTAATTAAATCGTAATTTTTCATATTTATGTCAAAATCACTTGTAAAATCTCTACTAAGGAAACATTTGACGTATCTGAGTATGGCTAGGGGTAATTATCGTAATTAAACTAGACGAGACACAGCCTATTATAGCTATCAGATATTATAAAGAGGTATTTGTAATTTGGTTCGTTTGTATGCTTGGGCTAACGGGAATTACCCGTCCGTCCATATTTTTGTATTGGATTGCCACATTTAACGGGAAGGTTATAGGCTATTTTTCATCCCGAAATTTCCACGGGAAATTGCCACTTTGAAGAAGCTTGTGCCCTTCTTGAAAGTGGCAATTTCCACGCATTCGCCTGTCAGCTTCAAAATGTATGTCAATATATTTAAGCCAATCTATTTTACCACGATGCACATTGCAATTGCTTTTCGTACCTCCATTTCCTTACCAACCACTTCACACAGGTAATGCAAAAATTGCAATAAACCACCCACATCTCTGCTTTCAATATTTATTTAAAGATTCAATATTTTCTAATTCTCTATTGCCTCAAATAAAACCAAGTTACTGTTTGTTCGCAATAAACTGGAAAACTAAAAGTGCAAGATCATGCGGTTTTCTGTTTACCGATAGACTTAATATATTGTTGATTTTCCTCATCATTTCATCTATGAGCATTTATTTGATTGCTATAAATATTACGCTTAGGTGGTCCAGTGGTACGTGCACTCGCCTGTCTTGACAGTGTCTTGTCGCCAGTCTTGACTGAGGGCCCGAGTTTATTTCTCAGGTCGAGAGAAAACATCTTTTCAGACATGGTTTGAGATCACGGTGATCTGATCACCAGCCCACATTAGGCAAGCGTGGTGATTACGCCTAATGCTCCTCACTGTACTAATATCTTCAGTGAGACCAAGCAGTGCGAAACCACTGCCGAATACTTACTTACATGTATACAAGCGCTTATAACGTTATGCATGAATAACGCGTCGAAAGAATCATCTCAATTTCGCCAAAAAATCTACAACATGATTGGTCCATCGGTGTTGAAACTACGATGTCACAGTGACACGACAAATATCCACTTTTTTCATATATTTTTCATACATAATGTTTCATTTATTACATGTCGAAATCACTCATTAAATCTCAACTAAGTATTTGCCATCTCCGAATACGGGCGTTGGCGTGGTTGGTACTAATAACGACAACACAATATCAATGTAATTGGGGGTGAAATTTGATTGAAGATAACATAGCATGTATTAACTCGTATTGTCAAGTACGCAACGAAACCAGAGTTGACCTGTATTAGGTTTGGTTTAGATCAGGGTTGTTAGAGAGTTCCGTAACCGTAACTATCGGATATCCGACATAAAAAATATTCGTAACCGTAACCAAATCCGAAATAAAAGTTTGGGATAATATCGGATAGGGGTGGAGCCCAATTGAGACACGTTATGACAAGTTGTTTTGATCGGCCGGGCGCAGCCAACACACAAGCCGCATGCTTTGTTTGTTTTCTTCTGTTAAATTCCTTAACACATATAATGCCTTGTCAGCCATATGTGGCTGACATTGTCAGCCACATATGGCTGACAAGGCATTATATGTGTTAAAATTCAGCCATCCGTAACCGAAATTATCCGAAACTAACGGACAATCCAAACTAATTTAATATCTGAGTTATCATTGCGTCTATTGGTACTAATTTTATAAAAAGGTTTTTTTGTGTGTTTGTGTGTTCGAGCTAATCTTCGGAATGACACGTCCGATTTGATTTTTTTTTTTGTAGTAGATATCCACATTCAACGGGAAGGCTATGGCCTATTTCATCCCCAAATTCTCATGGGAACAGGCACAGCGCAGGTAAAACGACGGGACCTTGCTAGTAAAAGAATATGTAACCATGATCATTATTTGCACCATTTTGACCGATCCTCTTGTAGCAGCCACCGTATCTAGATTGATATTCAAACCTACAAACATTACTTAGCGAATTCCTGAAATCTCCGACGACGTGTGAAATACCTATCGAATCAACGGGAACAAGTTCAACTATGCAGGTAAACTGAGATACTGTGTATGATAATAGCTCAATTAGTGATAATATGTATATTTTGACATTTTTACAAGCCCGTTGGCACAGTAGCAGTGAGAGCGCTTACTGTGTCAGGGGTTGCGGGTTCGATTCCCGCCCGGAGTCAACAATATGTGCAGACATAGTTGTTGGCGACGACGTCTGGGTGTCAATTATATATTCTTACTAGCAGCGCCCCGCGGTTTTACCCGCGTTGTGCCCGTTCCCGTGGGAATTTCGGGATAAAATGTAGCCTATAGCCTTCCTCGATAAATAGACTATCTAACAGTGAAAGAATTATTCAAATCGGTTCAGTAGTTTCTGAGATTAGCGCGTTTAAACAAACAAACAAACAAACAAACAAACAAACAAACAAACAAAACAAACTCTTCAGCTTTATAATATTAGTATAGATAAAGTATTTGTGTATGTATTAAGTAGTAGTATCAGTTAATTAGATTCCATAATACAAGCTTAGAGCTTACTTTGGGTCTAATTAACCGTGTGTGAATTTGTCCGGGTATATTTATATTTATTTATCGATGAAGAAGATTCAATAATAGGTAGGAACAATCCTCGTGTACGAGTAAGGACCTATCACAAAAAAAAACTTACTTAATATCGGCTCATTTCGTTTCATAGCTTCGATACAACAGTCAAACACATGCAGTCAAATAAATAACACTCTTTTTGCGCTGATGTTTAAAAGCAAAAACTTAAATATAGTCCCGTCATTTTTTGCAAAAAATTACCAAAATAAATCGATTTTTGTAACGTTAATTTCTGACAGACGCGGACACCTTACAATAATATGTAGGTTCTGAGACAAGTTGAAGGATGTCAAAATAGAAGTTTATACAAGTATACAGCTACTTTGCTCGAATTCCGAGATTCTTACCTTATTTTAACTAAAATAACGAGACTAATATTCAAAATGTATCATGACATTTTTGATACCAGCAAAGAAGCATAGAATTCGGAAAGATGCCTCTAGTTTACTTTCAGGATAAAGCAAAGTGAAACAAATTCCACAATATTACAATATAACATTGCGAGCATCATAAATTCTATACAAAAGTTTATGCAGAAAATGTATACTTTAAACAAAACTTATCCTATCCCTATCATACAACACATTCGAATTTCAAAATCATCCAATTTTAACTTTAAACAAAACTGTATCAGATCTTTTCTAAACTTAGGGTGGCCTTGCACAAGACCACAATGTATTTAGTATAACTACCTAAATAAACAACAAAAGCTGTTTCAAAATTATATATTTTGTATTCCACAAAATAGAACACTATTAAAACTAACGTCATTTGTTTATCCATCATATTTAGACGCAAATTAAATAAACTCAGACCAAACCACAAACAAATTAAAGCAGTCTTGACAGACAAGTCTTGTCAATAGTTAGTGTATTCATCCATAGAAATTTATGTTACATTTTAGGCCTTACCTTGCGTTTTTTAGAGGACGCAATTTTATTTTTTTGATGTGTAGGGGGGGTCAGTGTAAAGCTAAAAACAAGTTTGTGGGGTCGCCACCCTTGTCCCACGGTCGCCATCTTGAAAATAGGGGTTGAAATGGTTTTTACGATATATCTCTTAAACTATAAATTTTATTTAAAAAAATTGTTAACATTTTTGTTGCAAATTAAATTCTTTACATTAGTCGTAGAACTATAAATAAAAAAGTTATAAGCGACAATGTTCAGAAATTCGAGAAAAAAATTATATTGTTCATGTAACTTTTTTTAAAAACATTTTATGAAAAAATTATATCAGCCCATTTTTGTAGATAGTTTTTTGAGGAACAACTTTTATAAACAACTTTTTTTAAAATAAATATAAAATAATATAATAATAATACGGGGGCCCATGTAGTGGGTGGCGACTCGCCACCCACTACACGGCCTGTCGCTGATAACTTGTACTTCACATGTTATGGCAGGTGCCGACCTCTCTGCAATAACCCATTTTCAGTCTATCCAATCTTCATTCCCATAGCCCAGTCATTTTCTTTCATTTCATACAATAGTCCCTACTTCTGCAGGTACACATTCCCGGACATGTTGTACTGATGTGTTCGGGAGTGTGTCCCTGCAGTTGTAACCCATTACATTAAACATCTCCAAAGGGCCTCTACAAGTTGGATCTGTATCCCCTGGCATGCCTCTCAAAAAGACCGGGCTTGTCCCGTGACTCCGAGGCGAAACACTATAATAATATAATTTTCTTTTTTTCTCGAATTTCTGAACATTTTCCCTTATAACTTTTTTATTTATAGTTCTACGACAAAAAGTTACTGGACCGAAGTTGTAGAGAATTTAATTTGCAACAAAAATATTAACAATTTTTTTTTATCAAATTAATAGTTTAAGAGTTATATCGTAAAAACCATTTCAACCCATATTTTCAAGATGGCGGCCGTGGGACAAGGGTGGCGACCCCACAAACTTAGTTTTAGCTTTACACTGACCCCCCCCCCCTACACATAAAAAAAAATTAAATTGCGTCCTCTAAAAAACGCAACCCCAAATTTAACTTTTCTATGGACTATCAGTTCCGTTAACAAGATTGTACAGTTTGTTGATGTCTCAAATCGAAGTGTAATTTAGTTATAAATGTGAAACGTGTCGATTGTATGCAGATTGCTTATATCCTGTGTCATAAGTGGGTCACTTGTAATTGCCAGCGTCAATGTTTTGTTGGAAGTACTCGCTTTGGACTTTATGTTTGAGGGGGTTAACACGATCGTAAGTTAATCGCTCGCAAGTTGCTTCTAAGGGTGCGTCCACATCTGACGAATATGCCGCGAATGCGCAGGTCGCGAACCGTTTGTGAGCTGCCCGCGAGCTGCGCGCGTGCATTTTTGTTCGTGCGCCGCTCTTGCGCCGCTCGCGCGCAGTTCGCTCGCAACCTAAGCGCCGTATGCGATCAGCGCGCGGGCGGCGCGCGGGCGGCGCGCTAGCGGCTCGCGTCTGCCTAAAGTACTGAGCCAATAAGCGCAATTGTAAGCGCGATAATTGAGCGCGCGCAGATCGCGGGCCGCGCGCGCGCTGGGCGCGCGCCTTTTACGAGCCTTGCATGAGTTGCACTAAAGAGGCGCACCAAACCATTGCCGTGACTGCACGCGCGCGGCTTGCGGGCAGCTCGCACATGGCTGGCGAGCTGCACATTCGCGGCGCATTCGCCAGATGTGGACGCACCCTTAGGAATCGAAAATTTGGTACCATGAGGCCTTTTAGTGTCAAATTAATAGCGCAGCCATGTTTAAAAAAATACAATGCCACGCAATTATAAACCCTATTATAATGAAAAAAAAAGTAAACAAAGCACATAGTATCTTTTCGAATACAACGAGTCGTCAAATTGCAGTATGTCATTAGAGTGTCTATGATGCCGTCAGTAGTTCAGATACGTTCCAAATTAATATAAGTAAATTAATGTCAGGGCTTTATATTTCTTATTTCCTCAAAACAGTTGAGGGTTATGATTTGAAAAAATACACATACGAGTATAGTACTAAATTAATCATTGTTTATATTATTTCTTGATTAAATATCAATTACTTGATGCTTTAAATGATTCACGTCTGCGGTCATGGACGCATAAAAAGGTCTTTGCGTGAAAATATATTTTTGAACGCATCTGTTACAACCGATAAGTTGCTAAGAAATGGAATAACAATACAAATAAATAAATATTCATTACAGGGATTCATACATGGTTTATAATACTTAGTTTAAATATCTTCTAGGAAATTAAAATATAACGACTTCTAATATCACTACGGATATACTACGCTTGTGCTCAAGAAAACCTGCCTAATTGGTGAAAAAACACACTGAATGGTTGCCTAAATGATAGCCACAAATACCGAACTGTGTGAAACTTCCCGAAATATATAGTATACCTAAAATTCACAAGTACTGTAAACCAAATCTATTCTTCAACTTATAGATTGGCGCAACATGTGGCAAGAAACTTTTGTCATTTTCTGTGTAAACCAACATAGAGAAATTCTCGAATAACTTGACTTTTCATTACCATCCAAGTCTACGTGGGCCAGTCACTGTTTTAGAGAGCACAATATCAAGTGCAATATTCCTTTGATGATACTGGTGTGGTGTCTGAGATTGGCTGTGATTGAGAACTCTCATCTATTGGTCAAACGAAGCGGAGTCCAGGGACCAGTGCGATGAGGAACACAAAACATAGCTGACGTCAAACAGCGACGTAATTTGAAAACGGTAGTCCATACTTTGGATAAGCACAGTCATCACCTCAGATTTGATGAATCCCAAATGAATTAATTTAAAATATAACAAAAGTGTATCCGTAATCTAGTAGTTTTAATTTCTAATAGCTTATTTATCGATATAGATGATAAACATTTAAAACTTCATCTCCACTTAGTGTTTTCTATAAAAATCAATTTTAACGCCAGTATTTCTTAACCCTGTATTGGCTTTAATAGAAAATACAAGTTTCCATTCAATGGAAAAAGAACCTGCCTATCATTAATGAACGAATATGCGTTATCATTTATTTCATTAACCAGCGATTTGTAACTCTGAACTATTCAAAAAATTAAGGAGAATGATGTAGTAAGTATGTTTTAACCTGAAATTTCCCACAGCTGGGCAAATACCTCTCATCTCACTGAAAATATCAGTACAGTGAAGAGGATTAAGCGTAATCACCTGGTGATTACGCCAAATCCTCAAACCCGATCTGTGATGTCAAACCCGAGACATGTTTTTAAAGTATCACATCTTTACCAAGTTATCTCCTTTTCTGATTAACTGGGTAAAAGAATGCACTTGTCTCAAGGGAATACGGTGCCACTTTTGATAGGGTAATTTTAATAGCCTTAGTACGTCCACCGCTGACGCCACCGCGAACGCAAATAGTCTAGCACCTGTGGCATACCACCGCAAATCGCGCCGTCCTCGGCTGTGACCCAGCCGTTAGACATATTCCACCTTATTAATAAACGATATTTAACTTAAACAGTGTTTTAAGCCGGAATTACATTACGAAATTAGTGGCATGAAATTAATTTCGTGACATTAGTTTTAACAACAGTTTCACATGTCATTTAATATTTTCGTAATGCATGCATTAATTTCATGAATGCAAATGAGTTTCGTGCCCTGCGCGATTTTTAGGTGAAATTAGTGTCATGCAACTAGTTTCATCATGTAAATGCGACGCGAAAGTAGTGTCGCTACAGAATTTCAGAGACAGCAGCAGCAATAGCTTTGATATTGACAGGGCCATTATCTCCGCGATACTGATAACTATAATTTAAACGAAAGTAGTTTCACATGTGCTGAAATTAGTTTCACGAAACTAGTTTCATCATGCATGACACTAGTTTCGTAATGTAAATCTCGCTTTAAAGTGTTTTCTCTCTTTCGACAAACCATTTGATAGCTAAAGTGCTCTTAATAAGCGTTTATGAATAAGGCCCCTTGTCTCTAATATCTAATGAACTCCTTCATTATGTTCTAATGGACCAAAAGACTCTCTAACTATACCTAGTGGTGACCAACTACCTATAGTGTTCTCAAGTGAGAAACATGTTTGCAATAACGTAACCTATATACAATTTGTTTGTCAACAAAATTCACCATGAACGGGTTTAAATTTCGTATAACAAAGACAAAAGGCTTCCAATTTTGAATCCCTATTTGCATACTACATGCATAATCTTCTCGTGATCGCCGATCGCCATATTCTTTTTGAGATAGGCAGAGGTTAGCCTTTGATACGAATATTTGGAGGGCACCGTCAGGGAAAAATATAGTGTAGCTTTTCGTATTTAATCGACTTCAAAAAAGAAGAAACGAAGGGAGTAAAGTTTGTTTGTTATTGACTCGTAGATATTGATATAAATTATTTTTAATTTTGAATTGTAACTACGTTACGCGACCCTAAATTATTTTATAATATTTTATTATATCTCCGATATGAAAGAGGTATTTGAAGTTCGATAACTGACCTTGATTTTAAAACCATTTATTTTGATATACATTATATCTTTATATGAATATTATTAACTTCAAAATAGACTCCTTTTTTAACGAACAAATTAAAAAATAAACCGATCTATAATATTAAGACATGTTTTGTATGAAACCGCACGCGGCGGGTGCGACAGGCGCACGCGGAGGGCGCACGCGGCGAGCGGACGCGGCGAGCGCACGCGGCGAGCGCACGCAGCGAGCGCACGCGACGGGCGCAAGCTTGACGCAGTTTCGGCCCTAAATAAGTACTGTCTGCCTAAGTAAGTACTGTCTGCCTAAGTAAGTACTGCCTAGTGCATAGGTAATATTAAGATATTAAGTTCGAGTAAGCTGGATTGACATTTTGCTTAGCTTAGCTTGATACATCTATTTTACAATAACGTGATCTCTCTTTTGAATTACATTCTCCTGGACTTTTTCTTTTGTCTATTCTGTCTGTCTATTAAACCTAGACCTATCCATCGGTGATATTTATTAAAAATGCACAGCGACGTTTTAAATAATACTAGTCGCGTCCTGAGGTTATACCCTTTGTTCCTGTAGCTCGTGGAAATTTAGGGATAAAAATATAGCCAACTGCAGTTGAGTGTATCCATCCTAAACAATTCCAATTTAGCGCAATTATTTCATTCGTTCACGCTAGACCAAGGGTATGGTCCATTATTTCAAATATAAAATATCTTACCCGTTCTTATTGGAATTTCGGAATGTGAGAAGCGAATAATCTTCGTATGGTATTCCTGCGAGTTTTTAAATTATTTATCGACCGATATTTGCAGGAGCGACGCGGACGTAACGACGACTTCTTGGAAAAAACAAACATTTATTAAGAAAAAGAAAAATGCTGTTATTTAACGATATTTGCCGGTACCGTGGCAACCTCTCATCTATATTTATACTTCTATTCTATACTAATGTATAAAGAAGAAGAGTTTATTTTTTGTTTGTTTAAACGCACTTACCTCAGACAGAACTTGTAATGGAGCTTCATTCCACGGAAGGTTATAGGTTATGTTAGGTACATCCCCGCGCACTACGCGCACTACGCGGGTAAAACCTATTGTTTTTCAATTGACTGTCAAGGTAAACATTGGCTTTTTTATCCCTGATTTCGCACGGGATAATTTTATTTTTTCACGAAGTGAGGTTGGAGAGTTAACATTTAAATAAAATTACTCACTAGCTTACTTTATAAATTGATTTTCAAAACATAACAAAAGGTTTGACATTTGTTAGACCGTTAACAACAATTACATTATTAAATACAATTTAGTTTTAAAAACATCGTTAACGTTGCTATGCATCCATTTTGATACAAAAATAAATATTAATTTAATAGATTTCCCATTTCACCTAACGGAATCGGTCAAAAATCGGACATCTTATAGCAGCAGTGGCAGAGTGAGACAACATAAATAAGAGAAAAAAAGCATTGAAAAATCCTGTCCTCAAATCCAATACACATATTTTAACCATCTATTAAAATACAGTGGTATTGTTGGCCGTTGTACCTATCCACGTGGTCTTCTTCTTCATCGAGTGGATGGTCAACCTGACCAATCCTGGTGTCAGAGTTACTAAGCCGCCAAAGGCCTCTGACATGGCTCATGTAACGACTAATATCCATAGAAAGTAACCGCTACAGACGTGTAAGTGGTACTCTCAGTAAATATTAAAATAACTTCCCGTAAAATACCCAATACAGGGGTATACACGGAAGAGCGAAGCACTTACTGCGTCTCTATTTCGTAAGGGTATATAATCATATATAATAACTTACTAAGATATATCATAAACATGTCGCGCACTTGTCTTACAATAAACTAGAACTTCAAAAGAAAGTCGATATAAAACAAAAGGCAGTACCAGTACTAGGTATTAAAAACGGCACGAACATTTCATAGTAATTGATTTCACTTTTCCAGGTATGGGACATGGTCATTTAAAGTATGTCAGGGAGACCGCAAGGTTCAATGATAGGTAAGCTCTAATGAGGACTCATTTTGCTACAACAAAAATAACTCTAAATCAATACAGTTGGCCCACTAACTCGCTGCTACGAACGGAGTGAATGCAAATTTTTAGGATTCCGTGCTCAATGGGAGGTTGATCGAATCGATGAAACGGGTCGGGGAGTTTAAAGAAGCAACCTTTGTAATAGATGCATGGAATTCACTTAAAATACCAAAGACGATTATACATATATACTAATCTTATACATAGGTAAAGTTTCTTTGTTTGTTTTTAAGGGCTAATATTAACTTATATACGAGCTATGTAAGTATATATTCGCGTGCTATGTTTAGTCCCGAATTTCCTACATAAAATCTTGATTAACAGAAGCGAAGCGAGGACGGGTTGCAAGTACTTATTAAAGAAACGTTAAAATAATCGTCAATTTATAATTGAATAATAAGTACAGTTAATTGATAATTAAAATTACTATTATGAATGCAAGTCTAAAAACAAATGACAAACGCTTAGTCATCATATTGCTACTATCTTAATGTAAAGGAATGCAAGACATAATACATATATAGTTTCATGCATTTTGGTGAATGAGCAGCGCTTTTCACTTATCTCATCATTGCATTGCTTGCTACGGGCTTATAAAAATAAAAACATTTTACAGAATATCTATATCCAACTAATTATAAATGCGAAAGTTTGTGAGGATGTATGTATGTACTCGTATGTTTGTTACTCTTTCACGCAAAAACTACTGAACGGATTTGGATGAAACTGTACCGTATAGGTCATCAGAACATGACATGGGATACATTTTATACCGAAATTCCCGCGGGAACGGGCACAACGCGGGTTGCGGGACGCGGCTAGTCCTACTAATACATATTATAAATGCGAAAGTTTGTGAGGATGGATGTATGTATGGCTGGATGTATGGATGAATGTATGGATGTATGTTTGTTGCTCTATCACGCATAAACTACTGATCGGATTTTTATGAATCTGCTTAGTAATATAGGTTATACATCAGAATAACACATGGGATACTTTTTTCCCGAAGTTCCCGCGGGAACAGGTACAACGCGGGTTGCGGGGTGCGGCTAGTAATATATAAAAATGAATCGTGGTTCGTTTGTCTCTCAACTAAAACTCGAGAACGGCTGGGCCGATTTAGCTGATTTTGGTTATGAAATGTTTTCAAACGGTAAACAGTCACGGAATAAATGTAAGTGAAACACAAAAGCTAGTTATTTTATTATAATAATGTACTGAACTCCATTAAATATTATTTTTGCATACAATTGATCGTTTTTGTTTAAAAATGCTGCACTTAACATGTTTACCGTCTATTTAGTGCATTGACGTCATAACATTGTAACATGGCAATATAATAAATTACAAGCTTTCTGTTCAGTTGCTAAGCACTCCGCTATTTAATTACTTGCTTGCCCCTGTAGTGGTAAATGTTTTAAGATAAAATAAACGGCTTCTGTTTATGAATGTACTAGGGGCACCCTATGGTTTCACTTGCTGGGAACCTGGTACCGCCTAAAGGCCCTGCCAGTAATAAACAAAGAAAAAATCATTATTATGTCTCTGTCCCTTGAGAAGACTTTGTTAAGTAGGACAATAAAACTTCAAAAAATTAAGACTAACACAATGTCAAGCGCAAATGCAAAGCGCACTGTTATTTAACGACGAATCTCTGGTACATAAGTTGTATCGCATTCGCCTGCGGCTTCAGTTGAACTCGGCCAAAGTTCAAATTTTTTTTTCATACGGTGAACCGTTGAGGTATTTACAAAAAAGCATAAACTGATTTTTGTGACCTTTGACCTTGAAATTTAATAGTTGCGTACACCCTATCATATTACGAGTATGTAGGTTATCATACAACTTTTAGGGTGTCAATATGCAAGTATTTACAGACTTACAGCTGGGTATCTCGAATTCCGAGGTGAACTTACTATAATGACTGGACTATATCTACATTTAATAGTACGATTTACATTTATATTTATATGTAATGAGATTTTCTATGACATAAATGTAATTAGCATTAAATAAATCAACTTTTTAATAAAATAATCGTATTCGAGTTTTTTGCATTTTCTGAGAAGATTTACTACAGTAACATACCTATATATATTTTTTCATCATCGGAAAGTAAAGATTTCAAGGAACAGAAAACATACCAACTTTTTGAAAAAAGCTGATATTTTGACGTCAGAATTTTCAATTGAAAATTAGGGTGCTTTTTTGATATTTAGTTAAAATAAGGCGAAAAAATAAATATTTTTAATCAAATAAATTACAGTGTATTTGGGACATAATAAGGTAAGTTTTCACCAAATTTCGTAGAAAAAAAAATAATTTTGAAAAAGATTTAAGTAAAAAACCAAAATCGTTGTTTTTTTTATTTTTCACCTAAATTTTGAGGTTATGTGAAAAAATTGAATATACAAAAGTTGTAGATCTTTTTATTACCTACAACTTTGCCATTTAACTTTTTTCTATAGGACTTGTAGTTTTGCCGGAAATCAAGATAAACCATTTTTTAACCTTAAAAACTCACCCCCTCCCACTTCCCGAACTCGGATCGTCTGTAATTTATTTTTCCTTTCATTTTGATCATATTTCCCTCCTTTTCCAATGGGTTTCATCCTACTGTATTTTTTTTTGGTTTCAAATATTATCGACCCTGGTCTAGTAAGGGAAGGGGCGCAACGCGAGTAACACCGCAGATCGCTGTTAGTTCATACATGTGTTCCTGTGAACTAGAAACCCAGAAAATGTATATAGTTTTCGAATGTATTTGACTGTTTACTAACAGCGCCCCTCGGTTTTACCCGCCTTGTGCCCTTTCACGTATACATTTTGGAATAAAAATGGCCAATAACTAATGATAACCTTCCCGTTGAATGTTGGTATCGGTTACAAAAATAATTAATCAAATCGGGCTAGCAGTTTCTGAGATTAGCCTTTACAATCAACAAAGAAAATTTACTTATTTATAATAGTGTTTACGAGTATATACTGTAACGAGTATTTTTATTACGGAACTTCGTAATTACTTTTTATACATGCAATAAGTGATAAAATAGCATACCTATATAGTTAATACTGGGATATCTAAAACAAAGTATTTTCCTGTCCTGTAAATGCACTGCTGGGCAAGCCTCTCATCTCACTGAAGATATCATCAGTACAGTGAGGATTAGGCGTAATCACCACGCTTGCTTCTGGTGATCTCAAACCCGAGCCATTTAGTTTAAACATTTGTTTTTACCAAAGAAATAGAAAAAAAGTTTTAATATTGACTTAGCATTACTTACATGACAATTAAACCTAAAATTTCATGATAGTTAAATACAAAGCTATGAAGTTTTTTTTTTCCCAAGCATCGCCAACCCTTCTTGTCCTTTGCGACATATTAAGATTAAGATATTATATATTATATTATAGATATTATAAATTAAGATTATATAAAAAACAAATGTAAACTTACATAATGTAAGTTTTCATTATTATTATATTGTAACTTACATTACACACTTTGAATTAAAACATTTAACATAATTCAAGTCATAAAAAGATTACAATTTTGAACCTTAAATTCTTGAACAATTTGGTTAATCCTATAAACTAAAATAATTATAAATGCGAAAGTTTGTGAGGATGGATGTATAGATGTATGCTTGATACTCTTTCACGCAAAAACTACTGAACGGATTTTGATGAAACTTTAGAAACTTTAAACTATTCCGTATTATAAAAATGCCAAAGTTCGTGAGGATGGATGTATGTTTTTACTCTTTCGTGCAAAAACTACTGAACGGATCTGGATGAAACTTTACAGTAATATAGGTTATACATCAGGGTAACAGATGGGATACATTTTATCCCGAAATTCCCTCGGAAACGGGTATAACGCGGGGCGCGGCTAGTCATCTATACTTCCTGGTTTATAATTCCAGTCAAAGGATTTACATTTATTCACCTGAATAAACGCAAATAGTTCAACCGAACCATTTAGATTTTCACGCACGCATTCACACGCACGCATTCAAATAGTACCTAATCGATATGTTAAAGTCAAAATCAGCTTTCTGTGCAAATGTATCTTCTCTAGTAAACACTATTTTAAACAAGAATTTTAGGCGAATTTATTTAATTACTAGCCGGGCCCCGCGTTGTACCCGCGTTGCACCCGTTCCCGCGGGAATTTCGGGATAAAATGTATCCCATGTTTTATTTTGATGTATAAGCTATATTACTGTAAAGTTTATTATTAAAATGGTTAATCCTATAAAACTAATATTATAAATGCGAAAGTTTCAGAGGATGGATATTTCTTTTTTATTATAAAATTAGACTTAAAATAAGACCATTATGATGGTTAGAAAATATTTACTTGCAAAGTAAATGACACATTAAGCAGTCAACGTTTTAATTGGATCAACAAAGTGCGGTTTCCCCGAAAAACCATCACAGTCACCAGTCTCCACTTCTTAATTTTAACTAGAGGTAATGCGTTGTCACTGAATACTAGTTTAACTGTAACATATTTATTATAATAGAACAACCCCCTATTCGTGCGTGTCTACTATAAAGCAGAAAAAGCGCCGATGTCACCTACATAAAAATATTCATATCATATTGTCAAAGACGTCGAAAAACTACTTTACACGACTTTCGCTAAAGCAATATTTATTCCTTATAATGTAGCACCACGTATGGGGCTTTTGGAAAACTAAAATGTTTCAGGAATACTACATTCAGTAGTAGCTGAAACCAAAATATGGTTTTCATAGAATCATGATATTAACCAAAATAGTTTGCGCTCCCTTCAATAGATGGCAGTGAACGAAGTTGTACAAACGTATATTGCAAACGGATGTACTTAAATAACACAGTAGCGCTCCTGGTGGCGTTTTTATGTACTAATTGTACCCTTTTGCGTTTTCTTGGTTGTGTTTTCAGAAGTTTTTATTAGTGTACCTTAGGTGGCGCTCGGAGCGTTCTTATGAACTGCCTGTGCCCCGCGGATTCATACACCCGTTCCCGTGGTAATTTCGGGATTTTACTTACTTATTTTCCTATTCCTGGCCAAGATAAATAAAAATTAAAAAAATCATTTCGATTCAGCCTTACTCGAGGTTTAAATGGTATATCTAACACGAGATTCTTGTATCCTAATAATATTATTAATTCTCGCGGGCACGGGTGTAAAACGTGGGTGAAACCGCGGGGCGCGGCTAGTATAGGTATATACATAATATGTATATATCTTTACTTACTATATTGTAGATATTATCTATCTGCATCTGTTGAGTGGGGGACGGGTATTAGAGCTCCCACACAAAACTGCGATGCGATGCGATGCGAATTCGCATCGTAGAAACTTGCGATGCGAATTTCTACGATGCGATTTAGTGCGGCGAACCGTTTGGTAGGGTGACCATTCCTTCAAGTGTAGGCCGTACTGGACGTGTTTTTAGGAAGCGTAAGATGGATCGCAAAAAGATTATTGCACTGCTGTTATTGTTCAATAGATATAAAAGAAAAAGAAGATTCTGGGTTCATCCATTTATTATATTGATTTTTTTATGTATTTTAAACCTTTATTATTAATAATATTGATATTTAATGCAAAAAACTTTTAAAAAATGTTTTTCAATTAATTATAAACAATTAAAAATTGATAAAATTTAAATAAAAATCACGTGACTATAAACGCGCCATGATTGGTCACCATAGTTGTGGCGTCATAATGTTATAGCTATTTAATAACAGTTCAGCGTTTACGGCTGAAACGGCGGAGTGAAAACTAACATTATGACGTCACACGCGCTCGGGTTTGTTCGGGAGCTGTCGGCGTGTCTTCGGTACTGGATTCAAAAATTATTTTTTATTTTGAAATAACTTTTGAATTATTGCGAAATAAAATAAAATAAAAATAGTTTTGTTATAAAACTAATATATAATCTTTCCATTTATCACAAAAATTTTTTTTTTCAAAAGCCCAATTCCTGTCCTGAAATTTCCTGAAATGGTGTCACCAAGGATGACGTAATATGACAGGAATGTACGATGCGAAGCAGATCGGAAATTCTTACGATGCGTCGTGCGAATTCGCAGATTTTTACGATGCGATGCGAATTCGCAGTTTTGTGTGGGAGCCCTTAAGTCACATACTATGGGTTGTGTTAAAGTCAACGTTACGGGCTATTATAATTAGTATTATAAGACGTTAATTTGTGCTGCTCATGGTGTTAATATAAATTTTATTTTATGCTAGTGGTCGCCCTCGGTTCGCTTCGGGTGAGACGAATCCTTCCTTAGTGCTCACTTACATCATGAAAGGAACCCCTGTACCAAATTTCAAGTGTGTACAATAATTTTGGCTATGCGTGTGGATGTAAGTCAGTCAATCAAGTTTGCCTTTTATATCTATAAATATAAAAATCAATGCCACTTTTCGTTTTAATTTTATAACTCAAGAACGCGCTCACCTATCCAAACCAAATATTTAGGCTTTGTTCGGACTATTTAGAAGATGGTTTATGTGAAGTTTGCACAAAATCGGTCGAGCGGTTCTAAATTCCCACGGGAACGGGCACAACGCGGGTAAAATCGCGGGGCGCAGCTAGTAGGTAATATATATAATACTAACCGCGCACAGCGGTGTTAACCGCGTTGTATCAGTTCCCACGGGAATTTCGGGATAAAATGTATCCCATGTGTGTTATTCTGATGTATAACCTATATTACTGTAAAGTTTCATCCAAATGCGTCCCTGTAGTTTTTTCGTGAAAGAACAACAAACATACATCCATACTAACATCCATCCTCACAAACTTTCGCATTTATAATATTACTAGCAGCGCCCCGCGGTTTTACCCGCGTTGTGCCCGTTCCCGTGGGAATTTCGGGAATTTTTTTACATAAAAACCTTCCTCTTAAATCACTCTACCTATTACAAAAAACCGCATCAAAATCCGTTGCGTAATTTTAAAGATTTAAGCATACAGACAGACAAACAGTGTGACAGACACGAAAAAGAGACGACTTTATTTTATACTATGTAGTGAAGTAGGAAGTAGTATAGGATAGTTTTTTTTTATGCAAATGTAATAAAAACGGGGTTCGCACGATCGGCATCTTCGTATACGAACCATGTTTATTACTAGCAGCGCTCCGGGGTTTTACTCACATTGATCCCGTTCCGTAGGAACTAACTGTCTAATGCTCTCCAATACGAAAATAATAATTCAAATCAGACCGGTACTTCGTGAGAATAGCGCGGTCAAACAAAAAACTAACTCTTCAGTTCTATAACTATACTAGCCGCGTTAAGGTTTCACCCTTAACTGTTAAATCGGACTTTTTTGTAATAGTAGCAGCTTATAATATGGAATTGCTTATTTCCAAGAGGCACGAGCATTTAACCCTAATTGCCGCTCTTAAAAGTCATATGCATATTTCAAATAAACAAATATGAATTGTTAAGCCGGATCAAGCACTTGATACAATGAAACCAATACAAAGCCTTTGTTACGGTAAATCGAACGTTAAGCTAACTAGCTGGCTGAATGTATCTCTAACTGTTTGGGATTCATACAGAGTAGGACTGAATAATATCAATGTTTTTTTGTATATTAAATTTTTAATGTAATGGATTTTCGTAATTTAAGGAAATTACGTCATGACATAATGGTCTAACAATCTTTTTTAATATAATTAGTTGAAGAGTTTGAGTTTTTCTTTGTTTGGACGCACTAATCTCAGAAACTACCAATCGTATTTAAATATTTTTTAATAGAAAGCCACGTCCAACGAGAAAGTGAAAGGGTACAACGTCTGCTAAACTGCTGATCGCTGTTTATCCGGTACCGATCATTTTACATGCCCTCCGAAGCACGGTAGCGCTCAGATAGAAATGCCACTATCTAAATGTCTAAGTAGGGGGGGGGGGGCTGCACATTGCTTACTTACTACTAACGCGTACGTCATATCAATGAGTATTATCGAATGTATAATTAAACTAGCAGCGCCCCGCGGTTTTACCCGCGTTGTGCTCGTTCCCAAGGGAATTTCGGGAATTTTTAATATGCCATGCTCTTGAATCTTCATTTTATCTATTTAAAAACTGCATCAAAATCCGTTGCATGGTTTTAAAGATCTAACCATGCATAGGGACAGACAGACAGACAGACAGACATTGGAAAGCGACTATTTTTTATACGATGTAGTGATGACAAAGTAGTAAAGTGCGTAGCAATTTGTTTGCCAACAGTACAGACGACGCCATAATACCTATAATACTTATGTTTATTCTTTCATCTCCTTGTTTCAATCTCATACAGTGAAAATATATAAACAAATAATATGATATCAATTTTACATACCTTTCACATACAGTATATTGTGCGTATATCTAAAACTCTACTTCCGGGTTTTAGGGTTCCGTACCCAAAAGGAAAAACGGGACTCGAAACGGGCGTACTTTAAAACGTCAAATGCTTCCTTGGTAGAGAATTTATGAATGATGTTAAAATGTAATCACTACATAGTATAAAATAAAGTCGTCTCTTTTTCGTGTCTGTCACACTGTTTGTTTGTCTGTCTGTATGCTTAAATCTTTAAAATTACGCAACGGATTTTGATGCGGTTTTTTGTAATAGGTAGAGTGATTCAAGAGGAAGGTTTTTATGTAAAAAAATTCCCGAAATTCCCACGGGAACGGGCACAACGTGGGTAAAACCGCGGGGCGCTGCTAGTGTAGGTATAAAATAAAATTATGTCTATTAGCTAAGTTTCGTTCTAATGGTCGTCTCTGATTGCGTTAGTAAGACTCCTTTGTCGATCGGTCCGTCACCAATTTGTATCTTACGTGATAGCTAGTTGCGTAGCCAAATGGCTCGTCATGTCTGTCTGTCTGTCTGTCCGTCCGTATGTCACAGCCACTTTTTTCCGAAACTATAAGACCTATATTATTGAAACTTGGTAAGTGGATGTATTCTGTGGACCGTATTACGATTTTTGCACAAAAATAAAAATAAAACATTAAATTAGGGTGGTTCCCATACTGAAAACTGAAACTCATTTTTTTTTCATCAAACCTATACGTGTATCTAGGGATAGGTCTTAAAAAATAATATTGAGGTTTCTAATATATATTTTTTCAAAACTTAGTTACAATAGTTTGCGCGAGAGACACTTCCAAAGTGGTAAAATATAAGAAGTTTTATATTATGTTATTTGCTGCGGCGGAACCCTTCATGGGCTAGTCCGACTCGCACTTGGCTGCTTTTTTTATAAAATGTGTTCTCTCCCTCGGTCTTGCGGTCCGGTTACGTTGACAGCGCAGTGACAATACTATGGTTGCGTTTAGACGTCGCGTTGACGTCGTGTATATTTCGTCTGCACAAAGCCAGTTGGCCACTAATTGGATATTCTGATAAACGCCTTTTGAAATATGCCTGTAACATTTTATTATTTCAACATATCCGATTCAGTGTCATTTGACGGGTGGATTCTCGGATTTAAAAAGTACGGTATACGTAACTCGATACCGTTTGAATAAGGGTGCCTTTTCAAAGGGGGTAAGCTATGCTATGCTTGATACGTTTATTTATCAACCAATCGAGTGAACGTTGCATAGTAACGTAGTATAGTTTAGGTGGATAAACACCTTTATCGTCGTGTTTTATCTTTTTTCCATTTTGATTCAAATGAAAAAATATTGATTACTAGTACGCCGCTGTTTTACCCGCGTTCTATCCGTTTCTATGTTTTCCTTCTATAAGTTCGGCAGTTTTTGAGAAAAATACATACAGACAGAAAGCTTTTGAAGACTTTGTTTTATAATATTAAACGTACTCACAAGGTATGTTTACTATTACTTTGTTTTATAATAGTAAACAATACTCACTTATTTCTCGTTAGAAAAAATAAAGCAAAAATAACTTTAGCTTTTAATGTATGTAATTTGTTTAATGTACGGATTAAAAGGATCCGATACAATTCCGTAGTTAATATCCAATACTCATTGCAATATCACTTAGGTTTGAAAATAAATAATACCACTTATTATGTAATACTAGCAGCGCCCCGCGGGTTTACCCGCGTTGTACCCTTTCCCTTGGGAATTTCGGGAATTCAAAATACCAAGGAGCAGTGTTCATATCAGATATTATTTTTACCGTCTTCTTAACACAGTATACCCGTGCTCGTGGCGTAGTTTAATTAAACAATGTTAGTTCATTGCGATTGTTAAGGAACGTGTAGCTCGGTACCTACTTGGATGGGTGGCCGATAGTGGCATTACTGTCTGAGCGCTACGCGTGCTTCGGAGGGCACGTTAAGCATTCGATCCCGGTTGTTTCAATCGTCAGACCATGTCGGCGGCCTTTACGCGGTCTAAAAACTCCGTCACCAGGGTTGACCACTAACCTACTCGAATTAAATGAATGAGTATACCCTAAATTTCTCTATGGAGTATAATTATCACTACATAGTATAAAACAAAGTCGCTATTTTTGTCTGTTTGTTTGTCATCCAGTAAGCTATAATCACATCAACAACGGATTTTGATGCGGTTTTTTGTAATAGGTAGAGTGATTCAAGAGAAAGGTTTTTATGTAAAAAAATTCCCGAGATTCCCACGGGAACGGGCACAACGCGGGTAAAACCGCGGGGCGCTGCTAGTAACTTATAAACTACTGAACTTTAGCTACTTTTAAAACAGTTTCAAAAAAGGAGCCTTTCTAAATTTTACCGTTTCTTTATAAACGGAAACATGTTTGTTCCAGAATTCATACAGCTACCTCATGCAATTACGAATAGAGGAATTTCCAGTAGCAAATTGTAAATTGTGAGTCTATGCAAAATGTATAATTGATATATTTAAATATTTAGCACGAATCATTAAAATGTTTGGTGGTTGAGAAGCCGAGAGTAGGATTACATGTAAAGCCCCTTAATGAGTGTGCTATTTTCAATAGTATTTCGAAGCAAAACCAATATTGTTACAATTTATGTACATAATTGTACTCGGAATTTATATTCATGCGTATTTCAAAAGTTCGGTTCAATTTCGTTACCGTAATTAAACTATTGAAATACAAAATAAAATTTCTGGGTAGCCGTAAAAACTTTATTTCTAGTGTTATTTTATTGCAACAGGAGATATATAAATGTGGTAATTTTCGCCATGCAACCGAGCAGCAAAAATCGACCATGTAATTAGCAAGTTGACCAAACTGAAAATAGCTGAAATCTCAAGACCAAATATGGTCCTAAAGTACAGTCGACCATTCGACTTATCGATTAGATAGGTCGCAATTTTAACCTAGTTGTTATGACCTAGATTTTAGTTTATTAATAACTAGCAGCGCCCCGCGGTTTTACCCGCGTTGTGCCCGTTCCCGTGGGAATTTCGGGAATTTTTTTACATAAAAACCTTCCTCTTGAATCACTCTACCGATTACAAAAAACCGCATCAAAATCCGTTGCGTAATTTTAAAGATTTAAGCATACAGACAAACAAACAGACAAAAGTAGCGACTTTGTTTTATACTATGTAGTGATATGTATGTTAGTCTATAAGGTCTTTTTAGCGCTCGGGGCGTAGTTTGACTAAACTATGTTATTTCATTGCGATTGTTAAGCAACGTGCAGCTCGACCCCTACTTGGATGGGTGGCCGATAGTGGCATTCTATCTGAGCGCTACCGTGCTTCGGAGGGCACGTTAAATTGTCGGTCCCGGTTGTTCCAATCGTTAGACCATGTCGGCGGCCTTTAGGCGGTCTAAAAACTCCGACACCAGGGTTGGCCACTGACCTACTCGAACTTACAAACTTAGGGTATTTGTATTTATATATCTACTAGCTGCGCCCCGCGGTTTCACTCGCGTTGTACCCGTTCCCGCGGGAATTTCGGGATGAAAAATAGATGTTGGCCGATTCTCAGACCTACTCAATATGCTCACAAAATTTCATGAGAATCGGTCGAGCCGTTTCGGAGGAGTACGCGAACGAACACTGTGACACGAGAATTTTATATATAAGATGTATTAATATCAGTCAGGTTAAATTGTCGGTCCCGGTCACACAACATTAACTATAAATAAAAAAGAAATCGCAGTAAGGAACCTTAAACTTGGCACGACTTTGTCTAGATTTCATTATTTTTTAGAGATAAACAAGCAGCTCCATCGAGACTTGGCTACTTTTTTACAGAATGTTTTTGATGGGATTTCACTTCTTTTTGTAGAAACGCAGGCTTATTGATTTATTTTATTAGATTTTCTTATTTGACACAGTTTTTTAACATCAAATGAAGCGGCCCACCAGGTTGAATATTTTTTGTAAAGGCGGTATATGTCGATATCTAATAGTTTGGTTAGGCTTTTGTGTTTTCTAATCAGGGTCACCAGGTACTCCAGATCTTCGATTATCCTAGTTTTTATAGTTTTCCCTTTATGTGGCCATTCAAACCTAACTCTGTAACTAATTTCAGCTCTCTTAGTTTATGGGAAGTACTAGTTCTATTTTGATGATCATGAGTGAGTGAGTGAGTGAGTGAGTGTGATAAATGCGAACCTTTGGTTTCGCTTAACTTCGGAACTAAATTACCTACTTACTTGAAATATTGTATTTACGTATGTGATTATAGCTTACTGGATGACGAAAATTTCTACGTTCTGGTCTTATCCAGAGGTTCTCAAATAGGGGCCTGAAAATGCGGCGAAATGGTTCCAGTAAAGGATGGTACGGCAGTGTTTGCTTCGCGCTCGACTTGGCGGGGGCACTGCCGTGCCCCCAGATAAATGATTTATACATTTTGGGATTCACGATTTCAAAGTTCACTCTGCGCAACATTCAACAAGTCCATTTATTTTCCGCCCGCGAAAGGGGTGGCGGATTGATTTTAACAAGCAATGCCAATGATGACTGTATAGTGTATACGCAGCATAAAAATCGATCCCTCTAAATCAGCTGTTTCTTTGACCCTTCCACGTGTTTTCGACGTGTACAATATTATAAAAAGGAAACATATTTTGTAATTTTGTTTGTTTAGATGTTCGGGCTAGTCTCGAGTAATCATTTTTGTAGTAGATTTCAACTTTGTTTAATCGAGAAATTTCCACGGAAACAAAACAAGAAAGTAAATATAATATACATACTTGAAGTTAGTTTCAACCTATCTCAGGAGTTTAAAAGGCAGGTATTATATATCGCGAAACGTAAACCCGCTTTCTTTCATTACTTTTCGCAGAAATATACAGGGGGAAGTTTTCAAGTGATCCCCTTCCTTCTTGCGGAACATAGTGAAATGAAATTATAACAAAATGCAATAGTCAGAATATGCAGCAGAAATTTTTCAAGAGGCTAATTATTCATATTATATGATATAGGGAAAACTATTCCGAAGGGACCGATTTAGTTAAAAACTAAAATTGTTTCATTGAAGAGAAATCGATACTAAAATCTATTTTAGAAATAAACTGTACTTCTTTAATAGCTAAATCATTGCAATAGCAATTATTACAAACCTTTGAAACTAAACTTTCTTGGTATCATGTCCTATTAGAATAGAATGGCAATTATCTTATAGTTGGAACTTCTAAGTCCTCGCTAAGTGCATTATAAATTTACGAGACTAAATTAGTATGTCATTTCCGTTTAAGTATTCATGTCGTCATACTACAGCCACCTCATATTTAAAACAAAAGGCGATAATAGCAACCTATTCTGTCAATAATTGTATTGAGTGTTTCAATGCAACGTGCTATACCTAGTATATTGTTAGGATTCAGTCACATTGTAGGATGTTAAGAATTTTTGTACCTAAAGTAAAATATTAATAAAAACAAGATATTATAACGCGATACAGCCCCTTTTCATTTAGTATAATAATTGCAAATCGTGTGAGTTTACGAATAAAAACAAGTTGCATTAACTTGTTTTAAGTAAATTGTTCCTGAAAGAATTCAATTAGGTTTAAGGAAATGTTTTAGTAATACATGTAAATAGGAAATGTGAAACTAAAAACTTTATCGACTAAACCCAGGAAGGGGTACCTTCACTTCACATCGACTAAAAACTTCATCGAAGTAATAAATATGATTTTTAAATGTATTTTTAGTAGATTTAACTTCCAACGACAAAACTGTGTTAGACTCGTAAGTTTAACAAGTGTGTGTATGATGCTAAGATGTGTGAAGCTAAGCTATTTCTTATATTGGATACGTATTAGGTAAACATGTCAACAACAATCACAGTCTCGCTATAATATCCGGAAGCCGATTAGGTCCTATTCTTAACTACACACGTATCTATCTGTTTAAAGATAGCGATATCATTACGAAATACAATTTTCTTATTAATGGGAAAAATTGGGAGGAAACTCGGGCGCGCACAGAAAAAGTGCTCACTTTAGTCATGAGCTGGTTGGCCTCGAATCTTCTTACTTTGAACCTATCTAAAACTATATTTACCACGTTCTCTCCAACATCGGCATCTTACCCTCCATCTTCCTTCTCTATCAATGCTCATACTTGTTTAGCAAACTCCATTGACACCAATTGCAATTGTATATCACTTCAAATATCGTCCTCAACGAAATATTTGGGAGTTATTATCAATAGCTCAATGAACTGGAAGCTTCACATAGAATACATTGCCACCAAATTGCGTAAACTCATTTATATATTTAGATCTCTGAGAAGTATTGTTGACTTCCAATATTTAAAAAATGTTTATTTTGCTCTTGCCCAGTCTTTACTAAATTATTGTATAAAGGTGCTCCCACACTGCTGTTATAGAATGTTAAGTAACGTTAGTAAACATTTGTTAGCTAACATTTAATCACCAAAGTCAAAAAATGTTTTCATGTTAGTAAATGTTAATTAACATTTTTGAACAAAATTTTGTTTGTAAACATTTTATACGGGTGACGGCGGGGTATGCGGTGAGTCGGTGAGTTTTTCTCTAGCTTTAAGCGTTCGGCGCATCCAATAAGAGCGCTTTTTCTTTTTTTTACACTTTTTAAACAAAAAAATGAAAGCTACCCAATTACCAAATCTTCTTCCATTTTCGTGTAGACGCCTCAGAACGCAAAACCAAACTGCGAGCCAATGCCAGATTCAAAATGTTATAAAATGTTAGTAAACACTTTCCATCAGTGTAGGAGCACTTATAACATATAACAGTTCCTAACAAAATGTAAGAATTGACAACATTTGTTAGTAAATGTTTTAGTGTTCAAAAATGTTTATAAACATTTTGTAACGGCAGTGTGGGAGCACCTTTACGTCATGGGGAGGTTGTGCTAAGTCCCTTTCGCTACGCCTTGAGAGAGCTCAGCGTGCACTTCTCAAAGTAATCGCTGGAAAACCTCGCCGTTTTCCGACTACTGATTTGTACTCACTTTGGCAGGTGCTCTCCGTTAGACAGCTCTTCATTCTACAAACTATTGCCAAAAAACACACAGAACTTTACTTTGTAGACCGGTCGAATTCCAAGCGTCGTTCAGGTTTGGTGTGCCCTACATTGACTTTTCGATCTGCTGTAGCGGGTAGTCACTACTTTTACATTAGTCCAAGGCTCTATAATAGAGCAAATCGGCAGTTAAATATTTACCCATTAACTCTATATCAATATAAAGCAAAATGTCTCACATGGCTGCTCTCATTGAAATACGATGATACCGAAGAATTGCTTCAAGTTGTTAGTTAGAAGAACACACACACACACACACACACACACACACACACACACACACACACACACACACACACACACACACACACACATCCACACATCCACACAAAACACTCACTCACACACACACACACACACACACACACACATCCACACATCCACACAAAACACTCACTCACACACACACACACACACACACACACACACACACACACACACACACACACACACACACACAGGTATTAACACTATTATATTTTTTTTATTATATTTAAATTCAATAGCAATTAAGTTACTCTTTGTATTATGGAACCTTGTCTTAATGTTCCGGTGGTGGGCGATGATGCTTGCGCCCAAGCTCTGCTTTTGTGGGCGTCATCGTTTCTTATTGTTATTTTTGTCATATCTTTTATGTTCCTAATAAACTATTTTTAATTTAATTTAATAAACTATTTTTAATTTAATTAATTTAATTTAATAAACTATTTTTAATTTAATTAATTTAATTTAATTACAACCAATGTCCACACAAACAATAATTTGATTTGACATTTGGATATTGGATATGGTGGTAAATAGGTAACTAGCAATTGAGAGATGTATTTGATCATTTCAAGTTTATAGATGCGGTTTGTTTGTGGATATATAGAAACGCATTTTTATAGAGTTGGAAGCGAGGGCGATTTACTTTTTTCTTTCGTGGCTTTGGTTAATCAATAGGTTAATTTTTGAATGGTTTTGAATGGTCAAAAGTGTATGATTGATTAGATTGGATTTTTTATTCGCGTTTTTTTATATGCTTGAACATTCTAGTTATGCTATTATATTTTGCGGAGTAGTTGAAAGTACTTTGAGACAAGTATTAATTTAAAAAGTAATTTAACAGTGCTTAGGTCTCAATGCAGCTGAGTATTCTGGAAGTGGAAGTATGATAGCGTGACGCGGGTTAGGCCGCAAATGTTAGGGGGTGCCACGGTGCAGCGACTAGTATTTTTTTTGGCCAGAGAACAATGAATATTTAGTTATACTCTTTCGTCATATTTTTCTAGTCAGTCACTTGTTGCCTCTTATTGTTTTTTGGTAGGCTTCCGATACATCTTTTTTAGGTCGTTGGGAGGTTCATTTAAAGTACTATGAACAATGATTCAGCGAGTTTTAAAATTTTACTTTTGGAAGTCTTATCAACTTCCGGAAGTCTTACTTTGGCTTTTAAATAATTTGTATAGGACTTTCTGATTGACCAACTTTTTTTTATTATATGTTTTTATTTAATAATTATGTGTTGTAAAGTAGGCAGATGCATTTTGACGTCATCACTCACTGCGCATGCGTGAAAACCTAGTAGCCAAACAGGTCAACGAACTTCTGACCCGGAAACAACTGCATTTTTAGAAATAAACAAATTCAAATTATATTTTATAACAAAAATAATAACACCGAAAATTCTAATTTTAACCCAATGTCTCACGGTAAAAATTTGAAAAATTTCCGTCCAGTATTTTAGGATTTAGAAAAAAAATCATTAAAAAAAAATTATTGTAAAAATATTTTTTGTGTAAGTAGGTACCTATAATATAATAAACAATATGTAAAATTAAAAAAAAATTTTTTTTTCATTGGGTATGGGGCAGAGTGGAGTGAGGTAGGCTGGAACCTTACCTGCCAGCCCCTGGGATTTGTTAAGCTAGATCAGTGCTATTACCGCGTTCGCATTCGGACTGATTCCACGTCCTACGAGTATCCCGGTATAACTCCACGAACTGAACCTCCGCGCACTCATCAACCGCCACCAAATTCCTAACATCAAAAAAAGGTCAGTAATAAAAAAAAAAATATTTTTTTTCAATTTTCTTTCAGTTAATAGATTTATTAATAACAAGTTGTATTTTTTGTTAAAAAAAATATCTTTTTTTCTTAATTTAAAATCTTATAGCTCAGATATTTTAAAAATCATTTTCGATTTTTTTAAAGAAAAATATTAATATAAATACATTTAAAAATTAAATTAAATTATTTTTTCACTCATTCGCTTCCTTAAAGTTATTATTATTTACTGTTTTATTTTCAATTACTTTGTTTTTACTCATTTCCATTTCTAGCTTTTAATATTTATAATATACCCGGACGAATTTCACACACGGTTAATTAGACCGAATTAAGCCCTAAGCTTGTATCATGGGATCTAACTCACTGATACTAAATATACTTAAGAATATAGTCGTATAATTGACAGCCAGACGTCATCGCCAACAACTATATTATCTTCACATATCGCTGTCTCCGGGCGGAAATTGAACATCGAACCGGCAACCCCAACACAATAAGTCTTATATCTTTAAGAATGCAACTCGATTGTTTCAATAAAAGTTTTGCATCAAAACTACAAAATCAGATTGGTGAAACTTTATAAGACTACCTACCATAGAGAAATTAGTTATTTGAGCTCTAGCCCGATCTTTTCATCGCCTTTCTACTACTACAAAAAAAGTATTAGTCTATCGGTAGCCTAAAGTTTTTAGAAGTAAAATAAGAAGATTAATACATTAGGGAGGTGCCACGATAGAGCGGGCTTAAAAAAAGTACAAAATAATATGTCATTATAATTTAAGCTCATTTTATAATCGACTTTTAAAAAATTGCTAGTCGTCCTCGTCGCTTCGAAAAAACACGTTAATTGATAAGCAAAATGAGAGAAAAAGTCAAAACAAGATCCTTGATTATTTTTAAGTCGAAACAAGAAAAAACAGGAGAAATTATAAAACTCAATACAACTTCGTCGGAAATTCTCTTGAAATTTATATATAAAATGTACCTAAGTCGGAAATAAAAGCGAGGTAGATGCGGATCACGTAACCATCCCCTTTGCTAACTCAAGAGAAACTCTCCTAAGGCTTCCTCTTCATACCGTTTTTGATTACATCCTCTATAAACTATTATCATGAAAGTAAAGGATGATGATATAAATACTGTCCCAAGACCAATTTCTTTTACTCAATTTTTAAATCAAATAACTCTTGACACCAGGATTGGTCAGGTTGACTATCCACTCGATGAAGAAGAAGAAGAAGAAGCGACTTAAAATTTAAATACACTTCGCTGGTTCGATTACGATTCACTGGAAAAAAGAAATACTTAATACAAAGGAAAGGAGAGAATAAAAACCGTATAATATCACGTACGCCAGTTAAACATTGAACCGGGATTAAAATAATATTTAAACATAAATTTTTATACATAGTACATGTATAAAGTTTAATGAAAAAATAAAATTATTGAAAAATAAAAGATAATTTCTTAAAAAATAAGGTAAGAAAAATTATTAATCAAAAAAAACTTTTTTTTAAATTATCGGAATATTGCTCACAAATCGATTGGCAATAGAATGATTAAGAAGCATAACACTAATAAAAAGACTATTCATTACAACAAACTATAAATACAAATCCGACAGACCGCTGTCAATTGTATACAATCGCTTTTGATCAAAGTTAGTTAAATTTAACGAAAGTCACTCACCAGCTCGGTGATACTTCTAACGAGTTATTAACGCACTCCCAGGGAGGCTTCGTTTGTTTCTGGAAGCCTGCTCCACCTCCGGCAAACATCTAACCAACTTTTCACTTACACTTTACTAGCAACAGAAAAGCCGCCCTACGAATTCCATTCGCAGATATTAACCACACTATCAAAAACAATACTGAAAGCGTCCGCTCCTCTCTTAGAATACTTCGAGTTTGTACGTAAATATGCCCCGAGCGTAAAACAAGCATCGCACAACAGACGACGGCAAGATTTATTTTTGTAACGGACAGTTTTTTTCTATAGATTTGCGTAATTATACCATACACTTGAACGTTTAGGCGAACAATGTATATTTAATTGGTTCAGTAGCGATGGACTATTATATTTGTGAATACTTAAGTCTGTCTCGTTTTATAAATAGATGTGATGCCGCACATTGCTTCTTGGAGTGGGTCAATGTCATGATATTGTAAAACTGAACAATATTAGAAGATCTTGTTAATTTTAGCACAATTAGAATTGGCGAAATGATAGTGTTATAGTTGAGACGCTTTTTAAAAGACTGGCTGACCGCAGTCCAGAGATTAATGAACTAATCTTCAAGTTCTCAGGACGGAAGTTTATAGTTCTTGTATAGTTTCTTTGTAATGTAAATATTTACTTTAGATCTCCATATTTATCGTCTCGTATTTTTTGTTTTGTTGAAATCATTAATAGTAGATGTAGATATATATATCTTGTTACACAAATAAAACACTTGCTAAATAGTTCATTCATTGCAAACAATGATACCAAATCATTGAAATCAATTAATTCCACTCGTTTCAAAACTAAATAAATTACGCTGACTCTGGCAATATTAACAATTCAATTATTTACATTTTGGTGTCATGTTTACTGATATTTTGATGAATCAGATTACATTTTGATATCAACACGGGGGCCGAAACTGCGTTAAGCGTGCGCCCGTCGCGGTTTTATACAAAAGTGAACCGCTGCGGGCGCACGCGGCGGGCGCACGCGACGGGCGTACGCGATGGTTGACTTTTGTATGTAACCGCACGCGGCAGGTGCACGCGACGGGCGTACCTACGCGAAGGTTCACTTTTGTATGAAACCGCAGGCGGCGGGCCCAAGCGACGGGTGCACGCTTACCGCAGTGTCGGCCCTCGTAGTTTAATATTGGACGCAATTTCAATTACACATTTTGATCGGTATCTATTGAACAAATTATAGTTTACTTTTCGAAGGCGGCTCGTGTTTCAGATCATCAACCCGCTTAAGGCATGATTACGCTTACTCACTACTACTCACTGCGTGGTAGCGGTGGGTCGTTGACGTATTTTCCGTCGACGCAACGAGACCGTTTATGGTAAACGATAAACTAGTTTAAAAAACAGTCCAATTTTCGACTAGTTTACTTCTTAGACTGAACGTGAGCAGTTGTACTACGCTACGGCGATTATTACAAAACTATTTAAAATAAAATAAACTGAACTCCCCCTCATACTTTTCCAGGCTTAGGACTGGCAGGTTTATTTGTATGTAAAATTTTATGTTTTTAAAAGTGTTTTATTAATAAATATAAGGTGCACATAAACCTGGCGTATTTAGAAGTTCATTTCATTTTATATACATTTTCATGGGTATTTACACTATTTATACAATCAATTTATTTATATTTACAAGTAATTCTCGAACCTTTTTTCATTTAAATTAACATTTAAAAACATTAACTTTTCTACTAACGAATATTACGAATTTATTGTAAACAAACAAAATTTAAATTAATGTTATAGCAAAATGTACCTAAATAGAAAACATTAAGAGTCTATTTTAAATTATCATAATTACGACCAATCTCGGCGAACTAGACTACTTCGGTAATATTCGGCTACTTTCGTATTTCACTCGACGATGACGTAGGTTTAAGTATCGTCGCGTTGTGAACTGTGAACTGTGAACTTCTCTCGACCAAAGCGCAACGCGTTGCTTGTAGTTCATTCATAAACTAGTTTATCAGAGAACGGTAGACTGTTTATCCGTTCACGCCAAAGAAACAGTCTAAGAAAACTGTTCGTTCATTAAACGCTCACCACTACTGCGTGGAATAAATCATTCGAAAATTGAATCAATTATTTTTTCAGCCGCTTTAATACTGTCCTGCTTTTTTGAACAAGTAACAATCGAATGGCATTCCATTTGGTTGTCTACTGACAAAATGTGTCAGAATGTCATGAAGGTTGATCAAGATACATCTCTCTTCAAATTCACTTAATCATTTTAATCGTAAATAATCAAATGTCCGTGATACTCTCTTGGCTCTGAAATATTCCCATACAATGTGATACTAGATAGATTTCCAAATGAAATTAGAAGCGATAGTCATTTTTCTTTATAGTAGGTCAGCACTAACAGAGTATAGTCAGTACTGGGAACCCATAGGAGGCCTGAATTTTGAAATTTTGAGTTTTGACTTCTTTTTAGTTCTTAGGCGGGGATGCAATTTTTGACAAAACAATAGCTTAACTTAATTTTTTTTAAAGTGTTAGCCTATAATGTCCAACTGCTGGGCAAAGGCCTCTCATCTCACTGAAGATAATGAGTACAGTGAGGAGGTTTAGGAGTAATCACCACGCTTGCCTAATGCGAGTTGGTGATCTCAAACCCGAGCCATGTTTGAAAAGTAGGAAAAATGTTTTCGTTAGACCCGGGAATTGAACCCGAGACCTCAGTATTGGCAGGCGAGTGCCATACCACTAGGGCTAGAGGCGTTTAAACTTAATATTAGACTAAAATAATACTCTTATAATTTCCATTCCAAATCGATATCGTCAACTTTATAATGTATTATTCAATCCTTTTTAACAGCAAAGCAAAGCGAAGAAAGGCAAATTATAGTGTTAGTAAGTATTTAATGCACTAGTCAGTAGTGTTGAGTACTTAAGTAGTATTCACTTTCAAGAAACTTTACACTGACTTCGGTCGGGAACTAGGTGAAGGTGTAGACCTTTGTTCTAGCTTCGTGGTGTAGACATAGGGCGATCGATTTTTGTCTTTGTTTACAATTTGATTGGCTGTCAATGTATGGGGTTGTAACCACGAGATTATCAAGGGACTTGCTATAATATATTTTTTTATAGATATAGGACACAATCCATATACTTAGAATGCAATATTCTCGTTAAGGATAATGCGAGATTTTTGGGATGTTGCTTGATGGTTGACCGATTTTTCATGAATGTTAAGCAACAGTCATTTAAGACAAGGATGGGTGACAATTCTATTTGGATATACTTAAGGTAATGGTTCGGGCATATTACATCTTTAACCCCCCACACTAAAGAGAGGGGCGTTTTTCTGTTATATCAACGCATCATTTATTTTGATAAATGATGCGTCGATATAACAGAAAAGGGTTTATAAAAAACATTTTTCTGGTGTTCCAACCATTCTGGAGTAATGGCCTCAATGAACGAATGCGGATTCAGTTTTGTTTGAACGGTAGGTGGTAGGTGTCCAATTACAGGAGAATTAGGGTGCCTGCTCACTTTGCCGTACTTTACGTTGATCATGCTGTGATCAGAAAGGATCAGAAAGCAATACCCACTAGACCGTATCGACTACATATCTTAGGCGTTTGCAACGGTAGCCTCCGCGTATGATTCAATGCTATAATTACCTGTTTTAAATTCATATACTTAATTCATGTAATATAAAAGTCCGTTACTTTCTTTTTTACTAAAGGAAACATTCAACTGTTTTATTAAGTTAGGAACTATTTTATTGTATTTTTTTTTTGACAAATAGACAATGTTTGAAGAATGACGTCAATTGGTGATTGTCGATGTAACTGATGTCTCTGAGTGTGGCTGTGGGTGATTAGAGGCAATCAATTTGAATGCGAATATACGATAGGAATAGTATCTATATCGAATATTATTATTTACGATAGGAATAGAGGTTATTGGAAGTGAAGTGTGATTGGCGTGATTAAAAATTATTAAAAGTGATGACTGGTGAAGGGTGTTGATGGGTAATATGTGTTTAGAGATGATTGATAGGTTGATCAAGGATTATTAAGGGTGATAAGAGGTGATTAAGAGTGATCGAAGCGATTTGTCTGGGGAGTGATTAGGGGTTATTAAGGGCGATTGGGGGTGTTTAAGGGTGATAATTGGTGATTCAAGCAATTTGGCTGAGGGAGTGATTCGAGGCGGCCAATAATGATGAGTGAGATGTAGAGGATTATCAGAGTGATTATAGGGGAGATTATAGGTAATTAAGGGTGATGATAGGGTGTGAGAGGTGATTTATGGTGATTAGGGTCATTAAAGGTGTTTATGGGTAGGTAATTGAGAGTGATTATGGATAATGAAGAGTGATAATGGGTAATCAAGGATGATGATGAGAGGTGATTTAGGATGATTGGGGTCATTAAGGGTTATTATGGGTAATTAAGAGTGATTATGGGTAATTAAGAGTGATTATGGATAATCAACGGTGATGATAGGGTGATGAGAGGTTATTTAGGGTGATTGGTGTGATTAAATGTGTTTTTGGGTAATTAAGAAATATTATTGGTAATCAAGAGTGATAATGGGTAATTAAGAAAGATTATGGGTAATCAAGAGTGATAATGGGTAATAAGGGTGATGATAGGGTGATGAGAGGTGATTTAGGGTGATTGGGGTCATTGAGGGTGATTATGGGTAATTAAGAGGGATTATGGGTAGGTACCCATCAATTAAGAGTGATTATGGGTAATTAAGAGTGATTTTGGATAATTAATAGTGATTATGGGTAATTAAGAGTGATAATGTGTAATTAAGGGTGATGATAGGGTGATGAGAGGTGATTTAGAGTAATTGGGGTCATTAAGGGTGATTAGGTATGGGTAATTAAGAGTGATTATTGGGTAATTAAGAGTGATAATGGCTAATCAAGGGTGATGAGAAGTGATAGGGATTAAGTAGAAGTAATTAAGGGTGTTTAAAGTGATTTAGGGTGATTAGAAGGTGATTTTAGGTAATTAGGGGTAATTAGTGGAGATGATTAGGGGAAGATGATGGAAGCTATTTGGCGGAGGGGAGGGATGATTATAGGTGATTAATAATGGTAATGAGATGTGAAGGATGATTAAGGGTGATCAATGGTGATTAATGATGGATGATTAGGTGTATTTACTTATGATTAGTGGTGATTAAGGTAATTATTATCAGTAAGGTAATAACCATTATGTCGATTTTGTAAGAAGTGCCGAAATATTAGAACTATAGATACTACGGGTGAATGGGTTAAGGTGATGAAAGATAGGTGATTAGCTGTGAAGGGTAAATAGTGGTGATTAATATAGGTAGTAAATAGGAGTTTTGGGGTGATGATAATGAGATGGAAGATGCCCTAACTCTTTTAAAAAACAGAAATTATCTTTTTATGTAGGTATACTAGGTAGGTGTACAGGCATATCTACATAATATGTAGAAGATCTTAGATCTTTTCTGCTTATGCCAGTACTGCATAAGAATATTTCGTGGTGTGAAAAAGCCTAACGCGCGCTTTATTTGGATCGGGCTTTGCCGCTGCTCTGTGGAGTTTCAGGACAGTTTTAAAAGGAAAAACCGTAAAATTATCAAAAAATCTTCACATTCCAGTATATTTTAATTAACGTTCTGTATACCCAACTTCATATCTTGGTCGTTTTTATGATTAATGTTTAAGAGCCGGACTCAAGATGTCGGAAACCAACCAATAACCAAAAGCGCGAGACGTAGAATCTACGTCGATGGTGATGAGGTTGAATATGTCCATGAGTACCTATGTGTACCTATTTAGGCCAAACAGTCCCTTTCCAGGCGAGGCAGGATGCAGAAATTGCGCACTGGATCGAAAACACCTGGAAAAGCTATTGGTCAATGAAAGATCTTATGAAGGGAAACTCTCAAACCCTCAAACGCAGACTCATGGACATGTGCATCCCATCTTGACATACGGAGCACAAACTTGGTCTTTGACTGAACGTCAGCGGTCCGACCTGGAGGTCTGCCACCGGGCTATGGAGCGCAGTATTCTCGACATTAAGCTGAGCGATCGTGTTAGAAACACCATACTGCGCTCCTTAACCCAAACTGCGGACATGACCCAAAAGGCAGCAAGCCTGAAGTATAACCCAAGATATGTCTGCCGCATGTCGGATGATTGGTGGGCCAAAATCACCACTCAGTGAGTCCAAGACAAGATCAGAAACGACGTCGCGGTAGACCGAGGCGATGGCGAGACGAGCTCGACACCGTGAAGGATTGACCCGGTCTAGCAATCGATAGAGAAAGGTGGAAAGAGGGTAGATGTTTAATAGTATTGTTTTTAGATTTAAACTGATAAATCCTTTAATCTCCGAAACCACGAGTCAGATTTGATTGAGAACGATTTGATTAGAACGTTCATTAAATCGACACTCAACTAATTTATGTAATTTTTCATTCGTGTTGGAATACCTATCTCTACTAAGAAATCGTTTGACGTATCTGAGTATGGGCGTAAATCAGTTATAGGTTCTTCTTCTTCAGAAGAAGAAGTTATAAGTAGGTTTAGTAAATCCTGAAATAAGTTATAGGTATAGTAAATCATAAAATGCTTATTACCGAAATATCCAGAGACCGACGCAAGATATTCCACCCTGCCCACTACACCCAGTTGAAAACGTCAAATATACCTAACCACATTTTCTCTTACAGATGTCTCAGAACATGCTGAACATCGAGACTGATAGGATCTGGCGCGCCCCCAAGCGCCACAACCCTACACCGCGGGCGCCGACGCCAACACCACCGCCATTAAAGACCAAAAAGGATGTCCCTGAGGTGCCCAAGGCCCAAGACCCAAAGGAGCTGAAAGAGGCTGAGGTCGAAGGAGCTACCTCAACAGCTGAAGCGGACCCAGCAACCCTGACGCTCGAAGCGTCAGCAATGGAACAGAAAGGGTGCCGAACCTGCCTGAAGCGTGAGAACTCTCCGATACCAAAAAAGGAGAATGTTGACACATCGCATCTCCACTGCTGCGACGATCTTCTGGCCGAAGCTTTTGAGAACGATGAATATATTAATGATTTCAAGTTGCTTACCACTGAAGAGGCCGCGGTGCAGACAGATAATCAGGACAATCTCAACACGGTCGTAGTGGAGCGCGGGATGCTTGAGACGTTGTGTGATATATGCTTCTTGTCGGACCGGCGCCGAAAGAAAAACATGACCTGCCCGCGTTTTATGAAACGAAAATCTAAAGAGCCTGAAGTCGTGAGTGTCGCGCCGCGCCCGGCCCTCATCCCCCGCGGACCTATCAGCTTCTTCTAAGCTGGTAGCTTGCGGCCCCCACTCACCTGTCCGTGCTCAATCCTTCATCTTTCATCTGCACATTTCATTCGTGGGGGCATAACTCTTCGTCATCGACGCGCTTTCAAACTTGCGGGCCTGGCTCGGCGCGACACTGGCTATCACTCGTATGTCCATCCAAGTTATAAGGATATTACCCGGAAACTTTCGTACTGATTTTTTGAGTCCTTCAGCCAGTTCTGGTCACTTGCGGTGACCTTCGGATCAGAGATCTCCTGATGAAGGTCACCGTAACTGAAAACTTGTTGAGGAATTACAAATCAAAACCACTGCTTAAGCTCTCTGGTCGTGCACTCACACGACAGACGCCGTGTATGGCCGGGTTCCAGCCAGTAGTTCTATCAATAGCTTTGGAAATTCAGAAAACATTAACATCAGTTTTTCGGTTATTTCGCTTCTCAGCTTTCAACTGCTCTAATTTTGATCTCGTCAAAGCCAACCGCCATAATATACGAGTTTGATAATGACCTAATTAGTGTTAAGTAAGTAGGAGTGCCATACACGAAGAAACTGTTCAGATCAGGCCGTAATGATTCAATTTGGACCAGATTCGTTCAAATACAAGGAAATGTCGTCTCACTTCTGTATGGTACAAACAAATGTAGTCAGCATCATAAGAATGCTTTTTAAAGTCATTTATTCAAATAGATTTAATGTCGTACGTTTATTCTAGTGTTTTGTTTTAAATTAAAAATGGTTGTGTTAAAGTTTTGTTGACGCGGAACAATTTTACTTAGGTTTATAATTGTATGAAAAATTGTTATCTACAGTTAATGTTATTTTAAGTTTACTCGTAGAATAAGACATACGTAACCACGTAATCATTTCATCACCAATATTATAAACTGTAGCGGACAAAATGTTGTTTTATTTTAACTTATAATATAAGTAATATATAATTGTGTAACAAATAAAAACAATGATCGAGACGGGATATAAGAGGTTGGATTGGAAGCATCTGAAATGTGGTGTTGGCATAGGATGGAATGGATTAGTTGGACTGAAAGGGTGACAAATGAGGAAGTATTAGAATTGGTGAGAGAGAGTAGAACATTACTTGAGATAATAGAAAATAGGAGAGGGTAGATGATAGGACATCTCATACGACATGACATAAATATATCATGAAAGGTAAAGTTGAAGGACAGCGAGGTAGGGGAAGGCCTAGAATTAGTTACATGAGTCAGATTAAAGAAAAAGTGTCTGTCATGTCGTATAGAAATGTGAAGGAGCTTGCACTGAATAGGAATAGATGGAGAATCTGCATCGGCCTCACCGACAAGAGCCTTGCTCTTATGATGATGAATATAGGGCTACAATATTCGGTCAAATGCATGATGTTCTTGCAAGTAGAATGTTTAAGAAAAACTAGTATTCACGCAATATTTTTGTACGACTGCTAATGAACGCAACTGTACATGTCGGCGAGGACAAAATGATGGTTAGGTTCAATGACGGTAACTTCAGATAATGGTAACGTCAGATAATGGTAACGTCAGATAATGGTAACGTCAGATAATAGTTACGTCAGATAATGGTAACGTCAGAGCGTCAGATAACAGTAAGGTTAAATTTGGGTTAAATAGCAGTGACGTCAAATGACGGTAATGCCTAATAACGGCGAAGTCAGATGATTACGTTGAGGTTAAATGAGGGCGAAGACAGATGATGGTGAGGTCAAGCATTTGTACCATGACCTCGTAGATGGCGTATCAAGATCCAAGCAGTTTAGGTTTGCGATTCAATTCGTACCATGACAGTCATAATTTAAACACTATCGCACTTGAATCGATATCGCTTTGAATGATTGAAAAAATCGTCTCGGAATACAGAATTCTCAGATAGGTCTGTTGATTTTATTGGGTTCTTAAACAGTGGTATTAGTTCGTCACACAGATTTGTCACCAATTGTTTGGTGAGGCGATATCGTTTAATAAATGTTTCAAAGTCAAAGTCAAATATTTTTATTCAGTTTTGGCCCCATAGAGGCTCTTTTGAACGTACCATCTCCATCCTCCTTTCATCCTCCAATCATAAATCAGGTTCGATTTAATCCTTAGTCAACGTCTCCACAAACGTCGATTCACTTTTTCTTCGTTATCAACCACCAAACACCTCCAAAAATTCTTAAATTCATAGCTATCTAATTAAACAAAGTAGAAAATCGCACATATGTATCTATCTATCAATTCGTTCAGTTGGATATCATTAAGCTATTTGCAAAAACGCATTGTTCATTGTAAAGAACAATTAAACATTAATAATTAAATTAAAGTAGATTTTATTTTTTTAAATAACAACAATGGCTCAATGTATGTTGGCAAAAAGTATCTTCGATTGAATTGTTAATTTTGACAGCTGAGACGCTTTACCAAAGCTGCAAAATATGCTCATGGTACCAAATGAATGAACGAAAACATAATTTAATACGACAATAGCGAATCAGTTAGATAGTGCACACCAACCTCAATGAGGGTTTTCTGAAATGTCACCCACTAGGCGGCAGCACTGAGACCTGAGGTCCAGAAATCTGTCAAAAGTGTAATTTTCGTGACAATGCTCTATGATGTCTTGGTACGAAAACTGACAGCGATTTAGTTTATTTTATTTTTTTTATTTATTTTATTTTCAGCCTGACTTGTCCCACTGCAGGGCAAAGGCCTCCCTACCCTCTTTCCACCTTTCTCTATTGAGTGCTAGACTGGGCCAATCCTTCGTGAAGGTGTCGAGCTCGTCTCGCCATCTCCTCCTTGGTCTGCCGCGACGTCGTTTCCGATCTTGTGGGACCCACTGAGTGGTGATTTTGGCCCACCAATCATCCGACATGCGGCAGACGTGTCCCGCCCAGTTATACTTTAGACTTGCTGCCTTTTGGGTCACGTCCGCAATTTGGGTTCGAGAGCGCAGTATGGTGTTTCTAACCCGATCGCTCAGCTTAATGCCGAGAATACTGCGCTCCATAGCCCGCTGGCAGACCTCCAGGTCGGACCGCTGACGTTCAGTCAAAGACCAAGTTTGCGCTCCGTATGTCAAGATGGGGAGGATGCACATGTCCATGAGTCTGCGTTTGAGGGATAGTGGCAAGTTTCCCTTCATAAGATCTTTCATTGACCAATAGCTCTTCCAGGCGTTTTCGATCCGGCGCGCAATTTCTGCATCTTGCCTCGCCTGGAAAGAGACTATTTGGCCTAAATACACATACTCATGGACATATTCAACCTCATCACCATCGACGTAGATTCTACGTCTCGCGCTGTTGGTCATTAACTTGGTCTTTGACCTATTCATCATGAGTCCGGCCTCGAGGCACGCCTTGCGTAGGTCTTCCAGCATTTGACCCAATTCCTCCGCTGAAGAAGCGAAAAGTATGACGTCGTCTGCAAATCGGAGGTTTGTTAATCTTTTTCCTCCGACGAGAATACCTTTCTCTCTCCATTTTGCAGCTAAGGATCTAAATAATGTCTCTAATGTGGCTGTAAACAGTTTCGGCGACAGCGGGTCTCCCTGCTTGACTCCTTTCTCGATCGGGAAGGATGGCCCGGTTGTGTTTATGTTTATTGCGGCTGTACTATTGTGGTATACCTATAATTTTTAATAAGTGGATGTATGTGGGATGGATATTTTGCTCTTTTAGCGCAGTGAATATGAAATTATGAAATAAACTATCGAATGCCTTGGTAAAATCAACGAATGCTAGATAAAGTGGTATTTTGAATGCTATGTGTTTTTCTATGATTTGATTAGCTGAGTGTAAGTGATCTGTGGTAGAAAGACCTTTCCGGAAGCCTGCTTGTTCGGGCGGTTGGTTGCTATCAAGCTGATCTGATATTCGGGCTTCAATTATTTTAATAAATAGTTTGTACAGGTGTGAAACAAGGTTGATTGGTCTGTAATTTTCTATATTTGATTTGTCACCTTTCTTGTGTAGGAGAATAATGTTGGAGTGGCAGAACAGGCAGAGCAGGCAGATTTAGTTTAGGCACGCAATTTTTTTTGCGGTTTGAATCGCGTTGACATGTCATGGTATGGCTGCTGAAAATATTCAAACGTGAGGTCAAATGACGGCGATGTCAGATGACTATCATGATCAAAATTCATCAATCTGCTGGGTCAGTGCCTCATTGCGGGAGCCCCTGTATTTATTTACCCTTTCAGTGCAGTTGTATAACTCTGTACGCAATTAAAAATTAAATCGAGAAATATAGAACGCCTAGAAAATGTTTCTAGAAAAGCTATTTGTAGTTAGTGATCGATATAACGACTGTCCTCAGTTTTAATTGAGATCGTCGTTTTATGGGGGCCATATACGCTACGAGAAATCGCTACGATCAGACTGTACAGTTCGAAGGGCACTGGGCTTTTGAAAAAAAAATTTTTTTGTGATAAATGGAAAGATTAAGTATATATTAGTTTTATAACAAAACTATTTTTATTTTATTTTTTTTCGCAATAATTCAAAAGTTATTTCAAAATAAAAATTAATTTTTGAATCCAGCACCGAAGACACGCCGACAACTCCCGAACAAACTCGAGCGCGTGTGACGTCATAATGTTAGTTAATGTTAATGAAAAGAGGTTCGGTTACATCGCCAACTTTTTATATTTTTATGAAAAGAGGTTCGGTTTCATCGCAAACTTTTGGAGGGAAAGAGAATAAAAGGGCGGGAATCTTGATTGTAAACGCTGTACGTACTTATGGTTAAATAGCTATAACATTATGACGTCACAACTACGGTGACCAATCTTGGCGCGTTTATAGTCACGTGATTTTTATTTAAATTTCATCAATTTTTAATTGTTTATAATTAGTTGAAAAATTATTTTTTTTAAGTTTTTTGCATTAAATATCAATATTATTATAATAATAAAGTTTTAAAATACATTAAAAAAATCATTTTTTTTTTTCAAAAGCCCAATTTATCGGTCATTGCATACAAGCAAAAATCGGACAAAAGTGCTCTGTTTTATAACATACTAGCAACGCCCCGCGGTTCTACCCGCGTTGTGCTCATTCCTGTAGATATTTCGGGAGGAAAAATAGCCTATAACCTTCCCGTTGAATATGGCTATCTATTACAAAAAGCATTATTCAAATCGGACTGGTAGTTCCCGAGATTAGCTCGAACATACAAAAAAACAAACAAACTTACAAATTCTACCTCTTTATAATATTAGTATAGATATAGATAATATAATAATATAATATAATATACCTGGACAAATTCACACACGGTTAATTAGACCCAAAGTAAGCTCTAAGCTTGTGTTATGGAATCTAACTCACTGATACTACTACATATATATACACAAATACTTTATAAGAATATATAATGAACACCCAGACGTCGTCGCCAACAACTATGTCTTCACATATTGTTGACTCCGGGCGGGAATCGAACCCGCAACCCCCGACACAGTAAGCGCTCTATTCCGTTCGAACTGTGCAGTCTGATCGTAGCGATTTCTCGTAGGGTAACTATATGGCCACCTTAATGATTGATAAGTATATCAAAGCTGCCATTTAAATACGTACGTATTTGATTGTATGTAGGTAAATAAATATTCATCTAATCACTAAAGATGGTAAGAAGAACTATCAAATTTTGATGAAGGAATGTTTACTGCGTAAGTCGGAAAGATTTTGTTGGATACACATAATATACATTTTATCCCGAAATTTCCGCGGGATCGGGTTCAACGCGGGTAACACCGTGAGGCGCTAGTATGGTACGAGGGCGGGTCAATAAGTCCATGACTTTTGCAATAAAAGACAGATTTTTTTATTAAAAATATATTTTATTTTTCAACGTAGTCTCCCTTGAGCTCTATACACTTTGTCCAAAGCTTCTCCAATTTTTTTATCCCTTCCAAAAAATATGATTTGTCGAGGTCGTCAAAATAGGCCTTTGTTTGCGAGATGACTTCATTATTGGAGTCAAATCTTTTTCCACCAAGCCATTTCTTCAGGTTTGGGAACAAGAACTAGTCGCTCGGAGCCAAATCTGGAGAATAGGGCGGATGAGGGAGCAATTCATAGCCCAATTCATGGATTTTGGCCATGGCAACTGCACATGTGTGCACCCTTGCATTGTCTTGGTGGAAAAGAACTTTTTTCTTGGCCAAATGAGGTCGGTTTCTTTTTAAATCTTCATTGAATCGGTCCAATAAGTTGGCATAATATTCCCCATTGATTGTTCTTCCCTTTTGAAGGTAGTCAATGTGGATTATCCCGCGTGCATCCCAAAAAACAGTCGCCATAACTTTATTGGCCGACAATCCCACCTTGGCCTTCTTTGGCGCCGATTCACCCTTGGAAACCCACTGTTTTGACTGTTGTTTGGTCTCTGGTGTGTTGTGATGGATCCACGTTTCGTCCACGGTTACAAAACGGCGCAAAAACTCCTCCATATTACGATTAAACAATGCTAAACCTTCCTGTGAAGTTGTTACACGATTGCGTTTGTGGTCGACTGTGAGCAAACGCGGCACCCATCTTGCGGACAGCTTTCTCATGCCTAAGTGATCATTCAAAATTGAAACCACTGAGCCATGCGAGATCCCTACTTCTTCCACAATCTCTCGCACTTTCAATCTTCGGTCGGCCAACACCATATCGTGAATTTTTTCGAATGTTTTGGGTGTAGAGACCTCAACTGGGCGTCCAGGACGCTCGGCATCTTTAGTGCTTGTACGGCCACAACGAAATTCAGTAAACCACTTTTTTACCATGGAAATCGATGGTGCAGAGTCCCCATAGTATTTATCAAGCTTTGCCTTGGTCTCGGTAATGGTTTTTTTTCGCAAGAAATAATGCTTAATAAGCACACGAAATTCACTTTTGTCCATTTTCTCGTCAAATTAGTGAGTAGTCTGATAAAGATAGCTGTAAAACACAAACTAACTGACGCAGCAAGTTAAAATTTTCAGAGGAGTCAACTGGCAGATGCCTGTTGACGGGACCAGTATTATTGTTTCAGTAAAGAGGTCGGAAATTCAAAAAGTCACGGACTTATTGACCCGCCCTCGTATAATGCATTGAGTTATATTGCTGCACTAGCAGCACCCCGCGGTTTTACCCGCGTTGTGCCCGTTCCCGTGGGAATTTCGGGATAAAATGTAGCCTATAGCCTTCCTCGATAAATAGACTATCTAACAGTGAAAGAATTATTCAAATCGGTTCAGTAGTTTCTGAGATTAGCGCGTTTAAACAAACAAACAAACAAACAAACAAACAAACAAAACAAACTCTTCAGCTTTATAATATTAGTATAGATTATAGCATAGCTCAATGGTATACTTTGTGCTAATTGATGGATTTAGAGGATGCTTACTACGGTACGTAGAAAAGTCGCTTAAATCTGCAACTAACTAAATAATTGATGTAATATTGACTTTTTTAATCTCATTTTGGAGATCTGCTGCAGTCCAAATTACCTACTGGAGCTGTGAGTATTGCCAATGTGGCCTAGAAACCCCTAGAAAACGCTCGGATTACGATGAATACATCCCTATCTCTAATCTGTAAGAAAGTTGAGTAAGCATTATACCACTACTACTTTGCTTACACCACTACTTTACTTAAAGGCAGCAGCCAATAGCATTCTTTGGAAGCGGTAGGTAAGGCGCCGAACCAAATCCGGTGGTAATCCGAGGTGGAGCCAAAATGCAGAGCACTCTGTCACTAAGCCCAGCCTTCATTCCAAGTTAAAAACAACCCTATTTGGATGAAGTTACGTCTCAAAATGAAATAAATTTTAACCTTCTATTTTTTATAGTTACGGAGTCGGATGGCCTTCTCAAGTTGTTTTATATTGTTATACTGTATGCTAATTGAAGAATTTGAGGAATTCTTACTGAGGTACGCAGTGAAGTCACTTAAATCAACAATGAACTGAAGAAGTAGGTCATCTTCTTATCGTGTCAATGGCCTTTAGACTTTTTCTGTCCAGTATTTAGCTGACAGAAGGGTAGCCTCTGAGACTTTCATTAAATGTAGGTAGCAGTAAGTAGGTGATTGACCTAATTTTGACGAAAAAACACACATTATAAGTAACTAGGTAGGTATATGGCGAAAGGTAGGGTTAGTTAGGTAAAGATCCATATGGGTTTTAATCGTATAATATACTAAATAGAATAGGCTAGGCGACCACGGGGAAGTCGCCATTTATTTGGTTTTATTTTATGTAGGTATGTAGGTACTATTTGTCTAAATATCATCGGAGTCCAGTGGTTATGACAAAATCGTAATCCTACTAATATTATAAATGCGAAAGTTTGTGAGGATGGATGTATGTATGGATGTATGGATGTATATGTTTGTTTCTCTTACACGCAAACTACTGGACTGGTTTGGATGAAACTTCACAGTAATATACCTATGTAGGTTATAGATCAGAATAACATATAGGATACATTTTATCCGGAAATTCCTGCGGGGACGGGTACAACGCGGGTAACACCGCGGGGCGCGGCTAGTAGTTCATAAACTTAAAGGAGCCCTTCAATAACAATATTGCATTTACTGAATCAATCATAGAAATTGAAACCAAATAGAAACCTCTTCGCTGTGCTCAATCAATAAATCAGTCAAGCTTATAAAATTAGTAGGTACCTACTTAGAATGGAAAATCATTTGAAATATTTAATGGCTGGTTTCAAAACACTAAATTATATTTGGTGCGTTCTAAACCTCTGTAATTAAGTAAAAAATATTTCAGGTGAATAAGTAGGTAATTACCAAACCGGTACATAGATTTTTGTTATTTCTGTTTTGTAAGTACTTACATATGTAAATTGAACTTTTGTGGAAATTTGTACTCTTTTACTGGCTACACTAAACTTGTAGGGAGAGACATATTTTTAAAAGGTAGCATTAATTTACAATTTGCAGTCAGCTGTCAAATTGTCAATAACGTCAAAGTTGACTTCAAAACTTCACAAAACTCAATGCCAATGTCACATTGATAACTCGAAAAAGTAACCTCAAAAACAGTTCATTCAGTTCAACAGTTCAATCAAAAATCTAAATCTGAGATTGTGATGGTAGAAGAATGAAATTTTTATTTAAATAATATAATCAGTCTGAAAAAGTATTTTCATTTATTCAAATTAGTATAGTGTAAAAGGAAGAAAATATGTTGTCAATAAAAAGGCTTCCTGCTTTGTCGGCATCTAAAATTCAAAGCAGACTATGGATTGATTTACGAAATTCGAGCCCAGAGAAACATATAAACAAACACTGCCATAGAAACATATTGAATTTGTGTAGGTCTTTCTCCGTCATACACCAGCTTACTAATAAATCAAAACATCCTGTGAGTATTAGTTTTTAAACATTGTATTTCGCTTTACCAGACGAATGAATAAATTTACTCATTTCATTTTTCAGAAACTTCGAAGTTTTAACGCCGAGTATAAGGCCGCCTGTGCTTTGCTAAATAGATCAAATATCCCTGGTTTATATGCCACCAGTTTACGGAGTATCCACTCATCACCACCTCGCTTCAACCAAAATGACGAAAAAGATAGTGTAAGTGATAAATATTGTGCAATACATTTTGTGTTTCAAATGTGTGTAGTTGGATCATGTAGACTTTAGTTGGTCTTAACACTATGACATCAGTTTTGTGACAGTAAAATATTTTCCTTTGTACTGATTTAAAGTTAACATAAGCAATTGATATTCTAAATTCCAGAAGATTATTACTTATATAATAATAGTTACTGTTCCTCGGGGTATTAGAACTAGCTTATTGCAATTGTTAAGGAATGTGCAGCTCTGCCTCTGGGATGGGTGGCTGAGCACTACTACAACCTATATACCTGGACAAATTCACACACGGTTAATTAGACCGAAAGTATGCTCTAAGCTTGTGTTATGGAATCTAATTAACTGATACTACTACATATACATACACAAATACTTTATAAGAATATAAAATTGACACCCAGACGTCGTCGCCAACACTATGTCTGCACATATTGTTGACTCTGGGCGGGAATCGAACCCGCAACCCCCGACACAGTAAGTGCTCTCACTGCCACTGTGCCAACAGGCTTAAACGGGTTCATACAATTGTCAGTTGCGGACGCTTCAATCAATAGATCATGTTGGAGGTCTTTAGTAGTCACGAACCTACATGAACTTACTAACTTACTCCAGATGTTATCGAAGAAGTGGAGATTGATGTGATGTTCTCTTTCAGGACAAAAACAAGAAAAAAAATGATGAAATGTCTTCGCTGATGTTGAAGGCTGCATTTTGGATGACAACTACTTGTGTTCTCATCATGATGAGCTCCTTGTTGGTACCAAATAACAACCAACAAAATGAGGTACATTACACATGGATTTTTTACATTTTTCTTTTACGCTCTCCCCTAGTATTATCACATCTTGTTCATATGGCTTTTTCACATTCCAGTCATACATATATAATTTGTATGAAAAATGCAATAACAATAATGTATTTAAACATACATTATTTTAATTTTTTTTGAAATTTTTGTATCTTATATTTTCCAGATGATCCGTTACGTGTCATGGAACGAGTTTGTTTACACAATGCTGAATAAAGGAGAAGTGGAGGAGTTGATAGTGAGACCGGACATGGAAGTTGTCACTATTATATTGCACGAAGGTGCCATTGTTAAGGGCAAAAAGGTATCATATACATACTTTTATTCATCTCATATTCTTGACTGTGAAAATTCTCATATATGTATATTACCCAGGTAATACCAGAAGACATATGTTAACGTTGCGTAATCTATTATTTTTGTCTGTAGAAATCCCCATATTCCCAGGTAGCAGTAGATACTTGTTGCATATCAGTTAGTTAATAAATATTCACATTCATTGGCCTTTAACATTGTGCAGTGATCAAGTGTGCAACATGTTTGTTTGCTGAGCCACATACAAATATGCGAGGAACATATGTCAGCAATGCATCGACATGTTGCGCCAACACATTATGAATGTTTACTGTGAATATGGGGTTGGTGTAATATTTTTTAATTCTAAATATCAGTGGGCCTGAAAGTATATTATTTACCTATTATTCTACTATTATTTATAAATCCGAGGGTTGTATGCGTTCGTTTTATTCGAAAGTAAAGTATTTCAAATCTTTGATTTGTATGCATTATGCACAAATAGTTTGTCATTATAACTCAATTTTTTTTTACAGGCAACTCATCGAGTTTATCACATGAACGTTGGCGACATACATCGTTTCGAAGAAAAGTTGAGAGATACGGAAACAAAATTGGGTGTTAAAGAAGGTATGCTAATAATTGAAAGATATATTTGATGTCAGTAATATTTAACGAGACAAAAAAGATGTTCAATGAAAATGTTTCAATTATTTTAAGTATGTTTGGGTTGAGGGTATATCCTCCAAAATTCTTTCTTAATTTCAAGAAGGGTATTCACCGAAATCGTCATATAAAAATAAACATTCAATTTACAAGCTTTTTCTGAATTTTTATTATCGGGTCGGGTGATGTCTGTTTAATTTGTTCTGATTTAAAATAGGTTACTTTAGTAATTGTCAGGGCCGGATTTAGGGGAGGGCAACCGGGGCGAAGGCCCCGGGGCCTCCACAAACGGGGGGCCCCCACAATAGAGACTTCGGAAAAAAAATCTTTCAAATTCCAACTAGTTAACACTAGTAAGCATCTTTTCCTTTGATATTTGTTTTGTTTTGCTCTTTCACCTTTACCTACAGCCTACAGTACTTTATACATACATGATTATTTGATTATATTAATCTTAAATAACAGAAATCATTGATCTATATTTTGTATTTGATCTATATTAAGATGGATTCTGAAAATTTGTACGCTGCAGCAGAGGCATTGGTGAAAGTGTATCCGGATGATTTAGAGCCTAGTCTTGGTAATGAGTTGGTTCAATTTGTGTCTTTGATTGACTCATACAAAAAGGAAAAGGACTATGGAACAGATCAATCGCCGGAACTTTTTTACTACCAAATTCTCGAAAATCAAAATTTCAGAGCTACATTCCCAAACCTCGAAATTACATTGAGAATGTATTTGGTTTTGATGGTAACAAATTGCACTGGAGAGCGCTCATTTTCAAAACAGAAAATTATAAAAAATAGGCTTCGAACCACGATGGGACAAAACCGTCTATCGAAGCTTTTTTTTTCTCTCCTGAGCATTGAAAGCGATTTACTCCTAGAAGTGGATTTCAACGAAATCATCAACGATTTTTCGGCGAAAAAAGCTCGAAAGGTTCCGTTCGTTAACCCTTAAATTTAATTTCAGATAATTCTTGTTTCCATTTATATTTATATGTATTTGTTCAATACTAAGGGAATCTACTTGGTTACACAATAAATTATTTATTGAAAATCTCGACTGAAAATATTTTTTTTACTTTATTTGGAAAATAATTTGGGGCGAGGGGGCCTCCGCTCCTTTGTTGCCCCGAGGCCTCTGGACCTCTAAATCCGGCCCTGGTAATTGTTGTGTGTTATAGGTGTTCGAGTGATATATGACCGTAACAGCAGTGTGGCCGGTAGGATAATCACCACTCTACTGATCGGAGCGGTGATAGTGTCCCTGCTGTATTCCACTAGGAGCATGAAGCTTAACATTAATCTGGGTGGTTTCGTAAGTAACAACTTATACTAGTTTCTAAGGATGAAAAGTAGCCTATGTTTGTGTAGTGCCTAAATTCGAGGTAATCTATTGCCAACATTTATGAAAATCGGTACTTTCTTTGAGACTTTCGACTGTAGTGTTACAGTAAGTTACTTTCCCATTTTTAACGTTAGTAGGATAGAGATTATTTCATACATATTATTCGATACCCGGGCTTCAGAGGGCACGTAAATTGTCGGTCACAGTTTGTTCGTTAGACTATAGTTCGAATCGTTAGACCTGTCTGAGGACATGAAGCGGTCTAAAAACTCGCGACACTAGGCCACTAATCTATTCGACCTCACTTACTTTTGATTTGCAGATATTTGTACTGGAATATATGCAGAATCTTATCATACTTTGAATGTTTCAGAACCAACTAAGCCGCGCTAAGTTTACTTTAGTCGACTCAATGAGTGGCCAGGGTAAAGGAGTTAAGTTTGAGGACGTTGCAGGCCTGAAGGAAGCTAAAGTCGAAGTTATGGAGTTTGTCGACTATTTGAAACGACCTGAACACTATAAGAGCTTGGGTGCTAAGGTAAAGAGAGACATATACTGATAGTTTTGCCTTGAACTTTTAACTGAATGGATGTCCTAATCTGATCGCGCGTGTATAACATAGAAGGTCGCGTCTGAATTAAATTTAATTAATATTTCTGTTGATTTATTTACTCCCGTTGTTTTTTTATTTGTTTCGGATGAGGCTAAACTGTCACAGTTTGGGATGTGTGGTCTTTCAAGTATAATATGTCATAAGTCAATTAATAAATATGTTGTAAGTCACTTAATAGATATTTTTTTTTTTTTTATTTAACCTGTTGTGTCCCACTGCTGGGCAAAGGTCTCCCCCAATTCCCTCCACCTGGATCTATCTTTCGCCACTTCTTTCCACTCCTTGTCGAAATATATTTGTTGATATATATTTAAAAAATACCTATATATCATTGATTAGTGCCTAATGGATATTATATATTCATTTTGATACATTCCAACTTTGGGGTCAAAATTGTTATTTATATTTTTACTAACGTCCAACTAATATTTTTTAACGTATACATACCTACATATCTTTGCTCTGTAGAGATATCCACTTTTACCACAAATAGTTCAATATTTGGTGCTTTTACCATCATGTCCTTATTCTCAATTTCTGCTTTGTCTATCTATTACATATTTTTATTTTTATTTATACTTTACAGGTACCTAAAGGTGCGTTGCTACTCGGCCCTCCCGGTTGCGGCAAAACGTTGCTCGCTAAAGCCGTGGCCACAGAGTCGAACGTACCTTTCCTCTCTATGAATGGATCGGAATTCATCGAAATGATCGGCGGTCTGGGCGCGGCAAGAGTCAGGTATTAATACGTCAGTGAATTTTAGACTTTAATCTTTCATATTGTTAGGTCTATAATTCACTGTCATTAATTAAATTTAGTCTTAACTAATATTAAGAGAACCTTATATGAATATTACTTTTAGTATAAGAATGTCCACTGACCGTACTTGCCATGCGAATAATATAAATTGTCACCCACAGTTGCATTCATATCTTGTAAATAAAGCTATTACATTGCGATATACTGACTTAGCTTTAGGTGCGAATATTAATTGTTTTGAGAAGGCGAATTCTTAATTAGTGTTATGCCCGATATCTCGTTTTGTTTTCCCAGTATAAATCAAATTATAACCCCCAAATGTTGTCTTTCTGAATGTCTGTATGTTCGCGATAAATTAAAACAAAATACTGGACCGATTTTCATAAAAAAAAATCAAAAGGAGACTTTTTTATAGTCAAATACCGAATACCTACAGGAACAATGCTCAATCTTGATTAACCGAGGCATAGCGAAGGTAGTTTAAAAAATAAGTACTGCATCATTGCGGCGAATATTCACTTCAGTCGTACGAGTATTGCTTGTGTATTTATATTTTGGTATTACGGCGAATAACATTACTATGTGATACTATTAATATATACTTAACAGCGCCCCGCGGTTTTACCTGCTTTGTGCCCGTTTCCGTGGGAATTTCGGGAATATTTATACATATACCTAAACCTTCCTTTTGAATCACTCTATCTATTTAACCGCAGCAGAATCCGTTGCGTAGTTTTAAAGATCTAAGCATACATAAAGATATAAGCAGGGACAGACAGCGGAAAGCGTTTTTTTTTTATACTATAAGCTATCTTTCTTCTGCCTTTACACGAAAAAAACACTAAACTTGTTTGTATTAAAGTATGTTTTTATGGATTAATCCATATAATTATTTGCTGCCAACTGCCAACTTTTAGTTTCCAACATCTATCGTATCTATTGCAGGGACTTATTCAAGGAAGCCGCATCGAGGGCCCCCTGCATCATCTATATAGACGAGATGGATGCAGTTGGGCGGGCCAGGTCCACCGGAGCGTCGTCCTGGGGCCCCGGCGGGGGCGAGGGCGAACAAACACTGAACCAACTGCTTGTGGAAATGGATGGCATGAAATCTAGGGAGGGTGTTGTGGTGTTAGCGTCGACTAATAGAGCTGATGTGCTTGATAAGGTATGTAGATATCTCTACAATTGGGTATTTGAATGTTATTAAAAGTGTACAATTTGAGAGATGAAATTAGTAAAATAACTAAAATTATGATCAAAACTGAAATCAGAATCAAAATTGTTTAATAAATAAAGAAATTTTAAACTCTGAAATATTCTCTCCTGTCTGATGCTTGTATGCTACGTCTATGGCGCTCTAACATTGTGACGTCACAGAGCTAGTAGTGCTAGTCTAATCAGCAACTTTGACCGCCTGTAACTCTCGAAATAATAACGATATAAAAAAACGGATTTTAGTCTCTTACACGTGATAACAAGATAAGTTAATAGGAAGAATAAAAAAAACATTCAAATACCCAATTGAACTTTATGGTAGTTACATTCAAGTTATACGGTTATTTCAATCATTAGATCATGTCGGATGCCTTTAAGGGGTCTAAAAACTAGACATCATGGTTCGCCACTAATCTACTCGAAATAAATGTATGACCTACTGTACCTACAGTCGGTGTTCTTACTATTTATAGTATTTTGGTGCAGTTCGGTTTTGCAGTATAAGGCGGATTTAAGCTGGCCCGAGTATGAGTAGGTATATCCTAACATTTAAATGTAAATAAATAAATAAATCATTTATTTCGCTAAATATTACATCATTACATGAACAGTGATCGAAGTCACCTAGGCAGAATATGCCTGTAACAGGTGACATCGCTCTTCCACAAAAATTAAATTTAAACATATATAATTAAATTCCACAAAAATTAAATGTAATATTTTAAATTTTAAATTTTGATAAAGGATTGCCCGTCATTTTAAATTTGGCTAAAAACGGGACCAATTTAGAAGCCAATTTGAGAAATGACTTTAGTAATGTACAGAGCAGTATGGAGTGATATGATAACAAGCTAATCACTGCAAATATTATCTGCGAGTTGAGAAATTTTTGCTCTGCCATGGGACATTATAGGCTCATAAAATATACTTCTGTATTATGCAAAGGTACGTCGGTTTTTTTAAATAGTTAGTAAATATTTTTTGTTACAGGCATTACTCCGACCGGGCCGTTTCGACCGTCACATTCTAATCGATCTCCCCACTCTGATTGAACGCGAAGAGATATTCCACAGACACCTCAAGTCCATTGTCTTAGAGAAATTACCCGATTTTTATGTTAGAAGGTAACTTTTTCTTTTATAAACTAGTCGGTTATGGTAAAGTTTACCTAACTATAGTAATTTACGTTTGCGGTTTAACTACTTACATTTAAATGTGATATTTTTATGTCAGTAAAACACGTTTTTCAACAAATAGGAAAAGGCGATGTGTTACATAATTTTTAAAAATATATTTCATCCATATTATGTCAACATTTTACTCACATTTTAAAGATATATTATAATTTTACGCCATGCTTTTTCTTTCAGACTCGCGTACTTGACCCCAGGGTTCAGCGGCGCCGACATCGCGAACGTATGCAACGAAGCCGCGCTGCACGCCGCTAGGCACAAACAGACCATCGTCAAGTCAACTGACTTGGAATACGCCGTTGAAAGAGTTGTCGGTAGGTTTTTAATAATTAAATTGTATATTAACATTAGAATAAGATATTACGTAAATTGTGAAAATAAGGTGATCATGGCTCATGTCCCGGTTACTTTCCACGGATAGTATCCGTTACATGAGCCATGTCAGAGGCCTTTGGCGGCTCAATAATTCTGACACCAGGATTGGTCAGGTTGACCATCCACTCGATGAAGAAGATCTAAATATCAGCCGATTAAACACTATTGTGTTGGGGCTTGCTCTTTATAATCACACATATTATAAAACAAAGCCCCCGGCCGCGTCTGTCTGTCTGTTTGTCTGTTCGCGAAAACTCAAATACTACTGCACGGTTTTGACGTTGTTTATTTAATAGATAGGTATATTCCAGAGGAAAGTTTATATGTTTAAAACTTCCCGAAATTCCCACGGGAACGGGCACAAAGCAACAGAGATAATAGATAGTGTTTTAGTTATGAATCTACAAACTACAAAATCTGCAAACCTCTAGTTTTAAACTCATTCAATTTTACAGGTGGTACAGAAAAACGAAGCCACGCAATGTCTCCGGTCGAAAAGAAGATCGTCGCCTACCACGAATCGGGGCATGCGCTCGTTGGGTGGCTCTTAGAACACACAGATGCACTCCTCAAAGTGACGATAGTGCCTAGAACTAACATGGCGCTAGGGTTCGCCCAGTACACTACGTCGGACCAGAAGTTGTACTCGAAGGAAGAGGTGAATTCAGTGAAGGAGATTCATTTTTAGCCGTTTATTGTTAACTATTTATTTTCTTATAGCTTTGCAAAAGTTGCGGTTCTGTTTGAAAGGTATCCATTACTGGTTTCTTAAGTTTAAGCGAACACTACTCATTTTGAATTGAAACTACTTTTACGGAGACACTTCGCTTTTATTTTACACTAGCAGCGCCCCGCGGTTTTACCCGCGTTGTGCCCGTTCCCGTGGGAATTTCGGGAATTTTTTTACATAAAAACCTTCCTCTTGAATCACTCTACCTATTACAAAAACCGCATCAAAATCCGTTGCGTAATTTTAAAGATTTAAGCACACAGACAGACAAACAGAAGACAAACAGACGCGACTTTGTTTTATACTATGTAGTGATTTTTATCTGACGATTCGGCCCCTTTACAGGAACCGTGGTTACAGAGGACTTCTGTGACCACGGTTCCAAGTGAGAGAGTAACTTTGAGAAACAAAATAAATAAACCATCTTTTTACTAAATATCTATATACATACTTATACTCCAAGATTCATGATTATGCAGGAATAATATTACCACTTGTAGCTCGATTAACTAGGCGTTAGTTCATTGCGATTGTTAAGCAACGTGCAGCTCGGCTACCAGGATGGGTGGCCGATAGTGGTTTTTTCTATCTGAGCGCTACCGTGCTTCGGAGGGCACGTTAAATTGTCGGTCCCGGTTGCCTCAATCGTAAGACCATGTAGGAGGCATTAGGCGGTCTAACCACCACCAGGGTTGGCCACTGACCTTGTCTAACTAACTACCTAGGCAATAAATGATTTTGTTAAATAAACTTTGATATTTTCAGTTGTTCGACCGCATGTGCATGGCGCTCGGTGGTCGTGCTGCGGAAGCTATAACCTTCAATTCAATCACCAGCGGGGCACAAAACGATCTAGAAAAAGTCACTAAAATTGCTTACGCACAGGTTTGTATACATAATTGTATTCAATATTATAACACAAAAAGATAATATAAATATAAAATAAAGATAATATTATTATAATAATTATGTAATTCTAGCTGTCCCGTGCGGTGGTTCCAACCGCGACCTAATAGATGTCGCTAGTGTGAATCTAAACCATCCAGGGTGCCACCCAAACGCATACAAAAAAACATTAAAATCGGTCCAGCCGTTTAGGAGTTCAGTTACAACGAAAAGTGCCATTGATTTTTATATATATGATTATGATGATGATGATTCGGAGTTGCTATTTTACTTAAATAAAAAAAAGTACTGCGACATACGACGAATCGATTATAATCAAAGTTATGCTATGAATATGATTTCTCCCCGGAATCACGGAACAAGCCCTGTCTTTTTTAAGAGGGATACAGATCCAACTCGTAGAGGCTACGTGGAGTTGTTTAATGTGATATATTACAACTATACCCATTAAGATAGTTAGTAATTATTATTTAAGAATCCAAATTTTTGTTTTTCCAGATCCGAGTGTACGGTATGTCGTCAGTAGTTGGCTTAGTATCGTTCCCCGATTTGAAAGAGCACGGGAAGAGTCCTTTCAGCAGGACGTTGAAGAACCTCATCGACTTAGAGGCGAGGAAACTCATTGCCAGCGCGTACTTCAGGACCGAAACCTTGCTCAGAGAAAACAAGAATAAATTGAAAGCGGTATGCATGAAGATATCACTTTTTAGGGTGTTGCAATGTCCCACTGCTGGGCAAAGATCACTCATCTCACAGATGTCACCGTGAGATTAAGCGTAAACGCTTAGCATTGTAATGTGTATTTGCTATGCTCCCAGACGCCCAGTACATTTGACCAAATCAACCAATTTCTTGGATTCATTGGACAAAAATATAAGACTAATGTGATATTTTTTCTACAAAGCATGTCCCCCGCCACATCTGTCTGTATGTCATGTTCGCGATAAAAAACTACTTGCGCACATTAATTTTACTTTATAACTAATACTGAATTAATATTATAGCTTGCCGAAGAACTAACAAAGAGAGAAACGCTGACCTACAAAGAAGTGGAGGTGATACTAGGCCCGCCCCCATACCCGGGCAAGAAGTTCATTGAGCCTGTCGAGTTTGAGCAAAATTTGAAGAATTTGGAGAAGGCCGCTGCCGACGACGCGGCACCTAGCACTAATCCTGGAGCACCTTCTGGTCAGCCCGACGAGAAAATATAATAAAAGATCAAAACTATATTTTAATACCTTAGAAATCACGTTGCATTTTTTTCAATAGAAAATATACCAACCGTGTGGTAAAATGGTACCTTTTTAAAGTCTGTTTAAAGCAAACAATGCCTTACAATATCTTGCGATAAGATTTCGCGCTTTGTAATTAAAGTACATGAACATCCAAGTAAAGTTGCGATTATGATTCGCCCCTAAGGTAGGGTTTTTTCTCATATCTAGTTTTTGTAATGCATTGCCTTGAAATATTTGGAAGGAATGTACTTTCCAATTAGTAATGATTGCTTCATCACTCATCAGCTCATCACCTACTGATTTTGAATGGTTGTCTAAATGACCCTTTCTATACAGAAGCGCATCAGTTTTATTGTACCATTATTGTAATATAATTGTTTAATAAGTGTTATGTATTAAATGGAATCTAGTTAGAGTTCGCCTTTAATTTAATTTAGACTACGTTTAAGTTTAGTTCACACGACTGCAGTAGTGGCGCTAACATCGCATACTTTTTGACGCTAAGGCCTACGCTACACTTGACGCAGAATATCGTCGCGGATCTTTAACGCGTCGCGTCAGAAGCCCATTTTATTGCATTAAATATGTAATATTTATTAAGACCCAAACCGCCATCTTATTCTTATCGTGTCAATGACCTTTAAACTTTTCCGGTCCAGTTATTAGCTAACAAAGAGCATCATCAGAGACTTTCATTAAGTGTTCCTTGGTACAGGTGGCTCAGAAGGCAGGACAACAGGTGGGCCATGTCCTGGTCACTGTCCCGCTCAATATTAACACGGCGCCACGATATATTAAGAGCTCGGTTAGCTTGACGGTTGCGGAGGTGGAGAGCACACGACTGTGTCTTTGATGTATTTTGCCTAAGCCCATTCTTGACGTAATATTGGTCGAGTGTTTCCAAGGCAACCGTCAGCGTTTGTTCGGCGTCTTCAAGCAAAGCGCTTGAGCAGCGAGTGCGAGGTCATCAGCGTAAATGAAGTGTTTCGTATGCGGCATGGCCACCGCCATCTATAGGGATACTGTGGTAATGCACTGTTAGAAGGTTTATAATAAAATTCCCAAGGAGGTAATTGGGCTTAGTGAAGGTAATCATTCGTTAAAGACGTTTTATTGACTAAAGCATTATTATGCAGTTTGGCTAATTTACATTGAGGACAAATATGTCTGGAATCAAATTCCCCGCAACACCTGATTTTGACATGGAATCTTGATTTACTTATAAGTATTAAATTGTATTATACCTTTATAAAAATAATAACCAGCACAGTTCCTTGCCCATTCTTCGCTGCTTATGTTCTTCCGAATGGGTGGTACTTTCAAGCGCCTCTTTGGAGCCAAAACTGAATAAAAATATTTGGCTTAGAAGGTCCTTAAAAAGGCTATTAAGGTATTCTCAAAAAGCACAAAATTGTGGTTGGCCAATCTATACCATAAAACTAAATGGCAATAAATAAAACTGCAACAATATTTAGAACGAATTTTATTCCACGATGAAAGTAGGACACATTTGAGACACCAATTATCAATGTTGATAGGGACATCCAATACAATACTACACAAGTTCTTACATCGATAAACCACGACTACTTGAATATTAATATCAAATGAAGGTCTATGCTAATCTTTGGAACACAATATTTTTTCAAAGAAGCTTTAATAGGTAGTGATTACATGTCGCACTAACCATTCACACAAATTATGGATGGACATTATGACATAAGGTAAATGGACAACATTATTCAAGATTTTTGAAGTGTATTTTGAACACAAAAAGAGACATTTTAATGTATCAATAACTTCAGCATTTTCCGTCATTTTCCTTTAAGATGTTCTGAAAAAATAAGGTGTTCCAATCCATACAATCTTTGGCATAGCCTCTTCCAGTCTTCAAAATTCAATTAAACATTAATAAGTCGTGAGAGGATAATTCCTCGTAATTTTACGTCGAATACGCTTTACGAACATTGTTGATATTTACTATTCAAGTCTACAATATATTTTTTAACGTAAATGTAGTTGAAGTATAAGGTAAAGTTATTTTTGGGACATTTGAAGCCATGACATATGATTTTATTTTTGTATAGTGTTCAAACCAAAAAAATATTTTATTGTTATTATTTTTTGTAGTCAGTAGAAGTCGAAGACGGCAAACCGCAAGTTGCAGCTGCAGACTGCGCTGGTTTTTAAGAAATTGATTATATTCGTGGCGGCGGCGTGCTGCAGCCGCGGTGTGCAGTGACCTGCAGTGCATTGATGTTACGACTGCAGGATTTATGGAAACAGGATTTATTTTATCCATTATTCAGCCGCATCATAACGCCTTGGAATAAGACCAAGCGACCGCAGGCAGCAATATATCGACTGCAGTCACTAGACGCTGTGCCGCTTGTTAGTGCAGCCCAACTTAATATATCTCTAACCAGCCAATTATCAACATCATACCAGCATATAACCTGTTCAAGATATTTTAATACAAAATGTAAATTCGAATTTAATTCAATACCTCCACCACAAATGGTTAGGAAAGCTCGATTCATAATAATAAAAAAAAAACAAAAAAAAATTAATCTAAAATTTATTTTAAATGAAATTAAGTACGATCATCGTTATTACGACTAACGTTGTTAGATCCATTATACATATATAACTTATTGTTAGGTTAAAAACATTATATCGAAATGGCTGCCTGCTGGCAACGATGTCGAACACAACTGATAAAACAACACTCCAGACATCATAAAATACGAAGTTCATTAAGTACATCAGTACAATTTTAAGCGTATTAATATTCACTTTTACACTAAACTACAAGGGTTTATTTAAAAAAAATATCTTATATGTAAAATATTATATATGCAGTATTTCAATAAAACACCACAACCTTATAAGAAATATAGATATTTAAAATCAAAATGCTCAGACTAATAGTTTTTTCTACTAAGTAGACAATTTTCAAAGACTTCTTTGCTCATAAGTGGAGCGTATAAGAACACTGTCGTAAATGTACGATCCAATTTATAATGGGTTTTTAATACTTCAACATTTATGCGTTAAAATGGGTTTTAGGGGGTATAATTCGAGTGAAAGGAAGCTAACTGCTGGGATGTAAAAAAATAGCCAATGAGGATCTTAACTCATAAATATAAAACGAGATGGCGCCACCGATTCCAATGACCATAGCCGGTACAGAGATGAAAATATAGTGTCAGTTAAGGTACAAAATATATCTCCAATACTTGGAACAAATTCATTCTTCAACCATTGAGATGTAAAGAACACTATATTAGAAGGCGCCGTGTCTTGTATCGGCCTCTAGGGAGAGTCTTGTATCGGCCTCTAGCTCTCTAGAGGCCGATACAAGACTCTCCCTAGAGGCCTGACAGAGACAAAACTAACCGTCTATCTCTATAGACGGTTAGTTTTGTCTCTGTCAGACGCTACTTATGTGTTTAACCCAAGGACTTTATATTCAAACTGGACTGCGGATTTGTCGAAAAAAACATCTATGACAAGGAAGTCATGGAGAGCCCTGCATCCCTTTCTAAGTAGGGTCTTTCTAAGACCAAATACTTTAAGGGACACAACTTCAATTGTAGTGGAACAGAATGCAATTGGGTTTATGAAAACGTTTAATAAACAAAAAGTAATCCCATTAAAATTTCTCACTATGTAAATCATAATTGGGTTCATTCCTAAAAACTAAAAAGTCTCAGTCAATGTTTGGTATGGTCTGGTCACCCTATTCCATGTGAATCATTATTTTAGTATTATTACCTAAAATATTACAAACGTAGTCTTACCTGTGATAGAATATTTTACAGTTTGCATAGCTCTCGCTTCTGCAACCTTTTATGCTACACTTTTTTACCATTACCACAATATTTTTACTGATTTCGATTTAAATAAAAATATCTTAAGATATCCAATGACAAAATAACATATGTTAATTTGAGGGACACCAACCCGAAAAGAAAAATACTTACCAATTGCTTAAACGAGTCTATTTTTAAATGGTTCCCTCATATTTAAATATGTAAACAAAAGTTCATAAATTTACAATATTTATTGCAAACTAGCAAAACTTGGTAAAACTGAACTGTCGTACAATTAAAGTTTTAAAGAATAAATTCTACTGCTTCGTGAATTTAATTTTGGTCATGGCAACTGTGCGAGCGAGACACAGGGCTCTCTAATGCCTCTTATGCGAGACGTTTTGTCTTTGGTTCGATTAAATAAAATTAAGACTTATCACTATGTCATAGAGTTTAATATTCTATAAAAGCATATTCGTAGTTCGCAATCCAGTTTGTTTATTAAATCCATGGTTTTATGTTTGTAACCCGACATCTCTGTTGTTTATGAATCGATTAATAAAATAACACGGTTTAAATGCTTAATTTTTTTACCCCTACAAAAAAGATGCTAGTTGCCATCGAAAACTGGTTTGAAATAGTCTTTTCGAAGTTTCGCAACTTGGACACATTATTAACGTAACTACGATTTTTCGCGTCACAATTGTTTTAGCGAGCTAATCTTCGATCAACAATACACAACTAGATATCGGGTCACGTACAAAATCAAAGCTAAATACTGTCCGCGTGGAAGACGTGTGACAGCTTATTTTGTTTACTACCGAACTGAAACAAAAGTTTTAAAACAGTTCGAAGTTCAACCTAATTGCAACCATGACACCTAGCAATAAAGTAGCAGATCTTATGAATAAAATAAGATCTTACTTTTCAAATGAGGCCTTATTCACCGAGACGTATTTTTTGCGCCGACCCGACATCTAGTTGTGTATTGTTGATCGAAGGAGCTAACACTTACTTTGATATTCCGACGTTTCAGTTATTTAGCTTGGAAAAACTATTTGACATATGCCAAACTAGTAGACACTACTTAAGGATGCCATCTTGGGAACGAATACGGAGCCTAGATCCCCATTTTCATTGAAATTATTTCATTTGCGCGAGATAATTATGACAATTGAATATCTTATAATGAAAACAATTGCATGTTATAATTGAAACAATTCTATATAACTCGTAGTTAATCTTGATTGAAGAACTACGATTTGACTACAGTTTTTGTTCTAGTGACGTCATCTACGAAAAATTGGGGACATTAGCAAGCTTATCTACCCTGTTTAGGTTTCAGAAAGCGTCCTTAGATATAAATATGTATATATATAGTTAAAAAATCAAATTCAACGTTTAGATCAATAAAGGTGATTAACAGTTCTAAAGTAGGTATATCATGTGATTTATTAATCTATTTTAAATATTACATTCAAAAGCTTGAGGGTACCCATCGCGTAACTAAAGTGGTCATCCATAAAAACGTTAATTTCTTATTTCCTATAACATTCAATTATTATACTCGTATAGACAGTTCATTCATGATAACTCGGTCCTTTTTGACAAGAAAATGTTCCGAAACAAATTTTCCGACATTCATCGTTGCTTCATTCTACTGTAGATAGTATACTTATTAGACTCTACTTTAAAATAAATCGGATGACTAGTTGAAGAAAAGGGTACCTCAGAGTAAAGTGTCAGAAAAACTATGATTTCACAATAAGGACGCATACACATTGATACACGTTGATCCGGCGATTAACTGCAATTATAATTGAACTACAATATAAACTAAATCTGAACAATTCTAAAAGCATTTACATCTTTAACATTGATATACTTTAACTATGTATTAACAACAGCAGAACAGAAAAAAACCGTTGAGAGTTTTCCAACTGTCATTTAATAATATAAATTCCATAAAGCATTCTATTTTAAATACATATTTTCGCCGGATCATCGTCGATTTACTATTAAATTGGCACTATAGATAACGATTAACTGTTTTATATAACTCACGACAACAATGATAACGTATAGAAAGGGCCAAACGGTAACGGACAACAATACTTTCACGACTCCACATATTTCTGTTCTATGATTATTTATATTCTGTTATATGATTCCTGTTCTATGATTATGATTATTCTTACAACCAATGGCCCTTGATTATTTTATGTGTATTCATCTACCTACCTGAACATTTATTTCCAACTGTATTTTTGTATTTTGATAATTTTGGATTCTACTCGTATTCAATTCTTAGGGTATAATATAGCATTACATTTGAAAGTTGTGACATTTAAATTGAAAAGTCTACTTTTACTGATATATTTCGAAGGATAGCTAAAACCATACTTTACTACTGTAAAAATATGGTCTAAATTCCTAATAAGGGACACTATTAGGTGGATAAACATTTTGAGCATACGGTTCTAAATACTAACGATATTACTAATAAACTTGTATGCTAAGTATAATTATACAGATTTTTATACTGAGTCTAACTATACTGAGGTTAACAATTTTATTAGTAAGCCGGTATTAAATGTACCAAGAGTTTGTTCCCTAGAACCTGGAAACTATATACTATCGAAAACATTTACGTCGCAGTCAAAACTCATAATCAGTCAGGACATGTGGTAAAGTAGTTTTAACCACCATAGTTAGTGATTAGTACTTTTGACCGATTCAGAAGTTTGACTGTTACTTTTGCACGTCACTCGAATATTGTAATAACTTTTAATAGTCAATTTAACCGTTAAATCAAGCAATCGAATCAGCAGAAAAGACACGAATTTAATGACACTACGATTTTATGGGAAATCGCCCAAATATGTCATTTCAAAATTTCATAGATATTACACGACATTATTCAACAAATCTTTTACAATATTCCCGTGACATAAAGTGCATATAATACTCTTGTTACAATATAAGTTTTAATTCAGAAAATTGTACACTACACACTCATTTACTTGGGTAATACAATACAGTATAATAATACGTAACTATCGGCAATAATAATACATCTTATAACAACATTTCAATGATATATTTTGGTGTTAATATTAAACATAGTTGCATCTTAGGCTTTTACGGATCGTCTTATGTGAAAACCCTTTTACTCGTATATCAGATCAGAGGGCAACGACCAAAATTTACGAAAAAACTAACTTATCAAAAAATACTCTAACAAAATTGCAGTAAAATAATTTTAAGCGTAACATTTCTATATAAATTTTAAAGACGACTTTGTGAGTTAATTGTAAATAAATTGAAAAATCATTTTAGACTTTCGAATCGAAAAAACTTAACTAAAATTTTTAAAGAAATATTTTTGGGGAATTATTTTTAAATACCTACTAATTGATATTTAACGTCCGTCTATCATTTTCTTGTTTAAATCTAAAAACAAACAAATTTTAATAATTATTTACAACACGGTCACAGTAACATAAAAATTGAAAAAGACTAAATTTGAATACAAATGGAGGCGATTCATTGACGCGCTTTTTTAGCCCCCGACGCTTACTTTATAGCTGCGTTTTTAAATATTTTTTAAAGGGAACTTGGTTTATGTGTCGGGGTTTTCTAAATTTTGAATTTAATTTTTCTATACTTTAGTTTGAAGGAGACACCGAATTGCTTCTAAGTGATTTTGCACTAAACTAAAGAAAATTGTTCGACTAATTTTAGTTTAGTCCGAATGTCGCCGAATCGCCCCCATAATATTTTCGTTTTCTGACTAGCATTTAAACATAAACTCAATACTTATACAGAACGGGTGCGGGCCGCGGATGTTTTATTCCTTGTATTTGTATGAACGGTGTCACACTGGCCCGCAACGGGCTCGCCGCACTATGCGTGTGCGCTTTAGTTACACACAATATATTCTGCCCGGCACTTATTCGCTTTGGCGGGCGGCAAAACTGATCAAGATTGTTTCAGATCAGCTTTGCCGTATACGACGATTACTACGGCGACTGTGCCGGCTCCAACGTGTGTGTAGGAGCTCTTATGTAAATTTAATGACATGGTACGAATCTAAATCCGGTAGGTCCGGTAGGAATTATGATATTTTAACTGTGGTTTTAATACTAGTGAATTGCACTCATGTTTTTGAAAACCATTTGAGGCCCGAATTTGAGATCACCATCCCACGTATTTAAACGTCGTGATTACACCGAATCCTCCTTACTGTACTGATAATATGCCTTCAGTGAGATGAGAAACTTTGCTCAGCACATTATTATTTCTATTTTAAAGGGGTCAGTGTGTAGTATTTACATCATTATTGAATAAAGGAAGTGATATTTAAACTTGGAAATCTATTAAACTATTATTTGTCGACTTTGAATACTATATACAATTATAACGGATAGACATAGACATAGAATAAGATTTAAAATAAAGTTTGTGCTACGGGTCCAGTACATTATTCTGCATGGACCTTAACTTTGAAATAACATTACGAGATCGGATGACAAGCCGTTAGCAACCAGCTTTACTACAACACGAAATCCCAGCTTTGCATACAAAATTGGTATGTGACTGACGCTGGGAACTATTTGCCCCGTTATACGAAACTAGGCGTCAAACACAACCTCCCTTTAATTAATAGCTGACCTGACTAACTGACACCCTTTTTTCATAACCTAGGGACTGGTATTGCGATTGCTTCCTTTTGAGAGCAGGTTTTGGATCATGGGATGATACTGTGAATGATGATTATTTTTTTCTCAATGATAAAGCTAGTTGGAAGTTGATGATTTTTGTAAGGGGTGAAAGATCTTAAGATCGAAATATTTTTTTATTTTGTTTAACACTGAAATTTTTACACATTGTATTTCAATAAGAGAATTACTCTAACATTAAATCTTCGTTTACGATAAAACCGGACCGTGCCAGTCCATATAAGCTTTATTTATCAACCGAGTTATACACTAATTACTAACTTTTATATCTACCTACGATAATACTTCATAAATTTTCAATATAAATACATGAATAATATAAATAAATATATTATGAAAATTGCCGAATCGATCAACAACCGGCCGTTAAAGACTTGTGTTAAACACTGTAATACTGAAGTTTACACAATAGTTGGAAGCTCAGACTGAGCTTTCATAAATATAACATTTCAATAACACTGTACATTTTAACACTAAGTAGTATACTAATGTTAATGAGATTCATTTTCCATCCAGTGGAAATTAAACCACGTTATTTTTGGTACAACCAAATCTGTGATTTCAATTTGTGACATAGAACTTAAATCGAACAAAATTTGTACTGAGGTGTTAAAATTGACATAATAACAATGTTTTCAAACATGTAATACTGACCCATTACTGAACAAACAATACATATTATTTATGATCTATTAACTGGTTTATGTAAGGTTATATTTAAGACTACACACATAGTTATTAAGACATTTAATTCAAACTTTAATATCAATGATAAAAGTTTAGTTTTTTATTGTTAGCAGGTTAACACAACACTGGCCTAACTTTATCTTAATCACTGAATTTCAATTCGTAAACTATATTGTGAATACCTCCAGATACTATTCACTGAACATTGCGCATAGTTTAAAGTTTATCATAGTTCATCGCGTGTCCCGTTGAATATTCGCGTGTCGCACTATGATACATTTTTTTTCCGCGAATTATGTCACATCAATTTGTTAATAGTTTGTATTTTGTGTCACTTCCGTTGAACTTAGTTACACGATTTTTTGGCCGTTAGGCGATTTTTTATTTTTATTCAAAAACATTTAAGAATATCATGGTGGATATTATTATAGTGCAGGAGCTACGGGGATAATTACTAGTCAATAGTTGATAATATTTGTCACAAGATGTCAAATAGTTGTCTGAACTGTAACATGGTAGGTTATAGTTTATTGCATTGAAGGTGGGGTCGTTTTTAATCGGAGTCCAGATCGGAGAGGTCCTGAAGCGAAGGCGTGAGGTCGAATAGATCCTCAGCCTCTACCGACCGAAAAAGCCGCCGCTATTTAGATTCGGATGTCCGCATCGCCTCAGTAGGACGTAACACCTGTTAAAATAATACATGTAAATCTTTGCAATGCACTCACACTTAAATCCTGATCCAGATTATTCTTCTGTTTCTTTTAAAGTTTTAGAAAACTTTTTTTTGACTAAAAATTCTGTTAAAGGCAGTAAAACATGTACCGAAATAAAATTATGTCATTTGCGTGATATTATTAGACTGAAATTGTGCTTGATTAGACTAAAATCTCGGAGAGTTACTTCGACTATGTCAGAGGCATTAGGATCTCAACATTTCCCTAATATGAAGTCCTCAAAACTACAACATCAGGATACAAGCGTACTAGATTGCACTAGTTTGTTCTTGTTGACACATTTATTAATTAAATAGTTTTAAAATTAATTAAATTTAATATTTCAGTTCAAATAAAATGTACGATATGACAAACACAATAACAGGGCACTCCAAACTTTGTTTTAAAAATTAAAACAGTTAATTTATACCGCAGCTTTTAATTGCATACATATTAATAAGCTTAATATAATGAACTCTGTTTGCAATCCAAGCAGAGTTCTGGTTCACAAAGTAGTTTTTAAACAAATAGTTCAACATTTCTAGTCCGTTTTCCATTTCTCGTTTAAATAGTGCAAAACATTTTCTTTGACAACACTCTGAGGTAGAATGCTGCTAACTTGCGTAACAATATCGAAACTACTTCTGACTACGAAGCAGCAAAAATAATTCATAATTTTTACTAATATAATAAAGCTGAAGAGTTTGTTTTGGTTTGTTTGAACCAAATCGTTTTGTATACAATAGCATCATTACTCAAATAAGCTTTTTGTATATCTCAATATTCATTAAAAATCCCACAGGAACAACGCGAGTAAAACCGCCGAGCGCTACCAGTAAAAATAATAATATATAAAAAGCTGCAAGCTATCAACCACCTGTCATCACCTCAACGGGGAGTGAACTCCTTCTTGGCACGTTTTGGGTGTATTCGTGGGCTGTACGGGCGAGCCATTGGTTGCAAGAGGGCATTGGATTTGGCCGACGACGATTCCCATTGATACTATGCCGAAGTACCCCCAAAGAAGCCAAGCTGCGCAACTCAGATGGTACCACTGGCGCAGGAGCCGAGCCTCGCCTACGGGTCCAACATTCCTTCCCAGAAAGCGTACGGCGAAGAAACTCCGGTATAGCTTCTTTGACCTCTCGTACCTTTTTGGTGGATGCTGTAACAATGGTTGGCGTTAGTGAAGTGGAAAATGGTGTAGTGTCTCTGAGACTAAATAAAAAGTCCAGCTGCAAAGGGGCACGCAAAATTACGTTATGTGACGTAATGCACACATTTAGAACTATATATTGCATCTCAATTTGCTTAGGTGGACTTAAGACATCAATGATGTATTGTGCACACACCAACACAACCAGACTTCACTGAACTGTTAACCTTTCAGGACTTTTAATTTAGTGATAGAGGTGTTTTATTCATTAAATAAGTAATGTTCGATATCGTAATAGACTTGGCATCTTACTGAGAGTGGCGGCGTCGGCGGGCATCGATTTCCGGCGACGATTCAGCAGAACCGGGTTTCCCGCGCCAAGTTGAACCGTGTTTAAGTTATCCCTGAGCTGGCGACCCGACGCGGACATACCAGTCATCTCTATCGGAGCTTCCTCATTTGCAATCTGATCCGTATCATTCCTACTGAACATGTTACACAGTCTACCTTCTCTTATGTTGAGCTCGAACTTGAATCCCCTATCTGATTTCACGTTTTGGGAATATAAGCAGTCTTCGTTGCTGGTGGCGCGCGGGACGAGAAAGTGAGTTCGAGTGGTTAGCTCCAGCGGTGGGAAGGTCTGCTGTCGGACCAGCTTCCAAGTCCCGCCATCCCGGAGTACTGTGCTCAAACGAGTTGCCTGCATCGGAGTTGTTATCGATGCAATTGACGAATCAGGCAGAAGCTTTTCTGAGCTGAGAACCTTTTCCGGCTGTTTATGCTCGCAATGGCCACGAACGCTGAGCTGGGAATGCAGTGAATGTTCGCTGCTAGCGAGGCTCAAGCGATCTTGGTTCCGATCTGCCTCGGATGAGGCGCGACTCTTGTCTCTGTTCTTGAATTTCGAGTCTTGGAACACGTTGAGAGGAACCGAGAATCGGCGCAATTGCTCCTTGATTCCAGCTTGCCTGGCAGGATTAAGCGAGCTGCGGCGAGGAGGCGGCAAGAGCAACTCAGAGCTATCGGATATGTTAGTGCTCGTCTCCAAATCATCGTCCACTAGATCTGCATCAGAAATCTCAGTGCAAGTCTCCTCAGCCAACTCTTGGACCACCAGCATCTCCCACTTGTTCTGATTGTAAACGAGATTCTCGAGCATTTGGGCCGAGAGGTCGTTCTTCAAGAACCGATGCCATTCGGTTATGAGCGGTGTTACAACAAATTTGAAGAACCCTGGAAAGAATGAGCAAGTTATAGACGCCGAAGTTAATTTGCTTTACAAATAAACCTAAATAATTAAGGTCGTACTGTTACCTGTTTGTATTTTGGGTATGGACGTGGTATGTCTGTCGCAGAGTGCTGTAACGGGCAGGTTGAGTCTACGCTCATAGTCTCCTTGGCGGAAGAATTCTTCGCACACCTTCAGGCTCCACTTCCTACTGATCTCCCAAGGGCGGCACGGGTTCGATATGTCGGCGCATTTCAGTGCGATCTGAAGGACCAGATGTCGGTGCTCGGGACGAGTCATGTCCAAAGTATTCGTATCCAAGAACGTCTGCAAAAGAATTCACATTTTAATAAAATAAATACTAAAGAAGTCCGGATGTCACAAAACAAAACGGGAACATTAAAATGTTTTAAGAAAATTAAAGGTATTCATGGAAACTGGTGTTGTCCTTCATAAAATATTCTCATTTAAACGAAACAAGAATTGCGACAGATTCAACCACGGTAGCAGCAGTTTGACAAAATATAATATTAAATTATACTCCTTTGTTTAATAACGAGTCGCAATCGTTTGTGAAAAGCAAGGACTGTCAGAGCTATATAGTAAAATTCGTTCTAGTGTAACTATTCTTTTGTATTATAATGAGAAAATTCCCATTACCCTCGTAAGTCGCTTTTTCATTTGTTATCTATAAATATAAGATGCACAGCACAATGTTTATCCAAACAAGATTTCTCTAAGGAAAAAATCATAAGCGCTTTACACAAATTGCATTGTCATCTCTATAAGTAGTGCTCCAGGGTTTCGTTGAATGGACATATTGAACCACATCTTTGATTATTTCTATTTCAAACTTAAAGACGATAACTGAGTTAATACAATAAAGAAACGTGAACTAAATTGATCAAACAGCATGATGTCAATGATGTTCCACTTCTGTTTACAAGAACTCTTTTTAATTTAACACGTTGGCACGCTAAGATAAACAACGGTAAAGAGAAAACAATCGCATGGTTGGAAAGACAAAAGCGTAGAATAAGTGTCACATCTTATAACCTTTGACAAGCCCGTTGGCACAGTGGCAGTGAGAGCGCTTACTGTGTCGGGGGTTGCGGGTTCGATTCCCGCCCGGAGTCAACAATATGTGCAGACATAGTTGTTGGCGACGACGTCTGGGTGTCAATTATATATTCTTATAAAGTATTTGTGTATCTATAACTAGTAGTATCAGTGAATTAGATTCCATAACACAAGCTTAGAGCTTACTTTGGGTCTAATTAACCGTGTGTGAATTTGTCCAGGTATATTTATTTATTATTTATTTATTATTATAAGGAATTTAAAGTAGGTACTAGAAAAAACATATTTAGAACCGTGACAGCTGTGGCTGTAATAAACATCACATACATAAACCGTAATGTTGAAATAGATCATTTTGCTATAAATTATTATTCTCATTATAACTTTATATATTTGTTAAACATTATTATTTGATCAAATCAGAGCTGTATCATAGTAGGTGTAAAGTCTTTAATTTTTTTGTTAAACAAACGTGGTTAAATCATCATTGAAATATATAGAGTATAAGAAATATGAATAGAGTACAGAAGAGCAAGTGGTAAACCAATAAATATACCTTCAATGCACTACTACCATAACAAATCAATTATGCAACAAAACCACCACAGAAAAGTGCCGTGACTTGTAACTAATTACCAAAACCTAATATTACACTATTGACAGCTTGCCCTTCTGCCAAAATATTCGGCTATGCGACATATTTTCGAGTTAATGCTTCGGAATTATGCGACTATAGTTACGGCTGCATCGAATATAATACAGATGTTAACTAAAATAAGGGCTCTTAAAATAGAACTGGCAGTGTGAATGTGGTAATTTTAGAATGGCCTTACAATGTGATGTCAAGAGGACCGGGTTGGACCGCTGTGGATGTTAAACAATTTGGGTCAATTCACGCACACGTAAATATGGATAAGAAAATTTACAGTAAAGGTGTTTCCACGGATGTTATAAATGTTTTTTAAAGCGTTGTATATCATTGTAACATTCTGCTTGTTCATGTAGAACACGACGTACGGCCGTGGACATCTTAGTTTCCAACGCACCGCCTTTAGAGGTAGTCACTTGGGCATTACGCTTGTGTTTGATATTTAGTCACTGCACTTGAACTGGTCTATGTGAACAAGTACTTTAGCGTTAAACGTTAGCTTGTGTTAAGTTGTCTTAAATATGTTTAAATTGATAACATTTGAGCATTATAAGGATCTCTACAATAAATGTAGAACAATGGATTCTGTATGGTATTTTTTTTAAAGTGAATTTAGGTTGGTTGAAATTCCAAGTAAGTACAATGTATTGGCTAATGAAATCTATGAATTAGGAATTCAGCGCTTAACTCTACTGCAATGGCAACTAGTTAGTGACGTGAAAGACCTTGTAATGCGAGTTCAAATACGGCATGGCAATAGGATCTATCGGACGTATTAAGGATTAATTTAGGAGGGGCCAATATAATATAATAAGGCAAAAATAGGAGGGGCAAATTTAATGCACTATTATAGTACCGCTGCGCAGTTCTACTCTCGCAGTTACATATTTGCCCGCAATATAAATATGTCTTTCCTATTGAATGAAGCTATCCAATACGAAAAGATTTACTCGAATCGGGCTGGGAGTTCCAAAGTTATCGCGTTCAAATAACCCAACTCTTCAAAATGAATAATGTTTTCGCTTAAACCTAAAAACTGTATGTATAATACAAGTTTGGATTTGAAAATATATACATTCAAATAGTATTAAATCTTGTGTTTTTACTACTGATTTTGACCAAAAATCATTTTTTCTTTACAAACCACTCACCGTTCTTTTACAATATCAAACCGATCTAAACTAGGTGTCCTGATTAGCCCCGTTTAATGATAGACTTAGTCCGCCCACCCCCATAGTGCGGCACGCGCACCGAATGGCGAAACACATTGCGAAAGTGCGGTTATCTATATCTAACATCGTGGTGTGAATGAACTTGTCACGTATCGACGGGACCGACCGACCCAAAGTACATTTTGAGCCAAATATCTAGGCAATTGTTGGGCAATAATCACCCTTAAATATTTGACATAGATAATATGTGACCTTTCGACTGTTACCTCACGCAGTTAGGTAGGTTAAAAGTTGTTTGATACTGAAACTTGTTTTGGTTATGCTGTTAACTTTTAGAAGGCTTGTCTTTTTGTATGTGATTAATGATTTCTTTAAATAAGACCTAGATTATATTGGTAGAATACTAACTATACAAACTAAATGTAAACTTGAGTGTTATTATAGTTTTTTAGAGTTACAAACGATACAACGCGTCAGTCGCATCTTTAGCATTGCTAAAGTAATTATACAATCAAAGTGTTCAAAGAAATAAAAAAAACAAATGGCGTTGCAGTCTTCTCTACAAAGCCGAATATCGTTTGCGCATACCAATGTGGTATGCGCAAACGATTATAACTTTATATATAGGTATGCCATTACATTCTAAAAGTTACACAGTAAAACAATTACACTAGCCTAACATGAAATAGTCTTATTAATGTTTCGTATATGACCAGTGAAAGCTACAGCAAACAATGACGAGTCCCATTAAAAATCCATCACAATTACTTGGACACAAGTATACCATAATTGGCCTAAACAATTAGTCTTGTAAACAATTACTATGAATTATACAATTACTCCTACCTTGTAAGTCCTACCTATCTGCGTAACTTTGACGGCTTAACTAATGAGTCGAATATGATGGCCACGCAGACAGTGGAAACCAAGGTCACACATGTCCTACTTTTTATTCCGATATTTATACGGGACCGAACACAATGCGGGCGAACTCGCGGGTCAATGTTAAAGCCGACTGAAAGTGTGTGTTTATTTGTATAATGAAAATAAGGCCAAACACCGTAATAGAGGTTGATGGGTAATACCTTAGCTGAGCTTAACACATTGGCTCTAAAACAACAGAAAACTAACGCTATTTTAAATAAGTACCAATCTTATATATAAAATTCTCGTGTCACAGTGTTCGTTCGCGTACTCCTCCGAAACGGCTTGACCGATTCTCATGAAATTTTGTGAGCATATTGAGTAGGTCTGAGAATCGGCCAACATCTATTTTTCATCCCGAAATTCCCGCGGGAACGGGTACAACGCGAGTGAAACCGCGGGGCGCAGCTAGTAATATATAAAAACCTCAAGTACCAATCGAATATAATATAACACACAATAATTAAAAAAATCTTTTCTTACATTTGAGTTTCGAAATCAGAAAAATAGCGCTTAGTTCATATCTTTTGAAGAGTAGAGCGGTCGAGAATTAGTCCTATTCCGATTAAAAATAAACATAGGTCATTGAAAATAAATCAGTTGTATAACGTTGATATTTTGCGATTTAATTGTTGTTCAATGCACTATTTATTGATACATTTATATAAATCTTTGTAGTTTAAACTTGTTATGAAACAATAAAAGGCTTTAAATAATCGACAACTGTGTTTTTATACCATTTAATTAATAGCTTGACAGACACTTGTGTTTTACACCATTTAATCAGAAGATACAATTAAAATTGTTGAACACAGATTAATTGGCAGTTAGTAAAGGATTTTTCTCTTAATTGAAATTGATAAGATGTTGTGTTGATCTTTCGATGTTAATTGAAATAGCATGTCGGGATTGATGGTTGTTTATAATCGTGTTCGTTCTTAAGCTTTTAGCATTTTGATCATTACATCAGAAGGTAATGAGAATTTATCAACTACAGAGCAGTTAAAAAGTTATCCATTAATTAGACAAGCATTCGTCTTTACTAATACTAATATAACTAGCCGCGACCGCGGTGTTACCCGCCCTGTGCCCGTTCCCACGGGAATTTCTGGATAAAATAACGTGGAAGAGTAACAAACATACTGTATACATTAATCGTCACAAACTATCGCATTTATAATGTTAGTAGGAAGGATAAAGCTGAAGAGTAGTATTAATCTCGGAAAATACCAATCCGATTTCAATAATTATTTTCGTAATGGATAGCCGAATACAACGGAAAGGTAGCCCATCCCATATTTTCCATCCCGAAATTCTCACGGAAACGAGACACAGTGCGGGTAAAACCGCGGTGCGCTACTAGTTATACAATAAAGACTGATTGATTGGTGGAAAAATTAAATTTCGAATTTTCTTACTAAGTGTCAACAATCAACAGTATTTACTATACCATACCTTGTCGCAGGTTCGCGCTAAACGAGCAGCTTTATTATGATTACATTTATATACGAATACTTACCGTATTCAGAGACGTCAAATACTTCCGAAGTAGAGATTTAATGAGTGATTTTGCCATGTAATCTATGAGAAATTACGCCAAATAATTAAGTGTCGATAATACTTCCGAAGTAGCGATTTAATGACTGATTTTGCCATGTAATCTATGAGAAATTACGCCAAATAATTAAGTGTCGATAATACTTCCGAAGTAGAGATTTAATGAGTGATTTTGCCATGTAATCTATGAGAAATTACGCCAAATAATTAAGTGTCGATAATACTTCCGAAGTAGAGATTTAATGAGTGATTTTGCCATGTAATCAATGAGAAATTACGCCAAATAATTAAGTGTCGATGTAATGGACGTGTCTGAGTGCGACAATGAAGACTAGTATTCGAAATACGAAGTATATCAATGAGGTCAAATAGTAGTCTGAAACTCAAACCAAACTATGTATATCAAACCAACATAACGGTTTCTGTTAAACTAAGCTTAATCAAATGCCTCGTGTGGGCGCCCCGGAAATTTGACGGCTACCCCAACACGGTCCGTGCAAACTTAGTAAACTTAAAATAGGTTTCTTGGTTTGAATTCTGGTAATAGAAAGTTTTTTGAAGAAATGCACGGAATATAATGAGATCTTATGTGACTTGTTAGGGTTGAGATCAGGACTTGTGGTGATTACGGATAATCCTCAATACGTTCTGAGATTACTGAGATATCAGTGAATTACTAAAATCTTATAAGCCATAAGTGTATATCGAACCAATAATTTGGTGCAGTGATTTGACAACCCGGTTTGTTCATTATTACACGCAATTGTGATAAGAAACTTAAATGTATAAAAAAACAAGAACTATAATGTTAATTGGACCCAATAAATATTCGCTTTCAACACAAAAGATAAGTAAATTAAATGGGTTAGTGACATAAGTAATCTATACGAATATTATAAAGAGAAGTTTCTAACTTTGTTTCTGTTTGTAGGGGCTAATCTTCGGAACTTTTCATCCGATTTCAAAAAATATTTCACCTATGGGTATAATATGTAATATTGTATTAATGTACCCAAAGGTATGAAAAATATCCCTAAAAAATAGTTATTGGCGTGCGCTGCTAAATCTATTAATAATACATAATTAAAATACTCATTATTGCATACAATAAATCCCGCGAGGAAATAATTATGTCTAACTATTATAGGCACAATAACAGTTTTTTGTTAAAATTCGTTAGTTAAAAAAGGAGTGTAACGTTAAGTTGATGATATCCATAGGTATGATGATATTAATCTATTTCGAGATGAATGGCTCTATAATCAAGGTTAATTATGTGACATAAAATACATTTTTAAATTATTAAAATTGGATAGTTAGTTTCGGAGTTACGGTGATAAATACACAAAATAGTAATGCTCGATCGGCGGGTGGGCTGTTGGCCTGTTATACCTACTGTATCGGGCAGGTCGATACGGGAGGACACAGGAGCGATGTTTATACTCGCGGGAGGCACGCTTTTAACCCAAATTTTCAAAATGAAATCCAAATTGATTGACCGAAGCGAAGCGAGGGCGGGCCGCTAGTAAGATATGTTAAGTGGCATTATACTAAGTTTTGTTTTGAGGTGTCATATCACTGCACCGAATGACTTGTTGATCATAAGATTCAACAAGTCATCAGCGGTTAACCGTTGGACTGACCGCAGCATTCCGTACGACCAGATTCGTTGGCAATCAACTGTATTACAAAAGATATAAAAGTTATCACAACGGGTATAAAAATTACACTATTTGAACTATCACGTTAGGAACACATTGTATTCCTTGGGTTTGGACACATTGGATACCTACGACAATTGCTGTTATTTAAAAATGTGAGATCTTAAAGTGGGTTAGATTTAACTTGGCCAGTTTGTTGTTATACGAGGGGAGTTCAATGTATTCTCGGTATAGGTATGAAGGAAAAGGCGGAAAATTCTGAATAAATTTTATTTTTCAATAAACTCCACTAACATCTCAATACATTTATTTGTTCGTGAAAGTAACTTTTCAATTCCCTCTGAAAAATATTTTTCTTCATGGCCCGAAAAATGTTCGTTTATCGCTCCCTTCAACTCTTCATCGTCCGAAAAATGCTTTCCACGAAGGTCTTTTTTAAGATTAGGGAATAGATAATAATCACTAGGGGCCAGGTCCGGGCTGTAGGGTGGATGATTGATTTCTTCAAATCCGCACTCCCGCACAGCAGCCTGGGCAAGGCGCGCCTTGTGAACCGGCGCGTTGTCGTGAAGCAGCAACACACGTGCGGTTAATTTTCCACGTCTTTTTTCTTTAATTGCCTCCTTTAAATTACGCAGAGTGGTTGCGTATGATGCAGCAGTAATACTTTGACCTTTTTTTGTGTACTCGATTAGCAAGATTCCCTTAGAATCCCAAAACACCGTGGCCATGAGCTTTCCTGCGGACGGAGTGACTTTGAACTTCTTCGGCGGGTCTGATCCTTTTTTGTGCCAATGCATTGACTCTTGCTTGCTCTCAGGGTCATAGTGATGAACCCACGTTTCATCACCAGTAACAATCCGATCGAAAATACTTTGCGGATTTTCACCACAGAGGTCCAAAAACTCCTTACAACAGTCAACTCGCACTTGTTTCTGTAGCGCTGTGAGCATTCGCGGCACCCATCTTGCACTGACCTTTGACAAATTCAGGCGCTCATGAAGGATTGTGTAAATGGTACCCACGGATAGCTTAGTCCTTTCTGCTAATGTTTTCACTCTTACACGGGCATCTTCAAGTACAAGTTTTTCGACTAATTTGACGTTTTCTTCAGTAGCGGCACAAATTGGCCCACCAGCGCGGGGGTCGTCTTCAATGCTCTCTCTACCCCGTTTAAATTCACTTGACCACTTTTGAATTGTAGATAATGAAGGCGCAGAATCTTGGTAAACAGCCACCATTTCTTCATGGATATTTTTTTGAGGTTTTCCTTGTTTTGTGAGGAATTTTATCACTGCGCGATGCTCGATTTTTTTCATCATTGTCGAATCAGTCATCATAGTTGTCTTTTCGCAATGATATCTTGAATACTAATGGTGACAATTAAATGAAATTTTGTATTTATACCCTCAAAGAGTGTCATTAACTAATGAGATAATTAAATTACCCTTATTATTAGTATATCACCTCGATACCGAGAATACATTGAACGCCCCTCGTATGTTGAATAACTTTATAAAATGACTGCTGTAATGAAAACTGGTCAAGTCAAATCTAACCCACTTTAAGATCTCACATTTTTAAATAACAGCAATTGTCGTAGGTATCCAATAAAGAGAAGAAATAGAGTTTAATACTTGTTCATAATGTTATTTTGTTCCTATAAATACATATTGAGATTATGCCTAGAACTTGGCACTCATTTAGATCTCCATTCTTTTTGCGGCGAAGCCCATAGCCAAGCATAATTTTTGTATTGAACTTGGCTCTCCTTTTTTACATTTATGTTTTTGGTGGGTTTCGGAATACAGATGCTATTGATTCATAAACTAACAATATTTGTGTCATCTTATGTCACATCATACATTTATGAAAAACAATATAAAATAAACATGAAGAACAGGTATCGTAACAGAGAATTTCATATTTTAAATGTACTGTTGACGCACCATTCCCCGAGAAACACTTAATCTTATTAATACCACGAATTTTTTTACTCAGAGTTTTTGGTATCGTTTTCCAACGAAAAATATTATATTCTAGGTTGCGCAGACGTTCTGCTGATTGTTTTTTGAGACAAAAGCTTTTATTTATACAAATAGAAGAAACATTTTCGTATCATTCAATAAGGAATAAATATAATCGTATCGATTTTATTTTAAACGCTTTATATACAATGTACATTCATGTTATATGTTAGTGTGATATTCGCAGCAAAACAAACAATTTAATACATTTTATGGTTGCAGCAACTTAGTTACGTCACTGTAGTGAATTGTATTGAACAAATGGCGGAGTATAAATAGAGAACGGTTTGGTGCGTCTCACGTTGAGAGCCACTGTAATTAAAGAACCCACTTGTTGTCCCTAGAGCTGATGCACTCACCAATTGATTACTTACAGTGCTGTTACCTGGTTACTGTCTCGTGGGGAAATTGAGTAATAGCAAAGCTTTTCCCAGCGAGAAGGGCAACTTGCTTAACACTCTATGTTTATTTGTGTTTCGTGTGAAATGCACTAATGTGGTAACGTGTATACTAAAGCAAGACAAAGCATTTACCTTTGAGTGAATATGTCATTATAGCGCAGCCACCATTGCCAACCGTTAGACCATGTCTTGGATAGGAATTTCATTTAATCAGAAAAAAACCTCCAACACTAGGGAAGGCCACTAAACTCCTAACTGTATACCGCTTATGAGTAACTGATCCCAAAGCCACGTTTGTCATTTTTTTTTTAAACTACAGAAGCTCTGTCCTAAATTCTTTGAGCATAACTTACAAAAACTCTTCAACACACGGTAACCTGTTTGCACTAAAGAAACCGACAGAACAATAGCAATGTAAACACATTATATGGCTCTATGCAACATATGTAAACACATTAGGTTAAAAGTTGAAAAAGTTTAAGAAATAGGTTAGAGACACTATAAATCAGTTTTTATTAATGAACATAAAGTATATTATTAAACAGACACTTTTTGTGTTCAACAGGAACGTAATTTATTATATTATTGACATGTTTCTATTCGTGTTTATGTGCCAGTAAGACGGAACAGTTTACTTTGAGAATTTCCCACTGAGAGCAAGCACCTTTTTTTAGGGCATTCGGAGAGCAAAGCATTATGCGTTCTAACGCGAAATCGGCATAAAAATTCAAGAAAAGGCCGACAGCAATGTATTCTATTTGAATAAATAATTGCTACCTTTGTTTTGTATTTTAAGCGCCGATTATTATTTAAACAAAACTCGGGCACTTTCAGTGACGATTTATTTACATTACCCTTTACATAAGTATATATAACTTACCATATTTTTTCTAAAATATTTAAATAAAATCGAAGCTGACAAGATTTACTTACCAACCAAAACTAATTTCTTCGGTGAAAAGAAATGATTTAGTGATATGCTAAAATGGGTAAAAAAATATATCTTTTAGGTATTTAAAAAGGACAATCGGCCCTACGAGTTCAGATTGAATTAAACATTAAAAAAAAATATTTTATTTATTTTTGTATATAAAAATTTAATAATGTTAAGAGAAGGCGAAAATTTCGGACCATTGGTGATGTTTCGGGGAATAGGACAGACCTTTGCCCAGCACAAGGACAGCATAGTTTATACTAAAGTAAAAAAAAATAAGAATACACGAAATAGATGTTAGGTATATTACATAATATAGGAGGCCATTGACACGATCCAAGAGGATAAAGTAGATATATATTTTAAATTTTAAATTAAATTCTTTTATCTACACTAATGTTGTAACATTCTACTTATGATTCCAATACTTGACTTATAATTACTACTGTTATAGCACAGACAACTAAAACACTCAATTTAAGCAATTGCACATGATGTTATAATATCATTATAATTTAACATTATAACATCATTATAACGCGACCAATTAACCTGGCGAGCCTTATGTCAAAATCCTCATACTAGTTGTATAAAATTTTGATATTAGGCTGGCTTTTGAAAATAGTTGGGTTATACGTGAAAACTTCGTCGAAACTACATACACAAAACTCTTTGGTAAGATCTCGCTCGCTCCTGATTGGCCCTACGCGCAGCTGCGCTCTCATTGGTTAGATTTTAATGGCGGCAAGTTCACTGTGACAATACACGTACCTACGCGTGAATTTAATGTTTCGCAATGTGTTTTGTTTTTAAAATTTTGTTTGATTAATTGCATTAAATAGTGAAGATAAAGTAGTGTATGCAACTGCATATAACACGGGTATTAAAACACGAGTGTGAGTTTATGAAACGAGCGCAGCGAGTTTCATAATAGTAACGAGTTCTTTATATTATATGACGTTGCATAAACTACTATTAAACGATCGAAGTAGCTGTAAGTACGTAGACAACCGTCCGTAAAACAATATCAGTGCAGTGTTATGAATGAAGTAACGTAATTATAACGATTGGTTAATGCGAACCGGGGTGGTATCAAAACCGAGCATGTTTTGAGAGCTGCAAAAATAATTCGCTTGTCACGGAAATTCGAACGGCGACCGCGATTATACCGAAAGAGTATGCCACTAACGCTACAACACTATTGTTATTTACAGTTAAACGTTGCAAGTGTATTAAAGTAGTAACAGAAATATAATTTGGAAACCTATATTCTAATATAATGAAGCCGAAGAGTTAGATTTTTTTTTGTTTGAACGCGCTAATCTCAAAAACAACCAAGCCGTACTGAATAATTATTTTTGTAATGGATAGCCACATTAAATGGCAGGGCTATTTTTATCCCGAAATTCCCACAGGACTATGTACAAAGCGAGTAAAACCACAGGGCGCTGCTAGTAACTTATATTTTTAATCGACCACAAAACCAAGCAATTTTTAAAAACCACTGATCTGGTTTGAATTATCGGTATTTAAATTATTTTCTACTAGCAGCGCCCCGCGGTTTTACCCGCGTTGTGCCCGTTCCCGTGGGAATTTCGGAATTTTTTTAACATAAAAACCTTCCTCTTGAATCACGCTACCTATTACAAAAAACCGCATCAAAATCCGTTGCGTAATTTTAAAGATTTAAGCATACAGACAAACAGACAAACGACAAACAGACGCGACTTTGTTTTATACTATGTAATGAAGCAGTACTTGATGACTTTAGTTCATAGAATTTAATATCAATTGCTTAATATTGTTTACAGAGTGTTTTCTTTACAAACTGTCTAAATATACTATGAGAACAAAACTGCAGTAAAATAACTCTTCATTTGAAAATAGACTCCAATAAAACAAAATAAATGAAGTTAAAGCTAAAACTTCACTAAACCAAGCAAAATAGAACTAATAAAAACTCTGAACAAGACTAAGAAGCGAAATCGTTTGTTATTTACATTTTATAACTTCCAAATGCTTCAAACAACTCAAGACTTACTTCAGAGAGGGCACTTTAGCTCGATGCAAGTTCACTTAGAGCCTATGCACACTATACCCAAGACTGTAATTAGACACGTCTTCTACCAGAGACGTTTAGGCGGTCTAAAAACTCCAACACTGAGAACTTAATTAATTAAAGTCTTCTGTAGGTCTACGAAAAAAGCACTAAAAACAAACTTTTTTATCTACCACAGACAGTGTCTGTTACAAACTTTTTTATCTACCACAGACAGTGTCTGTTACAAACTTTTTTATCTACCACAGACAGTGTCTGTTACAAACTTTTTTATCTACCACAGACAGTGTCTGTTCAAAACTTTTTTATCTACCACAGACAGTGTCTGTTACAAACTTTTTTATCTACCACAGACAGTGTCTGTTACAAACTTTTTTATCTACCACAGACAGTGTCGGTTCAAAACTTTTTTATCTACCACAGACAGTGTCTGTTACAAACTTTTTTATCTACCACAGACAGTGTCTGTTACAAACTTTTTGTCGGTAGCGCTCGAGGCGAAGTTTAACTAAGCTATGTTAGGTCATTGTAGATCATTGTAGGTGTTAGGCATCGTGCAGCCCATCTCATACTCGGATGGGTGGCCGATAGTGGCATCTTATTCTGACTGCTACCGTGCTTCGAAGGACACGTTAGATCATGCCGTAAGCCTTTAGGCGGTTTAAAAACTCCCGACACCAGGGTTGGCCACTAATATCCTCCTCTTTTTCAATTAGATTTATTAATGTGTACTATAGACTGATTAGAGACAGTATTGTTCATGTCAAACGAGTTAATTTAACTAGGCTGCTTTGTCTCCAGTGGGCTCAGGGTCTTAGGTCCGTGGAGTTCATTTAATCATGTTCCGTTTGTATAAGAGGAATAAAGTTTTACAGTCTGTTTGTATGCAGGGCCGCGTCGGTTTGATAGCTAGGTAGCAAGAACACTGAAAGCAATTACAGTAAATAATAAAACGTAGAATGCGACATGAAAAATAAATCTACGTATTTTATCTTAGTTGGTATTTTATTGAATAAAATATCGAAGATTCTCATTACTTTACCGAGAGGTTTTGATTTGATTATTCACGTTTAATCGTCACAATAATTTCAGTTTTACCATGTTTTCTATGTGACGCCGATATCGACGTAAAAAAATATGGGAAAAATCACGTTAAAATACTATTTTCTTTAAAGAACAAAATCTATTCCGGCACTTTAAAACTGTTAATTTAACGAAACCACGATTTAACGTTTAGCGGTTAACTGAAGCAAGAATACGGTATTTTTTCTAAAGCAGTTTTAGGGTTACTGCAATTCCAAAGTTTCACTTTACACAAGCGTTCCTTTAAAATAGACTGCTGGCGCTACACCAGCTCCCAAGAGGATTTCGGAATAAAAGAAGCCATAAACTTATACGAAAGTGGCTATGATGTATTTTATAGTTTAGCTTGGGTTTAATTAACCATGAGTAAAATTGTCCTGTAAATATAAAACAATTATTTTTCAATCTGACTGGTAATTTAATTAGTAAAGGTATACGCCTCGGTGGTCTAGTGGTTTGTGCAAGCCTGCCGAGACCGAGGTCCCCGGTTACATTCCATTCCCGGGTTGAGTGAAAACATGTTTCCTACTTTTCAAACATGGCACGAGTTTGAGGTCACTAACCCGCATTTGGCAAGCGTGGTGATTATGCCTAATCCTCCTCACTGTACTGATATCTTCAATAAGATGAGAGGCCTTTGCCCAGAAGCAGCAGCAGACATTTCAGGCTAATACTTTATATTAGGAGTATCGAATTCATTTTAACTATTTAACCTGTTTGTGAAGTTTGCTTTAATCTAACTGCGTTTTTAGATTACTTAGGGCAGATTACACAAGAACTCATTATTTAGTGGCTAAATATAGCTCGCGCGATCACACACACTCCCTTACTTTACCTAACTACTCACACTGCTCAAAAGTTTGTTATTTATATAATAAGTCTAGAATCTAGATCATAAGTTTTACGTAACTATCTTTTGTACATCACGTCCTTAAGTTAAATCAAAATACATAATGGAGTAATCACTTATACCTATTATACAGGTTTTCCTAGCTTAGGTATCAGTTGGTCAACCCTCTAGAGATAAATACGTACGAAAATGTAATTTGTAAGCCACAGTGTATGTATATTTTTGTTTGCAATAAACTATTACTACAAATATGTTTAAAAACAAATGACGTTCATTTTAAATCGCGTTCTATTTCGTACAGAATAAAATACAATTTTGAACGAACGGCTTTGCGGTACTAAATAATTATCCGCCCTTAATATCGGTGGTAAAACAGAGCGAGCTAATAATAATTTACATTTAATAAAGCCACTGCACTTAACAGACAACAGGAAACAATTTAAATAACAGTTTATATTGCTTTACTTTCCATTACAGGGCATGATATTAAACTTATGAATATACTTCTTTCTCATTTTCTTGCATTAGAACATTTTATCAGAAGCAAAGTAAACTAAGTCATAAATCCATCGACACGATAACTACACTGCCGGCTTCACAGAGGTACTGTCAGATATTAGTACCACTTATTACGTACAGTCAAAGCAATTGCAATTATTCAGTCACGGTAATGTTATATAATTGATAATGCTAAACATGATATCAGTCGGTCTTTGATTGTGGAAAATTAAATTTCCAACAACTTTGGATAACCATTTTTGCTCTAAAGTTGAAAATTAAAGAGTTATTTCAGAAAAACGAAAAAACTGAACTTTAAAACAAGATGGCGGCGAACCCTCTACCGGGATTAGTTCGAAAATCGAGATTTATACTAATTTTTTTCTATTTCAGGCTAGTTTTATGTCTACCCCGACTGAACTATAAAGAAAGTGGCGTCTTGCAGTGAGATCTAGTAGGACGTACTTTCATGCATTATCTAGCAGGCTAGACTGGTATTCTAATTGTAATTATGAAGATTACTCCGTAGTATTCAAGGTTCTGGGCGAATTGCACTAGAACTTAAATCTAGTTCCTAAATACGTTTATGAAACAAAAGCCGCCAATATGGAACAAGCCAATTGTATATTGCACGAAATAGAATACTATTTTGAAACGTCATTTGTTTATTAATCATATTTAGCCTTAATTTCACCGTTACACTGAACTCGATCAGTTCAACTTAATCTGAGTTCACGAGCTCAACTGATATCAAAAATTCAAATTGTTTCACTAAAACCGAGTTGAGTTAATGGTGGTTCGAGATAGAAACGGAGAATTTAGAACTAAGACGTTAAATTAGATTAAGATTGCTTGTGCAATTCGCCCTTAGTGTCGCAAGTGTCGTCTGTAAACCGATAGTTCCAGGTCAGGAGAACAAATTACTTTTAATCCGAATCTTAGCGGCGTCGGTGTCGACTAGCGCACCAATATTTGACTAAACTAGATTCCGAGCAAACAAATTAAGTAAAGACAGATTAAGTGAGCTCGAAGATAATGTGTACGTGTACTCGATAAAAATAGGTTTCTAAATATAATAGGCTGGGAGGAATTTAACAAACGTGGTAAGTCAATATTATGATGTGCTATCATCATTGAATTGTCAATGAAGAGGTTACTTCTTAGTTTTTGAATTACTTCAGTTTCATTTTCTTCGTTAAAGTTAACTTTATGATGTTTATCTATAAACAGTCAAAACTTTTCGATTACTTCCTTGGCAAGTAAAACACTTACAAACCAAGAGAAACAGTAAAATAGCAAAACTAGGAAAGTTTCAACTCTTCAATTTATTTTACTTTAAAGTTCTTCAAGAAAACTGGTGTTCAGATATGTACATACAAATAGATTTTTACAAGTAACGCCCAAAGGAATTGTTTGAGTTTGATGAAACGATATGATAGTTGAATTCTAAATCGAAAGTTAGTTGGATAGGTTTAATACAATATTCAAGGAACTGATAAAAAATCCTGCCTATATATTATCGTAGCCGGCACAGGCATAATATTAGTAGATCAATTTTAATAAATCGATTTAGGGCGGGTTGCCTCAGCTCACGTTCACACACCAGTAAACGTTAACACAACACAGTCTTAACAGACGTAAGAAAATGAAAAATCGTAGCGGGAATAAATTTTGTTAGACTATCTTTTAAGTTATACATATTTGAAAGACATTTAACAATGTAAAAAATTGTGAACTTTTAACGAACGTTTGTTGCGATAACTAACTGTTTGAAACAACCCAACCTTCATCTGTTAATTGCATCGGCTGAGCAGTTAACAACAATAACAGCATGCCCTTTACAAACACGTCTATTCCAGCCTGAACACTGAAAATGCATTTGATAACAAACGAACAAGTTTATATTTCTAATTAAAACTTCGTTTACGGAAACACTTCGCTTTTATTTTACATTTTTATCTGACGTTTATATTGTTAATCCTATCAAAATGAATATGAACATTGTTTATTTTGAGTTGGCAGACATTATCCGCGGTTATTTTATTTATTTTATTTATTAGGTGACACAACAAATTACAATCGTTCACATACTATGGAAAAATAGTTGTATGTATGTATAGTTGTCGAATGATTCGAATGCTAACATTTTGTGATAACTGAACAATAATATTGTTTCTTTATAAACGAATAGTGAGTTATATATTGTGAAGCTTTCAAATGATAAAAACTAAATTCTATTTTCGTGTAACGTAAACAAATCAAGAACAATAGACTTTTATTTGCTATTAGAATCATTGAATATATAGGCCTCAAACCTTCGAAGTGGATTATTTTATTATATTAACTAGCCGCGCCCCGCGGTTTTACCCGCGTTGTACCCGTTCCCGTGGGAATTTGAGAAAATTTTATACATATAAATCTTCCTCTTGAGTCATTCTATCTATTTAAAAAAACCTCGTCAAAATCCGTTGCGTAGTTTTAAAGATCTAAGCATACATAGGGACAGACAGACAGAAAGACTGCAGAAAGCGACTTTGTTCTATACTATGTAGTAATTTCCCAATCAAAGTAGTAATTTGATCTCAAGTTACTGAACCAAGTTCTACAGTAAACCGCATAAATAACAATGCAGCTTCAAACCGAGGAAAATGTCACAAATGCTACAACTAATTGGTGCGATTTGTCGATCGCAGCTACCAATGTGTTTAGAATGGAAGTATTCGTTTCACGTCATTGTGGCAGTCAATTCAAAATGTACACAGCACTGGCAAACTAATGCCAACAATTAAACGCAACGAAATAGTTACTTGCAACATTCAGCGGGTGTTTAAACTGTAATCATTGTATTCCATTCAAATGGGTTCGATTGTGTAACGAAGGTTCGATCGGCTAATACCGATGTAAAGTCGAGTCTAATTAGGATTCGGCTAGACGTTCCGACTCGTAACAAGACAATGCACTTTCTGACGTTAATTCTTGAAACGTTTCAGCTTCAGACGGGTTTTGCAAACATTCTCATTGATAGTATCTTACCTTTTTTAATTTTTTTTATAAAACAAAAGATCTTGCTTAATTTATATTATCCTCGCCTGTTGAAATAGGTTAGTTCAATAAAAGTTGATTGATATATCTTATAAACTCGTTGGTGAAATAAAAACATCAATCTGTCAAACGGATTGCAGGAAAACAATTTAGAGAACGCAACAGCAAAAAAATGACCAACGTTTTGTCCGAAACGAATAAAATTGAGTTGCATTTAATTGTAACTTTTACAATACGTATTTATTTCTGTTACAAAGTGTTTCTCATATTTCGTATTTAGTGTAGTTCGTATATTGCGTACTTTATTAAAATGTTCTTTGTTCTGGTGTGGTTCACATACATTTTGTTTCGGATAAAACTGACATGGTATTGATATTTTTAATTGTAAATAATTAAATAGTTATTACTTAAGAACTTAAAAGATGCAGACACGGGATTAACTAAAAACTTTTAGTTTAATAAATTGCATCCGACACTTAATGAAAACAAGAAAAGATAAACATTTCAGATTTTCCTAAGTGAGGTCAATTGTCAATTTTTATTAACAAAATATTTTTTTAGCGATTTTGCTCATTGAGTTATACTGCGTAGTTAACGTTATCTATGCTAACTCTTGTTAGTTAATTGTCAAGAGAACGTCAATCAGCTGAAACGATGATGATGATAATGATTTGTTGATGAGATCAATGGTCAACGCTTAACGCTATGGTCTAATATTGCAATTCAACATACCCTCGAAAACACGGTAGTGCCACTACCGGCACCCTTCCAAGTAGAGGTAGAGCTATACGTCGCGTCGCTTCAAAATTACATAAGTGCGCAATACGTTATAACGTATTGCGTAACGTATTGCGTAACGTATTATTAGGTGCTGGATCTATAGATCCAGCACCTAATAATGACACTTTACGAGACATTTTGCCGTGTTGTCAAGGTTTAGAAATTTTAGGCGTGAAACTGCGTTAAGCGGCCACCCGCGCGGTTTCATACAAAAGTGCTACGTCGCAGGGACCCGCGCGGAGGCGGGCCCCGTTGAGCGGGAGCGGGGCGCACCTCCCATCCCCTTTTAACCCGCATAACGCAGTTTCAGGCTTAAAATTTCGAATATTGAATCGTATAATTTTCAGTAACAAGTAACAGCAATCCTGCATTATAGTGCTCAGTAAATACCCAACTTTTACATCGATAAACTTTTCTGTCAGCAATAGTGTAATTTTTCACCGTATTTAACTTTGAATTCCAGAACTGCATTCAAAGGTAAGCATTATTACAGTGCCATTATGAACTATTTTACACAAGAGCGGTACAAAAGTTAAATCAACAGTTAAATGAGCGTTCTTTTATACCGGGCTAATTAATTTGTCGGTCGGTTTTATGTTAAACTTTAAAAGCCGAGTTTTCTTTATAGCAATGTGCTCAATTACAAGTTCCATTGGAAATGAACAGATTTGTTACTGTACTCATTACCTATTTCTCTACTTTGGTTTTAAATTGATACTCTATGAATTGAAATGTATTGAAATGTGACATAGTAAATTATAGACTTTGAATAGAAGGGTTAGAAATTATTATGTTATGTTACCATTGGATAAGTAGAAATAGTCCATGAAAATGTTACATTTTTTAGGCCTAACCTTGCGTTTTTTAGAGGACGCAATTTTATTTTTTTGATGTGTAGGGGGTCAGTGTAAAGCTAAAAACAAGTTTGTGGGGTCGCCACCCTTGTCCCACGGCCGCCATCATGAAAATTGGGGTTGAATTGGTTTTTACGATATATCTCATAAACTATTAATTTGATAAAAAAAATGTTAACATTTTTGTTGAAAATTAAATTCTCTAAAACTTTGGTCCAGTAACTTTTTGTCGTAGAACTATAAATAAAAAAGTTATAAGCGAAAATGTTCAGAAATTCGAAAAGTAAAAATAAAAGACATAAGGGACATTACAGCTGCTGCTGATCCTAATACCGATCTATCGAAGGTCGTAGTTCGATTAGGTGGGTTCCATTTGCTCATGTCGTTCATAGGTGCGATTGGATATATCATGTCTGGTAGTGGACTCGAGGATATCTTCAAATTAATTTATGCTGAGAACTGTGTACAGCACATAATGTCTGGACATGCTTATACCCAAAATAAATCGTAGATGCCCCTGTACGAGTTGGATCTGTATCCCCTCGCATGCCTCTCAAAAAGACCGGGATTGTCCCGTGACTCCGAGGAGAAACACTATAATGTTCAAGGCGCCCCGGTGCAGAAGTTTCCAAGTTCCAACCTGGTTAAGTTCACGCTACGAATACTATAGAATTGTCTTCTTGTTATCTACCGGTAAGTTTCCTTGACTTTTGAAGTGCAGCCTTTAATTACCTCGATGGAATGAGGAAACATTCATTAGTTGGTAACTTTCGTCTTGTAGACTGCTCGATATTATTATTATTTACTCTACCGTGAAAATATCACTTAGAATACTTTTGCACTTTTACGCTGAAATCAATACCCTTATTAATAAACGCGGTGTAACTAAAACACTGTTAAACTGTCTTTTGTCTCTTTTGCACTTCGGAAAATTTCGTATGTGAGAAAGTGACAAACCACTTGATAGCTAAACTTCTTAATTACGCGTGTATTAATATGGCCCATAAAGTTTAGTTTAGTTTTTAGAAGCGCCCGCGGTTTAATCTGCGATTTGCCCGTTCCCGTACGCTATCCATTACAAACAATAATTCAAATCAGATTGGTGGTTTTAGTGATTAGCGCGTTCACACAAACGAACTCAGTTTTATTATATTGACATGTATATGACAGGAGGAGGTTTTTCCTGTAGGGGGACATTACAGACTAAAACATAAATGTATTTTTCTTGGAAAGGTTAAATGTCCGAGCTTTAAGGGAAAAACTGCATCATCTTTTGAGTTTTAATACGACTAATTATTACGCATTTTTCTATGTGAATAAATATAAAATTATGGCATCTAGAAATTCTTAAAAAGTGATTTAGGTACATAGAAAAAATGACAAATCTTGATTTGCTTACTGAAGTAACCGTTGGAGATCAGTTATTGGAACCAATAGAATGTTATAACAGTTATTGATAAGATAAATAGTAACGCCCATGTTCCAATGCCAGGGAAAGCATTTCGGCCTGAAAGTAATCGTATAGCGAAAATGACTTCGCGACAATGCTTATACTGGCATTTCAATCTGAGCAGTACCGTGCTTTGGAGGGCACGTTTAATTGCCCGTCCCGGATGTTCAGTTTAATCGTCAGAACATGTCGGAGGCCTTTATAATACTCCGACACCAGGATTAAACACTAACCTACTCGAATTACTTTTTACTATGCTTTCCTACAGATTGGATATCTCAAATATGAAAAATAAACTATTCTTTCCGACGCAGTCAACGTAAGACAATCATTTTCCATCAGAGCAGGTAATTAATTCCACACAAGTAAAACACTGAGGTGAATCAAACATTGCTCAACTCTAATAATAAACTCCGCACAATTATCATGTTCGTTCATTTTACTGACTTTATGCAACCAATACTATACGTGCGATAACATTTTATGTTAATTCCAAGGTCGTTCAAGTTGTACGTTTTTATACAAATGTCGAAGTAAATACTAATAGAGCCGCATAAAGCCGAATAGTTTGTTTTCTTATGTTTATTTTAATATATAAATATACCAGTCGAATTTGAAAAATCTGTTTCCATGTGCACCTCTCGATCTAATCTGAATTTAATACGGTACTCTCTTTTATATATTCCCACGGGAGAGGAAACAATACGGGTAAAGCTAGGGCCACTGACAATGCTCATAGTTTTCAAAGTATTCCCAGTTTCTGAGATATAAAATCCCTTTCATTGCATTGGATTTATTTTACTATAAAACCAGGTAGAGATCCGAGATTGAAATGAAATATCATCTATTAAATTTTTACCACAAACTTTAGAAAAACTTCAGTATTAAACGAGGCAAAAGCAATCCAACTCCAATAAATGACCACATTTATCGGAATGAAATAAATTTTTAACAGGCGAGAATTTATAAAATGTTTTAGTTTCAGAATATCTATAAAAACTTCGCAATAAAGAAGAACCTGTAATGATAAAACGTTTAATTGCTGTCTGCTTGATTTATTACGTAGAATATTATAATTAAAACTGAATTTAATTAACTGAATTGAAATCTTTCAATTAATAAGAGTTTATATTGTTAATGATTGTTTGATTGATTGATTGAAACTACTTTGAAAGTTTATGAAACTATATCTACTGAATAATATCCTCTAAATTGTAGTTAAAAAAAACGTTTGTAAGACCAAGAAACCGTATGAAATATCAAGAAATGTGATAACAAAGTCCTAAAAATATTTCAGATTTGGCATTTTAACATAAAGCTTTATATTATGCGGGTGAGTGCATTTTCCACTTAAGCTGCCTTGTCCACTGTAGCGGAGCAAGGTGGTGAGCGAGTAAAAATCCATGAAAAGTATTGCATTATAATATAATAGAACCGAAGGTTTAATGTAATGCTGCTGGTATATTTTTACACAGCATACCTTTTACCCCCCTCTTTCTACTTCGGTGGAGTGGCAGCTTGCTTGAAAGTAATTTCTTGCAAGAACCCACAGCAAGATTAAGGTCACTTCTTCTTAAGGTTCCCTGAATTTATCAGTACATTCAGGAGGATTAAACGTAATCACCACGTCTGCCTATTTAGTCCTAATTGAAAATTGAGTTACAAACATACTTCGACTCGGGAATATACTAACTGACTAATAATCCAACAAAGGAACAATCAATTTCGAACTTAGTTTACTATCCAGACATGCCGAGTTAACTATCGTTTGGTATTTCAGAACGTCAATCGAACTGTTCCGAATATTGTTCAGCCACTCTTAGTTAGAGTAGTCTGCATGTTCCAAACTGCATCAATATGAATTTTGCGAACAAGTACATACTCCTTTAGTTTACCCTCAGTAGAGCTCAAAGTGTGCAACCGATGCTTAAATGAAGATGTCTTAAGAATTGAAACTAGATGGAATTTATTAATGTAAAATTAATAGGGTTGTAGAATCATTTGAATACAATATCGCAGAGTTGAATGCCGGGTGCTCACACTCGGCAAAGCGACAATTTGACAAAAGACAATTTGAGTATGTATTCAACAGACATCAAGTAAATCGCTACGCCACAGTCGCATCTTGACATAAGCATCTGAGTATATTTTAAGCTGCAATGAGGGAAAATAGCGTTTATATGCACGAACTGCTGCAGCCGTCAAGTGCAGTAGCAGCACATTACCACAAAATAAATACGAGTTCGTACACATAAGGCCAACGACGAACTATGCTCTAAAACTTCGATTTCAATTGCCAGTGGAGATTTACTAAAAAATACGTGTAATGTATGTGTGCGTCCGGTAACACTTCGTCGTTGGTCTTTGGTTGTATTTGCTTTATGGCAAAGCTGCATTAACTGCAGCCAACAAAAGTTGCCTCTACCGCAGCACAAAAAAGAACAAATTGAGTTCGTGTATATTAACTCTTACATTTTATTTAAATTCTTACCTTAAAATTGCTTAGATACTCTTGCTGCCTGGTGATGTCCGTGGCCAGGATGAGCGAGCTGATCTGGTGTTCCAACTGCGAGCGTTTCTCCTTCATCTGATCCAAGAGTCCACTTTCAATGATGCAGCTGATGGCTGACCGCCAGTGATGGTTCTCCAACACTGATGTGTTCTGTGACAAAAATAAGGAGTAAGTTTTGAGGAAATATTTATATAGTAATTAAAGAGAGTTGAATAGCAAATTAATCTGTATTGGACTTAGATTATTGATTGTTGTTTATAGTTCATACATAAATAGGCATAATAAGGCATATAGTCGACTAGCAGCGCCCCGCGATATAACCAGCATTGTGCCGCATACCCATAGGAATTACGAGATGACAAAAGTCTCATAAACCTTTCTTTTAAATGTAGCCACATTTAAGAGAACAAAAAAGAACAACTTTTTGTATTGGATAGCCATCCAATGCAAAACGTATTAACCAGTTAGTTCCAGAGATTAGCCCGCCCAAACAAACAAACAACAAACGATCTCTGCTTCTATCTCGATTGTAGCGAGTAGTCTTATTTAGGGCTCCCACACAAAACTGCGAATTCGCATCGCATCGTAAAAATCTGCGAATTCGCACGACGCATCGTAAGAATTTCCGATCTGCTTCGCATCGCACATTCCTGTCATATTACGTCATCCTTGGTGACACCATTTCAGGAAATTACAGGACAGGAATTGGACTTTTGAAAAAAAATTTTTTTGTGATAAATGGAAAGATTATATATTAGTTTTATAACAAAACTATTTTTATTTTATTTTTTTTCGCAATAATTCAAAAGTTATTTCAAAATAAAAAATAATTTTTGAATCCAGTACCGAAGACACGCCGACAGCTCCCGAACAAACCCGAGCGCGTGTGACGTCATAATGTTAGTTTTCACTCCGCCGTTTCAGCCGTAAACGCTGAACTGTTATTAAATAGCTATAACATTATGACGCCACAACTATGGTGACCAATCATGGCGCGTTTATAGTCACGTGATTTTTATTTAAATTTTATCAATTTTTAATTGTTTATAATTAATTGAAAAACATTTTTTAAAAGTTTTTTGCATTAAATATCAATCTATTGAACAATAACAGCAGTGCAATAATCTTTTTGCGATCCATCTTACGCTTCCTAAAAACACGTCCAGTACGGCCTACACTTGAAGGAATGGTCACCCTACCAAACGGTTCGCCGCACTAAATCGCATCGTAGAAATTCGCATCGCAAGTTTCTACGATGCGAATTCGCATCGCATCGCATCGCAGTTTTGTGTGGGAGCTCTTACTCTATAGATACTTCTATTCTAATCAGCATTGCGAAATTATCGACCGTCATGTGTTTGGCGAATCTCAGTAATAATTCCAGAGATAAAACAAGATACTTCACAACACCCCAAAGCCGGAAGATTTCATCATATTTAAAAAAAGCTCTTTCATTTGTTTACCTTCGTTTGATACAAAGTCATGTACCGAGGAATTTAATAAAGACAGTGCTTTCGCAAATAATAAGAAATTTAAAATGATCAATTGAGAATACTCGAGATTTCTGTTCACTGTTGTATTATGAGACGATTGTTTAAATCGGGGATCAACTTGCCCTCGTCGACTTTCCAAAGCGTTTATATCCGATTTAATCCGAATGTTATATTGCTCTAATATTATGGGGTCATTCTTGACTTTAGTTCTTTCTGTATTTCACCTGTTTGTGGATTGCGCACACGGAAGAGCGACTTACACTTCTCTATTTCGTGGTTGCGCATAATTAATCTGGGTGTAGTAGCGTGCTTTAGGCTAATAAAGCTATGAAACTAATACAAATTATAGGAGGTTAGGCAGTGGACGCTTGTACAGGGAGATTTTGAACTAGAGTCCTGACATCCGGGAGTATGCTTTTATACCTATCTTTAACTCAATATTATTGACAAAATTTAAAACATTCAATCAAGGCAAATTTATATATAAAACAATATTAGTTTTTTGGAACAATTGATAACGCCTAGTAACTACTAACACAAAATACTTCATGTTTTATTATAAATATAGGTATTAAGAGTATACCTAAAGTTGTTAAACTTCACAAATTTTCAAAACACATCAGCTAATGAAGTTATCGGTCCATTATATAAACAGTTTGAGTATTTTTTCAGTGCCATTTCATAATTCGAGCGGCGTCAGAGTTACACAATTTCTTACGTTTTTACAAGTTTCGAGTCAAAGGCGTAAGTACATGTAACGTTGAAAGAGATAACATTTCGAATACATAAGTGTTAATTTGTTTTAATTCAGTGCTCTTTAAAGCCGCGTTTTACTTAGTGTTTGGGGAAGACATTCAGTTTATAACCAAATTATACTTTAAGTAAACTTCTGGAGGCCTACAATAGAGTTATTTAATTAACCTAAATTATGTTTTTATTAGGAAAGCGTGGTGACTACGCCTAATCCTCCTCACTGTACTGATATTTTCGTTGACACGGGAGGCCTTTGCCCAACAGTGGGAGTTTTTCTGTTATCATTTCATTGTGTTGTGTCTCAATTGTGTCCCCTGGACAATACATGTTTAAAATAAAGTAGCAAATATCATTCATAACATCTAATTTCTTATTTAATAAATAATTCACTCTCAGACGGTGACTGACATATCTCTATAACAAATTCCCAAGTCTCAATACGAACGTTCAGGTCACTCCATAAATAAGCAAGTAATAGTGTATCATATCCAATAAATATACTTCAAGAAATTAATAAGACGCAATGAAATTCTCTCGCTGCCTTCTATTGAAACTTTACAAAGAAGGTTCTATATCAAAGACTGCAATATGTTACTAAAATTGATCATAGGTTTATTACATCACGGGGAAGCAATAAAAATACGTGACTAATACGACACGTATTTAATAAATATGAGTTATAAAATGCGGCGTAGTACTTAAATCACTTTATACATTTTGTAGAAGCTAGTTAGGCATGTATATTGAAAGATATAGTTAAGGCATGAAGAATATTTTAGAAACAAGCAAAAACAGAATTATACCTTTTCAAAAACAGTTTTTTCCCCCAAATTAAAGTGTCCAAGAAATCCAGGATTTCGAACACACCATGTACCACCCCGACATTGGAACATGGGTGAAATTTGATCTAAATGTCTCAATTTAATTTAAGGCGAGGATATGTGGCTCTCGGGCAGATCTGAGGTGGTGAGGTGCGGGGCAATCAGCGGGGCGCTGCCCGCGCGCCCCGCTACAAAACATCGCACAAAGCGCGCTGAATAAATTAAAATTACCGTTGAAACTTTTTTATTATACCCTTCGATCAACAATGCACAACTAGATGTCGGGTCGGCGCAAAAAATACGTCTCGGTGAATAACGCCTCATTTGAAAAGTGAGGCGTTATTCTCACTTATGTTATTACTTATGTTAGACTAAATTATGATTCAAGTTTGCATTCATTCTCAACAAGCTGGATTTTTGTGCAGACCTTGAATACGTCATTACAAATGATATGTCAAAAGTCCCTATCGATCCTAGTCCATCGAAAAGTTACATTTGGGGTTGCGTTTTTTAGAGGACGCAATTTTTTTTTTATGTGTAGGGAGGGTCAGTGTAAAGCTAAAAACAAGTTTGTGGGGTCGCCACCCTTGTCCCACGGCCGCCATCTTGAAAATAGGGGTTGAAATGGTTTTTACGATATATCTCTTAAACTATTAATTTTTTTTTAAAACATTTTTAACAGTTTTGTTGCAAATTAAATTCTCTACAACTTTGGTCCAGTAAATTTTTGTTGTAGAACTATAAATAAAAAAGTTATAAGTGAAAATGTTCAGAAATTCGAAAAGTAAAAATAAAAGACATAAGGGACATTACAGCTGCTGCTGATCCTAATACCGATCTATCGAAGGTCGTAGTTCGATTAGGTGGGTTCCATTTGCTCATAATATGTCGTTCATAGGTGCGATTGGATATATCATGTCTGGTTGTGGACTCGAGGATATCTTCAAATTAATTTATGCTGAGAACTGTGTACAGCACATAATGTCATGCTTATGGTAGGGCTGTAGCTGCCAGCCAATAGATATTTGAGTTTTGTGATAAATACAAGAAACAATAAGAGAGTGTAGTTATCTTGTCTCCCTCCAACATCTGCTTCTGCTTATCAACACTTATTTCGTGTGTTCTACCAAGTGCAAGTGTGGCTAGGCAATGATCTAAATCCTGAAGATTGGGGCTGGAAACTGATGAATAATAGTTTGGAGCCAATACAGACTTTACTGTCACCTGCTCCAAAAAATTACTCAATACAATTTTTTGTAATTGCAAAAAAGTAGTTAATTTTAATTAAATTTACATTTTTTTTAAATCATCATAAAAATAGTGTCCCATTACATTACTGGGGAAACCACGTTAAAAAAAAGCGCCGTGTACACTACTTCAGAGGTGGGGCGGAAATGTGTGCATATTATATAGTCGAAAATACGACTTTCCTGCGGTCTAAAGTCACGATATCTCGAAAGCGATGCTTTGTAGAAGAAAAGTGTTCAGATCTTTTTTGTAGACAATTTTACGATCTACAAACTTTGTTTGAACCATTTTTCGGTAGCTCTCATTGTTTCAGAGATATACGCAAAAAACACAAATTTGTGACCTTTGACCTCGAATTAAAAACAACGCACAAGCGGGATCGATAGGGACTTTTGACATATCATTTGTAATGACGTATTCAAGGTCTGCACAAAAATCTAGCTTGTTGGGAATTAATGCAAACTGGAATGTCTATTTTAACTGGAGTATTTCCTAGTAGTATGTGTAGTATGTAGGTACATTCAATTAGGCAATATGAAGTGTAGGTATTTTTATGACTTACTCGTTTTGTGCATGAGTTGGTTGCACGGGAACAAGTTCAGTTAGTGTTATTGGTATATTATCTGACTGTTTATTCTGACACCTAAAAAAATAAACAGGCTACTAATTTACTCTTTGAAACTTTACTCTTTGACCAGCTTTGACTATTTATTTTACTTTGAGCTTTGACTATATTTATTAATTTTACATACTTACCTAAACATACCAGCATGTCTTTTTACCTTCCTTTTCCGCTTCCTTGTGCAACAGTTTCTGATTTTATTGATACTTTATTTTACCATGATGTAAACAATAGTCGATTTTATAGATGTGAACTCACGAAGCAGAGCGTCCGGTTCACAACCGTACACTACGAGCTACGCTCGTCGACTGAAGCTAGTAAACAATCTGATGCGATGCCTGCGTTCCATAAAATAAGGTTGAGATTTGTGAAGCAAGACTCAAGTGCGTGAAACATGGCGGGCGAATATTTCGTTTTATTTGAATTCTTTTGCGTTTTTATAGAAATTGGCGGGTCTAATGAAAAATGTAACTGATTTAGAATCTAAGTGAGTATTAGGAAATTGATATTCCAAAAAAAAAACGATGAATATCGCTTCAAATAACGAGATCTAGGACGAGAAAAAAATATTTTTACATAATCTTGTGCATCTTATTTCTACATTATTATAATGAATTTTAAAATTCTACTCGATTTAGTATTTTATTGAGGATATATTCTTTTAATTGGTATTTTTATTTTTTTGATAGAATCTATAGAAGTGTTAATATTTGATCGTCAAAGTAGCGACTGTGCGCGTTATTTTCACATATCCTCGCCTTAAGACCCAGGACAGGAATGATTAAACTAGATTGTAATCAGAAACTGAAATTGAAACAGACAGGAAATTTAGCACAATCGGTAATTGCACTTCAGTTGCAACCCCTTCAAATTGCAAGGCGCAAAGCTTTTGAAGAACATGTTGTAATTTAACCAATTAAGTAAAGATAAATCTTAACACCTCATTAGTGTAAACATTACTATCTTAACAAAATTAGTTAAGTGCGATTTCATTAAATAGTCATTTGAGTTAAGTAAATACAATATTAAGCGTTAAAAGAAATAATTTTATTCGTCACTAGCTGTGCCCCGCGGTTTCACCCGCAGCGCCCCCGTTCCCGTGGGAATTTTGAGATTTTTATTCCTTATTTTTCTTATATAAAACCCTTGTCCTGACAATAAGGAACACATTAAAAAAAGAATCATCCAATTTGGTGCAGTCGTTCTGAAGTTATGCGCTTACCAACACATTTTGCGATTCATTTTTATATTATAGATTTCTACATCGACCTTTGTGGGCTTAGAAAGTTGAGTAACGTAGGATTCGATTTGACCGCTACCGTGCTTCAGGGGGCACGTTAAACTGGCGATTCCGTTTATGTCAATCGAAACAACGTGTCAGATGCTTTTAGGCGGTCTAATAACTCCGACACTAGGTTGGACACAACCCTACTAAAAGTTTAACTTATTTTCTTTGATTTGTTCTTCGCAAATGTACTTAGAACCTTGAAGAAGACAAGCTGTACATGTTTTGATGAAAAGGATTAATCAATAATATATTTATTTTGGGTACTTATACTTTTCTATAATTTGAACAAACGTTTATGCAATACAGCTCAATCGGTTATCAAATAGTTAATAATAGTTTGCAAGAAGTCCTAAACTAATTCATATACTCGTACGTTACCAAAGAAATAAAAGCTCTACTACAATCAATTACTAAAAAGTAATATCAATGGTATTTGTTTATACCAAATTTGGAGAAAATATATCATTAACACAATCAATAAAGCGATGATAAAAAACCGGGGTAAGTTCACAATACATCGCTGGTGTGCACAAATCGTTCACCTATAGGTCACACATCGCGTGATGTAAACAATTAAATAACAAAGCTGCGTTTGATTCAAACATGTGGTCGAGCGGCTAATAGTTTGATCATCAATCATTCCCACTACGATTGTCCTTTTCGATAACGTTCTATAGTGTATTGACCTTTCATATCTACACGACAGAACTTATAAGAGCCCTATCACATTGGCAGACCAGTTGGCAACGCAATGTCGCGCCGCTAATAAAGATTGGTTACACAACCAACTTTTTGCTGACAACCGATTGAAGCGTTAGTTGCGCAAATATTCTAATTAGTCAAAATCCTAAAAAAAATCAACGACGCACTCGTATTTATTGTGACCAAATTATAAACGTGCATTTTATGTGAGCAAAATAAAAAAGTCTTGTTTTGAGCAGGAAGTGGCAAAACATTTACATATAAACATTATTATGCAAGCTCATATCTTAATTCCAAAGCTGGAAAACGCAGGCAACTGTTCCTACGAACTGTGTCTAAATTGGATTGCTGTTCTTAGTTACCCAACTGACGTCCCATCATCTTAACGTATAATTTAGTTATGTTTAAGCAGTTAACTACGAAGCTGCACTACACCGCAGTATTGTTGTCCATTATGTTGGTAAATGGATGTTGTTAAATTCAAAGCCAACAAATTTGTATTTACATACAAACATGGATTTAGAATCGCACAGCACATTTGTATTAAGTTGAGAGTTAGAAAGCAAACATAATAGATATGCTAACTAGTTACTTTAGTACAAAAACTTGTAAGCAAATAGCGTGGTTGAACATACCTCAACTGTGTAACAATAGACCTAATCAATAGTGAATTGCATTTAGTGTATATGTATTTATATACCTATACAATTTACACCTCTTAACACAAATAGCTTGAACGAACTCAAAGAGAATTAATAAATACATTAAATTGGGCGAGTATGCCACAAAGGCCCATGGTTATTGTATAGTACACAACTACACCTATACACGCTAGTTCAATCGTAATGTCAATTGATGTTATTAACTAACAATAGCGTCTTTGTGCACATGCAGATGGTAGGAAATTTAGATGCGAAGACTCAGTCGAATAGGTAACACATTGAAATTTCAATCAGCTTAGAAAAGAGCTTGATAGAGCTTCTTTTAAAGTAAAATCATTAAGGACGGTTCAGATATTTGGCTTTCAAGGTAAAATTTAGTATTAAAACGAGAAATTCCTAGAATATGTGATGTAAGCACAAAAATTAAATAAAAAACATTAATTAAATTAATTAATACGTTAAAATATCTAACGCGATACAGACCCGTTTCATTTAGTATAATGATTTTAACCACTGTCCCTATCTACTTGGCATTTTGATAGAGATAGACTAGTCTTCGGGAAGGAGCATAGGCGCCTTAAAATTATCATCCCTAAATTCCGACGAAAATTGAAGATACCTCACCGAACATCATAGCCTAGATAGTTACAATGTCGAATTAATTGAACTGACGGCCAATCCAATTAAAGGAAAATTTACTTACATATAAGCAAACGCTAGATTCAACGTAGTTATTAAATATTGCACTAGAAATGCATCAGACAATAGGGCCAATCAAGCTCAGTGCAGAGCTAATTAACCATGTCCCCTTAGTCCATGTTGGCTTGTACGACTCTCGATAAAATCTTGTTGGCAAAATGTAAAAATAAAAATATCTGTTAGTATGAAGTATCGAGTACCTACACTACTCATTTTTTGCAGCTAGAAATGAATCCAGAATAATTTGATTTGAGAATAAAAGTACTTTTTTAAATGATGTTTTTCTATATCCTGTCCTATACGCGAAGCGTAAAAATTACAACATATATGTATATATGTAGCTTAACAAAAGCTTTCCTTATTAATACTGGTTTAAGCGAACACTACTTTTTAACCGACTTGAAAAAAGGAGAAGGCTTTTCCATTCGACCGTCTATATGCTTTTTTTCAAACGAAACAACATTTACGGTGACACTTCACTTTTAAGCGATAAAACTCACTATTTTCTGTGACCACGGTTCCTGTTAAGTAGCCGAAACGTCAGATAACAATTGTAAAATAAAAGCGAAGTGTATTCGTCGTAAGTTTTTTATTCAAAATAAGCTTTCATTAACTTAATGTGTACTTAAACTTAATTTACTAAGTGAAACCTCCTTAATTAAGCCTAAAATAAATCTATACATATATAAATAAAATTGGAATTTCTGTTTGTAATCTTCTATAATATAAAAATGAATCGCAAAATGTGTTGGTAAGCGCATAACTTCAGAACGACAGCACCAAATTGGATGATTCTTTTTTAATGTGTTCCTTATTGTCAGGACAAGGATTTTATATAAGAAAAATAAGGAATAAAAATCTCAAAATTCCCACGGGAACGGGGGCACTGCGGGTGAAACCGCGGGGCACAGCTAGTATAAAAATATATACGTTACCAAAATAACATTATCTTTCAATTTTTGACTGTCTGCAGGTAGCTGATGTAATACGGAGTTACATATACTTTTTTGTTAAATTCCACGCGGACGAATTCTGCAACCAACCACTTGTGGCTTCCACGATTAATATTTGCGTACAAATTATTCCTTTCACTATCCTATATTAACTAAATGAAATATTATTTACTAAAAACGGCTGCAATAGAAAACCAATATCGGATTATTGTTTTGAAAATTGAAATATATTTCGGGGTATAACTGCTAGTTGTTGCCCGTGGTTTCTCCCGCACTCCCGACGGATGGAGTTAGAATGCAATTTGCAATATGATATCACTATTTTCTCAGATTGCTGGGGTCACACCAGAAATATATCTTCAGGTCAAAATAGATACAAACATACATACACAGATATGTTCTTTCAGTGAGTTGGATGCCTTATAGTGGGTCACTTGACTTTGGTAGAGTGGCGTCCATATATTATTTATTTATTTTATAATCTTATATATAAAATTCTCGTGTCACAGTGTTCGTTCGCGTACTCCTCCGAAACGGCTCGACCGATTCTCATGAAATTTTGTGAGCATATTGAGTAGGTCTGAGAATCGGCCAACATCTATTTTTCATCCCGAAATTCCCGCGGGAACGGGTACCGTGGTTGAACTCCTCTGAAACGGCTCGACCGATTCTCATGAAATTTTGTGTGCATATCGGGTAGGTCTGAGAATCGGACAAAATCTATTTTTCATCCCGAGATTCCCGCGGGAACGGGTACAACGCGGGTGAAACCGCGGGGCGCAGCTAGTACATATTATATTATTCATAATATAAGTATAGATGCGAACACGTTACGATAAGGATTTGTATGAGATGAATACATCTAAGGTAAAGTAACAGTACAAGAGGAATAAATAATATTTTTATCATAGAAACCTACTTCACTATCGAACCGTGTATTGCATACCTGTTGCCCGCAATGCATTCGATAGCGGATTTGTTTCCGCAACGTGTTTGGATTCCATTCATATCATATCGGGATACCACTCGCGAATATTGCGACGGTCTTTTTATTTTTTGTTTAAATTTCCGGTTTGTGTATTGAGCTGTATCCAATATCGCTATGAAGGATTTGTATGTTTTAGATATATCGAAATTGTTATTTTATAAATTGAACGATGTCGGGAAAAAAATGGGATTTTGAAGTTTCGTTTCAAAGCTTTTAATTTATTTAGACTTGTATATGTATAATATGTAGTACATAGTATTATTTAATACCAAATCATCTGATACCAGGGTTGGCCATTAACCTACTAACGAACTTATTTTATGAACTATCAATTAACTGGTAAACACAGTGATTATGTCTAAATTATTAATCATCTAAATTATTGAACTGATAATGATATCTTAACTCTTGTACATATAAACATTTAAATAAACACACAAAGTATCGTTGCTAGCCAACAATATATTTTAGTTTTACACCTCTTGAACCGTTTCAGATCGCGTAGCAGATGGCTGGAACATAATACACAATAGATGAAGCAAGCGACAACAATAACGACACCTTACCTACAATAGACGCTGCCTTATAGTTATCAGCCGGTATTGTATCGTATTGAATAATTTCGATGGTTACGATAAATATAGTTGATAATGTCTGTCCGAAACTTTTTTTTTTTAATTTATTTATTTATGGTCGCTTAAACAACTTGGTCATCAGCGACCGACAACCAACATAGCATTGAGTTATATGAACTAACGTATGATTAAATGAGATGATATAAGTTAATGAGTTTAAGAAAATTAACAGTTATATTTGTATTGCTCAGACAGTCCTTAAGATTGTCAGGCAATCCAATATGACGTCTTTCTGCATTATAAAATTGACATTCTACTAACAAATGTTTGATATTTAAAAAACAATCACATCTAAAACATTTATTTTGAACATTTTTTGTAATGAGGTGGACATGAGTACATTTGTATGACCAATTCTTAACCTATTTAAAACTACTTCATCTCTTCTAGTATTTGGATGCAAACAACTGTTTTCAAACACTGATTTCCTAATTGTAAATAATGCACTATTATTATCTTTTACCCAATAAATGTTCCAAAGTTTTTTTACGTTAAGAATATGTCCGAAACTTTGGTTACGGGCGAAACTTAAATATGTAGTAGAAAAGATAGTGTGCGGTACAATATTTTCATCCGGAAATCGTTCTTTAACGAATACTCGTATATTGAAGTCATAATTTGGACATAAGTACCTATATTAGTATAATATCTACAATTATGTATCAATATAATCAAATAACAGTTTAACAAAGATAAGGCCGCCTATATATTGAACTAGATAACATTAAAAGCTAATGCAACGCAAAGCAGAAAAAAAATTAGGTTATATGAAATGTAAACGAAAACATTGGAAATCTATTTGAGGAAAAATGATTTCCCTATTCAAGTAATATCGACAATTTGACGTCCTATTATGCTTCAACCAAGTTTATTTGTGAACCATAAAATCTATAAACGGTGCATTCAATAATGGCCGCCACTTGACCGTCAACAAGAACATGCCCAGTTCAAACACGGCCGTCAACCAACTTTTGATCGATACTTAGGTCTAAATTTAGCAAATTACGCACCCAATAAACCGTAATTATAGGAACAGGTAATATGCGATAACGATCAACTCCTACTAATATTATAAATGCAAAAGTTTGTGGGGATAGATGTATGGATGTATGTTTGTTACACTTTCACGTAAAAACTACTGAACGGATTTGGATGAAACTTTACAGTTAGACAGGTAATACATCAGAATAACACATTGGATTGGATACATGTTATCTCGAAATTCCCGCGGAGACGGGTACAAACACTCTAAATTGAACCATACTTACACCTTATACATACTATGAAACGGTGTGATGATTTTCTTTAAGTAGTAAGTAGTAAAGTATGTAATTTCCCAACTCCCACAGCTGGGCCTCTCATCTCACTAAAGGTATTGGTACAATTGGCAGTGAATTGCAAGTGAGTACTTACTTAAGCGTAGTCATAGTTAAATATGCGAGTTTACTAGCTACTGACCACCAATTTCAATGTTAGAAAAACCGGCCAAATGCGAGTCGGACTCGCGCACGGAGGGTTCCGTACTTTAATAAACGGAAAAAAATCACGTTTGTTGTATGGGAGCCCCCTTGAATATTTGTTTCATTTTATTTTTAGTATTTGTTGTTATAGCGGCAATAGAAATAAATCATCTGTGAAAATTTCAACGGTCTAGCTATCACCGTTCTTGAGATACAGCCTGGTGACATACGGACGGACGGACAGCGAAGTCTCAGTAATAGGGTCCCGTTTTTACCCTTTAGGTACGGAACCCTAAAAAACGATGGGTCGATTTTTTCAATCGGTTGTATACTGGATACCGTGACATACTTTCGTCAAAATGGTTAACGAATTTACCGTTGTAAAATGTCTGTCTGACAAAATGTTGTTTCATAACTTTATTGACAGTATATTAAAGTTATTCGCTCAACCAGTAGAAAGCCTCGCTTTTTCATTTTCTTATGTCTGTTTAGATTGACATTTTGTGTTAACGATTACTGGTGCGTGAACATAAGCTGAAGCAACCCGCACTCAGTACATGATTTTGAATTGATCTGCGTTTACGTAAAAAAAACGCGTCAAAATCCGTTGCGTAGTTGAAAAGATCTAAGCATACATAGGGACAGACAGCGGAAAGCGACTTTGTTTTATACTATGTAGTGATATTTAGCTGAAGTTTCGGCCCCAGATGACAGGTGTAACGAGGTGTTATTGTATTCAAAGTGAGTAGTGTTCGCATAAACCTAACCAGTAACACTACTGATTCCGTTGATAGCGAATTTGGCGATGAGCATCTCACGTAATATACGAGTATATGCGACTTAACCTTGTAATCACAATACAAACACATTAACCTAACGGTTAATGTGTAACGTGTAAATTTGGTAACCCAAATAAATGTCTCAATCATATTTTATTAATTTACAATGCACCTTAATGAATATCCAAAGAAGTAATTATTATATTTACGAATCGAACTCTTGGCAAGGTGTAAAGTATAAATTTATCTGCATTACTCAGTAATGTGTACAAATGTAATGATTGTGTTTGTGAGTGGGTTTTGTTTGTACCTAATCTATACTAATATCAATATAATCATATAACAAATCTTTGTTTGTTGTTTTAAAGTTTGTTTGTACGCGCTAATCTCATAAACTACAAATCCTATTTAAATAAATATTTTGTTAAGATAGCATTCAACGAGAAGGTTATAGGCAATTTTTCTAAATTACTAAATATGTCCTCCTAATGTACTGATATCTTCAGTGAGATGAGAGGCCTTTGCCCAGCAATGGGACATTACAGGCTTATACTTTACTTTTTTAATTTACTAAATGTGTGTGTTATTAGTGTGATGAAAGATCTTTGCCCATGTTTGTGACATTACAGACAAATAAAAGTAATACGTGTTCGCTGCCACAATAATTAAACGGTGATATAGATGACTCTCTCCCAATGAAAACAGACCGAACCCGATAAACAAGCCACTCTAAATCCACGCCAACAAATACTCGAAAAGCTATTTAAGGATATCATTTCGTACGTGTTATATCCATTCCAGGCGTTGAGTATTACGAATCAAGATTAAAAGGTCTTCATACATTTGCACACGTAAAGATATCAAGACCAGCAAATATTCCACTATCTAAGTAAGTAAGTAAACAATTAAGTATGACACACATATGTCAATAAATCAGTAGTTTACCTCCGTATCGGAGGTCTTCTCGCGGTCTAAAAACTTCGACACCATGGTTGCCCACTAAACTCTAACTTAATTTATCTAACTCAGTTTAGTTAATCAAGTTTGACAAATAAGAGTATCAGCCGCGGAGTATACGGTTATGTAACCAATCATATGAAGGGTAGGGATGAATGTGTTATAAGTGTAACCATATTTAGAAGCGATCGTCTTCAACTCGGCGGCGCAATTTAAGGGTTGGACTAGTTGTCAAGGCCTTATCGACGTATCGACGGTCTGCATGTGAATATATTTAGACTAGCAGCGCCCCGGATTAACCGATTGTGCCCGTTTCCGAGGGAGTTTCAGTATGATTTGCTTATAGCCTTCACGTTGAATGTGGCTGTCCATTACAAAAAGAATTTTTCAAATCGGACCAGTAGTTCCTGAGATTAGCGCGTTCAAACAAACAAACTGCAGCTTTATATTTATTAAGTATACATTTTAACACTCGGCTTTAATCGCACTTTATGGATGAAGCTAGAAACAGGTCAGAAGACACTATCGTTATTTTCTCAGAGTTGGTGGAGTCTGGCTCATATTTTTTAAAGGTTTTAGAAATAATAGTTATTTCTAGTTATTTAAATTCTATTAGGTAATTCGTCCATGATATTAGTGGATACAGATACATTCGAAAGATTAAATAAGCCTTCCCAAGGCATCGCCGCGTCCAACTTCCGCACTCAGAGACGTCCATTCTTCTTCTTCTTCTTCTTCTTCTTCATCGAGTGGATGGTCAACCTGACCAATCCTGGTGTCAGAGTTATTGAGCCGCCAAAGGCCTCTGACATGGCTCAAGTAACGACTACTATCCGTAGAAAGTAACCGGGACCGACGGCTTAACGTGCCCTCCGACACACGGAATCATCTTACTTTTCGAGCAATCAGGTGATTTAGCCTGCAATGCCCTAACCAAACTGAGGAAAGTCTCACAAAGAGATTTTTGTGAGATATCCCCACCGGGAATCGAACCCGGAACCTCCATGTCGTGAGCCGGACGCTCAAACCACAAGACCACGGAGGCTGTTTAAATCGTCGTAGAGACGTCCATTAAATCGATACGTAAGTAATAAACTTAATTTTTCATGTATTACATCACTCATTAAATCTCTACTAACGAAGCATCTGACGTCTCTGAGTACGGGCGAAAATCTTAATCATAATCTTAATAGCTAAATCACTGAACTTGCAGTCTGAAGGGTTGAATAAGCAAGTCAAGACATGCCTAGAGTGTAGAACATTTGACACATTTAACGGATCTGAGTACGGGCGAAAGTCTTCATCATTGGCTAAATTACTGAACTTGCAGTCTGAAGGGTTGAATGAGCAAATCAGCACATGCCTGGAGTCAGAGCTCCGCAGTCCACGAAAGTTTCAATATGAAATAGCAGATGTAACCTGAACAATATGCGGTAGAAATCAATCGGAAACAAATTTACAAGTCGGAATATTGCAGAACCATGACATAGATTCTCTTTTAAATTGGTTCCGAAATAACCTATCCGATATTGATTAAAAAACGTTAAATTTATTTCTGTGCATACAGATACAATATTTCAACTTCATTTTGCTTATATTATATTAGATATGATTCGCTTTTAAAGTTTATGTAGTTAAAGGCGTTAATTTTTTTCCAAAGTAACTCAGGATTGTCCGCGTTCCCTGTTCAATAAACACGACTAAAGTATAATGAAGTGGTGTGGATATTACATACTGAGGTAGACGGTTATAGTAGGCTTTATTATCCGCAAGACTAAGACAGTTTCGGACGTCAGATTAAGGAATTATAAAACCCACTTTTAAGAGCTGCATATTCGATAAATAAGAGGTGATAGGTACTGATGCTGAGTAATGCGGCAGAACGCACACATACAACTCCTATCCTAACTAACAGGTTACTTAAAAGACTAAAATGTGAGGTTTTCACGGTCTAACTTCGTAAAGCTACAGACAACTTTGCCTACTAAGATTACTATACATATTTGCTACGTTGACAGATCAATTTGACGGCAATGAAGTTCATTTTTGTGTGGGCAAGTTTCGTATGAGGTAAATGTATGAAAGGTATGAAAGAGGACGATTTGAAGATGTGTAGTTAACGTGAGGTTATGTCGCTTCTAGACATTTGATAGGAACTAGCCGGAATGATTCGGTTTTATAGAGCGTGCTCTATCTCACGATACTTCATCTAAGAAGAAGAAGACTTATGTATTTTTTTATACATTTAATAAAGCGACTTACTGGACTTTTCGCCACGGCCTTGCGATTTTTTGTTCAACCTATTTCTAAATAACACATTGATTTTCTCTCTTACAGTGAATGATGAATTTCACGGTGGAAACTAATTCTTAATATTCGACAGAAGGAATCCACAGTCATCCTTTATATATAAAACAGTAATAGAAATTATATTGCTCAGCTTACCCTGTAAAGTGTAGCCAGATGGTTGGATGTAGCGATCAGAAACGGCTGATTGACTCCAGGATGATCCATATCGTGGGCGATAGCTGCCAGGAGCGAGGCCATCACCTCCAGAGGCTCCATGTTGTCACGGATCTAGGACAGACAAACATATTGAAAAACATCAGTCTATTGGAATGTTACTCATTCTGAGCAAACTACTTTCAGGTTTGCTCAGAATGTTAGAACAAACAAATTGTCCTACCGATATCTTCGGTGAGGTGAGAACCCTTTGCCCAGCAGTTAGACGGCAATAGCAGCAGTTTTTTTTTTAAATAATCCAGAGGAAATGTTTTGCCTCATTCAACACTCAAAGCAGATAAACACTCAAGGCCGAATGTTGCTAACAACATAGTAAAGAATACAAAGTTACACACTGTACCATGTGCAATGTGCGTTCATACTTAAAAGAGAAACTAGCTGACCCGGCAAACTTTGTTTTGCCATATCAAAATTAAGTGGTGGACTACCCTTACAACATATAAGGGGGATGAAAAATTTATGTTGTCCGATTCTCAGACCTACTCGATATGCACACGAAATTTCATGAGAATCGGTCAAGCCGTTTCGAAGGAGTTTAACTACAAACACCGCGATACGAGAATTTTATATATTAGAAGATAAATACATGATAATAAAGCTTATTTTAGTGTGGAGAAATAAATATATTTAATTTATATATCTCTTATTTCCTACAAAATTATCAATTTGATAGCGAAAATTCACTCATGGTCCGAGAAACTCAGAAACAAATCTACGTAGCACTAGCAACAATTTAACGCAAAGCCCTCGTTAAGTATTTTACGAGTAAAGTTAGTTGCAATATGCCACAAACTAAACTCTATTAAATAGGATTAAAATGTCTCATATGCATCGTTTTTAAATGAGAAACCACAAACGAATCCAGCAAAATTAATATAAAATGTCTGAAACAAAATAAAACTCAATTTTCATGACATAAACTGTGACAAATATCATTTTCAGTTGCCTCAATTCTGTTTAAATTAACAAAAGGTATATAATTATGGAAACAACATTTGGCAGAAGTACAATATGTTATTTAAAACATAATAGAGTTTCCAAACATAACGACAAATAACTCATTTTGTATAACAAGCGTTGTTAACATATTTAGAATCTGGTTTTATTAGTAAATGAGAACCTAAGGATGTTTTCTTCTCATAATTTTAATATATCTGTTTACAAATCAAACGGTTTAACATCGTTAAGAAATATCTTCGGTGAGTTGAGAGGCCTTTGTCCACCAGTGGGACATTACAGGCTAATACTTTCACGTTTTAACTTTTGTTTTTACTGAATCATTTAAATACAGATAAACCGTTAATAAACTAAAACGACTGTCCCAAAATTCATTATAATATTGAATTATTATTTATTTATTTATTTAATAAAGCGAATTTATCAAAGCTACAGAATGCAGTGACTGGAAGGTAAAGTACGAGAGAACGAAAGAATACCCGCGGGCGTAATACCAGTTACTTAGCAGCGGTTGAAAACAAAGAAACATCGTTTCTCATCTATATTGCAATAAAAATGCATTCCTGCATTTATTTGTTGCAACTTCAGATATATTATACAAGACTAGAAATACTGGGGTTCGATCGCATCGTTATCGCGGGAATAGAACCATAAAATGATTTTGTATAGAACTTGGTACACATGGTAAAAGGTTCCTCCTTTCAAAAATAGAAGATGTAGCTAAAGAAAACAACTACAGCATCTGCTATTAATTGATACACACTTTATCATCAGAATATGTTATATATCATTTATTTACACTGCCAAAAAGACAATAACCACACAAATTCAAGCGTACTTAATAAATTGGACTACAAAACAAACGCGATATTCATTAGAGTTTCCAAACTACGCATTACTAAACAATATAACGGAACTAAACGCAATCCGATCGGCATTAAGCATAGAATCGGTAATACCGTTTAATTGTGAACGCGCCAGATAACAAAGGTATCGATATAATGAAACGCTCATTACACACCAATTAAATCGGATAATCTTAGTAATCCAAATTATCTTGTCTCTATGAAAAGGTAAATGTATGTTGATGTAGTAGGTATTCTTTGGAACTATGCATTAGATTGATGACATTTTTATTGGTATGGACTTCGGGATGGATATAAATTTAAAACATTCGTAAATCGATGTTAGAGATAAAACAAAAAGCGATTGTTGGATCCAAACTAAGATAAATCTGTATTATGGAATCTAACCAACTGAAAAGACTTTAGTTAAGATCTAGGCTATGTTCCTTAATCTATCTATATAAATAAAAATGAATTGCTGTTCGTTAGTCTGCTTAAAACTCGAGAACGGCTGAACCGATTTGGCTAATTTTGGTCTTGAAATATTCATGAAAGTCCAGGGATGGTTTAAACGGTAAGCATTGACTGAATAAATGCGGGTGAAACCGCAGGGTACAGCTAGTCCTAACTAATATTATAAATGCGTAAGTAGCTCTGTCACGCTTTCACGCCAAAACTCCTGGACCGATTTGAATGAAATTTGGTACACAGTTAGTCCAGAGCTTGAGAAAGGACAAAGGCTACTTTTAACCGCGAAATTCCCGCGGAAACGGGTGCAACGCGGGTGAAACCGCGGGGTGCGGCTAGTAATGAACAAATCAAGTATTGTGAATTATTTATTAAATCGCATAAACGTTCATTGTAACCGTAAAGACATCTAGTTAGAGCCAATGAGAGTACATTATGATCGAATGCGACGGGTTTACCGATCCTGAATCACTTGTACGGTGAATTCATTGGCCGTGTGTATGTAAGTGAATACGCACACCCACACGTACACATTTCTGTGAAGGAACCAACACTTCCGATACTAGAATAAACTTTAAGATATGAAAATAGAGCCGTATTGAGTCCCACCGGTCAATACTTTGGGCTCTTCAGCTTATTTAGTTAGAGTTTGGTTTTTTAAGTTTTTGTTAATTTGAACGCTTTTCTCAAAAAAATAATTATTCAAAGTAGTAGTTTCTGATATTAGCGCGTTCAAAAAAAGAAAACATCTAACTCTGCAGTTTAATTATATTAGTATAGAAGTATAGATGGTATTTAAGAAGACAAAAGCTTTGTCTAAGACAATGAGATCGTAGTGGTTCTCGTGATGCTTCACACCATGTAACGGCTGGACAGACGCGAAATAAGTTTCATATTTTACTTTCTTTTAACTAGTAGCACAACACGGCCCATATTACTGTAAAGTTTCATTCAAATCCGTACAGTACTTTTTGGGTGAAAGAGCAACAAACATCCTCACAATTTTTCGCATGAATAATAAGCAGAATAGGATACTGCGACAGCATCTTTAAATCCTCACCTTATTCTGCTGTAAGAAGCAATGCATCGCCTGCGTGACATCAGCTGCATGTATGGAGTTGTGGTATGGGTTGGTGCTGTGATACCCTTCCTCGATCAGGCTGAAAAGCTTCCAGACCTTAGCCACGTCCAGTTTGAAGTGGGATATGAGGCCGTACATTTGGAACAAATGCACGCAAAGAACTGGGAGACAGCGACCTGTGTGAAAGAGAAGAGGTTATGTGATGAACTGGCAAATCTAGACCTGACAAATATGTATGACTATAACGTCATATATTCCTGGTGGATTGCACAAGCATTCTTAATTGTATTTAGCGCCTAAACATGTTTAATAAACAAATGACGTCCGTTTTATATTGCATTCTATTTCATGCAATATAAAATACAATTTTGAATGCACAGCTTTATTTCTTAAACATATTTAGGTACTGAATACATTTATGAGTTCTTGTGCAAGCCGCCCTTAGGGTTTGAATAGGTTTTTACGCTTTTATATTTGTATGCTTTTCATGGGTACTATTTCAATCTATAGCTACACAATTAGTAAGAATTAGTTAAAATTTGTTAAAGTAAAAATGTAAAGATTGAAAAATTAACCCTTGTTAACACAAAAGATTTAACCTCAACAAAGCATGTAACAACAATGAAAACTTACAAAAACACACAATGTCTTTGTTTCTTTGTTAAACATCACGTAATCCTTTTTAAAGTAAATTAATCTGTTCAGTGCAGTTCATTTCATATTACCCTTGATATTACAAAGCTACACACTGACTACACTCATGAACTCTAAAATACATTTAAATTATTCCTTAGACCGTATAAAAAGTTCAGACCGAGCGCCGCGAACAAGGTAGCATAATTACGTCCTGTAACCCTATACAAGTATACATGTCACACGCAAGCATTCACATGAAATTACATTTCAATTAGGTTAGTTTGACTTAAGATTTCAATGACGCATAGTGCATGTTTACAACGCTGAATTTATTTGAGTGTTGACAGCACTCTGACTAGAATTTTCATTCGATTTATCAATTATTCATGAAAGTTGAAAACCCTTATTAGTGTCAGGGGGTAAAACGTCGGAGCGAAAAATGGCGTACAAACGTCATTATTGGGAACAATGATGAGGCGTAATATAACACGTGATCGACACTTATTTATATTATGTATCATTTTAAGGCAATGGGCACAATTCGGCGACATTTGTACAAAAAAAAAATTAACCAATTTTTTTTGTTCCGTTCCGTTTTGTGCGCGTCACCTATTTTCATATTGTTGTTATGGATCCCGCCGCTCCGCCCGTCGCTCCGCCCCGCTCGTCGCCAGTTTCGTGCCCGCAGCCTTACAAATATTTAACAGTCTCAAAATAATGTTACTTGGGTAATCTTTGATAAAAGAAACATGTTAAATACTTATATAGGATAGCTGCCGTCAACTCGTCGACGGCTGCAGTTGACTCGGTCAATGGCAACGTATTTATTGTTTGTAAGAGCTCTAACATCTAGGAATCGGATATCTAAGAAAAATACAAGATCTGATAGTCAGATGCACTTAAAAGTCTTCATGGCGATTTATCTAACTTTTCTTAAAGATTTTTCCTCAAAGACACCAGAATATTAAGAACTAGCAGCGCCCCGCGGTTTTACCCGCGTTGTGCCCGTTCTCGTGGGAATTTCGAGATAAAAAATAGCCTATAACCTTCCCGTTGAATGTGGCAAACCATTGCAAAAAGAATTATTCAAATCGGACTGGTAATTCCCGAGATTAGCTCGAATACACAAACTTAAAAAATTACTCTTTATAATATTTCTCTTGACAAGATAGCTTAAGGAAAACATATATGGGAAGGAAGTGACCTAACATTCTAGACTTCTCTCATATGTGTCTTCAGATTAAACATTCCTGTTATACCTACTCATAACAGAATAGGTACTGGGTGACGCTATTACACGCCATTGCATAGTTATCTATCAAGAGTTATGCATTCTTAATTTAAATTGAATTTGTATAATAACAACGCTCTGCGCTTGCACACGCTTTGGTATTCACAGCGAGCGCAACAGGATAATGCAAACAAAAACCAGTCTTTGTCCAAAACCAGATATATTTAAGTATACATTTAAACTAAGAAGATACCGAGACGTAATTTCCCTATACACAACTCGAATAATAACGATGTCCTAAAAACAACACTTAGTTTCATAAATATTATTACCAATAGATACAATTACCAAATCTTTCATGAGAAATTCTAATTCAGACGCCGACTTAATAGTTCTAGAAACAATTTACTGAAACGGTTTATCCAATGATGCGAATTATAGAAATATAGGGCATTTACACAAGGCAATCTAGTCACTAGTCTTATTATTGTCAATACAGATTACACGGGTGATTTTAGTCAGAAAATACCAACTACGGTTAGTTTTTGTCACCTATTTAGCCACCTGCCTAGTTTCTTATTACACGGTGGATTCCTGGTCGCGTGCGACTAACTAAAGACTCCTATTACCCTCTTGATCGAAGATTCAAACGTTGATTAGTTAACCGCACAAGATTCGAGAACTTACTATAATTAAGACTGGGTTTGTAGTGTTTAAGGTAAATACGACTACTGGGTTTGTAGTGCTTGCAGTTATCAGAGCCATGGTCACACTAATAACATCAGTCTTATTATAGGGAGAATTAGGTTAAGTAATGTACTACAAAATAGAGAACACATTTTATTTCTCTAGGTGGTGACGCTAAAGGTTAATTTGAAGCAAAATCGTAAACAAATTATGTAGATTGCTTTACCATGGTGGTTCATTAGTTGATGGACAACTTAATTGATACGATGTTCCAATGTCGCCATTTATGCCATCGCTAGGGAGCAAACTAACCTTGCATGTCAATGCATTTTATGGAACACGTTACTGTACTCTCAAAGTCCCACGTGTATAGTAAAATGTTAAAGATGGGACTAAAACTATACATTATAATAAATTTCAAACAATAACGCTTCTCTAGAGCTATTTCATCACACATCATTCACAAGGTTGTCAATACTAATACATATAATTTTGTAAGGTCCAACCGTTCATACACCGTGAAGGCATGGCACATTACTCTGTCACAAAACATGTGGTTTTGTTTCAAATATTTTGTTAATACAAATATTATTGTGATGCAAAAGACATAGTCTGTATGAAGGACATTTTATTACGGAATTCGTCTAGGAAAATGTTAAAATGTCAAATTCATTTACCGATATTTTGTGGTAGAGTAAGTAAATTGATGGAGGTAAATATTATTATATCGTGGTTTTTGGTTCATTTCTGCTTTCTAATAAAAAGTTCAAATTAGCTACATATGTACTTGTAACCATTGAATGTTAAAAAACTTAATACTCTGGAAGATCGAATTTTGTGTAAATACTAAAACATTTTTCTTGCTTCCTGTGACTTTTATAGATTCTTGATTGAATGCCGAACCGACGCGACGTCGCAAATTTTTATTTTCTTATTATTTACAAAGTGAAATGAAATATCGTCATTTGACGTACACATCGGCAAACATTTAGTAATTCAAATACCGCATTTCACGATCATTGACATCGAATCAACACATTTTATGTCTATTTGCTCACACCGACTTCACATACAATTGGACTAAATATATTACTAATTGTCTGGCAGTAAATTACTACTCATCGACTGTACGTAAACATGAAATGAACTGGCTCACTCTGAAGTAATAATCTATTTAAATAAACGGTGTGTGTTAATGTAAAGCGAATCATTGGTGTTAGGTACAAGAACATCAACTAGGATGGGATCTTTCATTCATGTGTTTACGTGAGTTGGTTCCACATTATGTTGGTACTATGAGAGATAACGAGATAATGTAGAGATCTCACGCACACACATAAAGAAGCAGACATGTACCAGACTAAATTATTACCCCCAGATACGTTGTCTAGTGTAAAAGCGTTGAAACGCCACTGGGCGCTTTGATTCAGGATGCACTGCGAACAAACCAAAACAATCGTTATTACGTCCAGCATAGAGTTCCAATACCACAATCGCAGAGGAAAAACAATATGATTTTATTCAACAATACAAATAAACAAAAATATAATTTCGTTGGCTTTCGCTTACGCATGCTATCGCTGTTCTAAAATGTATTGGATATTGGACATTTTGGCAGTCGTCGACCTATATAGTGCACATAACAAGACTAAGACAAAGCCACATGTTTACCCAAAACTTGGCCAAGTGTCAATGAGCGCTGCATCAGGAAGGAATTTCATTACGTGTCAAATCGGACTCACACACACATACAGACAGATTTAATACATTGACCACTTCTTCTTTCACACACAAAACTAACAAGATTGTTTACAAAACCGTGTACCTAATATATAAATAATTCTTTTATGAGTTATGACATTATCAACGGATTTAATGGGTACAAATTAATATGAAGGGTCATAGATTCGCTATGCGTAATATTATTGTTGTGAACAATCGCATGACGCGCTGTATAAATAGAAATTTAGAATATTGTTCTTCATAATGTTAATTAGTGATTAGAAGTATCGCGTGCCGCACGGGCGCCACCGCGAGCCAGCAATCTGCGCAATAATCTAAACTTTTATACAGAACAATTTAACAATCTTACAACCAAACACGTCACTATCTTTTTATTTGAACTACCGAAAGGGAATGGTAAATATTTGCGAGTAAATTTCCTATCAAAAGAAAACGATTAAAACCTTTGGTGTTGAAATTGTTTGCGATTTCAAAAATAATAAGCTTTCGTTTAACGGAGCGTAGTTGGAAATAAATAATAGAGTGCAAGATAGACTGTGAGAGCTTTATGAAATACCGAGTGCCAATGGTATGTTAAGATTATAACTTCGTTCATTTAGGTCGATGTCTGCACGTCCTTGCCCCGACTACTTGGAACGCGGTGCGATATCCGACAATATGTCACAAGACACATTCAAATAGTGCGTGAAGACGATTCATGAATACAAAACAAATGACATTAAAAGTGTGGAGGAGCGAGGAACAATATTCCACTAGGTACATATTATACGAAGGACTCTTGAATTGCCGTGATGTTAAAACAATAAGCCGCGCTAACGCGGTAAATACCATCTAACCACGCGTCGCTAATCGCAACTTTATTGACATACTCGCATTACACCATTGGGGCCTGTATTATATGAACATTATTGGTAGAAACGTAACGAATTCCAATAGACGCACGTTGTTTGAAGGTAATACGATGGAAACTGTATAGTAACCTCGACTGGACTAATGAAATAAGCATGGTGGTTTTCTAGAAGCGTACGATTTGAATTTAGATTGAGGAGAGTAGTACAGACCAATGATCAGATTGAAAACATCTAGGTCTTAACATGGGATAGCATAAAATCAATGGATTTGTCTTCTGGTAACTTGCAAGAGAAGTTATTTTAGAACTTTTAGCATAGATAACTATGCTAATCTAGTGATTACGAAAACACTAGATCTAGTCACTATATACCGTAACATTTCCTCGGAATATTTGAAGAGGAAATACGAATCCTTATTTTATTGGTAGGTTACTGGCAATCGGCGCTCGAAGAAGGCTTTATAATATTAATAAAACAATATATTGACCAAGAAAACAAATAAACTGAATGTCTAACATGAATGTAACTCAAACGGAACATTGTCACAAAAATGTGACATTTTGACTAAAATGGAACTTTGTGACCAATAGGTGTTCCTATTGGTGTTCCTATTATACCAAAATGGATCATTACGAAATAAAGAAATATTGTGATCAAACTGGCGTGTGGTGAATGGAGCTGGTGTACTTACCTGCACCTGTCCCAGCAGTAAATCATCAAGCAAACCCTCGTCCTGGCACAGAGAGCGAGTCAGCAAGCGTCTCCTACGCCTCTTGTGCATCGTCAGAAACCTGCTGGCGAGGTGTCGCCGACTCATGTTGGCAACAGCAGACGTATCATCGATCGAGTTACTTCCAGTAGAAATCTCCTCGCGATCTGTTGACAACAATAAATTGAAATTACCATTTTTCACTTGAAAATCTTGTTATATTTTATTGTTGGGCGTTGCATTCTACTTTGTAATCCTTAACTCCAGCGACTTAACACAGTGACATTGTAATACCGAGTTAAGTGTCAAGTAGGTAATATTTTTAACCGGAATATAATGAGTTTACGGAACTTTGTTGCCAAGCGCCGCTAACATTAACCGTTATAAATATGTATAATTAAAACGTATCTCTTTTATGTTATCTTGATCTTAATATCCTTTACATACAAAGGGTATGAAGATCAAACTTGATAACATCTACCACTGAAAACAAGCATTAATTCAATTCGCCGATGGGCGTCTTAGCGGTGATAAAGCATACCTTTGAAGTGGTCTATTTGAACCCATGTTCAATGTAACCAATAGCTAAGCCGTGGATTAACACGGCAAACAAACAAAATACACGGTACAAATTGTTCACAATACACACTTCCAGCTTGAGTTTCAAACTATTTCTCACCATTCAGATAGGAACATCGACACACGTACTATAAATCAATATCAGCTATAATAATACTGAAAAACGCGTGTTTGTTTGTCTCATTTTGATGGTATACGGGTAAAAATCAAGCTTCCACATTTATTTGTGTTCATTGAACATTGTCGTGCTCGAGCAGTACGCAATTAATATAGAATCGTAACACGGTTGCAATAAACCATATTTTATATTAACAAACAAACCAGGACACGCACCCTAGTCAAATACACAATCAAGAGACATCGAGTAAGTTTTATCAAACACTTTGTTTACAAAAGCGTTGATAAAAATGTCAGTAAAAGCTTGTACATAACGCGTAATAATGTTTCGATTCACAAAACGATTATCACATAATAATGTAACGTACAAATGTGTTTTCTGCGTTTATTTTTGAAAATATTTCCATCTAAAGTCTATACGGCCATTACGATACAATAAGTTTCGTTAAATTGAACAATACCACCAGTTAATTAACATGCACTTAGCGACTCAATTAACCGGCCACCCTTTCAAAGTGGTCTATTTTAGATTTAATTTTTTTTGAGTTATTGGTTTTATGTGTATGCGATAATAAGGTACCTTCTGAAAACTTAAATTTGATAAAAATGATGTCAAAGTAAACAAGGTTTATTTACTTTTGATTCTAACGATTAATCGGAAGCTTTTTGACAAACATTACCTACTATGGACTCCCATAAAGTGGCACAAACTGTTGCTTTGATCGCTCAAGGAGTTACCTCGTTCGACAGTTAGAATTGCTTTTAGGGCCAGAACACACGGTGAAACGAAACTGCAACGAAACCCTTTTGAAATTATTGATTTGAAACCAGTTTCAACCATTTTCCACACACGCTGCAACCACAATCATTTCGGTTTTCTTTGAGAACAGACGTGAAGCCAAACTCGATGAATGAAACGCAACGCGAGTTTCCTGCACGACGGTTTCAATGCGACTGATTTGCAACGCGTTTCAAACCGGTTTCAGACTGGTCGCATCATGTGTGGTCTCTCTACGGAATCTATGGCAGAAACTTAGATGCAACTCAAAAGTAACTGGAAGTTGCAGTTTCGTTGCAGTTGCGTTTCACCGTGTGTTCTGGGCCTTAGGCGGTTCCGGGAGACTGGATCTTCTCAGGACACGCAAAAATGCGAAAAGGTACGTGAAAGTCCTAAAACCCCATGTGATGCCATTTGCGCCGTTCATTGGGGAAGATTTTTTATTTTTTAAATTGATCAAAATTGTTTCATTTCTAAATAGGACAAAATATAAATACATAGAAATTATTAATATGGATTTTATGACAAAAATTTATGTTGGGCGGTTAATTGATTAAAATATTCCTATAAAGCTATAGATACCAAATTGAACAATAGCTCTCAAGTCGCAACAGCGACAAACACGATTACAAAAGATCACGGAACAAAACATTTTTTCCGTGTGCAGACACGGAAAAAATGTTTTGGATTTGGATTCATTTCTATGGCATATTGAATAAATAACAAAACTCTTTATTTCACACATGGAAAAATCCTCGTGTATGTTTTAGAAAAAATTAACATCACAATAGATAGACGATATCGCAACCCGTCTGTCTGCAGCCTGTCTGACTGTTCTGAGCGTTACTCGAGGGCCTGACTGATGCCATCTCTCAGACTGCCACGCATCATAACGAGGTAACTTGGAAATCGATATATACGAAATTTTCTCTGCAATTTTTATCACGTTGAAGTAAATCGCTTTCAAATGTTTGAATACAGACACGATGGATATAAAAAGAAATATTGGAACTCATTAATTCATTTAATTCCAGTAGATTAGTTGTGTGTCCTGATTTCGCTACTTAGGAAGGTACTAGTCTGGAATGTAGCACCCGGGGAACCCAATTAAACGCGTAGTGTGAGAGGCGTATGGTTACTGATCTAGGGTAATTAAGATTGAACCAATACTCAAAACAATCTACATTGCATTACAGCAAGTCGACGTTGCGGCAGACCACGCAAACACCTATAGAAACACGAGCTTTCAACTTCGCATTTAACGCAACCGGTTTCGTATAAACAACCGGTGCATCCTAACAGAGAACTTTAAACTGAAAATGTTCCGTTTGAGTCCGTGGATTCGGAGTACCATTAGATAAATTAAACTTACTTAGCTTCGACGAAAATTGAAGTGTGACGTGGTTTGAATGAAGAGTAATGCATTGATTGATGCAAGGTTTAGCTCGGACTCTAGTTGTATGGGTAATCGATTTTACTATTTCGATTTGAGCACACGACGCACTTAGGTAACTTGTTTATTTTGCCAGAAAATTATAATACAGTTTTGCGAGATACATTAATATTTAATTATGTTTGCTTCCATGTTAAGAACGACACGTTAAATTGTCGGTCCTGACTGTATCAATCGTCAAACCATGTTGGGAGACTGTAGAAGGATGTTAAACTCTCAACATAAGGACTAACCAAACCATTCGGTATTTAGTTTAATAGTGTATGATTAACTATTTGTATCTATATTGTATATTGATGCAACACTGTTTACAGTTAATTCTGCAGCCAATTACTAACTCAAACATTTAACTAATAAGCTTGTTTTGAGTAAGAAACTTGTGACGGAAAGTTTGCTTGTGATTAATATTGAAGTTTTGGGAATTTATAGATATGCTTGTATTAATTGAAAATTCATTTAAAATGTTTTATAATTAAAAACTTTTGTAGATCTAAGATAAAATAAGATAGAAGATGAGGATATTTTAATGATTTTTCAGAATAAATGAAATTCGAAATTCGACTGCTGGGAAAATGATTTAAAGGATATATCATATCATACTTTAAATCATTTTCCATATTTACACTCTTAATCTTTCTTGCGAGAGGTAAAATGTGATTCCTTCTAGAGAGGAAAAAGTTTAGTGATTTCATTCCATTCTTAGCCAAACACGAACCCTTTTTCTCAATGGAAGAAAGTTGTCTTTGTTCGAAAAATCAGTCGTGGTGGTTTAAATTTTAACTTTAACTAATAATTTCAACGAAAGTTCGAGGCTTCGTTTTATTCTCCAAAAAATGGGAATATACTTTGAATAACATATAAACATTATTACCCTATATTTTTATGATATTATCCTCGCGTATCCTACGTTAAAAAGTGACAAGTATAGCTGTTTTATCTACGCATCTGAGATTGAATCGGCCGAATCTTTTTTTATTGATCTATAAAAATTTACAAAAGAATACCAACAAAAGATAAAAGGTCTCAGAGATTTCGTGTTTGCATACAAACATTATGGTGTAAGTGGTATTGATAAAACTGGTGTCATTAGTACGTTATCTTTCTTGATAACGCTAGAAAATAATATATGTTTCATACTATCCGAGTGTGCTCTATCTATACTGTAGGATACTTATAAGTCCTCCTAATATTATAAATGCGAAAGTTTGTTAGGCTGTACGTATGTAGGTATGTTTGTTACTCTTTTACGCAAAAACTACTGAACAGATTTGGGTGAAACTTAACAGTAATAAAGGTTGTAATTCAGAATAACACATGGGATACATTTTATCTCGAAACTCCCGCGGGAACGGGTACAACCCGGGTAATACCGCGCGGCGTGGCTAGTATCATATACATGTACATATGTATGAGATAGCTTTGGGTTAGTAAATATGGACTGGTATTAATCAATCAAAATTCAGCTTTTGGTTTAGAGATAGAAACCAAACGTTTGATCTCATAATGTTAGTGGAAACAGGTGCGAGGCAGGCAAACCGCAAAATGCTGCCGCGTAATTTCACTATAATTAAAAATTTAACGAAGAAATTAGTTGGTAAATGATAGATTCCGTTGATTCCGTTCCGTTTATTCCGTTTATAAAACAAGGATTATAAGACCAAATACACACTAAAAACCTTTTCGCTCACCACACACCACATTTTTTATAATATAAGGCTGCGACCTAATTAACGTCCGTGACTCGCCATGATCGATCGCGAACGCAGCCCGCTAATCGTGTGGAAATGCGATCACCTTACTCATATAATTACTTAACACTGTCCTTATTATTCCGTAACGCGGTTAAACGCGTTATTGTTTGCGAATTTAATTCATTATCTAGACATGTATGGATATTAGGCGCAAGAAAATTTTCATAATGTTTAATTATTTACAACATTATTAACAGGTAAGAATGTAATTGAGTGTTAGCGAGAGCAGTATCTACTCTAGTTGTGACTTTTTAAACTAGTTGTGCCCCGACTGGATAGATTTGACAAAATTATGGTATGTATGGTGTGCATCAGGAGACTGCAACTGCAGACCGCAGCTTCGCTAATAGTTTCTATGAAATTACGAGCGCGCGGTGACACCTCTGCTGCGGTCGGCAGTCGCTGTCTACGGTCGCGTCCCGAAGGGACAGCAGATGAGAAGGAAATATTTTGAAAATATAACACAAAATACTAGTGTAAGAGCTAAAGTTCAAATTTTAAAAACAATAGGTTGCTATTTCAAATTCAAATCGAAGTGTGCATTCAGACTGATCTGAATATTAAATCGTCCGAATTCAGAAATACGAAAATCGTACCAGTTCGCTTATCGAAGATTAGCTCACTTAAATGTCGTCGGTTTGATATAATAGATTTATAGACCTATCGAATGGCGGGTTCGAACTCGGCTAGATTAATCTCAGTGCTCGTCCATTGAGTCAATGAAATGTCAAATGTTTAGGTTGTTATGACGTTTACTTTATTATTTGTTATTTTTGTGTATATATTTTACTAGCTGCGCCCCGCGGTGTTACCCACTTTGTACCTGTTCCTGCAGGAATTTCGGGATAAAATGTATCCCGTGTGTTATTCTGATGTATAACATATATTACTGCAGTTTCATCCAAATCCGTTCGGTAGTTTTTGCGGGAAAGAATAACAAACATAATGTACAATGTACATCCATACATCCATCCTCACAAACTTTCACTCATCATCATTAAGAATCAGACAAACTTAAGTTACTTTTTTCAATATTCCCACAGGAATGAGCTCGCTATGGTTAGCCATAGCGAGCTCATTCCTGTGGGAATATAATAACCGCGCGGAAAAGCTAGTACCAACAAATACGACCTCTTTTTTCCAATACCCAAAAACTGATCCAAAATCGGTAGTTGGATAAAACCAATTGTTTACATGGAACGAATGGAAGCCTAGTTTATATCCTGAAAGCGGAACGTAAATGGAAACTAGGCTGCGTTAGATTTACCGCGACTTACTATTGGTTTTCGACTACCGAGAGGGATAGGACTATTAATAAAATTTAAAAAAAACTACGTTTATAAAAACCGACTTCTAAACTAAAAAGCAAGAAATAACTCTATAATCATAATATGAGTACTACTAAGGTAGTAATAATTATTAATTATATACTAGTATTGTTATGTTTGGAGTCGGTGACAGCCAAGAAGAACAAATTGTTACGTTATGCTCGTGTTATAGTTATACCTTATCCCTGCGAACATCCAGCGGAGTGGAGTTGATTTTCATAAGTTTCTCTCTCTCTCCCTCTCTCTCTCTCTCTCTCTCTCTCTCTCTCTCTCTCACACACACACACACACAATCTCACTTAGCTGTCACCGACTCCAAAAAATAACAATACTAGTATATAATTAACTAGCTGCGCCCCGCGGTGTTACCCGCTTTGTTCCCGTTCCCGCGGGAATTTCGGGATAAAATATATCCCATGTGTTATTCTGATGTATAACCTACATTACTGTAGAGTTTCATCCAAATCCGTTCAGTAGTTTTTGCATGAAAGAGTAACAAACATCCATACATCCATACATCCATACATCCATACATACAAACTTTCACATTTATAATATTAGTAGGATAATTATTACTACCTTAGTAGTACTCATATTATGATTATAGAGTTATTTTTTGCTTTTAAGTTTTGAAGTCGGTTTTTTTAAACGTAGTTTTTTTTAATTTTATTTCTTACTAGCTGCGCCCCGCGGTGTTACCCGCGTTGTTCCCGTTCCCGCAGGAATTTCGGGATAAAATGTATCCCATATGTTATTCTGATGTGTAACCTACATTACTGTAAAGTTTCATCCAAATCCGTTCAGTAGTTTTTGCGTGAAAGAGCAACAAACATACATCCTCACAAACATTCGCATTTATAATATTAGTAGGACTTTTTAGTGTCTAGTTTCTTTGTTTGTTACTTAATAAGCTTCTTAATTAAATAAGTCATGGTAATGTTTTAACAGTGATTTACGTATTTCTTATTAATCCAAACAGCGCAGCGGCTTGTTTAACCCGCCCGCTGTATTTATCGTATTTTTTAATTCGTCGTTAAACTTAAACGGACGGTCCAATTGTAATAATTTAAAAAGGTGTTGAAAGTCATTTTACTGAACTTCACTGTAGATGCATTTATTTTGAAAAACATTGATATCATCATGCGAATATCATAAACGAACTATTGCAGTACTTTTTAAATTGAAGAAATTTAACTAGAAGTATTAATTGTACGTAAACTATAATACATAGGCATATACCGTCGCGGTTTAATTGTGCAAAATAATGAGTTCTTTAAACGTGTAGAACATTGTTTTTATGTGTCATCTATAGTTTTCGCAGCGCACGCGACATAAGCACGTCGATAAATGATTTTTGCTATACCCTCCGTTACATTATTTCAATTTTAGTCAGGTTCCCGAAGGAATTTTGGGATAAAACTTTCAACGGGACTAATGGGAATGTCTACAGCATCGAACAAAAAAAGAATCACGTAAATCGGATGAGAAACCCCAGAGTAATCGGTGTACATACATAAAACAAAACAAAATATACCCACCGAATTGAGAACCTCCTCCTTCGGTTTTTGAAGTCGTTTAAAAATAGATAGATACAAAAATATGATAAATAAAAATATCACGAAAACGACAAATTACCAAGAAAATTATGTCAATCACGGGGACGTACAAAGTAATAAGTACTTCTAAAAATATTCGGAAAAAAATAAGCGACATAATATGTCGCTTATTTTTTCCTAATATTTTTAGAAGTTCCGAGATCTCGAGTTATCTCGGAATTTCCAACAACAAATCTACTTGAATGAACCATTAAAATACTCAACAATATTAAGTAATTTCACGTGTAAAGTATTTGAAACGTAACTCTCTAATAATGTCTATATCAGTCTCGTACATAATTCCAGATATTATTGAATTCAAGGCATTCTTAAAATAGTTGCCGTGCTGCGATATTTTACCGGACGTTACGACACTGAATTTTGAATGGTACCCGTTTCTTGGTTAAAATGGCTATATAACTCTTCAAGAAGGCCATCCATGGTGTCAGAGTTTTAATCTCTCCAATACTTCTGACGATTGAATCAATCGGAGCCGACGGAAGAATTTGCTCCCAGTGTTCTTCGCTCTAGATGACTAACTGATTGACCCCAATTGACTACTATAACTTACTTAAGACTGCAAAATAGTCAGTTCAAGAAGGTTAGCCACCCATTCTGGTATTTGCAGTTTTAAATCAAATAAACGCTTTCGACGTGGCCTCAGGTAGAAACAACCGGGGCCAACAATTTTAGCTCTCCAAAGCACGGTAATACTCAGATAGAACCATTTTCAACCATTTACCCATCTAAGTAGTTCTCTTACGTTGCTTCTTCTTCATCGAGTGGATGGCCAACCTGATCAATCCTGGTATCAGAGTTATTGAGCCGCCAAAGGTCTCTGACATGGCTCAAGTAACGACTATTATCCGTAGAAAATAACCGGGACCGACAGCTTAACGTGCCCTCCAAAGCACGGAATCATCTTACTTTTCGAGCAATCAGATGATTCAGCCTGCAATGCCCTAACCAAACCACAGAATAATAACTAGTACTACGTACAGAAGCTTTACTTCGCAATGGTTTTCAAAGAAATATGACTCGAATCTGATAAACAATATGATTTAATTTAGCTCGCGGTCCAGTCGAGCACGTGTTCATTTACATACCTACCAATTTCTTTTTGAAGGAATATGGGCCTTAATTCACTATACTACGGTTCATAATAAGTTATACATGGTTATACGTATTGAAAGAGCCGCGGACTAGGGTTGCTTACTTCGAGAAACTACTTATGCCATCTAGCGCACAGCACGAGCGTGTGTGCAGTATTTAAACAATTAAATACTGCACAGTATCTTTTTGCTTTTTTTCGTTTTGTGTCCATCTTGCAATAATGAATCAATCAAAGTTGAACGTGGTCGAACATATAGCGCGCACGCGTGTGTTTTCTTTCGCTTGTGGCAGCCTACTAGATTGGCCCTTGCGCAGTGGCCGCCGCCCGTAGGTATGTTTTTAATACCTACACGCGGAGTGACACAGGCCTGACCAAACTGAGGAAAGTCTCACAAAGAGATTTTTGTGAGATATCCCTACCGGGAATCGAACCCGGAACCTCCGGGTCGTGAGCCGGGCGCTCAAACCACAAGACGACGAAGGCTGTTACGTTGCTTAACAATGGATGGCGATGAGTTAACACCGCTAAGTCATACTACGCCATGGGCCTTTAAATCACACAAACAGTAAGATTATTTGAAATGAGTACTCAAAATAAAATCCCTACCGATAGATCTTCATTCATGCCATTCCCACATAATTTGTCAGCACAATCTATATATCCTATTGCACTTCCTCTTCATACGCTATGCATATTGGGTTCATTCAGATAGAAATCAAACGTAAGTGGTTACCTATCAGTACGCAACAGAGGTTATCTGTGCCAGCAGATCCGACGTCTATAATCAACAAAACAATTAACAGGTACAGTCGAGTTGGTCGTGAGATAGTGCCTATAATCATCGGACAATTGTACAGGAAAGTGTTCGACGTTTATCAGAATATTAGTGCGACGTTTTCGAACGTTAACTGTGTGTATATATATGTGTGTTCTATTAAAATGAATTTAAATAAATATCTGTAAGATTCAGCAAAAGCTTTGCATGAAGTAATAATTGTACTTTTATAGCAGCTGAACCAGCGTTTTTGATTATGGGTATTTTAGTACGAAATAAAGACACTTAAAATCTATACTAATATTATAAAGCTGAAGAGTTTGTTTTGTTTGTTTGTTTGTTTAAACGCGCTAATCTCAGAAACTACTGAACCGATTTGAATAATTCTTTCACTGTTAGATAGTCTATTTATCGAGGAAGGCTATTTATCGGCTATCCCGGCATTTTATCCCGGATTTCCTACGGGAACGGGCACAACGCGGGTAAAACCGCGGGGCGCTGCTAGTTTGAAATAAAGCTCTTTTTAACGGGGGTTCAACATTTACTGATCAAAAGCCGAAGCAGAACTCACCATCATCAAACTATTGGCCAACCCTGTTTTAGACCACCTAACTTACAGCTATTGGTAAGCTCTAAAGTTTAAAATAACCAAGACTTATATGAACGTTATCGTACAAAAACAATTCAAGCAGCGCTCCGCGGTTTTACGCGGTGTCCGTTACCATGGGAATGTCAGGATGAAAAATAGCCTATAACCTTGCCGTTGAATGTGGCTATCTATTACAAAAATAATTATTCAAATCGGATGGGTAATTCCAACGGTTACCTCGAACATAAAAAAATACCTCTTCATAATATTAGAAAGAATAAATACAAGTCTCTATGTTTTATATTAGTCACTCTTAAAATCAATTAGGTACTATTAGCTAAATTAAGAGTCAAGGTTGTTGATTCATCAGGGCTTATTCAGCATTATTATAAGCTTTAATCAATATCTTAAGGAATGGAACGTCTTGTATCCGAGAGTAGAATATCATCTATGCTACGTAAATAGATTAAAGAGAAAGGCTGATTATTATTAATGTTACCCGGTATAATTTTTTTTATTTAATTTTAGCGATCGTGGTGTTGTTTTACTTAGCGATGTTAACTAATTGTGATTGTTAAGCGACGTGCAGCCCACTATTTAATTGAGGGGCCGATAGTGGCCGACAGTTAAATTAAATAACAATTTCCCATCAAAACTATTAGAGAATATCGAACACAACATCGCCTTATTAATATATTGTCGGACAATAAACTTGTAAATATCGTTTGTGTTGAAGTGTTCATTTGAACTTATTCTATAAGTCCGTACAACAAAGCTTTCAGGGCGCCGCCCACACAGTTCGGTGTTCGACTTTACATCGCTCTCGCATACCTATGAGAGCTTTTACTTGTCATTATTATTTATTTAAACGGGAACTTACATACGACGGAGGCTAACATTAACGTACGTTTCAATTAATAGTAAAATAGCTTTTACTTGTTATTAGATAACTTCGTAGTAGTTATCGTAAATGAGGTAATCATTGTTGAAACATTTAGGCGTTATTAAGGTGAGTAAAGTAGAATACTTGGTTTCCTCGCAATAAGTGGATACAATACATTATTTGTAGATGTGACGAGCAATTAAGTGGATTTATTTTTGATACACAACCACCGCGACATTTTGGCAATTCAAAGAAAATAGTTTAAGAAAAAACAACATAATATTTCTTTTACTATTAATTGAAACTTACGTTGATGTCATAATTATTTGTTAGAACGGGAACTGAAGAATCTAACTTCAAATAATCTTACAACAGTAACCTCCGTCGTACGTAAGTTCCCGTTTCAACAACAAATAATTATAATATTTCTTTACTAAATTGATGTATATAGGAAAACAGCAATTTTATTTTCAAACTTCTAAAGCTATGTAAAGATTTGAAAAAGTGCTTGCACAAGTACTCAGTAATTTATATTAAAGTCTTTTACAAGTATACAGAATACTCATTATTTTAAAGTACCAACGCGACGTAAGGGGCATCGCTAGTTGCAAACGACAAAAGAAATCCTTCATATTAAATTCCACTACAATGCCATTCAAATCCTATTAAACAGCAATTGGAGCGAACAGTTTGAAGAGTTTAACTCCTACTACAGGACACAACAATTGTGTTGGATCCTAGAAACGAGAGCCCTAGAGCTTTGCGAATGAAAATAATAACTTTTTAACGAAACGAGCCCATCGGATTCAGCCGATTTGCCGATTTGCTGCCGTTCTTGTGAGAATTTCTGGGTAAAGAAAGTTCAAGCGGATATCGGGGTGAAGAGGATACCTATGTATAACCAATCGGACTATTAATACGTCTCTGTACCTTTTATTATAATTGCAAAATGCCAATGCCAGTTGTTTTAATCGTTAAACTATGCCTTTAGGTAAGGCAGTTTAAAATCTCGATACCAGTGTTAGCTGCTAACCTAATCTAATCTAACTTAAAATAAGTTCACAATCATTACCACCATACACATTACAGTAGGTTCACTCAAAAAAATCTTTCACGTCATAGTAGTAGGATGATTGTAGGAAACATTAATACTAAGTATTATTAGATTCCACAAGCTTTAAACTTTACTAGCAGCGCCCTGTTTATAGAAAGACTAAAGGCTTCTAAAAATATAAAAACATTTAAGTTGTTTTATATTTTGGAATAATGAATAATATCTGTAAAACTGTAACAATTCTTAACCCATTTTACGTTCAAACACTGTAAAACAATCGAGAATGTATTAAAATCAAATGCATACATTTTCCGCAATGTGACTAAAGGACTATTACCCGACGATAATACAATATCTCTAGTTTCCGATGAAATGAAGATAATAAGATCTAATAGCTTAAGCGAGCACTTTCAAACAGATACCTACGCATGGAAATGCTGTTACAAATCTTTATCCATTTTACGTGAGTTAGAATACTGGAGAACAATCGAGATGTATTAAAATCAAATGCATACATTTTCCGCAATGTTTACAACTAGAGGACTATTAACCACTATAGGTAATGCATATATCGCAAGTTTAATAATAAGATGCTGAAGCGATGCTTTCCAGACCTATGCTATGCTTTATTGCTTACTAACAGCACCCCGCGGTTTTACCCACGTTGTGCCCGTTACCGGGGAAATATCGGGAATTTTTATACATATAAACCTTCCTCTTGAATCACTTTATCTATTTAAAAACCGTGTAGTATTTGAGTTTATCGCGAACAGACAGACAAGACAGACGCGGCCGGGGACTTTGTTTTATAATATGTAGTGATTACGTTTAGGATTCGCCATTCAACATAGCGAGGACGATGGTCATCATATTATTCATTATGTTATAATATTCATTATAGTGGTCCGCGGTTTTACCCGCGTTGTGCCCGTTCCCGTGGGATTTGCGGGAATTTTTTTACATAAAAACCTTCCTCTTGAATCAATCTACCTATAACAAAAAACCGCATCAAAATACGTTGCGTAATTTTAAAGATTTAAGCATAGGGTAAGTCCGGGATATACGCCCTAGCGGGATAGACGCCTCGAATCGACTGCGTGAAAACTAAGCCTCGCGAGTATGATATTGTCTTATAATATGAATGTACTCCCCCCGCACTTCAGTCTGTCACAAAGCGTTGTCAACTGCGGTTGTGAGTAGTGTCGATATTGGCGGCGACTATATAAGCAGGCGTGATTTTACTTCACGAGTGATTTTCGTTACTCTATAACTTTGGATGTAACAAGTAAGTTTGTTTTATTTTAACTTCTAAATAAGGAGTAGGTTGTGTAAATTGTTGTCAGTTGCATTTTAATAATAAATTAATAATATTTGTCTTCCTTTTTATAGAAGGCATCTATCCCTGCGAGTACGGATATGTGCCCCGATAAATTTTGGGATATATGGCCCTAAGGGCGTCTATCCCTTGCTATATGTTAATGTTTGTTTTAAGTTTCAGATTGAAAATGCCCCGAAAATATAAGCGTAAGATTGGCGTCCAACCACGTGTCATTACTTGGACCGAGGAAACATTAGCTGCAGCTATAGCAGAAATGCAAGATAGGCAAATCAGCATCAATGACATATCCAGAAAACATGGAATACCACCTAGGACTTAACGCCGCCGATTTGCTACACAAAATAATAATAAAATACCGTTAGGTGGGTAGTTCTAAGAAACAAAGCCAAGAAAACCAAGCAAAAAAGTGGCTATAATTCAATCGATACAGATACAGACGGTAATGTTCAGGATAAAGAAGAAAAACAAATAAAATACAAGACAATGATAAAAATAAATCTAAAAGAAAATATAGGAAACTCTCAGCTATGAAAGTAAACAGTTCTAGTGAAGATGATAATAAAGAGAACGAAGACAGTGACGGTGAAATTATTTAAAAAAAATTGAGAAAGAAAGTAAAACACGCCAAAACCAAAGAAATAACAAAAAAGACAAATTTTGATTTAATATATATGTACTTCTAATGATGAAAATTACGGAGAGCATGATATCAATGTAGATGAAGATCATTGCGTGGAATGTCTTGACTATTACAGGAACACCAAATCCAAAGTAGACTGGATCCAATATGTTATGTGCCAAGGTTGGCTTCATGAGACGTGTACATTTTATTATTTTAACAAATGTGGGCGAATCAAGATTATTGCTGCAAAAATGACAAAAAAATAGTGTTGAATAAAATGTTTGTTTTCTTGCAACGGTCATCTATCCCCCCCCAAGGCATCTATCCCCTACCGAAAATATAGCCCGGGGCACATATACGGCATTTGAGGCGTATATCCCGGTATGCCGTTTTAATTTCAACTCCAAATATACAGTTTATTTATTGATTACTCTTCAAAAAACTATGAAACTTGATTAAATAAACGTCCGAGGTCAGCGCACATATGAAAATTATGTGCGTATTATTTATGTTTTAGGAGATATACCAAGAATAAAAAAGGTAGGCATATATCCCGGACTTACCCTACAGACAGACAAACAGAAGACAAACAGACGCGACTTTGTTTTATACTATGTAATGATTATAGTGGTCCGCGGTTTTACGCACGTTGTAACCGTTGCCGTGGGAACTTCGGGGTGAATCACTACATAGTATAAAATAAAGTCGCCTCTGTTTCGTGTCTGTCTGTCTGTTTGTCTGTCTGTATGCTTCTTAAAAATTACGCAACGGATTTTGATGCGGTTTTTTGTAATAGATAGAGTGATTCAAGAGGAAGGTTTATATGTATAAAAAATCCCGAAATTCCCACGGGAACGGGCACAACGCGGGTAAAACCGCGGGGCGCTGCTAGTAATATAATAAAGCTGAGGAGTATGTTTTTTGTTTGTTTGAAGCGCTAATCTCTGGAACTACCAGTCCGATTCGAATAACTCCTTTGTATTGGATAACTACATTCAAGGGGATGGTTATAGGCTAAATTCCCACAGGAATGGGCACAACGCGGGAAAAACCGCGGGGCGCGGCTAGTTAAATATAACAGCACTGGTGGAAAGGCACACTAAAGGATGAAATGGCAAACACTATAAGCAACTACGTCTTATACGAACTTTCCTTGAACCGATGAAGTTTCCAATATTTCAACCACCATCAGTGACTAATTTCTAATATACCTGCGCGACATTGCGGTTACAATGACCAGCACAAACTACTCCTTTATTATAACAAAATTTTAAAACGATACTCGTAATTATTGTATTAAAGACGTCACTAGATTTTCCCGTATCCCAATAGATATAACGAACAAAGTACAGTGCCAACATTTTTCCGTAAGCGGAAACAATTTTATAGTCATACGAATCGAACTATTTAAAACTAGCAGCGTTTTATGGTTTTACTTGCCCTGTAACGGTTCTCCCAGAAATGTTAAAACAAGTTTCTTATATACTTAAATACTTTTAAATTTGCCTTTCAAATACGAGTATGAAAATTAGAAATTCTAACGATAGTTGTAGAGATTAGAACGTTGTAACAAAAACAAACTCTTCATATAGTATTGGCTATAGAAAAAAAAATGGGTCACTTTACAAAGTTAGTAAAGCAAAAGTAGAGTATTAACCTCCTATCTCCCACTGCTTGGCAAAGGCTACTCACCTCGCCGAATATATCAGTACAATGAAAAGGATTATGCGTTACACTACGCTTGCCTAATGCGGGTTGGTAATATCAATCCCGAGTCATGTTTGAGAAGTAAATAACTTAAGTAAGTAAGTAACTTAGCTTCGCTAAGTTAGTACCTAGAGTAGTGTAATTAAAATAGTTAAATTTTACACATACGAAAAATTCTAGTTATTTATTTACTCTAGGTACTAGGTACTATCCAGTAAGCCCTAGGGGTAACCCAGCTAATTAATATGCAGCTTAGCGTTTCTCTACTCATAGATTGCAGCTAAGTAAGATTACTACGTGCGGAATGTCTGTAACAAAAGCTTATTCAGCGATTAGTCTACCTCAAACAAAGACCGAGTCTCCGTCTACTGCAGACATGTTTTCGTAATGGAAATTCTATATTGAATTGAGCTTTGAAATTCAAAACTTCAAAATTACGTTTCCATGAACATATCAACGTGGAAAGTCGAATAGGAATGCCTATTGAGCAGATGATTTTGTAAATGTTTCGTATTGTTTGAAGATATAATAATAATACATAGGTATAGCGGTTTTGAAGTTTAAAATCGATTGAAATTGACACTATAATTGATTAAGCAATTAGTTATCTAGACTCAATAGTGATTTCTTGCAACTACGCCTTTCAATTTCTCATATAAGTTTCTTTGCCATAATGACTGGTAATTTTGCCGTTAAGGGAGTGGTTTGAAAGTAGAATTGATTTCTATCCAGGTGTCATATAAAGGTTACATATACAATACAAATCCATCAGCCCGCGATCGCACGTAAGCGTCAGCAACGCGACGACAATTTCATCAAATCAATTGGTAATACTATTGTATCGGTTTCGTTTTTGGTAAGTTTTACAAAACCTTACGCTATCGGCTGACGCTATACGGTAATCTACCATAATATTGAACCTTTAAAACCCAATTACACCGTTACAACTGAACTCGATCATGTCAGCTTAATCTTAGTTCACGAGATAAACTGAGATCAATGCTTCACTTTTCATTGAGTTCAGTTTCCCGTGGTTCGATATAGAATCGTTGAATTTAGCACTTTTCGTTTTGGTTTTCCTAATCCGCCGTCAGTGTCGCAGTCGCCTTAGCACTGTGATCACAGTCTAAGCTGAGTAGGTAATGGGCACAGCGTAGGTGTATTCAAAGAATACCTGGTATAGATCGGATTATAGATCGTTAAATTGGGACGTTTCAGAACGGTCATATATCACAAGTCTATTTAGAATGAATTCACCATGTTTGAATAATTTTAACACGCCTTATATACTGTTAACATCATCTAAGCAAGACAACTGAAATTATGTTTCGGGTTCTAATAAAAGTACTACAAAAATACTCCAATTAAAAGATAGAATTATTAACAAGTAGTAGTCTAAAAAGACGAAATTCAAATAGAAACACTTAATATTTGTATTGATAGTGTCAAATCTATGTTAACTAGCCAATCATTGGATAAAACCCAACCGATATTGACATCACGTTCAAAACCAGGCTTCGCAAATTAATTCAATTTTCATAGCATTACGCTCCGGTAGAGAAACTTATTCTTAAAGGTAAGTTTACGCAAACAAACAAAAAGGCCAAGCAGTCTATGATTTCAAAAAGCAAATATTTAAAATAAGAATCGGTAGGAAAAGACAAAGAAAAACAAAAGAACGTGGTTCCCCTAAAATATTGACGGAGAAGAGATAGAATGTGCATTAGCTCGTTCAGTCTAATATCACTTGACATAACTGAAGAGACAAGTTAGCGTCATTTTATTAAATGCAGATTAAATTCTAGTATCTACTTAAATATAGAGCCGTTCTCAGATGAGTTAATAACTGCATTAAATGTCACATTTCTCATAAGTCTCACTATGAGACATTGCTTTGCAGATACAACTTTAAAATAAACGGGACGTAGGAGAAATGTACATATTTTTTAATGATTCAAATACTAAATAATTGAAATGCATCGTCTCCCATTAAGCGCGCTCTTATACTTTTGTATTTTTTGCAAGCAATAAAGTGGAGCAATAATATGAAGAGGAAAATAAATAAGGAACAGTATTTTCTGCTCTAAATAAAATGAAGCCAACTATTTACTAAACACTTAACATCGGAAGGTAATTAATTGCATTTTCTTTAATAAGTATACAAACTTTACTGCGGTTTTGCTCTTTGGATTTAATGGAGATTACTTAATTTAACTTAAATTTCTCTATACTTCATTTAATAAAGCTTGATTTTTATTTGTTAGTTTAAAAGGATGTCAACATTTCCAGGAAAACCGGTAAAAACACAGGGCGTTTTTAGAACCTATATGCCATTAAGCAAAAACTAACCTGCAGTCACATAACAGCAAAAAAACTACAAAATATTTTTCTATATGTAGTAAAAATAACCTCAATGTACTGATAACTTGAGAGGCCTTTGCCCAGCAGTGGGACATTACAGGCTTATTAGTAAAAATAACAAAGGCCGCCACGTGTCAAATAAAAAAACAACGTCAGTCAGTACTGATTGACTGACGTTGTTTTTTCTTCTCAAATTGAGCAGGTACCTACTGACTCAATTTAAGAAGTTCGAAAAGTGGCATATCACAAGCTAGACTCGATTCAAGAGCAGTCGAGCTTTTAATTTAAATTCCAGTAGCATTTGTTCAAAGCGATAATCCACGTACAGTGCACCACCTAAGTTTGAACTCCAGTGCATTTTACGAAGAGTAATATCTCGGGTTAGTTGTCGTCACCTGCACTCGAAGAGGTCGTTCAACCCAGGCCGGTTTCTCAGCCAACGAGAGGGATTAGTATTCTCACTACAAAACCCTTCGCCTGCTTTTTGCTTTCAGATATCTTTCTAAATCGAGATAGTATCCTTATTTGTATTCTAGTCAATAGCACAATATTTATTAGAAAAAAATAATGTTTTATGTTGCAAAATAAATAAAGATGGCGCGCAGTTTTCAGGTTATGTCGTTAAGCCAATAACCAATAACTATTCAATATAATTATCCCTATTTTAAAAAGATTAACTCACCAATACTTATGTTTTCATTCATATTAACAAAAGCAACAGGAAATTCCAAAATCAAATCCATTGGAGACGAATGCACAAACATTGTAATTAAATACATTAATATACTGGAATGAATTATTTTAAAGAACATGTTCCTCCAACCGTGTTGAATTGACGACTGGTCAATTAAACAATATTTGTGTTATTTTAATTAGGAGTAGAAACATTATACGAGTTATGTGTGTGGTGTGTTTTGTTCCAAACGTACGCATACCAATTTTTCAACAATCGGGTCAATCAATACGTACGGAATCCTAGACGCATTGTTTTGGATGGTGCCAAGGCAGGTTTGGCAACGGCCAAACGCTAACGGATCACTTGTGATGAAACTGTGGAGTTGTTTAGAAGTAAATAGCCATATTCAAATGTTTTATTTAGTTATATTAAAAAAATATCTTTCCTAATTTCCTTAATACTTTCCCTAATATTTTGGAAATACGAATAGTTAGTTTCCATGGGGGCTATTTTAGACCAATTTCAATAACTATACAAGTAGTAACAATATTAAGGGTATTAATAAAAGATATATTGAATTCGATATTCCTAAGGCATAATATAACCACTGACTAATTAGAGATCATCTAAGTTTTATATAATCTCCAAACGGCAGTTAATTACAATTTTATGATACACATACGAATATCACTAGAGTACAATTAGAAAAATCGTGAACGACTCATAAATAAACGGTGATATAAATATCGTATCAATTAGTCGATTTATTATTTACGGTCAGTTAATTATAATGAACAACTGACAACGCGTTCCCATCATTAATTGCCCAAAGAAAAAAACACTGCAAATACAATGGCACTCAAAAATAATATTAACTTAAAATGATGAAAATCTCAGTGAATTTTCAATAAATGGGTGGTTTTATTTCATATCGTTGGAATAAAATATTAATAATTTAAGTTCTGATCTGTAAATCATCAGTGAAATTGAAAAACGTTTTAATGCGTTCCGCAATCAATGAGAGGATTATCGTGGAAATATTTTTTATTATTTTCTCTGTAGTCTAACAATGTTAACATCGTATACCTATTTGATCGAATATTTGATATTCCACCGTAACTGTTACATTTTACGAATAACAATGGTTCAGAAAAGTTTTAAATAATGTCGGTTTAAAATATCTAACGAACTATTCGAAATATCAAATGTATTTCTAATAGAAACTATAACAATTTCGTATGTTCAAATCAAAACTTCAAGTAATGCCCAACCCACTGGGGTTACAATTCAAACGCGATTAACTATTCTTACTGATTTACCTACCAATTTGAAACTACATATTTTTAACCGGCTTCAAACACCGAAGGCGGAGCTTCTCAATTCGGGCGGTATTTATTTTTTGTTTTATGTAATGTACACCGATTACTCTGGGGTTTCTCATCTGATTTACGTGATTATTTTTTTGTTCGATGCTGTAGTAATTCCCGTTGAAAGTTTTATCCAAAAATTCCTTGGGAAACCTAATTAAAATTTAAATGATGTAACGCTGGGTATATAAAAAAATTAATCCAATTGTTACAACGTAGATATTTACCATAAGATCGATAAAAAATAATCATCCGAATAGTTGTATCTCAAACCCGACTCGATATCTCCAGAAACGTACATAAAACACCTAACTGAAATCGAGCAGCATTCAAAGTGTTCTCTCTGAATAACCGCAAAGCAAACGTTTCCAACAATTTGTACATCGCTTAACAGTAATCAAAACTATCATTAAATACTTCACCACTAGAACGTGCATACTATAACATGTCATTAGTTGAACCACTCAAAGTGAACAAACATTCAGCCAGAATAGCATTTAAAGCAAATCCGTAAGGGCACTTGCATATTGCTTGGAGAAATTCTCATATAGAAGACTAGCAGCGCCCCGCGGTTTCACCCGCATTGTACCCGTTACCGCAGGAATTCCGCGATAAAAAGTACGCCTATGTAAAGGACATAGGCGTACTTTTTATCGCGAAATTCCTCAGGCTCTGGACTAACTGTGTACCAAATTTCATTCAAATCGGTTCAGTAGTTTTGGCGTGAAAGCGTAAAAGACAGACAGAGTTACTTCCGCATTTATAATATTAGGATAACATTATTTATCCCTCGAAAGAGATAGATTAGAAAAGTATTGGCCTAATCTAGACCATAACATGGAAGGGGAAGTGCTAGAAAGATGAACAAGACCTTTGTCCAGGAGTGGGACCGTATCGGTTAATTTAAAAAAAATAATCCCTTAATTGCATTGCTTTATGCAATCACCAAGCATCAGGAAACATTCACTCTCAGATCACAGATCAATCGATGACACGGTTACTAACAAAAGATCTTCGTATCTCTTATAGTTTTAAACTTGCCCATTCCTCGGTAAACCCATAATTTTAAAAAAAACACCCTGTATACTAGTGCATTCCCATTGTTCCGCAGCTTTAGCTGAGACAGGTCATGACTCCTTTCAAGGTGGATTCCCTTGAATATGCGGCTGATTGTATGTTTCACTTTATGTTCTAAGACCAAAACGAAGAATATATGGTCATATATACAAAATTATAAGAAAGTATGTGGAGAGGAACTCAAAAAAATGGCGACTGACATCAAGTGTTACTTTGTTACTTTCCCCTAAATCAACCTATATTAAAAGAAGAAATTTCCCAATTCGTCTAGATTTAATTATTAAATTGTAATCGGTGCGAATATGCCCTAAGAATATGAACCCGAAGCGTTGGCGAAGCTCACGAGTAGTTACGTTCTTAATTACGGCTGCATCTTAGCACGTCGATGAATAATTTTGGAACAAGTTCCCCGCGTGTATGTGTATGAGTTTACAACTACAAGAAACCGTGTAACGTATCACACATGCGTATAGCATAAAGGTATGTTTTGAATTGCGACTGCAACTGCAGACAACAACTTAACTACGAATTTCCCACATGAAATCTTGATTAACCGAAGCGAAGCGAGGGCGAGTCACTAGTTGTAAATAAATAAAAACTGAATTATGTAGGAACCGTTGTCATCTACCTCTGTATCGAAAGATGAATAGAACAATGAAAAGGAGATCAGAAGCCTATAGTAGAGTTTAGGGTATCGGACTGGGATTACATAATAATAATAATAATTGAGCCCGCAGGGCAGCTTGTGGCGAGCTGTTGGTGAGTAGCGACACCACGGGCGATTCCCGAGTGCCCCAGAGAGTCGGTCAGGGCCCTCGTTTCCGGCGAGCCTTCCCCGGTCGGAGTGGACCCCAAGGGGGCCCGCAGGACTCTCGGCTCTGGCTTGCCTTCACCGGCCGGCCAGAGGGGGGGCCTTAGAGGCACAGTCGATTTCGGCTGTGTGATCCGGGGGTGGAAGTGTTAAAGGGCATAACGCCGCGAGTAACGTTTAGAGAAAGCGCAGCACACCTCTCTGCATCCCCGAGTCGCCCACGCCGATGTTGCCCCCTTGCAGTCTCTATGTCGGCTGTTTCGGGGGGCCCATCCAGTGGGCGGCGAGCCACGGCCTGCCGCCGATAACTTGTTTTCCACTAGTCATGGCAGGTGCCGATTCCTTTGCAATAACCCAGTTCTAGTCCATCCAATCTTCATTCCCATAGCCCATTTTTATTTCTATCATATCTCGCAATAGTCCCTACTTCTGCAGGTACACATTCCCGGACATGTTGTACTGATGTGGTCGGGAGTGTGTCCCTGCAGTTGTAATCCATTACATTAAACATCTCCAAAGGGCCTCTACGAGTTGGATCTGTATCCCCTCGCATGCCTCTCAAAAAGACCGGGCTTGTCCCGTGACTCCGAGGAGAAACAAACAATATAATAATTGAATGTGGATCAGATCGGAATAAATCCCAACATGTATTCCTAGTTCCCTAAAAATTTAAGAGATTACAAAATACAAAAAGATTCGCATGCTGCTTATTGTCTGCGGTCTGCTGCTGCAGACGGAATTCAAAACATACCTTAAAACTCGGGTAAAATATCAAGAGAACTTCGATGAAATTTCAATCGAAACGTTTCCGAGTGTGAATTTCTAACGTCTTTAGATTCCTTTAGATGTACTTATTTTAAAACTAGCCGCGCCCCGCGGTGTTACCCGCAATATACTTGTGTCCGCGGGAATTTGGGGATAAAAGTAGCCTAAGTCACTCCTTGTCACATACGTTATCTGCCAGTGAAAATCCCGTTAAAATCGGTCCCGCCATTTCAAAGATTAGCCGGAACAAACAGATAGACAGACAGACAAATTTAAAAAAAAAATGTTTTGGCATATGTATCGTGTGTGTATATAGGTATATATGCACTTAGTAAAAAGCGGTTATTTTAATATTACAAACAGACACTTCAATTTTATTTATTTATAGTACCTATTGTAGTATGTAGTACCTATAGATGTAGGTAGGCATAAGGAAACAGACACCGCATGTCTGTTCGCATAAGGAAATTAATAAAATGAATATACCTTAGCAATGTAACAGGATTCCTATAACCCTAATTGAGATTATCATGAATAGCTTCAACGTTAATTGTACTCAAAATTATTATAACTCTACTAAGATACACTAGACAGAAGATTGCCTATTATATATTCAAATGCAAAACCTAGGAAGTAAGCCTATGTCGAAGCTAAAATCAAGGTATTGATTAAAATGTAACCTTGTCAATAGCGAAGTAGAACGTAGCGGTAATAACTAATTCATTCTTGTAAGCTTTATTAAAAAAAAGCACTGCTCGAGCATTATTATGGGTAATGTGTATTAATAAATAAACCAGAAAAATTGGGGGAGCGTATCCATATTTGATAGTCTTAAAAACGTATCAGACGCTGCCCTCTTTCTTGTGAATTACTGGTCCGGGAAAATATAGATACTGAAAATTATTTTGCGCCATTGACTCGAAAGAAGAAGAAGAAGTCTTAAAAATATTAAGTCTAAAAAATCTTTTATACCGTATAATCCCTAGGGAATTGTCTCAAAGGGAATGAAACTGCAGGGAATAGTTGTAATGATTCCAAAGTACAATATTTATTTGATGGCAATATTTAGTACTTACCATCTTCTGCATGAGTCTCGGGAAACGTGACATCTGAAACAAAATAATTATATTATTTTAAATAAATATTATTTATTATTATTTAATTTTATTGAAGCGTTCATGGATTTAACTCCTCGTGAATGTTAAGCAACGTAACCTCGGCCACAACTTTGAATGGTGGCGGATAGTAGCATTTTCATCTGAGCGCTACTCTCTTGTTATGTTTGAGAGGATATGCTTACATTTCTTCAATATACGAGTATGTGAATGTTTTTACTATTTCTATTTCAACATTCTAATAACAACCACGCATTGCACAACCACGATTAACGTGAAGAATGATGATATACTAGTGTAATCTATAACGTGGACAGCGAGGTAAAGTTGTTTCTTTTATAGTAATAAAATAATATATATATTTTACTAGCTGCGCCCGTTTTACCCGCGTTGTGCCCGTTCCCGTGGGAATTTCGGGAATTTTTTTACATAAGAACCTTCCTCTTGAATCACTCTACCTATTACAAAAAACCGCATCAAAATCCGTTGCGTAATTTTAAAGATTTAAGCATACAGACAGACAAACAGTGTGACAGACACGAAAAAGAGACGACTTTATTTTATACTATGTAGTGATAATATTTTGATTAGACAAGCTACTCCGAGTGTGGAGTCCCACCACTCAAAAGTAAAGAAAGTGAACCTGTCCCATTGCTGGGCAGTGGGCACAGACCACTACTCTTCTAAAGATATCAGTGCAGTGAGGAAGATTGAACCCGGAACCTCGATCTTCGCATAAAACACATGCGTGATTCAAAAAGTAGGATCAACAAAAGCCAAACCATGAAAAAACGAACGAACAATATTCGCGCTTGACTCGAGGCTCAATTATTTTCAGGATTACGGTGTCAAGCCGGAGCAGGCTTATGTCAGACAATCAGACTCACTTGTTTCCGGGAAAATTAAAAAATTAGGCCACATGCCTCGTGAACATCTATAAAGGAGACCCAACAAAACAGTTTTTAGGTACATCAATTACCCTACTCTCTACCCTACCTCTCTCACAAATCCTTTTTGCGTTTATTTTTTGTTTCATAGAGGTCGTGTCATAGAATAGATGATTCCCTCGAATAAATCCTTTTGGGAATTGATATATGACTGCGACCTCTGGGAAAACTCCCTGAGGACGATCGGTAAACCCTTTTAGTGACCCCCTACGATACAAAAGGAAATTTTAGAATACTTATTTTGTATAACAAATGTTTTGTGCACGACCTGACTGAAATCTAAGCTTTCACATACTACCTTGTCATTTTTATATATTAAAATAACTAGCAGCGCCCCGCGGTTTTACCCGCGTTGTGCCCGTTCCCGTGGGAATTTCGGGATTTTTTTTACATAAAAACCTTCCTCTTGAATCACTCTACCTATTACAAAAAACCGCATCAAAATCCGTTGCGTAATTTTAAAGATTTAAGCATACAGACAGACAAACAGTGTGACAGACACGAAAAAGAGACGACTTTATTTTATACTATGTAGTGATTATTGTTGATCTATACGAATATTATATACTACCAGAACGCCGTGGTTTTACCCACTTTATACCCGTTTTCACAGGAATTTTTGAATGAAATAATTATTCAAAGCCGATTGGTAGGTATATCTTGAGATTAGTACGGTCTAGACAACCAAAATATATTATGTGAAACTTTTCTTCCTGTCCATCAGATGAGTACGTATCTCCACGATAATTAAGAAAATAGTAACATTTTGTAACTCGCATCATTTAGAAGCGAAGGAAGTCGCGGGCACAACTACGAACACTAGCAGTTCATAAACATGAGGTATAGTAAAAATGGTTATGGCCTAAAATAGTACGTTGGCTATAGCTGATAAGCAACTTTAATGCGGCAGTCCATGCCTGGGTAAAGGTATCAGAACAATCGTAAAAGTCAATAATTGTGGTAATAACGTCAAGAGCTCCCCATCTCCAAGCCAATGACGAGCACGATTTATGTTTATTATTCTTGTGTTTCATCACAAAAACTTGTCAGGTGATAAAATTTCAAAGTCAGCGGAAGATATTTATAATGAAAAGCAAATAAAAATGCATACATAGTATTTTATTATTGAAGAATGTTAATTTATAGGTAACTCATATGTTATAGTAAGATACAGCACATTTCATAGGATAGGTCTTTAAAAATGATATTAAGGTTTCTAATATAATTTAAAACTGAATAGTTTGCGAGAGAGGCACTTCCAAAGTAGTAAAATGTGCCCCCCCCCCCCCCCCTAATTAATCGTAAACTGCAATTTACCTTACATTCAATCAACTCAAATCTTCTAACTACAAGAACTTTTATATTATATTACTTGCTGCTACGTGTCCGACTCGTACTTGCCCGCTTTTTTATACGAGTATATAGGTTACATACAAGCAAACTCTTTAAGTCTACTTGTGTGAAGCTGATTCTATGATTGTTATTGTTGTAAACATGTTTTTTATTAACCTCTAGTAATATTTTACATTGTAAAGACTGATTTGTTTATCAATAATGATTGTTCCCTAGTTGTTTGTTCTCAGCGTATTGACTAGTGTTTATGTTTAACAAGTACTTACTTAAATATATAAAATAAATGTTGAGGTTGCTTAAGTTTAAGCGAACACTACTAATTTTGAATAGAAACACTTCGCTTGACTTTTATTTTACATTTTCAGTCATTAGGAAACGCCTCTGCAGCTTGAATTGCCCCGTCCCTCCAGACTTCATCCAGCCAGCGGAAACTCTGCCTCCTGGGTCTGAACTGCAGTGGCCTACTTGGCGCACGCTCAACCGTCTCCGGACAGGAGTAGGTCGCTGCAGGTCAAACCTGGTAAAGTGGGGCTACTCCACTAAGTCCGAGTGTGACTGCGGTGCCCCAGACCAGGACATGGTTCACCTCTTGTCCTGTCCTCGGTGTCCTACCAGCTGCACTAAAGAGGACTTACTGAACGTATCAGACGTTGCCCTCTCTCTTGTGAATTACTGGTCCGGGAAAATATAAATACTAAAAATTATTTTGCGCCATTCGACGCACGACTCGAAAGAAGAAGAAGAAGTCATTAGTCGTCATTACAGTCTTCTATGACCACGGTTCCTGTAAACGGGCCGAAACGTCAGATATATCTAAAAAAGCGAAGCAAAGCGAAGTGTTCCGTAAACGCAGTTCCAATTCAATTTAAAAATGTTATTTTTTTATCAAATGGTTTTATTTAATTATTAACCAAAAACAAAATCTCGTTTGACTGTACTGCTTTGACTTGAACAAAGATTTTTTATAACATTTATGTGTGGGGCCAGTTGACGGAAGAAAAATATTAAAAAAGAGGGATCCTGCGACTGACCGTGGGTCCATTTTATTGTGGGCCCAATCGCCGGAAGCCTCTATAATTAAGGAGGGACACTCAGACTTCGTCGACAACAACTATGTCAGCACATATTGTTGACTCCGGGCGGGACTCCAACCCGCAACCCTCTATACAGTACGCGATCTCACATGTATTAATAACAATATACTATTGTTATATACATATTTATATTGTTATATATTTTTCTTATTCTTCGAGTCAATTAATCTATCATTGATAAGCCTGTGGTCACCCCACTGTGACAACAGGCTTATCGGAAAAATAAAACTAGGTATATAACAATAACTATATAACAATAGTACTTTGTTTTAATTTAGTTAGTAAAATAAACAATAGCTTATCAATGATATCTGAATTGACTCGAATAATAAGCAAATAAAACTACAAACAACACAAAGGCATAGCTCTATACCGTCGATGTTCAATAGAAATAATCGTTATCAAAACTTGGCAGTAGCAGTTGTTCCATATTTTTGAGAAGATCAATCATGTTCCTATAAATTCAACACAAACAACTATCATTATTTTAACTTGATAGCGAGGTGAGAGAAAACAAAAGTTTATCAACTACCTCAAAGAGACCTAGACAAAACATTTCGTATGTTTTGTCTAGGTGTCTGTTGGCGACACTCACCGTGTATTTGTTGATGAACTATTTTATACAAACAATTAAAGGTAGAAAAACATGGAAATGTTTGGTTAACTTAGCTACAATAAATAAGTCAGTTCGAGTAGTTAGTGTCCAACCATGGTATGGGAGTTTTAATAGACCGCCTAAACTCCTCCGATATGGGCTTAGCTCCACTTCTTCTTCTTCTTCATCGAGTGGATGGTCAACCTGACCAATTCTGGTGTCAGAGTTATTGAGCCGCCAAAGGCCTCTGACATGGCTCATGTAACGACCACTATCCGTAGAAAGTAACCGGGACCGACGGCTTAACGTGCCCTCCGAAGCACGGAGCTCCACTGATATTAACATACCTACGAGAGCAGTAGAAAAAAAAGCATGAGAAACAGCTAAAATGAAAACATATTAATTTATTGACGTGTGATTGAATTCCATCGAAACCAAAACAAACAAAATCACCTAATCTCATCTTAGCCACCGTCTGATGTAGAAAACTAAAAGACTGTACCAATAAAACAGTACGCGGCCACACTAAAAATATAACGCTTACCAATACTATTTTATAGTTTTCTCGATCAAATCTCACTGAAAGTGTATATAATGTAGGAATATAAGTCACAATCTACTCAGCGAGCCTCCAATGCCAACCCGACAATCGGGAACGTTGAGCACATAACATTTTCGAGATAGGGTTGTGAGGATAAAAGTCCCTGAATCATTGTACTCGCAGCAGCAACGAAACAGTAAAAGCCCTTAGTTGTTACTTCTGTTCATTACATACTCGTACTACGCCACATTTTTAATGATTTCGCTTTGCTTTTTCGAGCAAATGCCATGATTTTAATAATCATGAAGATATTTAGTCACTTTTATGTGCTAGTAATAACTATGAAACACCGACTCATGAATATACTACACCAGCCGCGGCCCGCGGTGTTACCCGCATTGTCTCCGTTCCCGCGGGTATATCGGCATAAAATGTGTCCTATGTGTTATTCTGATATCTAACCTCTATTACTGTAAAGTTTCATCCAAATCCACTAAGTAGTTTTTGCGTGAATGGGGTAACAAACATACATACTACATCCATCCTCACATACTTTCGTATTTATAATATCAGTAGGTATTTAAACACATTCATTGTGGTGAATATGTAGCGTTTTCATAACTCCATATCGACAGCCATATATTTGCAACGAATTGAAAATCTCTGTTCAGTAAACTCGCAAAGTCATACGAGTGAAGTGTTTTATCGCGAATAAGTTTATACAAAGTACGACATTGAAAAAATTTAATAGGTACGCAAAAATGCGGTACCCTACAAAGTATTGCAAATTCAAAAGATTTTTTTGTAAAATGTGACATCCTTTACATTTGAGTTTCAAAACGGAATATTTGTAATTATTTCAATAAAGTAATAGTTAATTTTATAGAATGGTTCTACCTTCAATTCTGATTATGAACTAAATCTGAAGATGTACGAGTATCTTTGAAGGAAAGCGTCTACAAATTGTCGTATTTGTTCACCCATTGTAATTTCCGGGCGTATGTCCACTCATACGGGCGGGAACAATGTTCTAAATCGCGAGAGCAGCGAAGCATTCTCATACTGTTCCACTTGATTTCCTGATTTCACTGTGCGTTCCTTTCCGTTGCACTCTACTTAAGACCTAGATCTTTTACTCGAGTAAAAGACTCGAAGACCGCTTCATTGGTTATAGCAACAAATAAAATGCCGACACTTTCCATCTTTGAAGTTTTAAACTGCAGGAATTTATCCAGTTTTATCTAAAGATGGTGATTCAATGGTATGTCCAGGTTGCTAAGCAGCTTTATATTAATAACCAAAACGATCAGAAATAAAAATAAATACGTAACCGTAATGGCTATAGGTACAAATATTTCGTAATAGTAACGCCACAATATACCAGCTCAATTTTCATTTGTAATTACGAGAGGATGAGTGGTTATTATTCAATTAGCCGACGCGGTCGTCGAGTGGTTACAGTTTTAACTGAACTCACCTACGACACTTTCCCGGGTTAATTATTTCAACACGTAACAATGTTAACATGACGTTAGGCGTCAATTTAAAAACGTAGCGCTTCCACATTTTCAGAAGCAGAGAAAATATTATAACACCAGCTTTTTTAGTTTCCCACCTCTCAGGCAGTCAGTTTTTTTGTACTAATTACAATCATTAAATGCAACTTTCATAGCAGTTTGTACGTCTTTTTAAACAAAAGCCAACAACGTTTTATTTTTCTAAAACATGGCACTAACGAAAAACTCTTCATAATGGCATAACATCGTCATTTACACAATACCGACTGCATAACTTTTATCAAGGGTGTAGTTTTGTTAACATGCTCAACAAATACTTTCATTGAGGCTAGATCGACTGCGCTTTAAGCTACAAATCACGGCCACTTATAAACTTGTAGGTTCGTGTCAGTGTTAGTGCTTCCGAGTTCCGTCCCACGTATGTAAATACACATTACATTCTAGTACATGTCTGAACGTTTCCCAAGAGATAAATCAATGCAATCACTGGCATTGTCCTCATAAAACATTCATGTTCTGTGATATTCGTGAACGATAAAAAATATTCATTTCAAGCAATTTACCGTACATGGAGTTTATGACAAGTTGAAGATATGATTAAACTTACTTTAACAAAAATTAAAATATAGTAAATAATATTCAGTATCCGCAGAATATTAATCACTATGTTGGCTTAAATACGTATTTGTATAGATAGTATATTTATTACAAGAATTGTTCAATAAGTTTTTAGATAAAATCTAATTATTTACTAATAACCAATAAGTAACACGAACACGAACAGTCTACAAGGGTTGTATTTATTGTTAAATTTGTGCAAGGCATAGTATACAGATCGGTAAGTTAAGCCAGATTAGGGCGAGTATATATTGTCCCCAGTCAAACTAGCCAAAGGCGATAACAATAGCTCGTATCTATTTGACGTCTTGCAGGATCCCAGTGGTCGTCGGTCGCAGCCTCGCAATCCCGCCACAATCCGCCTGAGCCCACCCTTACGATACTAATTGAAATTGTCAAATCTTAAGCTGCATATTTTAAAACAATTCAGCAATACCTTTATTAATAATCTCAAAGACTTCTCAATAAGTGCCGCAAATTTTCTAATGACGTATGTATCTCCACTGCGCAACGGCAGACAATTACTTAATTGATGTTTCGGCAATGAAAACAACATACGATAGCTTAGCTCTAATTAATTTAATGACCATTGATAAATATAATGGGAACCAATATTAGGGTTGGTGGAAAGTCAGGTATACAGCTGGGTGTGATGGACCAGTGTCGATATCAATTTTATAAACACATTAAGTTATTTCACAGTTTCACGTAACAACTCCGAGCTGCTTATGACATCTTGACATAATAGAATTTGATATCAGCATTTCTGTGAACCCGAATAATTTTATTGAGAACTACTATTACATAATACATAAATATCGTTAATGAGTTTTCCGTAAAAATCGACATAGAACTGTAGAAGTCAAATAAATTCGTAAATAAACCCTTCAACTACCTGTGTCAATGAATTGAGATGAATTGAGGAGATTCTTATGAAGATATAAATACGTTAGCAGAGTCGTACAGAATGGAATTTTAAATGTGTTATTGAATGGAGATCAAACAGGGTTAGATGAGGCGCAGACACGCTGAATATAACACGAGTGATTCACCCGAGTCCAGCGACAAATGTAATTATAACGCTAACGCAATCTCTAATATTATGTATATTTCCCATGATTAATTTTATGTCCCGCCCACTGTGCGACACTTATCAGTGACACGGGTTGTAAAAAAAGCTCTCTGGAATTATATAATGGTGTGTGTTAGTTTGTATTTTATACTAGTTTTACCCTGCGGTACCCGTTCCCGCGGGAATTTCGGGATTAAGTTTTTTTCTTCACGTCTTTTTCTAACGTCCAAAGCGTAACAGATATACCTATAGATAAATAGTTACTTTCGTTACGTTAAGTAAGCATTGGATGACGCGGACGCGGCGTAGTAAATCCCGCCTTTAATAAAAATAAAAGTGCATAAACATGTCTTTAATTTTACGCGTGTGCCACTAGAGGCGACAGTTTTTAATCTTTCATATTTCGAAAGGTTAGTGGCTAACCCTAGAGTCGAGAGATTTTAGACCGCCTAAAGGCCGACATGGTCTAACGATTGAAACAATCGGGATAGTCTCTTATATTTATGTACTGGATGATTTGATTCACACTCAATGTTTTCATAGTTGACTTGGTAACCCTTGTGAAGAATAACATCTTGAACAAATGTTTTTCAATAAAATATATGCGTCGGATAATGCATAAGAACTCTGATTCAAATCTTATCCACCACTTATTTGCATCGGCACGAACGCATACCTCAATTCAAAACCAACTAGCTTTCTATAATTAAGTTGTACTGTTTCTTTAAAATGGAGATTCAATTTTATTACCGCCTGCAGTAAAAGTTACAAAATATTTCGTTGTAGTTGCAGCCTATGAATATGTTCGCGCTTAAAACTTTGTCATATTTAAACTTATAATAATAACTACATACTAATATTTCAATGAGAATTTCATAATGTGACAAAGTGCTAACATGGTTACCATTTTCATGGACAGTTCAAACGTAATTTTATTAGAGACAGCCGAGACTTCAGTACTCTCAAAACTGCAGTAGAATTCGTATTGTAGTGAAATGTGAATGTACTGTCGACAAGTTTCCTCGAACTCTTGAAGGAACTTGACAAAATTGCACCCGAGTTTAAGTTTTGTGCAGGAAAGATTGTCCTGTTCTTAAAAGTGTAACACAGCTTCGATACATGCAATGTAAGATGCAATCTATTTTTAGCTGTTAACAGTGAACAGTTAACTGTTCACTTTACAGTTAACTGTTCACTTTGATTAGATGGATTTGAAAATGGGAAATACGTGGTAAATACGGGCAAAAGGCGCCTGTTCCTGATGGAATTTTGGGAAACATGTAAAAACAGCTTATGCCTAACCGAGCCAAATTCTATCATGATACGTTCAGCCAGACGGAGATTGAGTACAACCATGGGTACATCCATCCGACCATAAATATCAACACGCAATAGTACCTCAAGGCTTATATATATATTTTAATTTGTCCCTTAGACTTATATATTTGTATGTCCATGGTCTATACAACCTCGCTGTTGTTACGTAGTAAAAGTTATTTTCCAATTATTGCATATTTATTCACTCCAAAGGTTTCGACAAAATCAGAAAACGTTGTCGGTTCAAGAAAATCGATTTGTGAGTTAATCTTCGGGAAATTGGTTTTTCCTCCCGAGTAAAGCTCGATCGACATAGGTATATAGTTATTTTTAATTTACAAATTATAATAAAAAAGCAAAATATGTAATATAATATTTATCTAAGTACCTATATGGTGCTCCTTATCCTCCTCACTGTACTTTATCTTCAGCGAGATGAGCTTTAGCTAGCCCAGCTGTGGGACATAACAGCTAGCTAATTTTTATATGAATATATGTAGGTACCGCATAAAGTAGTGACGTGTCCTTAAAGTAAAAGTTTCTAAAGTCACCAGTAAAATATCCAGTGATTCCAACTCGCTGTCTACATATTTTAACTTTAAACCTACTATTAAACACAACATTATTTAATTTAAATATCTATACAACCGTTATTTAAATAACAAACATTAAATAAAAAATAAAATGTTCGCGGTCATACAGTCTGTTTTTAACTGTCGCCTATGAATGTCATTGAATTAAAAAATATCTTATTTAATATAAAAAAGCGGCCAAGTGCGAGTCGGACTCGCCCATGAAGGGTTCCGTAGCAGCGAGTAACATAATAAAGAAGTTCTTGAAATAAATGTTTTTTATTTACATTTGAGTTATTGAATGAATAATCAGTATTTTTTTGCGGTTTACGATTTATGTCGTAAAAAAAAAACTACTAACTAGACCTCGTTCAAACCAATTTTCGGTGTTAGATTACATTGTTATGTACATCATATATTTTTTTTAGTTTTATCATTCTCTTATTTTAGAAGTTACAGGGGGGGGGACACACATTTTACCACTTTGGAAGAGACTCTCGCGCAAACTATTCAGTTTAGAAAAAAATGATATTAGAAACCTCAATACCATTTTTGAAGACCTATCCATAGATACCCCACACGTATGGGTTTGATGAAAAAAAAAATATTTTTTTTCATTTCTAAGTATGGGAGACCCCCCTAAAATTTTATTTTTTTTCTATTTTAGTGTGAAAATATTAATGCGGTTCACAGAATACATCTACACACTAAGTTTCAACAACATAGCTCTTATAGTTTCGGAGAAAAAAGGCTGTGACATACGGACAGACAGACAGACAGACGGACGGACAGACAGACAGACAGACATGACGAATCTATAAGGGTTCCGTTTTTGCCATTTGGCTACGGAACCCTAAAAATGACATCATCTATTTATATAATTGTTTTGCGGAAAGCAGTACTTGGATTTTACGCCCGTTTCTCTTGGACATGACAGATATTATTTTAACTGTTCCATACATTTGCTTTTCATAAAAACCATGTAATATAATAAAAAAATGTTTAATTTCGCTCATATGCTAAATCATGAAAAATATTTGTCATATATGTGTTTAAACTGGCGTCACATACGAAACACAGCGCCGAGGTAATAATTTAGTTAACACGAAATATTATGTACGAAATGAATGCGAAATCAACGTTATAAGGTAGCATACCAGACAATAGTTCTATCCGAATATATTACTTCAAAGGACGTGTTGATAACTTGAAGATATTTTGAGTTACCAACTAGATATTACCGCAAGATTCCCGCTCAAGTTAAATGGGAATGTACCTATTTATTATGAGTAAAAACCTGTTTGTTCGCTCAAAGAGAAGGTTCGGGAACATAATCTGAGATAAAAGTTACTCCAAATAATGTAAAGTGTTTTCTCCTTTGTTGACGTCAAAACTTGAATAGCGGAATAGAAGAATTGCTGTTCGCTGTATTTTTCAAATTAGACCTTTTTCGTGTGTGCATGTGACTTGAAAGAGCAGGTGGTCTCCTACGTTTAGATGAACACTACACATTTCAAATTAAAACTACGTTTGCAGATACACTTCGCTTTTTTTTACACTTTATCTGACGTTTCGGCTGAGTAGTCCGTGAACTACTGTAAAATATCGATATGGGGTCTCGCTTTAAGTAAAATTTCCCTTTAATTCAGACGGAAAATCATTGGCTTTGTGTGTTATAATATAATATAAGTGTGTGAAATAATAATTTTCCAAACAGTGTTACCCATTGGATAAATTAATCGACTAGGATTAATTAAAACATCGATTTGCGCTGCGCTGTTGAAACGATAACCTAAAGGGGTGGTATTGGCAGTGCACCTTTGTTCCTAACATATTTATACCTACGTATCGCTTACGCTTAAGAGTTTAACCGGAGTGAATATTAATTATCAAGGGTCAAGTATCGCTCCGCTGTTATGAGTTCATATAAATGGAGCGACCTCGATTTTTGGTTTATTACATGACTTCGGCGCGGTAAGTTACTGTAGGTACAACTCTAGAAATGTACCAACAATTAAGGTAATATCTGACCCGGTTGGTCAAAGTTTGCGTACAGAAATCAAATAAGTTTTAAATTATAGAGTTCAACCTACATTATATTTTGTGTAAATATTTTTAGTCTAACCCATGGGATAGCCACGTGACACTTGAACAGTTTTTGAATTTTTCATACATGACGTATTAAAATCACTTATTAAATCTCTAATAAGGAACCGTTATTGTGCCCGATGCCCTCCGCAGTACGGTAATATAAAAATGCCACTATCGGTCACTCACCCGAGCTGCACTTTGCTTAACAATCTCAATGAACTAACATCCGCTAAGATCGCTACAACAACTATCGTATACAAGTAGTCGAAGTACAACTATTTGCTATTTCAATAAATTAGTGAATTCCCTGAGCATTAAATTACATCAAAATCATACAACTTTTTTATAATTTCACCGTCATTCCCATCACCTATAATAATGCGACATACACCATAGCTATGGGTCTTCCTCTATAAATACAGCCTTATTTGATTTTTGTAAAAAAAAATAATTTCGTTTGTTTAAACGTTCGGGTTCATGTCTAGAATTACGAGTCCGATTCGAATAATTCTTATTGTAATGGATAGCCACATTCAACGGGAAGATTATAGAATTTTTTTCCATCGAAAATCCCATGGGAACGGGCACAACGCGGGTAAAACCGCGCGGCGCTGTTAGTGTTCTATAATAACGTTCGATCGTATTATTGTAAAATGTGTATATGTAAAGGTCGTTCGTCTGAGTTTCATTGAAATTTGATCGGAACCGAATACGGACCGAATACAGATATAGGTCTCTATTGGGAATAAATTAGCATACGTCTGCCGTTCTGACCTTATTGAGAAATGACGAATAGTCGAATATATTATCCATCAATTAATATCTACTATTAATATCTACCGTTAATATCGACCATTAATATCTACCATTAATATATGCTATTTTAGTATTAATTGAAACGTACGTTGATGTCATTATTATTTGTTCAAACGGGAACTTACGTACAACAAAGGTTACTGTTGAGTGTCCCTCAACACGTCTTGGTCACATCCGGTGACCTTCATCAGGAGGTGGGTGAAGCGCTCGCGACAGCGTCTCAGAACGAGGGACACTCAACAGTAACCTACTAACTACGTAAGTTCCCGTTTCAACAAATAATAATTAATATTAGACGAAGTTTGCAAATTAAATAATACTCCAGCCCGTTTTAAACCATTCTGAAACTAAGACTAGACCAACTTATAGTTAACTCCATTTTAATTAAGAGGCTGTGAAAACTTTACCGGGGACTACGGACAAGGTATTTGTGTAGTATTTTAAATACAAACGGTTAGATTTGGATATATTAATAGTTGAGATATTTATAGACACAATTTTCGGAAGTTTGAAGTTTCCTTGTCATTTCTCTTTTTATAATATACTAGCCGCGCCCCGCAGTGGTACCCGCGTTGTACCCGTTCCCGTGGGAATTTTGGGATGGGAAATAGCCTATAACCTTACCGTTGAATGTAGCTATCTCTTACAAAAATAATTATTCAAATCGGACGGATAATTCCGGAGATTAGCTCGGACTTACAAATAAACAAACAAAGTTACAAATTTTACCTCTTTATAATATTAGAATAGAAGAATAGATAAAGCATGTTATCTCAACACAATACCTACACGCTCGTGATAACTTTTAATGGAAACCACGCCGACCGAACAAGTTGGTTTTTCACTAAACTTTACCGTTACGAAAACTATCATATAGGAAAATGTTGAAAATTCGATTTTTCATACCTATTTTTATGTCATACAACTTTTTTCACCATGCTCGTTTGTTTTATTAGAACAAAGTGCTTAAACATGTGATGCATTTTACGAATCAAACTAGATATTATAACACCGATATCCTAGTTTTAATATGAGTTTTCGTTATATCCGATTTAGAAATAAATTACAATGACAGCTCGGGATTTACTCAATCACTACATAGTATAAAACAAAGTCGCTACTTTTTCTGTTTGTTTGTCTGTATGCTTAAATCTTTAAAATTACGCAACGGATTTTGATGCGGTTTTTTGTTATAGGTAGAGTGATTCAAGAGCAAGGTTTATATGTATAAAAATTCCCGAAATTCCCACGGGAACGGGTACAACGCGGGTAAAACCGCGGGGCGCTGCTAGTCTATATATATTAAAGAAAGTCGTGTTTATTACACTATTTATAAATCGAGAACAGCAGAACCGATTAGGCTGAAAATTGGTGGGGAGGAAGCTTAGAACCAGGAGACGGATATAGGATACTATTTATCCCGTATTTCCTACGGGAACGGGTGCGCTGTGGGTGAAACCGCGGGGCACAGCTAGTTATAATTAATGTAATTAACATAATTAGGTATCTGGAGTACCTACTACGTTGATGGGCTCACAATCGGTTAAAATCAACATCATTCGAAGCCGTCGATCAGGTTATTAATGGAGCACGTGATATTGGGCATTACGGAAAGCGCTCGTGAACTGATTGGTCGAATCGGAGATCTATCCGACTACACAAGTGTGATTAAATTCAGAGTTTAGTAGCGCTCTAAAAAGCGTCAACTAAGTATGTAAAGCATGCATCCGTTGATTGTAATCCAACAAATTCCATAGCGGCAAAAACCATTACAAAGGCATAAAACTAAAAAATATTTGCTTTGAATTGAAAATTGCTTTGAACTGATTGATATTGAAAAACTACGCGTTTAAACGAATATCCAAACAAGTTTGTTATTGCGCCAACAAAAATATTAATCCACTTTATAAATAAAGAGTTATTACGGGCTGTCGTGAAAAAATCCTTTAAATTTCCGTCATGAAAATAAAACGAGTCGAGGCGCTATGTTCAAATTCCGTTCTGGATTTTATTTTGCCGTGCAGTTAGTTTGTATAGTTGAGTAGGTATACCTGTACGCGAGAGCTCAGATCGAATAGAATTGTTTTCCAGGCCAGTTTTTAACAAAAAAGAAATGTTCAAATATTTTACAAAAGGCCTCCATGAAAAAATATATATAGTTTTTTTTATATTTCCATCTTTGTGTTTGTTGTGACCAGCACCTTAACAAAAAAGGCAGTATTTGGTTATCAAAAAAATATTAAGATATTTCGAACCTTTTATCTGAACAAAGCTGCGATTCTTCTATGATGTCCCATACTTACAATACTTACTCTTATCAATAAATAAATCTCAACTCAATGAAACAAGATTTCATTTGTACTAACGAGGAAGACGTGGTCTAGTATGAATCGGGCACTGAACATAAAGGGGTTAGAGTTCACCCCTTAAGTTAGTAAGCGGATATTAACAAGTTAGAGTATCATTAACTTAACTTTCAACGTGTTATTTGATCTAAGCAAATGCTATGTGTAACCAGTGTTCATGTAACTTATGAGCATTTACTAAAGATGAGCCAACAATAATCAGCCTTCAGGTCGGAAAGTTGGAAGCTGCATTTCTGTCTTAATAATATAACAGTCAGTCACTTTGATGAGAATCTTCATAAATAAAAGACTGCATTTAGCATGAGAATGCCCCGTAAGAGTTCTCTCCGTGAGAATTCAGTTAAAGCACGAACTTTACATTTTATAAAAGGTTTTTAAACAAGCCTTAATTTTTATTTGTCGTGTATTGTCACGCAAACTAACTTGGGTGCCAAATCTCAGCTCATCGGACACTGGGAAGTGTGTCTAACAACTTGCAAAATTTCGTTACAGTTAGCAAGACATGTGGAACTTAATAATAGTAGTTTATGCAACGTCATATAAAGAAGGGTATTAAAACACGAGTGTGAGTTTATGAAACGAGCGCAGCGAGTTTCATAATAGTAACGAGTGTTTTCACGTATAACCCAACTATTTTAAAAAGCCAGCATAATATCAAAATTTTATACAACTAGTATGAGGATTTTGACATAAGGCTCGCCAGGTTAATTGGTCGCGTTATAATGATGTTATAATGTTAAATTATAATGATATTATAACATCATGTGCAATTGCTTAAATTGAGTGTTTTAGTTGTCTGTGCTATAACAGTAGTAATTATAAGTCAAGTATTGGAATCATAAGTAGAATGTTACAACATTAGTGTAGATAAAAGCTTTTAAAGAACTAACATTTTATTACTGGCCAAGAATACAATTTTATTGAGTTGTATTACAAATACTATTATTCTCTAAAGGTATTGTTCAGTTCTGTTCTGGAAGGAGATTATAATTATTATTTTGTCTTAAAGAATTTTTGGTCTCAAAATTTGAAATAAGTGGCGTATTTTACACTGACTGTGGTGGTTAACAGAACTTAAATATTCTTATATTAAAAAGAGGTTTAATGTGAAAACCAATCTTAATTGGATGCTCTTAAACTCGATGAAAACTATGCTCTCCGCTCCGAGCCGATATAAACGGTAAGTACCCTAAGTAAGTATTCATTGTTGGAGTTAGGTAGTACATCTGTAGGAGGTGAAACGGCATTAGGAAGTTTTGTGACCGTAAGAGACACAAAGTCTAGAAAATTATTATGACTGCTGAGTGTGAAATGAAAGGCCACGAACTGACTTGGCTTTCATTCTTTCATTTCAAAGAAGAAATAGCTACCTTTGAAACTTGTTTCCAGGGACCTCGTTTTGCACAATACACGCTACCAACCAACCAATATGCATAATATGGAGTCGGGGTTTTCTGTGACACTAGTAGGGCCTTGCCTACCAACCTCGGTCGTTTATATTTTAGAGAATATCTTTAAGAATATCATCCAAAATTAATGAAAATCTTCCATAGGTTTAGGCGTTAAATTAATCAAAGTAACTATTTACAATTTTCATAGTATTGAATTTTAATAATTTAAGAATCAATCAGAAGAAATCGTGGAAAAGAAAGAAAACAGAAGAAGCGTCTTGATAACGTCTAAGCGGTTAGGCGCACTGATATATTCTGTGTTATGCGAGGCCGTTTAGTGGGACAAAATTAGCTACTTTACTAGTTCATACTTAAGGTAAGGGTTTCTTCATTTCTGGGATCTAATAACGTACCACGTAGAACTCAACAGAAGCCAGTTAAATACAATTACATTTACGCGGAACAGAACCAAGAGCAACCGACAAGAGACCTGTCGTACAATCAGCAACACAACTTACCAATGGGAAATCCTACAAGAAACAGAATCAAATTTAAACACGTTATGTACCTACTTACTCGTATATGTGCATATTGCAAACAAAATATTTTTTTAAATAGTTTTCATTTGAGAAGCCTTTGCCCTGCTGTGGGATATTACAGGCTTATACTAGTACTACTACTATTTTAGCTCTAACGCGATAACTTATAACACCCCTTTTTTGCGTCGGGGGTTAAAAAATCAGACAAACTACAAAAGAAGGAGACCATATCACACATTTTAAATCAGCATGTAATAAATAATTTTCATCACTTTCGAAGATTATCATTTTTCTCATTACCCTATCTTGAATGACCAGATAATTATGTTGCTGCTTGTACCCAACAAACAACACAGAGTTAATTACCGAAATAAATGTTTAAGAAACATAATAATTTCTAATAAAAACCTTTGGCAAGGTTTTGGGATATCCGGCTATTTAATTCAATGTACACATTTTGTTCATAAATATTGAATTGGTCTCGTGTTATCGCCATCGTTGGTTATGTAACCCATTTATCACAAGGCTATGTTGTTGTAAGTACATAGTAATAAAGTACATACCTGTATTGCCATATTGATGTTGGTAATTAACTACAATTATTGCCCAACTTGGAGGAGCATAAAAGTTATGTGGCTATTACTTTGTATGGAGACATGAAATATGCTATTATTTATAGAAAACAAATGGGTATTACTTTGTCGTTGATCAATGGGTAATATTAAGTACGTAGGGTAATATATAGCCAACAGCAATCTGCTATTTATAGGCTAAAGGATAGTTACCTAGTTAAGACGTAAAATATCTCCCGACATACCTAATTAAATATGATTGAAAAACGTATGTTAGCGCCCACGGAAGAGCGAAGCACTTACTGTGTAAGGACGGAAGTAGAGCGAGAGCCCTATCGCCACTTTTTCTGTAAAATTTTGACGTTCGTATGGAGAACTCAATACGATTGTCAAAATGACCCTCAGTCTGTTAAGTTAATGAGTATCACAAGACAAAATGAGTATGAGTAGGTAATGAGTATCAACAAAAATGACTCAAGTTGACGTATGACTTATAAGCCTTTAAAAATAATATAACCCCTTAATTTTCTAATCCAAATGCAAAGATCGAAGCTTAATTAACATTCTATCTCAAATGGGCAGTTTTTGCCATCGTAGAGCATGTTATCTAATTTTATTCAATAATTAAGGAAATAATAATTGAACACGAGTATGACCACCAAATATGATTCTAACCAACCATCATTGTAATACGGTTGATACATAATGGCCTGTAGTTCTAGAACTTTCGATCACCGGAAGGTTTTCTAGAACATTCTTAATTAATATTTAGGTGTACTTTTTGCTACTCAAGTGCTACACTAGTGCATCCATTTATCGGCAAAATGTAACGACAAATGAATCGATATTTTGATTATTACTTTGATAAAATATTTAATTGAATTGATTTTTTTTTAGTTCCTTTAGAACATTCAGTTAAAAAATAACTTTAGGATTAATGATTCAGAGTCGTTAAAATCGGTTTAACAGATTATAAGATTACTCGATAGACAAAAAAGTGATATTTTCATAACGAAAATTACAGAAATACGTGGTAAAAGACATTATGATTATGCAATTAGTGTATAGGATGAATAATATAATGTAATTATTAGCCTTGAATGAAGTGTATTTGCCTGTCCATAATTTGTGTTCATTGTATTGTAAGCAACTGTAATGCATTTAGTTATAATCTCTTACTCTATTATAACTTTCTGATACGGTTTCATATTTTTTGCACCCTAAACGTACCTTAAAACGGCCCTGTAATTTATTGTCCAATAATATCCCTGGGATCATTGTGTTGTAATTTTCAATATGTAAGTTGGCGACATTGGTTTTCATAGTAGAGATTGTCCAAGCTGAAATGACACGCCCCACCTCCGCATTTACGCACACTAGCAAATTTTAAATATGGACGCAATACACATAAACATGCAATTATAATTGGTCGTTCAGTTGCCGTACTCGCCGTACTCGCTAAGAAGTGCAATTCTCGGATTTGTTGTCCAACTAGTTTAGTTGATCGTGAACGCGCGAGAGGAGAGGACGTCTTGTTTCATACAAAGTGACGGCGCTGCTCCATAGAGCGAGCGTTTTCGGATTTATCACCCGACTAGTCGGCCGACATGTGCACATAGAAATCAATAATTGGCGCTCCCACACAGATGAAGTGCCGCTATTAATATTTACACTCACACATCTAAATAAAGTAATTAAGTAGTGGGGCGCGTCATTTCAGCTTAGACAATCTCTAACACTCTTCTAATGCGACTTCCATGACACTTCTCTATTTCAAATTAGCGTCTGATAACTTACAAGTTATTCAATTTCCGCCCTTAAACAGTTCAGGAATAAGGAAGTAATTAGTGATCACGTCGGGACGAGGCCCACATACCCTGGTTGTTTTCCCGAACGGCCGACGATGCATAAACGCATTTCTCCTTCTCACAAAAAAAAGGTTTGGTTCTTGACTGAGATTGAACCATTATCATCGCTTCACAATCGCGTGTTATTAACTAAATGAAAACGAAACAAGTTGATGATAAGTGTAAAACATGTCAGATTCCTTAAAGTTATCTTTAAGGAATCTGACATGTTTTACACTTATCATCAACTTGTTAGTATTATCAAAAAATAACTTATCAGTCGACCTAGTACGCCAAATACACAATTTACAATATAATTCATCATAATTCGGTTTAGGAGATTAATTTTATTGCCGTTATTAAAGAGATCATTTGGGTAAACACGAAAGTAGCTCAAACTGATATCAATTCGATTGTTTCTATGATAGGCAAATATGAATCATAACTATTAACACATTTTAAGGCCATCTTAAGTAATGAAACGAACTTTAATTATAGCGGCAATAGAAATACATCATCTGTGAAAATTTCAACTATCTAGCTATCACCGTTCTTGAGATACAGCCTGGTGACAGACGGACAGACGGACAGCAAAGTCTCAGTAATAGTGTTTTTATTTTACCCTTTGGGTACGGAACCCTAAAAAGTGTAAAAGACCCGACTGCATCTATACGGATGGATGTACATATGTTTGTTACTCTTTCACGCAAAAACTACAGAACGGATTTGGATGAAATTTTACAGTAATATATTTTATACATCAGAATAACACATGGGATACATTTTATCCCGAAATTCCTGCGGGAATGGGTACACCGCGGGTAACAACGCGGGGCGACATTGTCTATATATATCGTAAATCGTCTGTAAAATCGTCTAATATAAAAAATATTATACAGCGGACAAGTTTGTATTTTGTTTGTTTGACCGTGTTCAATTCCGAAATTACTAGCCGTATTTAAATAATGCATTAGATAGGAGAATTACCAGACTCTTCATCCCGAAACTACCGTGACGGACGGGTGCAAAGCGGGTAAAGCAGCGAGGTACTGATATTACATAATAAAACGAAATGTATACATGTACTCATGTACGTTTAACAGGTCAAACCAGGTCGCCATGTGTTTGTATTAAGAAGACAACGAAGTAATATTTACCTCACTAAGATAGTTTCACACGCGTCAAAAACAATAACCTAATCTAATAATGTCAAGTGTAGGATAAGCCTTAGTATTATACTCTCGACTCAAATTAGTGGTGGAAATTGAGATACAAAGTAGTCATAATAACGTTGTTATAGACATTAGAAAAATGTATCCCGTTTGGAAAACAATACTCGGTGGCTAAGAATCTTCAAGCCACTATTAATAAATAAAATTCCTTTTCTGGAAGCTACAACAGGAGCCTGACAACCTCCTTTCTATTAGACGATTACAAATAGAACAAAAATATGAATGTCCACCTCAGTGACATCTTAAAGAATACCAAACAAATGCAAGCGCTTTCATCCTAACTCATATTATAAATGCGAAAGTAACTCTGTCTGTCACGCTTTCACGCCAAAACTACTGAACCTATTAGAATGAAATTTAGTACACAATTAGTCCAAAGCCTTAGAAAGGACATAGGTCACTTTTTATCGTGACATTCCCGCGGGAACGGCTACAGCGCGGGTGAAACCGCAGGGCGCGGCTAGTTTACCACATTTCATTAAGATAGATTTGGAAACAATTGAAAATCGACGGACGGCCTTCGTTCGAAGCAGCCACGTCCAATCAAGTTTTTCAATTTTCCTAATTATTTAAAAGAATCCACATTTGTAATATATGCAAAAGGGATGTATAAGGGATGAGAATTATTTATTCAGTAGCTTTAAATTCAAGTAGATCAGTGGCTAATTCCGATTTTGGAGTTATTGTTATCCTGAGGCACGATACGGAACTATGTATTAGTTTCCCCTCCGAGTAGTTATCGAGCACGTCGCCTAACAATCGCAAGCATTTCGAGATAGAAAAGGGAGGGTGAGCCACTGCTGTAAGATTCAGTAAAATACTCTATCCTCATTAAAGTACTTTGGCATATCCGTGGAACACTCTTTAAAAAAATCAAATGGACTGTAAAGACAAAAAAATATATATATGTTACGGCTAATACCCGAAGTGCGGCTACACCTAGTTTTAGCCGGTTAGAACTAGGTGCATATATATGTCATTTTAATGAAAAGAGAGAGTTTAAACATGAAAAAAAAATATAACCCTAACCTACCGAATAGTAAGTAATTCGGTAGGTTAGGGTTATTTTTTTTTCATGTTTAAACTCTCTCTTTTCATTAAAATGACATACGGCTAATACCCGAAGTGCGGCTACACCTAGTTTTAGCCGGTTAGAACTAGGTGTAGCCGCACTTCGGGTATTAGCCGTAACATATATACGCCAAAAGAACCGCCTTTTCGTAGTCAGCTAAATACAATGTTTGCTCAAGGCATCAATAACCCAACATGTCTAGTTGGCGTATCAATAATAGGTACAGGAAACACCATTCTTCCGGTTTCACCGATGTGAACACACCTTTAGCTAGCTATAAGATAAAGGTGATTTATAGGCCGAGGTCGCGAGCACACTGACTAAGATTAGAGTATAAATAGTTTTATTGAGACCAATTCAGGGTACCGCATCGGTATTGACGAAACCGGTGAGTTAATTATACGGTTATAAAATAGAACAGTTAATTGACTAGTAATTTCAGAACCAACAGGTGTGGTAGAGACGTTACAGTGTTTACAATGTGATGATCTATACTATACTTACTATACCTACTAATATTATATCAATGCAGATCAGCTTTCTTTCTAAAAGCGACGTAGCTACGTCTCTCATATTAATTAATAAATTGCCCAACAGCCTCCGTGGTCTAGTAGTTTGAGCGCTCGGCTCACGATCCGGAGGTTCCGGGTTCGATTCCCGGTGGGGATATCTCACAAAAATAACTTTGTGAGACCGTCCTCAGTTTGGTTAGGGCATTGCAGGCTGAATCACCTGATTGCCCGAAAAGTAAGATGATTCCGTGCTTCGGAGGGCACGTTAAGCCGTCGGTCCCGGTTACTTTCTACGGACAGTAGTCGTTACATGAGCCATGTCAGAGGCCTTTGGCGGCTCAATAACTCTGACACCAGGATTGGTCAGGTTGACCATCCACTCGATAAGAAGATTAATAAATTGGTTTAAGTGAAAACAGGGTAACAAAAGAAGCAATCATAATATGTATGACATAAATGTTCACGTTCTGATCGAATACGAAATATATTTCGTGACGGTAATTCTTATCGAATGAGCATTCTAATTAATCATTGATCAACATGAGTAAATTGTGGTAATCGATATGGAGTTTTAATTTGGTTAGTTTATTAATATTTAGGTGCGATTGCACTTTGAAATTAATATATTGGTTTGTGTATTGACTCTTGTGGTGCACGGCAAAATAAAAATAAATAATTATTACTGGGTACTTCCGGAACTAAATTATTACAATTAACTATCCTAGCACGATACAAATGTTTGTTTATAACTGTGAGTATATTGTTTAAGTTTGCAATTTTATAGTTCGATAGTTTTTAAGGTTCAGGACATGATAGGGCTGGCATGCTTTGCTTGTGCAAAAGTCCTTAAACAAATCTTCTTTTATATAAAAATGAATTGCTGTTCGTTAGACGCGAGAACGGCTGAACCGATTTGGCTAATTTTGGTCTTGAAATATTCATGAAAGTCCAGGGAAGGTTTAAACGGTAAGCAGTGAGGAAAAAAATGCAGGTGAAACCGCAGGGTACAGCTAGTACCTATATAAATAAAAATGAATTGCTGTTCGTTAGTCTGCTTAAAACTCGAGAACGGCTGAACCGATTTGGCTAATTTTGGTCTTGAAATATTCATGAAAGTCCAGGGAAGGTTTAAACGGTAAGCATTGACTGAAAAAATGCGGGTGAAACCGCAGGGCACAGCTAGTAGATAATAAAAACCAACTAACTGTATTAAATGACTCGGAGACGTCAATAAATTGACAATTGACCAATTGACTTGCATTGTTTAATACATGACATGTCAAAAATAAAACAACTCTTCTTAGAAATCTTTTGACGGTGGTAAGACGTCCTTTGTGCCATTGAAATGCATCACTAGTACATTACTTGTATCACTAGTACCGTATAATAGGTGTAATTTCCTACTTGTTTCATTAAAGAAAGTGTAACTATAAAGTGACGTCGACACTGTAGTGCACCTTTAAGAAGATCTTTACAACAAAGTAGCCGACCGTGATGTTTAATTCTTTTTGTACTAGCTTTTCTTTACCTGTGTCGTACCCATTCCCAAGAAATTTTAAGGATGAAGAGTAACCATTACATACTCAGATATAGAAGCAGATATTTTCTCGTACAGCTTCATCAAAATCCGTTCAGTAGTATTTGCATGAAAAAGTAACACATCACATATGTCATCACAGAAAATCGCATTTATATTACTAGGTTTATTACGTGTAGGCCTTTAATGCGAAGGGCAAAGACCTTTTACAATCGAAGTAACAGTCAACTTATGAGTACTTAACCATTTACATTAACTCTTAATACAACTCAGGGGTCATGCATCGAACCCCCTACGACAACGAAATGAATGTCACTCGCCCACCGAGGTCGTTAGCTGATAAATCAATCAATTTCAATTTAATACAATATCGTTTAACTCTGTAATGTTACGAACAAGCGATCAAATCATTAATTAACGATCTACCTAATACAATGTCTTTATTAAAATCTGCAACCGTTATCGAACAGTCGATGAAATCTAAAATCAGATTTCATTCGCCACTCGATAGCTAGCAAATTAATTGATATTTTCTCTGATTATTTTAATCCTTCGATTATTGATGAGAAAGTCTGTGAAGATTTCGCGCAAAAAATAGTGAACGAGTTTTGGCAAAATATCAAGAAGGTTACCTCTATCCCGGAATAACAATAGTGGAAGTGTTTTTTTTTTTTGGTAGTTACGTCGGGAAAATAATAGCCATAATATAGTCAATAGCCACTAGTACGGGAGGTGAAGTCTCAATAACTGGGTCAAATATATTTTGTAGCTTCATTTGAAAATAAATAAATTGAATTGAATTGAATTGAATATCGAAATACAATAATTTCAATCATTAAAACTATTGAGTACTTTAATTGCGAAAATAATTAACACATTAATTAGTTCCATGAAAACGTACGTTAATGAGAAAGTTTTGATTTAATTATTAGAATACTAGCAGCGCCCCGCGGTTTTACCAGCGTTGTGCTTTACCCGTGGGAATTTCGGGATGAAATATAACCTTCCCGTTGAATGTGGCTATCTACTACAAAAATAGTTATTTAAATCGGATTTATAATTCCCGAGATTACCTCGAACATACAAACAAACAAACTCACAAATTTTACCTCTTTATAATATTATTAGTATAGATTAATAGCGGGATAGTTTATGGTGTTATTTTATTATACTCTTTTACGATTTTCGGAATTGAAATGAAAACACGAGTTAATTGGCACATTTTAATACGTAACGGGATAACTATTTTGATATAGTTATACTGTGAAGGTACATCCGAGTTACTCCTACACTGTGAACTATGTTATTAAAACCCATAAAACCCATTAAAGTTATTTAAACCCAAATAACGTACATCGAAGGGCTCGTTAAATTATCACTCCCGGTTGTAGCAATCGTTAGACCGTGAGGTCTTTAGGCAGTTTAAAAACTCCGGCACCAGAGTTGGACACTAACCTACTCGAACTACCATTACCAATACTTGCTTGACTTTTGAATTAAATGACGTCTATCTCGCCGTAATGATACGCGGGTCTTTACTAGTCACGTTTAAAAAGAAACGGAATGGGAAGATATAAAAAAACTAAAATTAAGACTCTAATGCATTCATCGGGTCTTCATAAACTTCTTAAATAAACCAAAGAGGAATGTGGATTGAAACACGCGAATATGCGACGGTTCATTAATCATACCGTAAATTGTGTTCTTTCTTTTTTTATCATTTTATGTCAATTAGCACTTGAGATCGAAAGAACATCTAGTGTTAATGTCTGGACGAAATGAGTATACTTTTATATTTATTTTTGTTATTTTTTGTCTGCAACCGCGAAATGCGCAATACAAGTGATACAATTACAACATTCCTTTAATACGATAAACTTGTCTGGTGATTCTGTAGTGTTGATGTTTGGATAAAAAAGTGATTTTAAGTTAGTATTTGGAATTGTCGTAATTATAAGCTCGGTTAACCATTCAGAGATCATTCATTGTAGAGTGCAAAGCTACTCTATGATATGATTGTTGGATTGGATAGCAAACCTAGTATAACCATGTTGCCTAGCACACAATTTAGAACATCCTCCAAAATTAACCGACTATGTTTTGAATAACGAATTAAAAAAAATCTAAGAGCATTTTCTTAGTTTCATAAAAACAAGCAACCTGTACACCACAAAACATAAACGATTGAACTATCAACCAGCATACAGTTAATGTGTAATGAATAGGGCAAATAAGTAAGTGTTGCGATTAGGCACGTCCTAATGTTATGCGTAATCACGACCTCTTTAGGTTTAACCAAGTATTCTGCAATTGCATACGGCACTAAGTTCGCGTTATAAGAGGTTTAAAGCGTATGCGCCGGGTTATCGCTTTCTTTACGGGCCAAGGCTGACCGTCGGCAGAAAAATAGCTCAATCAAATCATTCATCTAGGCCCTAGACGGATGATTTGATTGACCTAGACACTTGGGTATTGTTGTCTATCTACTTCAATAGTAAAGGATATACATAGTTAGCGTGTCAACAGTCAACTATACTGTCATCATCATGTCAATCTGTCAGATTCGTGACGTACCATTCCTGGATGTCTGACGTCTGAGCAATTGCATATAATGGGAGTTTAAGATCCAGATTTAGCCTTCGTGGTCGCAAGTAACAGAGTTATCTTACAATTGATTCGATTGAATATATCTTGCACTTGGATAATGGTATTATGTAGAAGACAGAAGTCAAAATAAAATTATATCAAGATCCGAGACGAGATAAAAAAAATATTTGTATCATTATTGTCAATACAATTATTAACGAACTGTGTTTTATTGTATATCAAAAGTAAGAAAGAACAGCAAACAAATACCCACCAAAGCTCACATAACACTCATTCATATTATACTACCTGCGCGTCGGGTTTCGTTCGTGTTTAATGAATCAACTTGTTTCAGCAGTCAGTTGGAAAGTAATTTACCATGACTATGACGTTTATTTAAAAAATGTAGTAGCAGAAAACGATTATGATAATTATTATCAGGTAATGGATAAAGTTATCTTTACAATTATCGATACTACGAGTATTACTGGTAGGCTGTCAAGTGCATATCGCGCTTGCATTGTTGGAGTTCCGTACTAATTAATTTATTTCCCGCTTGTTATGAAAGCATTGAACCAACTAACTTTGTTGAGACTTTTTTAATTAATAAAGTTAGCAATACTAGTGAATTAATACTGTTATTTGTTTTCGTTTTTGGTTTAGTGTTCCAGAATAACTCTCCATAACCGATATTAAAGTTTAACAGCTTTTAAAAGCTAATAATCAAAAGCTTAAATGGTTCGGTTAGTGACCAAGCCTGGTGTCCGACTTTTTAGACCTCCTATAGGCATAATAGTTACAGTTAACAATATTATAGTCAACGGGGTTTGTGTATCTGTGTGTCTGTCTGTCTGTGGCATCATCCCGAACGGATGAAGCGATTTCATTTTTTTTTTGTATTAAATGTGACTTATGTGCGAGTGTTCTTAGACATGAACCCCATACTTAGAAATCAAAAGGTCTTCAAATATTGAGGATAGATATTGAGGTTTCGAATATCATTTTTTTCTAAACCTAATAGTTTGCGGGAGAGACTTCCGAAGTGGTAAAAGTGCCCCTGTAACGTCTAAAATAAAAATGATAAAACTAAAAAAAGAACAAGAACTTTTATATTATGTTATTTGCTGCTACGGAACGGAACCCTGCGAGGAAGCGAGTGCGACTTGCACTTAGCCGGTTTTTTTATAGTTTTTATTATAACTAATACTGAAGATGAGATAGAATCGCCGCCCAATTGATCTCATTCACTATAATTTAATTGACTACCTGCCTGCCTCTCTTTTACGACTCTAGACTTAATTACACTCGTTTGATCAACAGCAATCCAATTAAGCCAGAACTTAGCATCTAGAATCTATAGCAACCAACATATCATTATGTACACATTATAGCATGATCCCAGTTCACCAAGGCATCCACATTTTTAGTTTGGCGTTGGAAAGCTAATACGTGCTTTTTGCACGAAGCAAAGGAATAATTAATTAGTTAAACAAACTATTGTTGCCCGACCACATGCACTGAAGACTAAAAGCCTCAAATGGTGCCCTTTTGCTGTCTAATTACCGGACAGTTAATTCAAAGGATTCGGGATTAATTCCATTTCATCAAGTACTGATACGTGGAACCGCCTCAGTCATCTGGCTTTAATCCCTTTATGTTGAAGAACCACTTTCACTCGCTTTTGTTACCTTTACGTCGAGTGCGGAAAGTACACATATACTCGAACGTACTATGTGCAATACAATGACATAAAAGAAGATGCAAAACTTTAACGTGTGCTCGGTAGCTCAAGTGTAAAAGACGGACCAACACCCTTTGAAATTCATATTCTTTTATGACATTGTAGGCAGTATGTATGTAAGCAGTGGTCGGTCCATCCCGTGACGCAATAACGCTGCCTCCATTAGCTGTCACATACACCACGCGTGATGCGGTTTCAGAACGTCATACGATGTAAATACGGTTTGCACGGAGCATGTAATTTTGCACGTATCACCGTCAATGGTTACCGTGATTGCGATAACGAGTCAACTACGTGATTTGTTTCATTCAGTGTTTGTTTCGTGCTGTAACTTAATTAAAGAGCTGTTTGAATGGACCTAGATAATTAGGCAGTGCTTTTGTTTGTTACGTACTATGGTTTTACCTGCGTTGTGTATGGGACTTTAATTGATTCAACTTTAAAATTTGTCAGGAAATCGACCAAATAGACCTATTTTTAGTTTCTAGATTTTGAAGGCGGTTGGATTTATTTTTAAAGTTTACTAAAAAAAAATTATTGCCTTTTTATTGTTTTTTAGTTGTGTGTATTGAATTCTTATCTTCTAGTACTACTAACTATTCATTTAATGACATTGTTACAACTTTACAGTAAGAGAATGATTAATTACTAAATTAGTTAGTCACTATTGTGGACTCTTTTCCCTTTATGATTAAAATAAGTAGAATAAATTACTCTCATTAAAAGCTGGTTCTGTATATCGAATAGTCTTAATTTTCGTATTCAAATACACTGGGCTATAGCTCAAAGAAAGAAGAAAGGCAATTAAAATCTTTATCTTTATGAATGAATCACGACATCACGAATGAGTTTTAGTACCGTTATGCCATCGGATTAAGTTTAAGTTAGACAAAATGAGCAAATGCTTAATCTATTCACGCAATCAAACAAAATATTTTTTACTTAACTCTCCTTTAGCTGCCAAGCTTAAGTGGAATTGGACCGGTCACGTAAGCAGGATGCACCAGATAGATGGGCAAAGATTTCAATGGAATGGGAATTCCAAGATGCCCGCAAGCCCCCAGGTCGGCCTCCGACTCGAGGGCGGAAAGAGCTGAACTATTTTGATAGGGATTGGTAGGAGTTGGCTATGGAAAGATATAAATGGAAGGAATTGGGGGACCTTTGGCCAGCAGTGGGAAAGCGAGGTTACGTAAAATGTCAAAAGCATTGTTTGTTTTATGTCTGCCTGTTGTCAGAGATTCTCATTCAAGCTGTTTGAGGTTACTATAGAGCTTCCTTGAACTATCGCTCGTCTTAGTTTTTTTGGTCTAGTCTAAATTTTTGTATGTATGACTGTTTAAAAATGTAAAACATGTATAAAGTTTACATTTTTGTTTTTAATTAATGGCCGATCCAAATAATTAGCCTCATAATAATTAATTCGTTGGGGCATTGTTTGATGTAAATACATTTGCATTTGTTTGATGCGTTTATGCTTATATTTTCTATTCTATCTATCTATTATCTTCTATCAGATAGAGACCTATCTCTATCTGATAGAAGATAATAGTCGAAGAAGTAGTAGTAGTGATAGAAGGTAATAATAGGGCAGTCTTGAAATATAACGCCACAATGATCAAAAGAGTAGAATTGGTCAAAGGCTTCCAATAGTGTTTGTGGCCGTACGGTAGTTTAAATCTTAACTAATCTATCTAATGGATCTAAAATACTTACGAAACTCTTCCGAATCGCCGGACCGTTGCGACGATTTGTCGTCAATTTTCTGTAAATAAAAGAAATATATGTATTGATTTGTTAACAGTAAAAGAAGTTGGCAAATAAACAGAGGACTCAGTATTTAGTCGAAATAGGTAAGAATAAGAATAAAAGAAAAATGACAAAACTAGAAATGTTATAAGGTACACAAAGAAAAAAAATACAAGGCACTTCGCAAAAGGCTGCAACTCAGTTCATAGATGTCGATGAACTGAAAGTATGGGCGAATGTAGTGTCGTATATAAAGAGTTAAATAGGTTAGCCCAGGGCAGAGACATGTGGATATAATTCCATCGACACGAGCAGTTCAGCTCTCAATTTTAAAAGTTAATTCACACATTTCGAATAGGTCACCGGGTAAATGATGGTATCGGAGTTTTCAGACCGCCTAAGGGTGTCTGACAAAAAAAGAAAGAGAGAGAGTTATTAATAGTTATTTCTTTTTTGAAGGTGCTGAAATGATATCGAGTATTAGATATGTAGGTAAGTCAGATGTTTAGATGTGTATGGTAGAAGTCAGATAAATTAATTAAAATCACGCAAATACTCGTAAATCAAAACCAATAAAAAAAAAGTCCAAATAAATCAGTTACTGGATTTGGAAGTACCTTATCTGTAATTGACAATATGTGCGGACATAGTTGTATGCGACGATGTCTCAGTCTCCTTTACATATTCATATAAAATATTGTAAGTATTATATAATTATGTAACAGTATCAGTTAGTGAGATTCCATAATACAAGCCTACAGCTTCGTGTGTAAGTAACCGTGTGTGAATATGCTCTGTAATTTTTTTTTTATTGACAAATCGTTATTTCGTCGGTAAATACGTAATTAATTGGTCTGTGCTCAGTGACAAACAATCACAAACTAGGATAAATACAAAATGTAAACAATAATTCAATTACAAATATCATATTTAAACATACTATCCTACATTAAAACATACTATAAACTAGGATAAATACAAAATGTAAACAATAATTCAATAACAAATATCATATTGAAACATACTATCCTATTAATATTATAAATGCGAAAGTTTGCGAGGATGTATGTATGTTTGTTACTCTTTCACGAACGGACGGTTTTGGACAAAACTTTACATCAGAATAACTCATGAGATAATTATTTTATCCCGAAATTCCCACGGGAACGGGTACAACGCAGTTAACACCTCGGGGCGCGGCTAGTGATTTTAAAACTGACATCTTTTTGCAATCTCTCAAAAACGGGACTGTAAGTAAAGACAGTAAGTATCCTCTGTCAAACACCGAAAGCCTTTCCCGCACTGACTTAACTGACGTAGTAAGCCTATTTGCACCATGCACTTAAGGAACAGCATCAACGACTTATATGAAGAGCACCATAGCAATACATCTCGTATTTGTACCTCGTAATTTAAAATCGGTATAAAAGTCCCGTGTTCCACAAAACGGCAACTAACTATCTGATAAAATTTTAATATAGAACGGAAACTTTGTGAACGGCCGCGGTAAGCCTATTTGCAGCATGCACTTAAGGAACAGCATCAAATATAAATGAAGATAAACTTCTCCTTGGCAGTTTAATTAAAGAGCATTCTCGGAGCCCCCTCCAAGTTTTCAATTCTTTCCTTAGACCAATAAATTGGTAATTTGTAAAGCTATAAATGGAACACTGAAACAGTTTTAAACTAACCAGTAGGAGATTAAGTTAATTTCTAGGCTAGATAATGTGAACTTTTGACTTAATTTGGTTTGATAGAAAATGTTATCTTACCAGCAGCCCAGGGATTTGCCTGCGTTGTTCCCGTGGGAATGTGGCGTGGGATTAAAGGATGAAAACTGAAAAGTCCCGTATGACCTTTGGCTACAGAGTATTATACAAATAATATTGTTTTGATTTCAACTGGTAGTTTCAGAGATTCATTCAAACAAATAATTAAACAACTCTATCGCATCATTATAATAAGTGAATATACACAGACATTAAAAATGCGGAAGATTACCAAAGAGTCTTTATTTTTCTAAAACTTTTAAACCTCTTTTGAACAAGTTTTGGCACAAAAAGTAAATATTTCAGTCTTAGATTATAGAAAGTACTAGATGTAGCATTCAAATGTATTTACAAGCTACACGCTGTGTCCAAAAACAGAACAAAGTCCCTCGCGTAGTGTTGTTAGCTCTCGCATTATTTGCCCATTTTTGGGGTAAATTTTGGGAGATTCGGAGGTAATATGATAATAGAATAAAAATTGTCCTTTTCTTTATAACTATATACCTACCTGATTATCTCAAGAAATAGATAGGTATATTAAATAAAACACGGTGTTAAGGTGGATGTTTGCACACTTTTATCGGGTGATGGAAAAATTATATATTTTTATTTTATTTTATTTTATTTTAAAGTATTCGGAAAACTTACAGCTAGGTACAAGAGTTACATAAAAAAAGAATAATAACTTAGGGCCAATTACAATTTCTCACTATCTAAGATGGCTAATATAGAAACATAATTTTATACCCGCTCCCCCTCTCCCCTTCTACCTCACACGCACACCAAAAATTTGTTTAGAAATCCTATAGACTAACATACTTACTATTTAATAGGATTGTTAGGTTAGGTACATAGGAGCCGCACTTACGCTTTATACTTTCTTTTTTCAAGTTGGTTATTTTTTATTATATTACTTATTAATATTCTACAACGAATTAAAGCCCTCAAAAGGTAATAAAAAGAAGGGTAAATCAAAACTCTTATATTGGCAACACTAGCATAGATTGACGCATCACTCTCTATGACAATTGAAATCTGAGAAAATAATTAAATATTTAAATAAGACGATACCTAAATGCGATACTTACACGTGAAATGTGATCCCATCCTGTTTCTTTTTCAGACCCACTGCATTTTTACAGGTAGGAATGACACAAGACGGCATAGTTTCGTGAAATTGGTCACGGGTAAAACACGTTAGCGCGTTCCGACGGTCACAAAGTGACTGATCGGTTGCGCATCAAACTACACTATTTAAGACTAGTTTGAGTAGCTACAGTATTATGCGCGCTCACGGGTTCTGGTTATTCTGTATTCTGAGATTTCAGTTAACTTTTCTCATACGTATTTCATACCCAATTTTTCACAGGAAGGAGTACGAGCCCCAATGCAAAATAGTTCGTCTAGTATGAAAAGTAGTGCAAAGCGTAAAATATATAGAGTATATATTGGTAAAATAATTAAGAATGTTTAATAAAAAGTAAACCACAATTTAATGAATATTTTAAAGTTTATTTTAACTTAACTGAAATTCTTTAATGACTTAACTTTACATAAAAAAAAATAAAAAATATCCTAAATAACAAAAAGCAAAAGTATTCGTCTACCCTTGTTACTGACGCAAAATAGTTCGTCTACGTGTCTTCACCACTTAGTTGTGTCGCCTTTGCTCTCAATAACAGCTTTAATGCGAAGAGGCATGGTTGCAACCAACACTTCACACTCCTCAGGCGTTATGGACTCCCAAACTGCCAGTAGTTTAGCCTTTAAGTCACTCTTTGATCTTGATGGATTTTTACGGAGAACTTTTTTCATTTTCCACCATAGGGTTTCAATCGGCGACAAGTCCGGGCTGTTAGATGGCCATTCGATTGTAGGGATGCTTTTTGCCAATAGCCACATCTTTTTGTCCTTGCAGTATGGCATTAAGCACCATCCTGTTGAAAAATGAATGAATCTTGATGTTTGAGAGCGGGAATTGAAGGCAGTAGACTCTCTTCCAAAAGGTTTTGATACCTCACAGCAGTGATAAAACCATCCACAAACTGCATACAACCAACACCTTGTGCAAACATGCAGTCCCATATAATTAGAGAAGCCGGAAACTTCACTTTTCGTTTGAGACAATCAGTATGAAATGCCTCATTTTTGTTCCGAATCACTTTTTTCCTTTCATCACCGACTGTCACTTCAAATTTTGACTCGTCACTCCAGATGATACTACGCCACTGATCGGAAGTCCAATTTAAATGATCACGAGCAAATTTCAACCTCTTTTTCTTTTGTACAGCAGTCAACAGTGGTTTCTCTTTAGCGGTGTAAAATCCGTAACCCATTCTTTTAAGGACTCTTTTGCATGTATCGACTGAGACGTCTTTGTGAATCATGTCCCTCCATTGCACCGTGAGCTCTCCAGCTCGAGCACGACGATTATTTTTGATAATTTTCTTCAGAACTCTGTTGTCTGCAGCACTTGTGATGCGTGGTCGACCAGTTTTCTTCAAACAAGAAGTCGTTTTATTCTTTTTATAGTGTTGAATAATAGACTGAACTGTAGATCTGGGAAGTATCAAGTCTTTAGATATTTGGTAACTTGATTTGCCAGCTTCGACCCCACAAATTATTCGCTTTCGCAGCTCTTCACACACGGGTTTGCCACGACCCATTGTTATTTGAAAATTAATGAAAATTACTGAAATTTTCTGAATTTATACTCTCTCATGTGACAAATGGCACAGAATTACTTTAAACATTTTAAATTAAGGAACATCATGGTACAAAGAAGGAATAATTTTATTTAACTCAACGATAGACGAACTCTTTTGCATCAATTAACAATTAGACGAACTATTTTGCTTGTAAGTTCTTCGAATTTAAAACAGAATATCTATAAATTGAAATAGCCAAAATAGTTTATTAGTACATAATTTTAAAAGGGCATAAGTAACGCGACATGTGATGGTAGAACAGCTTAATCTTTTAATATGTATAGACAAAAAATAAAGTTAGAAAAATCTCACAGTAAAAAAATTCGGACTAGACGAACTATTTTGCATTGGGGCTCGTATATACGGTTAAGTATTGACAAGTTAAAGTAAACGTGAATCGTCCCGTAATGACATCACCATAGACTATTAGTCTAAAAAGCGACTATTATCCCCATACTGATTGTTGCATAATGCCTTATTATATCTCCGACATTATAGATCACGATAGTAACTGTACCAGTCTTTATTGTCATTAAATTGTTAGTTTTCCCAGGTTTGCTAACTGTATAATAGAATGGAATGGAATGCGATGCGATTGTGTTATTAATATCATAAACTTGTGATTTTCCATAATTTTCAAACATTGTGACATGGCCGTTGGCGATGCAATGAATTAACATCATTTAAGTGCCCCATTCTTCAATCACAGTAAAATAAAGTTAGGTGACAAAAATCGTAGGCAACAAGTTTTCTTTAATGTAAAGATTATCAAAGAATATTTAGCGAGACTGCTTTATACCCCTCAATTTTTTAGAGAAGGCTTGCCAACGCTTCTGGTAACACCGTGACCTACTCGTTCTGCCAGCGCACTTCTAAAAGGTGTTACAAACCCAGTTATGTGTTTCCCTAGTACCGAAGCAGAGGGGCGCCGACCGTAAATTGGCCTTTGAAAAGACAGCGGTTGAATTTTCATTGAATTTTCAAGCACTATCCGCACCACTCCGCCTCTATGAAACCCACCCTACGAGTACATCTACAGTCACCTATCATAATGCTACGCGGTCAGTGTATTGGATTTGAGTGAGTTGACGAGACCTGCGATATCTCTATAAAAACCCTTTCAGTTGATTTGACTAAAAGTAACTACAATGAGGTAACGTTACTTTTCGATAGCGTTTTTACAAATAGCTGATGTAGAGAATGCAGAGATTAAAATAACTCCATCGAAATGGCGTTCATATAAGATTTCGGGAGGTTAATTAAGTATACCTCACGGAGAGGCCTATTGGAACAACCCGATGATACATTTTGCCTGATCTGTTTCGTACAAGGCGCGTTATCGCATCTGTTCACTTTGGTTTAGCCGCTATGACCTACTGACCGGAAGCAAACTTAATTAATAACTGAAGGCAAATATTAAAAGCAAATTAATTTGTTCTGAAGAACAAGCATACTATGTAGTTCATAACCTACTACTTATATCAAATTGCTATGAAATAATCGTTCAATTCAATAATTATAAATATTGAATGGCGTAGGAAGTGCACACAACTTAGTTTGGCGTCTGATAAATAGGAAATAAGGAGTATTGAGGCAGTCAACTATTGAACTTAGACGAGTCAGAATGTTACACATTATTCTCTTTACTGTACTGATATTTTTAGTGACTGAAAGGCTCTTGAAGTTTTTGATGGGTTGGTCATTATGTGATTTTTATATAAAGAATATTTTCGTATAAAATTCAATAATAGAAAACACCTTCACTCTCTTACGTTTTACTCTTAAGTTATGTTTAATTAAACATACTTAACGTTATAAGTGATGAAATTACAATAGATATTCTTGATTTTTCTAGTAACATTAGTTCCATACCGAACATGTCAAATCTGTAACATAAAACGGCCACGGCCAGCAACGAAAACGAATTAGCTACGGATAATTCGCAGCATCTTAAACCCATCACAACGAAAATGTTTATTACATTATTTCACGTGTTTCGGAGTCTTCTCAGATTGACATTTGTTTTCCGGCCATTGAAAAACACTTATTACAGAGAAAAATCAGCGAAGAGCAAATAACAAATAAGAGGATACAGCTAAAAACTTTTTTGTAACATTTTACATGTCTCTTAATTAGAGAAAAAAACACGAGTTTTAGGGCAAGGGCGACTGTGCGAAACTCGTACAAAACAAGTTCTTCGAACTCTTAAAACCTCGTTACAATTAAATTATACGTTTACTTACTTTACGTCGCGGGTTTGCTTGCTTTTAAATCCAAACGGTGGCGCATCTTTACTTAAAAGCTAATTTACTTTTTATCACGTCGAATAACAGCAAAGAGCTATGTTTTTCTCGTCAGCTTGAAGAGGGTCTCCTCTTCTAATTTCGGTTTTATAAACTAACTAGCTGTTCCGCGCGGTGGTCCGCTCGCGATCCAATAGATGGCGTTAGTGTAAAATAAATTCTCGATCGCGCTGACGTTATGTAGGACGTTGAGTAGGAAAAAACCTTATAAAACTAGTATAGATGACTGTTTCAAGAACTGATGTTTAAGACCAGTCTATCAGTAAGTCAACCTTCACACCAGCAACGTGCGACATAGATAACGCTCTACGAAACCGAAACCAGCCTCATCGGGTGTATCCCGTTCGGCCGATCGATCGATCGATCAATCGGCCCTATGAAACTTATTTTTCCCTTTTGACCGACCCTTCTTTTTATATATATGCACAGTCGTGTCGAGTAATATTCTAATCATTAAAAATATACAAACTGTTTATGATATATTTTATATTAGATACGACCTCTTGTTAACTTATTGACACTTGCATTAGATAAAGATATTTTATTCTCGAGACTGGAGAGTTACTGGCCAAACATTTTTCGTTAAACAAGAACAAAAAGAAAAATGATTTGTTTCTTCGTCTTTACTGTAATGCCGTAACAAAAATGATCGAAGATATCAAGGATAAAAGTAGCAAATAATTATGTACTTTAATTAATAAATACTTAGTTATTCCAGCAGTTATTTAATTTTGTTTTGTTTTATAGTTTAAACAGTTAAGAATGATTATTTTATTTTTATTTAGAAATGTTTCAATAAAACTAATTTGCAAATGACTGTACACTTTTTAATTAGAATCGATCGAATTTCCCATATGTTAGATCAGTCGGTCAAAAGGGAAAAATAAGTTTCATAGGGCCGATTGATCGATCGACCGATCGGCCGAACGGGATACACCCGCCTCATCAAAACCGAAATCCGCCCATCTCCCTCCAAAGACTGGTGAGCCACCGACTGGACAAAAATGTCTCCCATATGTCTCCCACAGCGTGCCCGCTGGTGTGCAGATCGACGTGGCTGAGCTTTCAATATCACAAGCGATTCAAATTCAATGGATTTGTAATATTCGCAAGACGAGACGAACGCAGTTAGTATAAGTTTAGAGTACAGCGTACTCGACAAACATACATCAAAACACACAACCCAGGTCCCACATGTCGGCAACTTTATGCTCAACTTTTCATCAAACGTACAGTACTAAAACATTCGAACTGCTATCAAACTTATATTAAACTAGCATGAACAAGTTGTAGGGTAACGTTATTTTTTCCGAAACATGAACATGAACTTTTAAAATGATATGACATCTGAAAGTTAAGTACATATACACACACAAACATCCTCTCATCCCGTTTCCACACTGTCGCGGATAAAAATTGCTATTTATATCTTCTTATATATAAAATTCTCGTGTCACAGTGTTCGTTCCCGTACTCCTCCGAAACGGCTCGACCGATTCTCATGAAATTTTGTGAGCATATCGAGTAGGTCTGAGAATTGGCCAACATCTATTTTTTATCCCGAAATTCCCGCGGGAACGGGTACCGTGGTTGAACTCCTCTGAAACGGCTCGACCGATTCTCATGAAATTTTGTGTACATATCGGGTAGGCTGAGAATCGGACAACATCTATTTTTCATCCCGAAATTCCCGCAGAAACGGGTACAACGCGAGTGAAACCGCGAGGCGCAGCTAGTCTAATATATAAAATTCTCGTGTCACAGTTTTCGTTGCCATACTCCTCCGAAACGGCTTGACCGATTTTGATGAAATTTTTTGTGCTTATCCGGTATCTATGAGAATCGGCCAACATCTATTTTTCATCCCGAAATTCCCGCGGGAACGGGTACCGTGGTTGAACTCCTCTGAAACGGCTCGACCGATTCTCATGAAATTTTGTGTACATATCGGGTAGGCTGAGAATCGGACAACATCTATTTTTCATCCCGAAATTCCCGCGGGAACGGGTACAACGCGGGTGAAACCGCGGGGCGCAGCTAGTGACTTAAAAAATTTAAGAAGCCATCAGCTATCTCCAAGTGAAAGTTCCGTCGGAATCAGTTTAGCCGTTTCAAAGATAGCAGGAAAAAACGGAAAGAACATTTCTATTGTGTAGTACCTACCGTTTTATAAAACGTTTTACCATGTAGACATTATCTTATATTTAATACACAACGAGAACTTACTGTACACTTATTAAAAAGTAATTTACAATTTCCCGAGCTCAGTTTTATTTGTATACTCAGCTCAGGAATATTGTTTATTTATTACGAGTAAGCTATTTATTTTATAAAACATTTAATATACTTGGAAATGCAAGACATTCACAATTTGTAACAACTTTATTTATTTATTTTATACTGCAGCGCCCCGCGATTTTACCCGCGTTGTGCCCGTTCCCGTAGGAATTACAGGAATTGTTATACATATATAAACCTTCCTCTTGAATTCTACCTAATAAAAAAACCGCATCAAAATCCGTTGCGTAGTTTTAGAGATCTAAGTATACATAGGGATAGACATACAGACGGGAAACGCCTTTGTTTTATACTATGTAGTGATAAACAACACACAAGCGTAAAAAACTTTGATGCAAATGCTATTGACAAGCATAGTATTTTGTATTAAACCTGTTACTGCCTGCATGTAAATGAATAAATATCAAACTTCTGCTTTATTACATGTAGATATAAAAATATTTACAATGGCATAAGGTGAACCAACTGTACCTACATCTCTTTAGGAAACTAACTAAAGATGTATTTTCAGTGTAAGATCGAGAAGATTTAGAGGCCAACCCTGTGTCAATTTTTGGATCGACTAGAGGTCCCCAACAATCGGGATAACGGCTACCAATTAAACGTGCCCTCTGCAGCATGAAAGAGTATGTTCACATTTTTATTAAAATATTTCTGCACATTCCAACTTTAGCATTATTTATTATAACATCTCCACAAAGCTCAAGCACTTTTATTGGTGTTATTAATTTAGATATGTTACATTTACAAGGAAATACAGCATTAAACATACTGCCAAAATCGTAACTTTGCCTCTTGGCTTTCCCATAGGGAAAATACTGATATTTACTACGATTGCATACCCAGAGTGGCCATCCAATTATTATAGATCTGAATACATATACTTTTCTACAAGATACAGAAAACATAGACAATATCAACAATGGAATTCATCACAACACTTGATATACTATTAAATCTTATCAAAGGCCACTCGAATTATGTACTACTTACTACTTAAATATTGAAGTAGTCTATTCTTAACAGATTTATTGGCTCTTAAAGAAATACAAATATTAATAAGTATAATATTTTTTTAATTTTGTATCATATATCTTTTGCGCTCCTACGTTCCTCGTATCATATACGCGTGTCTTTCCAAAAGACGCCGAAAATTTTCATAACAATGTGTCAAACAATGTGAGTTCTTTGACCGCCTCCGACATGGTCTACCGAGTGAAACAACCGGGACCGACTGCTTAACTTGCCCTTCGAAGCACGGTAGCGCTCAGATAGAAATGCCACTATCGGCCACCCATCCAAGGGGCCGATGGACATAACGTTCGTAATATGTAATACTTTGTTACATTTCTTCGTTTATATCGAGGACACGATAGTTATTTGTAATGAGAACTACTTCTCGCCGCAAAATCGATTAACTTAAACTTAGCCCGATTAAAGGTTCGTGTTACAGTTAACCGTAAGTAATTTAGTGCCGGAGAGTCGCTTGACTGAGTTATAGCGTTCGTGATTGATAACAAAGTTTAGATCTCGGATGCTGCGGATGCAGTTTTAGGTGGGTGGCCGGATATAGGAATTCCTATCTGAGCTCTACTATGCTTTGGAAGACGCGATGGCGACCCATGGTGCTTATCGTTTGGTAAAGGCTTTAAACCATATTAGTAGCCTCATTTAGTGAAACGTAGGTAATTGCGCGGTGCGTGAAGCTTTGCAATGTGTGTTTTTTAAACTCCATGAGCTCAGATAAATTACGTCATGTTCGATTTGAACGCGCGCCGCTTCTCACCGCGTCTCCCTGAACAACTGCCGAACATGCCTTAGGCAGTCTTAAAACTTGTAAATCTGGATTGGCTATTAACCCTCTCAATAATGGGTTTTTGTTTTAAGCGCCTATACACACTAGAGAACCGCGAACCATGAACCGCAGGGGCGGTTCTATACCATTTTTCAACTTTTCCGTTTTTATATGGATTTGGTTGAGCCTGCACACACTAACCGCCACTATTTCAACCGCGGCTGTTGAATGGAGGACGAGCGCGGCCCGCTTCGCGGCTGGCCGCCACTTTGTTACGCACTAACGGTTGATTTTGCGGAAAGCGGACGATGTATTTGAACGCATGTTTTTGCAAATGAACAGCTATAAACTTCGACACATAGATATTAATTACTGAAATTTAACAAACAGAAGAAACATTTATTAAACAAGTTTATAGACCGCTCAACACGACTAGCGGTTTAACCGCGTCACGCGGCTAGAATAGCGGTTGAACGGCATAGGCAGCTGGTCGCTAGTGCGTGCAAGCGCTTAGTCCTAGAGTAATTTCCGTGTAACATAGAGTGAAACATAATTCTAAACATTGTTGTGATATTCAACTTTAAAAAACATTGAGCAGTTAGGTCAGGTCGGAACCAATAAAGTTTTTTAATTACATAAAACCGCACTTTCAATCTGACTGACCTCTGCACGCTGCCTAGTCCCATTTGACTGAATAAATAGAGCCTCAATCGGCTTACAAAAACCAGAAGAGGTTTTCAATTCATCGCTTTCACGTATGTTTTCTTTTGTATGCTCTCGTTGCTTGTAGGCAAATATATTGATATGATTCCAACGTTATTTCACGGTGTTCGAAGGTTTATATCGATAACTAATCGATTTTCTGAAGCACAGCAATCAAGAGCGGCACTAAACTAATTTTGTGTAATATTTAGTGTGTTTAGCCTCCTCTGCCTTGCGGTAAGGAGTTCCGGATAGATCAGATTTTACATCAATCAATACTTTCTTTTATACCAACGTCCTAGTTTGGCACCGGACAGGGCAACTCAATCTAATATAGTTTAGTTTTGCCACGGATTATAGAACACTCATCCAAGCTGCGATCTTTCGGTAACTGATTTATAGAAATATGGCAGTTCACCAAACTTTGCAACAGTCATTGAGCTTTCGATGCCATTGCACTACAAGTGATTTAGTTTTCGGCGCCGCGTTCTTTGAGCAAAAATACTAGACGGTATCTAGTATCCTGTCCTTTCAAAACTAGTAAAGACTAAGCGAATGCTAATACGCCACTTAGTAAATGTCCCTGATAAAGTTCTTTGTTACTATAGAAGGTGTATAATTTCAAAAAAGCATTCGTTAACAAAGGTCACTTTTTATGATTATAACAATCGTGAATTTTAAAATGTAGTGTTGAAGAAACTTTTGTCTACATCATTCAATGGCCAATTGTGATAATTAATTAAGCTTCATCCTGCATTCGCCCTATCACTGTTTTCATATCTAAGAGACAGAAAAATCTTTGTTGGTCTAGCAACCTTTATCCAACTCCTATGTGTAGGTAACGAAGAATTGTTGGTTTGAAGGAAATTGAGCGCATTTCCAAATCTCTCAACTTTTTATACGCCCCGTAAACGGATAACAAATATACCTATATTTATATGACCTACAAGCAATAATAAACAGTGTATCAGATATAGTTACTCAAGTACTACTATGCTCTTGAGCATCAATTGGTAGGTATGAAGATGGCTCTCAGGTCCATATCGACAATTTCCCGCTGCATCCTTTGTCTGCATCATATAATAAAGTAACAAAGGAAATTGTTAGTGAACCATACGGGGCCCCTGGATGTTCTAAAAGAGCCGAGATTGTTATAGCAGAAACTTGACTCATAGGACATGATTAGGAGTTTGATCATTCGGCAAACAAAGAATCGGCAAGAAAGTGCAAGACAAAGATGTGACGTAGACCGTAAGTGGAACGTAATTCAGAATGCCAAAGCGGCCGAAAAGGGCTTACTTACTGTTTATGTGATAATGACCGTCGGAACAGATGCGTTGAACATGTTTCCAATATTGAAGACTAGTAGCGCCCCGCGGTTTTAACCGCGTTTTGCCCGTTCCCGTGGGAATTTCGGTATGAAAAATAACCTATAACCTTCCCGTTGAATGTGACTATCGATTACAAAAAGAATTATTCGAATCGGAGCGTTTATTTCTGAGACTAGCGCGTTCAAACAAACAAACTCTTCAGCTTTATTATATTAAGTATAGATTCGCCAATAATCGTTATTGCTACTTGACTGTTGTAGTATTATTTTATTGGGACACACTTACCTTCGGTTTTTTGTTCGGAAAACTATTACGTATTTACAAATAGCTTGATTCCGGTTAATAAGGGTATGAATAATGTACTTTACTAATGAATACGAACCGCCGTAGTTCTAAGCGAACATTTTGAATTGAATTAAGTAGTTATGATGAAAAAGCCTTTTAAGGATTTACTTTTTTATTTTACGCTTTTATCTGACGTTTCGGTCACTTTATAAGAGCCGTTGTCACACTCTTCTGTTAAGCGAATAGAAATTATCATACTACTGATCTGATATGGACTTTCGAAATTAAATCAGAGGAATGAAGTCAGGCGCGTATCTAATACGAAACATAGGATGACTTTAATTTTTCAAAACCGGCGTACCTACCTACATTTTATAAGGGTATAGATTTAAAAAATAGTAGTAGTAGTCCATAGTAGGTTAAGAGAAGGACTTCAAAATATTGCTGAAAGATTTATTGACATCTAATGAGTAGCCTCAAAGATTATGTCCTACAAGCAAAATTACATTTGCCGGTTGTAATATTACTCACTAGCAGCGCCCCGCGGTTTTACCCGCGTTGTGCCCGTCCCCTTACGAATTTCGGGATGAAAAATAGCCTATAACCTTCCCGTTGAACCTGGCTATCCATTACAAAAAGAATTATTCGAATCGGATAGGTAGTTTCTGAGATGAGCGCGTTAAAACAAACAAACTCTGCAGCTTTATAATATTACTAGCAGCGCCCCGCGGTTTTACCCGCGTTGTGCCCGTTCCCGTGGGAATTTCGGGAATTTTTTACATAAAAACCTTCCTCTTGAATCACTCTACCTATTACAAAAAACCGCATCAAAATCCGTTGCGTAATTTTAAAGATTTAAGCATACAGACAAACAGTGTGACAGACACGAAAAAGAGACGACTTTATTTTATACTATGTAGTGAAGTATAGATAGTAGGTAGGTACATAATATAGTACTTAAATACTTAACAACCATTGCGAAAATGAATATATTACTGTTGCCAACATTTTCAAGATGTAAACAAAACAATAAAATGATAAACTAAACCTTAATTAGCTGTCATGTTATTGTTTCCCATCACATAACAAAGATGCATGTTACACCAATACAGTTTGAGGTAGATCAAGAATTCTCAAATAACTATTGAAACATTAGAATGACATGAAGTATGTAAGTATGGCTACCTTTATCTATACAAATATTATAAAGCTCCAGAGTTTGTTTGAATGCGCTTATCTCAGGAACCACCGGTCAGATTTGAAAAATTCTTTTTGTAATGGATAGCCACATTCAACGGGAAGGTTATAGGCTACTTTTCATCCTGAATTTCCCACGGGAACAGGTACAATGCGGGTAAAACGGCGGGGAGCTGCTAGTTAATAATAAACTTTATAATTGATTACTTGTCTGGCAGTATTATATAACAATGAGTATGGATTATTCTTTAAATTAACTTCTATTTTTATTTTATTAATTTTCTTTTTTTTTCTTAAAAATTGAATTTCCATTATCCATGACTATTATCATTCGAAAATAAATTACCTCCTGAAATATAAACAGGTACTTACAAACTTTTTCTTTATAAAAAAGTATATAATACCCAATATAGCTGGAATCGACAAAATTGTCCACTTTCACAGTGAAAACAAGCAAAATGCATAATGAAACCTTACCCTTTTAAATAAATGAACAGATTTTTGAAAAAATATTGTTTATTTACTTTTATATATGATGTTAAAAATATTTTTTTATAAATTAGAAATTCCATTGGAATCATTTTCATCTCTTAAAGTGAATTATGCCTGTTAGAAAATTCCATCAAAAAAAACAATTTTAAGAACAAGGCCTTTTCTATACTATTTGGTCCAAGACTCCTATATCAAAAGAAGAAAAATATATACCTAGGTAGGTAGGATTTATTATGAAACATACATACCTTATCTTATTTATGTGTATAAAAATAGTGTTGCTATGAGACAGACTTAATTAATGTAAATGATAATGGAATTGATGTATGGTTTAAAATACACATTTAAAATGTTAGATTTTATATAACATTTGGGATATTTAGATTTTAAGCAGTTTATTATTATACCAAAATAAGTATGTAGGTAGGTTGTAAAATTTATTATTTTACTTTCACTCTATTTACTATATTTTTAATGTTATAAAAAAATATAAGTACCTACCTATATTTAAAAAACAGATATTTTTTTTATAATTGTGTATTATCCTTTTTGTTTACAGTTGGTATTAGATACATTTTGATGTGTGATTTAAATTCTAAGTTTGTTCAAACCAAGTCATAAATTAGACCCAATCGTTTGTTTAGGTCATTTTCATTCAAAGATTTGCTGAAATTATAAACTTAAAAGTTGGTAACACAAACATACACATCAATAAATACAATAACTATACACAGAGGCGAGGCACTAACCAGGAGAAATTCAACTTTCACTCTGACACTCAATGAACACAAAATAAACAAGTAGAAACTGAGAAAAAAAGCAAAATAACGCCAATTAATATGCAATATGAGCGTGATAGCCTCCACTTCATTGCTAAATAACAGTGGGTATATGTAAGCAGGTATGTAGATATTAGTAATTAAAATAGACAAGTGTAAACACACCGATGGTCATTGGTTAGTTGAGTGTGGTTGTGAGTTGTGAGCAAGCGGTAATAAATAAACAATGAATGAATAGAAGACGGTAAGCCGTGCGGCGTGCCAGGCAGGGTGAGTGGAGTATCGTAACATGAGTTTACAACAATAGGGCTAGGGTACCTTACCAGCGTATCCCGGTCTCCCAGTTCACGGTAATAGGACTCGCTGCTTCCCCGACGGCTCCCCACACACATCGCCCTCCTCACCAGGTCCGAGAGGAGGGAACAAAAACCACACTTCATGCCCGACATTTTAACACAAAAAGTTTACTCTTTCAGAAAACACACCAAGGCACGAGATTTATCTCGTGCTCTTGTACGAAACTGTCTCTACGGGTTTCATCGTGGCAAAGTTTTTATCTTTTTAACGGGTCTAGAAAGGCCTTGCGGCCACGACGTTTCCTATGCCTCATATTTACAATTATTTAAAATGTTTCAATTATAATTTGCGTCAGTAATGCACGCGAGATAACAAGTCGAGTCGACGATCGAGTCGCACGGAGCGCGCGGCCACACGGCCGATCACGGCTGACAACCTAGCGAGTTGTGGTGAACAGAACAAAACGCTTCGCGCTCCGCGCTGCCGCGCTGCAAGCTCCTCCTCGGACTCGCTCGACTAGCTAGCCCGTTTACACACACGCCTACCGACTCCCTCGCACACTACAGTAACCATCAAATCTATATTTTCGTGACCGCAATTTATAATGTTACTATTTTCTTCTTATTTACGCGTATTTTTTTACTTATTATAGTTATAAATTGAGCAATGAGATTATATATAAATTTAGATGTAATAATAATACCATATTCTCAAACGACAAAAAAATGGATACATTCTAATTATTTTTAAATATTATTATAAAATACTTAAATTTTGATTTTTATTATTAGGATTTTTTTGGTAAACAATTATTGCATAATTATACCCAAATATACAAAAAAAACAATATTTATACTGAGTAAAATAAAAAACAAACTTTTAATACTTAAAAAACTTTAAGTATTATTAAAATATAAACAAAATTGTTTCTTCTTTACAAATGTCACAACAATAATTTGACCTGGTTTTCAATAAATAATTAGAATAATTTATCAAAATAAAAAAACATTATTTTATACTTATTCTATTTTAAAAGGAGTCGCCTAACAAAATTAAATGAACGAAGGAAGATTTTGACAACCAAAATGTCTTAGCCCATGGTCTTACTTAGCAATAACGCCATCTAGGTGTGGTAAATTGAATTAAACGCGCCATGCTAATGTTGCTCTATTCAATAGCCCACAGACTATAAAGCATAATCATCAACAAAATAAATTAATTAAAATAGTAATACCACATTTTATTCGTCACCGAATTGTAGATTTCTTGAAAGAAAGATGTACTTTCATGGATCTTTGTATTTTTTTCCAAAAGGTGTTTAGTTATGATTCAAGCTCAAACGTAATTTTACTTAACATATCTTCAACGTAAGATTTTGCTTTACTTACCTATTTAGTTTCTAGAATTCATCTAAAGGGTTTTTCTTGTTTATTTATTTATTATAATATTTTTATCCTTAGCATTGAAAAGAAAATTTTGGTTTACATACATCTAGATATTCGATGTAGAACTATGCGTAAGGAATGCCACGTTCCAAACTAAAAGTTCTAATCTTTTATGAGCTATAATAACCGCAAAAATAAAAATAATACCTGAAGATTGCCATTTAAATATATTTTATTCATTACATTATTTAACTATTAAAAAGTAAATCATACCTGACAAAGGTTAGAGCATAGCAATAGCAATAGATTTATTGATCACTATATGGTATTCCGAAATACCGCTTACCGAAAGGACGGTTCTCCGAAAACACTCTACTCTGACGGTTAGTTGAACGAAAAAATCATTGACCGAAACAACGTTTCGCCGAAAGTATTATTTTTTTTTTCTATCAAATTACTCTTTTGAAGTTCCAGTTTGTGCCTTATAAGTGTCGGCTATTTCCGCCTCATTTTGGCCCTTCGGGCCTGATATAAACTTAACCTACGGTTGTCGGGCTTTCAGCGAAACGTTGTTTCGGCCAATGATTTTTTTGTTCAACTAACCGTCGGAGTAGAGTTTTTTCGGAGAACCGTCCTTTCGGTGAGCGGTATTTCGGAATACCATACGTAGCTGAGATTTATTTAGGTTGTCATGTAGGTGAAAGCTAGTTTAGTAGGTAAGACAAATCCAGATTAAATTTAGTACCTACACTGGTACCATTGGTAGATCCAGGGAGGCGGTCCAGGAGGTTCAAGCTAAAAGAACATCGTAGTTTCCACAGGCCCCATAAAAAATGGTTTCCCTCTAAAACCCCTCACCCACACCAAAGACAAACCACAAGCAGGACCATGCTCCCTCCCACTCAGAATCCTACTGGCGTAGTGAAACATTTCAGTTACTAACTAAATAATCCCAAATATCGTGGTAACATGTTCATATAGTTAATGAAATTAATGTCCCTTATTATTTACTTACCTAGGCCCTAAGTTGGTATTGTTACAAGGACTTTAAACTACTTTAAATATTCCCATTAAATATAAACGCATCATTCACTTGACCTGCATCACCAGAATAAATAACGAATGCAATTTACAAAATTACGACGTACGGTGCTAAGTGTACCACAACTGTGTACCATGAGGACGCCACATTAATACGATACCTACTTAACTATTAGTTGTTTAATACTCCGAGTTAATATGGTACTAGCGTGCACACAATGCTTTTATTATTAAACAAATAAATACTTGTTTGTTTGTATTTGAACCGAATCCTCAGATTTATCCGTAAATCAATTTCAATCTATGTACTAATATAACGCGCCAATCTCAGAATTAACCAATCCGATTGCGTAGTTTTTTCCCCAGTTATTATGGTTTTTATTATCTTTTGTATAATAAACAAGCTGTGCCACTGCTTACCTTTTAAACCTTTCCAGGATTACAAAAAACATGTCAAAACTAGAAAGACAGAGAACGAACCACGATGTTTTGGCGTCAAATACCTAACAAAATGATATGTAACGCTTTACAACTTTAAAATCATGCAAGTAAAAATAATATATGATATATTTATTGGTCCGAGAACAATGCTGCAATGGTTAAATACGAAGAAGGGTTAACAGAGATTTTTATTGAACATGTTTACACAATATATATTAAAATACATGACGGAATGTTAAGAGGCTGCCTACCATATATCTATTGCAGCCAATATAGATTACCTAGTCAGTTCAGAAGCACGAAACATCAGGAAAAAATCTACGGAGGACAGATAGAACTAGGTACGAAGGATAGCCAAGAAATATCGAACAGAATAGGCAAACACCTGCCAACAAATCCTACTTGCATCCAAGATAACCCTAGCTACACAAAAAAGTTCTTAAGGGCCTTGACTTTACAGCTGCTTTTTATTTGAATCACTAGAAAATTCTGAAACCATCGACATGCGTCTTCCCAAATGCACTTACCTTATCCAATGGCGAACTGTTAAAAAGAAGGTAAAGAATCAGATGAGGGTATGGCACTCAAGGATTACTTTTGAAATAGTATTCACGTACTAATTATATCCCTTTGGCCTTTGGCGGCTCAATAACTCTGATACCAGGATAGGTCAGGTTGACCATCCTCTCGATGAAGAAGAAGAAGATATCCCGGCTATGTTAAAGTCGGAGTGAGCTATAGAAATTTAGCTCTGTGTTGTGCACTTCTGATGTCTAGATATGTGATGCCGTCAGTCTATACCTTATTTACATGGGGAGCATGTATCTAAAATATTGTACGAGATTGTTCAGAATTTCCCAGATGAAGTTATCGAGTTGGTTGATGCCTACTGCGTAAACTGCAATAATAATCAATCTTACCTACTACGTACAAAAAGAGGGTCCATAATACCTATCGAAGTTTCTTGTGAAACGGCAAATATAAACAAGCTTGCATAGGACTTAACCCCAGATTACCTATTGCCTAAAACGCTTATAAAATGAAATTATTCAGAATATTAACAGGACCTACCTGCAAAGAAAACACATTTTGTAAACTGTTGTAAAAAAACATTTCCTGATTATTATGCATAACTGAAATGTTATGTAAGCGATCAAAACCTGTTTTGTGAGATGAATAAAGTTATATTGACATATTTAAAGTATATTATTTTTCATGGGAACTAATTAATTAGGAATTCATAATGATGATTGTACGTATGACATAACATGAAAATTATTTCTGGTAGTACATTGAATTATTAAGAGAATACCTTGTCATAATATAAAGAAAACTCTCATGGACATGTTATTTCCTTATTGATGAAGTTTGAATATGATAAGGGTTTAAGGTAGGTAAGCCTAAATTTTTCCAAGGCTGAATGTAGTTAGGTAACGAATTTCACTCGTACGATTTTGTCTCCACCAACCTGCCTTACTGTCATCAGTGGTGGCTATTAAGCGTTTTCTGTCGTCCTACTTCGTACGTTTTTTAGGGTTCCGTACCCAAAAGGTAAAAACGGGACCCTATTACTGAGACTTCGCTGTCCGTCCTCCCGTCTGTCACCAGGCTTTATTTCAAGAACGGTGATAGCTAGACAGTTGAAATTTTCACTGATGATGTATTTCTATTGCCACTATAACAACAAATACTTAAAATATAACAAATATTCAAGGGGGACTTCCATACAAAGAATGTGATTTTTGCCGTTTTTTAAAGTAAGGAACCCTACGTGCGCGAGTCCGACTCGCACTTGGCTGGTTTTTTTATGACATAACAAAAGAACATCGGCGCGTGCGAGGACTGAAAAAGCTCAATTTCCAATAGCCCCATAACACCACCTGGTGACTGGGCTGCTTGGTGGAGACAATATCGTGAGAAACCACCGCTTAAATTAAAAGAGCCCTCTGTGATATGTTCAAGAGCAGTTGATTGAAAAACGGTAGATGCACCCTTACAAAATGTGTGTCCTTACATGTCCACACTGAAGGTAGTATTTAATATGCGGATTGCTACTGTATGAATCATTGATGGTTAAATGGAAAAATGGTATAGTCCCAAGGCAAGGTGAAATAGATTATTAAATTGATAGAAACTTTAGAAAGCAATTAGCAGCATTTTGACATTTTTGACATCTAATATTTACGATGCGATAAAGAATGGCTGGCTGGTTACTGATGCCGTTCTACTTTAGAATGTTTAATCGAGTACACTTAGGTCTCAAGTTTAACGTTTCAAGGACTTTGATAGTTACTAGATGCAGCTGTTATTTTACATCTTTATTTATGTATTATAGGTAATATTTTACCCTTACTGTTACTGTTGGCCGTTTCTTCCGCAATAGGGCGTCATTGGTGCGCTCATTTTGAGTATTTTGGTAGGAAGGGGGGGCGACCATTGTACTGCCAGTTTAGGTACTCCAGGAAATTGACGAGGCCCTTGCTATGGCTCGCTGCTTCCTGCAGGTCGGCTGGTTTTCCCAGGTGCGCGTTCCGGTAGGGTTCTACCACTGCACACTCCAGGATCACGTGTTGTACCGTCTCGTCTGCGCAGAGGCAAGCTCTGCACAGGGGGCTGTCTGTAAGACCTAGGTTGAATAGGTGTTTATTAAAGAAACCGTGGCCCGTTAAGGCCGCTGTGAGTATTCTTTTGGTTTGGTTTAGTTTACCCTTGTTATTTTATTGCCCATATACCTATATAATTTGGAGACGCTTTATAATTTTGTGGGCAGGTACCCAGATAATATAACTTATCATTATTCTTCTACTTTTTTAAATAACTAAAGGAATTATATAGTCAACTATCGGTACAAGACGAGTCTGACTGAATATCATTAGGTAGTTAAAATGATTACCTCATACCTTCCTTCCGTACAGATATATCTATGTAACATCAGTCTGGGATGAGAATGCAATTTCATTTCTATCTGTTCTTCGTAATCGTATATGTACTAGAACTTCTATGTCCATATAGTAATACAAGTAACGCCATCTATGAGCAGTTCATACATTTAAATGCAGTTGTTTTATCATAACTTTAGTGACACAACACCACCGCACACTTCGTTGTCCTATTGGCGGATGTTTTGAAAAAGTTTTGAAAATTGTCAATAGATGGCACTTTTTTACAATCTTCGTAACAATTCGGGATTGAATCGCATTTGCTTTTGACCTTGAGTTAAAGGGTATAGGCATGATTAAAGTTTAAAAATTTGGTCTGTTCTTAATTTAGACTGTTCAGTTGGTAGACCAATTAATACATTAGTTATAGAGTGCGTAAGGGGGAACCTAAGCGATTTGTTCAAAAACTTATTTAGGGTGCAGGGAGAAAACATACTAAAAGTCCTGACGTCTAGGAGGCGAGGTGGAGGCAGGGGGGGGGGGGATGACAAAGGTAACAATTTTAAGTTATTCGCGAATATCTTAAAACCGGTGCAATGTAGCAAAAATAATCGCCCTAAGCAGAATCGCTTAGGTTACCTCTCACGCACTTTATACCTTCCTTTGAGTTGTTCCTTAATTGAACTATGGGTGCTAGGTAGTTTATATCAATGACAGAGTGACTCACCAAAGTATAAGTGGGCATTAATTCACTCTTTTCTTTTCCCTAGGTGGGATATTCAGCAGTCCCAATCAAGAAGTTAATTATGTAATACGCATAGCTGGGCATTAACTCGTTAATCCGTTAATCGTTAATTAACGAAGTTAACATTTTGATTAACGAATTAACTTTTAAGTTAACTTTTAAAAATGTTAACGGACACGTTAACTTCCGTTAATATGCAGAAGTCCGTTAATCGTTAATCTAATGCCTCTGTCGTCTGTTTTCCACGGGTAAAGACATTTTAACACCAAAACGAGCCTCGGTTTCAGACGAGAACTTCAACATGTTAATGTTCATGAAGGGGAATATGCATCTTATGCCCGATGATTAAATTACACATTTGAATTATACAAGTATTTTGTTTTATTCCTAATCTGTTAACTTCCAGAACCTAAACCAACAAGTTGTATAAGTTCACTAAAGCAACGATATAAAAATGCAATTTTACACATATTAACGGATTAACGATTAACGTTAACTTGCGTTAATTCTTCCGAAATGCAACGCTTTAACGCTTAACGAAGCTAACTTTTTTTGTAGCGGATTAACGATTAACGAAGTTAACTATTTGATTAACGGTGCCCAGCTATGGTAATACGTAGGTAAGATTTTGCGTACCTACCTACATTTAGGATTTTTAGTTCTTGATAGGACAGGAAAGACGAAAATTGACTGGCTAACTTACCTAGCGGTTCCCTATAGTTGAAGTCACAGAAATATCTAGAGTTGAAGTTGTTAAATTATTTAGGGTGCCTAACTATCTACAATAAAAAACTCACTAAATTATTAACAAACTTTATTGTATTTTTAATAATACACAACAATAAATACAAAATGCATAACACCGACCGCACTACGTTTATTTACTTCAAGATGGTTATATAGGTATATATTTTATAAAACTAGATAACGTAAGGTATAGGTATATACCTAGTTGTTAACACATACCATAAATACTCAGACTTAACTATTGATTACTCTTAAAATAATTAAAGTATAGAAAAGTACCTACAGTTTTTAAGATATTGAAATTAATCGAACAAAAATGTTTTATTATTTGAGCAATTGTTAATACCTACTTACGTATGTATGTATGTATATTATTTACAATTACTCGTACTTTATTGTGTTTCATAGGGTTCCTTAATATGTTTGATACCTTATCTAATGGGTAGGTCCTCCAATTTATTTACACGTAATAACGTTTTGAAATACTTAGATTAAAAACGTAAACATTTGAAGTAAAAATAACAATTAACAAAACAAAATAAATCTACAGACGAAATTAAAACCTTAACCTTTTTTGGCGTCGGTTAAAATCGATAGAAAATCAACAATAAACAAATTTTAAGTAACTTTTACAAGTTGTCCAAAGTAACCTCAATGAATGTACTATTTTTGTTACTACGAGGGTTCCATAATAAACTGTAGTGGATAGTCTGCCTTACAAATGCTTCAATAAATAAATATTTCAATATAAGTATTTTGGTCATACAATTCATATTACACATAATCTAATCAGGTTTAAAAAAAAAATTATGAATTTCTTTCAATGGGATGCACTAAGGTACTTTACTGATTAAAATACAAGTTATGTATTAGCTTCTTACAAACCTAGTGATAAAAAAGTAACTTATTAGGTATACATTTGTATGTAATAAGAAGGTTTGATCGTATAATTACAAGTAAACATAACTGTAAAGATGACAAATAAGTAATATTATAATGTTTCAACTGACTAGCCATTTGAAAGAAATTCAATCAACTTGCGTTCGACAATGAAACGACAATAATTCGATCCCAATATTTGACGGTAGTATCACTGCTTGCTGTCCGGAGGGTTGAAGAATTCCCAGTGGTGATGGTGTACTGTCCTGCTATCGCTCAAACCGAACATGATCAAACCTGCGAGCAGTACCAGGAAAATTACCAACGCCATCTGAACATCTTTCTTATCTTCGTTACCGTTGATGTATGACATCAAAGAGTTGAACATATTTCTCAAAGTTCTGGAGATAGAGTTCTGACAGACGCGTAGAAACTGAGTACCAGCTTCGACTATAGTAGGCTCGTGTGCTTTTACAGGGGGAGGCATTCGGCGCGGGGAGGGGCGGAGTCTGGCATTGTCATCAGAGCTGGACTCGCTTTGAGGCGCCGCTGGCTTCCTCTTCCCTCGACGAGCTGGCGCAGAAGGCCCTGGGTGCGAAGACTCGTTGAATTCAGGGAATCTCTCCCTAACATTCCTTGGAGGATAAAACGAAACTGGGGGTATGGAGATATCCTGAAGATATGAGTAGATCAGAGGAGTCAGGTCAGGTGGTGGGGGCCTTTGGGGAGCTACTGCCTCTTCAGAAAGTTGAGGTTCGGGTCTGGGAGGAGGAGGTGGAGCTTGTGATGTGGACTCTTCAGCAGTTACGGCCTCTACTTTGACTTCTTTCGCTTCTTCTTGTTTATCAGTTTGTGTCTCTTCCTCTTTGCTTACAGGCCGCGGGGGTTCCTTTACGGTCGAACTCTCAGGGGCGCTTACTACCACAGAAGCTTGACTAGTAGTTATTTCAGCAAACTTTTTCACAATCTCATCGATAACAGTTTGAGAAAATTCTATACCACTTACTGAAATGTGCCCAGATTTTGAATCTAACTCTGCAACTTGCAATGTCATGCCTTCGATATCTGAAACGAGAATTTTGTTTGCCTGGAGTTCGGACACATTTAGACGCGCCACGTCTAAATCCCTCACTTGAAGTCGTTGCGTTATTAAACTGTCTAGTTGTACATCTCGACTGGCGTCAGTCAATCTATCAAGAGCCCGTTCTTCGTTCGGCTGTTGTTTGGTTGCGGTTGCGGTATTTTTAGAACTTTGAATTGTGCTTGAGCGTCTCGGCATTGGCAACGGCGGCACATCTGGGATTTGAGATTCATCAATATCTATGTGTTGTACTGTTAATGAAGCTTCCGTTACCATTTCTTGGTGCTCATTTATTCTAGTAGGACTTGAGACACGCTTTTCAACTAAAATAACCGTTGGCGATGTACGACCTATATTTGGTTTAGATAGTTCAGATATTTTGGGATCTGACAGTTTTACAGATTTCTCAGATCTGGATGTAGGTCTTGAGATGCGAGGACTTTCCGTGAGCCTACTGTAACTTTTCGCCAACATTGAATCTTCATCAATGATATCTCTTAAAGAACTCGACATGGATATGTCAAGGTTTTCATCATATCCCAATTCAAAATCAACGTCATCAGGAAGAGGATCTGTTTGTGTAGAAACTTCAATTTCTAAATCGTTGGATTTGAGTGCTTCTCTTTGGTACAATTGAGACATTTCTACGGGGATCTCAGTTTGGGGTGTGATGGTGTCATCTCCGTCACTCTTGTCCTTTTTCTTCTTCCTCGATCCCCTCGGAGGTCTTGGCGGGGGAGGTAGAGGTCTATCCTTCATTTTGTTGACAACATCACCTGAACTCAGATCCTTATGAACCTCTTCGAACGGTTCATGGTCGTCAATCTCCACATACTGAGTTCCATCTGAATGTTTAGTGAAACTATCTAGCGTCATCAAACTGGTAGAAGACTTCTTCCGTGGAGGTCTGTCGGGCATTGAGTTTTTGCCTCCAACCGTGTAATATTTCCGTTCGGAGCTGTTGCTTTTGCGCCTGTGTGCTGGTGGTGTTTTACTTACGGATCGCCGTGGTGCTTTGGCGGGTGTGTATCCTTTGTCTACGGTGGCGTAGCCGGGGCTTTCGTGGCGTATCTCTCTGTGGATGTCGTCGTCTGCGTGCGGGATGTTGGTGTCGAGGGTGAGGGACTCTGCGCCGTGGGAGGTCCTGTCGTCGTCGCACAATGAAGTGGTGCGGGAGCTGCGGGAGCGAGTGCGTCTCGGAGCCACTGGACTTTTGTCCCTCAACACGCTTTCACCTTGAGGCACGATATACTCATGTTCAGTGCGATATACCACTATCTGGAAAGTTAATTTTATTGTATCAGCAATGTGAAAAATGCAGTTAGGAAAAATCAATGTGAAATGAGAGACCTTTACCCAGCAGAGGAGCAATACACATCTAATACTATTTTTTACTGATTTATCGATTTAATAAGTGAGTAAGCATAACATTGTCGTGTTAATGACACCATAAAGATTTTGATTGAGAACAATAGTTTGTAACCTATAATAACACTCGGGACTGCAATTACTGAATGTATTTCAATATTCCCACTGGAAAACTAACATAAAACGTGGGTGAAACCTGAGCGTTGGACAATAAACAATAAATATAGGTAAATTAACAAAGGTTATTATGTCCTCATTATTAGTTTTTATTGTAAGATTTAAAGTAAATGTTTATGATACTGCTATTTTTGTTCAGGACAGATGTTTGTTGTCGTTACCAAAAATAAACATAAAACTGCTAATAACATATTTCGCTTCCAGACTTAAAACATTATGATTGTGTCCTTCTGATTTGGGTCAACATTCGTATAGAAACGGTATTCCAAAAATACCAGTATCTTCAGTACGTTAATTCTTTGGGCAAGTGCCAAAATGAATTACTAGCACTGAGAATAATTTATATCATTCCTATCATAATATTTATGTTTTAATTTTGCTCTAATTGAATGTTAGGACAAGTTAATTCATTTACAGTCCACATGCATATTATGGGGAGCCACAATCATAGTATATAAAAAAAGAAATGTACCCGACCCTTACGAAAATTAGGATAGTGAGCTTATGCGCTATTTCAAACAGTAATGAGTAAATCAAAACTAAACAATGTAAAATAAAGTCAGATAAAGAGTAAGTCACACATGGACTGGTTGCTACATAACTGAGTGCTCAATGCCGTTGTATTCCTTGTATACACTGTGACCAATGTAACACCTTTCATACAAGGAGTACTACGTCACGCGACCCGCAACCGGCTAGCACCCGCACTGTATATCTTAGGCTTAAAAAACAAGCTAGCGTCCTGTTAAATAGTGAAGTTCCTAATACGTCCTTCGTGTCATAATACTCGTATTTTTAATCAACACAACTTCCGTGTTTTGATGTTCAATAATAGGTGGCCGAGACCCTTTTCCTTAAGCCATGTGTTCAATAATTACAACTCTACGTAAATAATATGTAATTAGGCGATATTATTCACATGCAATACAGCGATAGTCACACGGTTGAGGATACTAAATGCAATGTATTTCCTCAGGATCCTCATTAGAGCTTACGTTTCTTGAACTTTCGATTATAGGTTGTTAGACAACATTATAATGAAAACTTAACGTGCACAAGTCATACTAGTGGTTAATATGGTTAATATACGGGTTAATGTTGTCAAATATTAAACTCACATCGCCGGCATGGTCTAGTTCGTGCGACTCCCACAGCTGATTAGGCACTTTGTTGAAGTCGTTCAAAGACGAATGCCTCAGGTCCTTTTTACCAAACTTCTTCTTCCGCTTCGGAGGCATCGGAAGCGTCTGAGATTGGATGGGCACATTCTCTGGGTACTGAATCACGTCATCGTTTGCGTACTCGTGGATTGAATGAAGATCAGTGGTATGGGGGAAGTGGAGGTGGTCTCCATTTAATAAGTCATCTGTCTCCATTTGAAGAACTTCGTCGTGATCTTGTAGTTCATCTTGCAGACGACCACCAGACATGCCAAGGTCTACTTCTGTGAACTGCATGCTGCCGTCGATGTTGTCGTCTATGTAAGGAGTTGGTTCTTCCATTTCAGGCAGCGGCTTCTTCTTCCGCTTTGCCCGAGACGGGCGCACCGGCGGGAACGTATAGTACCCATCATCTCTGTCATTCAAATCTTCAGTAGAATATCTCATTTGTTCGGTTTCGTCAATGAGTTCAGGATCCGCATCGGGATCGTTCAAATACAAATTGTCGTCGTTTACCTCCGAACTGCTTCCCATCGAAGCGAGAACGTTCTTCGGGGTTTGGAACGCTTGTCGTGTTTCGTCGCTCAAGTATTCTCTTACTTGAACGTCTTCGTGAGAAATTCCTCTCGGTCGAACAAAAAATTCGTCGTTGTTAATTTCGGTAATAACTGGGGTGTGATCTTGTTTAGACGGTGATGTTTCTTGTTGTTTATGCTCATCTGATTCAAAGTCGTCATCCATATACTCAGTATCAACCCTATCAAAGTCATAAGTGGTGTCGAACTGCTTTTCTTCTTCTACATCATGTTCCTCTTCGCAGGTTGGTTCAGTATCAACAACACCATACTCCCGAGGTTGTTCGGGGCTGTCTGGTATATAGGATGCAGCCTCGTCGTAGGTTTTCTTTACTCGTGTGAATGTAAATGAAGGCGGCGGCGTATCTTCCCTGTTTAGAGTAGGTGATGATGATGTTTTAGGTATTTCTGCCTTTTTCTTTTTACCGAACCATCTCGGATACGTTTTAGCTTCAAATTCTACAGTTGCTACGTTACTTAGTTCTGTTGCGGAACCTGTAGTGTCTGTTTCTACTTTATATTCTTTTTTCCTACCAAGGCTTGGGAAGTTTATTTTAGGTCTTTCGGGCATTTTGAATTTTGGCATTTCGGGGACATTGAACTTGGGCCTTTCGGGTAATGTAAACTTCTTCCGATCACCGAGACTCAACTTTTCAGAGATGTTTATCTTTTTGAATTTTGGTCTGTCGGGCAAACTGAATTTTCTGCGGTCTGGAAGTGTGAACTTGGGCCTGTCAGGAAAGTTGATTTTAGGCCGTTCTGGCATTTTGAATTTTGGTCTATCGGAGAAATTAATTTTAGGCCTGTCTGGCATTGAGAATTTGGTTGTTTTTATATTTTGTAATTTGGTTTTTAATTTTCCTGCTTGAGTTTTCAATTTACCAGTGCCCTCCCTGATTCGTTGCTGAATTTTGCTATCAGTGTGTTCAGCATTCTTAGACCTGCTGTCGCGTTTGAGAGGGAGTTGTTCTAAGGCAGACGAGTCTACCTGACTTGTGCTGACTTCACATTCTGTTCTGGAGACAGTCGAGGGGGTGTTGACAAAGAATCTATCTTCTATATTCTTTTGTAAAGCTTCGGCATTGAGTGCCGTGTCATGACTTTTGTCGTCTAATGCCTCCTCTTCGTCAGAATTGTGTTGTAAATACTTCCTCTCTAAGGAAGTTGTACTTGACAGTTCATCATCAGTTTTCACCATGGCGGGTTTTTCATCTACGCTTGGAGCAGTGTAAATAATATTCGGTGGTGGTTTCTCGATAATTTCATATTCGTGATCACTGAAAAGAAAGGTCAACATAAATACATACCTATACATTAAATCACATTACACAGTCGCATAGCTTATTTTATAGTATAATTTTATTTTATTATCATAAATTCGCAGTGCATGTTATAAGGCTACTTACAGCTATATACATTTGCAAAAAAAAATTAATCGTCGCAGTAGATACGAGATATATTTAACATCAGAGGCGTTACCGAGTCACAATTAGGCCAACTGCCGACGCTCGTTTTAGCCGCAGCAGCCGCCCGGCTAAAGCATTACGAATTTATTTCACTACTCGTAATTTTAGTCATAAAATGTCAACAAAACTGACAAAAATGATGTAGGTAGTCTTACCTCGCGTACGTAACGATATTGCTCGCTCGCGAGGTCGGTCTTGTGCCCACCGGGTTCACCCGCTCCGGCAACAGCGAGTCGCATTGGAAGAACTGACACGCGCACCTCACGTCCGGGGTGAAGGGCTGCACGCTAACCTCTCGGCTCGGCCTCAGAGGCTTCTCTAACGGAGTGCCGCCTTCGGAGGTCCATCGCCGGAGCGTACTCATTACTACCGACTACCGTTCCCGGGCCATGGCTACACGTGTTTCCCGTAAACTACCGACCGAACCGTCATTTGTCCGTAGACAATGAGTCATTAAGCGTATTTATTAAAAACGGACTACAAAAGAACTAATCACAGACGTGAAAGCAGCCGCGAGCACTGATCACTGATGACAATTTTAAAGAGCTTACCAATGTGCAGGAAGAACGTACGGTTGATGCTATATTTAACAAACAGTCAGAAGCTAGCGCGTTCGCTTTGCTCGTGTTGAAATGAGAGTGTTATGTCACAGTTACCTACGTAGTTTACCATTATTTACGAACTACAACAAATAACATTATTTTTATATTTACCTGTTGGGTTTAGACCATTCTTTCTCGGCGAGTTCTGCAATATTTTTATTTTTTGAATCGTGCGGACTGGGGCTAGGGGACGACTCAATGGGCGGTGCATGCGAGTGGTCTCCCGGGACCTCTCCGTCATCGTCTGTGATTTCTGTGATGGTAATGTTAGGTGACTCGTTGCTGGGCCCTGTTTCATCAAGTTGGTTTTGAAATATTTCGTCCACATTTGGCTCTTCAGAATCCATTTCTTCGTCTAATAGTAAAGCTTCTTTGTTTATGCTGTCTAATTTATGTAACTTTTCCATAACATGATCTTCGGACTTAAGCGAGGTGTTTTCTGTCACTAAACTTGGATCTTGTGATGCGATTGATTTCTTTTCTATGTTAGATAAACTATCGTTTTCTTTATTATTATCATCTGTTTTCTGGGCATTTGATTCTATGTCTGGTGCAAAATGTAACTTCGGCGATTCCCTGGCCTCTTCAATATCTTCGTAGATATGTTCTCTTTGTTTTCTAGGTGATGAAGAATCTACGCTTAATGTTTTACTCATTTCATCGGAGTCTCCTAATTTTATTGCACTGAACTTTTGACGACGCACTGCACCAGGAGATGACTTTAACTGTCTTATTTCTTGAGATTCATTCTTTTTGCGTTTTGAGAGCGGCGATTTATCATTTTCACTTCTTTCTAATTTATGTAAAGTTTTATCAGCTAAATGCTTAATTTTATTTACAAGCGGATGACAACATTTTGTTTTTTCCCGAGTTTCAGACACACCTATGTTATATTGCTGTTCTGGTACCCGTCGTTTGAGTATACCTTTAGGAGATACATTTTTTGGTATTTCTATCGGCATAGCTAAGTTAACACTAGGTTGATTCTCAGTGGAAACACTGGGTACGTTTTCTGGTATCATTGGGGCGTCGTCTGTCTCTAAAGAAATTTCTTTCGAAAAGTTAGGTATATGTACCCCTTCGTCTTCGCCTTCCTCTCCATGTTTCCTGCTGCTGCCGGGCGAGGAGTCAAGGTTGAGGATCTTCTGCACGTCGCGGTCGACCGGCGAGCGCGTGCGGGACCTTGAAACTTCCCGAGACATGCTCCTCCGAGGGGTGGACTCCCTGATTATATCCTCTGCGGTGATCTCTCCCTCGAGGGGCACCTTCAACAAGTGTGTCCACGGGTAACCTCCAGCCTCACGCGACCTTTTTAAATCTTCCCATTGATAAGTTTTTAATGGCACAGGCGGTACAACTTTCTGTTTATCTGGTGACAATTGAGATTCCATATGTTTTATTTATATTTTTAAAACAGTTGCAAGATTCATGTAGTGTTTATGTGTGTGCGGAGTTTGAATAGGAATTGTCCAATTTATTATATTTTTTTGCGTTTTAGGGATAATTTTATGTGACAGCGTCCACGCAAACTGTTCACTTCATCACCGTGTAAACCAAGAACACAACGCTTCGTTTCAATGCGAGCATCGGAAACTGAAAACACGTTACGTTTGCGTGGGACAGTGTGGAAATAGGTGTGAATAAGTTTTGTACTATGACCAAGGCACAGATTATTTATTTGGAACTATTGCACCGCGTTTACCTTGAGATGAGGGGACGCGCGAGCTCAGCTCACCATCCCTGATGTTTGTTTGTGTTGTTTTATGCACAAAACTGTTTACTTTTTATTAATATTAAAACGATTAGCGATCGGTTCACAATCCCGGTCTGACTGACGGACCCGTCTTCTGCCGACCGGTTGCGCTAAATATAAAATCGAGCTTCAATTTATTTTCGGTAGCATAACGCGTCATCGATAAAAAACTACATTGCAACTTTTCATTTTTGTGGTTTGTTTAGGATTCGTGGAGTGGAACCAAGGATCGGTGAATAAAATGGGTGGGTTATTGTGATGTTACGAGTGAATAGAGATTGTTCGTACTTACGTGTGGTGTGTTGAACGCGGTCCAAACAATCTGGAGTCACATACGCCGTCTCTTTTCGTGACCGATACATTTACATTTGCGTATGTGTTTGTACGTTTCATGTACAGTATACACTACTATACGAGGGCATGTGCGTCTGTATACCATTATGTAGTTATGTCATATTATGTGCTAGGAAGATTTGTACACAAACGAAGGTACCAAAGTCACGAGTTTAAAGTATTCGTTTACAAAGGTTCAATTCGAGTGTTATGTGTTGTTAGGTAGCATTTTATGGAGTTTTAATAATCAATGTGTTATGGGCATTCGATTCACATGTCTGTGAAATATTTTATTACTAGGATGAAATAACTACGTCTTCTAAGCTGTAAGATACATTCATACTGGAGAAAAAAGTGTACTTCTCACTTATTATCTGTCATCTGCGCTACCCACATTGATTCCAGAAATAACGTTTTTATGTTTCTTTATATTTTTTGGAAGATTTTCAATTTTATTTTCAAAATTGTTAAGAACTGGAGCAGTGGTTGGCAGCGATGAAACTAAGAGACAGGCTTATTTACTGCAGTGCTGTTTAATAATTTGGAAAAAGGGTTCTAATAAAAACAATAACTTCCTTTATTATTTTAGCTCAATTGTCAATTTATTTCATGCAACATTGGCGATTTATATACACAAGTATTTAGTTGTATTAATGATATATACAAACATACCTAATGAATGTGTTATACAATTATAAAAATATGAAACATTAAGCTGAATTTCTGAAATCAATGTTGTAAAGTGTAAAATAATTATTACTGCAATATTTGTTAAAGATAAATATTTAATATCTTTTTGGATATAATAAAATGGTTTACATATATTTATAAATATCTGATGATAATAATAATAAAACATTTCCATACTTAATTATATTAATTAAACAGAGAAGATCTTTAAGAGTTTATATACATATACTTAACACAAATATAACAATTTGCGAAAACAATAACGTTTCAAGATTTAAAGGTAACATACATAGTTATCATATAACATATATATTTTATATTTATATACATTTTGAACTATTCATACTAAAATCAAATTATAAGCAAAAATAAATGAAGAACTGCAATTTTAATAACGTGATTCAAAATAATATTCCTGGCGACTTCTCAAATACTTTGCAACTTACACCTTGGCGGTATTTTCGTATATTTGTGTGAACTAAAAACGATAATTCAATGCCTGTAGGTGTTCTCCAGTAATAATATATTCGGATTTATGTAGAGAAAATGTGTAAACATGCAATAGCTGTGACGATTATATTGAGATCAACCATATTTAGGGTTTATCATAGAAACCAGTGGATTAGACTTACTGATAGTCAATAAGTTCATTATTCACTTACTGTATTTACCTACTGATTGTTCCGGTGGGTGAGAGGCCTTTACCTTACAGGCCGATACTGTATACGATACTTCGAGACGATGATACCATACCTCCTTTACTAGTTACTATTAGTAACTAACAATCTTAAATATATATTATATAGGTAAATGAAATCGCGGTTTGCTCTCGTTTGTCTCGCTAAACCTCGAGAATAGCTGGGCCGAGGTAGCTGATTAAGGTTTTGAAATGTCGTAGTCCAGGATAGGTTTAAAAGGTAAGCAGCTAGTTATAAATATGAATGCAATTCTATGCGGAACAATCGTATCTATAGATCAAAATATTTCAAGGTACAGTAAACATTAACTTTCACCTAATCTATTCTTCTTCTTCTTCTTCATCGAGAGGATGGTCAACCTGACCAATCCTGGTGTCAGAGTTATTGAGCCGCCAAAGGCCTCTGACATGGCTCAAGTAACGACTACCATCCGTAGAAAGTAACCGGGACCGTATTATTATTTCTATTAGAACGTAGACTGAATACCTACAGACACATTTATTTCTATGGTTTTTGATAATATCATTTTTTTTTCATACGAAGAAACACATATAATCTATACGCCATTAAAACATTGAATTAACACGTCTACAGACAACATGTAATCGATAACATAATTAAGTTAACAGGAAACAGTTTAAATATTGAACTCTTGAAATGATTTAATTATTGAAATAACGAATTGTCTACAACATGGCATCTAACATGCCTATAATATAACGTCAATGTAATCTAACTGTAACGGATTAACTACTTTAATCACTATTGTTAGGGTGTATTTTAATTCTTAATTAGGTATCGTGAAAGACTTGTAGTCATAGAAGAATAGTTTATACAACATATAACTACTGTAATGTAGACTTTAACAATATTATGTAAGTATAACAATAATTATTTTTCTTAACAACTATATAATTTTAGACATTTAAGAAATTTACTTGACCTAAAACAGAAAATTTCGCATAATTGAGCAAAATTGCACTAAAATTTAACATCACGTGAAGTTGCTTGCAATTTGATTTTTTAAACCATGATGTGCTAAAACAAGCTAAAGGACAGACTGTAGGCGGTCTTCGAATCATTTAATTGTAAATAGACACAGAACTAACCCCTTCAGGCGACTAACATTTACGTAAATAACGATCTTGTAAACTTCAATGAATAAATATAATATTTGTGACAACACTTACATACACACCATATAAATTTTAATATTGAATATTTATTTCACTTTGTATCTCTGTTTTATTTTATAACATTTATCATTCATTTATCACAGAAAATAATTAAGCACATGAATACATTAATATCTTTTTAATAATAGACTATCTTAAGTTCATCAAAGTTTATCGTCCAATAACATTAAAGATCACATCTTGAAACTCACTTTCGTATTTACAAACACTACTCGAAAATATTACTCGTTTATTGGAAAAATTCGGAGAGGGGTGTTGTGTTATGATCATTCGCCGAGTTTCCGAGATTGACAAGTGGAAATCGCTTTGTATCTAGCTTTGCAATTTATTTCGTTGGTAGTATGCGTCGATGATTGGTTTTTGGGCTTTACCGTTCTGGTGATAGGCTTTATAAAAGTGTGGACTCAATAAATTCATATTGGTTTTGAGTTTTTTTTAAATACCTATATCGAAAGCGTCAAAAGAAAATATTTCCCGCCGCGAGCTTTTCATTTCGCATTCCACGAATTTTTTATTCAAAAAATGCAAATACGACTTCACTACATGCAAATACGAGGGCTAGAGTTTCGATGTTATTGGTTGTTTACAACACCAACTTTGATTAGAAATCAAGAATCAATAAAGTACAATATTAAAACATGTTACATTAAAACTTCAATTCCTTGGTTACGTAAAACTATCACTATCGTTCAAGATTTAGTTAAACCACTCTTACTTACTTACCAATATGAATAAACATCTTCAATTCTTTAAAAGCACGACGTTTTGTAATATTAGAAGTAATAATGATATAGGAACACCATATTGTAATGTAATATTCCATATTAAAGCATCACACGTTGGTTAAGGTCTAAAAGCTTCAGAACATTAGATTAAAATGACATATACACGTACATATAGATAGAATTTACTTATAAGATGAACAGCAATATCAACATTTAGTGCATTTAATAATGTTTACTGATAGTCATATGGGGTAACACTAGATAGGTGAAAGTATCAGAATAACGTTAAGTGTTGACTACTTCTTCCTTGACTTATCTTTGCGGCCATAAAGAGGAAATACCAGCAACCATGTTGATAGGATATTTTGCTACAAGGAAACATTTTTTCTTAATTTAAACTACCTAGTAATACTGCATTTTATTACCAATAATTAATCGTCTACATTCGAAAAATAGTATTTGAATTTTCGATACTTCCTACTTTGTATAATATATTACGACATTTCTTATTATTATATTCATTTGCACTAAGCTTCCACAAATGCTACTTGGAATCTGCTACAAAAATACATGTTATATTGTGAGAAATGTCTCGAAGAAAACCAGGTAGGAGGTTCAGAAAAGCATGTTGTGTTTTTGTAGTTTTATCTTACTAAGACAAGAGAAGGTACTTGATAACACATTTTTTCATACGACAAACGACTATCTTATCAAGTGGAAATTACCCACGAAAAACAAATCTTTTCGTTTTGAAGGCATACTTACCATAATTAGTTCCTTTTAAGAATTCTTCGTAAAGCCGTTTAATTTCGTTATTTGTTTACAAAAAATACACTTTCCATTTATCAAAGTTCATTTCACTTTGCCATATATTACTCATTTACTTTTTAACTTTACAATTTTATATCTACTCTTTTGAAGGAGTCCATCCGTCCCAGGGGAAAACCACTTGTTGCTAGAGGCTTACGTGGACGAGAGACTTTAACCACAATTTTATACACTTGTTCCGACTATTTCCAGACAATTTTATGTACGGCTAAATCAATAACGTACTTATCTATAGGATTAAATGTCACACGTACAGAAATATAGATTTTTTAAAACGACTACGCAAGCCAAGGAGTATAATATTTAAGGAATGTTACACGATTTAAAGGCAATCGTCCACGTATGCCTCAAAAGAACCGGAACTTACGGATGCTATGATGATAGCGCGGATCCTTTCAAACGATAAATTTGCCAATCGGAACATTATCACTGGGCACTAAATATTGTCAGGCAAACGTCACAGTGGGACGCGGTCTTGGACATCAATTGCTGGGGCCAGGGGCAGCTAGCGGGTCGTAGAACTGGTTACGAATCTGTAACAATGGACGATATTTAAGAGCTGTTCATTAGGTGGAAAGACGACGCCAGTTGTGAGGGAAAAGGCTGGTGGCCTAACGACCTAGGATGATAAGTATATGAGAGAAAATATTAAATATTGAGTCGTAGGTCGATTGAACAGAGTTTGAGGTTCCCATGTAAGGGGTAGCTGTCAGCCTGGTCTCTTCCTGCGACGCTCCTGATAAAGTGTAGTTTGATGGAGACAACGGGTAAGTAAGCATAAGGAATAAACGACTTTTTATATAAATAATATTCAAGGGCAAGTGTGGTGTCTTATACGCGCAATTTTGCCACACACAAATGTATTAAAGGCTACACAATGTAATAGTAGTTAATTTATCTTATTTCGCTTGAGCTGTTAAGTATTAAATAACTAAAACAAGACTATAAGATTCAACAACTTTTCCTCCTTCAATTACAAAAGTAACCATAAACTGCTGACCTTCAAGAACGAAGCCAGTTCCAGTATCATCTCAGTGAGGACCGGGTTTTCGAAGAGTGTTTCTGTAATCGGAGGCGAGCTCCGAGGCAGATGGCACCGGGAGATAAACCCTCGATGCATCCGGAGTACCATCTCGCAGAATATGTAGCGCATGATTTGGACCCTCAGAAAATCATCGCCCATAAAGGCAATGTACGATGAGTCTGAAACAAAAACATATATTGAAAGAAACAATAGAACCTTATAACCTATGAGTAGAAAACTGATTGGACTTGTTTGTTTGGTTGTAATGAATAGGCTCAAAAACTATAATGTAATATAATAGGTATATAATATAAATATAAACGTGGCTTCACTTCAGAAGTGATATGACTCTAATAGTAGCGTTAGAAATTTAAAATTGTTTTAGGCATAAATAGGAGTTGGGTATTCTAATGATATTAACAAATAACAGTTATTTATTTAAAGTTGGATCTCAGCAAATTAGTACATTACTGTTTTCTAACTGTTTCTAAGTACAGTGCAACTTTTCATTATATACAACTATGTTTTCTAAGTTAAGTACGTAAATTAATTCCCAGAAAATTGTAGTCACGTCACATTCTTTGCAGCCACAGCCTTATCAACTAACTGAAATAGAATCGAACCGAAAAAGTCTCACCCAATGGCATCCTAACGGCCACCGTTACGGCCTCTTGCAAGAAGTTGTTGATGAGGATCTGGGCCTCCACCCAAGCATCAGCTCCAATGTTGTCCACGCTGCAGACACGGCATAGAGCTCCCAGGGGACAGTACAGGAATAGCGTCAGTAGCCCGCCCAGGTTTTCGTAATCTGGATGACGTAAATATGTTTTTAAAAATACTCGTAGATCTTCTTAGTAAGAGCATTCACATTACCACTCAATCAGAATTGATATGATTGTATGTTGAAGCACTGTACCTATTTTAAAATAAAAACTCTGGTGTCTCTGATATAGGATATCTTCGAAATTATCCATCGGAATAAAAATATTTTTAATAGTTTTAAATTCAAATAATTTTGGGACACCTCGGCATATTTCACTATATCATATCATAGAATTATCTTAATTCTCAAATAAAGTAACGCAAGCGTGAGAGAGCAAGGAGAATTTCATATATTTTTAAGTACTGTTCCCACGAAACGCCTTTCAAAACAACAATGATAAAATACATGTATCTTCATTCACCTCGAAGTCGTAGTTCGTAACCGAGCGAGCGCCTATTCACTTCTGCCCGCATGTATTAAAGCGAGCAAATAAGAAAAAATAGGTAGGAGTAACTTCATTTTCATTACAAAGTATAATAGATGATTCCGCTAACATATTCGGTCTAATGGGGCTTGCTATTGTTTTCATTATTATGAAAATAAACAATAATTGATCAGAGGGTTTCACATTCCTAGTTAACTTTCTTAATTACGCCTTGCTCTTTTAAATGTCGGCGGTCAGATACTAAGCCTCGCCACCCAATGGCATCAATAGAGATATTCATTAACTATCGTTTAGTTCATTCTATTTGACGGCTACAGTTGATTTTATAAAAATGCTAAAAGAGCAATAACCAATAACGGTCGGTGATTTTATTCTTGTTTTTGTAAGGTAATTCGCGCAGTGAAATTAAAGGGCTCTTGGATGCTGTGTATGGAAACTATTCTCATTCGATGGCGTCCGTTGAAAATTGGTATAGAGTTTCAACGTAGTCGCACGTCGGTTTTTAATCAGCGGCGCCTAGGTGTCCTAAAAACGGCTACCACTGAGAAAAACATGGAAAAAATCCACAATTTTGTTTTGGCACGCCGCTGATTAAAGAGATAGATGACAGTTGGTATCTCAAAAACCTTGTGGGTTATATCCTACATGAAATGTTGGACAATGAAAGCTGCCGGAGCGTTGGTTGCCGCGGTTGCTCACTCCAGATAACAAGCGCAACTGTGAGACCATTTGAAAGCAGTGTTTGACGTTGTTTAAACGCAATTTAAAGTTATTTAGGTAAGTATCGTTTCAAAACTGTTGACGAAACATGAATCCCTCGGTACACACCAAAGACCAAGAAGCAGTCTTCACTCGGCGAACGTGCTCGAACCAGGCGAAGACGGTTCACGACCCATCAGTCGTAATAGCGATGGCCACCGATTTCTGAGATTCACAAAGTGTGATCTTCCTCGATTACATGAAGAAGAGCAGAACGATCACAGGGCTCTACTATGACGTATTATTGGGCCAAATCGATACCGAAATGAAGAAAAAAACGGCCCCATTTCGCGGTTAAAAAACGCTCTTTCCCGGGAAAACGCGCCGGCTCACATCCCGCCTTCGCCGTAGCTAAAGGTGGTAAAATTTGTTTACGAACTGCTGCCTCATGCACCATATTCTCTAGATAAGGCATCGTGCCACTTGTTTTTGTTTTCCAAACTTGAAAAATTCATTCGCCAGGCAGAAATTTGAGTCGAATGAAAAGGTAATCGCCACTACGGAAATCTATTTTGCCGACCTCTAGAAAATTTATTTTCTAGACGGGTTAAAAAAGCTGGAGCTACGGCAGGTTAAGTGTAGTAGTATTAGGAGACTATGTTGAAAAATAAATGGTCACTATTACCTACTACTAACTACTACAAAAATATTCGCTATTTTTTAGCTAAGAACTTATCGGACCGCCCTCGTATTATTACTCGTACGTAAAAACTAAGTAATTATCTCCAATAATACATATATAATATACTTTTAACGCACATCATTTGCACTCTTTATACTAAAACGATGTCATCCCGTGACCAAGAAATTCGGTCGAATATACGTACGTATTTTAATAAATATATTAACGTTGTATATTCTAACGCGCTACAGACCCGTTTCATTTAATATAATGAATTCTGAGAGGATTCAAATAAAATGTTGCATGTCAATAGTTTACAGTTCTGTGTGCCTTATAGATGAAACTCATAATATAGTTTCAAAGATAGAACTGGTCCAGTATTTGTTTTTGAAGTAAATAATTATTTTTGAGCTTTTAGACAGGCATAGTTCAAGGAAATAATTATGGAATTGCAAAAAGCGACGTCGTGTCGTATGACCGGGTGAAGGGGATGGGAAAGGATGGCGGGAATAGTGAAAGGAATTCCATCGACAGCTCTTACGTTTATGAAGAAAAAACCTATTTTAATTGTTATTTAAGTGTGTAAAACTTATGTAAATTTACCTTTTAGTGACGGTGGGAATTCAGTTGGTGACATCAAGATGACCAACGGCATTTCGAAAGGTCTCCTCATTCTCATGAAAATCGTGGAATGGTCAGAGTCAACGATGAGGAACATCGGTTTCCTGGTGAACGGCTGGATGTCTGCAGGGTGGAGACATTGGATCTCCCTGTACCGTGAAGGCGTGGCTCTCAAGTCTCCATATATATCGCTCTTTGACGTTGTGACCAAACCGCCAGCATCGTATCCATCTATGTTCATAATAAATTATGAGTAAAAAAAAAGCAGACAGAAAACACGACACACAAGTGATTTTCGTTCAGTTTTTGTTCTTTTGAGGTATGGAACCCAAAATCATCTGAGTTCTCCCAAAAATCATAATATAGTAGAGATTGTCCAAGCTGAAATGACACGCCCCACCTCCGCATTTACGCACACTAGCAAATTTTAAATATGGACGCAATACACATAAACATGCAATTATAATTGGTCGTTCAGTTGCCGTACTCGCCGTACTCGCTAAGAAGTGCAATTCTCGGATTTGTTGTCCAACTAGTTTAGTTGATCGTGAACGCGCGAGAGGAGAGGACGTCTTGTTTCATACAAAGTGACGGCGCTGCTCCATAGAGCGAGCGTTTTCGGATTTATCACCCGACTAGTCGGCCGACATGTGCACATAGAAATCAATAATTGGCGCTCCCACACAGATGAAGTGCCGCTATTAATATTTACACTCACACATCTAAATAAAGTAATTAAGTAGTGGGGCGCGTCATTTCAGCTTAGACAATCTCTACTTGGTTGTCAAGAGTAACGGTGCGTTCCGGCGCGATGTGTGGCGCGGAGTCCGATTTATCAATTACAGCGCTTATAGACTGTCAACCAACTCACTAACACTGTCAAAATATTTTCGTAATGCGTTGTGCTTGCACTGAATAGGAATAGATGGAGAAGTCTGCATCGGACTCACCGACAAGAGCCTAGCTCTTAAATGTATGATGATGATGATGTTGTGATTGGTCAGTTAACCTCCGAATTAAAAACGCCTAAATCTCAAGTTATGGCAAACAAGTTTATTACTTTTCAGATAATAAGAACTCTATATAAGTTTCTAATTAAAAATTAAACAACTGGTTGCACTCCGGGAGTACCGGCAGAAGGGAACACTTGAATATTAACGTCAAAACGTCTTACGAATATTTGTTCAGGTCACGGTGTCACCTGACGCGAGTTTAACATTTATTACCCATCAAAAAGTGCACAATTCCGCTAAAGAAGTTTTCACTTCAAAAACTAATGAATAAAACGGCAAGATCCGTCAGTCAATAGACTTTAATAATATAAACCATATGATCAAGTAAAGAGGAAAAGTGGGCTTATTTAGTATCGATTTCTACATTTTGGCTTTAATAATGCAAATACGAGAGACATTTTATACGGTTATTATTTGTAAGTAATTGTAGTCGATACATTAGTTATTTATTCAGAAACGAAGTTAGAATATGTAATGAGGAGGCTGCCCTCATGGCCATTTCCAATGCATTTCAAATCTTTCTTGCTTTTTGTGACTGGTTGCTCATGAAATGCTCATATCTTTAATCAAGTTAAAACACCGGTAAGATTTCGATTAGCGGTTTTTTTGTATATTTGTTATCTCACATTTCCGTCCATACAGCGATGTTTAATTTTTTCAGTAAAAACTGGTTTATTAACTGTAAACATGTTCTCTATTCTCTGTGTGTTCTGTTAATAGATTTTTTTAAAGTAAATGTTGGTTATTCATTCATAAAATTCTAGTTAAAAGTCGGGTTGTCTAACAAAAGTTATTAAACGAAATGTTTTACTTGGAATAGTTTTAATCTGACTTCAAATATTGGAAGACGGGTTTTCATTTCGGTCGGTTACTAAATGAATAAATAACTATATTTTCTACGTCGATAATGGTAGATCATTGGAGTAAGTTTATTTTCTCGTTACCATGTTTAATAAAAATGAATATCTCCCTATAATTTCTGACTGAATAGTCACGGATGCCGAGATTGTTGGGATTCTTTCTTAGCGAACGGAGGCGACGCCCAGAGACTTATAAAATAAGAACTCGATATTATCATCGTTATTATCGCGAGGTAAAGAGGTGGGTGAAGAGGTGTTAATGCAAATTAGCTGACTACTTAGAAGTTAGCTAATTTTCAATGTTCCTTTTACAAAACTTTCGCTAATCACAGTTATAATTTGCTGCCCCGTATCACTTTCCTAGTTTTTTAAACAAATTATTTACATTGAAAAATTTCTATTGGACAGCGAAGCAATGGTAATCAAAAAATCATGTACTGGTAATCAAAGTCTAAAGTGAAGTCAAAGGCACTTGGTTTCTGTTGCCTTGGCGTCACCAGCTATATAAAACATTAACATAAACATCAACATTAACATTAACATAAACATTAACTTACGATGAGGTAGAGTTATTATTACAGAGCTTAACATAGAGAGACCATCACTCACAAACACACACATACACTCACACATGCAATGACACACACACATACACACACACACACACACACACACACACACGCGCACACACACAGACACACACCCACACGCTTTCAAATTAATCTGTTTCACTGTCAATATTTATATTTCTGTTTCATAAAATTATTAATTTCCTCCTCTTACTTTTAAATATATTAAAATTGTTTATCTACACTAATGTTGTAATATTCTACTTATGTTTCCAATACTTGACATATAATTACTACTGTTATAGCGCAGACAACAAAACACTCAATTTAAGCAATTTCTCGTTACTATTATGAAACTCGCTGCGCTCGTTTCATAAACTCACACTCGTGTTTTAATACCCTTCATTATAATGACAGTTGCATAAACTACTATTAATACATTAGCTTAAATTTTAGATGATATGAATAGTTTATAAGTATAATAATATGTTAACCCAGAATATTATATGTATATTCTAATGAATTTGTAGATATGGAAGAGCGAAGTTTCCTAATACAGGCATTGCATGCCTAAAAGGTTGACTTCAGCCCTAGTTCAAAATATGTAAAAATTCGTTACTGAATAAAGCATTTATTATTAATATTATATACGGCACAGCTTTATTGCATACTCCTCAGTGCTCTAACCTACTTATAACTGCACAAAACCAGGTGGTAAGTAGCAGTGCATAGGTACAATGTTGACAGCTGCCAGTTGAGTTCTCGGTAAGTACAAGTTTTTATGCGAAAAACCAACATCAAACTTCTCATCAAACCTTTGATTAGCAACTTTTTGAAGTGCCCTTTCATATACTACTGAATTAATTTTCAAAATCGATTCATAAACACCGGAAATGTGAGGCAACAGATATGTATATTAAAAAAAAACCAACTGAGAATCTCCTTTGTCGGTTTTGGAAGTCGGTTCAGATTCAAAATGTAATTATGTAAGTTAAGCCATTTTACTAGTTATGAATCTTCGAATCACAAACACAAAACAACATTGCAAAAAATTGGTACAAAGACATAACAGAATCCGAAATTGTTTATCTTTTCCATATATGTTTACCGAGTTTTCTAAAGGAATGAATGGCCCACGACACTATGGAAAACTAACCCATGGCGTATAAAAATAATATAGGCAGTATTTATAGAGCAAAACTCATAGTTTGCTATGATGTCTGCCACAGTATTGTAGGTGCTGGGAATTACGGAACGCTACCCGTACTTCGGAGGGGACTAGATTTAAAATAAACACTCACAGTCCTCATTTCCTTTCAAATTACCCGAGACGCCGTCAGCGGATATGTAGATAAGCAGCGCTCCAATCGGTGACAGGTCCTCGCAAGAACTAGCAATGAATACAAGTGCTTGCATAGGAGATGGTTTGAACAACAAGTGTTTTTCCGGAGCATTAGCCGTGGCAACTTCGATGTTGAACGCTGAAATATTGTCACTTGTTAATCGATCACATATAAATACATTACATTACATTCGTAACTTTAATCCGTTCGGCCACCACAGCTCGCTGCTTCAACACCACGCCATCGAATGGCTCCTGAACTATGTCTGATACGCTCGAGTAAATCCATGAAAGTTTTTTAACACATTAAAGGAAGCCTATACTTTATTCTTTAGCATCCTAGGTATTCTCATATTTTGTTTTGACGCGCTCACCTATTAGCACAAAATGCATAACATCAGATCAGATCATAAACATAAATAGAAACATGATACTAAACTTGTGATATTTCCAGATAACTGGTAACTTAACAGCGGTTATGCAGCAACAGCCGCAGACTGGCTGTTACCCGATTTTGCGTTCCGCGCAACCGAGCGCGGAATTCAGATCCAGAATTAGATCCGAATAGAATACGCAAAGGTATGGTCGGTACGCGTAGAATTTACCTCTATTAACGTATTACTTACTGGCTTATCGGCTACAAAATATTATTTTAGCAGATAAACACTTTAACATAATTTCCCTACGTTTGGAGTGGATTGCATTATCCTTGGTTGCGGGCAGACTGAAGACATTTGAGTTACTGTGTGATGCGAAGGTAGGCGTTCTAAATCGAATCGAAACAACCACGGAAAAACGAAGTACCTACTACGTTTCTTTAATATCGTAAAAACAACAAATAATTTTACGTACTAAAATAATGTTTTGTATCGAGAAAAAACCAGTAGTAATGTTTTAATAATGTGTACAAATCGCGAAAGTTTAAAAAAAATCTGACCTCTATCAAATCCATCGGCGAAAGGATTGCGCGGCTCCTCCCAAACCTCCTTAGACTGCACTGGCTCCCTCTCAATAGTCTGGAGTATTCTATACATGTCAATAGTCAGCTCCGACACCCTAGCCTGATATGACCCACTGCCAATAATCACTGCTTTTTGCAGCCTCAGATTCATTTGAGGAGTTTTGTCAACGCATGGAATCGAAAAGGGTGTTAATCTACAAATATAAATGTAGGTTAGAAAGGATTCCTATAAAAAAGGAATGATGTTTATGAATAATTCTATTTTAAAATATGAATTCGTGCAATAATATGACGTGTGATAATGTCAAACCGCAAAATAATATGAGTATATTAACCACATATAAATCAATCGTGCTAAAAGTGTAAATTTATTTGGTTCAAAGAATTCGGCCCGGTAAATAAAACGTTCATTTATTCCTCTATAGTAGCCAAACTAGAAACGTCAAATCATTGCACGGGTCTCGTATTATGATCTAAGCATAAGTACCGAGTCTTCGTCCTCATAGACTTTTTGCATTCAGGGTCTTCAATAATAACAGCGCATTCAGCAGCCAAGAAGGCTTTCACTTCGCTGGAGACCATCGTCCACTGTATCTGATCCTCAGGGTCATAGGAGTCGCCATATTCCATTATGACATCATCGAGCTCGGAAATAAGTTCTTGGACGAACTTGAGTTTCTTTGTTAAGAGCGAGACGACAATAAAGCGGGTGTAATATCGAAGCCTCTTTATCATTACGTCACCATTGTTTTCGTCGGCTGCCTTTGTGTAATACCCTCGGCCCCGGATTGCAGCGTAAAACTCGTAAGCATCAAGCAGATACACCACTTCACTTGTACGGAGACTGCAAATTATTACTTGTTTCAGTATTTTGCAAATGTTAGACATGTGCTTGTAGGTATAATTTCACTTTACTTTAATGTAGAATAGTCACAATCGCAAAATTATACTTCAATATATCGCATCGCATCGCAGACATTATTTTGTCCTAAAGTTGCGTGTCCACAGCATCGGAATAAAATGCGTACACATGTCACAATTTATATAGAAATATTAGTTTCGATGCGGATTTTCCAATTCAGTGGAAGCGCTTCAATAGAAATTCATAATACAATACAAATACTATTCATATCCAACGATGCAAACAGTGCGTTAACAATATAATTGATACTCGCCATGTTAATTAATACTATTATCCGAGCGTAGAAATAAACAATGTCTAGTTTAATTATACCAAAATTTAATATATCGCATTGTTACGCACAGCTTTAACCCCTGTAAATCAATAACTTTCCGTCCCAAAAAACCCTTAACCTCAAAATCCTACTTACAATATCGAATACACTACTCGCTGCTTTCCATAATTTTTCATTTCGCTAACTCGTCAGTTCGCGACAGGACAACCTTTCGCGAAAACACTCAACATAGCTAAAAGATACTTACTAGAAGTGGTAGTAAAGCTGGCCAATTTTGGATGCTATTTCGCCAATCTGCCACCGCCTAAGGCCGTATTCTTCATTGAGCAACAGTCTATGCTGTTGTTGGTACTTCCACAACTTGGTGTAAACATCGAAAGTTCGACTGAAGTAGTACTGCCAATGTTTGTGGCCGTGCTGAGGGAGCGCCCTGCAATTGGATCACCGATAAATATTCGATTCATTTTTCCTTCCGAACGAAATTTATTTATTTTTGTTTTTATTTGGAATTCCTTCACCATTAACTGCTATTTGCCTGTTTAAAATGTTGTTACTATTTTCGTATTTTGCATAAATTTTAATTGTTAAATTGGTTTTCATCTGTATTTACGGTTCAGAAACGTTTTTTAATTAAAACACTGTTATGAAATATATTTTGCGCCGTTTTTAAATTAGCGTGTGTCGGAAAGAGACATACCATTAAATAGCTTAAATGCTGTTAATAAGACCCTTTATCTTAGGACACCATGTAACAATCCTTACTGCGAAATTGAGAGCAATACGTTTAACGAGTTTATGTTATATTTTGTATTAAGTTTCAACATAATTCAATATTAATTGTTTTAAAGTTTAATACCTCTTTTTAGTTCGCTCATAAATTTCATAACATCCTAATATAAAGATAACTTCAGTTTTCTATGAACAAAAACAAACAAATAGCTCAACTTTTGAGAATATCGCAACTTCAACTATGTGGGCGTTTATTATCTTACAAGAGTTAATAAAAATAATATGTTATTATCTATACTTCTATACTAATATTATAGCGCCCGTGGCGTGGCTCGAATTAGTGATGTTAGCTCATTGCGATTGTTAAGCACCGTGCAGCTCGGTCCCTACTTGGATGGGTGGTCGATAGTGGCACTTCTATCTGAGCGGTCCCAGTTCCGGTTGTTTCAATTGATAGACCAAGTCGGAGGCCTTTATAACTCAACTACGGAAACTTCACAGGATGGAACAAGTATTCGATGACCAATTCTTGACCCAACAAATAATAGGTATTTAGATTAAACTCTTCTATAAAATATAGTCATGTCAAAAACAAAAGATTAAACGAGATATTAAACGAGAAGGTTCATAATATGACTCACCAACGTGTTGCGGCGGGAATATAAATGAATTTTTTCTATAGTGAATACAGCTTTTACTCGTATGTTTTATTATTTGACATTCCACGTGTTTTATTTTGCCTCGCTCTTTGATAAAGAAAAACCTGAGTGCAAAAGCTCACTGCAGTAGGATTATTTATTCGAATTTATTTCAATAATATATTATATTTTGTCAAAGGTCAAAGAAAGCCCGTTCGTTTGATGTTGAAATTTTTTTGCGTAAGTCTACGCAAAAAAAAAAACAAAAAAAGCTGGGCAGAGTAATATAACTACATATTTGCTACGTATACGAGTATCTCAAAGGCCAATTAGCCATTTCCATTTAATAATACGCTACAGTGATCGACAGCTACAATTTACTCGGAAGTTTATTTTACATTTTGTTTTTAACTTTTCTCTTTATAATTTCAGATATTTCATTTTAAACATGAATACATTCTACGTTAATTACACCTTTTATGGAGAAAGCAATATCAGTTTTATGCAATTTTTCATTAAAATTTTAATAATAAGAGCTATTATAGATAGGTATTTAGTTTGTGATATTTGTTATAGACTTTATTTGACTTACCTCAGTCCCGTGAACAGTTGTTTCGATTTCTCCAACAAGTGTGTGAATTCCACAACTATCTTCCTCTCCCGGTACTCTTCCCCGTCTTGCGAGTGCGAGCGTGGATGCGGATGCGGACGCGAATGCGCATGCAGTTGTGAATGCGAATGCGGATGCGGCTTGGGATGCACTTGCAGATGAGCCTGTTGATGCCCCTGTGGATGTCCCTGTGGATGCGCTGGCGGATGTCCCTGTGGATGCGCTGGCAGATGCGCTTGGGGATGTACCTGTGAGTGCGGTTTTGGATGCGGCTGCGGATGAGCCTGGGCATGCGTTTGGGGATGCGGTTGCGGATGCGGCTGCGGATGAGCCTGTGGCTGCTGCTGCGGTTGAGGGTTGGCGTTGGGCGGGTGTTCCACCACGCGCTTCCTCTCCGCCTCCACCGAAGGCGGTATGCTCACCTTCTTCTTACTCATGTTGACAGTATTCTTCGTATTCTTATTCATACCATTTCAATTCCTCTTCTTACTTTGATCCGCCGCTGTCCCCTCTTTTATTTTATTCAGAACGTAATTATTAGGTGCGCTAACCGTACAGCGATGACACCTGTAGATGTTATGAATGGCCGATAGGCTACCTGTTTACAGACCCATTCCTTTAATTCTATTATGATATTGTTTCCATTATTTGTTTCTTTTCCTGTGCCATATTAACTTTTATGATTTCTTGATATTTTTTCTTGTGTCAATACTAGTTGGAGTGAGCCCTTTGATTTGTTTGATGTTGAACAAAGCAATACGTTTCAAAAGATTACAAGTCCAACGGAGTGCGCTTTGATACAATTGAATGCTGAAACAAATATGTTAAGAAAATATTTTTATTAAAGGCCGGACCGGTTGTTTATTTTATTTGAAGTCCAATGTGAGCTGTTGAACATTGCTTTTGGATTTGCTTTGTTGCCGTGTAGGTGGTTCGATTAAATCTAGATTGAAGCTAAATCTACGTCAATACTATCAGTCTGTGTGGTGTTAATGAGAGTGCTTCAAATCTGATTAAGATACTCAGTTATCCTAACATAGCGCATTAGTCGGATGCAATTAGTGATTACACTGGCAATTACCACCTTATTAAGTCGAGTGATACACCTCATCGGCTGATCGGCTTCAGAATCGATCCTTTGATAGCGTTCGCTTGACTGAATATGTATTCATGACTAATTGCTATCCAGATATCTATGCCTTTCACAACTGATCACTGAATATAATTGCGAGTAAGCTTAATTAAGTACATCAATATGTATAGCACTTTACGAACAATACGTTCATTTTCACATTGTTGTCAGAAATTCTAGTGTTCTAAATATTAAATACTAATATTTAGAACAAAAGAATTTTCAATGTTCAACATTTTCATGATCCAACTGAATCTGTGAACTACGCTGAATTGTTTGCTGCACTTTGTACTCAAAATTGAGCACTATTAAATACGAGCATTAATTTTCAAATAATTGGAGGAACAAAGTTCTTGGTACTGGAGAGTATTTTGCGATGTTAACAGCAAAGGTATTGATTGATAATAGTTAATAATAGACTAGTTTCTTGCTGCGATTGTTCCAACCGGGACCCCGATGTATACGTTCAGTCATACTTTCAGTGTAAACATTTTCTATCGCGTTTACGTATATTTTTCAAGTTTTAATGGGAGTATCGCCTCGCGTCCTTTCATGTGGTTGGCCATATAAAATAATCCTTTTAGTACTCAGAGCCGTCAAATACTTCCTTGGTACTTTATTAATACACTCTTGAGTATAAATCCAACATACGCTCGTACTCAGAGACGTCAAATGTTTCCATAGTAGAGATTTAATGACTGAGTTTGTCTTGCACTAATAATGTATGTAAAATACCTCTTATTAATTGAGTATCAATGTAATAAACGTCTCTGAGTGGGCAGTTAGTATCATTTTTTTATTTTATATGAGTTTGTGTTAATAACTAGGCTAAACAAAAACATGTACATACATTCAGTTCAGTAGTAGCTGTCCATTTTATTGCTCGCCAATATTCAGGACTGTAAATGGTAGAATTTTATGTTTGAATTACAGCATCAAATGTCACTTTCTTAGTTATATACGTGGTCTATTAAAATTAAAATCTTTAAAATTCGCAAACCCCTAATAGGACCGGAATTTTCGCAGCCAACCCTATATCAACGTGTTCGCAATAAAACAGCGCTTATTATGATATACATTTTTTTTAATTATCCTGATGTTGCAACATTTAATTTAAAATCATTTTTTGAAAAATAATTAAAAATAGTCTGCCCAGGATTTTTTTAGCAAACCCATTTTTAATATGTTTTCTAATATACTAAATTCATATGTTTCGTTCTATTATCAGCTCGGTGAAGGTCGATATAGGCTCGGATCTTCTACTATATAGAAGCTTTTAGCTAACAATTGCCTTATTAAATTATTATTACATTATTAAAACCTTTTTTGGTATACATTTTAAACTCAAACAAAACTCAGAGCTTGAATATCGCGTGAACAAAATCCGTAGACTAAATCTACCACACGTCATACGTCACACTAGATGTTGTCATTTAATAATTTATACAACAGATTTCTTATGAGAAACCAAAATTTATCTTTACATTTTTACAGTATATTAGCATATTTTTTAGCTATCTTTATGATAATTTTAATATCTTAATTTGTACAAAACAAAATACCGTGTATTAATTTTACAAGGGATTATATAGTCAATATGAGTTTATCAAAAACTTATCATTTAGCAAGTTTGTTAAAATATAGAAGGTGAGTCTCCGCTATATTTTAAGTAAATAATTATTAAAATCAGTTTTAAGCGGACCTACTTACATTTTTATCACAGCAAAATATTTATTTAGGAAACTAAAAGTTAGAAAGCAGTGCAAACTATCGCCTGGTTTTATTTGTTACTTTTTACTTGTTGGCCGGTCTGTCTGGCTGGCCAGAGCCGAGAGTCTTGCGGGCCCCCTAGGGTCCACTCCGACCGGGGAAGGCTCGCCGGTGACGGGGACCCTGATCGATTCTCTGGGGCACTCGGGAATCGGCCGTGGGGTTATTATTATATTATTATTCTCATTTATCGTATATTTATACGTGTGTCGCGTTTTCATGTCGTTTCAGGTCCTTCCTGGATCCCGCTTTATTATTCCCGACCAACAATATAAATATGAATCAGTATCGCGTCGCACATTCTATTAGGTTCACACAGTATGTTAAACCGTGCTACCCAGATCACGATCAGAAGAATATGGGAATGAACCGACCAATGTCTCCCCACTTGTCAACCGCTGCTCCAGTCTTCACTGCAATGACTTCAATAGTCCAACGCATCACCGGTAAAGTAAACTAAAGAATTAGCCTGTAATGTCCCACTGCTGCGCAAAAGTCTCTCATCTCACTGATAATATCAGTACAATGAGGAGGATTAGGCGTAATCACCACGCTTGGTGACACCACGGGTTGGTGATCTCAAACACGAGTATCAGCATCACTGGGTAGTTCTTATCAATTTTATTGGACTATTGCCTTCTTTGACGCTTCGACCAGCCCAGATGACAATATCGCGAATAAAAGGAATATTCATAGGCATGGTATTTCATTAGTCATGCATAGAATATATTCCAGTTATTTTGGTAGCCGGCCGGCAGCCCGAGGTATATCAGGAAGTCAATATCGGTCCGATATATCTGACACCAATCGAAGATTAATATATACAGGGTGGCCTTTTAAAACGGTCGGTAAAAGCAAGTCTCAAACTAGAAAAGATCGACTATCTATTCTTAGGTGTGGATGGAAAACTTGCCCACAGCGTACAAAAATAAAATAAGGCTGTATTTATTAAGAAAAACTCGTAGTTTGCTTTGGTGTATGTCGCGTTATTATAGGAATGACGGTGAAATTATAAACATATGAATGATTTTTATTAATACTTAATACACAGGGAATTAGAAATACCTAATAGTAAATAGTTGTAGCTCGACTACTTGCATACGATAATTGTTGTAGCGGCTCTTGGCATAGTTTGACTAAGCGATGATAGTTCATTGCGATTGTTAAGCAACGTGCAGCTGGGATGGGTGGCCCATAATGGCATTTCTATATGAGCGCTACTGTACTTCGGAGGACACGTAAAGAAGTCGGTCGGGCACGATAATGCTTGCGTATTAGAGATTTATTGATTTTGATACGTAACATAAGAACAATTCAAAACTTTGTTCAAGTGTCACGTGGCTCTCCCATGGGTTAGACTAAAAATGTTAACACAAAATATAATGTCGGTTGAACTCTATAATTTAAAGCTTATTTGGTTTCTGTACGCAAACTTTGACCAACCGGGTCAGATGTTAGCTTTAGCTTTTTGTGCATTTTTTTTCATATACTTGCTACGCCCGGTATTTTTATCCTGCCAATAGATAAGGTCAATTATAAGTTGTTTATGTTTTATACGGTAAAACAAGTGACGTTGTCATATTAGACTCTAGGAATCGATTTCATCCCTGGTGTTTCAGATTTACCCACGCTGGCTGATTTAAAAATAGCCACCCTGTTGAATGGTATATTGGGCTTAGTCTAGTACAAGGCCGTTGGCACAGTGGCATGTGAGAGCGCTTACTGTGTCGGGGGTTGCGGGTTCGATTCCCGCAACCCCAATAATATGTGCAGACATAGTTGCTGGCGACGACGTCTGGTTGATTCCTATTAAGTATTTGTGTATTTACAAGTAGTACGAGTAGTATTAGTTAGTTAGATTCCGTAATACAAGCCTAGAGCTTAGTTTAGGTTTAATTAACCGTGTGTGAATTCGTTTGGGTAATATATATGAACTAGCATCGCCCCACGGCTTTGCCCGCGTTGAGCCCGTTCCCGTAGGAATTTTCGAAAATCCTTTCATGTTTCTAGGTGTAGGTTGAGTCTGTGCGTTGATTATTTGTCAGTCATTCAGGACTTTGAATTTTATATGTATATAGATATGCATATTTATTTAGTTTTGCATAAATTGGGATTTTAATAAATTGTAATAAATTGTTAGGTTTGTTAAAATCACTTTACTCTCTCTCTCTGTCTTACTTCCTGGCTTTGTGTCCGACATGGTGGTTTGGTTAACCTTATTAACAACAACTTAACTTATAACTTTAAAATTAAATGAACAAGTTGAATAATGTAGAAAGAGTTCTAAGTAAAATACAATATTTAAAATTAATAATTTTTGTCGAAGGCCTCGTCCGTTGTACACACTAAGGAAAACCTCGAAAGGATTAACCCAAATGCATTTTCGGTTATTAGTGAATTAGCTTTCACCGACTATACCGAAGCTTTTTTCGGGCTTTTATACGTTCCATCCAGAATTTCGTCTTGAAAATGAAATCGTAGAAATACGATCTGTATGGCTTCAGTATTCTTCCCTTTCAATGTACTCGTAGCTCCATGTCCATGTCGAGTCGAGTGAAAAGTTAATAGCCGCGTACCACCTAGCGCACAGGCTCGCGAGCCATGGCTCGCGAGCCTGTGCTATAGGTGGGTACGCGGCTAATCTCGACACACAATCGATAATGAAAGATGTCAAGTACTTTAAAACCTACTAGATTAAAGTTGAGATCGTTCAAGTCTTATTACTAAGCCATTGAGACTTTTGAAGAATGTCAACAAAGATTGAATGACAAATGCATTAGAGCATTGTGCATTGAAGCTTCCTTTTATGCTCCATATTGCAATGTTCTCTTTTTTCTTTTACACTTGGGATTTTATAGGATTATCTTAAGACATTAAACTATCAACAGAACTGGAATCGACGTTTTTAAAATGTCTAAATGCGTCCTCCGACGCGGCTATCGATTGTAGTGTTATGACATTTGTCGGACCTTTGCCAAATTGCATTTACAGTTTTGTCCAACATTTAGGACAGCAACTTTCTAGTTGTGTATTTTTTATGATGGTTATTAAATAATTTTAGAGAGAAAGAGTAAAAGAGTAAAGTAACATATTTTCTAAATTATAATCTATTTGGTAGTGTTAGTATTGAACGTGTGTTAGTTTCTTTTTCGTATTTAACGCTAAGTTGACCCGATTTCGATTTGGTTTTTGGTCGATAGTGGTAGATGGTAACCCGGCCCTATGTGAAGCAGCAAAGAAAGACGTCTCTATTCGATAAAATCTTGTGGTGCGTTTTCAAATATTCTTTATGCTGGGGCTCCATCAGCGGGCGAAGATTCGTATCGCGTTGTCGCGACAAAAACATCGTGTTCGCCCGAACACGATGTTCCTGTCTCTACTAGCGGGCGAAGATTCGTGTCGAGTTGATGCGATGTAGGCCGAGACGTAGGTCGTAATTTAAAAATGGATGCGATGACACGATGTACCCGGCCCCATTATCGCGTTAACACGAATATTCGCCGTAGCCCGCCCCCGATGTTACATCGTCTTCGCCCGAATACTTCGCGATGACACGATGTACGCGGCCCCATTATCGTATTAACACGAATATTCGCCGTAGCCCGCTAATGGAGCCCCAGCATTAGAGAAAATATATGTAAAGATTTTCAAAAATGACAAGTGTTTTTCTTTTCAGGTCTCGCGCTGGCCTCGTTCGCTCTACTTCTGTCTTTAGGCACATTGTTTTTTTCCAACGGAGTTGAAACTTACGCATTGATCATACAAAACATGGGCCTCGGTGGTTTCTGTGCGCTTATAATTAAATTAGTGTTAGGGTTTCCTTTTGCTTACCATTATTTCAACGGTATGCGATTTATAGCGTGGAATCTCGGCAAGTTGTTAAGCAGAAAAGAAATGATCGACTCTTATAAAAAAATGGTTGTTGCCGCTGGAGTCACCACGCTTATATTTGCATTGTTATTATAATTGTTTCGGGTCCGTAATTTGTTCAATATTTTAAATAGATGTATTCTCGTATACATTTTTTATTATCTTATGGATATGACACATTATTTTGTGCTCCACAATTTAGTTAGAGGCTCGACTAAATTTTCGTTTTCTGTTTTAAAGGCTTGAAGTAGTTATGGGCAATTATTAGCGGAGTGTCGTTAGATTTATACCTCGGAACTCAAGTAAAATCGGCGAAGGTAAAGGTTTAGCGGAATATTATTTTTTGTACTCCATGTAACAAAGTTTACCCAAAGAAATTCGTTGCTTTTTTATTTTTTTTATTAAATTTTAGGAAATAAACTAATTTGGCAGAAATCGTTTTTAATTTTTGATTCTTAATTGTAAATATGTATTAACCGATTCATTGCTGATGGCACGACAGGCGTGTCATCAATTGTTTTAACTTATGGCTTATGACACGAGAGGCGTGTCATTTTTTCATCGGTTGTAACAGCCTCAAATTAAGTTTTAGAAGGGTCTGCCCAGGACAAAACTATCAAGTTTTTCCACGAAAATCTAGTCTGTTGTATTAGTTTCCGGATATTGTGTGAATTTCGAGGTTGCAGGGGTTGTCAACCTTTTTAAATTTACATTGAATTATTTTTTAACGTTGCTGATGGCACGACAGGCGTGTCATCAATTGTGTTAACTTATGGCTTATGACACGAGAAAAAATATGGAAGGCACTTGATCAATTTTTTGATCAGCAATTTCTGTGCATGTACCACTGTCCTCAAACTTCTTTTGAGGCTTGAAAGTTCCATCATCTGAGTATGATTGTGAATTTTGTTCAAAAATATAATTCATCGTTTCTTCTTCATTTTCACATTGAGTCTCATCATTGTCATAGTCTTCTGTTTCCGGAATGTATTTGCGTTTTCGTGTCGATTCTAAAATAAGACTGTACCGTCTTCGCGGTATTTCGTAATGCACGTTTCTAAACTGCTCCACCGACCTGGAATTTGAACCAATGGGAGCACGTCTTTTTCTATGACGTGCAGCGCTCGCATTGGTTAACACAGACAGCCTGGCGGGAACAACACCTCGCCACTTCCGCACACGTTAAAAAACATGGCGAATGGTGGTTCATCTTAAAATCTATAAAATTCGTTTTCCCTATGCAAATTCGAGCTTCTTCATTATATACGTCATCAAAGCGGCGCCGCTGAAGGACTTAAACTGTGGTGTGTGTGGTGTGTCGTGCGCATTCCAAGGAAGGACCTAAACTGGACATTCCACGAGACCGCAGAAGGCAAGTCAGGTGCGTAGCGTCTTATTATCCTGTTTGTTCAAAGCCTAGAGAGCTGGGGTTCTTTAGAAACGTGCAGACAGATATATTAAATACCTAATATCAATCGTCTGAACAAAATGTTGAAAAATCATACAAAGACAGTCAATTTAACAAACAATCTGAATATTTAATTTTATGCACTTCCGACAGCTATGACGAGCTACAAACTAATCTTGTCCATTAATTGTAATTATTTAAATTATAAGCAAGATATCCCACTCAAATGTTACCTTCCCCACAAATTATTTTTTGTAAATAAATAAACCCTAAGTCGGAATATTTTTTTGTAGAAATAAGTTTAAAAATTAAAACAACACAAAAGGTTTGAAACACCTGATAAACCGTGAAAACGCAAGAAAAACATGTGGTTTATATACATGGCTGATGGCACAATAGGCGTGCCATCAACTTCTATGGCGCTTGACACGCCAGTCGTGTCATAGAAAATTTGTTCACAGCCACGGCGAAAAGTTTTAAAAAATGGGTGCCGCAATGAATCGGTTAATAGATAGTACCCATACCTATACGGTAACAGGTATACAAAATAGTTGAACTAGCGAGGGGCAGGTAAAAATAAGTGGAGGAGCGCGTGGCAGGTGTTCCTGCTACATAATAAATATTAGTGTATCTAGAAAACTGGACGGAAATAGCAAAATATTTTTTTAGCTTTTCCTTGATTTATACACTAAACAATTATTCAATTCAAAATTTGAAGCTTCTATGTATATTAGAAGCGCCTTAGAGTTTTGATGTCGGTCAGTCAGTGAGTGACAAAATTAAAAACTTTGACTAGTTATAATTCTTAAACTACTGGTTCAAATTGAATGAAATTTGAAACGTACCATGTTTAAACAATTGCTTTCTTGGTTACTAGAAATACAGGCTTCTATTTTAATCCACAACGAAGTTATAGAGGGTAGACAATGGCCCGAACTGCTTCGAGAAAACTATGGTACGGCCGCGCCGCTTTTTTTGCTCGACTTGGTGAGCACTGCCGTGCCCCCAGATTAATAGATCTTAAAGTAAATTAATTTAGTATTAGTACTTTGTATAATTTTGAAGAAAATAAATAATGAATTTTAACTAACATTCGTTCTATATAATTTCAAATAAACATGAATTAAAATCTTTCAAGAATGGACCATGAGAGAGACAGAAAATCATCACTACCTCTTAAGGCTATATTACACCGGGGCAACACTGTGCGGCATTGCGGCATGCCACAAGGCCGCATGCTACAAAGTCAAAAATGTCGCACGTTGTGGCAAGAACCGTGCGGCATGGCAACACCTTGCGTCACGTGGCAGACTGTCGCAACTTGTATCCGGGCACAATGGATTCCATGCCACATTTTTCGTGCGTCAAAACAGTTTTTAGTTGATCTTTCAATACTTTTGAAATAGCCTCGCATACTTCTGGTACAATGAAGGAAATTGTAGAATATGATACTTCAAATAAGTACATTAGAGACCTATATGAATCACCGGTGGCTAAAAATCTTAATGTGATTAGCAGACGCATTCTCGGTGAAATGCTATCTTGGTAGTTGGTGTCCTCTCTTTGAATATATGGTGTAATTAGTTGTAGTAAATATTCAAAGTCCTCAGTTGACATTCTAGTAAAGTTTTTAAATAAGGCACCATCGTCTGCCTTAATTTTGGTTAGTACCTAAACTAGTCCGTGGGCCATTCTGAAGTAATCTTCTTTTCCACCAACGTTTCTTCTTCCGTTTTTTTGGTGCATGGCTTAGTAGTACTAAATAAGCTGCTGCTAAAGTTACTTGATCAGCCATATTCTATGGTGTGTGTATCCCCTCCATCAAACAAGTAGTTAGATTTAGAAATTATCCAGGCACGATGTTGCCTCGGCGTAAAATAGGCTGCCGTATGCCACATATGCCGCAAATGCTTTCTATTTGTAGCATGCCACAAAGTGCCGCATGCAACAATGTGTAGCATGTGACACTGTCGCACATTGTTGACTCGGCGTAAACGAGCCTTTAGTTTCTTTTATGTTTGTCGCATGCTGCGGCGGTACGGACAGCGCGCAACCGAACGTTGCATCCATATTTTTTTAATAAATATACTTATTTCGATGAAAGCAACGATTTTTAATGGGTGAACATTTTTATATAAAGAATCTGATAAAAATGTTTATTTTGATTTCCATGCATATTCCGTGGGTTCCTTCATTTTCTAACTTTATTTATATCATGGCCTAACGGCACTTTACTATATGGGTGACGTTTTAATGATAGATAAATTGTGGGTAATCTTCATAACTGCGGATAGCAAAATTACAAAAAACGTACGAAACAAACGCAGTAAGTACCCGAGACTAAGGGCTGATTGCACAATGTTTCTTAATTATATTAGCTTTTGTTTCCTAAACATAGGTATTTCTAGATTAAGTACTTAACTTAACTTATGATTTCAATGTTTTTGTGCAATCCATGTGAAAAGTTTTGAGTTACATAGTACATTCTTCCCTTCGGCTCTCTAAGAATCAAATCTCTCTTACGTACGAGGTAAATAATGTATTGTTTTTTATGAAACATTAAAGATTAAATAATGATTACCATTTATTTTCTTTTCTCAGTTGTTCAACTTTCCCTAGTCATTGAAAAATCACTACCTGTATCTTGTCAGGGTACTCAAGTGCAACTTAATCGAATTGAGTAGCTTTAATACATTTTAATTTTGAGACTGAGTTGTAAAGATCAATGTAAGTTCCTAATTTGAGTATTTTTAAAGTATTTGGGGGTTTGTTTGCTAAACTGGACCAGCCATATTCGCACTCACATATTTGCAATCCTATTGTTATCCTTTAGGCAGATAAATACAATTCTTTCGTAAAGTAAACTACAGTTTTTCAATACACACCTTTATCCAAACAATAGGGATTACCGCAGCATGTTTAGCCGAATCTGAACCATAAGATGCATGACATAGAGATGAATGAAATATAGTTTCACGTTGCAGATATAGTGTACGTTGAGTCTTCTTTTTTGTTACTTTGTTTATTGTAAATGAAATTCAACTTCTATAATATCACATAAGTTGTATCAGCTGAAAAATAATTGGATTATTAATGTTTTTTAATGTTTAAAACAAACTATAAACGTAATTTTGTAATTAAATAGAATTTCATATTCATAATCGACTATGTAAATACATATAGTTTGGTTTAACTCCAAAACGTGTTATTTGGACTCTATTGCAATATCATCGAATTCGCTGTGTTACACAATCCCTACTAATCTTTATTTAAAAACATCTTAAGTACCCAATTAACTGGTACGACCATCATCAATGGAATGCTAGACCAAAACTTTAGACTAACTCTCGGAGTCTCATATAACTTTCGTCAGAAATAATCTCTAAAATATAGAAAAATGCGTCAAGATCAAAACGAAAAGAACAATACAGTCGCAATAACTAAAAGTGCGTGAATAATTCCCAAATTCGACAAAACAAAAGTGTGGAATAAAAATATATTGGTAATTCATTTTCGGGACGAAAGGTGAATTAAAAACGGTCTGAAAGTGGTATTGTTTGATGAAGGTGGTACTTACGAGGATAGCAGCTGTGTACTCCAGGCACTTTGTTTATAGTTGAGCAAAGTGATAGTGGCACTTTGTATATAGCTATCACTTTGTATGTAAGGCACTGACTCTGAGGGATGCATACTTACTAATGAACTCAACGGTGGGTGCACGTTCTTTTGGCTCTCGTTTTAGTAGTGATGGGGTAAAGTGGATCAAGAAGACCCACAAGTCCGGGGCAGATTTGATATTTAAACATAAGAACAGATTAAGACAATTTTTTTTCGAATATTTAAAAAAAAACTGCAACCTTAGTGAATGGTGTTTGTATCTGATGGGTGTTTGACCATCTGATTCCCATATTAGAACTGGAAAAAGCATTTAGTAATTGTGTGAAATATGAATGTAATGAACTTTGCTCTCAAAGAATCAATATTTATTTTACCATGCTTTGCAAAAGTTTTCTTCGGATATTCTGCGTCAATGGGTTCAAATGAGCTCGCCGATCCGATCTACTTTGTTTCTTGTACGTCACACCCGAGACACACCACTAGTTGCTAAATATAGCGCATGCGTGGCCTCGCCCCTCAAAACATCCCTCAATGAATGACGTCACATACGCACTGAAGTCAGTGCTACTAACCTCACTTGACCTCTTAAAAAATACTCCTTACTCACAAATAGCACTATATCCCATCACTTCCGCACTATTAATAGATCCGAAGAGATAAATGGTTTCATTGAGATGGTACGATACTAGTGGTGATTAGTACCAAATAGTACCAAAATCCGCAACTTTTACTTTCGTCACGTTATCGATCGGCTAGGGTACCACGGAACAATTCGGCCGGCGAAACCTCGCTCTTAAATGTGGGTTAAAAAGTAAATCCGATGGAATTGAACACAACCCTAGAACGATTCCGTTTATTGACAAGCACCAATTTGCATGGAGGAATATTAAAACAAATGTTATTTACACGTTACAGAGCCAGTATAATATAATTAATAACACAAGGCAGTTGTTACATAATGCAGAAGTAACAGACCGCTATATTTTAATTGCATCCAATAAAACAAGTGCTGATTGAACCCCGTGTCATAGTAAATTAAAGATTTTAATGAGTTTACAATTATACACTCGATTTACTGAAGCAAGTCTGTGATTCAGTTAATTAATATTTCATCGAGTTGGAGCAGACATTGCTTCGTATGTTTTCATTCCCGAAAATTACAGCTCGATTTTTACTGGTTGCAAATTTTATTCGATGTTTTCCTCTAAATTATGTCTTTGTTCGACTCTTATCGGTTGAAATGTTCTAAAACACATTAAAAACTTTAGAAAAAGTAATTAGGAACTTTTAATTTCCGCCAAGCTTTCCGAACATATTGTAGCGAATACTATCTATACTAATATTATAAAGAGGTAAAATTTGTTTGTATGTTCGAGTTAATCTCTGGAATTACCACTCCAGACATTCAACGGGAAGGTCACGGGAAGGCTATTTTTCATTTTTCCCAAATTCCCCAATTTTTCTCACCTTTGTATCTCTTTTAGTCACGTCTAAATCAAACTTTTTTATAGAATAGATTTTTCCTATACTAGATCTATGGAGGGTGGAAATATTGATCTTTTAGATAGATCCCAAGAATTTTATAACTTTTTATTGATACCATTAGATAGATCTGTTACAGCACTTTCTCATTGTATAGTTTTGAAATAATCGGGTGAGATAACTTAATGTTTACACCTTGTATGTGGTATTTCTAAGTTTTTAAGCACACAGGTTTGTAAAAAATTTGGTTCATTTTTATTTTTGAGTTATTTTTATTTCTTTTTAATAACTAATAAGGCTTTCAATTGGTCGTGTTTTCATCCAACTCCTCGCGCCCTTATGTTTCAGAGCTGAAGAATTTGGAATGAACCATAGTTCTCCAAGCAGGTCTATACGCAGACTTTTTACTTAGGGTATTTATAAAGGACAGTGGGAGTTTTAAGAATTTGTATTATGAAGCGCTACGAGACCCATTATTAATCTTCGATGTCCAGAGAAGGATAACACTGCGGAATAGCTGCGTCTTGTTATTGCGTTATTGGAATGGAAATGTTTTCAGGAAGAGCTTTGTGTGTCTCTCATGTACATAGGGATATCGGAGTAATTATTTTCTTTGTACACTTAATGAGATGTTCAACGTACCTACAATTACTTGGAATCGGAGCCCTACCACTACTGTTATTAAATCTCCGATGACTACGTCTATTCTAGATCACGCGGCGCATGTTTGTAAACAAATACGATGCCTTCGCTATGGAGATGCAGCTTTATAGGCGACTGGCAGTTAGCTGAGTTATACCCGTTCTCTGGGAAGTTTCAGGATGAAATAGACTGCAACCTTCCTCTTGACATTCAAGATGCTTTTTGAATGAGATACTTTCAAGCTATGTAACTTGATACCTTCAAGCTATGTAGCTTGAAGGTATCTCATACAAAAAGCATTTTCTTTCGAAATCGGATACGTTGTTCCCGAGTTTAGCTCGAACAGACAAACAAATAAAAAAAACTACCTCTTTATAACATATGGAAGTATATATTCTTAAAAAGTGTTTGTGTATGTGTATGTATTAGTATCAGTTAGTTAGATTTCATAATACAAGCTTAGAGCTTAGTTTAGGGTCTAATTAACCGTGTGTGTACCCGGACAAATGGGTAATATATTATTATTATAGGTAGATTACAAAACTCAACAAGTAGAGCACAATACTAATCAAACACTTCAAACATGTGCGCAATACGCAAGGACAAGCGACCGTTCAAAATAAATACTTCAGTGAGTCTACAGGAAACTGCCGATTATTATTTTTTTGCAAATAGCGAATTAATCTCGCTTCAGTTAATTACGTTTGACTAAGGTTCTCGTAGGCAATTATGAGGTAAAAATAGCTAAAAGCTTCTCCTTGATAATATTTCTTCGTTTGCAAAAACAACAATTCGAGTATTCTATCGCATATTTATTTCAAAAGTAGTTTTTTAGGGTTCCGTAGCCAAATGGCAAAAAAAACTGAACTCTTATGGATTCGTCATGTTTGTCTGTCTGTCCTTCCGTATGTCACAGCCACTTTTTTGCCGAACCTATAAGAATTATGCTGTAAAAACTTGGTAAGTCGATGTATTCCGTGAACCGCATTAAGATTTCACACAAAAATAGAAAAAAATGGGTTCTTCAAATTTAGAAATGAAACTCAAATATTTTTCATCAAACCCATACGTGTGTATGGGTTTGATGGTATCTATAGATAGGTCTTCAAAAACGATATGAAGGTTTCTAATATAATTTTTTTCTAAACTGAATAGTTGGCCCTTTAGTCGAAGCCGAAGTTACTTTATCAGAAGGTAGTTATAATTTGTACATTGAAAATAAAGTAAGTAATTATGACTATCAAGATCCTCCTGCTTTGGATTAGCTGGTTTTAATTAATTAACCACGGGATTAATTGGAGAGCATTTCACTTAGATTCGAAATATATTTTATCTCAACTTTTCTACTACCAACATCATAGTTAGAATTATCTACTATATAAAAATACTAGCAGCGCCCCGCGGTTTTACCCGCGTTGTTCCCGTTCCCGTGGGAATTTCGGGATTTTTTTTACATAAAAACCTTCCTCTTGAATCACTCTACCTATTACAAAAAACCGCATCAAAATCCGTTGCGTAATTTTAAAGATTTAAGCATACAGACAGACAAACAGACAGACACGAAAAAGAGACGACTTTATTTTATACTATGTAGTGAAGTCGGGTTTTCCTCCCTGACGCTATAACTCCAGAACGCACGAACCGATTTCCACGGTTTTGCATTCGTTGGAAAGGTCTCGGGCTCCGTGAGGTTTATAGGGAATAAAAATCTCAAAATTCCCACGGGAACGGGGGCGCTGCGGGTGAAACCGCGGGGCACAGCTAGTTGATTATAAGATTTTGTAAAGAATAATAATGTTAAGAAATAAGATATTTCAATAAATTGTAAAACACTCTGAAGAATTCATACCAATTCATAAAGATCGAACATTAATTAGAATCTGTTCATAAAATGAGACTGACAAGCCCCATTAGTACATTTATAACTCAATGAAGATTAACAAATATTTATATAAAGCCACACCTAATCAGCCTGCCCGGTTTGTGAAGTCGAATGAAAAGAAAATCAGACAATCAATACAAAAGCTCTCACATACGTGAGAGCAGAAAAGTTAGAAAATATTTACCACAATATTACAAAAGAATTCGATAAAAAACTCCAAGTAAGTAAGTCCAGGTAAGTAGCCAACTCTGTTGTCCGAGTCAAAGTTATTGACTGTTATAGTGAGAAGTAAATAACATTTTATAAAGTGTGACACCTTTAAAGCTGGGAAGTTGTCGGTTAATGAACACTCACAGCTCATTGGCCGTAATCATTGGAGCCGCGTCGACTGTCCGATGGAGCTTGTACATGTATTAGTCATAGGGGATTGCTATTCCTGTAAAGACGCGGAACACAGAAAACTTGCAATTTTATAGTTATAGTTACTAGTTGACACAGCATACGTTGTTTTGCCATATAAACATTTTGGGGTGGACTACCCTTAACATTTAGGGAGACGAATAATAGATGTCCGATCTACCCGATATGCACACAAAATTTCATGAGAATCGGTCAAGCCGTTTCGGATGAGTTGAACAACACCGATTCTCATGAAATTTTGTGTGCATACCGGGTAGGTCTGAGAATCGGTAAAGAAAAATATAATAGACAATAATTTGTAATTCATTAGTAAAATAACATCATATTAGGAATACTGTGTGAGGTCACATTCGTACAATTTCCACGTTCGTACAATTCCACATTCGTACAATTTTTACCTAAATTGAATGATATAGTGTTAACGTTAATTATAATTACATTTGCCAAACTGTAGGGAAGTTAAGGAGTTAGAACAATGTACTTATTAATCATATTATTTTACTAACACTCTTGTATAAATAAATGTTATCAATATCATTACTTACCTATGTCACTAACCCGTTGCACCAGAGGTGTATTACAAATATTTATTATATTTTTATCTGTATCTCATTTTAAAAGAACTGTATGATTAATGAGAATATCGATCTTTAACCTTTTGTTTGCCGGGATTGGAAACACAATAGAAAATCAATTGTGTCTGGCTTGGATCCGCGTTCCGGCATAGGAGGGGTTAAACCTGCATCGCACTGGAACGATAGATTGTTTCCCCCCAATCAAGATATCTAGGCTTCATATCCGATGACGGAAACAGGCCAGGTATCTTTAATAGAAAGCTATTTTGGAATTTATGTTTAAACTTGCTATTGTTAGAGGTTTCATGCTTCTAGGCAACTTGAAGGTTACTTGAAGCGAAACACCGCCAGAACCTAGTTGGATTTTGTGCGTTTTGTAAATAAGATATTTCAAATGTATTTTAGCTCATATGAGAACTACCATCTTTTTTGAATAAGTTAAAAATGAGACCATTCTATAAGCATGCCATTGTCATGCATTTCATTTAAAGAAAGTATTTTCCAAATCGTTTTATATACGGCGGATATGTGATAAGATATATTCAAATGCATTGAGAATCTGCTTCGGTTTTAGAAGTCGATAATGGTGTGAACAACTTCTAGATAAAGACATTTTAACTCACGAGCGCCCTTAAGCCATGCTTGTGTACACATTGTCTCAGAGTGCATTATGGTCAAGTAAAACGAAGAAGTAGCGACAGCATGGTAGATTTCAGTGAACGGAGAAAAGTCATTCGATGGTTATTCCCAGTGAGGTAGTCAATTGAATATAATGATCTCAATGATAGCACTGATAGTTACGCACACAAAAACGCGTGTCCACTACACTCATTCATTACTTACCTGTAATGTGGTTAGGGGTCGTGAAATAAAACTACACCAGCGATCAAACGTGACGTCAAAATTACATTATTATTAAAGTCGACTAAACTTTAAACCCCGAAACCCCTTGAAACCCCGTTTATTTCAGATATATTATTTTTTCCGTTCATATCTCCATAGTTTATAAACCAATTCCGAAAGTTCGAAATATAAAAATGTATGCTTACGTAATGGTCACGTTTTGAAACGATTACAAAAAGACCTTTGATCTGGGTTATACGAGTATATACCTAATTTTTTACCCTTATGCAATCTTAATTTACAAAATGAAGCAAACACCGGTCGTTAGTTAATGAAACAGATAACTATTTAAACACTGCAGCTGGTTAAAGAAGCTTTTTAATAAACAGTGTTTTAACCAATTAATGTTATGTGAAATACATTCAGTAATATTAAATTAAAAATAACTACATAAAATGCAGTTGTATGAAAATAACTTTTTTACATTCAAAGAGGTATTCCGCCCGTTTACAATTTTGTCTGTTAACATTTAAAGTTCGAGTTTCCACGAATGTGTTACCTATTAACTAACAGTATTTATTAAACCGTGTCTTTTGTGATATTCGTTCTGCTATTAACATTTTTATTGACAAAAGTACTCCCTCGTATGTGATATCATTTTCATAACAATGTAGCTTAACTTTTTAATGTAGTGTTTGTTGTTGATAATCTATGTATATATATATATATATATATATATATATACATATTCGGTATCTATCTTTATATACTCGTACTCTATTTTCTTTTGATTATCACAAAATCTGAACCAATGTCGTCAATTTTCCAGCCGAAGACGCTACTCCTGAAGAGGAAAAAGGTTTAGAGATAGGTTAAGAATGAATAAAAATCACTAAACCTTTTTCCTCTTCAGGAGCAATCGTCTTCGGCTGGCGACATATACTATAAAAATTGACGACATATACTATAATATAAAATTCTCGTGTCACAGTGTTCGTTCGCGTACCCCTCCGAAACGGCTCGACCGATTCTCATGAAATTTTGTGAGCATATTGAGTAGGTCTGAGAATCGGCCAACGTCTATTTTTCATCCCGAAATTCCCGCGGGAACGGGCACAACGCGGGTGAAACCGCGGGGCGCAGCTAGTATACTATAAAAATACGAATAGAAGACATCAATGTTGTCTTCTTAAACCTGTCATAAACACCTTTGTCACACTCTCAATAGTTCAGTTTTATTAGAAAAAAAAATCTGAATTTGGTTTCATTTGGGTACTAGCTTTCATTCAGTGTGGCGACTAACGCTACCATCCTTAGAGATCAAAAGCTGACTATATAAGCCATATACGTTAAAACACGTAAACTCCACCATTTGTAAAGCAAAAACGCCCATTGATTGTTTAAACTGCATAAGCTCTAGGTAGTGCCTCGAGCTACCTTCAAACACACATGCCTACGCATACATCTAACATTGTCAATAAATATAAAGCCATGAATGAATAAATGATGAGGAAAGTTCATGAAAAAAACGAATGGCTTGCTTAACCATTCGTTTTTTTCATGAACTTTCCTTTACTGACTAGTAGCGTACACTCACAAAGAACCTTGCACACTTCACACGATTCTTCTCACACTATCATCATTTATACTAATATTATCAAGACGTATTTTTTTTTAGTTTGTTTATTTGTATGTTCGAGCTAATCTCTGGAATTATCAATCTGATTTGAATAATTGTTTTTGTAATAGATAGCCACATTCAATGGGAACGGGCATAATGCGGGGTCGCTGCTAGTAAAGATTAATTGGCTAGTTTAGTGGCATATTTGGAATACTTATTTGTTTTTGGGAATAACTTAGAAGAGAAACAAAATAGCTCAATAAAATGCATAGTTACAATTATTCATATCTATCTAAAAAGAAAGTCCCCAAAAGTTATAATTTTCATAGCAAAATTCCCAAAAGACCCCGAGTTAGGATGATATGCAAACATGTTTATTTGAATTGAAATCTCTTTGAAAGTCCCTAAAAACATACTTTTACTGGGATATAATGAGTCTTTTTTCGTAACGGTATTTAATATATTTAAATTACATGTCGACTATGTTTTATTTTTTATTTAACTGTCGGATAAAATAGGTTTTCGACTGCAGCGCCTCTATTGCTAGTATGCAGGCGCCGTAATAGTATTTGGTTGAAACCAAGTTAAAACTATATTGAACTCTTGATTAAATAAAAGTATAGGTCGCGTCGATGGTACGACAAAATTAAGTTTTGTTTACAATGTGTTCATATTGTGATAGTTTAAATAGTTAAAATGAAGGGCTAGCAGACCTTTATTCATTCGGACTTTATCTATATAGGTATATAAAAATGAAACCCGTTTTCCTTGGTCGCGGCATCACGCGTGAATGGCTGGACCGATTTCCACGGTTTTGCATTCGTTGGAAAGGTCTCGGGCTCCGTGAGGTTTATAGGGAATAAAAATCAAAATTCCCACGGGAACGGGGGCGCTGCGGGTGAAACCGCGGGGCACAGCTAGTTTTGTATATTAATCTAGCCACGCCCCGCGGTGCTATCCGCGTTTTACCCGTTACCGCGGGAATTTCGGGATAAAATGTATCCCATATGTTATTCTGGTGTATAACCTATAATACTGTAAAGTTTTATCCCAATCCGTTGAGTAGTTTTTTCGTGAAAGAGCAACAAATACACATCCATACATTCATCCATCCACACAAATTTTCGCATTTATAATATACTAGCCGTGCCCTGCGGTTTCACTCACGTTGTACACGTTCCTGCGGGAATTTTGGGATAAAATGTATCCCATGTGTTATTCTGATGTATTACCTATATTACTGTAAAGTTTCATCCAAACCCGCTTAGTAGTTTTTGCGTGAAAGAGCAAGAAACATACATCCTTACATACATCCATCCTCACAAACATTCGCATTTATAATATTAGTAGGACTAGCTGCGCCCCGCAGTGTTACCCGCGTTTTACCCGCTCTCGCAGGGATTTCGGGATAAAATGTATCCCATATGTTATTTTTATGTATAACCTATATTACTGTACAGTTTCATCCAAATCCGTTCAGTAGTTTTTGCGTGAAAGAGCAACAAACATACATCCATACATCCATCCATACATAGTTACTCAATCCTCACAAACTTTCGCATTTATAAAATTATAGTAGGATGTTAAGTAGGATTGATACATCAGCGGTATACTTCCTTTTTTTAAGGACTTAAGAAAACTTAAGAAGGAACGCTCGCTAGATACAAACCGTCTGACTTGTTTTTTCGTTTTTCTTATTATTGACGCTCATAATAAACAAACATATAAACATGCTTAATTAGTGGACTTATATTGTACCAATAAACATGAAAATTTGATTCCTTCATGTCTAAAATCAACGGAAGAGCGAAGCATTTACCATCTAAAATTTCGTGCTAAAGTAACAGCATCTAAGTATAAGCACAATATCCCTATCAGGTAACACGCTCGAAATTCACACGACGTATTTAATGCACATAGTTGAAATAAGCATGCGCATAAATAACAATGTTTCGACACAGTTGCCCCTAATGAGGAATAAAGGTCGATTTATATCTACAGACATTGAGCGTGGCAGACACGTGCCGTGACAGACACCCACAGACACCATTTATTTATATGTAACGTATCGAAACGTGCCGTGACAGACACCCCGGCTACCGACAGACACCGTCATCGGCGTCCGCGTGTTCCGATACTCTATTCACACTGCCCGGCAAGGAGCCACAGACACGTACAGACATGTACCGCGCAGACAAAATATTCTTTCCGAGAATACTGGCCGGGCACGACACGTGTCTGTACGCGTCTGTACGGCCACGTTACGATAGATATAAATACGTTAATAGTTACTGTATGGAAGAATATCATTTTGTCTGCCACGGCACGTGTCTGCCACGCTCAATGTCTGTAGATATAAATCGACCTTTACTCATTAGTGGCATGCTTTTGTACTAGTAAAGAACATGTGTGTCAGTAGCTTTAAAGGAATTGACTCTAAAGGATTGTACCGACAAGAACAGACTGAAATTAGTCGAATACGTGAGCATAATTACAATACTGCCTGATCTATAATAAGCAATGGTCCTAAACACAAGATGAATACACCTTCGATGTTATCCCCTAAAGAAATAAGAAGAGTGTTATACATATAAGTTCCGCGTATTGTATGTTTATGCATTGTAGCTCCCAAGCCGGTGAAACGAATGCGTTTCAGCCTATTTTTATTTCATGGATCGAGAGCACGATAAAAATAATGTTAAATACACTATGTCAGTGTTTTTATATATATTGACATTTTAACTAATTGGTTTACTTTCTTCTAAAAATGCTGTTTATTAGTCTGAAACCAATACGACTAGACCAATTTGTCAACATTTTAAAGTTCCGTGGGCGAATGGTAAACAACGGATGCCAACCATCCGTATGTCACAACTAATTTATCATTTGAAAAAATCCTGCAAAGATTTTAATGGATTCGACAGCCGTAATGGAAACGTGCGGCAGAAGTGCGATTGGCTGTTAGCTGTAATTTAATCAACGAAAGCTCAGAGCAGAGTTAGTCACTACATAGTATAAAATAAAGTCGTCTCTTTTTCGTGTCTGTCTGTTTGTCTGTCTGTATGCTTAAATCTTTAAAATTACGCAACGGATTTTGATGCGGTTTTTTGTAATAGGTAGAGTGATTCAAGAGGAAGGTTTATATGTATAAAAATTCCCGAAATTCCCACGGGAACGGGCACAACGCGGGTAAAACCTCGGGGCACAGCTAGTTACCGATAAACCGGTACAGAAACGGTAGAGGCGTTGAATCATGCCTTGTTAATATGTTTTTTATAAGAAGCTGTTGTAGGAACTTGATAACTAGAACTAAGTAATCGATATACCCTATTATCACCGATATAATGGTTACGATTTTCATGTGCATGGTTGACAAATTATCTCCCAAACTGTAAATAGAATTCAATATTCGATATAGGGCATTGTGTAGTCAACTTTAAAGTCAAAATGTTTGAGATTTTTAAGAATTAGGGCGCCTTTCCATAGCTATGTTATAATATATGACATTTAGGGTGAGTTACCTCAGTTTACGCTCACGGACCAGTTAACGTTAACACAAAATGTTAGTTTCAACAGACGTAAGAAACTGAAAAATTGTCTTTCTACTGGCCGCCTGAATAACTTTAACAGCCGTTCATTTAAGTTATGAAACAGCGCTTTGTATTTAACAGACACTTAACGGCGTAAAAAATGAACTTTTTATCGAATATTTGCTACGATAGCCAACCGTTTAAAAACTCTTAGTATTCATTATAATATCAGTAAATCAAGGTTATACGTTGATGTCGGAAAGTATCGTAGCAACGTAGCGCAACATAGCGTAGCGACGTAGCACAGCATCGTAGCATAGGGACGTAGCAATGCTACATCCCACGTATGCATAGATCAGGTGTAAAGACACCTTTAAACGATAAACCTAAGGTCGAGATACATATTTGATATTCGAACTTGTAATAGAGATTGAATGTTGAGAATATGTTCGGAACTTCGTCGTATCTTCGAGCTGGAATTACTTGGAAATGGAATTATAAGTTGGTTGACTTCGCGATGGCTTTGGTTTGAGAATGCCCACAGGGAATGCCCATTTGGAGAAAGCTTTATGGCTGTGGGTATACCTTTACAGTTGAATGCAGTGGTAGTTGAATTAAATTGGTTAAGTGAGTGAATAGTCACGCGCGAATCAAAATTTTAAAAGGTTTTACGGCACATGAATATTTCAACTAGTTAGTTCGCATTGGTTAGTGACCAACTCTAGTGTCGGAGTTAATAGACCGCTTAAAGGCTTCCTACTTGTATATCGATTGTAACAACCTGTACCGCCAATTTTACGTGCCCTCCGAGCACTGTAGCGCTCAGATTGAAATGCCAGTGTCAGTTTCCCATCCAGATAAGGGCCAAGCTGCTCATTGCTTAGCGAGCTAACATCGCTTACTCAAAATAATTTTTAATATATATATTACTAGCAACGCCCCGCGGCTTTGCCTGCGTTGAGCCCGTTCCCGTAGGAATTTTCGAAAATCCTTTCTTAGTGTGCACTTACGTCACTTGAAGTACCTTCCTGCCAAATGTCATGTTTCTAGTTGTAGCGGTTGAGGCTGTGCGTTGATTATCAGTCAGTCAGGACATTGAATTTTATATATAGACTAGCTGCGCCCCGCGGTTTCACCCGCGTTGTACCCGTTCCCGCGGGAATTTCGGGATGAAAAATAGACGTTGGCCGATTCTCAGACCTACTCAATATGCTCACAAAATTTCATGAGAATCGGTCGAGCCGTTTCGGAGGAGTACGCGAACGAACACTGTGACACGAGAATTTTATATATAAGATAGATATCCGAAACAATGGTTTAGCTAGCAGGTGCACAAAAAAAGAAGAAAATAAAAATTCCGTTGACTAAACAATCTCCTTCTTTGAAGATTGAATGACGCTTTCTTAATTTAAAAATTGCCCGTTAATCTACATCAAACAAGAAATTATCAAAATCTTATCGTGATGCATTGTTATTGAACGACTATGCACAGCTCCTTATACTTCATTGAAAATGCACCCTTATCCTTGAAGGTGGAGGTATAAAAATATGCGATATGAGAACTTCCACCTGGTTTTAAAGCTTGTTAAAAATCAATAAAAGTACATAAATGAATCGGGCGATATGCGTTATACTTATGACAATAGGTGAAGGAGTCGCGATTTAGACGTATAGCAGAGAGTGACATTCCTTTAAAGTGGAGTGGATCGGCCGAGCCCGATGTACCAATCAATCGTATTGGGAATGTCGAACAACAAAGGACATCATTCACGTTTCATACATTTTTGGACCAAAAATAAAGTGCTGTGGAGCCTGGGCGGAATGCTCAACAGTGACATGACCTATGTCATTTGAAAGGTCTTGAAGAGTTTTACGTCACTGTTTGACGGTTACATCGCAATCAACGGCCAACTCGGTGCTTTCGATCACTGACGAATTGCGTTTCAAGGGTCACTTTTTCGGTGTTAGAAAACAACGAGTTGGCCGTCGATTTCGATGTAACTGTCAAAGGGTTTCTCTTTTGATTTGAATTGACTCTTAAGTCGAACATTATTGGTTCCGTATCAGGTTAGGTATCGCCAAAATTTTTATTCTATATGTTATTACGACGGCACCATTGTGCGCACAGATTGGACGTCATAGTAATTTTTTTTTTGTAATTGTGTATTCTATCCGAATATAGTGTTTTTTTTTTGTTCTGGCCGGCACTTTTAGTTTTTGGTCCAAAATGAATGATGTCCTTTAAAGTCAGTTGAGCTCCACACAGTTATGGCATGATAGTATTAAAAGTCCAAGTTTCCGAACTCGGGACATGTGAGCGTAAGCCGCCATTGTGAATTAAACGAGCATTATCCTATAAAGTCCTACTGGTAGTCAAGGGCTGACTGACTGAATGCATTTCTGAATATCAGGACATCAGAGAAAAAAACTTTTATGGGCGTAATCCTCCGTTAGTTAAATCTAAATATAGGCAAAACTCCTTCATATTGCGGGCTAGCAACTCACTCAACTCACTGGTAAACGAAGGTATCGATATAGACTTATTCAATACATCTACTAAAAAGCTTAAGCGGGTAATGTGTAATAACTTTTCAAAATGTCTGATTCTTAGAAATACTAAGTATACCTACTTTATTTGTTGTGATTTGTTGTTAGTAATTATTTGTTCAACTATCTTTTTTCTTTTTTTGTGTTGTGTTATATCTTTCTTTTAGTTTATACAACGTCTACATATCTTTTTTACTTTTAGTTATTTATATAATAGTGAAAATGTGTAATTGGCCCTAAGTTATTATTCTTTATTTATGTAACTCTTGCACCTAGCTGTAAGTTTTCCGAATGCTTTAAAATAAAATTAAAATAATCCCCACGGTTGCCTGCTGCGTAAGTCCTCGACGCTTATTTGACTAAACAATGTTAGATCATTTCGATTGTTAAGCAACGTCCAGCTGCGCCACTATCGGCCGGCCATCCAAGTCCAAAAGTAGCCGATTGTCATATCTCAGCGCTGCCGTGCTTCGAAAAGCACGTTAAATTGTCGGTCCAATTTGTTTCAATCGTTAAACCATGTAGGAGATATTTATTCAGTGTAAAATCTCCGATAGCAAGGTTGACCAGCAGCACCTACGCGATCTAAGTTAATTACTGCGTGTTGGTGGTTAAAATCGGATCACGTTAGAAAACTAAATTATAGCCAGGCTAAGCTGAAATTCATAATCTCATCCAGAGATATTTATATTTTCGAAGCTCACACGTACACCGAATAGTTGAAAAATATTGAAATATTGATATTTATAAAACCAGTACGAATTGGTTAATCTATCTTAATAGATAGATTAACCAAAGTTTAACAGTTATATTTTTGTATGAAATAAATATTCGAAAAATATTTTTGCATTGGATTGATAGATTAAAGAGGAAGCTTACATTTTTTGTTCAAAATCCTTACGGAACCATGTACAATACGGTGTAAACCCGCGGGGCACTTCTAGTTTATCGCATTATATTATGTCCGGTCCTTGTCCTAGTTGGGAAAGTAGAATGCAATACAAAAAATAGATAGCATAAAGCAATAAGTCATAGCGAAGCGAAGAGTTTTCTCTGACAATTCAATAAGCCAATAAACTAAAAATTGATTACAGCGGTTGAATGTTATTTATATTTTTCTAGCTATTGCCTTAGACTTGGAGGTCGAAATGGTTCTAATAGGAGTTTTAATAGGTTACGTTATTACTGTTACTGTTAGACTGTATCGTCGCACTGTTGAGCAAAGGCCTCTCCGATTCCCGTCACTCTTCTCCATTTAAGGCCACTTAGCAATGCCTCTCGTAGGCGTCAATTATTTTCTAACCCACTTCTTACCCCTTTAGGATATTAATACGAAACACATCTTAAATACATATAAATAAAATTGTAGTGTCAGTAATATTAAAATAATCGATTTTTACTACATGCATGAGACTCATACTCGTATGAATATATAGGTCCATATACCAATATATATTTTTTTGTCTGTTTGTTCCGACTAATCTCTGAAATGGCTGGATCGATTTTGACGGGACTTTTAATGGCAGGTAGTTGATGTAATATGGAGTAACTTAGGCTACTTTTACTTCAGAAAAATTCCAAATTCGCGCGGGCGAAATCGTGTGCACAGGTTTAAAGTAGATTTGACTGAAATGACATTGTCCGATACTGACGACCCTTTTTCACTACTTTGAGGGTAGAATTTCAGAAAATGCTTTCGTATCGGATACCATCGTCATACAAAGGACGCACCCTCACAGTTTCAGGTGTCTATGATCAGCGGTTGAGGGTGAGCGTTGATCCATCAGTCATTTCTAGGCCACATTTAAGCTTGCTAAAATTACCTCATATTTGCCTGGATAATTAACAGATTTCAAAATTTGCCAACCTTAAGGTTTATTTAGATCGCTCAGTGTTGGCAAGTCGAACACTACACTAGATATTAAGATCTTTTATTATATTTATTCTTAAATTTAAAAATAATAGGTATTTCTTTAAATGTATATTATTTTGAATTTTCTGATAATAAGTTCAGTAAAATTCTTCGTAACATTAAAATTGAAGACATAGTCCATAAGAAAAGTCCTATGTGTCTTGCGATTTCACATTTGCCCATACTGACAGACCTAAAAGAGCCACCCTGTATAATATGAACTAATATGAAGAAAATCTAGATTTTAGTAGATTTTTGCTGTAACGTAACCAATACATACTAATTGAAAGAGCTGAAAAGTTTGTTTTTTTGGTTGAATTTGTAGACCTTCTTATTCTACCCCTTTAGTGGTAAGAAAGGTAGGTTATTTTTAAATAAAAATAAAAAAAATAAAAATCGTTTATTGATATTTACAAATACATTAGTTTGAGAAGTTTTGGGAACCCTTCTTTTAAGTTTATTTAATCCTGTGTTAGAAGAGTCCCCTCCGCTCTGTTTTTGTATGTAATAATGTAATTCCTTGGTTGAATCTACTTTTTCATAAATATTTTACAGAATTTGTGTATGACATGTTTCGTCATTTAAACTAATAAGAAGAAAAATCAAGTTTTTTAACTTCATGGAGCTGTTTGTTTTCCTCTTGCAGAATTCCGTGGACCAAGAGCAGATGTTTAGTTTTTTGCATTCGGAATTGTATACTGCTACTACGTATAGTGAGGACTTCGCTTTGATTTTTTTATTCCGAATGAAAATTTCCGGACGTGGGCGGTACATAGCAAATGTATGGTAGTGCTGCGTACCGCGTAACGTCATTAGGTTTTTTTACGTATGGTGATTCCTAACCCATCGAATGTGGGCCCGTGCGTTTGGAATCATCATACGGAAAAAAAAACCTAATGAAGTCATGCGGAAGGCAGTACTTTCATACGTGTACCGCCGCAGGTTCGGAAATTTCAGTTCGGAATTAAAAAAAAAATCAAAGCCAAGTCCCCACTGAACGTACTGGCAGTATACAATTCCTAATGCAAAAAAAAACTAACGTCTGCGCTAGGTCCACGGAATTCCACATGCAGAAAAGGAATTCGGAAATCTAATTAAGATTTCGAACGTATGCGGCCAGGCTATGAGCCTTTTCAGAAAATACCCGTCCGATTCAAATTATTATTTTGTATTTGATAGCTACATAAAAAAAATATAGACTATTTTTTATCCCGAAATCCCGACAGGAACGGGTACAGTGCGGGTAAAACCACGGGGAGCTCTAGTTTGATTTATTAACATCCAAACTAATTCAATCTACTCCTAATTGCCTGCAAGCAGTGAAGGATGTCGTATGTTGAAGTCTCATTGAGGTCAATAATATTTAATATTATTAAGGGTAATTGAGGTTGCCTGGAACAGATTCCCTAATATAACATTTTTTTAAGGTTTAAATTATTTGTCGTATGTTTTTTGTGTTTGTTTGTGGAAACGCGCTAATCTCTAGAAGTACCTTAGGTTTAATTTGTTTTCTGTATGATAGCCCCACAAAACAATTATTTTTATCCCCTTTTTTCGCATCATGGAATTAATATATTTAACTACAAAAATGAGTGATTATTTTTAGTTAATTCTTTATAAATAAACAGCAGCAAAAAATAATAGCAGATTTAATTATTAAAATATTAAAAAATCTATCGTTATATCTGCAAGGTTCCTTAGATATAAAATTTAATTAAAAACCTTTTTTATTATCCTATTTGCTGTAAAGAAGCAAATACTGTGTATAACAGGTCAGCATGTTCCTCATAGTTTCTATACTAAATTACATAAAAGTTTAAGTAACTTTTAAGCTTTAAATATTCAAAAACTAATGCTCGTATTGTACTTATTCAAAAAGTAACAATGATTTACGGTGAGTAGTGAGCGGTGTCGCCAAAAAGTACTTTTGAAGTTAGCGTGTGTGTAGTTTCACTTACCTTCGAAGAGCTCTGGATTCGTAAAGCACTTTCGCAAAGAGGGCAGAGGCGGGGGCACGCGCGCTCGTTACGAAGGCTCGCGGAGAACTGCCGGATTCTGCGTAGAACTCGACTTGGTAGCAACTACTAAAAGGATTCGCTGAAAACGAATATTCAATTCGTAACTATTTCCAATAAGCTAAATTAATTAATAATATTTTTGCGAATTCTACTCTAATTATGTTTTTATCTATACTCTATACTAATATTATAAAGCTGAAGAGTTTGTTTTGTTTGTTTGTTTGTTTGTTTGTTTGTTTGTTTGTTTGTTTGTTTAAACGCGCTAATCTCAGAAACTACTGAACCGATTTGAATAATTTTTTCACTGTTAGATAGTCTATTTATCGAGGAAGGCTATAGGCTACATTTTATCCCGGATTTCCTACGGGAACGGGCACAACGCGGGTAAAACCGCGGGGCGCTGCTAGTAATATTATAAAGCTGAAGAGTTTGTTTTGTTTGTTTGTTTAAACGCGCTAATCTCAGAAACTACTGAACCGATTTGAATAATTCTTTCACTGTTAGATAGTCTATTTATCGAGGAAGGCTATAGGCTACATTTTATCCCGAAATTCCCACGGGAACGGGCACAACGCGGGTAAAACCGCGGGGCGCTGCTAGTATTTAATAGTGAGTTCTCTAACGACCGGAATGGTTCGGTGAAAGCAATATTGGAATATTCGGTGACAAAAGTTGGTTTTACTCAGAAATGAAATGAATACGGAAAAATAAGTTTTTCTCGTACTTTCTCATTCGAATACAGCTCGCAACTATTATTTATAATATGAAACCTTTTTGAACAGATTTTCATTTCAATTATTTATTCGGTGTTCTCAATTGTTCTCATTCGTCAAACTGACATTGATAATAATTGTATAAAGTTTAAATTATTATATTTTGTAAAATTGAACGAAATCTTTGTAAATTAATTTTTGCAAGCTATTTTATCTTTTATTATTAATATATATTTTTATACATGTTGGGAGATGTTTTCAAGGGTGAGTTTTGTATTTTAATAAAACATTTCTTAGTATATTTGTATTGAAGAGGCTGCTGGAATTGAGTTGTAATGTAATAACGTTAGATAGAACTCAACGGCCCTTGGCAACAGGCAGAGAAATATCAATATTATGTTGGAATACAAACAATGCAACCTATATGTATTGTGTGCTGTGGACTCCTAGGTTCCGCTTTGGTCGCAAAGCCCGTGTGTGCACTCGGAATGTTTACATTTTGATCAAATAATGCTATCAATATAACCCATTCAGGTATGAATTTAACCTTCGGTTTGGAATCATCGATATGCATCGAGCAACTACCTTACTTACCTAATGCTAGTTGTATTTTACTATTGCATATTTAGTTGTGTGTATGCTCGGAATCCTGTTCACTGTACTGATATTTTCAGTACAGTTGTTGTATCAATTTTCAATTAACATTCATCGAAACTAATATATGTATACTGTAATTTTGTTTGTATGTTCGGGTTAATCTCGAGAATTATCAGTCCGATTGGAATAGTTCTTTTTGTAATGGAAAATAACATTTAACGGAAAGGTATACTGAAGGCTAAAGGCTATTTTTCGTCCCGAAATTCTTGGATTCGAATATTTGTTGTTGTTTTGTGTATTTGGATAGCCGTGTTCAAAACAAACAAGAAAGGTTTTATACCTGCTTAAGGTATGATTACGCCTACTCCTCCTCACTGTACTGATATCTTAAGTGAGATGAGAGGCCTTTGCCCAGGAGTGGGACATTATAGGTTAATACTTTTTACTTTTATGCTGATTTTTTGTTCGGAGACTATCATGATGTAGGTAAAAGTGACGGGACAGTGATGATGTAATTATATAACAGCTGTAAGGATTACACTGAAAATGCAAGAGTTAAGGAAATAAGCCTCTTGAAATCCCTAAATAGTCTGCATGACATAACTACTTTGAACGCCTTCTTACTAGTTTGAACTAGCTAACTAACTTCGAACTAGTTTGCTTTTAAGCCTACGACACAAAAAGTGGTGTTGTGAGTTTGAATGTGTACGAGTATGTATAAAATGTCAGTATAGACTATTTTTAAGATTTGCAGCCAAGTGTCTAAAACAAAACCCTAGTTTCGTCATGTCTATCTGTCCGTAAAGATAGATTTTTTTTTTTTTTTTTACGTAACCTCGCTGTCCCACTGCTGGGCAAAGGTCTCCCCCAATTCTTTCCATTTATCTCTGCTCATGGCCAACTCTTACCAATCTTTTTTATAATTTTTTTTATAAGATTTTAATGTGTGTATTATTTTATTACAACCAGTCAGATTTTATTGTTTTTTTGTTGAAGGGGATGGTATAAGTTATTATAGAACACTAACGCGTATTAAGCTTAGAGCTTACTTTGGTTCTAATTAACCGTGTGTGAATTTGCCCGGGTATATTATATTACATTATTATTATTAAAACACGTGATGGCTTTTCAATCAACTTTATTCAAATAACACTGACAGCTTAGTACATAATGTTGAGCTACTGTGCTATACCTAGTGGTATAATTAAATGATTTTATTACCGACTTGTTTATTATCATAACAACGCTGGGAATTCTGCCGGCCGCGACTCGAATTTTGATATTGGGAAATTTCTGCTAATAATGTATGATGATCTAACAATAATTAATTTTAATTTCAGAGAGTCAATCATATTTTGAATCATAACACCTATAGATGGTTAACACTGAAAGGTAAGACTCACTTTATAATTATATACTCATAATGTGATAGATAAAATAAGTTTTTCTTAGAACATAAGATAGGAAACTGTTACCAGCACTTTGCTACCACCTAGTTCTTTTCTTTTTATTTCATTCACTTGCTGTGATGTCTTTATAAATAAGAAATATTTATGTTTTAAAAGAAACCAGTATTAAGCCCTTGACGGAACATTTTCCACTGTTCTTGATAGAAATGAAATTACGAAATCATAAAAATGCAAGAAGTTAACACCACTATATGTATGACACTTTAACGTGATTTCTTTGGTATAACCAGGACTTTATATTCAAATGTTTGTATATTAAATCCATGGGTATAACAATGAATAGTAATAAAGTTTAAGGAATAGACAAATGACAATCCACGGTGGGCGTTTAATAACATAACGTATTTATTAAACATTGTGATTCTACTTGCATCATCTCAGTACTGATATCATCAGTGCGCGTAGAAGTCGTGTATTGAATATTGAACGGATTATAGCTATGCAATATTCTACTAATAGGGTAAAACCCCAAATAGATGCCCCATGATGAACGAAATTGTAACTTCAAAAATGTTAATTTTATATTACTAATTAATATGATATAGCTATTAATATTTTACGTTTCATTATTATTTGTATTCTGTTGCCTGACAGTTACAGATTATTCGTAATTTGTATTATTGTGGAATACTATTTTTGAGGATAGATGTACCCACCTGTATAGTTGCCCGACCAAGAAAACCATGAGAAGGATAGATACCTGTAATGTGGGAGAGATGTCCCTTATACTGTGTGAACGAAAAATAAACAAATTTTACGAGGTTCGCGTTCTAATAACCTTTTTTTTTTGTTTTGTTTAGCAGTGGAAATGCCTTTACGCATCCCCCGCCGTCCGGGTGGTGCCAGACGGCAGGGGTATGTGGGGCTCAATCCGGTAGGCAAGCTCCCCCCGCTGCCGGGGCTCATCGCACCTACCGCAGTGACTACCCACTAAAACCACTGCTGTGTCTTCGTTCTATTATCAGCTCGGTGAAGGTCGATATAGGCTCGGATCTTAGACTAGGAGATCTTTTCTTAGTGACTATGTCATCGATTTTAGTACCTATACGCACTGTCGACTATCACTTACTACACTTTTAATAGGTGGTTACGCACTTAGTCGTCAGGCCCCCAGGCGACTCGGCGACTCGCGGCGTAGTGGCTACTCATAAGCGACTGCCAGTCGCCGACGACTAATAGGAGCACGGCATTCACACGGCGAGCAACTGTCGTAGCGACTGGATGTCGCGCACAAAAATGGTTCAGGCTTTCGATACCGAGAAATTTATATTGGATATAATCCCGAAAAAAATTCTTGCGAAGAAACACATGGTTGCATATTTGTATCTGTGCCAGTTATATGTGGTTTCAGAAGACACAATAGCTCATCAAACGAAAGCACAGACATTCTTGCGTAGTTAAAAAAGATACGAGGGTATTTTCTCACGTCTTCATATAATATTTTAAACATTCCATTTGATCTCCGTTCTTGTAACAAATACGATGTACCCAATACCCTCCTGATTTTGGAACGAAGTTCCTTATCGCGCGTTACGAAAGGGGGCTAGACGGAAAAAATGGTAACGACATTTTTTAGGCCAGAGAGGGACAAACACAGAAACTTGCGCACGCCAGAGAGAGACAGACAGAGAAACATGCGCGAGAGAGACAGACAGAGAAACTTGCGCACGCCAGAGAGAGAGACAGACACAGAAACATGCGCGGCGCGCATGTTTCTCTCTCTCTCTCTCTCTCTCTCTTATAGAAAGCAAGCTAGATATTTTCGTTTCGTCTTTCTATTTCGCATTGAACAGTGTGGTGTCGCGACGATTATTTTTGTTGATAATAAAAAAACTTCGTTCTATCCGGGTGTCCCTTGACACCTCGGAATACTCTCGCTCGGCTAGTCTCCTGGGCCAAGTTGCCCATGTTTTAGTCGCCCGAGCGACCGAATCGCCGGCGACTAGTCGACAGTGCGTAATAGCTCTAAAACGTGTAAAATATGTATCCATATTATGAAAATGCGCTTGCTACCCGGCAATGGAATTGTGTAATCTGCGGAAAAACAACACCCGGTATATTTCTATGCCAATAGAAATTTTTATGCCATGAGCACTACAATATATTTTGTGCAACAGATTCAAGACGCCATGGGTCCTACGAGGTGTTCCATCACTACCATGATGCAATAGTCCTCGGGGCGGGAGGCGCTGGTCTTCGGGCCGCCGTCGGGTTGGCTGCAAAGAACTTCTCAGTGGGTCTGGTCTCCAAGCTGTTCCCAACCAGGTCTCATACGATAGCGGCTCAGGGCGGCATGAATGCTTCTATTGGTATTTAACTTGATTATATTTTTAATTCGTTTTTGATCGTTTGTTGATTGTTTCGTCTTTTTAGGTTTCTAACGCAAAAAGTGTCAAAAGTCAAATTCAAATCTCTGTTACGTCAGAACATTACAATCATGCTTCGGAGGGCACGTTAAGCAGTCGGCCCAGGTTGTTTCAATTCGTCTGACCATGTCGGAGGCTTTTAGGCGGTCTAAAAACTCCGACACCAGGGTTGACCGCTGACTCGAAAAGAACAATGAATCATTTATAAGTTGATGTAATAGATTTGCCAATAAGGGGACGACGGACTTAATTAGACTTAATTTGTTTTTTCCTTCTCAATGTACTGATATCAACGATGAGATGAGAGACCTTTGCTACATTATAGGCTAACTAATAGTTTATTTAAAGTTAACTTAAAATACCCAACAAATTAACTTTATTGATATAACTATGACTTATATTAGCTATAATTGATAGCTATGATGTAAGAAATTAAGGATACTAATCAATATGCAATTTTTTACACTATACTAATTCTTATGAAATAATGCCATTTATTTTTGTAGGAAGTATTCACCCTGACGACTGGAAATTTCATTTTTATGACACCGTCAAAGGATCCGACTGGCTTGGCGATCAGGTAAGCTTTCGTGATTTGAATACTAACGTAGTTTAATCTATTAACGTATAAAACGCATCCTTGATTGGGCTTTATTGTATATCGCACACCCTAATCACTATAAATTGAGATGTAAGCTATCCCATCTTTCAAGTTGGATCAAATTGCACAGTGTGTGCATATCATATTTTAAATCGGTTCAGTAGTTTAGGAGTACATCATGGACAAACAACGTGACATGTAATTTTTATATGTAAAGATGAAATATTGATAGATGATTATTGATAGATGTAATATTTGGAAGTTTGTCTGTTCAAGTTAATTTCGGAAATTACTTGTCCGATTTGTATAATGCTAATTTGTAATATAAAGCCACATTTATAGGCTATTTTCCATCCCAAAATTCCCATGGGAACGGGCACAACGCGGGTAAAACCGCAGGGCGCTGCTTGTATTTGATATGATTGCTAGAAACTAAACGTAGCACAGCGACATCTCGTAGCTAAGCTCAGGCGGGAAAGCACTCAACCACTACTTCGTTACTAATAAAAGTGAGAAAGTAACTCCGTCTGTCTCTGCTTTATGCTTTCACGGCTTTATCTCTTAATTGATTTTGATGTTTGGTACAGAGAAAATCTAGACTTTAGATCTTGGAACTGGAAATTGACTACTTTTTGGCCTGAAACTGCGTTAGGGGGAGGCGCGCCTCCACCCGCGCAATGGGGCTCGCACCCGCGCCACGGCCGCCCGCGCGGGTCCCCGCGACTTAGCACTTTTGTAGGAAACCGCGCGGGTGCTCGTGACGGGGCCCGTCGTTCCCACAGAGTCCACGCGCGTAGACACGCGACTTTTGCCCGTCGCGGGCGCCCGCTCAACGCATTTTCAGACCTTAATCAAGAAATACCTTTGAGTTCAACAAGCTGCCGATAAAACCACAAGGACAAGCCAGTAACAATAAAATTAATTCCGTAGCATTTTATAACGCTGGCCTATGTCCTGTAGACAATAACAACTCAATATAAACATCCATTGCAATTTAGTCAAACCCTAACAAACATTAATAAACTACATACAACTACACACACATTCATATCATTTTAAAGTTCTGTCTCAATATTGAATGTTGGTCCTTTGTCTTGAAACGCTACAGGACTCGATCCAAACTCTGACGCAAGGAGCTCCGAGTGCTGTATACGAGTTGGAGAACATGGGTATGCCGTTCTCGAGAACCAAGGAGGGCAGAATCTACCAACGAGCCTTTGGTGGCGGCACCAGGAACTTTGGCAAGGAGACCGCAAAGAGGACATGCTGCGTTGCCGATCGGTATGATAGATTTCTTGTTTATTTTATTAGTTTTACTCGAATAACCTTACATATGGTTTATAATTGACTAGCTGTCCCGCGCGGTGGTTTCACCCGCGACTCAATAGATGTCGCTAGTGTGAATCTAAATCATCCAGGGTGCCACTCAAACGCATACAAAAAAATCATTGAAATCGGTCCAGCCGTTTAGGAGGAGTTTAGTGACATACACACAGTAGAATTATAAAGATATTCAAGTATATTATTTTTATTATATTACGAGGAAATGCTCTAATATCACCATGGAGTATTGTAAGTATTGTCTATGGAATTAAATGAATGGCAACAGCAGCCGTTGTCTCTACGTCCGTAATGCTAATGAATGGTTGGCGCTCAGTAAATGATCGCAGGCGATAGTGTCGAAGCCTGCACTATGAAAGCGGCGAATACAGACGAATACGCACGTCGCGTCTCTAATATAGGCGCCTTAACTTTAAGAACTCAAGAAAGTTTAAACTTTATTTGACATGCCCGTTGGCACAGTGGCAGTGAGAGCGCTTACTGTGTCGGGGGTTGCGGGTTCGATTCCCGCCCGGAGTCAACAATATGTGAAGACATAGTTGTTGGCGACGACGTCTGGGTGTTCATTATATATTCTTATAAAGTATTTGTGTATATATATGTAGTAGTATCAGTGAGTTAGATTCCATAACACAAGCTTAGAGCTTACTTTGGGTCTAATTAACCGTGTGTGAATTTGTCCAGGTATATTATTATTATATTATATTATTATTTGTTGTAGAAGGCCAATTGTAAGGTTCGCTTTAAAAAAGGTTTCTGTCATGAAGCCTTTACAGTTAATTTAAAATGAGATACATGAAATAGTGTTATGTAAGATGTAAGATTGGCGTCGGGCCCTTTGACAACCAACTAAATAAAAAGGGTTTCGACAAAAAATCTTTACTAATTTATTTATTACTAGCTGCACCCCGCGGTTTCACTCGCGTTGTACCCGTTCCAGCGGGAATTTCGGGATAAAAAATAGATGTTGGCCGATTCTCAGACCTACTCAATATGCTCACAAAATTTCATGAGAATCGGTCGAGCCGTTTCGGAGGAGTACGCGAACGAACACTGTGACACAAGAATTTTATATATAAGACTAGCTGCGCCCCGCGGTTTCACTCGCGTTGTACCCGTTCCCGCGGGAATTTCGGGATGAAAAATAGATGTTGGCCGATTCTCAGACCTACTCAATATGCTCACAAAATTTCATGAGAATCGGTCGAGCCGTTTCGGAGGAGTACGCGAACGAACACTGTGACACGAGAATTTTATAGATATTAAGCTGAAGAGATTGTTTTTTTTCTGTTTGAACGCGATGATCTCAGAAACATGAAATCCTTAGCCCACGGGAACGGGCACAATGCGGGCAAAACCGAGTAACATACAAAAACAGGTATATTTGTCCCTCCTCTGAGATAGAATAGCACTTCTTTACCTATAAACCTAACTAGCAGCGCCCCGCGGCTTTGCCCGCGTTGAACCCGTTTCCGTAGGAATTTTCGAAAATCCTTTCTTAGTGTGCACTTACGTCATTTGAAGAACCTTCCTGCCAAATTTCATGTTTCTAGGTGTAGGGGTTGAGGCTATGCGTTGATTATCAGTCAGTCAGTCAGTCAGGACTTAGAATTTTATATATGTAGATTTTGGCGGGAGCATATAAGATACTTAAAACCGCAGAAAAAGCTTTTTTATACACGTGCTGTTAAATTTTAAGTACCTGTGTTATGTTAGGAACGGAAAACAATTACGAGTATAGGAGTATGGTGTCATCTAGCGGATACCGTGTTAAACGTTGAGACCTTTAACGCAGCGCCATCTCTGGGGTGGTATCGAAACCATTACCACCTAATCACCTTACTACCCTGTTTATAGTTCCTTTGTATTTGGATAGGTGGCACCAGATTTGTGATTAGTTTTGTAAGACCTTGAACGCAGCGACATCTCTGCGGGGGTATCGAAACCAATTACTTACAGTTCACCTAATCACCTTGCTACTGGTTGTAGTTCCTTTGAATTTGGATAGGTGGCATCACATTTGAGCGTAGTACACAATATTACTTAGAGTGAATGTTGTTATCTGTCTATGCTATGTATATTCGATACTAATATTATAAAGAGGTAAAATTTGTAAGTTTGTTTGTATATTCGAGCTAATTTAGAGAGATGCCACACGGGCGCTGCCGTTGCTAGTCCAGTCGGGGCAGATTTAAATTTCCAACAACTTTGGATACTGTAATTTTTGCTCTAAAGTTGAAAATTAACGAGTTTTTTCAAAAAAACTAAAAAATTGAACTTTAAAACAAGATGGCGGCGAATCCTCTACCGGGATTAGTTAAGAAATCGAGATTTATATGTCCAAACACCCCCCCACCCGACGTTTTAAAAAAAGTTCCCCCCGGATTTTTTTCTATTTCAGGCTAGTTTTATGTCTGCCCCGACTGGCCTTTCGTCGCGTCGTTGACGCTCCGTAGTTCTACATACAATTAATCTATCCGGCATGCCACACGGTGCGCTGAAACAACGTGCGTCGAAACAACGCACTCGCAGCGCACAAGGAGTGAGGGAGACGAGGCGGGGTGGGGTGCTGCGGTGCGACGACGCAGGACAGCGCAGTATTGTTTAGAATATCGAAGCTGTCGTTCAAAGATTACATACAATTTATATACTCCTACATCTACGCTGCGACGTCGGAGAAAGCTGCGTTGCGTTGCGTCGTCGCAGCGCTCGTGTGACACTCATTGCGTTGAAGTCACTGCGTTGCGACGACGCAGCGCAGCGGCAGCGCCCGTGTGGCATCTCTCTTAGGGAATTATCTGTCCCATTTAAATAATTTGTTTTGTATTGAATAACCACATTCAACGGGAAGGTTATAGGCTATTTGTTAACCCGAAATTCCCACCGGTATGCGTACAATGCGGGTAAAACCGCGGGACACTATTAATATAATAACAAAAATAATACCCTATCAGAACTCTTCTACAATAATCTAAGATTATTCTAATATCTTGCCTTTTCTCATCAATAGAACCGGCCACTCCCTACTTCATACTCTTTACGGATACACCACAAAGTACTCCGATAAAGTTGATCTGTTCTCGGATTTCTTTGTATTGGACATCCTTATGCAAGATGGCAAGTGTGTTGGAGCCATAGCGATGAACATGGAGGATAGCTCTTTGCATAGGTCAGTATGGTAGAGAACTAGCTGCCAGTTCTAGTTGTTATGTTATATTTAATAATATGACTATATTTAATAGTTATGATCTTCGGTGGTCGAAAACATCGACATTTGGCATTGGCCGTCGATTTCGATATAACTGTCCAAGAAATTCTTCAAGAGCTTTCAAATTAAATAGGTCATGTCACTGTTGAGCATTGGGCCAGGCTCCATAGTCATCTGCCCAAGGTCTTTAATTTTTACATTTCTGGAGCGTGTAGTTCAATAACGGTTGGGAATATCGAAAAAGTGTATAGAATTTAAAATTATAGAGAATTTTATAAGCTTTCATTTTCATTCTGCAAAATTGATTGCTACATTACACCGTTTTTGAGATATTGGCGAATAATTTATAATTGAGACCTTTGTCATCCCCCCCCTTCCTCGGGCTTGCCTCCTAGACGTCAGGACTTTTAGTATGTTTTATTCCTAAGCACCTTGAATACATTTCTAGAGAAATCTTTTAGGTTCCCCCTCAGGCACTAACTACTTTATTGATTGGATTATATTAGATAATTATTGTTGTAATTGTTGCAATTATTATAGTGTGAAGACAATTGTTGTATTTTATATTACGTACGTAAATAAATGATTGATTGAGTGATTAATAAATCGATAGGTTAAACATGGTTTACTGTTCAGGTTTCAAGCCAAAAACATAGTAATCACGACTGGAGGCTACCCTCGCATGTTTTTCTCTTGCACCGCCGCCCACACATGCACTGGCGATGGATGCGCGATAGCAAACCGAGCAGGAATTCCGCTACAAGACATGGAGTTCATCCAGTTCCATCCCACTGGAGCGTACGGCTCAGGGTGCCTCATGTCTGAAGGATGCCGAGGAGAAGGCGGATACTTGGTGAACAGCAAAGGAGAACGGTTCATGAAGAAGTATGCTCCAAAAGCTCTGGATCTGGCGAGTAGGGATGTGGTGTCCAGGTCCATCTCTACTGAGATTAGAGAAGGTATGGATTGTAATGAACCGAACTTCGTGTAGGTAGTCATAAGTAACGCTGGTTGTTAGAGTATATATAAGTAAAAAAAGATGGGAAATGTATGGCAGCAGAATTAACGTTAGCTTGGACATCACTTTTGTTAAAAGGTCTACACTTGGAGGCGCTAAAAGAAATAAAAATTATGACCATTAGAAGTTTGAGGCCTATAAAACAAGATTAATTTCGATGACCTTTGGTAAGCTAAACAGGCAATCAATATTAATTGTTAAATCAACTTTTAAATTCACAGGACGCGGTGTTGGTCCGAAGAAAGACCACATGTTTCTTCAACTGCATCATTTGCCTCCAGAAGTAATAAAGGATAAGCTTCCAGGCATCTCTGAAACGGCTTACACTTTCACGGGAGTGGATGTGTTCACTCAGCCTATACCAATAATTCCTACAGTGCATTACACTATGGGAGGGATACCCATTAATTATCACGGACAGGTCAGCCATTTGAATTCATTATTAAGCAAAGCTTGAAATTATTCTGCTGACGATTAGTTGATTAGTCGATTGAGATTCACACAGCCCTGCACCCCTTCAATGGAAATGCACTCCCTAATGGATGGACGGGTTGTTTTAGGTTCTTATCCACAAAGACGGCAGCGACCAACCGGTGCCCGGACTTTACTCTGCGGGCGAGGCCGTCAGCAACTGCCACGGAGCCAACAGACTTGGAGCTAATTCCATTCTAGATGTGGTGGTGTTCGGAAAAGCCGTTGCAGATCATATTGTAGAGACTTGTAAACCTGGTGACTCGCAACCGACTCTGAAAGAGGTAGGTCTATTTTTTTGTCGATGGAGTTTTATCCATATTATATTATACTAGCAGATGAAAAATAGCCAATGTTACTCGTGGATAATGTAGCTTTCGAATGGTGAAAGAATTTTTAAAAACGGTCCAGTAGTTTTTGAGCCTATTCATTACAAACAAAGTTTTCCTCTTTATAATATTAGTGTAGACTAACCACGAGCCCTGCAGTATTACCCGCGTTGTACCCGTTTCCGCGGGAATTTCGGGATAAAATTTATCCCGAGTGTTATTCTGATGTATAACTTATATTACATATAACCTATAAAGTAAAGTTTCATCCAAATCCGTCCAGTAGTTTTTTCGTGGAAGAGTTAACATTCTTTCGTAATGTAATGTATGGCATCCTCACAAACTTTTGCATTTATAATATTATATTAAGTAGGATGACAGGGGGGACTTTGTAGATGTTGAGAGATACCTGCCCAGAAGTGGGACACTACAAGTTGACTTAAGTCAGTAAGTTCGTGCAGATTAGTGGGCAACCTGAGTAAGGTTCACGACCTAAAAGCCTCTGATATGGTCTAACGGTGACACAATCGGGACCGACAATTAAACTTGCCTTCCGATGCACGGTAGCGCTAGTAAAGTAAGTCCGAGTAGGTTAGTGGCCATCGCTGGTGTCGCGAGTTTTTAGACCGCCTAAAGGCCTCCGAAACGGTCTACCGACTGAAACAAAATAAAGCACTAAGCTTGGATAAAGTTTGTAATAAAGAGAATTAATTTCTAGGGTCTATTTGAAGCTACACTGGACAATTTAGAAAAGTTGAAGTCGGCTTCCAACGGCTGCGCTCCCACCGCAGAACTGCGCGCCGAGATGAGGAACACGATGCAAAGCAAATGCGCAGTGTTCAGAACGGCTCAGTTACTGAATGAAGGTAAGTTTCATCTTAAACACTTCTTCTTCTTCATCGAGTGGATGGTCAACCTGACTAATCCTGGTGTCAGAGTTATTGAGCCGCCAAAGGCCTCTGACATGGCTCATGTAACGACTACTATCCGTAGAAAGTAACCGGGACCGACGGCTTAACGTGCCCTCCGAATCCGCACGGAATAGTCTTACTTTTCAGACAATCAGGTGATTCAGCCTGCAATGCCCTAACCAAACTGAGGGCAGTCTCACAAAGAGATTTTTGTGAGATATTGTCCCCACTGGGAATCGAACCCAGAACCTCCGGATCGTGAGCCGAGCGCTAAACCACAAGACCACGGAGGCTGTTCAGACCACGGAGGCTGTTCAATCGTATACACTAGCAACATCGTATACACTAGCAAAATCGTATATACGCATCTTGTAAATTAACAACAGCCCTCGGTCTTACGTAACTTTTTCTCCTAAGCAACTTCAAGTAGTTTCAGCCCAGGTGAGTTTTTAGAACACCTAAAGACTTCACACCAGGTCTAACAATTGAAATAACTGACCGTATTTACGTTATCACAGGTGATAAAGAAATCCAGGATTGGTACGCGGCATTTAAAAATATCAAAGTGACAGATAATCGACTACATTGGAATAGTGATTTGATAGAAACCATTGAATTGCAAAATATGCTCCAACTGGCGGTTCAAGTAGTGGCTTGTGCGAAAAATCGAACAGAGAGCAGAGGGGCGCACTTTAGAGACGATTTCCCTAAAAGAGAAGATGAATATGACTATTCCAAGCCTACTGAAGGACAGGTTCGTTAATTTTACTAAAAATAAACTTAAAATGGTCTACAAAGACTGACAAAACGAGTCCTGTCAGAGCCGAGTCCGAGTATCGTACGTGACACAGACACGGTGTGGCTAAACTACTTTAAATGTAATGTGACAGAAGTTTTACGCGACAAGCTTCGCTCGAGCTTCGTACGGGGCCCGCACACGCTACGTATAGCTTAAACGATTCTATAAAATTTTATAACTATACCTAACATGAATATTGATCTATGCCGGTATACGCAACTGCTAAGACTCGGGTTCGATTCCCGGGAAGAGCGAAGCATGTTTCCCATTGACTTCTCAAACATAACTCACTCGAGTTATAAACATCACTATAGCCAGCTCAATATAGCCAGCCGTGTGCAATTGAAATTGTATTATGGGGCCTGGTGTCTTTCAAGTCCCTGGTGGAACTAAAGTATTATACCTATCTCAGGCACCAGTCGCTAAAATTGTTTCGAACAGATGTATTAGATAAGACTTATTAATTACTAGCCGCGCTCCGCGGTTTCATCCGCGTTGTATCCGTTCCCGCGGGAATGTCGCGATAAAAAGTAGCCTATGTCCTTTCTCAGGCTCTGGTCTAACTGTGTACCAAATTTCATTCAAATCGGTTCAGTAGGTTGGCGTAAAAGCATAACATACAGACAGACAGACAGAGTTACTTTCTCATTTATAATATTAGTTAGGATGAAGGAACAAAGTGAAGAGAGAAGTAAAATACTATTCTATTCTATTACACGCTAATACTACTCGACTGAATTATATTGCAAAATGGTATTGTTTCAGACTAAAAGACCGTATGAGCAGCATTGGCGCAAGCACTCAATGTCCACGGTTGATCTCAATACTGGCAAAGTTACTATCTCGTACAGACCAGTCATTGATAAGCCCAGAACCGATGAAGTGGAACATGTGCCTCCAATCCCACGTGTTTATTAATTCTTCTTAACATCTCACTTATTTATTTTATTGGTTGGATTTATTATACACAAGTCTGAAAAGTAAGGCACTGGTTTTTAATTTAAGCACCCTACGACCGAGTACAGCCCAATCGTAAGCAATGTACGTTCAATATTAGTCAGCAAGCTAAATAGCTCAACTAGTTAGTTAGCTACTAAGCTAATTTGCTAATTGAACAAGGTTGGTTTTTTTCAAGAAACTGATGGTTTATTGTGAAAATTGTGATTTATTTAGTAACTAGAATTTATTTGCAGAATCATCCCCTTCGGCGCATAATGTACAAAACGTAAAATGAACACGACACGCAAAATGTACAAATCGCAGAATGAACAATACGCAAAATGTACAAAACGTAAAATGAAGACAACACGCAAAATGTACAAATCGCAAAATGTGCAACACAGCCCACGTTCACACAAACGAAAAAATTATTGAGTGTCTCATTCCCAATTCAACCGATTCCTATCTGTACAGATTTCCAACTATTCGGTAGGTTAGGGTTATTTTTTTTTTACATGTTTAAACTCTCTCTTTTCATTAAAATGACATATATATGACACCTAGTTCTAACCGGCTAAAACTAGGTGTAGGCTCTAACCGTAATGTTAACCGATAACTATGGACTAGTAAAAAAAAAAATAACCCTAACCTACCGAATAGTAAGTAATTCGGTAGGTTAGGGTTATTTTTTTTTTCATGTTTAAACTCTCTCTCTCTTTTCATTAAAATTACATATATATATGTTACGGCTAATACTGGGTTTCTGTAAAAATGGGAATCTGTAGAAATGGGTTTCTGTAAAAATGGGAATCTGTAGAAATGGGAATCTGTAAAAATGGGAATCTGTAGAAATAAGTTTCTATAAAAATGGGAATCTGTAAAAATGGGAATCTGTAGAAATGGGTTTCTGTAAAAATGGGAATCTGTAGAAATGGGAATAATTGATTTAGACACCTGGTCTAAGTGAACAAAACATTGTGAATCAAGCCATACAGTGCGTCCACACTGAATGCGCGGTGGCTTACGCGGTGGCTTACGCGGCGGCGGGCGCGACAAGCGGTGGCGGAGGTGGCCACACTGAGGCGCGAGCTCTAGTAGCGATCAGACGTATATCAGGGGTTGCAAACAATCTTCGATCAACAATACACAACTAGATTTCGGGTCGGCGCAAATAATACGTCTAGGTGCTTAGCGCCTCATTTATTCAAAAGTTGCAAAATTAATGGCCGGAAAAACAATTTAACGGCCGGAGTGTCTTACTCTCGGTAAGTACATGTAGAATAAGTTATTATGTTAAGCTAACTAATAAATAATATCAAATTTTGAAAAATAATACTGTTTTGAAGTCACCGATACGAATGTTTGGCCAACGTTGGCGCAAAATTTTGTGAAACAGAACAGCAAATCCATGGAGTAGATTTGTATTGAAGTAATAATTTATTTGTTACCAAAAATTCCGGGGAGCGAAATCCGAAAATATTGAACGCGCTAAGCACCTATATAGACGTATTATTTGCGCTGACCCGAAATCTAGTTGTGTATTGTTGATCGAAGCCATTTTACGTCAAAACGCCGAGCGGTAAGACCGAAGGTTTGATACACCTGCCACCCGCTTGTTAAGTCGCTCGCCGCCTAGGCCCGTACTGTGGCCAAAACGCGCGGATCGGTGCGTTTGAAACCACCGCGCGCTGAGTCGCTCGGTCTTGTCGCGCTAGGCTTCCGCCTTAGTCACTTCAGTATGGACACAGACGCGCGTTTCATACGTTTAATACTTCGCGCCCGCCGTCGCAACCGCGCTAGGCCCGCAGTATGGACGCACACTTAGACGTTCTTGCACATTTTGCGATTTGTACATTTTGCGTGTTGTCTTCATTTTACGTTTTGTACATTTTGCGTATTGTTCATTCTGCGATTTGTACATTTTGCGTGTCGTGTTCATTTTACGTTTTGTACATTATGCGCCGAAGGGGAATCATCATCTATTGGGAATTATGTAAGGTGTAAACGAAACAATAATATTATACTTATTATCTTCATTGTTTGTGTTATTTATTTCTATGGTTTGTGTAATAACAATAGATTGTCGATAATTTGGTGATAGGTTGAAGAGAACTACTACCTACTTAGTTTACAACCCCGGTTCAAAAATAGACTATGGGATTAGATTTTCCAATCATTATGAAAAATCAGGTTTAGGCCCATCTCGTAGCCCGATTTGGTAGCTAGCTTCCAAATGGGAGAAATAATCCCGATTCGTAGCTGGCTACGAAATAGGAATTCGAAAGTCCAAGATTTAGGATTTTAACTAGTAAAAAAAAACCCTAACCTACCGAATAGATCGTTCCCATTTAGTAGCTAGCTACAAGATGGGAAAACACTTTTCTCATTTCATAGCTAGCTACCAAATCTGGCTACGAGATGGGCCTAAACTAAAAATCATACGAACTCTATCATAGCTCGCGGTTTCAGCTCGTTTCCTTTGGGGATTGGCGGGATAAAAAATCCTATAACCTTGAATGTGTCTATCCACTATGCACATTTTAATGACTCAAATCAGTTTGGTAGTACATAAGATTAACGCGTTCAAACAAACAAAAATGAGTATATTATACTTATTTATAAAAGACCACGAAATAAAAAAGTGACTTCCAAAACCTATTTTTTTTAGTGGAACCGCATAACGCATTATTTCATCTATAAAACAAAGGACTAAGACAAAGGGAAGTAGGGGCTCATCGTAGAAGGGCAAAGGCCACACCTAGCCAGGTGATGCGATATCAAAACAATGTTTTACGATCGGCAATCAATTAATTGTATTGCCAGTCAACTCTCTACACTGATTTATTGGAACGGATTTTATGAACGTGGGGTGAGGGTGAAGGTGAAACGATGAGGCGTTTAGTTGTTTACCTCGTTGGTGTAGATGCGGTAAATATTTGATACAAGCAGTGCCTCGCGATTGTACCCGGTTTGTGCCCGTTGTCATCAGTATATTTCGGATTAAAAATTGCCAATAATCTTTCCGTTGAATGTGGCTGTCCATTACAAGAACAATTATTCAAATCAGACTGGTAGTTCCTGAGATTAGCCCGAACATACAAACAACATTTCAAACTTTACCTGTTATATATTATAGTCTTGATTAGTTTATGCCCGTTGTCCCCGTACACATAAACCATTATGGACTTATGTAAATGTTGCTAAAGTCGTAAAAGAAAACTGAAATTATGTATTGTGTTTATTTTCAAATAAGATCCTAAAACTAATTGAAATACCTACACATAGACAAAAATACATCGTTAACGTTCACTTCGATAAACGAAATGAGGCATCAAAAATGCATCAGTATTTATTTCGTGGGTACAAAAGCAGCTTGGGTAAGCTCTGAGGCGTTAATGCGGGGGTGTGACCGACCCGACCTCCCTTGCGATTAGCCACTCTCATTGAGCTTCGTAATTAAACGTTTGCTTACCGTACGATGCCGCTAATGACCTGATTAGTAGATTACAGTTCAGGTTCAATTTGAGAGAGATAATTTTCGACGTGATTAGACAAGAATATTAAAAAAATATTTGATTATTTAGATTGCCATATAAAATTAAGTATATAAAAACGGAACGTAGATGAAAAAATATGGGCATTCTTTTTCTGTGGCAGTTAAAGGGTTGTTACAATAATCGCATTTATAATACATATTAAGTTTTAAAAATAGAATGCTTGAAAGGTTTTAACTATGGAATCGACAAGTTGAGAATTGAGGTGCGTTGTAGGTATGTGTCGAGCCTGCGGGTCTGTAGCTCGGGAGGGATGGTGGCTATGGTGGCTGGTCTGAGAGACCGAGAGGTGCCGGAGAGGCAGAGATGAGGTCCATCGAGCGCGCAGGCGGCCCCAGGCCCCGCCCCGAGGCGTGGTCTCCCAAGCCTCGCACCACCGGACGAGCCGACTCACTCGTATTATCCACGTTTCCTGTCATAGGACGCGCGTTCTTACTCCTATCGATTTGTTTATTTTTTCGACAAATAACCAGTTGACCCTTCCGTGAGGACCATGGACTTGGACCGAGGAACCACAATGGACCACTGAAGGTAAGGAGGCAACGCTAAGATGCGACGATTTGATCATTGTTTTATCGCGGTTCGGGCTTCTTGATGTACTTCTTATGTATTGTATATGTCTTTTATGACTGTCCCGTTTTACTTCAGTGTTTATTGGTTATAGTGTGATTATATGGCGGCTTTATAGGCGATAGATTTGATTTATTTACGTACTGTTTGCGGGCTAAAGTAGACATCGTTTCAGGAAACGATTGCATCATTTTATGTCATTTGACTGCACAATTTTAATGATCCAAAGTATATATTTTCAATTGGTACACATTACTCATTAATCATTGCGTTATATAAATGTCTACCTAATTTCTACGTCCGTAATATTAACGCTGAATCCACCAATTGACGGTTTACTTAGCGGTTGATCTTGCTCCAGCATTTGTACATGAAAATAATACAGCATCTTTGATTTAAAACCAATGAAATAAAGAAGATAGTCTTTGACATTTAAACGAAAGTATCACAGAGATTTCATGAGATTTGTTATTAATATATTTCTTGGACTGCGACGGTAAGTCACAACGAATGTTCCGCGAGTGAGTCCCGTGTGGTTTTCATATAAATTGCGTTCTATAGGTTCTTCTTTCTAACTGAGGTGCAGCCGTGATATGACTCCTCTTAGATTTTTTTGTATCGTTAGTATAAAAAATATGTCCGGAAAGATATAATTTGTTTTTAATGACCATTAAAAAAATCGGAGGGCACGTTAAGCCGCCGGTCCCGGTCACTTTCTACGGATAGTAGTCGTTACATGAGCCATGTCAGAGGCCTTTGGCGGCTCAATAACTCTGACACCAGGATTGGTCAGGTTGACCATCCACTCGATGAAGAAGAAGAATGTCCATTCCTGCTACAGTTTTAGGCTTTAGTCAGTTAAGCGTTTTATTAAGCGCTTTATTTGTGTTACGAATCGCGCAAAATTACGTAGAACAATTTCGTATGAAAGTCCGCGCGTATTTTATGCCGCCGCCTGAAGCATAAACAGGACTTATGTATGAAACTGAATGACTACAACTCAATAGTGAAAACAAAGCACAATGCTCTTCTGGCATCATTAAGCACTAAACTATGCTGTAGCTGCTACCTTATATAATTCTTTTTATACTCTATTCACCTAAGAAATGAGATTTAAATCTTTAAATTATAATTCAATGTAATTCCTTCTGATTATTCAATACAGCAGAATCACTACATAGTATAAAACAAAGTCACTATGTATGCTTAGATCTTTAAAACTACGAAACGGATTATGATGCGGTTTTTTAAATAGATACAGTGATTCAAGAGGAAGGGTAATATGTATAGAAATTCTCGAAATTCACACGGGAACGGGCACAACGCGGGTAAAACCGCGGGGCGCGGCTAGTATTCAGAATGAACGGAACATTGAGCCTATCATTTGTTTACTTATACTACTTCCTTAAGTATGAGTAAGTCTTGTTGAAGGCGTCCATGATCCCTATATATTTGCGCATTGTCTTCTTTACCACAATTTGCCAAATTGCATGCTGTTTTTTTGGCATAACTTTCACAAATTCACAAATCCAAAAAATAATTAAGTAATTGCATCCATCTTTTGTTCCGTCAAAAAAAAACATATTCCACAAGTACATAATTTTAGCCTCTTGTTGCTTAAACCATTAAGTATATTTGTACATTGTATGTTTTAAGTTATTATGCACCGAACGAAATGCATCCGGACGTGGAATGTGCCAAACAATGTAATCAAATTGATTTACTACCTATGTAAGCAAGCTAGTTGACAAGTATTCACGTTGAAAACTTTTTAATAACAGATTTGTTTGTTAATTCATCGAAGTTATCGAAAATTATGATGTCTATAGTATCCAAATTAATATTATAAAAAGGATTTCTTTATAAGTTTATTTGTGTTAGTATGTTTGAGCTAATCACGGGAATTACCAGTCCGATTTCTATAACTCTTTTTGTAATAGATAGCCACTTTCAACGGGAAGGTTTATAGGCAATTTTTCATCCTGAAATTCCCATGGGAATGGGCAAAACGAAGTCCTGCTAGTTTTGAATATAAAGGTGTTGATTTTTGACAAATATTCGTTTGCCATTAATACAAATCTGTCGTTATTATCAAATAATTACACTGTTAATAGTAATTGTAAAATCGAAATCTTGGTTGTGTTATGAAATGATTAGAGGTCTATTCTAACATCATATATACAAGCTTAGAGCTTAGTTTGGGTCTAATTAACCATGTGTGAAATTGTCCGGGTATATTATATTATTATATTTAAAGGTGGTAGTTTTGCATTAATTGGTTTCATTAGATACATGTTTTTGCGTAAAAAAAGATTGGTTACAGTTCATTACGTTTGGAGTACATTTTAGGAATCTAATGCCTATAATTTTAATGCATATATACCTTCTTTTACTACAGGCCTACTTTCTCGTTACTACATTTTATTTTTGCAGTAAACATTACAGTCACATAAAAACTTTTTAACTATTTAGTCAGACTATTTAAATTATTCACTCATTTTTAAACTACACAAGATACGGCGTGTATCAAGTACGCAAATGTATTCAAAGTTATTACCATGAGGGCATAAATCAAGCAGTGTTTAGACATAACTCAACATAGGTATATATTTGTATACTAACACGGTAATATTCACATAAATCTCAGGCGAATTAATTATTGTGTTCCAACGTAGAAAGGCCAAGGGAATTATGTTCGTTATTCCGAACGTTATATGTAGTAATTGGCCGTTGGAGATGATGTACATACTTATGTTTATTTGTGACAAGTACTAGATACTTAAACTCAAATTCAAAATATTTAATTAACAATTTAGTCACATAAGGGTGATTTAAAAAGCGCTTATGAAAAAGGCCCTATAATTTTATTTACTTATCGAATATTATAGATACCCATAAGTAAATATTTAGAACTAAAATAAAGATTAGGTAGGTCGCCAATTGGTCGGTTTAAGGGCGAATGGAGATCACCCTTGGCCCTTGTATGTGCCTGTATAACCACTCAATCAGCTAGCTAATCGTCCGTGAGAGTACGATGTCTTCACTTAGAATATATACGAGTAGATGGGTATTGTGTGTGGAACTTATGTAGTAATTTCTGTGCCTAAAGGTCCGGCTACACGCACAACCATGCCTTGCGCAAATTCCAGATTAAAATATAGGTAACTTTGTTAATAAGAAATCGTAGTAAGGAACGTTAGACTTGGCTTGGCTTTTCCTATTGATTTCATTACTTATTTCCACAACGCATGTGGGTTATGACGGCTAAACGGTGAACTGCATACTGTACCCGCTTTTGGATACAAGAGTTTTGGTACTTTTCGTAACGTTGCATTTCAGATCTTATTATTAACCGATTTCAAAAAAGGAGGCGGTTTCTCAATTCCACCGTATATATGCATTTCTTATGTATGTTCGCGGATAACTTCTTTGTTTATGAATTGATTTTGATGATTATTTTTTTGTTGGGAAGGAGATATTCCGAGAGTGGTCCCATGGTAAAAAAACCAGTGTCTGATGATGTGATTCCAGTGAAATCGAGGGGAACTCTCAAAACTTGGGGGCAACTAGTGCGTCTGTTAGTTTTTCTATTAAATATTTTATAGCACTACAATTTAGTGTTAAAATATTGGAAACTAGAGCAGAGAGTACATGTATGTCGTACTTAAATGACGTTACAAAACCATGACACACTACTGTTCACACACACGTCACTAGTTTCATTGTGGTCATTTTTGCAAAGCCTTTGTTTATGTTCTCATAATGTAGTCGACATTACAACACATTCACCCGTATACTTTGGTTTGCGAGTTTATGATTAACGTTTAGTACATATAGGTAACTCAATGATTCAATCAAATGGAATTCATGGTCAATGAAATAGAAAGTGTAGAATAAAAATGCAAGATGTGTTATTTCATTTGTAGATTTGACTATATTTGAGACTTTTGATAAAAATCACCCTTATAAAAATTACACACTGAATATTTGCACCTCGACTGGGAAAAGCATTATTATTATTTGGTATATAAAATACGCACTCATATAAAAGTAAAAAAGTCAGTGCAGCACATTCGCGACTGTAGAGACGGAGATCGAGGCGCGTATGTACTCGTGTTTCGTTTGTATGGAGTTTGAATACTGTAAGATTCTATTACCGTGATTTTAGGGTCCTAACAGCCTCCGTGGTCTTGTGGTTTGAGCGCTCGGCTCACGATCCGGAGGTTCCGGGTTCGATTCCCGGCGGGGATATCTCACAAAAATCACTTTGTGAGACTGTCCTCAGTTTGGATATATTTGGATATTGCAGGCTGAATCACCTGATTGCCCGAAAAGTAAGATGATTCCGTGCTTCGGAGGGCACGTTAAGCCGTCGGTCCCGGTTACTTTCTACGGATAGTAGTCGTTACATGAGCCATGTCAGAGGCCTTTGGCGGCTCAATAACTCTGACACCAGGATTGGTCAGGTTGACCATACACTCGATGAAGAAGAAGGGTCCTAACGTCCCTTAGTCGAACTACGCCTGCTGTGACATTATGTACTCAATACTGATTTCAAAAAAGGAGATTCTAGATTCATCCGATTTTTTTCCATTATTTATAATACCACGTGTCTTCCGTCGTCAAATCATATTTCAATTCTAAAACAAAGATTTTCACACACACAAACGATGAGTAATTAAAACGCATCGCTTTTCACAATGTCATATTAATTATTATTAGACTGCCAACGCTTATAGAATGTAAAACATACGATTATAGAGCAAGGCCGGTCATTCATTCGATAAGAGGTATCAGCCGCCGGACGTTACTTTTTGCCGCATATAATAAGGTAATGTGTAGACATCCTGGCCACAAGTATCGCCCACATGCGAGATCGTACATTGTATTTACAACTAATGTTATGGATGCCGATCACAGTGTGAAACTGGCTTAATTAAATAGGTCTGAATGTAAGGTGGATACAGGAAATTGTAACATAACTTACTTATTAAACTCGCACGACTTGCACTCATTATACTAAATGAAACAGGTCTGTATCTACTCTCGTGGTCACGGGATGACACTCGGTATCGAGCGGTGTAATTCGCTCAAAACGTCGAGTACGTATTTTAATAAAATACGTTATATAATCTGGCGCGAAACAGACCCGTTTCTTTTCGTATAGTAACATAACTGACTATCATCAACATTTATTTACTTACGGGTACCAAAAAACAAGTTTATACTAATATGGTTAATAATGATCTTTATGTCAAAATTAGTCATGATTTATTAATCGTAAGCAAATTAACCATAATGTTAATGCAGAAAGATGTTAGTAAGAATTTTTGAAAATGATTGACACTAAATTTAAACAAACGAAGAATGTAACAAACTTTTAATTTTCAAAAAAATACCCACCGAATTGAGCTCTTTAGGTTTATCAGTTTATCAATTAAGTTGCTTTTTTGCCACTATGAGTACATTAGTATGAACTAATATAATAACATCATCCGCGTTTAAACTGCGGAACAGTGCCGTCCATTACATTTCAAATGACAGAATAATATCGATACGAAATAGACACGACGCAAACAAACTAAAATAATCGACGACATTTTAATGAAGCTGGTTCCGGTGTTAATTTAAATTAAACGTATGTATTTTGTACCAGCAAATTCACGTCAAATCAAACTGTGAATAAATTGCTTGTACGACATATTTCCCTCGATCCGGATGTGTTCAATTTGGAGTATGTGCGTGGGCGCTGCGCCAGTCTGCGACTAGCCACTGCTCACTTGAACAACGATCGTAACATCGATATTAGCAGTAATGCGAGTAACTTAAACAATCCTTAACTAATCGAGTCACGCGATAATCGATAAGCCAAAATACTACAACGTTAGTGATGTACTTCGGATTGTAACTTATCGTGTTGGTGGTAGTTCTTTATAGTGTAGTGGTATCACGAGATGTGATACCACGTGATAACCATCACGACGGATAAAAATAAGAAAGAAGAAAAGCGACCGAAAAGAAAACGAGTTTCCGACATGAGGTGAGGTTTTTATCATAAAAGTATTATTTTCTACCACGAACTCAAATTAATAGTAAATACACTTTTAAAACATTGAATCAATAGCAGTAAATGATCTCTAGCTAGTGACTATTACATACTATCAGAACTCCACGGTTTTACTCGCGTTAAACCCGTTTCTTTAAGAATATTGGCAAATAAAGTATTCACAAACCTTCCTCTTGAATCACTGTACTGTTGATGAAAACAACATGAAAATCCGATCAGTAGTTTGTTGAGAAAATCAATTGTATACAGACAGCTTATTAGGGATAGATGTATGGTTGTGAAAAATAGAACGACACTTCGATTATGCAAGGACTACACAAGGTCGGATGGAAATAAAACAATTATTCACTTAGTAAATCGACAGAATTAGTTGTAGGAATATGGGCATTCCCCTTCGCGTATAACAAAATTATTACTGCACTTTTATGACGTACCAATCATATTATAATATCATAAACGATTTTCAAACAGATAGATACACTAGCGTAATTTCCTGCCATTTTTCCAGGAATAAGTCAGAGCCCAAAATGTTAGTAACGAAACTCTCATTGCGAGAGGGTTTATCAATATATAGGTACTAGGATACATCTTTTTTAATTAAGTATGTATTGATAAAAAAAATTAAGTGCATAAAATATAAATGGATATGCCATTTATTAGTTAGTAACCCGAGTTTTATCCTCGTTGTAATCCTGGCATTTTAGCATGACAAGTAGTCACAATCCTTCCTCCTGAATACTTTTTATGTTGGTTTAAACCGCATGAACATCCGTTCAGTAGTTTTTTGAGATCTTTTACATAGACAGGGATTTTTGGGGCTTTGTTTCATAATAAACAATGATTTAATCAAATTTAATTCCAAAAAATACCCCAAATTACTTTTATCGGCCAAAATTCGTGTCTAATCTTCCAATTCTAGAAACAATAAACCCGTGTGTGTACCCATCGACAGGATAGCTACGATTATCGCACTCTACGTATCGTATGTTACTTGCTTGTATGATACGTTTTATAGCTCGGCGGTTGTCCGATCTTTATGTAATTCTGTACAGGATGTCAGTCCTGGACATAACCCATTAAAAATTCATGTGAGATGGGACGCCTGCCACATGCGAACTGACACAGAACTAACATTTAATGTTATTTGATGGTGATCTTTGAATGTAGCATTGTGATAGTATTGATAGTTGAATTGATGGTTTAATTGATGATGATGTTTTGTAAGTATTGGGTATTAGTAAGTAAGTATGTATTAGTTAGTCGGTCATCGAATTTGGTGACTGGTTTCGATTTAATCGGATAGGTTAACTGAATAGAGTTGTTTATTTGGCTTGCTTTGGTATTGTTGGTTGACCGAATTAGGCAAACGCTTTCGGTTTTGTAGCAAAATGATTGAGCCGCAGTTCGGTGTACCGAAAATCTGTTTACATAAGCCCATGACATATACAGGGTGCGGTCTATACGATTTGAAATTGTAATATACCGTTATGTTAGGTTATATTAATTATTGCATCACTTAACATAATCATGTTAAGGGCCCAAAATTATATCTACAGGCACTTTGTACCAATACGATCTTTTGTGCCTATCAGCCCCGCTTTTTCAGGAGACTTTGTCTGAAAGTCTAAGTTTAAATAGGACAAAGAGTTCATTTCAAATGTTCACCCAGGCCTCTAAGTAACGTCAAGAAGATTTTAATAAAATTCGGACCCGTCAGCGGATAAATAAAAACGGGCTTTGACAATTTAACTTTGTTGCATTGTAATGTATTTGGTTATAGCTTTTGTCAATAAAATTGGTAATGATACTGCAACCGGTTCTCAAAAATTAGTGGTGAATTGATCATCCGTCTCAGATTTTGTCGTGTGTTCCAATTCCTACTGAAACTTTAATAAGGAAAGTCATAACATTGTTTTCTGTCCTCAGGGTTGATTTCCGAACACTGAGGTGTACTGCAGCACTCCGTGGTCTTAAAGCTGCAATGTACGAAAGCAGCTGCTCCTACGCTGGGGCTTTGGAACTGAAGAGAAGTGCTTTGAAAGAGGAACCCTGGCCAGCCACTGAGTGGCCTCCATACCGTCTCCACCAATCGACCTTCGAGCAACTGAAACAGAGTGTAGAGAAAGCAAAGGCTGCGTTACAGGATCGATCAGGTCTCCTTGGTACGGCGACGGCGTTTGGAGAGTTTTACGGTGGTCAGCTCGGGCAGGATGGCACGGCGTCCACTTTGGGGTTCGGAAGGTCCAGGAATGAGGAGATGCTGGGCTCGATGGAGAAAGGGAAAAGTGTTGGTGAGTCTTTCAACTCTTTTTACCAACAACATTTATCAATCTGCACTATGATAGGTGTTTACGAGGTACATTTAAGTTCTGGTAAATAACGTGAGATTTTGTTACATTTGAGTAGAAACTCAGAGCTATACAATGAGGAACGTAGCTTTTATTTGGTCTCTAAGGTCATTTCAAGGTGATGAAACCACGCGTAGCTATGTACTAACTAGTATTTGTTACACTTTATAGCTCGTTTTTTATATGAAAGTGTCACAAACACAATAAATATTGTAATGATGATCTTTCACGACGTCTAGATATGAGCCCCTGCATCGGAGCCATTAATTTTTTACACCTCCAACAAAGATGTACAGCGGCCCCATTGTGCGAGCACCGATAACTGAGCAGAGCCCTCACAAAGAATATTATCGATTGAGCCGTCTTCGCATCGTTCCCAACAAAACTGACTCATAATACCCCGAGATAAAGTTTCAATTCGGACGACAAAGGGAGATAGAACCCTTTAGATTAAGCGTCGCTAGGTATAAAAGCAAGGTGGGGGCAACATCTTCCACTGATGACAATCGTTCTGAAGGGAGAAACGGGGCGTACGAGATACCCCATGGTTGCCATGGCTACACGCCCGCCCATACTCCGCCCTAAAGATCATCGCGCACAGCTTTCATAAATACTAGTTGTGAAAATAAAATTTTATTATACAGTTCATTATTTCGAAAGTTAGAGTCGACGAGCGGAGTTTCCCTGGTTTAACGAGGCACCTCGCCGAGGGGAGTGGAGTCCGTTTAATTTCAATGCATTTTCGGTGCATGTTTTAAAACATTTTTTACTTTTAGTGGAAACAAATGGAGGTGTTTTTTATCTGAAATGTAATAAAGATTTTATACGGGCTCGTAAATGACTGGATTATTGCTGAATATATCTTTATTACCGTTTCCATGATTCACTTATAGTTTGCTTAAGTTACTAGTTGTTTTCGTGCGAGATTGTTTTCGCAAAGATAAAGGGGTTTATCGTATATTAGTCTGTCACATATTTTTGTGCTTTTAAGTTAACGTTTTCCTTTAATAGTTATCTCAGTTAAGATATATGCATTGATAGTTCTTTATGATATTAAATAACTATCGTTTTTTGTGAAATTATTTATACATTGCAGATATTTTAGGCCTCAAATCGTATTCGCGGATAGCTAGCGATCATTAGTAATGCAGTTTTCAGATTTATATTAGAGCACGCATGCGGTTGCGGCCTCCGATACAATAATTTTAGATTATACGTTTATAAACAACGAGCAGTTTTACCCGCGTTGTGCCCGTTCCCGTTGAATTTTGGGAATGTTTATACATATAAACCATCCCCTTGAATTATCTATTTAAAAAAACCGGATCAAAATCCGTTGTGTAGTTTCAAAGTTCTAAGCATACGCATGGACGGTGGAAAGCGACTTTGTTTTATACTATGTAGTGATATTTTGTTATCTTCTCATCATATTTATATGGTTCGCGTAACAATTATATTTTCAAATAGTTCCTCTCGAAACTATGCGTTGATACAACTCTTTTTCGAATATTTTCAAACAAAAGAGTTCAACGAACAAAAGGAGCTTCTTTAAAAAAAAGACAATAACTTTTTACGTTGAAATTGTTCCCATTTCTTTGGAAAAATTTAAATTTAAAATGTCGACCTCCCTTTGTAGCGTTGCCAGCGATAACGTACCTTTAACGTGCAGATATATTCTATATATTTCTATATTATAGATCTATTAAGAAAATTTATATTGCGTTAGATAGGTACAGTGTTTTGTAATCAACTCCTATTGTAAGTTTTGCGTTACAGTTACCGCTTTTAAAATATTGTAATGAGATAAAGGTTTGACAACATACATTAAACCTTTTACATTTACTACTTTACTTTTTACATCTTACATGAAACCATAAAAAAACATAGTTTAGTAAGCTACAAAAATGTAACTATCCATACTAATATAATAAAGCTGAAGTTAATTTTTTTGTTTGTTTGAACGTGTTAATCTCAGGAACTAGCTATCCGATTACAATAATGTATTTTGTTTTGAATAGCCACATTCAACAGGAATGTTACAGGCTGGCTAATCTTCACCCCAAAATGAAGCACTGCCAGTCTATAAAACAAAGATTTTAAAATTCCTTCAAAAACGATCTCTTTATACATAACTTACAACATCATTACAAATTCCCAAAGGAACGCAACAGGAATAACAAACAAACACAACGATCTGAAACAAATTCCAATTTACATATTATTCAAATAACTGCAAAAACCGGCCACCGTAATCTTGCAGCTATTAGCAACGCCGTATTAAAATTTATAAGTCGAGAGGGGTCTAAACTGTTGTTAACATGAAAATGATTGCATTCGGCCCGAAAGGTTCATCATATCGCGAATATAATCTGACTAGTAACATTTGTCATTAATTATGAAGCAGTACTTTAGATGGTATCTACGTAAAATATATATCAATATATCATGTTGAAACTGGACCGATATGCGTGTTATATTGATTTTTTAAGGGCTAGGGGCTGAAGTAATTTGTTTTCATTAGATTGCCGTACAGCGCTCTGTTTTGAGCGAGTGATGGTTCTGAAGGTAGTTATACTTCTAGTGCAACGCATTGCTGGCCAATAACATGTTCATACCTAAGCTAATGTATAAATGACGAATTTGGTTTGAATTATAATTTTACTAGCTGTGCCCCGCGGTCTCACCCGCAGCGCCCTCGTTCCCGTGGGAATTTTGAGATTTTTATTCCAAGTTTTCATTGTTTTTAAAATGTATTCCGCTATTCAGGGCGGAGACAAATCCAACGAAACAAAAACCATGAAAATTGATCCAGCCGATCTCGAGTTATAAGTGTTGTAACAAACCCGTCTTTGTTTTATATATATAGATATTATGTATTATGAAAACTTTAATTTAAAAACTTCCTAAAATCATTCTAAAATTATGTATTTTTATTGATCATGTTATCATCTTCAAACGGTTACGTAACATACATTGCTACAAATGCTACGAGCCTACGAGAAGCCTACATAACTTGTAGCAGCCTACGAAACCGCCTACGAATACCGTAGCAATTATTTTAACGACGAGTACGTGTAATAACGTGTCAGGTGTACTCATATTAGTAATCTTATTAGTTAATTGAGGCAGTAAGCTGTAGGTTTATGCTTTCACTAGCAGCGCCCCGCGATTTACCCGTGTTGTGCCCGTTTCCGTAGGATATTCGGGATTTATAAACCTTCCTCTTGAATCTCTCTATCTATTTAAAAATAACCGCTTCAATATCCGTTCAGTAGTATTTGAGTTTATCGCGAACAGACAGACAAACGCGGGCGGGAACTTTGTTTTATAATATTACTAGCAGCGCCCCGCGGTTTTACCCGCGTTGTGCCCGTTCCCGTGGGAATTTCGGGAATTTTTTTACATAAAAACCTTCCTCTTGAATCACTCTACCTATTACAAAAAACTGCATCAAAATCCGTTGCGTAATTTTAAAGATTTAAGCATACAGACAGACAAACAGTGTGACAGACACGAAAAAGAGACGACTTTATTTTATACTATGTAGTGACTAGCAGCGCCCCGCGGTTTTACCTGCGTTGTGCCCATTCCCGTGGTAATTTCGGGATTTTTTTTACATAAAAACCTTCCTCTTGAATCACTCTACCTATTACAAAAAACCGCATCAAAATCCGTTGCGTAATTTTAAAGATTTAAGCATACAGACAAACAGACACGAAACAGAGACGACTTTATTTTATACTATGTAGTGATGAAGTGATTTTAATGTTTTCCTTATTATTAGTATTGGTATAAGGTAAGACAAGAATCATATCAGTTGATACACATTATTTGATACTACATCGATATGATTACATTTAAACATTATCCTTATAATTTATTGTAGTACTATCTTGATGAATTAAAAATCAAGACGTCATCAGTATTGATCGCTAATACAACGAGAAAGTATCCATGGGTAAAAATAAAGAATACATAAACTAATTCCAACACAGTGAAATATTGAATCATTGACAATTATAGATGTGAAAAGCTGACCCTTCCGTATCTAACAAACTAGAGTCAAAAACCCACCCACCGAGTTTTGAAAACACTTAACACAGATTATTAAGCAATATCACCGTTAAGCCAATAATTCCCCACTTGAGTTCCCATAGGATCATCCCCTTGCAAACAAACAATTATTGCACAATCAATGGGTACTGGCGCGAACATTAAGCGTCAACAATGATAAAGGCAAACCGTGGCAACTCGTGCCAATATTAATGGGATGACACTACAGCTAGTTCCAAGACTTTGTTAATAGATGGCGTTACGCCGAGCGTGCGCCGGCGCATGTGCAGAGTGAGTGGGGACTATGAGGTTTATTGCTGGTAATGATAAATGTTGCTTTAGATTGCTTTTAGTTTTGGATGTTTGGGAAGTTAGATTTTTTGGTGAATATTATGGAGTTAAGTTTTGATTTTATTAGTAGGACGTTGCTATTGACGCTGTAGTTGATCAGCTTCAAAATTACCTTCATTTTAATAATAAAAAAGAGAAGACATAACAAAGAATAACATACACCTAGATGTAAATCAGTTGCCTTACCTGAAACCTTCGCTGAAAATCACACTAATTATGGTAATTTTATAATATTTTCTTTAATCGTACAATCGATATTATCAAGGATTAAATGCGAGTGAAAACGCAGAAAACAATTGGCTTAATATAAATTATAACAATCTAGTCAGATAAAAATAAATAGGTTAAATAATAACAAGTGATTCATCTACTAAGATCTACTACATAACACATTACAAAATATCAAATTGATCATGGACCAACACTTTCATATTTAATATGTCCATTTTTTCATTTGCATAAGTCAGGGCCCAAACAAAACTATTGATAGCATAGTGTTAGTGGCCCAAAATAGGGTAACGTTCCATGGGAAACTCCCCGTAGACAATACAAACTTAATTGTGCGACATCTACCAGTAATGATGATACGGAACCCTCTTTTTTTAGATTTACGATCGACATGACCATCAGAAAGGACCCCAACATATTTATTTTACAAATAAATATCAGAAAACATATTGCGCACGCCATTTGATACGTTTCACTTTCGTGGGAGAGGGATTTTGAATTTTGATTTGTTTAATTGTTTTTTTTTGTATTTGTGTAACAATAATTGGGTGCGAAAACATTTTGATAATGTGTGCAATAATTTATGTCTTCGTAATTGTAATATGTACCAAGTGCAATTATTAATTTGGATAATACTTAATGTTGTTAACTAATTGGTATCTAAGGTTAGCATAAAAATAATAATTACTTAGGATCGCCTTAAAAATTACTATGTACGTCTTTACCAGTGGGTATTTATTGCTTTTAATATTCCCCCTAGTACCACTTCTCTTCATTAAAAATATAATATATCATTATCAGCATTATCATTATTAGATGGATATTTAAAAAAAATCAAATCCGGCTTACAAGACTTCTCGAACACGTAGAAAAATAAAAGTCTACAGCTTTAAAATCATAATACGAGTACAAAAGCCTCCTCTTTGAATTGAATTGAGTTGAATTGAGAAGCCTCCTCCTTTTTTGAAGTCGGTTAAAAATTAATATTCATAAAGGTTGTAATGTACTTGCAGGTACAGACAAGATCTCAAGCGGCGTCAGCAAGGGCTACTCCACCTCTCTCTCGGAATCATTGCGGGCTACCAAATGTTCAGGTCAGTTACTAACATAGCCATAATAATAATAAATCGTAATTGACTATGAATCAAAAGTCAACGTTGATAAGAAAAGTCACATTTGAACAAAAACCTTTTGAAGACATATAGATACCCGAATAATAATTGCACACAATTTTAACCCTTCAATCCGATGCTTAACAGATACCACAAACGTTTAATGGTAGAAATCGACCATTATAACTCAACAATATGATCAAAGCTACAGTCAACCCTGTCTTGGGATGTCAACTGTAAAATCAAAGGCTCACTTGAAGAAGAAAAGTAATTAAAACTAACCTTTGAATGACGCTGTTATTACGCTCCGTGGAGTTATTTGATAACAGCGTTTATAGATTACGATTGTCCTTTAATATTTGTGAGGGCTTGGCGTTGTTTTCTTGTTAGTTAAGTGTGACATTACTGTGTGACTTAGTAAAGTAATGTGTACTGTGAAACGTTACGGTACATTACTTGAATTCTATTAATTACATACTATCTAATTATTTGGACGGAAAGGATGGCTATCACTATCAACATAATTAGGTTAAAGTTAAGGTTATTTATGTTTAAGTTTTTGAAGGACAGTAATTAATAGTAACGTCAGTGCGTTACTTGCCAATAAGACAGTCATTTTAAAGTAAAGCCCTGGCTATACCTAATAACCTGCGTAATTTCCATGTACGTTTAATTCAAAAACATAGCTCTGTACATGAACTAACAAACGGGGCTGTACTGTGACGTCATTAATCAGAGTGACGTCACATTCGCGAGATAACTTATCGATGGGGAGCTCGGCTTATTTACATACAAAACAAGTTAAAATCCATTGCCGATAAATTATCGTGCCAGTGAATATATGGGTTATAAAATATGTACAAACAATTTTCGTGTTAGGTGTATTTGTTTTTGTTATGCATACGAAAAAATCGAATTAGGTGATGTAATGTTAAGTATACCTTCATGAAAATGTTATATCCCTTCGTACAAATGTTTTAGATCAATCCTACCTCCTCAGTTAAGTCAAATAACTTGAAGTTCATAGCGCTTTACGGCAATCACGGGTATAATTTTACGCAACACAACCAAAGTCCTGATGATGCCTAAAATAAAAGATTATTTAATATGAAATATGAAGAGGAGTATTAATTAACTAACTATTTACATTTCAATATTACAAATCTATGCAAGTTCTTCGTAACTTAAAAACATACATCAACCACTCAATCGTCCCCAACTTCGGCGACGACCATTACAAAACGTAGCATACTAATAAAGTACAATGCAGTACTTCGACACTCATCGGCAAAGCCGTGACTAAACGGCGCACGCGCCGGTATGAGCTCCATTAATTAAGTACTAGTGTACTGAGATTCCCATTGTCATCCACTCTATATAAATCTCGAGAGCTTTAACGTTATTATTAACGGTTTATAATTATATTTTTATGGGAAAATATGTGTTGGTTTTTTGGTAATGGTGTAACATACATTGAACATTTTGGCAGTTTTAATCACATGTCTTAGTTAAAGTTTGTATTATTTTTGAAATATCAATCCTGTTGGTAGTGGGGTAATGAAATCCATGGAATATCAATGTAGCTGATATTCATTTTCAAAAATTCACCAGCGGTAGTTTTACCTGAAATTAGAGGTTAGTTCATTTAAAATAGGATTACAAACAATACGTAATGAAAATAATGAAAATGTAATCATGATACAATATCACATCACAGATAACTCTCTGTGTGATGTAGCTTGGATGGTTTGATTGGGGTTACTACCCCAAACAATCCGTATTTAGACTTACAATACTTTTCCCAACAAACGTCCCATTGAATTAATATCTCAATTATTTCTGTATCGAGTAGGTCGCCCGGACCCCAAGCGTATCAAATGCTGCGCACAAGCTCGCCGCCTGCCGACTGGTTGTCAATTTGCGGTGACAACCGTGGTTGCCGCGTGATTTTTCTCATGGTATCTGCAACAGATAACGATTTAGGGTTGAATAAATAGTTTAATTGGGAAGATTATTAACATGACTATGTTATTTGAGTTTTTTTGTGTGTACGATATCTAGTTTTACTTTGGGAGCTTCGGGGCGACTTTTTAAAAATTAAAAATTAATTTAATATTTTAAGACAAGTTTATTATTGAGTAACGTACAAAGGAATGAATTTTAAATCTAACTTAAAGTTCTACTGGGCTCGCAGGCCGCCCACAATGACCGTCTTATCTCTACCGGGTATTCGAGCCAGACGCTCAGTCAGCTATTCTGGTGAATACAACAGGGCCGGACTCAGGTCGCATGACTTCTCCCCCCTGAGATTCGAGATTATCCGAATTTACCTGATTCGGAGAATTTCGAAAGTTACATTTATAACCTAATTTTATTAATCTAATATAAAACATAACTCCTGCAAAAACTGCTATAATAAAATATAACCCAATGGTCCAAACACTGACACTATTGACTCTCACTATTTCACTTTCACTATTGGTATCGAACTTTACGGAATTCGTTATTTCTTGTATGTTATCCAGATTCATTTCTTCTAATTCTACTGGTTTTCTCTGTTCCGCCTTTATCTCGCTGATGTGCGGTAGGTTTACAGTTGGCAGTTTTTCGTAGTTCAAATTTGTTGTCCGATGAGGGCGTGATTTTAGTGAGTATTTGTCTATTTTCACTTCACATGTATCTTCTGTAGTAACGATGTATGTTCCTTGGATAATCTCTTGGTTTACTTCGTTTTGACAAAAACTGCGAATTATTGTCTTTCCTTCAGAAAATACGATCCATTTATTATTTTGTAAGCGCTGGACAAGGACACCTTTGTATTTGACAGGTATCAACTTACAGGAAGAGATGTTTTTAGCGAATTGCATCAATTCGGAGATGCACGGATCTTCATTTATTTTATCCAGGTAATCTTCGAAACAGACGAAATTGTTGTTATCTGTTCGCTGGCACGGTTTGGCTAGCGGCTCGGAGATAAGTCCTTTCACTATGAGGTAAGGATATTTAGGAAGGATAATGTATGTCATATGATCATGGATAATAGGGATAGGATACAATTTATAGTAAGTATATGTTTCTTTACATACTAATGGAATTTCCATTACGAATGTTAACTGGTTTTCTTTGATAAAAGATTTTACATTAATGTATTGTTCAATTTTCACAAGATTTTCAGGCTCAGCAGGGAAAATTAATCTTTCAGTAAGTTCAATTTCTTTTAGTAAAATTAATAAGGTATCAGAGTTTATTATAGAATGGTGTAGGGTTTCAAGCTTACTGAATGACATTGCTGTTTCTACTTCATTTAGCTTTATAATTATAATTTGAAAATTGTGTAAAATCATAGAATACACATTAATTATTATATTATTCAAATAATGAATCTTTTCTGTTTCTTTTGCTTTATCTATACCATTCTGAAACTCTTTCATTCTAAGATCAATTTGTATAACATTTTCTCTAATTTTGTGTGTGGTGTTATATAAGTTTTTAACTACTTCGGAGACCAGGGTCAGTTTTTTACTCAAAAATTCTTGTTTTAACTGAGTATTTTCTATAAGCTTATCGTATTTAATCGCATCTTCGTTATCTAGGTTTCCAGAAATAAGTTTAATAATCGAACCCAATGGGTTGACAAGACCTCTTTTGGTTCTATATCTAGGAACTATTTGTTTAATCTTATTTATAGTTAAGTTCATAACAAATTCGGTTTGTATTTTATAGTCAGAAAATATTTGATTATCTGTAACGGAATTACCTCTTATAATTCTATTAAGGTCACTTAATCTAGCTATATTAATGTTTATATCGTCGCAAATTAAATTTAAATCTAATCTTTTAATAATTGTCCATTTTTCAGAACTTATAACAGCTGTTCCTTCCTTTATAGGCAAAACACCTGGATTTCCTTCAAGGGGGTGCAGCTGAAGGGCCTGGTTTGCTGCGGCTAGGACCAGCCACAGGACTGTGTCGATTCTGTGGAGGACGTTTAACATCTTTAATGGGGATCCTAGATACGCGATTCTTTGTTGCTATTGTCACTACATTTCTATCTACTTCACCTATAACTTTACCTTTATTATACCTAGGTTTATCTTTACCTCTTCTTACATTCGTTCCTCTATAAAAGATGTCATCATCTAGTTGAATATTAAAATCGGTCTCACCGCCGCGCTTATTTTGAACATTTTCTTTTAATTGCAACATTTTATCAGTTAAATATTTGTAAAGATATTTAGTTCTTTTCTTATGATCTCGAATAAGTACTTGCATATATTCTTTGTCGAAATTTACGTTAAAGGGGCTTGCTGATTCGGTATGGCCGAATACCACCTCAAAAGGTGTAAGACCTGTTACTGAATGGATACTATGGTTATAGGCTAATACAGCAAAGGTCATAACTGATGAAGCGTCTGTTAACTTTTGCTCGTACTTAGCCAGTCTATATGTCTCTATTATAGTAGAGTGAAATTTCTCAATTAAACCCATTGAATTAGGGTTGTTTGGGGTTCCTAAATGTAACTCTATTTTATAAAAATCTAGAAGTTCCTTAATAAGTGCGTTGTTAAATTCTGATCCTGAATCGGAACTTAGTTTACTTGGGCATCCATAGAAAGAAAAGTATTTGATAAGTGCTCTGACTACTTCTGGGGCAGATTTGTTAGGAATCTCGAAAGCTTGACCAAGTTTACTAAAAGCGTCAATAATTGTTAAAAATGTTTTACTTTCAATTGTGAATAAATCTATAAATATCTCTTGGAAGGGTTTGTTTTGGGTTTGTGTTAATTGAATCTTAGGTTTGAGTGGTTTTCTGTCATATTTTAACTTTTTGCACGGTTCACATGCATTAATGATTGCTGCTACCGTTATGTCCATATTGTGCCAAAAATACGTGCGCTTTATGTGTGTTACAGTCTCTTTGATACCCCGGTGGCAGTTTTTACCTACATGATATTTCTCTACAATTGCTTTCTGTTCGTCCTCATTTTCTACGTAAACTACTCGCTCAGTACATTCTAATATATTAACGGTTCCCTTTTTAAAAAGTGTTAAAACAGCATTAGTAAATTCTAACCTATGCTGTGGGTCTTCGAAATAGATAAAATATTTAATTTTTGTACGAATGTATCTTTTCAAAAAGTCTTTTATTAAATCAGGTCTTTCTAATGGTAAGTGTACTTCCAATATTTTCTGTTTAACATTAGAAATATTTTTAACTGCTATTTGATCTCTGAACCAAGTATATACCAAAATTTGGTTTGGTTTGGTATCTATTGATTCCTTTAATATTGGAATTCCTGTAGAATCCATATTATGTGCAGAGTGTACTGTTTCTGCTCCTACATGTGATTCTGACTCAGAGGCAGTAACAGTTCCGCTTGAAAATTCAGTGATTGGAAAGGGTGAGCGCAAACGTTTGGGGATGCTAACGGTACGCTCAGAGTCCGATGAAAGTGATATGGGTTTTTCCGATTCTGATGAAATAGAAATTGGACTATCTGGCTTTTTCTTTGCTTTTCCTTTCTTTTTACCTAATTTAGTTATTTCTTGTGTAATTTGTTCACAGTGCCTTTGTAATTCTAAGTCTTTTTCATCTACGTTTACTTTTACTGAACTATTATCTTTAGCTCCCTTTCTTAATGCATTGATCTTAACCCTCGACAACGCATCGGCGTTTGTGTTTTGACGTCCGTTTTTATAAATAACGTCATAATTATACTCCGCTAATCTTAATCGCCATCTCGTGATCTTACTATTGGGTTCTTCGAATGAATGAAGCCATGAAAGTGGTCTATGGTCGGTGTAAATTGTGAACTTTTTACCATATAGATACGGGCGGAAATGTTTTATAGCCCAAATTATAGCGAGTGCTTCTTTTTCAATAACGCTATACCTGCTTTCCGCATCGTTAAGTGTTCGCGACGCATATGCCACAGGACGATCACTTCCTACCGATCCTTGTGATAATACCGCGCCAATTGCATAATTGGAGGCATCGGTTGTCAGAATAAACGGCTTATCGAAATCTGGGTATTGTAAAAGGGGTGCGTTTGTTAGTAATTCTTTGCATTTTTCGAATGATTCTATAAACTCTTTATTGATTACTACTTTATGGTTTTTCTTTAGACAAACGGTTAAAGGTCGTGTGAGTTTAGCGAAATCCTTGATAAATTTCCTATAGTACCCTACTAAACCGAGGAAACTTTTAATCTCAGTTTGGGTTTTTGGAAGCGGAAATCTCAAGACTGCATCTATCTTGTCATTGTTAGGTTTTAGCCCATCACGCGTGATTGAGTGTCCTAAGTATAGAACTTCTTTTCTTAAAAACTCGGATTTATCTAGCTGTACTTTTAGATTCACTTTTCTGAGTGTTTCGAATATTTTACGTAGTTTTTCTATGTGTTCCTGAAGACTCTTAGAGAATATAATAATGTCGTCCAGGTATACTAAACAATGTAGTCCTATTAGTATGCGATCCATGGCCCTCTGGAAGGTGGCAGGTGCCGTTTTTAGGCCAAACGGCATGCGTAAAAATTCAAAATGCCCTTTTTGAGTGCTAAACGCGGTTTTCTCCCTATCAGTTTCGTCAATTTCGATCTGATGATAGCCACTTGCTAAATCTATTGTGCTAAAATAATTAGCGTTTCCTAATTGGTCAAATAAGTCTGATATATTCGGCAATGGGTATTTGTCATCGGTAGTCAAGTCATTTAAACGTCTGTAGTCTATCACCATTCTGTACTTTTTCTCTCCCGAAGCGTCCAGCTTCTTTGGCACAAGATGTACAGGAAAGTTCCAAGGAGAAAAAGATTCTTGGATAACATTTTCACTTAGTAATTTGTCAACTTGTCTATTAATTTCGTCATTTATCTTCTGGGGTTGTCTGTAAGGTCGTATATAGATTGGGTCTTCGTTTTTGGTTCTAATATGGTGCTTTACTTTGTTTGTAAAAGATAAGGGTATTTTATCGCAGTAGAAAATGTCTCTAAATTCGTAACACAGGGCACTGATTGCTTTATTTTCCTCAGTGTTCATGTGTTCAAGTCTTAATTTCTCTAGGTTTTCTATTAAATGGTCATCGATGTCAAGGTCGTTATCAGGTACCGTATTAGCATTAACTTCACATTTATCAGGTGTGTATGGAGTAACTGAAACTAATTTGTTTATTGTAAAACAAACAGGTGTTTCTAAACTATTTTGTATAAATGTTTCAGCATGACCATTTTTACAATTAACAAGTGCAGAAGGCATTCTAACACCAGGTTCAAATATATGGTAATTAATAATTCCAGTACCATTAGCAAGATTTGTCGGTAAAGTAACTTTAGTCTCGGTACGTGGTTCTAATTTAATTGTAACTTGAGGATTATACACAAAAGGGATTTCAGTATCGCAAGTCTTTAAAATCAAATTTTTCATGTCAATGCTAGCGTTAAGTTGTGATAATAGATCAGATCCTATAAGTCCGTCATAGTCTTTGTCTACTTCGTAAATATAAAATGTGTGTGAAACTATAGATTTAAATGTTTCAGGAAGTGGGGTGTAAATTGCCTCATTATGTAAGCTTCGAGCATGTGTACTTATTACCTCAAATGGAGCTGGGAATTTATATTGGTTATAATATTCATTCGCCTTTTTAGGGCTGATAAAGGAACGAGAGCTGCCTGTATCAATCATAAACTTAGCGTTGATTTCTGGTAAGTAAATGTACGGAAGTTTTGCAACATTTTCGCAATTTAAATTAATCAATTCGGTCGATCTATATCCGAGGCTATCTGGTAAAAATTTTCCACTGTCTCGTTATTTACCTCATGTGTGTATTCCGGTACTCCACAGTTACCGTTATACAGGTAGTCATCTATGACTACGTCCTGCTCGTAATAATCTTGATCCGTCTCATAGGGTGAGTTTACGTGTAACTCGTTATGGTGAGCCTGATTTCGAACTGGTAATGCTGTACGCATAGTAACATCGGTGTCTACCTTTGGTTTATTCTGATGTGTTGGGGGTATCCCGAATTTAAATTGAGTCTGAGGGTTGACATTTGGTCTAAAAGATTGTCCAAACGAAGGTCTATAACCTTGAGGAACTTGTTGGTTCACAAATTTAGGCTGATTAGTAAAACCTTGAGGTCTAAACTGATTATGTTGCATTCCAAATTTGAATTGTTGATTAGGCTGTTGCTGAACATGAGGGCGTATTTGATTCGGTATACCAAATCTGAAACCCTGATTTTGTTGTGAGTTAGGGGTAAAGAATGGTTTAAGACCAAACTTCTCTACATAAGGGTTACTCGTAATAGCTGAAGGCTGTGAAGGGTTTTTATTCATTAAAGGTCTCATTATTCTATTGCGCGACTCGTATTGAAATTTAAAATTGACTTCTTCCAGAACAATCCTGAGGGCATCTTCCAGTGTGTTAGTACCCTTAAGTCTCACTATACGAATAAGATCTTCCGGTAAATTATATAAAAATACATTAAGTGCCATATTGTCGTAAATAGTGATTTTACTTCTCCTAATGTGATCATCGGTGATTAAATTAACTTTTGCCAATAAAGAGCTCTTAACCTGTTGAATTCTGTTACAGAAATCTAGATAAGATTCGTTAGTATTAATTTTTAATGTCTCTAGTTGGATGGCTATACATTCTTCCGAACGCGGATCTCCGAAATGTTGGGTTAATACAGATTTTAATTCGGTCCAGGATTCTATGTCTGGGCGCTCACTAATTAAGTGGGCCGCTTTGCCAATTAATTTGCTCGACACTACATGAAACACATATAAATCCTGCGCCGGATTGTTTTCCCGTCTATAACACCTTATAACATATTCACACTTCTTAATATATAAATTTAGGAGCCTTTCATCTCCATCGAACTTAGGTATAATAGATGAAATTTCTTGTGGAATTGACACCAGTTGTGGTTGAGTCATTTTACAATTTAACTTAATTTAGTTGAAACTTATTAAAATAAAATTGTACACGATGTACGCTATAGATAATTGCCTATTTTCTGTGCAATTACCTTGAAAAGTTAACTAATAATTATGAGGTGATTTTGAACCTCTACAATCTAGTTAATTTAATAGGAATAGAATATGAATGGAAAAGGAATAGTGAATTTGGACTACTCACAAGCCAGCCATAATCCTCCAGTGGTGATTCCTCTGCAGTTCACTAATATCTTTTTGCCCGTCCCGGAAAACTTATTTTCTTTGGTTCGAGGATACCGAACACAATTTGCCCAAAACCCGATTTTTGGAGTTTTTCACTAAGCAACACGGTTTACACGGTATCCTACCGGCTGCGCCAGTTTTACTTTGGGAGCTTCGGGGCGACTTTTTAAAAATTAAAAATTAATTTAATATTTTAAGACAAGTTTATTATTGAGTAACGTACAAAGGAATGAATTTTAAATCTAACTTAAAGTTCTACTGGGCTCGCAGGCCGCCCACAATGACCGTCTTATCTCTACCGGGTATTCGAGCCAGACGCTCAGTCAGCTATTCTGGTGAATACAACAGGGCCGGACTCAGGTCGCATGACTATCTTGTTATTTGTTTCTGTTATCACGAAAACTGCCTACCGGAGTCTGATAAGAAATTGCTCTCAATTTGTTTTTTGGACTAACTTACTAACTGTAATGTTCCACTGCTTGATTTCACCAAATGTTTTTCAAAAATATATTTTTACCTTGTATAACAACAAAAGTATCGGGAAAATAAACATTTTCGCTACATTTTCAATGACCGGCAGTCAATAATAATTAGACGAACGTCTGTTATATATACATATACAAGTAAAATAAATCACATAAAGGTACAGTCAACTACAAAACACCCGAACACACTTATTTATGGAACCTGTAGTCAAAGTATTTTGTAATACTGAAAGTGTTCATCAACTTTTGTAGTTGATTGTACCTTAGCTGTTATAACAAAATATACCAATGAGTACTCGAGTTACAGTATGTAAACTTATTGTTTTTCGTTGCGGTTTTATACACATTATAAAACGGAACGCTGCGTAATGAAAGCTTCGTAGCTTTGTTTTATTTCCGTAAGCAAAAGTTTCATGATTGAACTTTCCTCGAAGCCTGCATGTTTATAGAGAAACGGATGTAGTGGATCTACGCACAGCTGTTATCATTTGAGCCCCGGCGCAAAAAGAGGAGTGTTGTTAATTTGACGTGTGTATGTTAGTGGTACGTAGGTGCTATACGAGTAGACCTGTCTTAATTTAGTTCGGAAGGTGACTGATAGAAAAGTAATGTTTTTTAAATATAAATATTTAAAAAACAGTTGGTACTGAAATTCTTGCACAAAACCTTATCATTGAGTTTCACTCATTTATCGTTATAAAGGATACTTATATTATAAAGGAGTTATTATTATTTTTTGTATGTTTGGACTAGTCTCGAGAACTACCCACGAAATGGAGAAGTGTAACAGTAAGTGATTCGCTCTTCCGTGGAACTACTTGTCCAATCTGAATAATTATATTTGGGTTGATAAGCTACAGTCAAGAGGATGGCTATGGACTATTATTTTACGATATGAAGATGTTGGTTGTAGAAATCACCACACAGACCGGCACAACGCGGATATAACCTTGAGGCGCGACTTTAATATAAAAAAACTTTATCAAAAAAAATCTAACTGAATTCAAAATCTATAATAATTAAAAAGATAGAAATAATAGTCGACTTCCTGACTATTTTTAAAGTTGAATAATTGGAAGACGGTGGGCCACAATTGTTTTCCATCACATTTCTTATGTACTGATCTTCCAAAGAGGCAACTGGTAATTAAATCTTTGACACTAATGGCCGTCTCCCTTTGACTAGCTGCGACATCCGGCTGCAATTCACCACGGTACCCGAGTAGGCGTTCCCGGTTAATACTAGTCATTAGATACGGTTTTGCTCTTCCCGTTGATTCAGTTGATATGTAAGTTTGGTGGTATGATATAGATATTATGTTTATATTTTTTTATATGTATATATATGGAAAGATTTTGATGTGAATCCATATTAATATTATAAGGAAGTAAAAAAAAACAAATATATTCGCTTAATTTTAAGATATATGTCATTTCTATACATAGCTCGGTCAAAAATGAGCATCCTTCTTTGTAATTTTATTTTTTTGTTTGTTCGGGGTCAGGCTAATTTCGGGAATTACCAGTCCCATTCGAATGATTGATAATGACTTTGTTTTATACTATGTAGTGAAGTAACCCCTTGATGTAACTTACTGTTAATCAATTAGAGTAGGATAATTGACATAATATACTCCGTATACTCGTACTGTTTTAAATTACAGACAACTTACGGACATGACTTCTTTCCACGTGAACTAAGTACATTTAATACAACAACATAACATCAAAGTACACAACTAATTGTACATTTTAAAGCTATTAAATATTCATAGTATTTGTTCAATATACCGAAAATGGTATCAATACAAACATTAAGATTACTAACGCACCCCTCGGCGAACAGTTAACGAAATAAATGGCTTAAATTTCTACACCAGTAATGAATACGAGGGGTCGATCTATAAATCATTGTGTGTTGCATTTTCGATGATCTCGGCCGATTTAAGTGATAGGACATTCCGGCTGGGTATGTATGTATGTACATTGAAAGATATTTAGTAAATTTAATCATATATATAATAAAAATAATGAAACTATATGTACCATCGTGAAATTATACTAGTACCTAGTTCAATTTTGTTAGAATAAATAGTTAATTTTCTCATCACATTGCTATCGCAATATAACCGATGTGCCGGTTGAATCAAAGTTACTTTATCAAATAACGTATAATATTTGCTTATTTAAAATTGCCATTTTACATTAAACAATATTAAGTAAAAGTTATACAATAACGATGTTTTGCTGCATTTATGTATGCATTTTTATTATTTAGTTATCTACCCTTAATTGGTCACTCGCTCGCACTGAATAGTCGCTCGGTCCTCGCTTATGAGTCGCACCACTCGGCGATGCTCGGCGGTTGGCTCGGCACGTGTCACTCGCCGGAAGCCCGCGACGATCCCGCGCGCGCGCACCTCCCAGCCAACGCTCAATGGGCTAGCTAGATGCACACTTAAAACATTTTTGTTATAATTGACTGAGGGGCTCGAACTTTGAATGTTGGGTGTATGTTCTTTTTCAGTCGATTTATTTTTTTCATATTTTTATTAGGGTTCTGTACCCAAAGGGTGAAAACGTGACCCTATTACTGAGACTTCGCTGCTAAGCTTCGCTGTCCGTCCGTCCGTCTGTCACCAGGCTGTATCTCAAGAACATAGCTCGATAGTTGAAATTTTCACAGATGATGTATTTCTATTGTCGCTATAACAACAAATACTAAAAATAAAATAAAAGTCTTGGGCGTTTGTTGTATGGGTGCAACAAACGTGATTTTTTCCCGTTTTTTAAAGTACGGAACCGTTCGTGCGCGAGTCCGACTCGCACTTGGCCGGTTTTTTATATAGATACTAGCTGTCCCGGGTGATGGTTCCACCCGCGACCCAATAGAGGTCGCGAGTGTGAATCTAAACCATCCAACCATGCAAAAAAATCATTAAAATCGGTCCAGCCGTTTAGGAGGAGTTCAGTGGCATACACACGTACAGTAGAATTATACATATGTATAAAGATAGATTTGACATTGTAAATAATTTAGTAATTTTAATTATACGTATATAAATAACTAGCAGCTTCCCTCGGATTTAGTCGCGCGCGTTGTTCCCGTTGGAATGAACGCCTTTCTCTTTGAATAATATTAAAAACTTAATTTCTTCAGCTTCATGTTTGTATAACAACTACAAAAACTCACTTTTAAATTAATTTCTCCGTCTTCTAGTCCGATCTCGAACGCTATTGTGTGAACATTACATTTTAATAATTACCTGACTGTAAGAACGTGGGCGTGAAGCGGTATTTTATCGGTAGATGATCGAAAACAATGCGGAAAGTTGTGAAAGTGGACAACCGGACACATTACAATAATTATAACAAACTGTTCATTCCATGGCCTTGAATCATGAAATAAAGTCCTTGGTTATAATTCAGAAATACAGAACAGAAAAAGGTAATTTTTTTTTCTCCAAAGAGTATTAAGTTAATCGATACCATGCGTCAAAAGGACATCTCAGTTTCTGTTTTGGCACATTATTTTATACAATACGTTTGTATTTTTATTTTATTTATTTTTTAATATGTAAATATATTAACATAATTTGTACACAATGGCAAATAAAGAATATTATGATCAATGGCTGAAGCTGAAGCAAGAAATGATTTCAGCAGTAGAAGAAGATAAACGAATTCAAGGGTTTGCTGAAGCTTTCACTGGCATCAAGCCTCAATCCACAGCCGTAGAAATAGTAGCCAAAGTATACTGCAAATACTGTTCTATCTACAATAAGCTGTGCGACTGCTACGATCAAATGGAACAGGCTCAAAGGAGGCCATTCATAAAACGCATCATAGACGCCATAGCATGCCGACTATTAGAACTCAAAGCCACGCTAGAGGAAGTTGAAGTATTTGAATTCACATATCCTGAAAATGCTCTGCAACAAATGTTTATGATTCCTCATGAAGTAGAAATTTTATGTCCGTTCTTTTATCCATTTGAAATCCGGTCACAAGAAATGCAATACATCGTCGATGAAATCCTCGCCGGGAACCGATTAGGCGACCCCACGCCGACACCATCTGAATTATTCAGAAAAGAAGAAGAACGCGAAGAACAAGAAAGGATCGAAAGAGAAGAGAAAGAAGCGGAAATTAAAAGAAAATTAGCAATGGGTGAAGAAATTTTAGAATCTGTACAATCTGAAGTACTATCACCGCAGGAAATAGAAGAAAGACGACTCAGAGAAGAATTTGAAAAACATATTTTTAACATTCAACGCATGGAAAGGAGTAGAAAAATATCAAAAGAAAATTGCCATAAAAAAAATAAAGATGCGGCCTTGTACCTTGAACTGAGTGGAACGAAAAAACCTCCGGCGCCTATGGAAATAAGGCTTAAGGCAGTTAAATTAATACAGATGGTGTACAGAATGTTTATGCAGTGCAAGAGAGATCAAAACAGAGAAAGAAATCTAAAATGTAAACTAGGTATGTATATGTCATCTTACCAACCCCCGTCGGCTAAAATTCAACTAGAAAAAGTAAAGGCCCTTCGACGAACCTTTCGACAAAAGTATCATGAAAAATGGTTGGCAGCCAATACTAAAGAGAATGCAAGGGTGCTACGGCTTCGCAAAGGAGATGTCATGGAAGATATATCCACAGAAATAAGGGCGTGGTTTCAACTATGGTACGATAATTACCGCGTGTTTGATGAATTTCCATATCCAGATGAAGGTGGCTCTATATTAGTAGTTCGAGGAGAAACATTTACCTTAGCAGAGTACTTTGATTGGCGTACAATAGAAGAGAAGAGACTTAAAGTTGAAGCTGGTAACCCGAAAAGCAAAGAACAAATAAAAGCTGAGAAACTTGAAGCAAAACTTGAAAAAAAGAGGTTGGCATTGGATGCTAAGATAAGAGAAGAGAAACGTTTAATAGACTATAAAAAACAGCGTATGAATCCGGATAACGATCCAGGTATTTACTTAAAAGTTGGAGAACAGTTAGCACCGGTCGCTGATGCATGGCATGCATATGAAAGTCAATTCAAAGCATTCGACACTGTTGATGCTAGTCTAGATGTAAAAAGAGGACATATCATGGAAATAATAACCGAAAATGCTTACGAGGGTTTACAAATCAAATTACGCCCTATTGTTGACGAGATGATGAGATTAGAATTGAAAATGCTACAGGCTGCTCTTAAAGAAGATTTAGCACAGGCCAATGCACAAATGCCTTTAGTTAAAAAACGCAGAAAACCGAAGAAGGTCAAACCCCCTAAACCAGATAAATCAAAACCAGCTCAATTATTCCAAGAGTTGGTTGACAATGGTATTATTAGAAAATATCCAAAGGTTACTTTAGAGGACTACTGGGGCGATCGGAACTACGCGGCAGCCGAGAGGAGGGCCGTTCTATGGACCCCCACATTTCCAAGTCCCTGTATAGGTGATGTAATGGAACAAGTACGTCTACGATGCCTTCTAACTCTGGGTTGTGAATGTCCTAATGCAGTAAGAACTCAACTCCTAGTCGGCCCTAAATATTCAGGTAAGAAAGCCTTAATATATGCAATTGCTACAGAAACCAACTCCATACTAATAGATCTGTCTCCAATGAACGTGTACGATAAATATCCGGGCCCTAAAAACCTAAAAAGAATGTTCCAACTTATAGTTAAAATCAGCAAATTCATGCAACCAACAGTGATTTTTGTGAATAATGCAGATAAACTATTTTACAAAAAAGTGCCGAAAGAAGAAAAGGACTTCGATCCAACAAGGTTACAAAGGGATTTCTTTAAGGAGGTTGTGAAACCTATAAAGGAAAACGATAAGATCATGGTACTGGGCACCGCAACTGAACCGTGGCTTACAAAATATGGTGTGATGTACAAGGTATTTCCATCGTTAATAATGATACCAAGAACAGACTTTGGAAGCATAGCATTCATTCTTAGGAAACTGCTGATGAAGTATCATGCCGTAGATAGAAATTTTGACATTCAATGTATAGCACAAACATTACGTGGCTATGATATACATTCTATCAAAAGAGGTGTTGAAGTGGCTCTGAGCGGTAAACGTTTGAATGAGCTGTATTACAGACCACTAACGCCCACTGAGCTTGTTCAAGAAATATTGAGATTTAGTGATGGAGTTTACACGGATGATGTCGATTATTCCATGTATAGTGACTTTTACAACGCTTACTCGCCATGGGGCAAGAAGTATGCTGAATACATGCTGATGATAGAAACACAACTTAAATACAAACTTAAGAAGGAAAAGAAGAAGGCTTAAGGCTTCACTGATATTTTTTACAGCACTTGTGTAATTGAAAACTGACTTAATTCACTTTTATAGTCTTTTGACTGAAAATTTTAGTACGTTTAATAAAACAGTATTGTAAAACCATGTTTTCTAATAAAATAACACACAATGAAGCACATTGATGGCCCATGTATTAATGTAAATATAATTAACTAGCAGCGCCCCGCGGTTTTACCCACGTTGTGTCCATTCCTGTGGGAATTTCGAGATGAAATATAGCCTATGTTACTCGTGGATAATGTAGCTTTCGAATGGTGAAAGAATTTTTAAAAACGGTCCAGTAGTTTTTGAGCCTATTCATTACAACCTAACAAACAAAGTTTTCCTCTTTATAATATTAGTGTAGATTACCGATACAATACACTTAGGGCCAATTTTTATCGCCAGATATCTATAAACAGACGTTAACTTAAACTACATCTATTAACAGTATTACACATAATATACGATCGATATAATCTTCCCGTTGAATGTGCCTATCCATTATAAAAATAATTATTCAAATTGGATTGGTAGTTTCTTTGACTAGCGCGTTCAAACTAACAAAATACAAACTCTTCAGCCTTATTATATCTTCACTACATGGTATAAATCAAAGTCGCTTTCCGCTGTCTGTCTATCCCTATGTATGCTTAGATCTTTAAAACTAAGAAACGGATTTTGTCGCGTTTTTTTAAATAGATAGTGAGTACTAGATGATAGTACTAGATGATAGTACTCGATGAAGGTTTACTATGTGTAAAAAATCCTGAAATTCCCACGGGAACGGGCACAACGCGGGTAAAACCGCGGGGCGCTGCCAGTATTCTTATATAATAGCATTACCAAGACTGACTTTTAAATCACAAATCTATATGGATAACATAACAAACCAATTTGAGTAATATGCTCTGTATAAATTAAAGAGTTTGGCCAGTATAGTGAACAATGGTTTTATTGGTACGTCGATAAAAAACAGTAATAATGACTTCTCTTATGATAAAAACTTTGAAATATTTTAACAAGAAGTTTCATCCCATTACCCTTTATTTTGAAGGCAGCACTGTCGCTGCGAACTAATTGTCAAAAATCGCAAAGAAAATAGGTTCTACTATCAAGGGGTAACATTCGACACCGCATAGCTTTCAATTTAGTTCGCAGTAATTAAACTAGAGGGCGCTAGGATAACGTTTAAAGTGAAGATGGCGTTCGTTTATCGCGATATATTAATAGAAACGTGTTTGTTAACTTAATCTTTTCTTCTTATTTTATATGAATGAATTGATGTTCATTGTTCATACCCTCGATATAGCTAGCAGTGCCCCGCGGTTTTACACGCGTGGTACCCGCTCTCGTTGGAATTTTGAAATGAAAACCATTCATATATCTAAAGATTCTCGATTAAAACAGACGAGCAGCACCCCGATGAGTTAACCTTTGGGAATTTTGGGATAAAAAAAGTGACTAAGTACACAAAACAGGGAACTAAGTATAACCTTATTTTGTATGTGGCTAAATAAATTATGTGTACAAATGTGACTGGTTGTTCCAAATTAAAACGTTCACACAAATACACTTCAGCTTATTTATGTTAAATAATTTAAACTTTACCCAAGCAAGGCATGCCAGTCCCATCGTGCCCTGAAAAACAGTAAAAATATTAAAACACAAACTAAAACAACTTACTTGAAATTATTAATAAACATTTGTATTAAAAACAGCTGTATTAAATTAGTATACATTTTAATAACACAACATGAGTAAATAGCAGTGAATTTACTTCCGTCACTTTTCGACCTGTTTAAACTGAAAACTAACAACAACAATCAGCAAGGCACCATCTTCAAATGCTAAAATCATTTAACATTTACCGAGGATGTCCGACAATTCGTCAGTTACCGGCCCGGGTGTGCAATAACGCAAATTTTCAAATGTGGGTCGTTCTAGAGTTGGTTCCAAGGTGTTCCGTTGTTCGTTCAAACCAGGATACCGGTGTCTCCGCCCGCGCCGGGGCTTCCTGAGCCCGAACAGGGGAAAGGGGGAGCGACCCATTCTGCAGGCTACCACTATAATGATTCTCATAAACTCCGCATAATCTCGGTCACTGAGTAATTGTTGCCGCCTTGTGTGGTTACTTAGCTGAGATGTAGAGGTTGTGTTTCTTTATCAATGTGGAAAGATATTTGAAATGGACCTGATCTTAAATGGTATCTTTATTTATTTGTATCGTAATGTGATTAATTATTAAGAACCATAATTCGCTTACGGAAAGAAAGCAGGTCGGCAGGCTATCGGAATTTATGGAAACCATTTTTATTTCTAAATACAGCATAGACTTACGCATATTGTATATTGTAGGCATATTGTATACATCAATGTCACTGAATGTTGGAACTTAGACACAAATCTCAAACTTATTACACAAAACCGACTGATAAATGTACTACAAATACTAAATATACAGCTTAAAGCGATTCCAGCAGTCCCACTACGCACCACAGTAATGCGCAGTCGTACGCACGTACGGGTATTCATTTGTTTTTCATAACATTAAGATTTAGCAACTTAAAACGCTTAATTTCAAAGAGCCGCAAGTCGTCATATTACATCGGTATCTGTACGGATTTGTGCACGATCTATAAAATTATCACACTAGTGCCATCTATCGGGTTGAGGGTCGAACCACCCCGCGGAACAGCTAGCGTACTATAAAGATATACACTGACTTTACAGCCATTTAGCTTCCATTTATTAAATTCATTATATTCTCTAAATACGAAGAAGTTTTCAGAGACTGGCGCTCGGTTCACGTATCCCTTTGAAGGACAACTTCGTAGAAGCGCAAACCGCCCGCCCGTGACTGCCGCCCGCCCAACTTCGACAACCGTTCTGTAAACTAATTAAAGTGCTCGCAGCAAAGTTTTTCAATGGGAGCGACGGTTTTATCTAACAACTACTGTGTGAAGGCTTATTCTTATCGGACCTTTAATACAAAATTGTTTTTAAGGGTAGAAAAGTATTTTCCAAGTATTTTCCTCTCCTTTAATGTACGGTCGGCCAAGAAAGTGGTCTACCACTTTTGACAAAAGTTTCTGCGAGATGTAACGATCGCTAAGGTTGACTTTTCTATGCACAATTATGTTATGACGTTTAAAATTGACCTTGTTGTTTCATGACGTTCAAATGAATCTCAACCGTAGGGTGGTAGACCACATATTTGGCTGACCGTACGTATGGACAACACCGTATGTTAGTTAGTTAGGCTTCAATGTCCCACTGCTAGGCAAAGGCCTCTCATCTCACGCTTGCCTAATCCGGGTTGGTGATTTCAAACTGGAATTTTTGAAAAGCAGGAAACGTGTTTTTGCCCTACCCAAGAATTGAACTCGTAACCTCAGTCTTGGCAGGCGAGTGCACTTACCACTAGACCAGGCGTATGTATTTTTCAATATTTATTTTGAGTGGTTTGAAATAAATAATAAAACTGTTTGAAACATATCTGCGAGTATATTAATAAAATGACTTTAAAATAAGAGAAAATATTGATAGAAAATTTAAAAAAAAATAGATTTTCCTAAATTTTCTATTTTATAGTCCAAATGTAAAGGACACAAGTGGAATAGACCAGAAATGACACGGACTCAAAAGGCTTTGCTATTGAAAACATACGGGATTCGAAATCGTCGATGCGAGATTTGCTTTTGGTTAAAATATGTATGTCGAGCTTTGTTAAGTAGCAATGCAAAGTAGTCTGGCGTTACTTTTTAAAAGATAGTGGTACAATAAATAATTTTCTTATTTTTTATATACTTTAACCTTTAAGCCTTTGCCCAGCAGTGCGACATAACAGGCTAATACTTTTCAGTTCAGCCATTTACAAGATAAGATAGGGGTAATATAAGGTACAAAATAGTCGCGGTTGATTAATTTTCGTTATTAAATTACCTTTATTAAACCCCCATAGCCGATCATGACTGTAAAGCATTATACACTTTTTGAATATCTACCCAAATTACTTAACCAACAGCCTTCGTGGTCTTGTGGTTTGAGCGCCCAGCTCACAATCCGGAGGTTCCGGGTTCAATTCCCGGTGGGGATATCTCACAAAAATCTCTTTGTGAGACTGTCCTCAGTTTGGTTAGGGCATTACAGTCTGAATCACCTGATTGCCCGAAAAGTAAAATTATTTCGTGCTTCGGAGAGCCCGTTAAGCCGTCGGTCCCCGTTACTTTCTACGGATAGTAGTCGTTACATGAGCCATGTCAGAGGCCTTTGCCGGCTCAATAACTCTGACACCAGGATAGGTCAGGTTGACCATCATAATGAAGAAGAAGAAGATTACTTAACCACTACAACCAATCTCCATCAACTTTTCCCATAAAATTGGCGGCGTAAATTCATGTAATAATTCCCCGTACGTTTCCAAACTGAAAGCAACAATGGCTAGAGGCACAGTAATGACGCCCAGAACAAACGGCTCCAACGCTGTTATATGAAAATACTTCATATTACTCTGTTATGTATTTACCTACTTTCTGTACTCGTCTTTATGTAACGTTTAGAATAAATGATGGGATTTCGTTTGTTGTTCAATAGATACTGGTTTTTGTATGGAAGAAATAGGTAGGTACAGTCAACGACATAGATACAAGGTACAATAGGTGTCATGTTGTACTCGTATATTGTAGTTTACATTTTTTTACCTTATAACATAAAGCTGTTTCTATCAACTTGTTTGTAGGTACAGTCGTCGTTATATGTATACCAACACATTTTCGAGATAAAATTAGCCTTTAACCTTTCCGCTGAATATAGCAATCATTACAAAACATAATTATTCAAAACGGATTGGAAATTTCTTGTATTATAATACTTGTTCAACCTTTTAATGGACTGATTGTACCTGCCTATATATAATGGACTAGGATCATATAAAGTCTTATTCAAAGAGCCGACAAGCTATAATCATATCCCTTCAATAGAAGTCACGCGGTGACGTCACACTGTCAAATAACAAATGCTAGCTGACGTCCTTCAAGTCAAATCGGCTCGTTTGATTTGAATCACTTGAAATGTGAACTAATTCAGATGCGATTCCCTCTCCCCGAATGGGGGAGATTGCTCCCTCTACAACCCCGTCTAAGTTCATATCCGGAGTGCCGCTTGCTTGTATTTAATTTTGAATTAAACAATGCTAAACGTATAACCAGTCATAAATAAAAAAAAATACTTGTACTTGCAATAAATGTTTACTTGTGCGTTTAATTTTGGAATCATTAATTCTTTTTTTTAAATTTAGAACCGTTTAACGTTAGTATTTATTAAATCGAAGGTAAAAGGTGAAGCAAGCCGTAATTTAAAATTGGAATTCAATTCGTTCTTATCCAAACAACCGTCTATAATCTTAATAAAAACAACAAATTCATTTATTAAAAAGGCTTTAATCGACAATGGAGAAGGCAAACATTTTTTACTTTACACACCAAATAAATCTATACAAAATTACAAGAAAAACTGTGTTTTTACTTTTTCCATATCTCAATAAATGGCTAAGATATTAACGATCAAAGTGCGTATTTTCGGCCGTGGGATTTTAAAAACGCGGGCGGGCGCTCACTGGTCGATGACGTCATCAGACGACAGTCGCGCTCTCGTAAGCACGCCGCTGCGTATTAAAAATCAAAATTTAACTGTTTTCTGCGGAAAAATGAGTGAAAAAATAGTGAGTAAATACTGTATTGTGCCTCAGTGCTTCAATTCGACAGTTAAAACACCAGATAAACTCTTTTTTAATGTGCCTGGGGACCCAAAAATGTTGAAGAAGTGGATGACTGCAGTAAAAAGGATGGATTCAATAAGCCCTACATACGTCTCCCTCTCTTTTTAACTGTATATACCCTATGGCATCATCTCCGTAGCTCTCTCTTCCTGACCTAGAACCATAAAACACTACGAATTAAAAAAAAACCTTCAAAACGTACGTTTTTAATGTACTTACTATTAGAACGGTTTAACCGATTTTGACAAAACATGTCTACGTACCTCTGTTTAAAAACAACATTGAAATAAAATAAAAACGCATCGAAAGCGGTTCACCCGCTTAAAAATATGCTACGTTACTACAGACAAACATACAGACACGCAGACAGACATAGGTAGACAGACACCTTCTAACTTGCAACACCCCTTTAAAAAGGAAAAATTTGCGGCCCGCAAGTTGATCACCACTGATTTCTTAACTAAGTATTATTTATTTTTATTAAAAAAAAACAACTGTGAATGAAAAACCTAAAGCGTACATTGGATAAAATTAAAAAAATATCTGGTTTATTAAAAAACTATATTGCAGGTAGGTACTTACCTACTTACCTATTTGTCTACTCAGAAAAGTAATAACTACGTAAATACCTACTTACTAGAACTTACCTACATCTGTATATGGGTAAATAGTGACATTTTCTTATGTAAGTACTAATAAAACATAGAGGTAAAAATAATCATCGAAAACCTCGAGATATAGATTGGGAGTAGGTATCTGGTAGATTTTTTTATCGCCGTCCATAATAGGTAGGTACCTACTAAATTAAATAGTAGGAAATGCTTACTCAGAACGTAAATAGGTACCTTTTCATCTATCAAACTATCCACTCTTGGCAGATTGTCCGACTGACCTTTTAAAAAACCTTCTTCCATTCTACAGACTTCACGTTTCACTCGATTTAATGAGATATAAAGGATAATTTACTTTATATCTTTAAAATATAAGCACACTAGGTATTATGAATACGAAGACAATCAAAACAATATGAAACGAGACGCCAAAACCACAGTATTACTGTGCCAAAACGCACCAAAGTTTACTGGAGTTCTCCGGACCGACCGACCGCCGCGCCTTGTGTAGTCTCGTGACGTCATAGCGTAAGCGCGCCTAATCTCGGAAATTCAAAAAAGGGCTTGAACTTCTCGTCGTTATAACTTCGGAAATACTGCATGGATTGAAGTGAAATAAAAACTAGTGTAATATATATGACCTAAGCTCAGATTGTAGGTGCATTTGATAGTAATATTTTGACCCATTTGCCTTCTCCATTTCAGTAACGTAGCCGAAGTAGCGAGGCGGCAACATGCGGCCGGATGTTAGCGGAGCGGCAACATCGCTCTCGCATCGATCATGAAGGTTACACACACTCGCAAAACGCCACATAGATACTGGGTACTACGGAGGGCGTTTTCTACAAGTCTCTTACAGCCTAAGCTAGTTAAAGCAGGACAGCGGATTTCATTATGTTATTATCATCGATGGTTGTTTTTCTTTGAATCGCGCGGTTTAAAAGACATCAACGGGAGGTTTTATGCATTTATCTCTTTTTTTTAATGTCTTGTTGGCGACGGGATTATTTTTTGTACCTTTTACGTTTCCTTCTCGGTGATTATGGTAGGATGTTCGAAAGCGTACTAAATGAATGGATACACTTATTTATTGTAGAAAGTACCAATGTTAAATTATGGTACAAATTGGTACGCACTCGTTAGTTTTCAACAATACTTCTAAAAAGTTTATGCATTGCTTTGAAAGGCAAAAATAATACATGATATAAATTTCTTGTAAGAACATAATCATATATTTCGTCAACATGAGTGGGTATAAATATGGGTGTACTGTACATATGGTATACATATGGGTACCTAACTAAAGCCATGGAGATTTACATATACTATATCGTTTTGAAATTCTTAGTATACGGAGAAGAAATCAGAATCTATTATTTATTAATAAAGTTTTCACACGTTATAGCAGAAAGTTAATAAATCTACGCCTGTTTATGACGTCACGTGGCGCCATGAGTTCACGCGAGCGGTTGACCGCCCGCGGCGGCCGCGCGGTCTAGGGGAAAAGTACACTCGAATAAAAAACAAACTTTATTTTTAATTAAATTACTTTTTGCCTTGAGCGGATACATCTACTTCGTACATGAGTGTACTAGGAGTATTTTGGACAATCGTTTCAAATGTTTCATGACTTTTATCAATTAATTGGCTGAATGCTTGTACTGAGAATTAAAAGGAGCTTTGGTAAATATTAATTCAGGTAAACCAATTTTTTATAATATATTAAGGAATCCAGGACAAAGTTTTTTTTTGGTCTAGGAAGGAGTAGCCTGAATAAGGATGTAATAAGGATTACTGAGACTTAGCTGTCCGTCCGTCCGTCTGTCTGTCTCCAGGCTGTATCTCAAGAACGGTGATAGCTAGACAGTTGTTTTCATAGATGATGTGTTTCTATTGCCGCTATAACAACAAATAAAAATAAAATAAAACAAATATTCAAGGGGGGCTCCCATACAACAAACGTGACTCGCCCTTGGCCGGTTTTTTATAATTGCTAATATCCAACACCGTAGCACCCGTTACAATTATAGTGTAATAGTATCTAATACATGTACGATTTAAGTTCGTGATTCCTCTTATGTTATATACCTACATTATAGCAATACTGTCCTCTACGGGGCAAAGGCAATATACAATTACTTCAAAATACTAAATTATTTATGCATATGAAAGAAATTTTCTTAAAACCTATGAAATTAGGTTACTTTTTAGTCTTTCCTATAATTTTCCCGAAGCAATTTCACCTTACAATTTTGTAATTCATTTTTCTGAAATAAAACTCTTAATACTGCCAATTTGAAAACCCTTACTTGCAATTTCCTGAAAGCGCATACTTACATTGAAATTATGGTCGAAATACCTGTTTAAGGTAAATGCATATATGAGGTAATATATGTTTTAAGAAATCCTTATATTAGAAAAGATATCCGGAGCATTTGTAGTAATGTAATGTTCTAATGCAGCACAAAGGCTGTACAGTATACGTACATACATACGTACACTGCCCGCCTTATTAAACTCCGTAGAACTAAAACTGCTATAATTAGTGTTTTGTCTCTTTTGCTCTTCGGAAAATTGGGTATGTCAGAAAGTGACAAACCATTTGATAGCTAAGATGTTTTTAATACGCGTTTATTTATATGGCACTATATGTTTTCTTGAATGAACGCCTCGGTGGTCTAGAGGTATGTGCACTCGCCGGCCAAGACTGAGGTCCCGGGTTCAATTCCCAGGTCGAGCGAAAACATGTTTCCTACTTTTCAAACATGGCTCGGGTTTGAGATCACCAACCCGCATTCGGCAAGCGTGGTGATTACGCCTGGAACCTCCTCACTGTACTGATATCTTCAGTGAGACGAGAGGCCTTTGCCCAACAGTGGGACATTACAGGCTAATACATATGTTTTCTTACGAGAGTTAAAAAATGGACAAATATGATCGATTTTTCAGCCGAAAACGATTCCTTTTTAAGAGAATGAAGGTTTAGTCATTTCATTCTATTCTCAACCCAACGCTGAACTCAATGGAAGAAGTTGTCTTCAGTTCTCAAGTCATGAGAGTTTGAATTTTAACTCTTGTCTGAAAAATCTGAACTTCAAAGTACCATTTAAATATTTAGCAGACATATATTTAGATTTAAATTGTAGAGTCATGATAAGAATTGTCAATTTCAAATTCATCTCACATACGTACACTTCTTCTTCTTCTTTCGAGTCAATGGCGCAAAATAATTTTTAGTATTTTTATTTTCCCGGACCGGTAATTCACAAGAGAGAGAGAGGGCAGCGTCTGATACGTTCAGTAAGTCCTCTTTAGTGCAGGTATAAATACACTTACACCTTTGTAATGCATTGTAAGTTTTAATTTTTCGAGAATGAGATATTATCCTTTATGATCTTATCCTAATGAAACTGTTTTGAAAACTCTCCCAAAGTTTTAGCACCTTTTAAAGCTGAAACACAGTTAAATAATGTACCAATGCAACCTAATTTTTAACTTTTAATGATATAAATAATCTACGCGATACATTATCAATCGGTTAATCAGATTAGTTCATTTACTAAGTAATGTAAACGAAAATAAACCTTAAAGAGGCGAACCTTTTCTTACCACGACTGTACTCAATATTTGGGTAACACTTTTACGCCCACCTGTACAATAGTTCAAGTAGTTAATGTTAGATCGGCAGAGATACCATCAGTCGGCATAAAAACCTTCGAATTAACATCGGTAGTGGCTACCAGAGACCTACTTTTAATGCATTTGATTACTCGCTGGCTCCCATGGCTTACCAAGTATTTAGTACGTTTCAAACACGCGAAAGTAGTTTGCGTCTAAAACGATGTCCTATCATTGGGTACCTAATATTGTTAGGTACGTAATATATTTGTAATTATATCTGTTGTAAACCTTCCGGCGCCTTAAAGCGAATTTATTTACTAAGTTATTTTATACTCAGGCATGACGGCACAATATTACATTGCGTTATCACCCCTTTTCCACAATACTTTTTTATACCAGAAAAATCATTCATTTGGCACCTGAAAACCCATTGTGCTGAAATTCAGCGCACAATATGCCTAAACCCAACCAATTATATGGACAATTATCAAGATAGGAAAGGCCGAGCTGTCGAGCAATTTACAACAAAAAAATGAAGGCTCGAACAATAGGCCGCGAGCGTCGGCATTGTCCCCGTCGCCATCGGACGGCCAAATTAAAAAATACAATATGCGCCCGTGAAAACACGCCGGCGAATCGGCCAAGTGCCAACTCCGACACTCAATAGGCTTTTAATGAAAGCCTTTCGAGCGAAAGAAAAAAATATCGAAGCGTCCAATTTCGGGCAAACAGTCTGGCGTCGGATAAGCCGGTCGGTAACGGAGCGTCGCGGGCCACAAAGCCTCTTGATTATCGCGCCGTCATAGCGTCATTATCTCCCGCCCACCATGTTTATTTTTGTGAGATAAAGATTAGCTGGAGTGGTGTGCGATTGGCGGGGTGGGTGGAGGGGAGCAAGGGGCGTGATGGGGCGTGGTGCGAGGTCCGCCCCCGGGCGCCGGCAGACGCACCGGCAGCCCCAGCCGCGCGACATGCCACCGAGCCCCTAGCCATGCTCGATATCAAAAGCTCCGCCGACTACCTCAGTCGGTCGGGCACCTTCACCAACTTCTCTATGCTATTTGCGGGTGAATATCCATTTTTATATTTTGGGTGCATTGTGAAGTGACGTGTTGTGATCGTGCTGTGTGAAAGGTCCTTTATTTTGTGTTTGTCGTAAGTACAGTGGGAAGGTGATCTTACATGGTATCTGGTAAGACGGTTATCTTTTCCATAATATGCGCTATTCTGAAAACAATCGTCCGTACGTACGTACGAGTATATAAGTAAACTAAATGTAGAATTTAATCCAAATTTTGTACCATCTCACGTTGTTGTTACTAAAACCATTATCGACGAATCTCGTGAAACTTCTCTTCGATTCTCTTGGCATTCAAATTAATATCACTTTATTTCTGACTAGCAGCACCCCGCGGTTTTACCCGCGTTGTACCCGTTTCCGTTGGAATTTTAGGATGAAAAGTAGCCTATAACCTTCCCGTTGAATGTGGCTATCTATTACAAAAAGATTTTTTCAAATCGGACCAGTAGTTCCTGAGATTAGCGCGTTCAAACAAACAACCAAAATCCGCAGCTTTATAATATTAGGGTAGATCAGCTGCAGCCCGTCTTAATTTAGTAAATTAGACCTACAAATCAATGCCCAATAAATCCCTCCGACCTCTTTGTGTTTATGTTCAAAAATGTGTTTTAACCGATACAGTCTTACTTTACTAATAAAACCGTTATCTTCGGTATAGTTATACTCAGTATAAAAATCTATACAATGTGATGTTATTATTGTCAAATTGTGTATGAAGAATTGTAGATATGGTATCTACGAGTACATTATACAAAGGATAGAAATCCGAATACGTAACCTACCGAATGTCTTGACTTCTTCTTCTTATCGAGTGGATGGTCAACCTGACCAATCCTGGTGTCAGAGTTAATGAGCCGCCAAAGGCCTCTGACATGGCTCATGTAACGATTACTATCCGTAGAAAGTAACCGGGACCGACGGCTTAACGTGCCCGTTAATGTCTTGACGTAAACCTATAATTAATTAAGAATATATAAGTAACTAGCAGCGTCCCGCGGTTTTACCCGCTTTGTGCCCGCGCCCGTGGGAACTTCGGGATGAAAAATAGCCTATGACCTTTCCGTTGAATGTACTTATCTATTACAAAAAAAAATATTCAAATCGGCCTGATAATTCCCGAGATTAGCTTGAACATACAAACAAACAAACTTACAAATTTTACCTCTTTATAATATACGAGTAAGTATAGATGTAGTCGGATTAGCAAATTTATACACAGAGCTTCAACTTTCCGTAGCAGCTAGTTGTTTTCAGCCTTTGATCGCTTTTGAAAACCATACAAAAATTATTTCTCTCAGTAATTTAAATCAATATCGCTTTATAATATCAGATTATTACAATAATTTATAATATAATTTACAGTTATATATCTCACGTTTGTTACTTTAGTTTAAATAATAGCTACCTATCAATAATTGTGGTTTGAATATCTATATATATAAAATTCAAAGTCCTGACTGACTGACTGATGATCAACGCACAGCCTCAACCGCTACACCTAGAAACATGAAATTTGGCAGGTTCATCAAGTGACGTAAGTGCACACTAAGAAAGGATTTTCGAAAATTCCTACGGGAACGGGCTCAACGCGGGAAGAGCTGCGGGCGCTGCTAGTTTCTGGTATAATACTCCTATGAATGTTATGTCAATATTTTCCAATCCATACATTACATATCTATATAATATAAAAATGAATCGCAAAATGTGTTGCTAAGCGCATAACTTCAGAACCACTTCACCAAATTGGATGATTCTTTTTTTAATGTGTTCCTTATTGTCAGGTCAAGGTTTTTATATAAGAAAAATAAGGAATAAAAATCTCAAAATTCCCACGGGAACGGGGACGCTGCGGGTGAAACCGCGGGGCACAGCTAGTTACCTAAATATATAAAAGAAAGCCGTGTTAGTTACACCATTTATAACTCGAGAACGGCTGGGCAGTTTTTAATGATTCTTTTTTTATTTTATTTATCTTTTTTCATTTAATTAATCTTGGTCAAAAATAGGAAAATAAATAATATAAAATCCTGAAAGTCGCGGGCATAGATTAGATTGGGTAGGTAAAGAGATACCAAAGTATTTGAATTATTCGTTCGGTACCCGCATACCTTTTTGTTGGTTTTTTAAGTAAACATAGTCAAATTCATTAATTTATCATATCCATATCATTGTGGAAGCTGTACAGCCAACCTAGAGATAAACTAAGAAGCCCGTTGTCACAGTGGCAGTGAGAGCGCTTTCTGAATCGCGGGTTTGAATCCCGCCCGGAGTCAACAATATGTCAACACATAGTTGTTGGCGACACGTCTGGATGTCAATACTTATTCTTATAAAGTATGTAGTAGTATCAGTGAGTTAGATTCCGTTTTAGAAGCTTAGTTTGGGTCTAATTAACCGTATGTGATTTTGTCTGGGTATATATAAAGAATAAGCTGAACGGAAAAGAAAAGCAACGAGGAAGTGTTGAATCTAATAGGGGAAAAGAGAGCAATACTAAAGACGATAGAAATCAGGAGAGGAAAGATGTTTGGACATCTTTTACGACACGACGAATTTATAAAAACTATAACAGAAGGACACATAGAGGCAAAGAGAGGAAGAGGAAGGCCAAGAAGGGCATATGCAGACCAACTGAAGGAAAGAGCAAAAGTCGTGTCGTACGAACAGCTGAAGAGGATGGCAGATGACAGAGGAAAGTGGAAAGAACTCCATCGACAAGAGCCCAGCTCTTAAGTTTAGAAGAAGAAGAAGATATATACATATATTTTTTTATTAAACTTAAGCATTAAATAACTTTGACTGGTTCTCATTTTTATTCAACAATAATCTCTTAAAAATCATAATGAAACTATCTCTTTCCTTAAGTTTACCTACACATGGAAATTGGAATAACTGTCAATATCTATAAAATGAATTTAAATTAATACTAGCAGCGCCCCGCGGTTTTACCCATGTTGTGCTCGTTGCCGTGGGAATTTGGGGAAACCTTCCTCTTAAATCACTCTATCTATAAAAAAAACAGCGTCAAAATCCGTGTAATAGTATTTCAGATTATCGCGAACAGACAGACAGACGCGGCCGGGGACTTTGTTTTATAATATCTAGTGATAGTTTTTAAAGTAATGTTATTTAAACTTCAACATATATTTAAATAAACTTTATACCGCAAAAGAACTGTGTTTATATACCTATTCACCTACCTAGTATACATTTTCATCAGATTGATTCATCTAAAGGGAGAAGAATCTCTTCGGACCCCTATCCTGGCTATTAAGGGATGATGGCACTTCGGAAGGTTTCCAAAGAGTCTGAAAGCCTTTCGAGTGTCGTTCACGGGTCTAATATTCACACGATGGGAAAATTTTAATGTGTCTCCCGGGAAAAGTTAGGGTTCATGGAAATCGGAAGTTTTGTGTTCGTTTTACTTTGGTTTATTTATGTGTGTATTGTTTATTTATGTGTGGCTTAGTAAGTTAATTATTAAGCAAGTTTATAATTCTTTTTCATCGAGCGGATGGTCAACCTGACCGTAATAATAGTAGCTATAATTATGTAACTACATATTATAAATAAATAAATAAGTCGCCTCAATGTACCGATACAAATAATTTTATTTTTTCATTTAACTTCATATAAGTCTTCACTGAACTGATATCTTCAGTAAGATAAAGATCTTTTGCCCAGCATTGGGACATTACAGGCGAATGCTTTTTACTTAAGGTCATTTAATTTAAGTAGAAGTTAACGAACTAAAAGCCTACAATTTTACCCGAATTGTACCCGTTCACGAAAGAGCTTTGTCTAGAAAAGAAAATTGCAATCTTCTTCTTGAGTTTAAGTATCTTATTGAAAAAGATTTTTAATGCGACTATCAGTTCCAGAGATTAGCACGTTCAAACAAACAAAAACGTATCTTCAGCTTTATGACTACACTAGCAGCGCCCTGTGGTTTTACCCACGTTTCGCCCATGCCCGTATTAATTTCGGGACAAGAAAATAGCTTTTCACCTTCCCGTTAAATGTGGCTTTTCATTATAAGGAGAATTATCCTAATCGTATTGGTAGTTTCTGGGATAAGTTCAAACCAACCAAAAATAAAACACTTCAGTCTTATTATTTTAGTACAGGCAGATCAGTGTAAACTAATACTTGCAGTTATCTGTATGATGTTGTAAAAGTGCGTACAGACTATATAACATAACATGTTATACAACATTGCTATATAACATGTTTCAGATAGTGTGGACACTGAATGTTATAAAACATGTTATAATAATATGTTATTGATATGTACAACTCTCTCTTGTTGACATTATGGATAGCACTGAAGAACGACAAACGACAATGGTTATATAACATTGTTATATTGCATTAATGTGTACAGTATTGTTTTATGTTGCAATGTCGAATAACAAGGTTACATAATGTGGACGTGTTATAAAACACAAGTTATATAATATGTTACATAGTCTGTACGCACCTTTACATAACGTTGAAATTACTTACTTACACGGATGAAATTTATACCGCCTGATTAAAAAACGCTGTGTCTAAAACACTGTTATACTGTGTTTTGTCTCTTTTGCTCTTTGGAAAACTGCGTATGTCAGAAAGTGAAAAACCACTTAATAGCTAATCTGTTCTTAATACGCAGTTATTAATATGCCCCTTAATGTTCCCTCCATATGTATTACTTTCAAATTTCGAATTAGACATCTTATTCCTTTAAACATTCAAATGTTTTTCAAATTATTTTTTATATAAAGTAACTTTTTAGAATTTTTGCGACACCTATGATTATTTAACTGTGACTGTATTCCAGTCAACTAATACAAATTCCTAATGCAGGTTTTTTAATTGTATCGATATGTTTTTAATTTTAAATAAATAAAAATAGCTTTTAATAAAAAATAATGCGCCAAAAAGCTTGTAATTACCTATTAAATAAGTTCTAATACAGATTTTTTTAATTTTCGTCTTACAACGTTCATACCATTTTTGTGGTGTACATATTTATTTATGATTTGGCCTAAACTGATTATATCTCGTTCAAACCGGTTATCGTTAAAATAGTTCATTAAGATTTACAGGATTCATTTATTTTCCGTTTTTCTCTCTGTTACTTTTAAAGGGGTTGCACACGTTTTTATAATTTTGGAAGTTTCCATCTGTCAAACGTTTGACTCGGATAACAAAACTATAATAATCTGTACAGGGTCTGTATATACCCTGAGAGATTTGTTATTAGAAGGACAGCTTAATTTCCTATTTTTATGTTTGTATATTTTTTTTGAAATAGGTAGTTTTCACAAATACATCTACTGCAGTCTGAATATTTTCGACAAAGAATGGCTGTGACATATATATGGACGGACAAACATGACGGATCGATAAGGGTTCCGTTTTTGCTGTTCGTATACGGAACTCTAAATATATTCACAAAACTATGAAGTGACTATTTTTACACAATATTAGCATTACTATGCATTAACTCTTGTAAAAATATGACATGTTTGTTTTTATTTTATCGCCAATATTATATAGGAATTAAATTTAACGTTATTTTTCAGATGCCTCGTACAAAAGCTCATGGTCTGCTCACACGTCACAGGGTTCACAAGGTAAATATAATTTTAGTACTAAAGTTATATTTTTTTAATCTAACTAAATAGTGTGATAACAAGACATTTCGTTATTTTCCAGGATTCCTTGAATTTTATATTCACAATTTTATTTAGTGCCAAAATATGCTTATAGAATAAATGACGATCGTTTGTCGTTGTGAATTGTGCTATTTTGTGCGAATTATAATACAGTTTTTTGCATTGACTTTTAAAACAAATTTAGGTACTAAATACAATTAATTTAGTTATGCAAGTCGCCCTAAATGTGGAAAGTAAAAGTTCTATGTCACATAATCCTTCGAAACCTTCATTAATTCTCAAGTACCTACAATCCAAAGCAATTTTAAAGCATCATGACGTCATTTTATTTCATGCGCGAAAATCAAAACAATGGGGCCCTAAAATGTAGCACGCGACATCCAGTCAAGCGTGAGGGCGCGCGCGGCACACGCGCCACCTACCGTAACAATACGAACTTAATTCTTTGATTGACACTTACAATATTTCGATAAGTGATGCAATATTTTGATGATTATCGCGTCACAGGAGCGGCGGAACGCGAATACTATATTATATGGCACGCTCCGCTGAACGCGTCCTTTTGTTGGGATTGTACGCAATTATTTTTAACTTTTTAAGCTCTGTCTGATGTTCTTTTCTGTTCATTTGACTGATGCTTTTGGGATCACTGTTTCGGTAGTTTAACAGTGTAACATACTTTTTATTAATTGATTGGTCATACTGATATCAGATATTTTTTTGCCAATTAAAAAATAAACTTTTACAATTTCTTAAGATAAAATGTATTGTAATGGACATTTAGACCATTCTATTTTATTTTTCATAAACAAGTAAATACGCTAAAAATTATGAACAAAATAATACATTATAAAACTTTAAAGCACAAAAACTAATTATCAATCATAATATTATAAGCGTTGACAAGGAATAAATTCACGAATCTGAGAGAGGGAGCGCCGCCGCCGTCGCGTCGAACCATGACGACTTTCGTCCCCGAACAATCGTTACGAGCGATTTAACTAACGCTCCCCAGGGCTCGATTATCACCGTCGTCATTCTTGAATTGTTCGATATTTTGATGCAGCTTCATAATACACCCACTTTTAAATGTTGTCCCTCAAAGAAACATTCCATAGCATTGATTTATAACAACTTTAGCGAATTAACGTTATTATTGATAGATATTTATTATTTTCTTATTATAAACCGTAGAATTAGATTAAGTACAGTGTTCTTGTATTAAAAATGTTGCCGTTTTGAATGTCACATTTCTATTATGACTAACAAGTAACAACTAATTATAAGTAAGATATTTCCCACGGCAAAAAAATAGGAACAAACCGTAACTAACACAGCGGCAGTTTATCGAGCGTGTCCGTAGTCGACCCCCGACCCTCGGCCGCCGCGACCCTACAAAATTAACTTTAAATAACTAACCCACGGCGTCCATAAACTAAACATTATTTATTAACACTGATTTTAAAGGTGGCTGCCGTGATTGTAAACGTTAATTTTTATGTTTGTCCCTTTTGACCATTATTGCTGTTACATTTATTTTCATTAATCACGACACGCCATTTTAGTGCCCTTCCTAGATAAACAAATGATTTTATATTTACGTATTCTTTGTTGTTTTCAATCTTTTCTATGTTATTTAAGTATTGAAAAAACTTTCTAAATTATATAATTCCCTTTAAATAAGGCACGCAACCCTAGACTGGTAAAACGAAAGTCGCGATGAAACAGCGGTAGAGAAAATTAGCTGAAAGTGGCTTTTCTCCTCGTTCTCTGCACCACTCGCACTCGTACATTAGCATTAAGAAAGAAAAGGATAGAGGATAGAGGAAAACTGCTTCAGGCGTCAGAAGGGAAGCCGTAAGAACCCTATTGTTTTGAGCATCGTGACGAAAACACAGTCGGTAGCTCAAGTTGAAACGCGATATCCCTATTTCCTTTGGAGAAGATTCAAAATCGTTTAGCATCATGTTGGAAGCAAGTAATAAAGATAGAAAGAGATGATTGCAATTTAAAAAAATATCTGTATCTACCCGAAGGTTTCTATAGAGCAATGATTGTGAAAGCTTTGTTTTGAATTTAGGGAGATTACCTTTTCTATGTAAAGGACTTTGTGTGTATATGCTTTAGATTTACATATACCTACAGATATGCGCATCGGCTTTGGAAGGGAGATAGTGGGCTAGTTCCAACCTTGTCTTTAACCCAACAGCCTATATGACAATATCTCACAAAAATCTCTTTGTGAGACTGTCCTCAGTTTGGTTAGGGCATTACAGGCTGACCTGATTGCCCGAAAAGTACACGAGGGCACGTTAAGCCGTCGGTCCCGGTTACTTTCTACGGATAGTAGTCGTTACATGAGCCATGTCAGAGGCCTCTGGCGGCACAATAACTCTGACATCAGAATTGGTCAGGTTCACAATCCACTCGATGAAAAAGAAGAAGCCTATATGCAGTTTGACGAACTGATAAAACCTCTGACAGACTTGCGACAAACGTCGATAGTGTGACTGAGTTATCGCTAATCGCTATACAAAACCAAAACTAGCCGACTATACTTCAGAATCAAATGAGTAACATGGTTTTCTACGCGGAAGACCGAAGTACTTACTGTGGTTTTCTCCAACATTTTCTCCGCTTGACGATTTAATCTAAACTTTGTAGTTTTTCGATATTCACAAGTACCATAACAATACACACTTATCTATAGGCAAAATGTATGAAACCAAAGAAAAAATATATTAAATATGTGAGATTGTTTTTCCTAAGTTGTTCATAGATATTCGCCTCAAACCCCTCAACAAACATATTAATTAACAAAGAATCCCCTCTCCCAAATAGTTGAACAATAAGATTACATAACGGAGCTTCAAACGTGACACTGCCAACCCGACACCTACCCTTTGATGTGAAGCAATGAAATATCTAAATTGTGGTTTAGACGCACACCCCACACTTTAATTTAAACGAACTCTTTATTAGATTTCAATTGAATTGGGGATGTTTTTATGTCTTTTTAACTGCCAGCCGATTTGTTACAGTGCCATGTCTGCTTATGAAGTGATGAAGTGATGATAGTCGGGTAGTATAAACTGAATAAGTGAGTGCTTATAAGTAAAGTGGAATTCCTAACGCAGTAAGTGCTTCGCTCGTAGAGCTTCGCTCTTCCTGAGTGGAATGAACGTTATGACTGGTGTTAAACCGTGCCGTCGGTTTTTGAAGTCGATTAATAATTGTGTTCACAGTAAATCTGACTAAATGCCTGCTTCAAATAATACAGTCAATCAGTTAACTAAAGCCAATCTATGAATTGTCTTCTTTGTCTGCTATGCTTTATAGATGTAAAGAATAATGTACCCAAAAATGTACATTCCACGTCAAAAAGTACCTATAGGTACACACCTAAATAATATTTTAGCCGGCGCTTATGGCGTTGGCTTTCCACTATATATTTTAGGACTCGAAATACATACATATATGAAAAACTAGCAGTGCCCCGTGGTTTTACTCGCGGTGTGCCCGTTCCCGTGGGAATTTAGGGAAGAAAAATAGCCTATAACCTTTCCGTTGAATGTGGCTATCCATTACAAAAAATAATATCGGACCAGTAGTTCCTGAGAACAAACAAACAAACAAACTCTACAGCTTTATAATATTAGGAACATAGAAGTATTGCTGTTCTGATATTATGAATCTAATCCACCCTTCACCTTTGCGATTCCGGTTTATTTACACAGTTCATAATATTTAGTTCATCGCACTATCGATCATCGTAAGGCGATATCATGGGCAAACCTCTGACTTCTAACTTAGACTAGTTAACTTAGGGAGAGAAACGTTTACTTTAGCAGCTACGGTAAAGATTAATAAAATAACTGAGAATAATGAATTTTAACGAAAGACTATTATTTTACGTACTATCACAGTATGAACTCGTGGTATGAACCATATTTCACCTCTCTTTATTTATATCCTGATTAAATATCCAAAATACATGATGGTATTTAGACCCAAACAAAGCTCGTATAGTAAAACTCTTCGGTTAAGCTCGTTTGTCGATTATAAAAGTCAGCAATACAATAAATTTCTACAAAGCGAGTACACAATAATACAAAATTTTTACAAACTTAAAGAGAGAAGGAAAACAAACAAATAGTTTCGTCAAATGCCTCCAAACTAATCTCGCATCAGACCCTCGTAAGAACAAGAGCACCGTGAAACATGAAATCAAAAATACACCCAAAAATCAAACATTTTCAAAAGACCGTCCGCATTGTTGCTCCGACACTAACTACGCGTGAAATCTTATTGAGAACATCAAAGACAATCCAGCTTTTATCTATTTCGTTCACACGAATTTCGCCCCTATGGTTATGAGTTTAGGTGTACGCTTGGATGATGGAACACCGAATGCCCGAGGCATATTCCATCCCTAAAGGACCAAATGGCCAGATTTTGACGCAATGCGCTTAGTTTAAATATTTTTTTTTTGTTTAATTAGGTGATATTGTTTTGATATGGAAGATTTTGATGTGCAGAAAAAAAACATATATTTTATAAGATTTTTCAGATGAAAGCTTGATCACATGGTAGATATGACTCCATGGAAAAATTTAGTAAAAAATAGTAGCTTAATAAATGTAGAACGCAAGTAAATAAACATTGTTTAACCATAGGCTCATGCAACGTGTGAAATTTAATGGATAAATCAAAGTTTATTTAACAGAATCCAAATAATGAAATCTAAAGTCAATAAGTGAAAGCGATTGGGGACGAACAATTTGGACAAATTGCAACATTATTTCTCCATCATAGAAATCAATCAGCGATATAATGGGGAATTATGTTACAAAGACAAAAATGGGTATTCTTTACAACAATTTCGTTTACTTCACCCAATTTTCTTTCGAATAATAACTTTTCTCTTTTTTCATAGATGTTTTTCAATGTTTTTCTTTTACTGTCATTCTATGTATTTTGTGTATACCACTATGCAGAGACAATGACTAGCGTTTTAAGACTAGCAGCACCCCGCGATTTTACCCGCGTTTCCGTGGGAATTTCGGTAATTTATATACATATAAACCTTCCTCTTGAATCACTTTATCTATTTTAAAAACCGCGTCAAAATCCGTTTGGTAGTTTTAAAGATCTAAGCATAGGGACAGACAGACAGCGGAAAGCGACTTTGTTTTATACTATGTAGTGATTATTAAAAATTGATTTTTAAAATATCGCAAATATCGTTGCCGTCGGCCGCGCCCTCACGCTTGACTAAGGATTCAATCATATGTCAAAACTTTCTCTAGATTTTGCTAGGATTCATAAAAATCTGTACAGCAGTATAGCAGTAAGTGCAGTAGTAAGTTCGTGTAGGTTTACCCTGGTATTTGCTTATAGACCACCTAAAGGCCACCGACATGGTTGGTTTATCGATTGAAAAAACTGTGACCGATAATTTTACACACGGTAGCACTCAGATAGAAATGCAACTAGACATAGTCAGAATCCCATTTCTGATTGGCATGGGTTCTAATTACTGAGGTCCCGGGTTCAATTCCCGCATTAGGCAAACGTGGTGATTACGCCCAATCCTCGCCTCTGTACTGATATCATCGTTGAGACAAGAGGCCTTTGCCCAACAGGACATTACAGGCTAATACGTTTTACTTTTATAGATTTTAATAACCGTACTAACCATTCGTGTCTTGCAGGTTATGGCACGAATACGCTATCGGCGATGTCTAAAACGACCTTGGATGCCCACACGCACCTACGTCAACCAGGTAAGTCGAAATTCTCATAGAATACGCCGCAAAACATAAGTGATTTAATCTGTGAACTCAGAAAAGGAAATATTAACATGTGCACTTGTCTATACGAGTATGCAGTTTAAACTTCCAAATGGATCATCAATTCGACAAGCCCGTTGGCACAGTGGCAGTGAGAGCGCTTACTGTGTCGGGGGTTGCGGGTTCGATTCCCGCCCGGAGTCAACAATATGTGAAGGCATAGTTGTTGGCGACGACGTCTGGGTGTCATTTATATATTCTTATTAAGTATTTGTGTATGTATATGTAGTAGTATTAATTAGTTAGATTCCATATTACAAGCTTAGAGCTTAGTTTGCGTCTAATTAGCCGTGAGTGAATTTGTCCGGGTATATTTATTTATTTTAATTCTTGACTGAACCGAGTCCAAAAGCTCTTCTTTTTTCTTATTATATCGCAAAAAAACCAATATTTCATAGTCAATGAAGCACTAATTGACCAAACCCTCATATTCACCTACTTTGGTAAAAAGGTCACGTATCTACCGAGTGGGGTTAGTGCCCGAGTCATAGTTAAAGCTAATGATAGTCCTTATCGCTATTAGCAGCCAATTATCCTTCTCTTTCTAATCATAGTACACGTCAATTGATTACGCTTTAGCATTCATCATGGAAGAAATAAGAGAAATAGAAATAGAGATTGGCTTACATCTTATCTTATATAAATATAAAAATCAATGCCACTTTTCGTTGTAATTGTATAACTCAAGAACGGGCTCATCTATCCAAACCAAATGGTGTACGTGAAGTTTCCACAAAATCGGTCGAGTGGTTCTTAAATTCCCACAGGAACGGGCACAACGCGGGTAAAACCGCGGGGCGCAGCTATATTAGCTTTATAATAGTTTTCATATTTTGACAAAATCTTTTTCATATTTTTTCATATAATCTTAATCAAAAACGATGATGAAACAATCTGTTTTTTCTATTTTACTGTTGAGTAAAGCCACTCTACCCTCTTCCATATTTCTCTATTAAGGATTAGCATTGAGAGTTGATAAGCGCTCAATACCACCAAGAAGAAAACGCAGTATGTATGTTAGTATGTATTTAGCCCTTCCGTGCTCAAATCTATCAAGGCTGGTGTACATTATTATGTGTACATCCTACGAATATAGCGAAAGTTTGTGAGGATGGATGTGCATATGTATGAATGTTTGTTACTCTTTCACGAAAAAACTACAATACGGATTTGAATAAAACTTTACACTAATATATTTTATACATCAGAAAAACACATGGGATACGTTTTATCCCGAAATTCCTGCGGAAACGGGTACAACGTGGGTAAAACCGTGGGGCGCGGCTAGTTAATAGAATAAATCACAAAACATTCAAAATTCGAAATCGCAAATGAAATGTGTACAATAAGTAGCAGGGGCCGAAGAGAATGTTTGATCACAATAAGGTCGGAACACAAATAAGCTTTTATATGCCTGGGTAACTGACCGTGGACAACAAACAGTGGCCGAGTGTTTGTGGAGCTCGGACCTCCGACCCTTACCCACACCGAGAGAAGAAAATTTATAGTTCATTAGATAGCCCACTAGGATTTTCAAGTAATGCGCAGTGAAAATAGAAGCGCTTTCATTACAACGACGAATTACGAATGCATTTTTTCAGTGTTATTACTGTCAACTGTCAACAGTACTCGTATTGCTCAAGTTATTAATCTACTTAAATAAAAACACATATGTGTTCTTAGTCCAATCATCTTTGTAGGTATTATATCTACGACATTTGTACAAAAGATACTCCTCTAAGTACACTAAAGACCTCAATGATCTACATTCTACAACTTCAATATCGAAATACTTTAATTAAAACACTTTTTAATAAAACAGTCACAATCCTGCCCAGAAATAACAAAATAAAGCACCCCAATATGTTTTACGGTACGCCGCCATTTTAATTCAAACGCGTCAGTAAGATGGCGCATTTTATTGGAAAACATCGGCTCTTTGTTTGTTTGCGGCGCGTGGATGTTGGCACGCGATCACACGGTCAACCCAGATTACTTTAGCAGTGGTTTTTTCGACAAACACGCCATTTTAGCGCCCACACCAAAGCTTGCGTCTAATATTTTGTATGATAGTTCTAGGGGCTTCATCTGAGATACGAAGACATAGTTATGACTTGTCTTTGTTGTATTAACACGGTAATTTGACTGATTTATACGTTAAGTAATACGTATAAATCAGTTTATTTACGGCATAAGAACTTGTTTACGTAAGACAAAATATTTATGTAATTAATCGGGTTGTAGTTTAGACGCTTTAATAAATTAGTAGTGACTAAACCAAACCAAAGTTTGAGGTTTAACACCACCTATCTTTACCTTATTCGTTTTAAAAGCAAACTTCCTTCTTTAGGTAACACAGTAGTTACAATACATAAACATCCAAACGTTATAACCACTTAAACAAAACGCATCACAACTGTGTCATTCATAACACATTCAACTTCTAACTTCACCGATTATTTATTACTTAACCAAAATATAAATAAAACTGAAACAATAAACTGTTATGAAAGACTGTGCTTAAATATGTCGCTCACGTGATCTGTACAAGGAATCCGATGTAATGCCCCGTAAGTCAGCCGGCTACACCCTGCTACCACCTTGAATATTTCTGTACTATGTGAACGTTACGTGTTTCTCTATCGCCTCGCAACATGCGATACTTCAACTGGATAAAATAATATTGGAATAATAATGAAAGTGAATTTGAACGTACTAAATAGGTGAAGGTGGAATGTGCTTTTCAGTTTATAACTTCATTTGAACTTTCATTACAGCATTACCTGATGAATACATAACTTCCAGTGTTTGTTAACAGTAGTACTTAGTATTTAGAAATCTCGTGAAAATTCTTATATTCTTACATACCAAATGCACAGTAGGTTAAAGCTCGGTACAGTCATGTACGGTGATGTAAAGGATCTTAACACAAATAAACATAAATCATAAGCACATTGAAAGGTAGTTTTTATAAATTGATTTCCTAACTGTACTGATAATTTCGTAACCATTGTGCTCTAATTAAACACAAGACACAAAGGCCCTTATTAAAAACGCGGTGTAACTAAAACACTGTTACACTGTGTTGTGTCTCTTTTACTCTTCGGAAAATTGCGTATGTCAGAAAGTGACAAACCATTTGACAGCTAAAATGTTCTTAATACGCGTTTTATTAATAAGGCCAGAATAGTGCGGGCCTGCAACGGGCCATTGTGACACCTTTTATACAAGGAATACAACGTCACACAACTCGCACTCGGCCCGCACCCGCACTCTATATGTCTCGCACTTTATTTCATAACCCACATTTTTCCTTTCCATAAACCGTTTCACTACTTTCAGATCTAATTCTACGAACTTTACACATTCCACTAAAATACTTTGAAACCTCGTTTTCACCAGGGAACTATAAATAAAACAGATTATTTTCACCGTTCCGTAGTGCCGTAGTACCGTGGTATATTTTAACGATAAAAGGTGAGACAAAGACAAACAGAGTCAGCAAATGTTTGGCCGACGCACCCAGCGGTGAAGACTCGTCTCCAGCAAACAAGGGCGTCGCTAGATATTAGGAAAGTGTGATCAACATGAACTAGGGCTCTGTAGGGAATCGATCATACAGTATTATAACTATGCCAAGTTTGTGTATGTTTAGATAGAGTATACTATAACTATGGCAAGATTATCTATACCAAGACAATGCATCTATACTAAAATAATAAAGGTTGTTTTTTTGTTAGTTTGAACTTGTTTAAACTCTTTGCGCTAGACTGTACTACTCGTACCAATAAGCTACCAAACCGATTCAATACCGGACGGATTTAGATGAAACTTTACAGTAATATAGGTTTTACATCAGAATAACACATGGGATACTTTTTATCCCGAAATTGCCGCGGGAACGGGTACAACGCGGGTAACACCGCGGGGTACGGCTAGTTACATTTATATTTGTGTAAGCTTGGAAAGTATCAAAACGGTTGACTCCCCATAATCTCTCTTTATGCTAAAATCTTGTTTCAAATATTATTCCAAATAATTTAAACTAAAACGTACAGATTTAATACAAGGAGATATCTCTAGAACGGAAATTGCCGATATCGTTTTTAATCTTCTAACGTTGGATTGCAGATTGAATTTTGAAATTCAATTACAGTTTATATCTATATCTAAAAAGTACTTGTATATTAGATATATGCTTACGCAGTTAGTACTTCGCTCTTCCGTGGATATATGTGTTAAAAACATAGGTTTAAATGATATCACGTGTTCTATCTTAGTTCTGCTGAACACATTAAAATCATTTTATGTTACAAACATCTGTAGCACTCATTACGTAGTTTGACTGAGCGATGTTAGCTTATTGTGATCAGCTCGGCCCCTCCTGTTCTGAAAGATCATATTACTTGCCTATAGTGTATGCGCCATCATAGGTGTACGTAGACTTGACGACAATCTAAAGAGTGTCTGGACTAAAATCTGTGCGGACTCTAGTGCATATTATCTGATGTTAGACAACCGCATCCGTTCCGTTTTCTGATATTCGTTAGAGATATGCTTTATAGCTTCGAGCGAAGATACAAGAAGGTCCAATAAATAAAAATAAATCGTTTCTCCGTCAAGACAGAGTAAAACAATTACAGAGCAATAATCATACGTCTTTACAAATAGACTGCAGGGTCGGTATTATTGAATCGTCTGGGGGTGGGCGCATCGCAATCAAATAGCTAATGTAGGGGATGAGCTGCAGCGGGGACTGCGGTGCCACTGGGGGAGGATTTCACATTTTTAAAAAGATAATTCATTTTTGAAATAAAAAAGTTGCTTCCCGCAGTTTCACCGAAACACTAAATACTCGTATTTTTGTGTTATATTAATGTATAAGCTGCGCCCGGGTATTACCGGCGTTATGCCCGTTCCCATAGGAATTTCGGGATGTAAAATTGCCTATAAATGTTCCGTTGAATATGGCTATCCATTAAAGAAAGAATTACTCAAATCGGATTATCAGTTTCTGAGATAAGCGCATTCAAACAAACAAAATAATCTTTTCGGGCCGCTGCTAGTAGTTATACGAATAGTCTATAAGTAAGAAAAGACTCGCCAACAGTATGACTGCACCTCACCGCTACTGTGGTCCGCTAGGGGCGCAGTAATGCACTGAAATCGATTAATTATCCCTCTATTATTATTTTATGGGCTAAACTGACATCTTTTCTTTGTGTTCTTTTAATGGTATTTTAGTTACATGTTTAATGTGTTTCAAACTTTTATTCTACTTGTGAAATTAAAGAATAATATCCAAGGATCGATTAAGGACGTTGTTAGTAAGTTTTTTTTGCTTTTACATTATGGCTTTTTACCAGCATTATGGAAATAAAAAGTATGATGTTTTAGAGTTATTCTGACAAAAACGTACACTACCCATCAATTGCCTTATAATTAGATGGAAACATGCTTGAATAAACGTAGAAAGGTAGAAGAGTCAGGTTTCTTCTCTTTTAAAATCAAAGTAGTGAGTGCAGTGACCTAAACAAGGTTTAACTCTGAAGTTACTTAAATTATTTTTAGTTAGCCTTAGTACATGTAGTGGCTACCTGAACTAGCAACTACCACACTCAAGATAGCAACGTTATTCCATCTATACAAACCAACATAACTCAATTCAAATCAACTAAAAGATTCAACTAAAAATAGTCACAAACCCCGCGGGTGGTAAAAATAAAATACTTCATCAAAAAAATAAAACTAACGCCTTGATCGATCGGCGGGAGTCTACGGTCGCAGCGTCATAATTGGAATACAAATTCGCTCTTTGACGCGTCGGTCGCACGTAGGGCAGTGATTTGGTCCTTTGTGAACCTCACGCATTAACTCGCTCAAGCCTCCAGCACTACCCCATAACACCAAAAGCACAAACCAAACTAAACCTTAACACCACCTATCAAAGACTAATATCGACCACAAACTACTCCTACAACCAATTCTCAAGCCTGGTACAAGCGTTGTAAGATTCATTTTTGTGTCGATTCTACTACGACTTTCGTGGCAATTTTATCGTAGTGCAAAGAGAAATCAACTTTAGGGTTAGGCAATAGGGTTTGATGTCGAGTTGCTTGTGTTGTAGGTGGTATCGAGTAAAGATTAGTGCGAGTAATGGCACGTAATTACAGTAGAAAAGGCCTACATGTTGAGGTTCATTTGGCGGCGGCAATCAGTCGTAATGTCGAAGGGGTTTGCCTGAGAGTCGCTCCGGGCATTCCCTGATTCACTTACAAACTACTCGAGAGCCCTTACCTTTCAGATTATTGACACCCTGTACGAGTGGAAACTACTGCTAATTATATCGTCTTGGGTAATGATACGTCTAATGATAGTCATTTTGGTAATTGTTGGTAAAATATTCACTGCGTAATAAAAGTTATACTAAAACAAGTTAGCCTGTAATGTCCCGCTGCTGGGAAATACAGTGAGAAGGATTAGGCGAAATCACCACGCTTGCGTAATACGGGTTAGTGATATATACCATCCAATATAAAAAATCAAATCCAACAAGAAGTACAAAGATAGTGCCTTCAAACAAAAAACCGAACTCTTCGGCTTTATTTTTGTATAGATTCCCTAGCTCCTTTTCTCAAGTCGGTGTAACCATGAGTTATGAAACTGGACACCACGGTTGGTCCCCCGCTATTTGCTTGACACGCCGGTATCCGTCAACATCAACAGAATGTGCAAACATGACGTCTTTGCCATATGAAACTGTCTTAGTAACCGTGGGGATGTGATGTATACGATTTAGGGGATATCTTCATATTTTGTTATAGTTTCTGAGATTTATAGCATTTGAAGCATTTATTTCCACGTAAAAAATATTCAATTTACAAAATAAACGAAAGAACAAAACAATTTATGATGCAAAGGAACATAGTGTTAATAAATTAATGTAGATGCAGTTAATGTTAATTTTGATAAGGGTGCTTAGGATACAGAGTGCAAACCACTTGATTATTTTTAAACTGTACAAAATATAGAAACTGATTACGAATAATCTATCAAATGATATCAATAACAGCTTATAAAATAATAGGGATCTATCCGAATGATTGATATTTCCACCTTTCATTAATTTAGTATAATCAACTTTAACTACATGGTAATCTTTACGCCGCATGAAAGTATTAAATTGTGAAATACTAAATTATTTCTGTATTTTTACAAAAAAAAGTGAAATGCTCTCTTTTCGGAATATCACAATATCCTGTCCGATTAAGAAAAATTTAAACTTTGTTCCCAAAAAAGACATTGACACGATCAAACGCATTTATATGAGACTAGCAACGCCCCGCGGTTTTACCCGCGTTGTGCCCGTTCCCGTGGGAATTTCGGGAATATTTTTACATAAAAACCTTCCACTTGAATCACTCTACCTATTACAAAAAACCGCATCAAAATCCGTTGCGTAATTTTAAAGATTTAAGCATACAGACAAACAGACAAACAGACACGAAACAGAGACGACTTTATTTTATACCATGTAGTGAAGTATGACGTACAAAAAATCCCCTGTATTTGATTAGGGCCCCATTCAAAAACACGAGTCATACGATTCGAATCAAATCAACCGACGGCAGTCATAGCGCAGAAACATATACAATTCTTAACCAACACCAGGGATGCATTCAGTTAACACGGTCGACGGGCTAGATTATTTTTAAATTGTAATAAATATTTTTATCAAGAAATAGATTTGTTCCTGCTTAACGTAATATATGACCGCGACCCCAAAAATTCAGGGAAAAAACCTACAAAATGATCTACAAAATTTTCACACTAGTGCACATCTATTCATCGCGTGGAACCACCGCGCGGTACAGTTAGTAATTAAATTAGGTTATAATTCGTCATCAGCAGTAAATACTGAAAATGAAAAATATTGACAAAAAGCTTAATCTTAATAAAATACTGGTACTACCGGTAAATACTCGTACTACTAAAATGTAATCTGAACAAAAAATATGGTATTAAATAGGATTTGTAGCTTTGCCAATATGTAGTGGATTTTAGATTATATTTTTATCACTTATATAACAGGTGTTAGTCTAACTCAAATCTAAAAGCTATAATACTGAGTAAACGCCTTCGTTGCCTATTGCAAAAGCTTGTCTTTCAAGCGTGTTGTCCGATGATGCCACATCCAAGTAACACTCTAATCTATTCGCGCTCCTATTCTTCCGGCGCGCTATCCTAAGTCCGTCCCAAAAATCCACCATCGACACAAAACCAAGCTCGGTACATCCTACCAATTTATCTCCAAATCGAAATCGTAATCACGTTTGACATTCTATTTTAGCCGCTGAATGTTCATAACTGAATTTGCAAATACAGGTGACAGAAGTAGATAAACAGATTAATCGGTTTTAGTAACACGCTTTTGAGAAAACATTTATCGGTTCAGTAATATGTTGGACATCTTTTAGTTCATCTTTTATGTACGGTAATCTTAGAAACGGATTTACCGATTTTAAGAATCAAATACCTGTTATCATCTTATCAAACTATCTTTATTTACTTTTATCTCACAAATGTTGCGGGACGCGAGATTTCGGCAAAACTGTCTTCCCCTTGTACTAACTACTTAATCTGTGTCTTGATCTTTAAATGACTCATCAAGTGAGCCCTTTAGCTAATTTACGCTCCACCAGTCCATAAACCATGAGATCATCTCGATAGCATCACTCCCCCGAAGTGGCCGTTTAACCACCCTCGATTTAACACCCAAGTTAGAGTTGAGTCTTTGAGTCGCTGAGTCACCGCCATGAGTCGATGAGTCTTCATCTATCATTTGTGACTCAACAAAGTGTTCTAATATCAAAATGTTTGATGTTTCATGACAGAATGATGGGTAATTATTTGACAAATGGTTCAATGATTTTTTGGGTAGTTAATGTTAAAAGGTTTGACTTCGATCGCTTGAGTGGAATTAAATGGTGTAGTTGGTTGGTTGATAGTGGTTGAAAAAAATAATTTTCTAACACAATTAACACAGATGTCATAGATACAGACAATTAAGTACTTAGTACTTATTATTTGTTTAACTTAAAGACAGCAACTTTTGGACCAAGGAAGGCTAGATGTTGGCCACTGAAAAACATGTCACATATATCGCAGAATAGTCTTTTCATTCATAGAAATAATGTTACGGCGTGATATATAAGATTGCCGGTAGAGGTCAACTAATTTAACTGGACATCAGGGAAACCAAACTTACCTACGTCAATAAAAAATAAGTTTACACAAAGAAAACAAAAGACATTAATATTTAAATTCAAATCCATTACTCAACCTCACCCGCCAAGAACTAAGTAAATCGTTCAACATTACAAAGTGGGAGCAGTAAATAATCGTAACACGTTCAAATCATATCCAGACACGAAAACCTTCACTTTACCACGAAGATAAGTACAAAATGTCGGTGGAACGATGAAAAAGTCGAAAACTCAATTTAGATACGATTTTCCCGTCAGCCTTTGGAGCCATTATCGAATAAGTACATAATGTAATTTTGTGATATACATATTACGGCAATGAATACACATTGCTGCTATTTTGTATTCGAGACGGTGGATGGTGTGAGGTGTGCGGTTCGAGTCTGGTTTTTATACGTTTGTTAAAGAAGTTTAAATTAATTTGAGTTCTTTGTGCTATGTTTTTAACTGTAAAAAGTAAATTAACAATAGCCTTTATTTGACCAAGCTAAGTTACATCGAAGTTACTATTTACTTATTTTTTCTTTTTATAACGGATTTTAGTGAACACGTATGATGAATTTTAGTTTAGTGAACACGTATGAACACGTATCTATACTAATATAATATTATAAAGCTGAAGAGTTTGTTTTGTTTGTTTGTTTGTTTAAACGCGCTAATCTCAGAAACTACTGAACCGATTTGAATAATTCTTTCACTGTTAGATAGTCTATTTATCGAGGAAGGCTATAGGCTACATTTTATCCCGGATTTCCTACGGGAACGGGCACAACGCGGGTAAAACCGCGGGGCGCTGCTAGTACACAATAAAAAGATGACTTAATATAAAGAATAAACAAACACTGTCAAATACCCTATTGGATCATTTTGTTGTGTAACCTACATTTAACATCAACTACAACACCTTTATTAATAATAATTAATGCTATACCTTTATTAAAACTTATTATTAATGTTCTTCTTCTTCATCGAGTAGATGGTCAACCTGACCATTAATATTTATACTATAAGAGGTGCCCACGACCGCGTCGGCGGCCAGATTTTTGTTTTTAAAACAGAAATCAAAATCAAAAGCTTATATTTCGTGTTCTTATGTCCGGTAAAATCTGCACACGTCCTTAGTTTTACTGTGAAAGGTGCTATCTGTTCTAAGACATTAGTTTGTAGTCTTGTAGTAACTTTATACAAGCAATAGTTATTTAACCGCTCCAGCTAAATAATAATTGAAAAATACCGATAACTTTAAAGTGGCTAGCAAAGATACATTCTGAGCTTTTCTGCAAAACTCTGTTTAATACTTCGTTTGGTTTCTTTACTCTCATTCTCCAAAAACCAAAGAGAATTCTTTACAATAAAATCCCCGAATTACGTCACACTTAATGACATCACTAACTATTATTAATTACGTAGGGTCGGGAATTAGTCACAATCACCCTATTTTATAGTCGGGAGTTGAAGTGTCGTTACCTATTAGAATTTTATTATATTATTAACAAAAGGCGTCGGGGTCTCTTTGTTTCAATTTCAATGTACCACTGGAATTATTACTGTTATTTGCATAGCCCTTGGGTAAAAATGCCCTTTTAATTGTGGGGAAAGTCGATGGACATTTGTATTTACTAAGGAAAGAGCATTGCAGTATTTTAAGAAATTACACTTCGGGCTAAATACAGGCTTTTTAAAGATGTTTTAAGTTAAGCCGTCGGTCCCGGTTACTTTCTACGGATAGTAGTCGTTGCATGAGCCATGTCAGAGGCCTTTGGCGGCTCAATAACTCTGACACCAGGATTGGTCAAGTTGACCGTCCTCTCGATGAAGAAGAAGAAGAAGAGAAGAAAGATTTTTTTTAATTTAAATCTGCTTGCCAGAAATATATAATTATTAATGTAATCTAACATTAAAGAGACCATCAACCATCCATTCGCTTAGAATTAATCTAGATACCAATGTAAAAAGTGGTAGAGTTAGCACTAAAACTCGCTATAGAACCTTTGAAACTACGAGTATTTGAAATATTATTTTTTATTCGATAACCTCATTCTAGGACATGGCTATAAGCCACTTTCGTCCCGGAATTCCCGCGGAAATAGGAATAACGTAGGTGAAACCGCAGAACGCAGTCTTTGACTTCCTCTAGTATTGAAATTCGCTGGGTGATGTTAACCTTAAAATAAAATAGCTTAGAGAAATATGAATCTAATGTCAGAGTTGTTACGTTCAATATGAACCTAAGCCGTTGGTTAGAATATTAAATGTATAGTAGATGCTCTATTCCGGCTACAGACAGGTATTGACACCTGTATCGTTCTAAATGTTCACATATTTGCATCTATATATTAGCGCTTGTGGCATAATTTGATTAAGCGATGTTAGGCTATTGCAATTGTTAGGCAACGTACAACTCGGCTCCTACTTGGATGGGTTGGCGATAGTGATATTTCTATGTGACCGCTACCGTACTTCGGAGGGCTCGTAAAATTTTCGGTCTTAGTTATTTCAATCGTCTGTACATGTCGGCGGTCTTTAGGCAGCCTGAGAACTCCGTCATCAGGGTTGGCCACTAACCTCAATTTTCCTTCATTTTAGTGAACTGTAAGAACAACAGTGTTGATATATTTGTATGTGTTTAGGAAGTTAATAAATAGTCACGATTGTATAGTAAGTTTATAATCTTTAATTATTATGAAATCTGAATAACATAGGCTTATATAATAGGAGAAATTATAGGATTACAGCAAAAAAAATGTCGGAACTATACTAATATAATTAAACTGCTAATCTAGGAACTACCAGTCGGGTTCGAATAATTATTTTTGTATTGGGTAACTACATTCAACGAGAGGGTTATAAGTTAATATTTATCCCAAAATTACCACGGAAAACCAATATAATTATTCAGTCTCGCCGTTTTTATTAGCATTCCTTGTAGAAGTAAGTGCAGGACAGTCGGTGACTATATCTATGTAAATCGGTGCAAGTCCCCCACAGTTTCATTACCACTGCTTACGATGCAATCTATGCTTGGGATCTGGGTTTTTTCACCTCACTATTGTTGTACGGTTTGTTGTTATGGCAACCATTATCTTTGTGTCTCGAAGTCTTGAGTGATCAAGTGGTTTATGCGGGGAAAGTTGGAATACTGCGTGGAATGTCCTAGGTCGTAGTGCTTCTATTTATGAACTTAATCTATAGACAAATGGCAATCGCTTCGCATTCTCTTCGCTTTGTGACACCATTTGTTCTTTTATGTACATTTGATTCATATACTTGTTAGAATAGTGAGTTAAAGAAAGTTTGAGCATGGTGTCGGAGTTTTAAGACCGCGTAAGCCTCTATAAGCGACCCTGTTCTCGTGTATTACAGATACTAAAGGTATTTTTGTTTCAGATCCATATCAAATGTTTGGACCGACCAGCAGTCGGCTCGCGAATTCAGGTAAACCTACCTACACACTCGCCTATGAAGGGTTCCGTAGCAGCAAGTGACATAATATAAAAGTTCTTGTAGTTCGTTGTTTTTTTTTTATATTTGAGTTGATGGAATGAAAGGTAAATTGCGGTTTACGATTTATGACGTATTAAATAATTATTTACTAGATCTCGTTCAAACCAATCTTCGGTGGAAGTTTGCATGGTAATGTTATTTACATTTACATACATTATATATGTTTTAGTTTTATTATTCTCTTATTTTAGAAGTTACAGGGGGACACACATTTTACCACTTTGAAAGTGCCTCTCGCGCAAACAATTAGTTTTAAAAAAATATTGGAAACTTCCATATCATTTTGCAGACCTATCCATAGACCGTATGGGTTTGATAAAAAATATATTTGACTTTCAGTTCTAATTATGGAGAACCCTCAAAATTTGTGTGAAAGTCCCACTGCAAAAAGATATTTCGCTGAAAATAGGAGTACACTGAGGAGGAAAAAGCGTTATTACTAATTAAAACTTCGCTATCCATCACCTACTTAATTAGTATCCGAGATGAACTTTACCTCCCATTCATAACATTGTTTGCAATTTGCAATCTATACTAATATTATAAAGCTGAAGAGTTTGTTTTGTTTGTTTGTTTGTTTAAACGCGCTAATCTCAGAAACTACTGAACCGATTTGAATAATTCTTTCACTGTTAGATAGTCTATTTATCGAGGAAGGCTATAGGCTATATTTTATCCCGAAATTCCCACGGGAACGGGCACAACGCGGGTAAAACCGCGGGGCGCTGCTAGTACAATAATATTACATTGTCTTCAAATTCAAACTTGATTCTAAAGTAACAATAGTTATCATTTTATTAACTAAACATATTGATAGTATCAGAGGGGGTTGAAATCAACCCACTGCGCTGTGATTCAGATTGGGTACATTTTGGGCTACTGCCTGTCTATTCAAGTATGATTCGACCCTTATCTACTTTGATATAACCTCTCGACTAACTCCACATGTATGGAGTGTAGAGAAATGTGATAGATATTTGCGGGATCGTATTTTGTAATGTGGACACAAAAAGGGGCTTTTATATGAGACGAGGTACATTTTAAGATTTTAAGTGTTTGTCACTACTACGTCACTACTCGGAAACGGATGAACTAATTTTGATAATTTCTATAAATTGGCATTACGTACTGGCAAATTCTTCAATTTATTTATTTATTTAAGGACAACCAGTGTAAGATACATCAAACTTACAAATAAAACTTACGACTAAATTAATGAATTAGATGCACTTACTATTGGTGCATATCTTATAAAAAATATTAAAACTTTAAACAAAAATATAGTATATATAAATTATTATAGTATATATAAATTAAAATAAAACGTTAGTCTCACTCTAACCGGCTAATGTAAGCGAGTCATAAGCTACGAAAAGGGAATTTCAGTAAAGCCGCTAGGAATTCAAAAGCACAAACTCAACGTTGTAAAATGGGGATTGCGCGATCAAGTTGTAGGTAAAACTAAAAGCCGACTGTATAACGTGACGTGACACACGTCAAAAACCGTGAGAACAACCCTGTCACGTTATCTATCAACCCTCAAAAGTGAAGTTAATAGGGTAAACAATACGAAATGGCCCGTTGATCGCGTTTTAATAAGGGGAGTATTGAATATTTTACTTGGTTATTAGGTGTACAGTATGGAGGTAAACTGTTTTCACTGTGTGAGGTAAAGTTATGGCTTGTATGATTCCGCTGAAGGATAAGGCGCTTATTGATTGATATAGATTTTAGTGCAGACAGTGGAGCAACATAGACAGGATAATGTGTACAGATTACTTGAGTCTCTTGCGTGTCTTCGGTATTGAGGAGTAGACATGTTTTTTGACATTTCTTACACTCGTGCTATCCCAAATTTACCGGCTCGCATCTTGTACACGCGCTCAGTGCGCTTAGTTGCAGACACATATGACCCGCAACAAGACAGGGTGATACCGTTCATACTAATACACATAATATGTACAACGACACGCAACCGGCGGGCACCCACACTATGTGTATCTTGCGTTTTTGTATGAAAACGAATTGAGTTACAATAGTGTAGGTATATAATAAAAAGAGATAGATTAGCTATTAACATAAAAAAAACAGAAAACATTAAATGAAATAAAAAACATTTTAAACCTTTTTTTATTTTTTTCGCTAATTTGATGTAAATAAAGTAACACTACACTGCACCCACGCATATAATTTGATAATTATCTGCCATTAAAATCGGTTACAAATGTCTATAATTCTGACCCCATACTTTAGCGTAATTTAAAAGTCGAAACAATTACAAGCACGTGGCAGCCCTACGCATAAAGGCGCATTCACACGCCGCTCCCGTGTTTACCTGTCTTTTCACAAGGTTAATAAATCGGGAAGTTGACGTATCGTTAACCTTTGTGTACTCTGTGGTTTGACAGCGAACCTAATACTGTGTGTTTTGGGGTTTGATTTGTCTTCATTTTGTTTTATATACTACGGTAGATATAGAAGAAGGAATACACAGTCCACAACGTATAGAAAAGTCTAACTATTGAGATCCTTTAAGCCACTTTTTTTAACCTTGATTGATGAGTATAACTTAGTTTAAAACCCTCTTAAAAACAAGAAAAATGACGATCATCGAAATCATTAAACGTGTTGTCCAAACAAACAACAAACCTGTGCAACAAACGGTTCTTAAAAATGTATCAACTAAATAATTATTTGTACTGTGCAATCCACCCCAAAAGCATCATCTATCGATATAAAAACTAATAATATATAATTCCTAATACATCATTTAAATCGATTACAAATCACAGACAACAATCAATCAAGTTCCCTAATCGAAAGCAAAAGTAACATTTTTCCCACTCGGGCGCGGCGCGGAGCTCAATATTTTGGCGTGCGACGCATTAATTGTGAATCATAAAACCGATGAGCCGTAAGCTCAACAATAGCTCAAGTGAGCTGAAATGCAACGACTACTGTTACACAACATACGGTTATAAATCAAGCGACGTTCCGCTCGTGTGGACACGACGCTATCTGCACAAAGATAGCTTTTATGCCAATGTCAGAGTGGAAGAAAATTTGTAAAAGATTTTTGAGAAGTATTGTTTTCAATTATTTTTTGTCAAAAAATAACTTTTTTGATATGAGTTTTAATATAAACTTTGGTTAATGCATAGCATACTTTAAAAAACTGAAATCTTAACCAGGAAAACTAGCCAAGTATGAAAATTCTTCCAAAAATGAGCTCAACAGTACTTCAAAACAGTCTAAATAATGTCTGGCCTACGGTCTGCATTCTAACACTCATAAAAACAGCACTCCGACTTTATCCTACCCACCAAAACATTGTGAGAAATACAGAAAAGAAACTACAACATTTATTCTGTCGGGTGTATAAGGGCCGTTCCACACGGATGCGTGGCCAGAGTCATTCGTGCGAAAGACAACATAGCCGCTCAATATCACTATACAGTGGGGTCCAACCCTAACCATTAACTTATGTCGAACCTACAGTTCCGTTCTACCATGTAAGAATACGATTTTTATGAGACGTTTTATGTATGGGGGAGTATTTTGGATACGTTTAATTGAAGGTTTATTTTACTGGAAACAGAGAAAAATATTGGTGAAAAAAATAATTGCCAGCATGGCTCTATACGCTCTTGTCTAGATCTCTACGCAAACAGTCTCTTAGGAAGATTTGCAGTAATCACCTTCCTCTGTTTTCTTAAATTCTGATTTGTTAACCGACTTCTACAATACTCAAGACAGTACAATAAAATTGAAGGTACACAGACTTTAAAACGATTCTGCCAGCACCCAAATACGAACTCCATCGTTTCTATTGGTTCTTTGCCATTACTCCTTGACTTGCCTTGGACGTTGGTGGCACACTGGTTACAGTTGAAACATTTTTTTTCAATAAGATTTCATAACATCTGATCAACAGGTTCAGGTCAGATCCAACTCTGGCAATTCCTGCTGGAACTTCTAAGTGACTCGAGTAACGCTGGCTGCATCACCTGGGAAGGGACCAACGGGGAGTTCAAGTTGACAGACCCTGACGAGGTCGCGCGCCGGTGGGGCGAGCGCAAGTCCAAGCCCAACATGAACTATGACAAGCTCAGCCGAGCATTGAGGTAACATACAGACAGACAAGCGAGCCATGCGAATGCACGGGTACCCGATAACGCCTCGCGACTGCTGACAATGCCGAGCAATTTTTATTTTCATCACACTGATTTTTTGAGGCGTACCGTGTAAGCTTCTGGTGTAAATATTAAAATTTTAGTTTATTTAGTAGTCTGTCTCCTAGTTGCTTATACTTACGCCTCAATAAGTGATCAGTCAATGTGTATTTTACTTGTGTTGTCTAGATTGTTGACTAATTTTTGACTTTTGCGCAGATACTACTACGACAAAAATATAATGACGAAAGTTCACGGCAAGAGGTATGCCTACAAATTCGATTTTCAAGGATTAGCTGCGGCCACGCAGCCGGCGGCCAGCGACCCCGCCTACAAGTACCAAAGTGATTTGTTTATGAGCTCTTACCATCACTCAGCAAAGCTCTCCTCTTTCATGGCCCCACACGCAGCCATGCCGACTTCCACAGGTAATTGTTACTACAGTAATAGTGCGAATATTGCAACAGCGAATTACAAAACGGCTTCATTTTACTCCCAAAAAAATTATTCAAATATTTTATATCAACTTGCTTAAACATTTTAAAATTTAATTAACATCGTATTAAATCTATAAAAACATGTTACCTTAATCTGAAGTGATCTGGTATTTAATACATTCACCCTTCACGAACAGCCTGCGCACAGTCACAGTTAAGCTGCATCTCTGTCGGTAATGCGTCGGTACACTCGCGAACACAAATATTTGCTCGATACTCGAGTTTGGATGTCGCTGCCATTTCGCCACTTGACGTAATGGAACACTATTTAAATTGTGTTACGTCAAATCTGACAGAAAAATAACGGGTTTGATACTTTGTGCCGTTTGAAATGTAAATAGTAGTATATTCCGCATCTTTTTATTAAATCAAATAAGCTGACGGCAAGGGGAGAAAGCTAGTTAAATTGATACGTTCAGGCGGACACTTATTTGTACATTTTTCTGATAGCGTAAAATGAAGCCATTTTAATTTAACGAAGCGAATTGTATATGCTTTTAACTAATTTTATGGAATCGTCGTATAATTTGTAATAACTCTTCTATCATGTGTGAGATTTTTGTACCAGAAAATTATCTGCAAAACTGTAAATCAATTTTCAAAAAAGTTACTTCCTTACATATCAGTTGACAAACATTTATTATGTTCATATGCTTACACCGGTTCAAAGCTTATGAATATAATTAACTACGTTCAATCTTTAATTAAATTTGAACACACAAGTTCATTTTCACGCTATTCTAGTTTAATTAAAGTTTTGCAGACAATTGTACTATTACGCCGAGTGTCGGGTTAACTGAGGCAAGCAAATCGTTGTTCCAGCTTCCATATTCCCGTCTGCATCGTGGGGCAACTGGGGGGGAGGGGGGAGTAACCTCTACTCCCCCCACTCGATGGCCCCTCCCCATGTGACGTCACATCTTGGATCTTACCCGCATTACGCATGACCTGGCTAATCTCATCAGAGATTAAGTGCCGCTCTTATCTGTTCAGAAGCCATCGATCCGTTGGGGTTTTTGGTACCAGTTCCGTGCGTAGTATATATGTAGGTACTACTGATAGTACTTACTTATATACTACGCTATGCATATAGCTAGTGTATTATGTTTTACGTACTTATTACGTTTCGTTCTATATGTCACGCTTATGTTCCAACAATATGGATATGTGGGAGTATCTCCCTATGTATAACTAGTATATTATGTTTTACATACTACTCGAAAGTATGACATGTACTTGTATATCGTACAGACTAGTATAACACGGGCTAATAAGTATGGTACTTCTTCTATGTTCGGCTGGTAAAGGTACCTTGTGTGCCAACTAATCATATTTTGGTGCTTTTTCGTTTGAATTGAACAAGTTTGCAGTAACGTTTTCAGATCATAAGGATATCTCTTCTATCAGAAAGGAGAAAGGTTACTCATGAATGTGTTTAAATATAAACAATGAAGTACATAGAATGGATATATTGCATATTTTTATAAGATTATGTTTATCTATATTATGATTCATAAGATTATTTAACTACTCTTGATAAGATACACATATTTTGGGGATTAGAAATGTATGTACCATACATACATAAGTACCGACTTAACTACATTTCAAATACTTCAATTATATTTTTCCATATGTTTAGTTTCATGTACTAAGAATTTGTTTGGGAAAACATATTGAGAATCGATGGCTTTAAAACAGATAAGAAATGCACCAATAAAAATAATTTCATGTGTTTATTCATTAAAATTAAATCATAAAAGATGAAAATAAGAAAATGTTACAAAAAAATGGTGGAGATTTTAATTGTAAATTAACTTATTTTAATTCGTTTTAATTTATAATAATTTTGTGTATTTTTGAGTCGTGATGTCAACCAACGTCGCTAGTCTTTATTATATCAAAGAATGTTGTAAATAATAGATACTCATTAATAATAAGTAGAATATTTATAAATTATACATTAAAATTATTGGATTTGGTTGACTATTAATGGAAATTTTGTTTTTATTTGATCGGTGGTCTCTATAACATCTAATCTGGCGATTTTTATTTCGTAGTAATTCTTGTCTACGTTGGAGACCATTTCATGATCCTGGAGCCCCATTTCGTAACCAGATTTCGTAGCCGACTACGAAATAAGCTACGAAAAACATATTTCGTCACGTAGCTGGCTACGAAATCTTACTACGCAAGAGGTCCAAGTATTTAATTTACAATAATGTTGTATTGAGCAAACATTCCATTTTAAAACATATCTTTATTTAAAATTAAAAGATTTTGTACCTAAAAATAAATGTGAATATTTTACGTGAATAAAATATTTGCATAAAATAACATAAAATAAAAAAATAACATGAAATTGGGACTGCTTTATTACATTAAAAATGAATTCATTCATTTCAATTATTTGAACAATATTAAAGTTTTTTAAAGAATATACAGTAACTGTTACCAGTTCATGCATTAATTTTTCATTTAAATTTTAAAATGTTTAATTTTAATGAAACCGAACGTGTACATACTAATTAAAATTAGATTATTTTAAAGTGCAATCGTATTAGTATTATATAGATATAGAATAGCTTAGTAATAACCATTTATGTACGATTTTAACTATGTATAAATAATGGTGAACAATTTTATCTTCTAGGTGATAATATTCCATTGTTTATTTATTTGATGTTCTTTTATTTATTTTATAGATGTCTACATAGTCTAAGGGCGAAATACACATGCCTGTAGCTGGTATGCCAGCAGCTGTTTCGTTCGTACGTAATGGCAAGTGTATTATGTTTAGTTACATGTCAGTATCTGACAAATTGGCATTGTACGTTGACTGGCACCTAATTGGCATGATCAACTGCTCCGTTTTACAGGCACGTGTATTCCTGAGTTTACATAAAATTAATTTAATAAATTGATTTGTCTGTTTAATAATACTAAGTCCCGTTTGAAAACTTAAATAAAACTACCTACAAGACATCGTAATCTGTTTTCAACACAGATTATTATTTTCAAAACTTAACTAAACAGTAAAACATATGAATTGAATGTCGCAACGATTCTATATAATCAATTCTCAAAGTCAAAGTCAAAGTCAAATAGCTTTATTTAGTTTTGGCCCGAAAGAGGATCTTTTGAACGTACCCGTTCATTATATAATCAAACACTGAATGGTCCTATAGGAAATCAGAAAGGTACAAGTACTGTCATGGAAGTTAGCGGTAAACCAGTTTTAACCAAAATCTATTTACTTAATACGAGAAGAAAAACCATAATTTAAACACCTTATATGTGAAATTAAATAGTCATTGCTAATCCCTCAATATGGTCAACAGTCAACCCACAAAAATATTCTTGTGTACTTTGCTCTATACGAGTATATTAAAATGATATAATCTGTATTTTTTTTCTGATTTGTGGTTGGTTGATTGGAAAATAATATATCTGATTCTGACCAATAATGACCCAGGGATCATGTTTACACATAACACATTTTTATATAAACCCGTCAGTAACTTATTCCTCTTTACTAACTAATGTATCTATTTGTATAAGTTTCAAGTGAAAATTCAGTTACCTACACTTATTGTGATCATTTATTATAATTTAGTTAATATAAATTATAAGTTAACTTATTTTTAGTTATTATTATAAAATGCATGTGTCAATATAAAATACATAATAGAAGTAGATACCATTGTATAGATGTTATTGTATTTGAAGAATAAATAAAAATGAAATGTGGTTTCTTTTAATATTATTTTGAATAAATATTTTAGTGATTTAGTTCAGCAAGTCCTGTTTGTTTGCACCTAATTTATATGTAGATTCAAATATACATAAACTAGAGTGACTGATTTGCCAAACATAAACAATGACTTTTATGAAGTAAAATGTCAATGGATCACTATATATAAAACTAGCATCGCCCCGCGGTTTTACCCGCGTTGTGCCCGTTCCCATGGGAATTTCGGGATGAAAAATAGCCTAAACCTTCCCGTTGAATGTGGCTATCTATTACAAAAAGAATTATTCAAGTCGGACTAATAAATCCCGAGATTAGCTCGAACATACAAACAAACAAACAAAATAAAAAAATTTACCTCTTTATAATATTGGTATGGTATACACTAGTATAGATATATAAAATGTTCACTAATCCCATCCTTATGTTAACCCAATCAATACATAAATAAATTAAAAACCAGATTACTTCATCGAATCAACTTGAAATGTAAGTACACTAGCCGCACCCCGTGGTTTTATCTTTGTTTAACTTCGTTCCCGTGACAATTTCGGGATAAAACATAGCCTATAACATTCCTGTTGAACATAGCAACCCAATATACAAATAATTATTCGAATCGAACGGGTAATTCCCGGATTATCCCGAGCATACAAACGGAACTGCAAATATATCTTTATAATATTTTATAAATTAGTTTAGAATTATAGATAGAGTATAGATATAGATTTTATTAAGGTACAGTAGTCGTGACACAATTAGAGCATTTTCAGTCCACTCCCAATGAAAATATGGAATTAGGCTTCCCCCACTGAGAAGTAATGTCGAAATATTTTCAGCCGTCATGACTGTGATCACAGTATAAAACATTTTTACAATGGAAAGTAATAAGTCATAGTCTGGCATTTATAAACGCCTCGGGGTGGTCGAATGGTATGTGCACTCGCCTGCTAAGACTGAGGTCCCGGATTCAATTCCTGAGTCGAGCGAAAACATGTTTCCTACTTTTCAAATATGTTTTGAGATCACCAACCCGCATTTGGCCAGCATGGTGATTATGCCTAATCCTTCTCACTGTACTGATTATCTTCAATGAGATAAGAGGTCTTTGCCCAGCAGTGGGACATTACAGGCTAAATACTTTACTGACAATTATATAATCGGTGATAGGCATCTGATAGTCTGCAAATGGAAGAAATATCTAAAGCATTTGTATCTTCAATAATTGACGTAAGTTTGGGTAAGTTATTTATAAACATGATGGTATAGGGTCGAGTGCAAAACAATCTATTAATAGTCAAGGTTCAATCAACTAAAATCTAGAATCTGTGATCCAAATCTCTTTTTTATAGGTCGAGGTGCCATACATTAAAGACTGATGTACCTAAGGGCTCCCACACAAAACTGCGATGCGATGCGATGCGAATTCGCATCGCAGGAACTTGCGATGCGAATTTTTGCGATACGATTTAGTGCGGCAAACCGTTTGGTAGGGCGACCATGCCTTCAAGTGTAGTCAGCCGTACTGGACGTGTTTTTAGGAAGCGTAAGATGGATCGCGAAAGGATTATTGCACTGCTGTTATTGTTAAATAGATATAAAAGAAAAAGAAGATTCTGGGTTCATCCATTTATTACAATTATGAACTCTGATGGGAACTATTTTACTCAAAAGTACTATGCGTCGAGAACTGAAGAAGATAATTTTTTTGATTATTTTAGAATGAGCATATCTTCATTTGAAGAGCTTTTGAGTTTATTATCACCATGCCTTCTAAAACGATCGTACAAGGGAAGAATTCCTGTTATGCCTTTGGAAATGCTGGGACTGACTATCAGGTAAAATAAAACAAAATGTCTCAGAACGGACTAAAATGGTGTCACCAAGGATGACGTAATATGGCAGGAATGTGCGATGCGAAGCAGATCGGAAATTCTTACGATGCGTTCGTGCGAATTCGCAGATATTTGCGATGCGATGCGAATTCGCAGTTTTGTGTGGGAGCCCTTAACCCTGCTTTATTTCGTGGCAGCAAACAAAACGAAAGCTCAATACTACTAGAGCCATCTATGAATACTCCATGCAAATAAAAGCTTTCACATATTGCCGCTGTCGGTGTACAGCTTTATATTCAGACTACAGTAGTGCCATCTATACCATGGTTGTGAAAACTTGGTAAGTAATGCTTTGGGTTCTTATTTGTTATTGACTATATTCGCCATCTATTAGCAATTATTTTAACTTCAAATAAAGATATGTGGATATGACTATAAACTCACCGTTTCGCTCTACTAAAATTTGATTTTTAAACAGGACTTCTTTCAATTCGGCTGTATTTTTTGTTTGTACATTCACACATTATTCTCTGTTCACATAATTCTGTGTTTTTACTGCCATTTACTGTGCCGCGGAGGGCGCGTTAAATTATGACACCTGCACGGGTAGCATGACAAGTAGACATACAAATATGTCTACCATCTATGGCGCAAGTTTGACGTCATCGCGATTTTGTCTACAGTAGCTACCGCGACATAGATTTGTCTTGTCGCGTACGTCATTTGTATACAAATGTCTACGCCCTTGAGCATGACGACCATATTATGTCTACGTCAGAGACTAATTTGACTTTGACATTTCAAAGTATACAAATATGTAGGCTACCCTCCAAGGTGCATACAAAGCTTGTCTTCGACTCTTTTATTATATTTTAATATTTTTGTAACAAAAACGAAAACAAGAAACAATAACCACAGACAAAAACGCACTGAAATGAATGAATGGCGAATGAATGAAATAGTGTTGTGACGGTGTTGTGCTTCAAAAAATTTATCGGTAATCATGTGTGACCATGTTAAAAATATAATATATTTGTAAAGGGCAATATTTCTATGTCTTCCGTAGCGAAAGTTTTGTATACAGTAGAGATTTTCGCTTCCTGTCATTATGTGCTCGCAACCGCGCCATAACCCGTAGACAAGACAAAAGTTTTAACCCTATAGAGATATATGTCTACCAGTGTTCATGCTACCCGTGCAGGATTGACCGCTAACCTACTCTACTCGAAACTTATTTTTTTACTACGATTTGAAAGACTATTCCATAAGTCATTCTGGTGTCTTACCTGTATTACTGTAAGGTTTCATGCAAATCCGTGCAGTAGTTTTTGCGTAAAAGAGTAAGAAATAAACACACATCCTCACAAACTTTCACATTTATTTATATGGTGGCCTTCATGGTCCTGTTTAAACATTTTTTTAATAGTTCCTGTTGTAGTTCTTGGCATATCATAGTTTTCCAATTAGCATAGTAACGCATAGTACTAGCCAGTGTCGTATCCACCAATCTCATTCTCAAACGTAACAGAGTATATCTCACTTGTACTAAGTGTAGGGCCACATCTGCGGAACGTACGGCGCCGAACCTTCCGCTAAATACGCTCGTAGTGTATTTCAAGTTATCTATGACACATCAGTACGCGGCGTAATTTCGACTGATGTGTCATAGAGCGGAAGGTTCGGCGCCGTACGTTCCGCAGATGTGGCCCTACACTAACGGATATTTTCATTATCTATCGACGACTGAATTTACGCCACGTATACTGTGCGCAGACAGCATGCGCTGTAGTTTTTCAGGGTTCACATAAAGACGCCATAAATCTAGACTGTTTAAGACCTAGATTATTTTACGGTCTCGGGAATACTAAATAACAAAACATGTTTGAGGCTTTAAATACAGTTTTTTTAAGCTAAAACATAAAAAGGGAAAGGTGATGTTAAAAAGCTAATGGTACTAAAGTGCTTGTATTCTGAAACAAAGGATTGTTGCGCCTGTAAAGTCTTTGGGCGCTATACTAGTTGCATAGGACACAGTGTGTTTTAGCGTTCATTTATGGATTTGTATTGAATACTATTTTGTCACGCATAAACTTCAGGAGAATCAGGCGATATTGGGAGAAATAAGGTGAGTTGTGTTTGTTAAACCCCTTAGAATAACCTTCAGTTATGCTTTAAATAAAATGAGGACTGTGCATAATAATTTAAAGTCACTACATATTATAAAACAAAGTCCCCAGCCGCGTCTGTCTGTCTGTTCGAGATAATCTCAAATACTACTGCACGGATTTAAACGCTGTTTTTTTAAATAGATAGAGTGATTTAAGAGGAAGGTTTACATGCATAAAAAATCGCGTAATACCCACGGAAACGGCCACAACGCGGGTAAAACCGCGGGGCGCTGCTATGTCTGTATAAGGCTTACTTTAATTAGTTACAATAATCACCCCCTCCTATATAGCCCTCCGAAGCCCGGAATCATCGGCGATATTAGTGATTAGTATGACTCTTGATAAAGTGTTTTAACAAAGTGTTGCAGTTCAAAATTTTATGAAACCTTTAACTGCTTCCTGAATGGAAGTTCGGCCGCCATGACTCATTCTCGGTAATATTAGTACTTTCATATTATTTTGTACATACACAGAAGTACAATTCCTCCTGTTGGATATAATTACAAAACGGTTTGTTATATGTCAAATTACAAAAACTTTTCATCACAAGTGATCTTTCGTGAGAGTCTTATAATAATCGATGACTATTGCTGTAGGGCTGCGTAACTACAAAATCCCTGTCGTCTTCTTGGCAAACCTATGGACAATTTTCATGAATGTGGTCGTACCAAAATTTCAACAGTCCAATGGCGTTTCCGAGGCTTGATAACAAGACCCAGTGCTCACCAGCGACACAGGCGAAACTAAGGTAAGTAATTACGTTATTTGTTTTAAATACTTTATTTTAAAAGACGTTTTAAAAATACAAACAGATCATCCGAGACAGCGATGGAGCTAAACCTCGTTGTCTTTATTAGCAGTAGGAAACAAAGGCCAGAGAAACATAGTATTAATTAAATTATCGTATCCAAAGATAAGCTAAAAAGGTCTTCGACTTTAAGTTGAATATTCTGTAGCGTCTGTCTATCACTGCATTTTGGGTGAATCGTAATCAGTACCACCCAAATCCTATTCTAAATATTGATATTTCAAAATCCGCGCATTCATAACACAGCATTGAAATCGGTTCAGCCCTTTGTGAGCTATGGTACAGACAGACAAATGCCGACTTAAATTACAGTTAAACTTATAACACCCCTTTCTTGTGTCGGGTATTAAATAGTAATGTTTGAATTGTTGCACCACATTCAAAATAATTCTAAAGTTTACCAACTTAACAAGAAATAGCAATATTTAAATATACCTAATAACTGACATGCGCACTAGACCCCTAGGACACCTAACAAAGACTTCCTACAAACACTGTATTTCCGCCTGCGCGAAATAATGCACCGTAGCTCATCTAGAACCATCTACAGTTAATCTGGGCTTGTCGATATCTAGATTCTGATCTCGTGTAAAAGATAAAATCAACGTTAAAGTAACTTTTGTGGCGATATTGGTGATTAGTATTGTTCCCAGTGGTTTAAAGTATATTTGAAAGTGTTGGAGAATCAGAAATTGTGATTGATTGTGTTGAGTGTGAAAGCAATACTACCCAAAGTCCACAAAATATTCCATCAGTTTCTTCAGTCAATACTAATTTGTCAGATGATGTGTATTTTCAATAAAGAAACATTTTCAATATTACCACTTATTTCATTAACACCTGACGCAAAAACTGGGGTACCCCCTATGTGTATGTGTGTGAGTGAGTGTGTATGTTCGTACGTGCGTGCGAGTTATTAAATAGTAGTTTATGCAACTGTCATATAATTAAGGGTATTAAAACACGAGTGTGAGTTTATGAAACGAGCGCAGCGAGTTTCATAATAGTAACGAGTGTTTTAATACCCGTGTTATATGCAGTTGCATACACTACTTTATCTTCACTAATTCAATCAATCAAACAAGAGTAAAAGCTGACAATAGTTTTTCACGCGTACGTGTATTGTCACAGTGAACTTGCCGCTATTAAAATCTAACCAATGAGAGCGCAGCTCGCGCAGGGCCAATCAGGAGCGAGCGCGCGATGTTATAATGAGATTTTACGATATCGATGTGGATATTATACCATCATGTGAAATTGCTTAAATTGAGTGTTCTGTTGTCTGCGCTATAACAGTAGTAATTATAACTCAAGTATTGGAAACATAAGTAGAATGTTACAACATTAGTGTAGATAAAGAAACTTACATACCTTAATGTCACTGCCAACATTTCCTCTGGTGATATGGGATCTCGCATATTAGTATGTTGTTTTTGAAGAGCAGTTTCTGTTTTTCTTAAAAGTTCTAAATAACTACATACGGACATTCGAAAATAATTAAAGAACTTTTCTCCATCCTTCTTTAAGTCATTAATAAGAGTAACAAATAATCCATAACGATCTCTTTCCGCAATCAGTGGATGTATCCAGAATCTTTCAGGCCTTCTTTTTTTAATTCTTCTGTGAAGGATATACTTCCTTCACAGAAGCAAGAAGAAGAACGAGCTGTTGCGTTATAACGCAACAGCTCGTTTCTGGTGTGTGTCCATGACGGTCTGGAACTCAACTGATCGTTTAACCGCCCGTCTTGCAACCGCCCGTCTTGCGATTATCAACCGCCAAGTTTGCGGGCGATAATCGCAACCGCGACGGCTGCGTAACCGCACAAAACTCCGGTCTCGTGAGTTTTGAAAATAAAACTCCATTCCGCCACCGCGGCGGGCACGGGTGAAAACCGCTTCGTGAGTCCTTACTCTGACATGGAACCTACACAGTAGGTAATCCGTTGAATAGTTACATTAGGGATTGCGTCGTTCAAAGAACGTAATTATATTGTTTTGATGCGAATGGATGTGAACCCGGATTCACAGTTTCTAGATAAATGCAGGGTAGTAAGTGAAAACGTGTGATACGAGGGATGACGATCGATATGGCTCGTCTCTGGATGGACGGACGGCCAAAGGGGGGCAATGTTAACATTTAACGCAACAAGCAAACAACAAATGACGAACGAATTCTTGTTATCTTGTATTTTAGCATTATACGAGGGCGGGTCAATAAGTCCGTGACTTTTTGAATTTCCGACCTCTTTACTGAAACAATAATACTGGTCCCGTCAACAGGCATCTGTAAGTTGACTCCTCTGAAAATTTGAACTTGCTGCGTCAGTTAGTTTGTGTTTTACAGCTATCTTTATCAGACTACTCACTAATTTGACGAGAAAATGGACAAAAGTGAATTTCGTGTGCTTATTAAGCATTATTTCTTGCGAAAAAAAACCATTACCGAGACCAAGGCAAAGCTTGATAAATACTATGGGGACTCTGCACCATCGATTTCCATGGTAAAAAAGTGTTTACTGAATTTCGTTGTGGCCGTACAAGCACTAAAGATGCCGAGCGTCCTGGACGCCCAGTTGAGGTCTCTACACCCAAAACATTCGAAAAAATTCACGATATGGTGTTGGCCGACCGAAGACTGAAAGTGCGAGAGATTGTGGAAGAAGTAGGGATCTCGCATGGCTCAGTGGTTTCAATTTTGAATGATCACTTAGGCATGAGAAAGCTGTCCGCAAGATGGGTGCCGCGTTTGCTCACAGTCGACCACAAACGCAATCGTGTAACAACTTCACAGGAAGGTTTAGCATTGTTTAATCGTAATATGGAGGAGTTTTTGCGCCGTTTTGTAACCGTGGACGAAACGTGGATCCATCACAACACACCAGAGACCAAACAACAGTCAAAACAGTGGGTTTCCAAGGGTGAATCGGCGCCAAAGAAGGCCTAGGTGGGATTGTCGGCCAATAAAGTTATGGCGACTGTTTTTTGGGATGCACGCGGGATAATCCACATTGACTACCTTCAAAAGGGAAGAACAATCAATGGGGAATATTATGCCAACTTATTGGACCGATTCAATGACGATTTAAAAAGAAACCGACCTCATTTGGCCAAGAAAATAGTTCTTTTCCACCAAGACAATGCAAGGGTGCACACATGTGCAGTTGCCATGGCCAAAATCCATGAATTGGGCTATGAATTGCTCCCTCATCCGCCCTATTCTCCAGATTTGGCTCCGAGCGACTACTTCTTGTTCCCAAACCTGAAGAAATGGCTTGGTGGAAAAAGATTTGACTCCAATAATGAAGTCATCTCGCAAACAAAGGCCTATTTTGACGACCTCGACAAATCATATTTTTTGGAAGGGATAAAAAAATTGGAGAAGCGTTGGACAAAGTGTATAGAGCTCAAGGGAGACTACGTTGAAAAATTAAATATATTTTTAATAAAAAAATCTGTCTTTTATTGCAAAAGTCACGGACTTATTGACCCGCCCTCGTATTTAAATAATTATTGAAAACTATTCGTCAATAATTATGAAATAATTATGGAGACAGTCATTAATATTCAACCGATTTCTTCATATTTTTATAGAAAAGTATTCGTTCGTAGATATGCCATTAAGCATCAAGAGGAGAGAGGGGAGGGGATGATTCTAATTATTTTTGTAATAGAACAATATAATTAGGTAACCAAATAATAGCTCAAATGACTTTAACAAGCACTTATTATTGTTTGTCCGATTGAACCCTCACGCTATCATCAATCTTATTTTCAAAGTTCTATCTACTATTTTTGTTTTCAGTGGTAATTTGAAGATATTGAATCGTAAGCCGATCCACGCGCCAAGCAAGCTCGGAAGTATATTATCGCCACAAGGTTCAGAATCGTGCAGCATCTACATATGTCTATGAACCAAGAGCTCTACTATCAATACGTGGAGTATGAAAAAGATATTCCCGATTTGAAGGAATTCACACTTTGCTTGTGGACAAAGTTCCACAATCATTCCGACGATCATCCACTGTTTTCTTATTCAGGTAAGTACTCGCACGATTTGTACCTACGAGTATTATAGTAACTAGTAGAGCCGAGTTTATATCCGTTTATCCGTTCCTGTTGGATTTTTTTATCAAAACTTGGCTGAATAGTTATACCTCTCGAATTCAAATATATTTTATTCAAATACATATTTGATATAGGATCGTTGGATAGAAGTGAAAAAATATCCACGGACGTATCGAGTTTAAACACAAAAATATTGTTTTTAATCCTAGTTTCCATAAACCAATTTCAGCTTTAGGATTATCTAATGCCCGCGACTTCCTTTGGGTAGAAGTCGAAATAGTTGGTATAGGATTGGTTTTTACATCATTACCTTTATATACAAAACACGTCTGCCACGAATTCCGTAAAACAATGTTATGCATAGAAGAAGATTTGACTTAGGAATCACAAATTGTCCCATACAAACTTCTCACTGTTTCGCCACTTTGGGGGAAGAATTTCGGATTTCTTATCGGATGCTTACGTCATACAAAGTACACACCTGTGTACTTTTATATTTGAACCAGCGGTATGGGCTGTGCGTTCATCGATCAGTCATTCAGGACAAAGCATTTTACATGTATAATATAACAATACAGCAGCCATACCTTTTACATGACCTTTTAGCGCAATTCAATTGCGAACATAAGCTGCTTTGCAGTCTACCTACACTGATTCCCTGTTTGTCAATTGAAATATCTTTTTTGTTCATTTAATGTACGATGAGCTTATATTGTGGTATGGTAAAGCGACTCGGCTGTCAATTAGCAAATCAATCGAAGATATTTTTTGCCAACATACATTGAGCCATTATTGATATTTTTAAATAAAATACCTACTTTAGTTTAAGCCAAATTATTAATGATAGATCACAGATAAACATAACGAAACTTGGTTGGTTGTCTTTATAGAGCTGTACCTTTTTGTCTAATCACATTGATTAGAGCACGTCAACCTTTTTTAACCACTATATCCTTTACAGAGCAAACTGATTAATATTTAACATGTCAGTTGGTTTTAAATAGAGTCTACTTTTATTAACGTCGTGACTTACATGATGTTGTGCGAGTTTCCATATCAAGTATTCCTACTAATGAATCCAAAGATAGACCGTTAATAAAACCAGGCTACACTTTAAAATTATATATACTTCCAATTAATAAATAATTTGAAAGTATTCTTGAAACGAGGTGCCTATTTTTTATAGATGGCAATGATGGCAAATGAAAATATATTTCAATCAAATCGAAAGGTTGAGAATGTTTATTATCACGATTCATTCATGCAAACAAATCACTGTAAGATGTTCTGCATATATTCCGAACCTTTTGAAAACAGCTCTTGAATTCAGCATGATGCCGGACTGTCAGTTCTTATCCTTTATTTTTAGTTTGTTTTGGCAACAGAGCGTGGATGGCAAAATACGGAATAACGACAAGCATTTTTTGTTATTTTCCTCACTTGAAAAATTCAATTCTCTATATGAAAATAAAAGTGAAAAGAGCAAACTCACGAAAGGACCAACTTCAAAATTGTGTATTGAATTATACACCGTGACTTTATTCTTCCTTAGCTAATTGCGTAATTAGAGTGAGTATTATCATACGTTTTGCAAGCATAGTGTTGCCCCTAATACGTTGATCACGCGATACCCTTTAATTGACACTACACTGCGCTACGTGTGTTTCGGTAAATATACCGCGTGTGGCACTTTGTTGCATAACAAGAATATTGTTTAAGTATTTAGTGTCTTTGCATCATTGAAGTTGCAGTTTATTAGGCCTTGATTTTATTTTACGTTACATTATAAAATAGCGAAGAATAATTTAAATGTTGTGTAAGTATGCTTTGTTTGAGCTATTTTAAGAAGATTTCATATACTTACATAATATATGACTCGTTAATAGAAAGAGGAGATATGGCTTTTAACCCAGACACGTTAGTAGGAGTGAACGCGTTAAATGTTACTATTAAAATTTCTATATCTATACCTTTATTATAAAGAAGTAAATTTTCTAACTTTGTTCGTATGTTTGTAAGGGTAATCCCAGAAACTACAAATCAGATTTTAATAATTATTTTTTTGTAATGGATAGCCTCATTCAACCGAAAAGTTATAGGCCAATTTTCATCCCGAAATTCCCACGGGAACGGGCACAACGCGGGTAAAACCATGGGACGCTACTAGTCATTTATAATAAATAAAATTCCTCATGATCCTTTGAAGGAATTCTAATTCACTGGAGAATGCGTCAATCTCGGCATATCATTTTCTATCTGCAAGATATTGCTAGGCGGTAGAAATTGTGACGCTGATACGCGTGAAAATCGATACAATAAAGCTATCACTTCAGCATTTCTTTTTTTCAAGTTTAACGCCCATACGTAGACATCAAATACTTACATCAAATACTTCCTTAGTAGAGATTTAATGAGTCTGTTGACATTGTATGAAAGTTACGTGAATCAGTGTCGATTTAATGAACATCTCTGAACTCCCCCGAAACGTCTTGACCGATTCTCACGATTTTTTGTGTGTGGGTAGGTCTGAAAATCGGACAACATCTATTTTTCATCACCCTAAATTTTAAAGGTGGTCCACTTTACTTTTTATGTTGCAAATCTACGTTTGCCGGGACAGCTAGTAATCTCTAGGTATATATTTCAACTTGAAAAAGAAACCATATCAATAGATTAGGAATAATTAAATGTGAATTAGTACCAAGACCGCATTAGAAGAAGAAGATCGGTATTATCTTAGGCCCATTTAGATAGTAGCTCCGTTATTTTTATTACAAATGAGTGTTACAAAACAATAGATCTTGATAGTGACGTTGTTGCGAGCCGCGGCGCACTCTAAGGACCCGTTCGCTCGCGGTGCGTCGGTAATTGGGGCATTTACCTTTCCCTTCCTTTCGTAATTTTAATACGCTTGAAAGTCGGTATCTACATCTCTACCTACTAATATTATAAAAAAGTAGAAGTTGTAATTAATACTATTCGCAAATCTCAGAAATTAACAGTCCGATTCGAATTGTTTTTGTATTAAGTAGCTATACTCATAAAAAGGCCGTGTTTTATACCGAAATTTCAAAGGGAGCAGGTAAAACCGCGGGGTGCAGCTAGTTCATTAATAAAGTTGTATTACTTTTGAAAACGAGAGTGAGTGTTGTCTAATTAAGGTCGTTTTAAAATCATAATTCGGGTACAGATGGTATATCCGTTGAAATAGTTACGAAAACGAGTATTATGAGGGTAAATCCACGCGGTCTTGTTATGTTAAAGAAGTTCGGGATTTTTATAAAGCTTGCAATGTAAAATACGGATCTAATTGAAATTGAGATGCTAAGATGTATAAAAAAAAACAATAAAAATAAGTAAAAAAAATCCTTTCTGCTGCAAATCAAGTGAATGTTTTTTATTGAATTCAATGTTGACTAGACAAAACATAGCTTCAAAGAATTTATTTAATCAAGAAACTTTTCTATTTATTTATATCCTACTAATATTATAACTGCGAAACCTTGTGAGGATGGATGTATGTACATACTCGTATATGTTTGTTGCTCTTTCACGAAAAAACTACTGAACGGATTGGGATGAAACTTTACAGTAATATAGGTTATACATCATAATAATACATGGGATGCATTTTATCCCGACATTCCCGCGGGAACGGGTACAACGCGGGTAACACCGCGGGGCGCTGCTAGTTTACAATATACATAATTATCCTTTATGTCAGGTCAGCAAAAAGGTCTCTTAAAATTTAATTGTGTTTTTCGTCCGTTGACGCGACGCAGTAGTGTTCACTGCGCAGTCGCGCCCGATGTTCTTTTGTTTTCATACAAACGCACGTACAGATGTAGTGAATAATCCTTTCCTATCGGCAAAACTCGGAACAACGATAACACCCGAATGGTGCCGATGTGTCTATGAATTACTGTATTATTAAATTACGTGTAGGCTGAGCGTGTAGGTATCAAATAAATCGCATACTTTATTTATCAATGTCAAATGTCAAACTGTTGTCTCGATGGGTACTGAGTGCGAGTGAAGTACTTAGTAAGACAAAAACGAAAATTTCTGAGAAAATACGAAAGGAAAGGATAATTCACTACATCTGTAGCAAGTCGACTGAAAACGCTTAATTTGAAAGAGACGTAAAAATAGAAAGATTTAATTTAATAATTAAATCAAAGTAAAGGCGTCGTCGACTGAGTTTACAAGTTGCGAGTCCGCGTTGCCGACTTTTCACTAACAACAAAAGTCCGTCTGATTCCGATATTCGTAAATAAACTTTTGGTTCTGACTCCTCAAAATACCTTCCTAAAATGTCATATACTAATTCGTATAAAACGTAGGTAGTACCTAAATAGAGAAACAAGCCTTGTCTCATATTACATGCCCATTTCCTAGCTAATGATTTAATGTACACACTGAGATCTCGAGTTCAGACCACGTCATGGGTATAATAATATTATACCCATGACGTGGTCTGAATATTATTAATATTATTACAGTCTAATTAACGACAACGGTTTAGTGCTTGAGCAATTCGATCTTAATTAATCGGGAATTATGGTCAGCCAATTTGACGCAAATCATAAGTACAGAACTACACATTCCCACATATGTATAACTAACCGCCGCCCGCGGTTTCACCTGCGGTGTACCCGTTCCTAATATATCCCATGTGTTATTCTGATGTATAGTCTATATTACCTATATTATTATTAAGCCGGTTACTTACTTAAGTCTGTTGTATAGAAGTTTGTATTAGTTTCTTAATTGAAAATCTGTGTCAACGAAACTTCGCGAGATTTACCATCTCTAATTTCTACTACCTATTTCGACCTTCGAGCCTAACGTAGTTAAACGTTACCCAACCAAACCCTACTCTATCCGTTGTTATCTAATGAGCTTATTTGTTTGTTCCTATGATCAATAAACTCGAGAGCTACTAGAATTTGAACTAATCTATCTGTATTCAAGGTCCACAGTCAAGGGACAGATTACCTATAGGTTTCTACTTACTATCCCCAAATTTCCACGAAGACCGATACCATTTGAGTGCTGGTATATGGAGCTTTAACGATAAAAAAATATTTACATTGTTTTCGGCATGGTACTCGTTGATTTCTTGTAAATAATATTATTTTTTAAACAAATTCAAAATAGTGCCTCTCAGACAATGCAATTATATATTAGATAAATTATATGTACGGGATTATCTCAGGAATTACCACTTCGATTTGCATAAATATTTTTGGATATTAATGGATGGCCATATTCAACGGGACGGGAACGGTCACAGCGCACAAAACCGCGCGGCACTGTTAGTATAGTATAATATTGGATTAACTAATAATCCCCATCGAGGTAGAGATTTGCACTGTCTGAGTTCTTGGCCAGTTGGAATTCCTACTAATTCACTTGGCAAATATCTTCATTGTTGATATAATAACGACTGGAAGGTGTCTGAAGTGTTATTACAGTTCAATTCAATTAGAACTGAAACTGAAATTCCTGAAATCAACAGACTGAATTTCCTAGGTTTAGGAAATTCAGTCTGTTGATTTCAGGAATTTGAAACGAAGGCGTCTCAGATGCCAATGTGGTTTTTGAACTACGTCGTATTATGACATTCTTGACTTATTGAATTTCATAGATAATTTTGCAAATTGTTAACTTCCCGACTACAAAAGGGGTAATTGGATTTTGTGCAGAAGGTGTGATTTTAATTTATCTATCTATACTTCTATACTAATATAATAACGATGAAGAGATTGATTTTTGTTTTTTTTATTTTTCTGAACGCACTAATATCAGAAACCATCAATCCGATTTTAATAATTATTTTTGTAATCAACAAGAAGGTAATTTTATTTATTTATTTTTAATAGGCTATTTCATCCCAAAGTTTCCACAGGAATGGGCACAAAGCACGTGAAACCGCGTGGTGCTGCTAGTCTGCAATAAAAATGTATTTCTATGATGAAAGATGAACGCTGAAGTTTGAAGTTCGATCATACTGATGATAGATTAGAAAATATTTACAAAGAATGTTATCTCTATATTTAGAACGAATGTTTAGACGTATGTATTATGAGCAGCACTCCGCAGTTTTACCCGCGTTGTGCCCGCTCCCATGCTACTTTATTTGATTTGAAAAACTGCCTATAACCCTGGCGTCGGAGTTTATAGAGCACCTGAAGGCCTCCGACATGTTTTATCGATTGAAACAACCGGGACCGACAAAGCAAACAGATATCTATGCCACTATCGGCCACCCATCCAAGTAGGGGCCGAGCTGTACGTAGACGAGCCACAAAGTGCTAGTATATTAACAAAAGCGACGAAAAAAAGTGACGAAATCATCTATGTAAACCTGTCGCACTGCAGAGTAAATAACTATACCTAAACTGAAAATAACAAAAAACACCCATACTGCTATATAATAATATTATTAAGAGGAAAACTTTAAACTGCTTTGTAAAATGTTTGGGTGCAACCCTACAAAAACCCACTAAACAAAAGCGCTACACTTGAACCATCGTGTAACCACCGCGCGGTAATCTACTATGAGTATTTATGTTAACACTTGTTCACCTTAATCCAAAGGCATAAGGTTGAAAGTGTAAACATATGTCGTCGACTGTCAACGTACTGTGAGAAGGATTGAGCTTAGTCACCACGCTTATTACTGTGGTTGATGATTTCAAACCTGACCCATGTAACCTGACCATGTAAATATGTGTATTATTTCTATACAGATAATTAAATTTATATTATTTTATCCACAGTTGATGACGAGCCGAAAGAAATTTCACTATGGATATCGAACACTCAAGAAGCGAGTTACTTCAGCATGGCCGTTCATAAACAAACATTCTTCAGGCTTAATTATCCTCTGAAACTCAACACGTAAGTAATCAAATATAAGTATTCAATTCTAAAAATATTTTTGCACCTACGAATACTTTTCAAACCTTCGAAAGATACTTTTAAACTGGATTCAATAAGTGGATCAAATAGAGCCAATTCAATTAATACACGTAAAACGTCTTCAAATAGCAATAAGTGAAAGTCTATTAAAAAACCTGACACGACGAGGTACGACAAAGAAGGTTTATACCACGAAGCTAAAACTTCGTGGTTTATACACACGAATTTATAAAAAAATGATATTTACGATCAATACAGACACATACAAAATAACGTTATGTAAGCTGAAATAATACGACGTCGAAATAGCGAGTATTACAATTAGACCTACAAAACCAATTCGGATTGAATTCAATTATATATCCTTATAAATTATTTGTGTATGTATATGTAGTAGTATCAGTTAATTAGATTCCATAACACAAGCTTAGAGCTTACTTTGGGTCTAATTAACCGTGAGTGAATTTGTCCAGGTATATTTATTTATTTGTTTTATTTTTATTTTAATCCGGAACCGTAGATTACATAGGATGTATCCCAGTTAGAAGCCGGTCAGGTTTCGATGACAAATTGCAATCGGCTTCGTCGATTCATGCAAAAAAAAAAAAAAAACAAAGAAAAAAAAAAAATAAAAAAAAATCTATTTTTTATAGCTATTTCTATAGCTGCAACCTATTACCAATAAACCTACCACTACATTCCTGTTACAACAAAATAATCCACTGCGACGTTGGTACGGTAAGGTCTAATAGAACAATATTGTATTCAACACATATTCAATACAGCTGCATACTCGTATGTGCAGAGGGTAATGATTACCTACAGTCAGAGTTACCTATTTGCATGTTTGCAATTTTTACCTTATTTTAATGGAATTTGTTGCAAAAGTGTTCACTTAATTATGAAACAGTATCCGATGTACATAAGGTTAAAATTGGAACACGTTCTAAAACAATTACTTACGAGCGAATTTCATTTCAACAATAGTCTCAAGATGTTAATCAAAGAATGTCACCATACTCCCGGAAATTGCATTAAATATTGTGTACTCAGTGGCTGGCACGCTCTAATTATCAACAAACCAGCGCTCTTGCTCCTGACGGCTTCTACTCACTTCCAAACTGGGAACAATTATTACATTGCAATCCACACTGCCAATTTCATATGCAACTCAGCATACAAACAAAGTTTCTAAAAACTTCACAGTGGAAACCAAATATTGAATTTCCTAATGACTTGGGAGTTGGCTACAAAACTATTAAATCCATCTAAAGACTAGTTGAAAGGAAAAGCTTGGTAGAGTAGTAAGTACGCGTGAATGTAAAAGGAATCTCCGCACTACCAATTATACTAATGAAAAACCGTGTGCATGCGTGGGATTACGCCTAATCCTGCTCAGTGTACTGACATCCAGTGAGATGAGAGGCCTTTGCCCAGCAGTGGGACATCTTCTTCTTATCGAGTGGATGGCCAACCTGGCCAATCCTGGTGTCAGAGTTATTGAGCCGCCAAAGGCCTCTGACATGGCTCATGTAACGACTACTATCCGTAGAAAGTAGCCGGGACCGACGGCTTAACGTGCCCTCCGAAGCACGGAATCATCTTACTTTTCGGGCAATCAGGTGATTCAGCCTGCAATGCCCTAACCAAACTGAGGACATTAAAGGCCTATACTTTACTCTACTTAATTGTACAGTTAATTCATATAACCCCTTAACTTTGTTACCAACAATGTCAGTGTATAACTTAACTCGAGGACCGTGTTACGAGTACTAACAACTTTACGTTAAACATCGTCAACAATATCAGCTTTCTAGCAAACCTGTGTACTAGATCTAAGTATCCACCAATCCAACGTATTAGCTAGCATAGCAACATAACAATCTACCAATTATGTCACACTTAGCAGAGCAACTTAGAATTGTACAGCTCTTATACAAAGTAACAAAGGCGTTGAGGCGGTCTAAAACACCCAAGACCAGAACTGTTTTTTACGAAACGAAACGACAAACCTTTGCGTAATGAATGAATGAAACAAAAACGTGCAGGTAATTTAAACAGAAATTGAAGTTACTTGTTAGACAAAGACTACTAAAAATTACAAGATTTCTTTCATGAAAAGAGCTACGTAATGTATTTTGTTTTTAAGCTCCTTAAATGTATATTTAGTTTCTGTTTTTATTATATTGTCGATGGAGTTCTTTCCACTTTTCAATTCATCGACAAGAGCCCAGGAGCCATACCATGACTTCTTAGCGCGATACAAATGCGGACCTAAACTAATTCGCTGTCAGTTTTCGTACCTTGACATCAATGAGTGACAAATTGTAGTTGCTTTGCAGATTACCTAAACTGATTCGCTATTTGTCATACTAAAGATGTTTTCGTTCATTCATTTGGTACCATGAGCGTCTCTTGCGGCTTTGGTAAAGCGTCTCAGCTGTCAAAATTAGCAATTCAATCAAAGATACATTTTTCTAACATAAATTGAACCATTGTTGATATTTTTAACAACAATAAGTATGTACTTTAGTTAATTATTAATGTTTAATTGTTCCTTACTATAAACAATGCATTTGTGCAAATAACTTGATGATATTCAACTGAAAGAATTGATTAAAATGTACGAGTTTGCATTTAAAAATTTAATTAATTATATTAAATTAAATTAAGAACTTTGGAGCTATTGGAGATTAACAAAGAAAAAGTTAATCGACGTTTGAGGCGATGTCCACTAAGATTAAGTCGAACCCGTTGAATGATTAGAGAGTGAAGAATTTATTAGTTATTACACGATATAGCCTCACCAAACAATTGGTAAAAACTGAGACCACTGAGACCACTGTTTAAAGACCCCAATAAAATCAACAGACCTTTACATTATTAAAATTGGACATTTCTTTTCTGAGTTATGATGAGAAGTAAATATGTACTTACAGAAAATAAAATACGAGCGCGGTCGGGTTGTAGTACTGTATAGTGTGGATTGAGCGCAGGGGATGTACGAGTAGGTAGGTATTTACGAGGGTAAACATGACTATCAATATAAACTAGAGGATATGCTTTGTTTTATCCCGAATTGAAACGAGAGCGACAAGGCACAAGGCTCTAGAATTCTGAGACTTAACTTATATTCCTGGTTAATCCATAATAGAAATAAATCTTTAACAATCGCAATGTATATCAAACGAGCTTGAAGGTAATAATTTAAATGCTTAAAAAATATACCTATAATAATATATTTAATCTATGTCTATATTTTAATCTATGTCTATTTTATATTCTATGAATTTTATGATCTTTGCCAAAAATGAAATGCCACTTTCAGTGACGTTCCGAACACTTAAATCGTAGTTTTATTTTAAATGTCTGTTTAAAATTAAAAATACCATTGGTTTCTGGAGCAATAAATACTTTATCTACACTAATGTTGTAACATTCTACTTATGATTCCAATACTTGACTTATAATTACTACTGTTATAGCACAGACAACTAAAACACTCAATTTAAGCAATTGCACATGATGTTATAATATAATTATAATATATCATTATAACATCATTATAACGCGACCAATTAACCTGGCGAGCCTTATGTCAAAATCCTCATACTAGTTGTATAAAATTTTATTTTATTAGGCTGGCTTTTGAAAACAGTTGGGTTATACGTGAAAACTTCGTCGAAACTACATACACAAAACTCTTTGGTAAGATCTCGCTCGCTCCTGATTGGCCCTACGCGCAGCTGCGCTCTCATTGGTTAGATTTTAATGGCGGCAAGTTCACTGTGACAATACACGTACCTACGCGTGAATTTAATGTTTCGCAATGTGTTTTGTTTTTAAAATTTTGTTTGATTAATTGCATTAAATAGTGAAGATAAAGTAGTGTATGCAACTGCATATAACACGGGTATTAAAACACTCGTTACTATTATGAAACTCGCTGCGCTCGTTTCATAAACTCACACTCGTGTTTTAATACCCTTCTTTATATGACGTTGCATAAACTACTATTATAGTTCAAAGATTTTATGATTACAAATTAGATAAAAATAATTATCGTGTGTATAAACAAACCAATGTTTGTTTTGAATAATACTTATCATTTTTAAGAGGTTTGCTTAAAAACCGTAACTTTCCGTCATTTTCATTATTCAGGATTTCGAACGCTCCTTAATCACTTCTCTAGGAGAGAGGAAGTGACGAGGAGGAAGTCTCTAAGAGGAAGTGACGCATTTAGCCAATCAGCAAAATGGTTTGTTCATTCATTCAAAGCGATGGCGATTCAAGTGCGATATTGTTTAAATAATGTCACGGTACGAATTGAAACGCAAACCTAAACTAATCTGCTTGGATCTTGAGACGCCATCTAAGAGGTCATGGTATGGCAGCTGAATTCAAAACTTCATCCAGATAAATTGTAAGTAGTGTAGTGATTAGGCGCAAAACACATATAGTACAGGGCGAGTCAGTGTGACACCTTTCATACTAATGACAAGCCCGTTGGCACAGTGGCAGTGAGAGCGCTTACTGTGTCGGGGGTTGCGGGTTCGATTCCTGCCCGGAGTCAACAATATGTGCAGACATAGTTGTTGGCGACGACGTCTGGGTGTCAATTATATATTCTTATAAAGTATTTGTGTATGTATAAGTAGTAGTATCAGTTAATTAGATTCCATAACACAAGCTTAGAGCTTACTTTGGGTCTAATTAACCGTGTGTGAATTTGTCCAGGTATATTTAGTATATTTATATTTATTTATTAATACAAAGAATACGACGTCACGTGACCCACACCTGGTCACACCTACGAAATAGAGTAGTGTTCTTCTTCTTCATCGAGTGGATGGTCAACCTGACCAATCCTGGTGTCAGAGTTATTGAGCCGCCAAAGGCCTCTGACATGGCTCATGTAACGACTACTATCCGTAGAAAGTAACCGGGACCGACGGCTTAACGTGCCCTCCGAAGCACGGAATGTAAGTACTCCGTTCTTCCGTGGTCACACCCCAAGTGACACAAAGTGAGATAGACAGAATCCCTTGAGTAGAACTTCTTTACAAAACATTTTTAGCTCAAAGACTTATAAATTCCTATATACAGAACACTTTCAACTACGAATGGTGACTAACTGCCTGACAGCGAGTCTGATAGGATCTCCTACGGACAAGATTCACTTGGCCGAAAATATTCAAGAATGCAATGACATCATGGCGTATCGGTTCTTGATGCAGACGTCAGCAAGACCCAGTCTTCACATCCTCTGAGTTTAATATGAAGAAAACTGCTTACTTTAAAAATAGAGTTATTAATTACCGTACTCAGAGATACCACTTTAATTGACAAATTCGACAATTAACTAACTAATGAAGTATTTTTTCATACATTACATGTCAAGGATGTCTTAGTATCGTACCTTTAGTGGCTCTGAGTGACTCTTAGTAACGTACCTTTAGTGGCACTGAGTGCAGTAGTAATTTATTTAAAAATAATTCTAAAGTTTTTCAATAGATTGCACGGTGAGAGCTAATTTTGGCAATTCCCAAACGTATTGTTTTGGATACAACACACTAGTGAATATTTTATTTTATAATAATTGATTTGAAAAGTCTGCGTGTTGCCCTAGCGTCATCTAGTGATGAACAATTCATTTTCGGGTATAAGTATCAACGCCATCTATTGGATCACTTAAACTGTATACATCGGCAACTTTTGAGATACAATTAATAATTAATTAATAATTAATATTATGTTCTACAGCAAAATAGATTTGGCAACTTAAGATTTGTAGAGCGTTCTTTCTTACATTGTCATAATCAGAATAGTATGTACTTAATAAGTTTTAATTTGGAAACAGACTGGGTGATATTTTAATGAAAAATGTTTAATAAATCAATTTCATTGTGAGCCTATTATTTAATACCTAAGTTTTACAATTAATATTCAAAGAAAAGAAAGCGCAGGCTTTTTGTCCTGTGCTCATTATACAGAACTGCAAAAAAAATTAAGTGCTATGAGTAAGATCGTATTTATAACATGCAAGAATAGGGGAAGGGTCTTATCTTATTTTAGGGGTAAGTATTTTAAAAGAAGATATCGTATTGCATCTACTTACGTCGCGAGCAGAAGCTTCTCAAACCAGGACCATCAACAAATGAATCGAACGTTCTCCATTGACTTACTACCTATTTGGACAAAAGGTTTGCTAACAGCGCTACTTAAATACATATAATAAACACTAGTTTTTAAAAAAGTATTAAAAGACAAGATGGATTTATAACGTATGTTAAATTTGATGGTAATTCAAATGAAACATCTAATATATAAAATTCTCGTGTCACAGTTTTCGTTGCCATACTCCTCCGAAACGGCTCGACCGATTCTCATGCAATTTTGTGTGCATATCGGGTAGGTCTGAGAATCGGACCAAAACTATTTTTCATCCCGAAATTCCCGCGGGAACGGGAACAACGCGGGTGAAACCGCGGGGCGCAGCTAGTCTATATATATAAAAATGAAACCCGTTTTCCTTGGTCGCGGCATCACGCGTGAATGGCTGGACCGATTTCCACGGTTTTGCATTCGTTGGAAAGGTCTCGGGCTCCGTGAGGTTTATAGGGAATAAAAATCAAAATTCCCACGGGAACGGGGGCGCTGCGGGTGAAACCGCGGGGCACAGCTAGTACGTTATAAAATTGAATGAAATATGCGAATGATAATAGCCCAGGAGTCATTTGTTAGGGTTCAAGAGACTACATCGCAAATCAATAGGTGATGCTAATTGAAGTGGTTTCAAGGTTTTTCTAATAGATGACGCTTATAATAGTTCCCAAAAGTCCAGCACCAACACTAAGAGATGGCTCAGAATGTATTGTTGTCAGAGTCCCTTATTGATGAACTTTTGTAATACCATAATGTAGTTCGATAGACTACCAATAGAGGTCGCTTATCCAAGTATTACTTCAGATTACTTCTAGATGGCGCTTACATAAATCGACAAAATTCACCAAATACTCACCAAAAGATGGCGCCGAAGTACATCACTAATAGACATATATTAAGAAATGAATTAATTGCAGAGGCGACATCTGTTCGCACCAACGGCTTCGAGGATCGACAGATTTCTACTAGATGTTGCTAATTCAAGTAGTTTCAAGCATTCTCAATAGGTGGCGCTAATATCAATCTCATTGTAGCTCAAGTACCAACAGATGGCGCTGAATGCCATTGGCAGAGTCATCTATTAATAAACTATTGAACTAGTAAGAGGAAAGATATTCGCAATAACCTCTTCATGGTTGGATAGGCTTGTGATAGATGTCGTTGATTATAGAAGTATAAAAGATCTCTTTAGATGGCGCTTATATAAATTGCAAGACTGCAACCAAAATACTGGCTAATAGATGGCGCTGAATTGTGAATTGTGAATTACAGAGAGAGAAGGCAACTGTTTGCCACAATCACTTTGAAGCTTGGCAGAGTTATAATAGATGGCGTTGATTTAGGTAGTTTAGAAGATTTCTAAGAGATGGCGTTTATATAAATGCTTCAAAACTGAAACCCAAGTACCAATAGATGGCGCTAAAGTCAATTGCTGAAAGAGACATCTATTGAGAAACCGTCGAACTAATAATAAGGACGCCGTCTGTTGGTAACGACGACTTCAAAGTTTGATAGCTTTATACCATATGTTGTTGATTAATGTAGTTTTTCTAATTTTTAATAGATAGTGTTTATATTGAATCACAAAACTGAAATCCAAATACTTCAAAGATGGCGCTGCGGGATACTGCTGAAGGGGACATCTCCCTTCCCCGCCCTTCCCTTCCCTTCCCCTCCCTTCGCCGTTGAGACTGCCTCGCTACTGCAGTGCTTCTACTATGTTTGCGGAGGCGGGAGTAGCGGATTTCTATGGTATAATGCGAGCCCAGATAGCCTCTTTCTGGTATACAATAAGATGCTCCAACAACACTATCTTGAAAGCAGTTGCGGACAATTATTCTTGTTCTATACTCAAACACTGGATTTCTGTTCACTCAGAACGAGAACAAGTAGTATAATTATTATTAACTAACGATGAGCAATAAGCTTTAATGTATATTAACTACATGTACTCCAGTATTTGTATACCTAATACATAATGTATAACTATGGGTTTCTTGCCTGAAATAAAGACATTTTATTTTATTTATTTATTTAAAAACCTTACTTTATACTCTACTTTATACTTTATACTATTTGAAATACAATTTAATAAAAAGTCTTCCAAGTAAAAGTAAAAGTTATTTACATAATCTACCATTCACATTAAAATATTTTGGGCAAAATAGTACAATTTGAAACCATGTACATACTACGAGTATTTGTACATTCATACATATTTTTTCATTTTCAATCATTGGAGATTCCGACAGCATTCATCAACAGACACAAATTGACATGTTTATGGTCAAACAACGTATACATATTTTATATTTCATATAAATAAAACACTAGTTAGAAAAAATTCAAGACCTAATAAACCATACTGCACATTAATAATACATTGACCTGAAGTTTTTGGTCGAATAGCTTGTGCGCTTGTGTGCTCGTTAATTTTTACAATATTGCTATTCGTGGGAACCTGTAACTGGTTATCGATAGTTTAATTAGTCACCCGGAGTCAACAATATGTGAAGACATAGTTGTTGGCAACGACGTCTGGGTGTCAATTATATATTCTTATAAAGTATTTGTGTATATATAGTAGTAGTATCAGTTAGTTAGATTCCATATTAAAAGCTTAGAGCTTAGTTTGGGTTTAATTAACCGTGAGTGAATTTGTCCGGGTATATTTATTTATTTATTATTTATTTATTTATTATAATTAGTATTAAGAGCTGTTGGTTCTCCTAAGATAAAGAAATATTTTGCCATAAGTACGTCCTGTGAGCTTCACTCACGCCTGTTATGATGTTGCAAGTTCGGTGAGAGCGGCAAGCCCGCAGCGTAATGGTAGAAGCTTCACGTAAACTCGTTGATTGCAATGTACGCACGCAATGATGCGATGTGCTGTGCAGCAATATACAGCACAACTCACCGCATTACGACGTGAATACATCAGCAGGCCGAAGATCTTGTGCGACTGCCTTGGACTTCGCCTTAGCTTGTGCGCTTCGTATCTCTTCCCACTTAGTCAGGTGGCATTTCGCCACGAAGAACCCGACGTTTCGAATGTACGCACGCAGCAATGCGAAGAATTATTATTCATAATTCTCCGCATTATGACGTGAATACATCAGCAGCCTAAACTTTACTGAAGATCCTGGATAGCTGCTTTGGACTTCTGGGTGGTTAAAACAGAATAAATTCGCACACGTATACATTTCGTGACCCATATAGTGCGTTTGTACACATAATAATATTAGTTTACTCACCAATGCCCAGTGCTTCGCCGCATGTAGCCATTGATAGTTCCAGTCGACGTGGACGTCCTAGGCACCTTCCCGCACGCAGCCCTGCAACATTAAACATCGATTAGTTTAGAAAGCATTCACTAATTCACTAAGAATGTTATTATGTTATGGTCGTTACTGCGCTCGCGACGCGTCGGGCAACCTCGGCACGACTCGTGGGACGATCGGATTGAGGGGCAGTGGAGGTCGAACGGTCAAAGGAGCCGAACAATAAAACGGTTGTGTAAATCCTCATTCAAAATTCCGGGATAGACCTGGAACTGTAGTTAAACAGGGCTCCCGTGACTGGTGCTATAAGTGTGTGTTGTGTGCGTTAAAAGGGGTGAGTAATACAATGATAAGTTAGACCGTTAGATACCTACGTTTGAAATAAATCTCACAAAACGTATTGTTTTAGCCTACAGAAACGCCCTTAAGACGCTGGCCATTCGCCAAACCATCAGGAGACCTCAAAGTCTCAGTCCCAGGTCCTTGACAGACCGCACGCTAGCCGGTGCATCGGGTTTCGGAGGGTTCCCTTCTCTCCAGACAAAGACCCTCCTGGCGTCCAACCATTTAGTGTTAAGTCTAGTTATTAAGCTTAGATCATAAGTATATTGGTGGTGGGATTAGGTTAAGGACTTAATATAATACGTGTACATAGTGTGTAGGATTTTAGAATATAAGTTTTTGTCAAAAGTGCAAGTCATTTTATTAGTACCCTCAACCCGTAACAAATGGCGCCCAACGTAAAAACTTATGGGTGAGGGTTTAGTTGTTTGTTAACTCGATTACATAATCACCCGCGGTGATTTGTAGTTAGTTATTGTAAATAATTTGTTTTGGTGTGTTATTAATGTTTTTTAATGTTTTGCAATTCTTTGTTGTTTTCTTTTGCGAGTACTGTGTGAGTATTGTGAGTGAGGAACTTAGTGTAGTGTGAGTGCAGTACGTAGCAACAGAACTGTAAGTTAATTGTTTAATTACAATAACAGATTAGAGATAAGGGGACTGATCAAAGCGGTCGAATTTATTTGCTTTGTTATTGATGTTTTAAATACTTACTTATACCTACTTACTTTGATATTGTTGTTTTGAACACATTTAACTAAAATTTCTTTTTGTCGTTATCTATTTGAGATAGTGGATGCAGTTTTGTTGTCATTGTGTAGATTTGTGAATTGTTTGGTGCGATTGTCAAGGGTCTTATGAGGTGTTCATGTCTAGTTTTGTATAACGGATAACGGAACAATCCCACCGCACGAATTATTCACTATTATAGCATTCAGTTATTATCTAAGTATTTTGTTATTCGGCAGAATTGTTGCGCGTTCGATCACCATGGACCCCCAATATTTACTTAAGGACGAGCTGGAGTTTGAGCTCGCGTGCCGCGGTTATGTACAACCAGGCCTGGTGTCAGCGTTGAAAGTCATTTTAAGAAAAATGATAGCAGTTGAGGGTTCTCGCAATATCTCGTATAATATTAAACCACCCTTGAGCAGCGTTCAACATCCCGATCAAGAGTTAGAAATATGCGCGAATAAATTAGAAATTTTACAAAGATACGTATCGGAATTGAATGAAAAGCCTGATAGGAATCTATACCGGCGTTTAGTCTCAAGGTTGTCGCATGTAGTGAATAGGTTAAGGTTGATTCACGCAGTTGAGCAGTTAGATAAGGAAAAGCAAAAAGCACTTACAGACAAGGCGGTGTTCCTTATGGACGACCTGGAGCAAAAAGACGACATGGAGGATGACGACAAGGTTACTCCCGAAATGAAAGAAGCGCTTCAGAAGAGTCTAGGAGAAGACGCTGATAAAATTACTAACGAAATGGAAAACGTTTTCCAAGATGCAATAGGGCCTACATCGTCCAAAGTTAGTGAACATAGGCGGGTGAGTTTTGCCCATGAGGATCTGGAGTCAGGGGCATTGAATAAAAGGGTATTAAACTCAACAGCAATATGCGATGAGTATAGTAATAGAGAGGACCGTAAATATAAGTTAGTACCCATAAGTAAGTGGGGAGTTCATTTTGCGGGGGACAATACTCTTAGCGTTAACGCTTTTATTGAGAGAGTAGAAGAATTAAAGGAGGCCAGGAATGCGACCAATGAAGATCTATTTAAGTACGCAATAGACTTCTTCATGGGCGATGCACTGATTTGGTACAGGGCAAATAGAATATATGTAGAAAATTGGACGGAACTTGTAATTCTACTTAAGCGCACCTTTCAGTCACCTTTTTATCAAGAGGAACTCTTAGCCGAGGCGAAAGCAAGGACGCAGGGTCAAAAAGAGTCGGTAGTGATTTTTGTTGCAGTAATGCAAAACCTATTTAATAGGCTACCAAACAAGATAACCGAGTATGAGAAGATTATGATCATCTCAAGAAATCTACAGCCAACTTACCAAAAGGCCATCTGTAGAGATGTGTTCACGTCCATTGCGGATCTCGTCAACACCCTAAGAATCATCGAACGAACTAACTTACACTGCCTAAAGTTCCTAGAGCCAAAACCGGGTATCAACTCCATAGAACCGGATCTAGCATACAAGGCAGATATACAAGGTCAGGTCGCGGAGAGCCTTAATGAACTGAACACCCAAACTACAGATATTCGAAGCAAAATGCGATGCTGGAACTGCCGTGAAACTGGTCATTTGTTTAGAGTATGTTCAAGGCCTAAACAAAGGCTCTTCTGCTACAGATGTGGCCGCTTTGGAATATCCTCCAGAGATTGCACCTGTAAGGGAAACTCTACGGGAGAACGTCAGAACCCTGCAAACTGAACGTTCTCCGCGACACAGATAAAGAGGAATGGCAGGAATGGCTTAAGTTTGTGCGTAGTTTTATGGAGAAGTCGGCGCTAGCACCATTGACATTCCAGAAACAGTTCGATAATAGGTCATATGTGAGTATCGAAATATTGGGTCGATCATTTAGCGGATTGTTGGATTCGGGTGCCACTCGTTCGGTCATTAGTACGAACTTCTCAGCAACTTTGAAGAGCATGGGAATTAAAGGGCACAAACAGAAAGTCAAACGCATTAGTACTGCTGACGGTACGAACCACTCCATTTCGGAAGTAATGGACACTCCCGTGCAATTCAACAACGAAATGCAGGTTATATCGCTTTCTGTCATGCCAAGCCTAGCACAAGATTTGATACTAGGCCAAGATTTTTTTGAAGGATTCAAAATAGGTTTTACATTTAATGGAATGCTAGAAGAAGCAAATGTTATCACTGAAAAACCAGATGCAATAATCGATATGGAGAATCTTGACGAAGAACAAAGACGGCGTTTAGAAGAGGTGATCCAGGAAATGAAGGATCAAGTTGGAGAAGGATTGGGCAGAACTGATTTGATAGAACACCATATTGACACTGGTGAGAATAAACCTAGTTACCAGAAACAATACAATCTCTCACCAATAGTGAAGAAGGAAATTGAACGCGAGCTAGATAAGATGCTAGCTAACGGAGTAGTTGAGCCGACACACAGCCCATGGTGCTCTCCAGTTCTTCTGGTCAAGAAGCCAAACGGAGAAAATCGCTTATGCCTAGACAGTAGACAGTTGAATAAGATCACAAAGAAAGATACCTACCCGCTGCCGAGAGTATCATCAGTTCTAGACAACTTACGTAACGGCAAGTACCTTACAACGATAGATCTAAAATCCGCATTTTGGCAAATCGGTTTAGGAAAAGGTAGCAAAAAGAAAACTGCATTTGCAGTCCCTGGTAGAGGACTATTCCAATTCACAGTCATGGCATTCGGTTTGGTCAACGCGTCGCAAACCCAGCAACGATTAATGGATATGTTGTTCCACGCCTTGGAAGGATTCGTATGGGCATACCAAGACGATATAGTGGTGTGTACTCAAACATTTGAAGAGCACATAGAAATACTGAGGAAGGTGATAGAGATCTTAAAGGAAGCCGGTCTGACCATAAACATAGAAAAATGTAAATTCGCTAGATCGAGCATGCGTTACCTGGGCTACATTGTGGACAAAGAAGGTTTACGAACCGACCCGGATAAAGTATCAGCCATCATAAACTTTCCAAGACCTAAAAACAGTACGGAGCTAAAGAGATTCATAGGTATTGCAAGTTGGTACCGTCGGTTCGTAAAGGATTTTTCAATGGTTGCCGCTCCTCTCCATGATCTGACCAAGGGTAAAAGGTGTAAGAAATTTGTTTGGACGCAGGAAGCAGAAAAGGCATTTTTAGAGTTAAAAACGCGGCTTACCACTACGCCAGTAATCTCATGTCCGGATTTTAGCAAACCCTTTGTAATTCAATGCGATGCATCAAGTAAAGGGGTAGGAGCTGTATTATGTCAGAGGATTGATGAAGTAGAACAGCCGATTGCATACCTAAGTAGGAAGTTGAACGACAGGGAACAACAATACTCCACCTATGAAAGGGAACTATTGAGTATTGTACACGCTATCGACAAATTCAGGCCATACATAGACGGGGCACATTTTACCGTGATAACAGATCATAGTGCTCTACAAATGCTGCACAAGATGAAAGACCCTCACGGAAGGTTGGCCAGATGGGCCATGAAGCTGCAGCAGTTCAGCTTCGATATCGTCCATAAACCGGGAAAATCTAACGTTGTACCAGACGCCTTGTCACGAGCAATCTGTGCCCTGGCAAGTAACAGTAATTATTTAGACATATCAGACACGGACAAAGACAACTGGTACAGAAAGAAAGTTTCGCAGGTCGCTAATGGAAACAGTAATGACTGGCAGGTTAGAGACGGAGCATTGTTTAAGAAAATCTGTCTACAACAATACCCAGACAGATCATATGATTGGAAGCTATATGTACCACCCGCGCGTAGGTTAGACGTCTTAAAACACTGCCATGACGACGTAACTTCGGGTCACACGGGCGTCCGAAAAACTTTGTTTAGGGTCAAGCAATTCTATTACTGGCCAAATCTTCTGGAAGACGTTAAAAATCACGTGGGCAATTGCGAAATATGCGCTAAAGCAAAGGTGTCACAGAAACTACCATTTGGTCAAATGGGGCATTTTAGAGCAGTAAAGCGTCCCTGGCAGATCATTTCTCTTGACCTGATGGGCCCATTTCCAAAGAGTAAGTCGGGGAACACCATGTTATTGGTTATCACATGTGTGTTCAGCAAACTAGTCCTACTATTTCCTTTGAGAACGGGTAAAGCGGACAAAATAAGTGATATTTTAGAAAAGCAGTTTCTACTGTTCGGTGTTCCAGAGGCGGTGATTTCGGACAATGGAAAGCAATTTGGTTCTCATATGTTTAGGGAATTAATAGCAAGATATAATAGTAAGATCTGGTTTACTCCTAACTACCATCCACAAAGTAATCCGACAGAGAGGGTCAACAGGGTGGTTGGAACGATGATATCATCATATATAAACAATAAAAAACACAACGAGTGGGATCAGTATCTAGCTAAGATCGGGCATGCAATTAGAACATCGGTTCATGAAACCACGGGGTACACCCCATCGTACCTGTTCTTCGGAAGGGAAACTGCGATTCCCCCAGGACGCCCAGCGGACGGCGATAGCATTGGCTCGCTTGATAAACCAACGCTAACGATCGACCGAGAAGAGTTCTTCTCTGGCCTACCTAAAAGAAGCGAACTGTTCAAACAGGTGGAATCCAGGCTCAAATTGTCGCACGACAAAAGTACAGGGCCATACGACAAACAACGTAGAGCGACTCACTTTAATGTGGGCGACGTGGTTTGGAAACGGACAAAAATGTTATCAAACGCAGGAACCAAATTCATGGCCAAACTAGCCCCGAAATTCGAAAAAGCTATAATCTCAGCACAAGACTCTAATAACGTATTCAGACTTAAAAACGTATATGGTAAAGAAATAGGGATGTGGCATGCTAAGGATTTAAAACCGCTCTGGAGCGGAACCCGCTCGGTAAAGAAATAAAATGTAGACATTTTATTTCTTGGTAAGGTGAGGGAATATTATGTTATGGTCGTTACTGCGCTCGCGACGCGTCGGGCAACCTCGGCACGACTCGTGGGACGATCGGATTGAGGGGCAGTGGAGGTCGAACGGTCAAAGGAGCCGAACAATAAAACGGTTGTGTAAATCCTCATTCAAAATTCCGGGATAGACCTGGAACTGTAGTTAAACAGGGCTCCCGTGACTGGTGCTATAAGTGTGTGTTGTGTGCGTTAAAAGGGGTGAGTAATACAATGATAAGTTAGACCGTTAGATACCTACGTTTGAAATAAATCTCACAAAACGTATTGTTTTAGCCTACAGAAACGCCCTTAAGACGCTGGCCATTCGCCAAACCATCAGGAGACCTCAAAGTCTCAGTCCCAGGTCCTTGACAGACCGCACGCTAGCCGGTGCATCGGGTTTCGGAGGGTTCCCTTCTCTCCAGACAAAGACCCTCCTGGCGTCCAACCATTTAGTGTTAAGTCTAGTTATTAAGCTTAGATCATAAGTATATTGGTGGTGGGATTAGGTTAAGGACTTAATATAATACGTGTACATAGTGTGTAGGATTTTAGAATATAAGTTTTTGTCAAAAGTGCAAGTCATTTTATTAGTACCCTCAACCCGTAACAATGTATTTCCATAGAAGTGGAGTTAAGCGGCGAGGAGGTCGATGGACCAATTGCTATGCATTTACAAATATTTTGCCATAAGTAAGTCCTGTGAGCTCCACTCACGCCTGTTGTGATGTTGCAAGTTCGGTGAGAGCGGCAAGCCCGCAGCGTAATGGTAGAAGCTTCACGTATAACTCGTTGATTGCAATGTACGCACGCAATGATGCGATGTGCTGTGCAGCAATATACAGCACAACTCACCGCATTACGACGTGAATACATCAGCAGGCCGAAGATCTTGTGCGACTGCCTTGGACTTCGCCTTAGCTTGTGCGCTTCGTATCTCTTCCCACTTAGTCAGGTGGCATTTCGCCACGAAGAACCCGACGTTTCGAATGTACGCACGCAGCAATGCGAAGAATTATTATTCATAATTCTCCGCATTATGACGTGAATACATCAGCAGCCTAAACTTTACTGAAGATCCTGGACAGCTGCTTTGGACTTCTGGGTGGTTAAAACAGAATAAATTCACACACGTATACATTTCGTGACCCATATAGTGCGTTTGTACACATAATAATATTAGTTTACTCACCAATGCCCAGTGCTTCGCCGCATGTAGCCATTGATAGTTCCAGTCGACGTGCGACGTCCTAGGCACCTTCCCGCACGCAGCCCTGCAACATTAAACATCGCTTAGTTTAGAAAGCATTCACTAATTCACTAAGAATGTCTTTCCATAGAAGTGGAGTTAAGCGGCGAGGAGGTCGATGGACCAATTGCTATGCATTTACAAATATTTTGCCATAAGTAAGTCCTGTGAGCTCCACTCACGCCTGTTGTGATGTTGCAAGTTCGGTGAGAGCGGCAAGCCCGCAGCGTAATGGTAGAAGCTTCACGTATAACTCGTTGATTGCAATGTACGCACGCAATGATGCGATGTGCTGTGCAGCAATATACAGCACAACTCACCGCATTACGACGTGAATACATCAGCAGGCCGAAGATCTTGTGGGACAGCCTTGGACTTCGCTTTAGCTTGTGCGCTTCGTATCTCTTCCCACTTAGTCAGGTGGCATTTCGCCACAAAGAACCCGACGTTTCGAATGTACGCACGCAGCAATGCGAAGAATTATTATACATAATTCTCCGCATTATGACGTGAATACATCAGCAGCCTAAACTTTACTGAAGATCCTGGACAGCTGCTTTGGACTTCTGGGTGGTTAAAACAGAATAAATTCGCACACGTATACATTTCGTGACCCATATAGTGCGTTTGTACACATAATAATATTAGTTTACTCACCAATGCCCAGTGCTTCGGCGCATGTAGCCATTGATAGTTCCAGTCGACGTGGACGTCCTAGGCACCTTCCCGCACGCAGCCCTGCAACATTAAACATCGATTAGTTTAGAAAGCATTCACTAATTCACTAAGAATGTCTTTCCATAGAAGTGGAGTTAAGCGGCGAGGAGGTCGATGGACCAATTGCTATGCATTTACAAATATTTTGCCATAAGTAAGTCCTGTGAGCTCCACTCACGCCTGTTGTGATGTTGCAAGTTCGGTGAGAGCGGCAAGCCCGCAGCGTAATGGTAGAAGCTTCACGTATAACTCGTTGATTGCAATGTACGCACGCAATGATGCGATGTGCTGTGCAGCAATATACAGCACAACTCACCGCATTACGACGTGAATACATCAGCAGGCCGAAGATCTTGTGCGACTGCCTTGGACTTCGCCTTAGCTTGTGCGCTTCGTATCTCTTCCCACTTAGTCAGGTGGCATTTCGCCACGAAGAACCCGACGTTTCGAATGTACGCACGCAGCAATGCGAAGAATTATTATTCATAATTCTCCGCATTATGACGTGAATACATCAGCAGCCTAAACTTTACTGAAGATCCTGGACAGCTGCTTTGGACTTCTGGGTGGTTAAAACAGAATAAATTCGCACACGTATACATTTCGTGACCCATATAGTGCGTTTGTACACATAATAATATTAGTTTACTCACCAATGCCCAGTGCTTCGCCGCATGTAGCCATTGATAGTTCCAGTCGACGTGCGACGTCCTAGGCACCTTCCCGCACGCAGCCCTGCAACATTAAACATCGCTTAGTTTAGAAAGCATTCACTAATTCACTAAGAATGTCTTTCCATAGAAGTGGAGTTAAGCGGCGAGGAGGTCGATGGACCAATTGCTATGCATTTACAAATATTTTGCCATAAGTAAGTCCTGTGAGCTCCACTCACGCCTGTTGTGATGTTGCAAGTTCGGTGAGAGCGGCAAGCCCGCAGCGTAATGGTAGAAGCACAGATTACTAAATAGTTACTACACTAAATAGTTACTACGTAACAGATACTTCACTCTGTAGAAAATGTTCAATACCTACTGCTATAATTGCCTACTCCGTCGCGTCAGCAACCGCTGCACGCTAAAATGTGCCTAAATGCTCAAGCGTACAGTTGTGATTGCTTCGCACCGCGCGATCCCACAGCAATCGCAGGGCTGCCTCTTCGATAAAATTAAATTGGCGACGCATCGCTAAACTAATATTCTAAAACAGAGCGTTGCTTGCTGCTTGTAGGTACCTACCTATATTTTTTTCGAGGTTGGTGTAATTTGGTTACCGTGCAATTTGGTCACACCGTATGAGTGCAAATTAGTCACAGTTATTTGTAAATACATTTTTGCATAAACCTGTTAAAAATAATTTTGCAACGACAAAAAATTGTAATAGGTTTATCACTTACCTTTCTTTATTGACAGGTACATAGAAAAATGTTAGGTGTTTATCCCTTTTTTTACTGGATTTGCACCCATCTACAGCACATAAGGTACCAGACGGCATCGTAGGTACGCAAACGAATGAATAAAACAATTAATATGGTACAACGTGGGTGTACGCTTCGCTTGCGGCAACCACACTGAATTGGGCCCCAGAGGGCCCGAGACCGCTCGGCCGGGCGGTAGGTAATTATAGCGCGCAAGTACATGGAGTGACGGAGTCCTGGTAGAAGCTTCACGTATAACTCGTTGATTGCAATGTACGCACGCAATGATGCGATGTGCTGTGCAGCAATATACAGCACAACTCACCGCATTACGACGTGAATACATCAGCAGGCCGAAGATCTTGTGCGACTGCCTTGGACTTCGCCTTAGCTTGTGCGCTTCGTATCTCTTCCCACTTAGTCAGGTGGCATTTCGCCACGAAGAACCCGACGTTTCGAATGTACGCACGCAGCAATGCGAAGAATTATTATTCATAATTCTCCGCATTATGACGTGAAGACATCAGCAGCCTAAACTTTACTGAAGATCCTGGACAGCTGCTTTGGACTTCTGGGTGGTTAAAACAGAATAAATTCGCACACGTATACATTTCGTGGCCCATATAGTGCGTTGTACACATAATAATATTAGTTTACTCACCAATGCCCAGTGCTTCGCCGCATGTAGCCATTGATAGTTCCAGTCGACGTGGACGTCCTAGGCACCTTCCCGCACGCAGCCCTGCAACAGTAAACATCGATTAGTTTAGAAAGCATTCACTAATTCACTAAGAATGTCGTCCATAGAAGTGGAGTGAAGCGGCGAGGAGGTCGATGGACCAATTGCTATGCATTTACGAAATATTTTGCCATAAGTAAGTCCTGTGAGCTTCACTCACGCCTGTTGTGATGTTGCAAGTTCGGTGAGAGCGGCAAGCCCGCAGCGTAATGGTAGAAGCTTCACGTATAACTCGTTGATTGCAATGTACGCACGCAATGATGCGATGTGCTGTGCAGCAATATACAGCACAACTCACCGCATTACGACGTAAATACATCAGCAGGCCGAAGATCTTGTGGGACTGCCTTGGACTTCGCTTTAGCTTGTGCGCTTCGTATCTCTTCCCACTTAGTCAGGTGGCATTTCGCCACGAAGAACCCGACGTTTCGAATGTACGCACGCAGTAATGCGAATAGTTGTTATTAATAACAACTCTTCACATTACGACGTGAATACATCAGCAGCCTAAACAGCTGTTTTGGACTTCTGGGTGGTAAAACAGAATAAAATCTCTTAGTCATTAGCGAGGATTGACTGCCTGTGTCTAGTAACGCGCGAGCTGTATAGGTACCTGTCTCTGTCACCACCTCAACCAAGGCGATACATAGTAGCACTTGGCCAGATGAACCTGCAGATAGCGACAACGAAATTGAACTTGAAGGTAACAACGAAGAAGAACCCTCAGTAGAACCTTCCTCACTATTCGATTTAAAACGTCGAGCATCATCTCGATGGCTCCAATGAACACTACGCTATGTCAAAAATCGTAGGTTTACAGGAGGAGCATGTAAAGGAAAAATTCTGATAAAATCTTGAATATCTAAGTTATTGTAATGATTTTTTCTGAGTGAATAGTTAATTTAGTGATGTTTATGACCTGATTTGTAAAATTTTAAAAATCTTTTCGGTTTTTTAGTTAGCCTTACTTAGAGGAATGTAAAGCGGAAAACTAAAATTAAAAATCCAGATACATATATATTATACATCCCAGTATATGGGACTACAAAATGCCAAATTAAATTAATATTATTAAAAAAATCAGAATGATAACATCAAAAATCGATTTTATTACTAATAACGAGTACTTTTAACTCCATGTTGCAATAAAAATATTCATATTTTAGAATTTAGATAAGATAGCGTTTTGTAATTTAAAGGGCTAAAAAATCTTCGGCCCTCTTACAGGCCGTACGGCGTACGGCGGTAAACATACATACGTCCCCAAATGATGAGTTGTGATGGCGGTGTACGGTTGAGACTTGTAAGTAAACATTGTTCATACGCGTGACGTAAATCAATTTTTCTGAATTTCTTCCCCCCCTCAGATTAGCAAATAGTTCATCAATACGTGGTAACGGGTAATAATTCCGTTTTAATTTAGGGTTAATTGTGATTTTATAGTCCCCGCATATCCGTATTTCCCCGTTCTGTTTAATAACTGGTACTATTGGGGTCCCGTAATCAGAATAATCCACCCGATATAATATCGTACCGCCCGCTTCGAGTCGCGCTCCTACTCGACTCGCGCGCGGAGTGCCATGGCCGTGGCCATGGGCACCGGTCTCGCTCGCACATAAACCGGTTCGTTATCGAATAGGTCGCTTACAAGTTCCTAATTTCTCAGAAAAAACTGTTATCGTCTGTGATTTCATACAAGTTAATTTGTGTTAGTTTTAAAACACGCATCCACTCACGTCCTAATAAGGGACACGAGCCACTCTTAATAATATGTAACGGCAATGATTTTGCACATTCCTCCCCTACTTGTACATCAACTTCAATAAAACCCTCAGACTCAATTTGTGTTCCAGAATAACTACGTAAAACTAAATTATCTTTAATAATCTTCCTATTCGCAAACAACCTTCTATATGAATCGTCACTAACCGCTGAGATACGACTGCCCGTGTCCAACTCACAACTCACGCGATGGTTGTCTATCGATAACGTAATAAAATATTGTTTGTTGCCTTGTGCTGACACTTCAATGTTGTACAAACCATCGTCCGATTCCTCACCCACATAATTATGACGATCGCGCCCTTTGCACATCACCTTTAGATGCCCTCGCTGTCCACACTCATCACAATTATACAGTCCCACCATCTTATCTGTTCAGTTGACAGCGTCGCTAGTAGAGAATTTGGTTTTGCCATAATATAAGAAATTCACCAAGAAACAAAGGTAATTAAAACATGTCTTGCAAGTCAGTCTATAGATATCATTAAAATTTAAGAAACTACAATATCAATCATATAAAGCCTAACTAAGAGAGAGATTCAATATGACGCGGCTGTAGTTCCCATTTTGCCCACCTGAACAGTTAAGTTGGTGGCACTGTAGTTCTTGAACCGGCACTTATCCTGTGCGTGGCCCTTGCCACACCGCCAGCAAGCCCGCGCAGCACCCGATGTCGTAGCGCCCGCGCCTCCGCTGCGGCCAGCAGCCCTGTCGTAGGCACCGCGCCGCGCCGGCACCCACTCCGGCTGGGCCCCGCGCGAGCCCGCCTGCCCGCCGCGCGCGTAATGCAGGCCTTCACCTGCCTCGCCGCTGCCCGCCGGCGCTGGCCGTGCCGCGTCCGTCGCCGTCGTGGCCGTCGTGCCACTCACCTCGGCATGCTTTTCCGCCGCTTCCAGAGCCAAAGCTAACTCGACCGCCTCTCTGTACTGAATTTTCTTTTCGGCAAAAATCCTAGATCTCATCGCGTCATTCGTGAGGCCCGATACGAATTGATCGCGTAAGTTCTCTTCGAGGGTCGAACATGATTTACATTTGCCGAAATTACACGTAGCCGCTAAGTGCTTGAGAGCCTGCAAGTATTCGGTGAGGGACTCGCCGGGGCGCTGCCTGCGCAGTCTGAACACGGGGCGCTCGGCGATCTCCGACCGTTGTGGCTCCAAGTGGTCCGTCAATAATTTCACCAATTCGTCGTTACCTTTGTCTTCAGGGAAACTGGGCGAACACAAATCGCACATTAACGCATAGGTTTCTTCCCCCACGACCGTAATTAACAACGGAACTTTGACTTCATCCTTAGACATCATTTAGCGTGATTTACACGACGGATGTAAGCTGCTGGCCACTGTTTTTGAGCTCAAATTGAACGATTCTATCTTTCCGATTGGCATTTTCTCAAAACAATACTTTATTACGTGGTTTTAGACCCGAAAATATAATTATTTTTTATCCTCGTCGCCAGTGTAATGAAAGACGCGAGTAGCAATGGACTGATTTATTGGGTTTTCGTGTCTACCCTACAACCTCGTTATTGTACATATGACTACCTACTTACTACGATCTTACTTAATATGTTACAAACAAAGTCTATTATTGATAATTACAAGGAGGAAGTTTATAAAAATATTAAAAAAGGATAAAGATGTATCGCATTCTTTTGTTTAGATGTTGAGTGGCATTCTCCCTGATTGTCCGTCGGCATCATTGCCGTGCTTGTAGACAAGTGTTTTGCCATTAATGCAGTTCAAAGACTTCGACATTGCCCAAGTTTGGAATTGAGAAAGAGGTAAGTTTCAATACTATTAAGATGTGTATATTATGTATATACCTATATAAATTAAAGTTTTACCCTAAGTAATTTTGAATGAAATAGAAGTACATATCTAATGTATTAAAATGCTTTATTAGGTTCGAGTCTGCGATGCCTGTTTTGATAAAGTAAGTCGACCACCTCTTCACCTCCACTTCTTCTGCCAAATTGGAAATCGTTGACACAGCCAATGACTATGGACCTACTCAACCCCAGGTAAGAAATTATTATACATTACTTATATTACTTAATTGAATACAACTTTTTTAATGTTACAAGCAAACAATAGAACAAAGAAGTATTTTAGGTTATAATGTTATTGTTCTCATGATCAAGGAAAACCATAAAATATTTTGTACAAAACGTTTATTAACAACTAAGTAATCCATCCAGTTATCCATCGTAGTTATCACCAGGCATTTCACCGCCAGGAACCAACATAGCGATATTATTCCCATTCAATAATATTTGATCCAATTTAGTTATTTTAGTAACATATTTACGAAGTCGTCGAATTGTAATGTTCCAACCATTTCTTTATCGTTCTTCATGATAATGTGTATTTTGGAACCGATACATTTGTCAACAAGCTCCAAAGGCAAAAGTGTTGGGATTTGGTAGCGCCGATGCAGACATTTTTATTCACTGGAATCTGGAATGTACTTTTTTGTTAGGTTCTGGCTGTCTAATATGTAGAGACTATTCTTACTTTAATTTAATTAAAAACAAGTTAACTGACTTTATAAATACTCGTAATCAAATCACACAACTAGCGGTAGCGTTTTTTCTCTTATCTTGTTCGCTCGCTCGATCGCCGGTTTCGTTCTCGATCGCATTGGCGCATCGGCATCGCACATATTATGTATGACGCAAATAAACAACTGTCAATGTCAAGATACCAAGCTGTTCAAATAGAATGAACGGACGCAACAAAACAAAACATTTGTGTGACGTTTAATTTGAACGTTGAATTCGTTTGAATTTTGTGAAAGAAATGAAATCGTAACGATCGCCCGTTTTAAAGTTTGTTTTTATTTATATTGCTGAAAACAGTGTGTTGTTAAATTAATAGTATTATATTACCATGGCAAGAAACGTAACCAACTTTCGAGGGGATTTTACCCCAGACTCGGCGATAAAGGACGAACCCATGACTCCCGAAGAATATGGACTTTACAATTTTGATTATGCTTTTGAGAGTGGGGACGTTGATAATGTTTATAATATGAGGAAATCCATGTCTATGAACGACATTGCTGCATTACGTGAGGACATAGTGAAGTTAGAGTTAAACGAACATGAAGACAACTACCAGAAACAAAAGGAGAAACGGACGACGGGACATCTTGAGATGTCGAGAACCAAGTTTGTTTCTATGGCGGATTCTTTAAATCAACGCGATACTCTTGGACGATTCCATTCCAGTCGGCCACAGACGTTCAAATCGCAAGGGTCGACCGGATGTACTTGTTCGACCATACCGCAGTCCTCTCTGCTTAGATGTAAACTACGCCCACGACATTGTCACGTCCATGTCATGTCGCAGAAAGAGAAAGAGGATATGGAACTGGAGAAACTGAAGAAATTCAGACATAAAGCACAACCTATCCCCAAATCTGTAATAGAGGGCCCTAAGAATCTTCCAGAAGTTCCTAAAAAACCACTCACAGTGCCTGTCCCTTTCAATCTGACTGAAGTGCCTAAGAAACCAGTTAACACTGCCAATCATGTTCAGAATTTCAAGGCTCGCCCTGTCTCTAAGACTGTTCATATTAAGCCTCATTTGCCAGTCAAACAAACTGTACACAAAACAGCACTGGAGCCATTCTCATTTGACAAATATGATGAAGAAAGAAAGAGAAAGAAGGAGGAGAGAATTAAACAGCAAATACTGGAGGAAAAGAAACAAGCTTCTTTGTTTAAAGCTCAACCGGTGCCAAGAGCTGTGAAAAAGCGAATGTATGAAAAAAGCAATAAATGCTCGTCAAGAACAACCTCTGAGAACAAAGAGAACCACAAGTTGGAGGCGAGACCACCGGTTGTTTTAAACAAATAGCCTTTCAAGCCAATAGTGCCACCGAAACCCTCCATCAAACCAGCTCCATTTTCGGAGAGAGAGAAATTTGATCAGCACTTGAAAGAAAAGGAAGAAGAACGAAAAAGACTGAAAATTCTCAAAGAGAAAGAACAGCAGGAGTTCCAGGAAAAAGCTAATGTTAAACTAAGAGCTAAGTTGGTCCACCAACCTAAACCAGTGCTCGCCTATGAGCCATTTGTACCGTAAAAATCTGTTGCTTGTCTTACTGTTCCAGAAACACCCAAATTTGTCAGGAAACTGAATAACAGACACTATCAATGAACTATCAATGTGCCATATTTTAACCTTTATCCTGTTATAAATAGGTCGAGACCAACTATTCCTTTTTTCTTCATGCTAAGGATAAGAATTTAGTTTAAGATTTAGTTTTAGATATTACATTTTGATAAATATAGTTAGAATAGTATTAATGGCTTTATATATTCTTATTAATTTATTGATTGTTTTAAAAATGTGCATTTATTTGAGAAAATAAAGATATGAATACAATATATTTCTAAGTTATTTTATTTATCCCTTTACAGAATACTTATAGTTAATATGTAGGGATTAGGATGTCCTATGTTATTCAATAATGTAAATAATGTTTAAATTACTACTGTACTATAGTTGTCTTAATTAAGACATGCTTTAGACTTGTTTCTTAAATAAACTTTTTAAACTCAGACGATTTGCACTCATTATACTAAATGAAACGGGTCTGTATCGCGTTAGATAATTAAACGTATTTACTAAAATACGTACCCGACGTTTCGAGCGGATTACACCGCTCGTGGTCACGGGATAACATCATAACATCGATAACATCGGGATAACATCCGATCGAAACGTCGGGTACGTATTTTAGTAAATACGTTTAATTATCTAACGCGATACAGACCCGTTTCATTTAGTATAATTGTTTCTTTAATGTCCTCATTTATTTAGAAAATGTTCAACACCATTTCCTTGGTATCACATTCAAAATAGACAAATGACAGAATGCCAAAACGGTTGGACCGAATTTTACCAAACATTACGAATAAACTGGCTTTAAAATGAATAATACCCGCCTCGAAATCGGTGAATCCATCAGAGAGTTAGGATGCCACAGACAGACACACACAAACATCGACGTCAAACTTCGAAACACCCTTCTTTTGCGTCGGGGGTTGAACACAGATACTACTTTAATGCAAACGGCAATCTATTACTGTATGGATGAACCTAAGTTAAGTATTTTACTAGCCCACGACACCTGATACCTATGGGAATTTACTACCTCATGATGACACACTAGCTGTAGGTGACCTCCACTTGTAAACTAAAACATAAATTATATATTTTATTTACACAATTTAATATATTAAAAACCACTTACATACATCACACATTCATATCCCAGTAACATAACATTCATAACACAAAATACGAAATAAATCATTTCTAACAAAATGTAAACAAACAATAATTCGGCAAGCAAACCCGCGCGCTATGCGTTGTTCCGCATTTGTGCAAAGCTTGCATTAAGTTAAGTTTGTGAAATGTGAACGCACTCGATTTGCCCACTTCACGTGAACCGTGATACTTTAATTAATTTCATTATATTATGTGCTACATTGACCCTAACTGTCTTGCTATCATTCTAAAACTAAAATAAAAGTGTTGTGGTAAATGAACATTGATAACTCATCGTTGTGGTTTAATTCTTCCACCATTACCACGCCCCCCCATACTAGCAGCACCCCGCGCTTTTACCCGCGTTGTGCCCGGTCCTATAATGGGAATTTCAGGATGAAAAATAGCCTAACCTTCCCTTGGAATGTGGCTATACATTACAAAAATAATTTTGAAATCAGATTGGTAGTTCCAAAGATTAGCACGTTCAAACAAACAAAAGATTTATATGTTAGTATAGATATAGATAACTACAATCTACTTGTACAACATTATTTCCACATATATACACATTATACACATATATACACATTATACACATATATACACATTATACGTCACAGTTACCTAAAAAATATCTTATAAATTCCAGAAACGCACGACCCCCGGCGGAAAAACGGCTGAAGAACTTCAGGAGGAAGAGGAATTGCAGCTGGCTCTCGCTCTTAGTCAATCCGAGGCAGAACACAAGGAGAAGGAGCGCAAGTCGCGGTCGCACATCGCACCCGACCTATCACATCCTACTAGTGAGGATTACTTTCATTATTTAAAGTATCACGATGAACACTAAAGTATGTAAGTTCGAGTAGTAGACCAACACCGATGTCAGAGTTTTAGACCGCCTCAAGGCCTCCGACACGGTCTAACGATTGACAAAACACTTTTTAACAGAGTTTTAGTTATATTACTAGCAGCGCCCCGCGGTTTTACCCGCGTTGTGCCCGTTCCCGAGAGAATTTCGGGATTTTTTTTACATAAAAACCTTCCTCTTGAATCACTCTACCTATTACAAAAAACCGCATCAAAATCCGTTGCGTAATTTTAAAGATTTAAGCATACAGACAAACAGACAAACAGACGCGACTTTGTTTTATACTATGTAGTGATAGAGCGTTTATGAATAAGATAATAGATGTTTTGTTAATCCGTCCCCGTTCACCCCCAGTATCCCCCACCCCGTCGTCAGTGAGCGCGTCCCCCGAGCACAGCTCGGCCGCCAACACCGAGCTGTCTCGCTACTTGGACCGCAACTACTGGCCGCGCCCGCCTCGCACGCATCGCACGACACTGCACGATACTGAGAATAACGATGGGTAAGGCGGACTGTAAGTTTTCACCAATTGTTTGGTGAGGCTATATAGTGTAATAACTAATAAATTCTTCACTCTCTAATCATTCAACGGGTTCGACGTAATCTTAGTGGACATCGCCTCAAACTTCGATTAACTTTTTCTTCGTCAATATCCAAAAGCTCCAAAATTCTTAAATTCATAGCCATCTAATTTAATATAATTAATTTAATTTTTAAAGTGCAAAATCGCACATTTTAATCAATTCTATCAGTTGAATATCATTAAGTTATTTGCACAAATGCATTGTTTATAGTAAGGAACCATTAAACATTAATAATTAACTAAAGTACATACTTATTGTTGTTAAAAATATCAACAATGGTTCAATTTATGTTAGTAAAATGTATCTTTGATTGAATTGCTAATTTTGACAGCTGAGGCGCTTTACCAAAGCCGCAAAAGACGCTCATGGTACCAAATGAATGAACGAAAACATCTTTAGTAAGACAAATAGCGAATCAGTTTAGGTAATCTGCAAAGCAACAACAATTTGTCACTCATTGATGTCATGGTACGAAAACTGATAGCGAATTAGTTTAGGTCCGCATTTGTATCGCGCTAAGAGGTCATGGTAAGGCGGCAGGTATGGTTTTGATAGTGTGGGACAAATCTTATTTTTAAACAGTTAACTTCAATCAAATAACCTTAGCCTTAACAATGCAATCTGAATCTAATTAATAACACAATATAGTTCAAACCATCTTTTGACAAGTATAAACATATACCGCCTTATTGATAAACTCGGTGTAACTAAAACACTGTTATACTTTGTTTTGTCTCTTTTGCTCTTCGGAAAATTGCGTATGGCAGAAAGTGACAAACCATTTGATAGCTAAACTGTCTTAATACGCGTTACGCTCATATAGACCCGCGCAAAGAGATGCATTGAACTATCGATACTACATTATTTTGACGAAATACTCAAAGATAAACTAGACCTAATCCATTTCACTTCAGGACAAAGTAAACCGAATCCGTGACAGTCGAGCAGCCCTCGGCACCTTACGCGCCGAACACGCTGCTCGCATCCAAGCCGCGGCTGAGGCAGCCGAGAGGCAAAGGCAAATGCAAATGGCCGCCAAACTGCAAGCTATGAGGAAGAAGAAACACGAGTACTTGCAGTACCAAAGGCAGTTGGCGTTGCAGCGAGTTCAGGTAAGCCAATAGCCGCGTACCTACCCACCTAGCGCACAGAAGAAGAGTTTCACAACACTTCAACGAACACTCCGGACACTTGATCCGACACTACGTTCACTAGATCTATATTTTAATACTAATTCACGCTTCCGCAAATCATAATTTCATGGTATGAACTAAAGTTCCTCCGACACGAAAGGGATTATTGATTGCTACCCCCACCCTTTGGATGTCGAATGCACTTAATGGCTGCCTACGTATAATATGAAGTGTAAACCACTGCGAAGTAAATCAGTAGCAACACTGTTTTAGTACCTAATCGTTAGATAATGCGCGTTCCTATAGTCGACACATTCGTTTTCATTCTCTCGCGGACCTTAATTTTAGGACATAAATCTAGGAGGTTCTTAGTGCATCAAAATGCGCAGTACTTGTTTACTGATTACACCGTATTGGTCCTGCGCGCGCATGCGCGTTAAGTTTCTTAATGGGAAAGATATTATCGAATAAGCTTTAGTGTTTAGATTTATTTACGGCTAATACTTCGTATCATTTTACAAAATATTCACGTCGCCGTCGCGTCGCTACGCCGTATCTCATGGCACCCCCGTATCTCTTTGGGGCGACACCTTCAATTAAACGTTTTTCATAGTGTAGAAAAACATTAAAAACTTATCACTTTTTAAAATTCATCACATTCTCACTTCACCCACATTATATTGTTACGTTCTGTTCCAACCACTTTAATTAATGTCACCGATACTAATAAATATCAACTCAAGTTCTCCCGACGCCGACATATTGATTGATGCCACCTATAGATGGCGGATGCACTCAATATCTGATGGCTACGTAGATCATCACAACGCTTGTACCTATTACAATAGTAGTATCTCTCATGAAAGTAGTTTTGTGTCACCACATTTTTCCCTTCCTTTTGCGGATCTTACAATGTTTAGATCATAAATAAATCTAGCTTTTCGTTAGAGCACCTAGACGCGTAACCGACTGACTACAGCGAACAGCTTCCGCGCGCGCATGCGTATTTGCATCAGATCACATTTGTTAGGAAAGGTATCCACTGGGAGACGAACAGAATAAAAAAGGTTTCTGTTTTCCTTTTCTAGGATGTAACCGAAATATTAAGTGGGGTTTATCATTATCTCTGCCAGGGTACCGAAAAACAACACTCAACCTTAAAGTCGCGTTACTGAGACACTTGACATTCACTTGAGACACTTGAACGAACACGTGTGACACTTGACTCGACACTAAACGTTGACTAAATGTATAATTTTAAACTATTTTATGATGACGCTCACATATTATAAAACAAAATTTCCTACACTTAGCTGGAGTTCCTCCGATACAAAAGGGATTATTGATTGCTAACCCCCCCCCCCTACACTCTTTCTAACTCGTGACGCTTGTCAATTCACCAAATACTTAAACACTAAACCCGACAATAGACACGCGTTCGGACATTAACGACACTTACCAAGATCTTAATTGGACAAATACTCTGACACCAACTCGATAACGATACCACGCGACGACCACACATTGTTTATCACAGGATATTGATTAATGACCGTACTAGGGAAGCTACACATAGACAGCTATCAGCCTTTAACAAGACAAGATACAAACTATTTCGAAGTTAACAACAACTTTCCCATCACTACATTAATTAGTTCCACTATAAGGACAATTCCTTTTCTTTCTTTTGCGGAGCCATGTTTTGGGAATCAATCATGGCAGTTCTTCGAATCCGTAACCTCTAAATACTGACTACAGCGCACAGGTACTGCGCAGACATGCGCATTAGGCAATAAGACGTTCTGGAATATTATAGGATAAAACTATAAATAGTTGTTGCTATAAGGAAACCCAATAATAGATGTTTGCATAACCTTCTTCAGATGGTTTAAAGATGAATACAAAAGAATCTCGGCCTTCCAATGGTTAATATAAAAGAAGGAGTTAATAGACATAGATAATACTAGCAGCGCCCCGCGCTTTTACCCGCGTTTGCCCATGCCCGTGGGAATATCGGGATGAAAAATAGCCTATAACCTTATAATGTAGCTATCTATTATAAAAAGAATTATAAAAATTGGACAGCTAATTCCCGAGATTAGCTCGAACATACAAACAAACAAACTTACCAATTTTACCTCTTTATAATATTAGTATAGATAATTATAATATACATAATTGTAATATAGGTACACCCAGAGAAATACACACACGGTTAATTTACCCAAAGTAAACTCTACGTTTGTACTCGTATTATGAAATCTAACTCCATGCCTACACCGTATCACTACATAGTAAAAAAAAACAAAGTTGCTTTCTGCTGTCTGTCTGTCTGTCTGTCCCTATGTATACTTAGATCTTTAAAACTACGCAACGGATTTTGATGCGTTTTTTTTTAAATAGATAGAGGGGTTCTTTACGAGCAAGTTTCTGGATGACCAGGAGACGCTGAGGATGACCAACTACAGAGATAAGTCCTGTCTGTACGGAGGCAAGGTCAAGGAGACAAGGAGGGAGACCCGAATTGAAATAATTGTAATTATGTTACTTAGAATACCTTCTTAATTAAAACAGACCTTAATTAAAACAGTGATTATTAATGGTACTTTCATTTATCTATATTCGCTCATAACTGCGCCCCGAATTTCCGAAGACACTGATCCGAATTTACATATAACAAATATCAATTCGGATCATTGGTTTAGACGTGAAAACATAACTGACAGATAGAGAATAACATAATAGTAGTTTATGCAACGTCATATAAAGAAGGGTATTAAAACACGAGTGTGAGTTTATGAAACGAGCGCAGCGAGTTTCATAATAGTAACGAGTGTTTTAATACCCGTGTTATATGCAGTTGCATACACTACTTTATCTTCACTATTTAATGCAATTAATCAAACAAAATTTTAAAAACAAAACACATTGCGAAACATTAAATTCACGCGTAGGTACGTGTATTGTCACAGTGAACTTGCCGCCATTAAAATCTAACCAATGAGAGCGCAGCTGCGCGTAGGGCCAATCAGGAGCGAGCGAGATCTTACCAAAGAGTTTTGTGTATGTAGTTTCGACGAAGTTTTCACGTATAACCCAACTGTTTTCAAAAGCCAGCCTAATATCAAAATTTTATACAACTAGTATGAGGATTTTGACATAAGGCTCGCCAGGTTAATTGGTCGCGTTATAATGATGTTATAATGTTATATTATAATGATATTATAACATCATGTGCAATTGCTTAAATTGAGTGTTTTAGTTGTCTGTGCTATAACAGTAGTAATTATAAGTCAAGTATTGGAATCATAAGTAGAATGTTACAACATTAGTGTAGATAAATATATTTTAAAAGTGTAAAAGGGGTGATGTAATACCTAGGTGTAATACTGTTAGGGTGTTTTTAATAAAAATGGAAGGGTTAATTATATTGTTAGGGTTTTCACAATCTCTGTTTCGCCATTCTATACCAAACAATAACAAATGGAGACCAAAAGCCAAGTCCAAAGAACAGTCCGAATCCCAGAGTTGCAAGGTATCTGAAAATAAGAGCTAGGTTTAGTAACAATCATGTAACTATTGTAACCTCGTCTAAAAACTCCGTCACCAGGGCTAGCCACCAAAACTTGCCTCGCGGTCATACCCACGTTGTACACGTTCCCGTAGGAATTTTAGAATAAAATGTATCCCATGTGTTATTCTGATGTGTTTAAAACTACATTGCTATAAATTTCATCCAAGTCCGTTCACATATAAGCTTCCTAGTGTTAACCAACCTATTTCTTATAGTGAAAGGCAAGTTATCAAAAGGCATCGTAGGTCCGTGGTCGTGATGTTCCACCAACTGTAGGATGTCAGGATTCTTCCTCTTCACCCGTTGCGCTCGGATAGACCCAAATACGATTGAACGCAGACAGTTCATCATCAATGTACAGTGTACCTCCTGAATAAGATTTATTACATTTTTTTTTTTTTTAAACAATGTCGTTTCTACACTGTTTTTATTATTCAAGAATTGTTATGATATTTGGTTTTTAGATTCATAATCAAGCCTGAACTACTGTTCCATGACAGCGTTCATGAAGGGCGACCTTCCTCTGTCAGTCAAGCGCAAACTCTTCGACATGTGTATTCTGCCCGTCCTAACCTACGGTGCCCAGACATGGTCTCTAACAGAACTCTAACTCTACGTTAAAGAAAAAAAATTAAGCCTGAAGCAATCTTAGGATGCCACAGGGAACAAGCTGGTTAAATATACATAATCATGGTGTTACTATTAACAATGCTTTCAATTTATTATTTTTGATTATAAAGTGGTTGCATAAGGGGGTCGTTATTTTAAACTTTACATAAGTACTTGTAAAGTTGTATTGTAAAGTAACAAATTTTTTATAATGTAGCTGCTAGACCTAGATAATAAAATTTAATTTAGGTAGATCATGATTGGGTGAGTAATTAAATTCCGAGTAGGTACCTACTATTTAAGTAAGTAGTTAAATGCAAATTGAGACTACGATTCCTACCTAATTCACTAATGCCACTTCACTGAAATTCAGACTTCTGGATTAACACACCATGGAGTATAAAGCGTTTTGTTTTATTTCACACTACTAAAAATCTATGAAGATTTTGAAAAAAATCTAGTGGTCCGAGTTTAACAAACTTGTATAAACGCCATCTATCATAAATTTATAAAACCACATAACGCAGAGACATCTATTGGAAATCTTTTAAAACATTACGTCAAAGTCGCCAACTGTTTGTTACCGACAGCATGAATACATAGAATTTACCTATAGTCTAATACTAATAGTTACGAAATAGTTCGTATAGTTTTTAATAGATGGCGCTGTTATAAATATGTAATGCAAAAAAAAAAAAAAAAAAGAAGTATAATCAATTCTATTCTATTCTATTCAGTGTGATTTTGAGACTTCAGTGAACTAATTATGGTAATAATCGCCAGTTTTCAACACCTATTGAAAATGTTCATAAAGTACTTAAAGGTTTCTTCGCTAACAGCAAAGTCGAGGCGCAGGCGAGGCGCGGATGAGGCCCGGGCGCGGCGAGGGCGAACGGGCGAATGTGCTAGGCGTCGACGCAGCGGCCGGCGTCTAAGCCTCGTTTGAATGTATGCGGCCGGGTTTGTGACGAATGCAACCAGGCCCGGCCATACCGGGTTGCAATCTTTCTTTAGGCATCTTTAGGCAGGGCATCATGCTATCAACATGATTGTACCCAGGCCAAGGAATCATTTGCAGAAATTGAGATAATATACTAAGCACGTTAGTAGGTACCTACTACATAATTATAACTCAATGTTTGCAGGTGGTTTATTTAGTTATGTAGGTAACTCATTATCATTCCTGATAATTAAACGGGGTGAGATAAAATCCCACTGACCTGTGTTTAAAGAGGTCAGTGTAAAATCCTAATAAAAAGTTATAAACATAACTTCATGGAAAGGAGGCTAAAAATTAAGTAGATGGCTCATGGCAGAGTATTCTTTGTTTCACTGTTATGTCAATATTGACTTGATATTTGATAAAATAAAATTGAGGTAAAATTAATATAGAACTAAATATACCTACTCCTTAATAAAATTAACTCTGTACATTTCATCTGAATTAATTGAAAGAAACGAAACTGAATTAATTATTTGACTTTACTATTTTAAGGATTTACTTAGAGAATGAATCGTTTGCGTTCACTTGTTCTTGTTCCACTGCGATCGAAGCTAGTGTGGAAAGAGAAGCCTAATAAACTGCAGTTGGTGGAACACCATGATGGCCCAACAGCACCATTTGATAACATGCCATTTAATATCCATAATCGGTTAGTCTTGAATGAACTCCTGATTAAGATGAAATTTGGCATAGATTGGGATAGAGCCAGGTGATGACCCAAGGTCAAACATAGTAGCAGCTTTTTATTTTCCAAAAGAGCAGATATGATTAATAAATTTAATTAAAAGCTACCTATAGCGGATTCAGTACTTGAAGCACCAGCATGGCAATTATACTAATTCATACTTCTTGGTGAAATCTGGTTTATTATAATAAAATATCTATTTTTTTCAGGTATGCTGCGACAGCTGTATTTTCTGTGTTTTTCGGTTTAGGCTTTTGGGCTCCGTTTCTGCTTTTGTGGTACATGATGGCAAAACGAACATTATGAATATATAATAAAATTATTATTTGACTGATACATGAGCATTTCTTTCCAATATATTAAGAAAATAAAACTAGTAAAATAAATGATATCTATTTAATTAAACATATTTTCTACATAATTACAATGATTTCAAGGCCAGCTGGGCGGGTCTCCCTCCTTGACCTTGCCTCCGTACAGACAGGACTTGTCTCTGTAGTTGGTCATCCTCAGCGTCTCCTCGTCATCCAGAAACTTGCCCGCAAAGAACCCTGCTAGGGGGAGCACAACCCAGGCAAAGCGGATTGTAATCCCAAAGAGGGCCATTCTACACTTTTTTGTTTTCTACTTTCCACTTCCGGGTGTGATTCCAATCAAGGAATATGCAAGTGGCACAAATGGTAGGGAAAGTGATGCTCACTAGGTTACGGCGAAGAAAATTTGTCAACGCCATAAACCTGGAAGGTATTACAGAATTATATTAATAACAGAAGCCTAGGTTGGTAATACTATTATGTTTAAATTTGGTGATAACTTATTTGCAGTATGGCCAAGTAGTTTATATCAATGTATGTATCTGTTAACGTGTGAGGTCACATTCGTACAATTTCCACATTCGTACAATTTCACATTCGAACAATTTTTCCTAAATTGTTTTCCAAATTCATACAAATACTTACTGTTCGGTAGCTTAGGGTAATTTTTTTTTTACTAGTTCTTTTTCCTAAATTGTTTTCCAAATTTGTATAAATACTTACTATTCGGTAGGTTAGGGTTATTTTTTTTTACTAGTTCCATAGTTATCGGTTTTATAGCACCTATTTGTACGAATGTGGAATTGTACGAATGTGTCCAGAGCCCTGTTAACAGCCTCCGTGGTCTTGTGGTTTGAGCGCCCGGCTCACAATCCGGAGGTTCCGGGTTCGATTCCTGGTGGAGGCAATTTCTCACAAAAATCTCTTTGTGTGACTGTCCTCAGTTTGGTTAGGGCATTGCAGGCTGAATCACCTGATTGCCCGAAAAGTAAGATGATTCTGTGCTTCGGAGGGCATGTTAAGCCGTCGGTCCCGGTTACTTTCTACAGTTAGTAGTCATCACATGAGCCATGTGGCTTTTGGCGGCTCTATAACTCTGACACCAGGATTGGCCAGGATGACCATCCACTCGATGAAGAAGATGTATCTGAAGTGTATATTAATCATTGAGGATACCTGTAGATAACAGATGAAGTGAAAGTTAGGGTAGGAATTTGATGAAGTTGGATACTGGTTTTCATGTAACATGTTTCAAACCTAGTACCCAGCTTCTTCTTGATATCTTGTCACAGCATCTTATATTACACTAATGTGGAAAGAAGACTTTCCCTTTCCCCAAATGGCTACCAAATCTGGCTACGAGATATGACTAAAAGGTCATTCTAGGTTAAGAATAAAGTGTATATGCAAGTAGCATAATATGGCAAGTATACAAATCATTATATTATTTTAAGCATTATTACACACAAACATTGCTTTTACATATTTAGATTTTCAGGATATCGAATAAATTACTTATGCTCGGTAAATAGTATTATGCTTAGTCAAGCATACTACTATTTACCGAGCATATGTAACTACTGATGTAGTCACATCAGTAGGTTAGGTAGTTCCCTCGAGTAAATTATTGACAAATGATCTTGTTACATAACAATGGAACGAAAGTAGGTATTTATCAACCTGCGATATTGAGCCAAGAGTTAAAATACTAATGAAATTACGTGGAATTAAAATATTACAGTAAAAAGTCTAAAACGCAAAAATAACTTGGTATTACACAATATACAGGTAAAGTTGTTGGAACACAAACCTGTCATCTAAAAGGCAAATTCCTTTACAAAATCGACAACTATGGTATTTTAGACGGAAATACAAGAGATTACGATAAGATATTTTACCTTGAAATACGTATACAATGGAATAATGAAAAACTACACAGAAATTTCTATTTTATTTCTGTACAAAAAAAAATACTAACCTTATTTCCCGAATTCGAGAAACGTCAAACGCCAAACGAACGAATGAATGAATCGACCGAACTGAGTCCGACCCGATTGAACCCATGGACCGAACATACAACAAATCGTGAACAAATCAAACGGCTTCCTGTAAACAATCAACCAAGGCATCAAATAAATAAAGTTTGTCAATTTGTAAACCGTCTTCGATCGTTGATCGTCGACCACTCGTCGACGCAGCTAGTCTACCAAACTACCAAAATGATATCATGTTTCCGAAACTATTCATTTGTAAACCGTAAACTGGTGTTATTTGGGACTCGGTATGTTATTCGGGACACTCTACATTTTTATCTTGATTTGGTAATATTGTCTATGCTCCTAATAATAGGAAAATCAAATATATATCCTAGCGATTACTACATTTATCGACGGTTGCGACAGTTTCACATTTTAGTTTAAATTGTTTGTCTAAAAAATGTGATACAAAAAATGATGTTTCGGATCATTTTTAATGGTATAAAACTTTTAAAGCCCAAATCTGTTAAAATCAGAAAATCTGATTAAGACCAACAAAAAGTTACGTTATTCGGAAATAAACGCAATGCTCTATTAAATGATTAGGCAAATATTTTTTTCTAAGTTTATTTACAACGGTGATATTTGTGACAGCTTTTGGTGTTATTTGGGACAGCCATCGTGTGGTGATGGAAATGATGCGATAAACTTTTTCCACTACTTTTTCTAAAAAGTCAGTGTAAAAAGTACAGACTCTGTTAAGAAGATAACAGTTTTATTTTTAACCCCCGACGGAAAAGAGGTTTGACATCATATGGGTTAGGGGGTAGGATCTTATTTTTTAAATTAATAAATCTTCATTTTTGTATTAAATTTGGAAAGTTTTTCTGTGATGATTTTAAATTGTACCCCAGGTGTTGTCCTAAATCTTCGCAACTTAGTTGATTTTAGTTTTATTTTACTTAAAAATCAACAACATTTTTATAAGTCCCAAATAACACCCCTTGCTGGGTTATTAGGGACATGCATTATATTGCTATTTTCTAGTAAATGCAAAACATTTTTCTAAAATTCGCTAGGTTCAGGTGTTAATAGTCACAAGCGCTGCCATTATTAGATTAAAATCTATCATTCATACACACAACCATTGACGAGAAATTATATTTGTGCAAAAGAAATGTCCCGAAAAACACCGGTTTACTGTACCTATGTATTTTATTTATTTTAGGTTTCAACAACGACGACGCGATGGTTTTTCGCAAACATTATGATTACAAAGTCTGATTTGAATAGTTTCGTTTAATTAGTTAAGGCCATTGGTTACATCTTATTATCAACAAGAGTTATGAATACAAAGTCATCGGCTGTCGATTTAATTGACGTCTCTGAGTACTTACGACCATCTTACGACATACTGCGGTTGTAAGCAAGGTTACAAGCAAAGTGAGCAAAATTGATTAAACTGAACTTATGGATTTATCAGTGTAGGCAGGCCCACGGCAGGCAGGCCTGCACCATGAACTTCTCAACGGTCTCAGACTGACAGTGTTGCCAGCAGATCTTTTTCACAAGATGAACGATTCAAACCTCAAACCTGATTTTTTTATCAATAAAGCCTGTCAAAATTATCTTTCTAAAAAATATTTTACATAAATTATATAATATCCCATGGCTGGGCAAAAACCTCTCATATTTTGGATAATATTTATTTACTAAAAAAACTCATCTTATAACCTATGGAAGGTGCATCTTATCATGAATTTAGTAATTATAAGTCTAATGAAACTTGCACTTTTTATATATATAAAATAACCGACTTTAATATGTAATTAAAGTCGGTCAAAAATTACTGGTTCAAAATGAACCAAAATATTCTATTCTGAAAATGTTGCTACTTTTAATAATACTTGTTTGTGAAGATAAAGGTTAAGTAAGATAAGATAGGGTAACATTGGAATGGAGTGCCTTCGTCATCGTGTGCTGAATTTTCATGTTATAAAATTGCAGTGTGGAGTGCTAAAATTATGTTGATTTTATTGTGGTGAACAATAGAATTGGTGATGTTGGGGCCAGGCTTATTATTATTTCGCAAAAAAACTGTTGTAGAGCAGAACTTAACTGTGGTAATCCATCAAAAATCGAGAAAGCTTCAAACGTGTTTGAAGCTTTCGGTTTGGCATTAATGGAACTATGAACCTGGACCCTTTAAATTTTAGTTTGTCGCAAATCAATTTCCTGGTTTCGAATTTAAATAAAAAGAACTTCAAGCAGACTAGCCAAGAGTTGAATCAGGTGAGAAATTAATTTTGAATTGATACTCTTTTGTGTGCTGTCGCCATATTGTAATTCCGGCAGTTGGTGAGTAGTTCATGAACTCGTATGAATACCTATTTTACTTATTATTTGGTGTGCATTGTTTATGATGTCTATTTTGATTCTAAATTCGCTATATAATATGTTTTTGATTCGATTAATGTGCTTTTTGTAATATAATGATGTGGATTCAGTGAATTTTTCAATGACCTGGTTGATGTGATGGAGTGCGTGCATTGCTTCGACCATCTGCACGGGCCCAGGATAATTTCGATACTACAGGATAATTTCGATACTAGCAGGTTGTAATAGTCTTTCAGTGCTACTCACTTGCATATTTGAAACAGTTATTCATAATACTTGTATCAATTTACGCAGTGATCACTCAATATTTTTGATGCCTTTACACCCAAACATATTATATTTTGTCATACAATACAATACATTGGAATGTGTGAATGCATATTGTATGTTGAAATTATAACATATTTTAGATATGTACTAATATTCCACTCTAAAACACCTTGAAAACATGATATCATGTTATGGTACCTTGGCCTTTTGTGGTATTTTTATCTAAACTATTATTAATTTTTTAAATCTAGTATGATAAAAACAAGTTAAAACAAAAAATAATAACTCTAAAATGTTATCTCTTTATATTATGATTTCAATTTATTATTACCATATTATTCACTTGTGAGGTCTGTTATTACAAAATCACATTAGTCGGCTATTTACTTACCTTCACAACTTTATTTTTATTGATCTACACCCATATGTGATACTTAGGTGGAAACATTAAAATGCTTTATACATGCAAGCATAGGCATGCTTATGCTTGTCATTATAAACATGTATTATGCGTGCAAGAATAAGAATGCTAAATAGTTTGGGCATTGATAATTTGCCAACTACTGTATGTTTAACAGACTAGAAGCATAGACAACAGGTGATATATTAATAGAAGTACCTATGTTTTTAGTTTAGGCATACCTAGTAGGCTATTTTAGGGGTAAATATTTATTTTATTTGCTCATTTGGTTCACTAAAAATCTAAATTTTGTATAGAGTGACCTCCAATCAAGGATCCTTATGCTGTCCTCTAGCACTATGATTCTCTCAGAATGCGACTTGACATAATATGAAAAACACTGTGTTGATTGGTGGAATATTAGAAATTTGAGATTTCCATCAATGGGTCAACATTTAACTCGCAGTATTTATCATATCATATGGTGGCATTTACTGTCTCATTTGTTGTGCTTGACGGGCTGGTCATATAAAAACTGTTTGATTGAACTAAAGCTTGTCTTTAAAAAAGTCCCCATACAAGCAAATTCACTCAAGATTAAGTAGTTGGCCATTGAGCCATAAAATATGAACTATAACATAACAAAGGAAATGTTCCAATATAAAACATTCTAGCATGTAATTTTTTTATGTGCAGTAATAATGCTTTTTTGTTAATATTAATGCTTAAACTGCTTTGCGAATGTATTGTGTAGCATAATGAAGAGATAGTAATTAAAGTAATGCCTAGGTGCTATGATTATTTTTAAACACTATGACATGTTCTTGGCAGTGGCCATCATTTGTAATTTTTATGTTTTTAAGATTGCTCTGTTTATAACATTAACATTTTAAGACTGAATGGAATTCTTCCAGCTTCTTTTACATCTGTTTTTGAACTTTTTTTGGCTAGCGCTAGTTATTACAAGAAGCACCCTGCGGTCTTACCCACGTTGTACCTGATCCCGTGGGAATTTCGGGATGAAATGTATCCCATCTTGATGTATAATATGATGATGTATGATATATATGATGTATACTATATGTATATATGTATGTATGATATACATTATGTATTACTGCAAACTGTAAAGTTTCATTCAAATCTGTCCTTATGTAATTACTTAATTACCTGAAATACTTATTCTGTGGAAGGGTAACAAACAAACATACTACAAACATTCAATATCACAAAGTTTCGCATTTATAATATTACTAAATTTGAGACCAAAGAAATTGTGGAAAATTAGATTTGATAAAATTGGGTTTTACTCTTCAATCAACAATACACAACTAGATTTCGGGTCAGCGCAAATGATACGTCTAGGTGCTTAGCGCCTCATTTGAAAAGTGAGCCACTCTTTTATTTAGTTCCCTCGAACCACAGCCAATGTAAACACGTGTCACAATGCCGCAATGTTTATTCTAAAGTTGCAAAAATAATGGCCGGAAAAACAATTTAACGGCCGGAGTGTCTTACTTTCTGTGAGTACATGTAGAATAAGTTATAGGTATTTTAAGCTTTAAACTAATAAATATGTAATATCAAATTTTGAAAAAAAATACTGATTTTAAGTCACCGCTACAAATGTTTGGCCAACGTTGGCGCAAATTTTGTGAAACAGAACAGCAGAAACATGGAGTAGATTTGTTTTGTAGTAATAATTTATTTGTTACCAAAACTTTAAAATTGCTTACTACTACTTTTGTGTCTATCATCCAGTCGGGACAGACATAAAACTAGACTGAATAGAAAAAAAAACGGGGGGCGATTTATTTTTTTTATGTCGTGGGGGTCGTGGGGGGGGGGGGGGTGGTTCGACTTATAAATCTCGATTTTCTAACTAATCCCGGTAGAGTATTCGCCGCCATCTTGTTTTAAGTTCATTTTTTTAAGTTCATTTTTTTAGTTTTTCTGAAATAACTCGTTAATTTTCAACTTTAGAGCAAAAATGACAGTATCCAAAGTTGTTGGAAATTTAATTTCTTAGAAGTTTGATCATTATTATTTATACGCTAGGATCAATATTTGCAGAGTTATACTATCAAGTTTATCAAAAAAATCGTAATGAAAACAAGTATGTATACTATCAAACCTAGATGGCCCAAAACATAATTAATTTTAAGTAAACTTTTACGTGCATATTACAAATTATTTAAGTGTTCAACACGACTCCATTCCATCTGTAGTTCTTCAAAAAGAAACGAAACGAAAGGAAGGTAAACACGGGAATAAAATACTTTATTTGTAGGTCGTTAAGGTTGATTTCACACTAAATGTTGTCTTTTCGTTTCTAAGTGACAGGAGTAATTTTAAATATTTGAAGATTTGCTACTTTATTGCTAGGTGTCATGGTTGTAATTAGGTTGAACTTCGAACTGTTTTAAAACTTTTTGGTCAGTTCGATAGTAAACAAAATAAGCTGTCACACGTCATTCATGCCTAGTTTACACGGGCTTCGTAGCTAAGTGCTTAGTACTTGTCACTATACTAAGCCTCAATATGACTAGTGAAAAGTAACCGTTTACACGTTGGAGCCAGTAAAAGTTATTAGTGACCAGACATGGTTCCATAAACATTCATAGGATTTAAATTCCTGAATGAACTTCATTGTTGTTTCCGAATTCCACCTTTCCGCAGCCATGATCACAATAAAATACGTAAGTAAACGCGTGTTTTCACTTCCCGGTACAACTTGTCACTAACTTGTCGAGCTGTTTACACACGGTCAGCAAGCGACAAGTGCTTAGTAAATCGTGGTGGGGGTATCAACTTGTCGCTTAGTAAATAGGATCGTTTTCTATTCACTTGTACTATTCACAAATACTAATACTAAGCACTAATCAGCGTGTTTACACATGAGGACTTAGTATTAGTGACAAGTACTAAGCGCTTAGCTACGAAGCCCGTGTAAACTAGGCATCACGCGGACAGTTTTTAGCTTTGATTTTGTAAGTGACCCGATATCTAGTTGTGTATTGTTGATCGAAGGTTTTACTAGTAAACAAAAAGGCTTGTATCACTATTAAGAACTGTTGTGTCTAATTAAGAACAAAGTAAACTCATTAAAGACTGTATAATTTTAATTGCATGCTACTAAGGCGAATCTAGACACGCGGCAGCGTGTCAAGCCAAGTTCAAGCAAAGGAACTGCTAGCCAGCGCCAAGTGTAATATTACACGAACCATTTGGTGCCACTTTTGACCCTTCTATAACTCAAAACCTATTTAACGTAAACACATTAAACTACGTGTGTTTAATTATTTCTATTAGGACATCTAGATGCCAAAATTTCATGAAGCTAGCTCAAACGGTTATAAAGATATGAAGGTCAAAAAGTCGTAAATTTTAGTATTGACTGACTGACATATTATAGTACCTTAACCTAACCTACTTCCAGATGACCTAGAAGGATGAAATTTGGAATCTAGCTCGGTAAATGTGTGTAAGCGTAAGAAAAGATCTAAGAATAAAAAAAAGTTAAAAAATGGGGTTCCCATACAAAAAAAATATTTTTAATTGTAGCATTGGAACCGTTACAGGCAGAAACATACACATACAAACAACAGCATATTTGAAACAATCCCAAAATATGTATGTACCTATTATTATATTTGCTATTTAACTGCAATGTAAACGTAAAGTTCAGTAAAAAAATAAGTGGTGTCCCCATACAAAAAAACTTGTAATTCGCGCTAAACAACCGGCCAACGGTGTGTCGGCGCGGGCGGCGCGCGGCACCACAAGCGCTCCCGAGCAAACTTATGTTGTAGGTACTTATGACGCGGGCGGAAACGCAAGAAAAAACATTAAATCTCAATACCTGCCTAGTTTTCTTTACAAAAAGTAATGATATCCCACCAAAAACATAAATGTAAAAAAGGAGAGCCAAGTTCAATACAAAAAGCATGGCTATGGGCTTCGCCGCAAAAAGAATGGAGATCTAAATGAGTGCCAAGTTGTAGGCAAAATCCCAATATGTATTTATAGGAACAAAATAACATCATGAACAAGTATTAAACTCTATTTCTTTTCTTTATTGGATACCTATAGAAATTGCTGTTATTTAAAATTGTGAGATCTTAAAGTGGGTCTGGTCTGGTCAAGTCAAATGTAACCCACTTTAAGATCTCACATTTTTAAATAACAGCAATTGTGATAGGTATCCAATAAAGAGAAGAAATAGACATGGAAAACGTGTTCCTTTGAATGTTAGTTTATTATTTGAAATTTACATATGTATTATAAAAAAAACGTACATATAATATGAGTATTGTACTTTTTCCAATATTGACGTTTAACTTATCTATTGGTTTCTGTAGTTTAAGCGAACACTACTCATCTGCATGACATTCATCCACATATAGACTGACATCCACAATATTTTAAAAAGTTTCCTCTGTTTCCTTTCTTGGTAAGCAACACCAAGAATAGGTTTGCCATATAAAATATTTATTACAATAGTTGGCAAGGCACCCATAACGTTGTTTGCTATTCAATTACATTTGAGAAAGCGTATTGGGCGAATACCGCGGCTACATACTTGGAATTACCTACGAGTAATCGATTTCTGCTTTCGTGCAGCTCCGCCGGTATAGCATAGATTAATGTATTAAAAGTTTCATTGTGAGTAGGTAGGCATTTGGTTAGCGTTAGTATTATAAATACTATAAATTGTGACTCACTAGTTTGCACGGTTTAATAGACTGAGTCAGAATTAGTTATAAATCGTAAGATATCTTTTGACTTATGTTAGGTATGTGTATATATTTTTCTTACCAATATCTTGGAGATAGTAGAATGGTAATTTAAAACGCGTTGTCATCTTATGGATACTCCAAATCAGACGTAATCATATAAAGATAAAAATTAAAGTTCGTGACAAATAAACCTCTTCAGTCATTCTTTTTTAACTGGTGTAACTGAGAAAAGGTAATTGAAAAATGACCGTGCATTGCAGCAATGCATTATGATTGCTCAATTGAGCTCGGCTCGGCGATATATAACATCAACTTCTCTACGTATACAAAGGTAAAGCTTGCTTCTACTGTTGCAACAACTCCAGTACTTATATAAAAATCCTTTATAAGAAGTTCTGAAATAAAAATGATGATGAAAATTTTTATGAAGCCTTTTAAAAATAAAACGCAAACTCGGTCGTAATTTCAATAGAAAACCATACAATTGTAAAGTTTCAAAAGTTGTACAACCCTTTCCGTTTTTAGATTTACCAGTTTCAAATAAGAACCTTGTATAATGATCTACCTAGAAAGGTACTGTCACGTGCAATGAAATGTGTACACGGGCAGATTTTCAAATAAATGTCCACTCTGAAAATTACTAAAACATTATAGCCACTTAACAATAACAATTCATACTATATAACCACCCGAGTTTCTCACAATAATGTATATACATTTTTGTGCAAAAATATGGACACAGGTTGTTTTCAGATATATTTGTATACACGATCACATGCAGAAATATGTATCCATTTTGAATTACAATAATATATATGAAAACGATATTATTTCACAAAAAATGTATGTGTGCGTGACACACACTAAACGCGAAGTATTGTTTTAATTTTGATTACGTACTTTGTGTGCGACGGACACTAGTTTCGTACTCAGCGCGTAGGTAGGTATCTCTCTATATCTCTATGGTTATTACCTATCAGTCAATTCATTTTTTTTTCAGTTGTTGCCTGAGAGGCTTTTCTTCCGCATCCTGGCTACCTTCATAACAATATTTAAAAGACAAAAATGAATATTGTTTACATTAAATGGAAAATTCCTTGTGTACATGTTATTGAAATTAATACCCATTTGTCAAAATAGTGAATATACATATCGGGAGAAACTCGGGTGGTTATATAGTATGAATTGTTATGTTAAGTGGCTATATGTTTTTGAAATTTTCAGAGTGGACATTTATTTGCAAATCTGCCCGTGTATACATTTCATTGCACGTGACTGTACACTGAGCGGCAGATAGTCTTACCCATTGGAGAGATATATGTACATTAGCTATGTTTCAGTTTTGTAGTCTGATTGTAACAGATCATAATCAATTTGCTAATCTTCACAACAGTTGCGTGCGACTGCTATAAAGCGTTACAAAACCATAAACTAACTGAATCTCTTCGGGGTGATCAGATAGTAGATATGCCAAGATAAATCATCTGTTGTTGCCAGACAGTCTGCTATAAATAGGCAGCTCTCTCCTGGAGATAGCTTACCGTGGTTCTGAACACATCATACCCACCTAACGCATAGGACAACGGACGTGACAGAAGGCGACAAGCGACAAGATATGATTTATTAGAAATACTGTGTTGATTGGTGGAACATTAAAGTTCGACTTTTCAACCAATCAGCTCACAGTATAATGTCTTGTCTTCTAGCCTTCTGCCACGATCGCTAGACGGGCTCGTCCCTTAAGACATTTAACCTATTTAACCATTTTTAATCTATTGCGCTTACCAAAATTATACATATGTACTTGACAAATAAATTGTTATTTTAACTCGCTTATCGACAAGTTGTAACTCGTTCAGTCGGTAGATGACAGCTAGTTCATGTGGGCGTGTTATATATACCCAGTACCCAAGTTCACAACTTTTAATTACGTAACTCATTTCATTACCGTTACCTGGAATCAAATCGCACTAGGTAAGGACTTGTTATATGTGAATTAACCAAATTTCTAAGCTTGCAATACATACTGGTTTAAGTTTACGCCAACACTTCTCATTTTGAATTGAAACTACGTTTACGTACTACGAAACGTCAGATTAAAATGTGAAATAAAAGCGAAACGCAATACCTGTTGGTCGAGCGTTGCCGAGTTAAAGCCAATATCACAACGTCAATACCTACATACGTATATTTACGTGCAAGTAGTACGCTCGTGTGTCGCTTGCCTAGTTGGCCGAGTAGAGGCAAGCGCCAACGTGTATAGACACGACTGCAACTTGTTATAAGTTGCAGTCGCTCGCGCGCTTGTCCAATAGTGTTCACATGTTTGTATGCGCATTGCGCCATTACGGCCATTTGCAATGGTTTTCATCTTTTAACGTCTTATCTTTCAACGTCTGATACATTACTATCTAAAAAGGCCATTGGCCAAAAATTAGTACTTACTTTTTACATAACAATAATCACTCATTAACCTTTACCATTCGTACTCAGAGACGTCATATGATTTTATGATGAATTTAATTTAATTATTGCAATTGTAATAGTTTCTATCTACTGTATTTATTCATAGCAATAACAGAGGTAGATAGAACCCGTATTGTAAACAATGCTAGGTAATAATTAAATACGTTATTTATATACATACATACCTACAATTTTTTTTCTTAAGGTCATAAGATGTATACATAGCCGATTTCCCCACCAAAGACAATTAAATAAATACACCCGGACAACTCACGGTTAATAAGACCCAAACTAAGCCGTAAGCTTGTAATATGGAATTTAACTAACTGATACTGATACTACTACGTTATACCTACACAAATACTTTATAAGACAATCCCCGACACAGTAAGCGCTCTCACTACCACTGTGCTATCGGGATTGTCCATTTTATAAAGGAAATATATTAAGTGCTGGAGTATCAATGGAGACAGTATTAATAAATTGTCTTCATTGGAATATCGTCCTTATTACTTTACGTTCTAGGATTCGTCGAAGGAAATACTTATATTGTCATACCACCGTGGTCATTCTTTCGTAAAGCACTATTATTTTAAATATATTTATTTCATAAAAAATGCATTGCTTACTATTGTTTGATGTTTACCTACCCGTAGTAAATAAAATATGTGTCGAATTCACAAACTAACTCAGCAATGCCCTCAAAACCTTGTAATAATTTCGCGTGAAATGCATTTAGCTGACGCGTTGTTCGAAACGTGCATATATAAAGTTGGCTTGACGGCTGCATAGCTAAATAAAAATCAATGGCGTCGCGTCGGTCGAATGCAGGCTGGACCCCTCCTGTTAGCGCCCCGTTTAATTTCAACCGACAGAGGGTACAATTATATCTACATATATACATTCAAATTCAAATTCAAAATGTCTTTATTACATCAGATCATTACAATCACAATTTATAATCACATATACATAAAACTGTACCTATATTAAATGACGCAACGCAATCGGCACACTATTATGAACTATGGTATAAATAAATGGGTGCATAGGTACCAATTAATAACTTAATACAACAAGCCTGATGTACTCGAGTTATTTTTAGGACACAAACAAGGTGTTTTAGTCTTGGTGTTTGATTGATAAGTGGATATTCGAATAGGTTGTCTAGCTCAGCTCCACCACGGTAATAGAATCTTAACAGTATTCCAACTCCATACAAACGCACGAAACATGTGCCCCGGTCTCGGTATGTACTTGGTACCCTACAGTCGCGAATGTGCCGCAGTGACTTTTTACTTTTTATGTGAGTGCGGATTTTATATACTCTTAAATTTAATAATAAAGCTTTTGGGACGAAGACGAGAATGTATAGCGTCTAGGGACTCTAGGGTATCGCGTCTGTGTGTACAGCGCGTCACGTCTGTAGGTATCGAACTCACAGACAGGGCCAATACAATACTGTTAGATTCTATTACTGTGGCTCCACGATCAATTTGACCTCCACCCTTGGCAATGCGAAGTTCTTTTATTGCATTAAGTGAGCGGCGTTCGCGGAGTACAGTCGTGCCAACCGTTCGCTTCCGAACGTAGCGAAATTGCATTTTGCCAAATAGCATTTATTCTACAGCGAATAGTTTTTTGTTGTTGTGTTTTGTGAAGCGAAATGAAAAAAAAGACTGCGAATTTGCTTCGCTGAGTGAATTCATTAAATTCTTGGACATCATGAAAATTAAATAGGTATACCATTTTTTGTTATTGTATTCATCTTTACTAAAGACGTCTTGATTAGTTTATTATAATATAACTCGCAATCGATTGATATTGGATAAGGCATCGAATATGGCGTCATTATTATTTGATAACTACAATCTTATTTAATTGGAATCCCACTATTGCGAGTGATGTTTAATGGTTCTGTAATAATATTTAAAGATTTTTCTCTGTTTATAAAAGCTAGTAAGTTATTAGTTATTACGCTTATTTGAGTTATGGGGTAAATGTTATGTGTGTTGTTAACAAACAAGTGAGACTATTGACATATTTGTTTGTTTGTCTGTAGCTTGTTACCATCCATGGAATTGAAGCTGAAAATCAACTGTTGAGGTGTTTGTTCACCGAAGCGGCCCGCGTCTCCTGGGAGACCGACAGGACCAACTCGACTCCGAACAACAATCTCCACGCGACTTTACTCGCACAGCAGATCACGTCAATACTTAACCATCCTGCAAAATCGACTGTCATCTGTCGAACGATCGACCATCCTTCGAAGACTTTGCAAAAGGTAACATTCTCATAATATTATTCAGCTATAAAATGTTCTCTAGCCATCCTATAATATAGACAGACATAAGAATAATATATGTTATACTATAGGCACTATCAAACGACTAATATTAGTTAAAGGTAATAGCTGTTACACTAAATCTTATCTGGTTTAATGGAATTGTTATCGCGTTCTCGAATTCGTTTCTAGCTCTTTAAGTGATATTTGCAAATTAGGGATTAAGTTAGGTTAGAAAAGAAGAAAAAAGAAATCTTACGCCCTCTTTAGTGATAGATTACCCAACTCGAGCTATTAGTATGAGCGTATCAAGCTACTAGGTATAAATTATAGTGCAGGAAGGTCCTGCTCATCGGCTTCTTGAGGGAGATATTCGGCTAGTTACGTTTTAATAGAGCTATAACTTTGTCGCACTACCGATGTGAAGATTGTTAGTTTGTCTGTGTTAGCAAGTCGAAAAAAAGCATTTCACTGCCTATTTGTATCATTCACTTTGCATAAGTAGCTCTATAAACCTGAGACAAGCAGACTATATAAGCTGACAAGCAAGTCCTTTCGACCATATCTATACAACATTATCATTTAACTTTGAGACATGTTGGCAGTCATATAAAATAACCTTTAGTACAACACTACAACAGTGCCTTTTGTACGTCTTTGTCGGCTAGAAGTGCAGTGTACTCTGTATTATGTGGATGTTGTAGTTTATCAATAACTGCTCAAGAACAAACTAGGTCTTGTTAACCGACCTAAAAAAGGTTTCTCAATTCGACCGTCTATATGTTTTTTAAAAATGTTGTATTTGGTAACAAGATAATATTCAAGTGATTAATTGTATCGTACTTGAGTGATGCAATAAGATTAAAAAAGCTATATAAATAAAAACTCCAAAAATAACAATACTAGTATATAATTAATAATGATTACTACTTTTGTAGTACTCATATTATGATTATGGAGCTATTTTTTGCTTTTTAGTTTTGACAACGGTTTATTAAACATTGTTTTTTTTTTTAATTTGTTCATATCAGATAAGCAATACTGAGGGTATATAGTATTAGAACTAATTATTATTAGTTTTGTGAGCCAGTATATCCCACTGCTGGGCAAAGGCCTCTCATTTCACTGAAGCTATTGGTACAGTGAGGAGGATTATGTGTTACCACTCTTATCTAAGGCTGAAACGAATTATTTAATTACAATATTATATAATTGTGTGAAGCCTTTATACCTTTTCTGTCTAAAATGTAAAAACAAAACATAATATTTTTTGGCCTTTTTAAAATTCTATTTGTGCATAAATAAAGATCAAATTCCATGATTAGTTACCTAAGAAAAATTTTAGAAGTTAAATATTGTATGGTGTACAGCGGAAGTGTTGATATTTCGTTTTCTCATTTTTGTTTTATTATTCACCAATTCTTTTGTAGTTTCAACTCAAATTTGTAAGCTAATTGGCTTATCAAACATTGTTTCTGTACACAATAGCTGGTTTTTAAAGCAAGTTAAAATTAAATGGTGAATATTACTGATTACCCTATTTACTGCGGAACTGATCTACGATTATTTTTATATTTATTGCATAAAAATAATAAATAAAATCAGGTTAATTTGAAATTACATTTCTCTGTATAGAATGAGAGATAAAATAAATAACACTCTTCTTCTTCTTCTTCTTATCGAGTGGATGGTCAACCTGACCAATCCTGGTGTCAGAGTTATTGAGCCGCCAAAGGCCTCTGACATGGCTCATGTAACGACTACTATCCGTAGAAAATAACCGGGACCGACGGCTTAACGTGCCCTCCGAAGCACGGAATCGTCTGACTTTTCGGGCAATCAGGTGATTCAGCCTGCAATGCCCTAATCAAACTGAGGGCAGTCTCACGAAGAGATTTTTGTGAGATATTGTCCCCACCGGGAATCGAACCCGGAACCTCCGGATCGTGAGCCGAGTGCTCAAACCATAAGACCACGGCGGCTGAACACTCATCTAAAATTTATTAAAGGCGTGATAATACCTACCTAATAATTTTATCTATAAATGTATTTATAAATTATTTATGTATTTATACATAGATAAACAACAAGACTATGACTTGTTTTCTCAATAACAATATTTAGGTATTGATAAATTATAGTAATACAATGATATTACTATGTGTATCTCGAAACTAGCTGCGCTCCACAGGTTCGCCCTCATTATTATTTCCCTTGGGATTCCATATTAATCTTCTTGAATCTGGCTATCATGTACAAAACAAAAATCAAGTCTTGACTATTATTTCTCAAGATAAGCATGTTTAAACAAAAATAAAACAAAATCAAAACATTATATTACAACAATGTAATTTTTGTTTCTTGTTGCTTGACTTGACTTGGCTAACTTGATAACAACCCAGTGATGAACAACACTAATGATACCCCTGGATTTCATTTGCATTAAAACTTTACTAATGGCATATTCAAGACAGAAAATAATAACAGCCGCTGTATTGGTGTGTTCCTTGAAGTTATTTTGTACAACCTTTTCGGTCTTCGTTTGGACGAGCTATAAATTAGACGTTTATTAGATGTTTAAGAATTTTAAGAAACAAAAACTGATTCAAAACTGTACTGTATAGTGCACCAAATGGAACACAATTAGAAACAAATGTCATTTATTTTCTCAATACATTTAGGTGCTACATATATAGATCTATCTAGTCTTGCTCGATTGTGCTAGAATTATATAGGAAAAAAGCATATACTAGTATAAAAAGAAAAAAATGAAAGGTACAACATAGGTTGTTATTAATGCATAGTACTTATCGGAAAACTTCAACTTGGATGGTACCTAATGTTAAGAAATTTGTGTTATTATTTTAATTTGCCCATCTAATATCATTTGTATTGTCCGTTTGTCATTCGTCCATTTTAATTTAATTAATTTGTTTCCATATTATATTATTTCAATATTTTCGCCTTTTGTAGTAAATGAATTTCATTATCTTCCTCGACCCTTAGTGTTTATACTATGTCTAATGTATAATTAAATTATAAATTTTGATTTATAGGTAGCGTAAATCTTATATTAAAATGTCACTTTTGGTCGTTGTAACGTTATAAAATATTATTTTATATGAAATATTTTGTTAATAGCAGCCGGAGGCCAATTCTACATCGCGATAAATAGGTACTTTTTATATATATATATATTTAATTAAATGTTGTTTATTTTTCTATTGTACCAACATATGATTGACAAACTAAATACACTTGATATTCTATATTATTGGGCACGAATTTGTATTGACTGTTATTTTGTGTGCAATATAAAGGTCGTGGCTCATAATAACCACCCGGCGCTATCTCGCTTCGTTTTGATTGTAGAGTTATAACTGAGCCCTTATGTAAGCAATTCCGTGTTAAGAATTTACAACCATGTGGCCATGCTGAGTGCTGAGTAGTTATTATGCGCTATGTCCTTAAGTTCAAATAACATCGTATGCTCATGACCACTTATTTTCTTCCAGTTATTGAAGCCGACGAACACTCTACTCAATCGACTATCGAGATTGTTAAAATTTACTACTGCTGAGGATGTCGCGTTCTCATTAGTATTAAGGAAGTCATCTTCCAAGCCTGAAATCACTGCATTAGCGAAGCAACATCTCAAGAAAAGGATCCTAGACCTTGTGCAGTGTTATTTAGACGCAGGTACTGAGCAAGTCCAGAATAACCATTTATGATTATGATTGTGTAATGATTTGTGTGAAAATGATGGCTTTTTGTTTGACAGAGCGCGGACAACAACCGGAGCGTGCTGGACTTCAGGAATGCAGCCCTGAAGTGTTGCAAACTCTACTATCTAGTCTCGCTCAAGACAACTTCCGTTTAGCAGCAGTGACCAGAGACTTGTTCTTAAAACGACTCAGAGTAGATATTCCTCGGGAGTTAGTGCCTATAGTGTTAGCACCTATACTGTACCCTGACGATACGCAGACTCCTCTCGAGGAAATGACCACACCTGACGACATGGCCACCGCAATGATGGACCACTCACTCTCAGAAATCATCCGAGAGGTCGGCTATAACTTCACCTCATCGGTGGAGGAATGCAAGAACAATATCGTCAACTTCGGCGCCAGAGAGCCCTCCGCTATAGATGTCGCCCGAACTATAGCCGTAATGATCAGATACCAGTCCAATTTCCAAGAGGGCTCCCAGATGCAAACTCCTGGCAATTTTTGGATGAGCCAAGAACCTAAGAAGGAAGCTCATTGCCTGGGTGAATGGAACGCAGAAGTGTTCGTACAATCCCTGAAAGAACTAGCGTCCAGTTTGAATTGGAAAGAAGTAATATTGCAATTGGACCATCCGGAATTTATCGTGCCCGACAGACCAGCGTTGAGTTTGTTGTTCACTATATTACGTCTGGGCCTGCAGAGTGCGGGGTACCCCGCCAACATCTTCCCCGTGGAATATCTGTGTCGCAGATGGACCAACCTGGACGGACAAATGAGCTTGATCAGTAACATTCTTAAATATCCTGACATATTCAGTTTCGCTGATCATCCCTTCCATCCGGTGTCAATCGACCTTCTCAAATCACCACCAGAAAGCGATAACAAAGAAGTGGGAACATGGCGCTGCTTGTATTTAGTGGAGCTGATGCTGTATGCTTCAGAGCGTGGTTATTATGTCCAAGTACACGAGTTGTTTAAAATACCTTTACAACATTGTCCTGATGTGTTGCTCCTGGCCTTACTGCAAATAAGTCCTCCGATCACAGCTGTGAGGCAAGAACTATTGACAACGTTGATTCCCATATTTCTAGGCAATCACCCTAATTCAGGCATAATCTTACATCACGCTTGGCATACACAGAATCCGAACATAAAGCCTATCATAATGCACGCAATGGCTGATTGGTATATCCGCGGCGAGTGCGATCAGTCTAAATTATCACGAATTCTAGACGTCGCACAAGATCTCAAGGCACTTTCGTTATTATTGAACATGCAGTCCTTCCCGTTCGTAATAGATCTCGCGTGTCTTGCATCACGCAGAGAATACCTGAAACTAGATAAGTGGCTGACAGATAAGATCAGAGACCACGGTGAAACTTTTGTGGCAGCTATGGTGAAATTCTTGCAACGTAGATGCCCACAGGTTCTTGTCAAAGGACCCGAAGAACAACTACCGAAAGCGGCACAACTACCGCATGAGACAATAGCTACCATGTTAGCTTGCTTGCAAATGTGTATTCCAAATGTGCAGCAAGAATTGCAGGAGGCTATTTACAATGTGATAGCCAATTGTCAGACACTGATGCTGAGTAAAACTCGACAAAGTTTGACTGGTATAGCTAGACCGCACACGCGAGTTCTCGAGACCCCTTTTAACCCAGCTGGCCTTAGCGGGCAGCTATTTCCTTCACATGTAGATCCTATTGCTAGTTTGACGCCGAACGTAGCAAATATGAATCTGGGTGCTCCCACAAACACGGCTTTTGCCATGCCTGGGACACTTGGCCCTCTAGTGACAACACCCGGGTCTCCTTCGAGGCTTATGGGTGCAGGACCGAATAGTCCTTTTGCTATGATGCCCATACAACACAATGCCAATGTCGCCAACATGAGTCAATTGGCCAGGATGGCTCCAGCGCCTGCTATGGACAAACCTCGTTTACCAGACCCCATACATTTCCCGGAGATGATGCACAACGTTGCGAAAGAAATAGAGGATGAAGCCAACGGCTACTTTCAACGTATCTACAACCATCCGCCTCATCCAACGCTGTCTATCGACGAAGTATTGGATATGTTGAAGAAGTTCCAAGACTCTCCTAACAAGAGGGAACGTGAAGTATTCTCCTGTATGCTGAGAAACCTGTTCGAGGAATACAAATTCTTTCCACAGTATCCGGACAAGGAGCTACATATAACAGCTCAATTATTTGGTGGCATCATTGAAAAAGGGCTAGTACCCAGTTATGTTTCGCTAGGCTTAGCGTTACGTTTCGTTCTAGACGCTCTTAAGAAAGGTGAAGGAACTAAAATGTATTATTTCGGCATCGCTGCCTTGGACAGATTCAAATCACGACTGAAGGATTATCATAAATATTGCGAGCATGTACGAGCTATTCCGTATTTCAGCGAGTTTCCTCCACATTTGATTGAATATGTAGAATATGGACTGCAGAGCCAAGAACCACCTACGAAGCCGTCTGGGCCGGTGCTGCCCGCAACTCTGGCGGCTATGCTCAACCAAAATGCTGTCGTTACCGTCACAGCTCCCTATAGGTTTGTTTTATGTTATTTCTTGTATTTTTTTATGTTATAACGTTAATTCACAAGATAACAATGAAATATTTGTTTGCAGAGCTGTCGTGTGCACACCATCCATATCGGTCATATCCAAGATGTCTACTGCGGGTGGACTCGGTAGTCGGCCTTCAATCGCCAACGCTACCAACATCGATACGCTTCTCACAGCTACCGACAAAGACGCGGAGAAAATCAACTCTCCACCGGAACCTGTACAAGATAAAACTGCATTTATTTTTAATAATCTCAGTCAGCTAAATCTGCAAACCAAATGTGAAGAACTCAAGGAAATAATTACCGACGAGTACTACCCGTGGCTCTCCCAGTACCTCGTTATGAAACGAGCATCCATAGAACTGAACTTCCACGCACTTTACTCCAATTTCCTCGACGTTCTTAAAATTCGTGAAATTAACAAGTTAGTCACCAAAGAGACTTATCGTAACATAAAAGTGTTGTTGCGCTCCGATAAAGGCATAGCAAACTTTTCGGACCGTTCCCTGCTGAAAAATCTTGGCCACTGGCTGGGTATGCTGACGCTAGCACGAAACCTGCCGATTCTACAAGTTGACATCGATTTGAAAGCTCTGTTGCTGGAGGCTTACCACAAAGGACAACAAGAACTTCTGTATGTGGTGCCCTTCGTCGCTAAAGTGCTCGAGTCGTGTGCCAAGAGCGTAGTATTCAAACCCCCTAATCCTTGGACGATGGGGCTCATGAATGTTCTCGCCGAACTTCACCAAGAACCGGACCTCAAATTGAACTTGAAGTTTGAGATTGAGGTGTTGTGTAAGAACCTTACATTGGATATAACGGATTTGAAGCCTGTCATTTACTTAAAAGACCCGGACAAAGTCAGAACAATCGAGTTCCAGCTGTCGCAGCCGAAACAGAATAAGGAAGCTGCAGCAGTGATGCCAACGAATGTTGGGCAACAGATGGTGCCGGTGCAGCAGATGCAAATGATGCCGCCGCCTACAATGATGCAAACGGAAGATATGGCCGGCGCCGCGGCTCCTACACCCACAGGCGCGATTGTCTCCAACGACCCCAATCTTATGGGCGTGCTCGGCCTTCCCGAACCCAGATTCAACTATCTAGACGTCAATGTGTCTTCAACATCCGCATTTGGACAGAAAATATGCTTTAACCCGCACATTATCCTGTTCCAAAACTACCCACACCTCAAACAGTTCGTCAAACCAGCTATTGAGCGTTCTATCCAAGAATGGATCCACCCAGTAGTGGATAGGTCCATAAAGTATGCTTTGACCACCTGTGAGCAAATCATTAGGAAAGATTTCGCTTTGGACCCCGATGAAGTGCGCATGAGAAACTGCGCACATCACATGATGCGTAACCTGACTGCCGGCATGGCGATGATCACATGCCGCGAGCAGATCATCAGCACAATCAGTACTAATTTAAAGGCTGCATTCGCCACTGCACTGCTGCCTTCTACACCACAACAGGTAAACAATGTTAGTTATTTTAGATCATGCATGTTAAGTGGTAGTGTTTAGTCGATAAGTTATACTAATCACAATATGTTCTAGAAGGATATCATCGAGAGTGCGGCTGCTGTACTCGCTACAGAGAACATGGAGCTTGCCTGTGCTTTCATCCAGAAGACAGCCGTCGAGAAGGCCCTGCCTGAGTTGGACAAAAGGCTAATGAGTGACTACGAAATGAGGAAGCTGGCTCGCCAAGATGGCCGCCGATACTACGACCCAATCGTTCTCACTTACCAAACCGAGAGGATTCCCGAAAGAGTGAGATTGCGTGTCGGAGGACCTACTGATATCCAGATATCTGTCTACGAAGAGTTCGCGTGCAACATCCCTGGCTTCGTACCAGTCCGCGATGCTGGTCTTTTCATCCCAAAGCCGTCAACACAAGAGCAAATAACACAGTTGACTTACAGCCAAGTTATCAACCCGACGCAAATCTATGGCGCTGATGAAATGAGCGCTCTTATCTCGGCCGCCGAAGTCTTCTTGGCCAACTCTATCGGCATTGGCTCACTGGCTATCCAGGCCGGAAATATGCATTCCTTGTTGGAGTGCCTGTTCTTGGCTAGACGTAACAGGGATATTGTATCTGGGTGCACCCTCCTACAGAAGGTAAGTAATTCTTTTCCTTCAATTGTTGAATAATTTTGTTGGCAGACTATAAAATGATTTTTGTCGTTGCATTTTTGTAGGCTGTAGATGGTTTGTTGGACGGTCACATTATCCAGCCTGGCGCGACCGCCGATCACATTGAAATGATGACACGTTACCGCGACATCCATCTCCGTGTGCTGAAGCTTCTAGAAGACGGGCGCGTTTACGGTCACGGCTGGACAACTAAGCAGATCACTTGCTGTCTTACCGAATGCAGGGAAGAACTCAGATATAATATTGAAGCTGTGGATTGTCTCATTAGGAATCACCTTGTGAACATGCCTCAGGTTTGTGCCTGTCCAACATAAACTTGCATCGTAAACACTTCAATTAATTGGTACTGACATTATGTTTTTGTCCCTCCAGTACGACATTGCCCTGGCTCACATCATGGATAACGGCAACAACTTCATGGCTGTAGCTTTCGCGATGCAACTAGTCCAGTTGTACTTAGTAGATGACAGAAACAACCTGTATGTGAATGAAGCGGATCTCTATCACACAACCGACACCCTTGTTAGGGTTATGTCTCACTCGAGGCAACCTCCGCCAGAAGGGTTGGGCTCTTTGATTGAGATGCTGAGGGTCAACCAGGACCCTAGCGCGTATCTAGGAGAGAGATCACCCTTGGGACCGACCGCTCACATTCATTCCGGTATCTTACAAGTTCGGGTAAGTAAACGCTATAAAGCATCATTTGTATTGTACATGTTATGCTGTGGGTATAAGTTATTAAAAGATTGTTAATATACGGGTTTTCTCCGTCGAAGTATCAAGATGCTAACCGAACGTGGCATACTTGTACCTTATAAATGAGTGGTAACCAAACGTGGCATATTTCTACCTGAATTAACAACTACACAGTATACATATTTACTTCAATTCACAGGCTGCCAACTATGACGATCCACCAGGCCTTCACGAGAAAACTGAAAATCTCCTCAGGGAATGGCGGAACGTACTACTCAGTCCCCTCACTGAGATCGACCTCGGTCAGAACTTCAACATCTACATTCACCGGATGAATATGAACGGCATCCTAAAGTCAGACGATATGATCACGCGTTTCTTCAGAATCGCTACACAGATGTGCATTGAGAATGTGTACCAACAACTCAATGAAGACAGAATGAACCCGCCTCCCACTCCGTTGAAACGGGAAAAGTACTACAATATGTGCGATTCGTTTATCAAACTTGTCTCGTTGCTGATCAAAAATACTGCTGATGGTGGCAAACTGAATTTACTGAACAAGGTAAGCATTCATGAAACTAAAAGCAAATACATATAAATATTCTACAAAATCCATCTTGCTTGCTAGATGCCTGTAAAATACCACTGTTGTTGCCTTCACTTGACGAAGGTAAGTTTTCGAGTAAAAGGGAAGTTTTCCATCAGTAAATATTATTTTCAGCACATTAAGGAGTATAGGTGTAATGACACTGTTCCAGTCTAAAGAATATTGATTTTAAATCCTATTGTAATTCTTCCAGATCCTGGGTATCATCGCTGGATTCCTGCTGCAAGACCATGAGGAGCACAACACCAATTTCCAGCAGCTGCCGTACCACAGGCTGCTGCTCATACTCTTCCTTGATATGAACATGGCTGAGCCTGTCTTAGAATCTATAAACTACCAGGTAATGAGCTAATGTCAAGGTTCAACTAAAACTTGTGGTACTTATTGTTAAAATTTAGTCAACCATAGTGTCGGGAGATCAAACCACCCATACACTGAACTGTACTCATTGTGATGAAAATATTTGACCATTTAACCCGATCTCTTCTAGGTTCTCACCGCATTTTGCCACACCCTACGCATCATTCGTCCGAGCATTGCTCCTGGATTTGCCTACGCGTGGCTCGAAATTGTTGCGCACCGGGCTTTTATCAACCGCGTTTTGGCCGTCACACCTCAACAAAAAGTAAGTCCCTACTCTTTACCGCCATTATTATAATTTCACTTGTGCATCACATTATTCTAGTTTATTAGAAACATGTCTTTAATGAAATTGTTTCTTTAATATTTGAATTAACTTATCAAATTGGCTTTTAATCTCAGAGTTTCTATGGAACTATGAATAATGTTGCTAAATTCTTTAGCATTCAAGTTCTTTATTAATCATAAAAGTATAACCATGGACGCTATAACATTTCTAACAATTGTACAATTTCAACTAACATTGTATTAAACGTTTCATTATTTAGCTAATGGTTTGTGGCTTTATCATCCAATGCAAAGGAGAGTGGTTTGAACATATTATATAATTTTCTCTTAATATCATTAATCATTAATGCACAAGTGAAATAATACTAATGTTTTCTTCCATAGCTCAGCTTTATTACCCATTGACATTACCAAAGCTAATACAATTAGAATCATCGCTATCTCATCTACTAAAACCTTAATTAAGAATTATTCCAAAAAGTGCTGATACATATTACATTATTTGTAAAAAACATTAACATGAGAATAGACACTCGATTAAATATTATTGACCATATTATGGCCATAATGTTAGTGATTGTTAGGCAAAGCGTAGGGAAGAAGGAAGACCGAAGGAGAGGAATAATAAGTAGACAAGAAAACAGACACCTAATTGAATTGTAGAAAAAAATCTGCTGAACACTGCCTTTAAATTTCACTTATAAAAGGGCAAGTTATTCTAGCACAAAATTTTTCTTCTTAACAAGATAAGAAGAATAATTTAATAAGTAATTGATCATTTGTCTGTGATCAAATTGAGATTCAACTGAACTTTCAAATGTATATGTATTAGTTGGCTGTCTGTTCTAAGACCCAGGATCGGTTAATCAAGAAGGTTTGAACAATCATTGCCGTTACAAATGCATGAGCATATTAGAAAATTATTGTATCATACTTCTTATAAGATCGACAGCATTTATAAATATGAATGTTATTTGTATCATTATGTGGCGATTTCATAATTCATATGACTACATAAAAATATGATATATGTGATATCTATCTATACTTATATAATGTTACTAGTTGCGCACCGCGGTTTCAACCGCTTTGTACCCGTTCCCGCGGGAATTTCGGGAATGTTGTCCGATTCTCAGGCCTACCCGATATGTACACAAAATTTCATGAGAATCGGTCGAGCCGTTTCAGAGGAGTTCAACCACGGTACCCGTTCCCGTGGGAATTTCGGGATGAAAAATAGATGTTGTCCGATTCTCAGGCCTACCCGATATGTGCACAAAATTTCATGAGAATCGGTCGAGCCGTTTCAGAGGAGTTCAATTACGCACCCTGTGACACGAGAATTTTATATATTAGAAGATAAAGAGTTTCTAAAGTTTCTATCTTTGTTTGTTTGTTTGTAAGGGCTAATCTCAGAAACTACCAATCCGATTTGGAAAAATCTTTTTGTAATGGATAGCTACATTCAATGGGAAGGTTATAGACTACTTTTTATCCCGATTCCCACAACGCAGGTAAAACCGCGGGGCCGGCTAGTGTATATCTATACAGCACTTTAAAAAGGCTTAATATGCCGTCATTTTCATTACTCTATATTTATTTATCTATCTATACTATATTATGGAATAATTACGTATTTGCATGTGTGTCAGTCAGTTTACTGGAAGAAACTGGAAGATTTTGTTTCCGTACGAATAAGGGTAGCATTTAAGTTAATTCTGCTTTAGTCAGTAAATGGTTGTGCTTATTTAAGTAGGTGGCACTTAAAATGTTAAAAAAGCAAATAACTGATTATATGATTTTCTGCCAGACCAGCTTGCCCTTATGTTTTGCCTTTATTCTTTATTTTGCCAAGTAATTTTGCCATTTATAGCAAAATACTCGATGCGCTGGGCGGACCATTAAAATATCACTGTAAAAGTAGTAAAGATAAATAATATTGTAGAATTCAAATTAAAAGAAATAACATATTCTTCAATATAGACTTATCTTACATTTTCTACATTGAATAAAATATATAATTCGGATTTCCATAAGTCAATTTAAATGAGTCAAGTTATTTATTTGTCCACCATTACCCCTTTCGTTAAATTAAGATTAGACACAATTAAAGACAGTGATAGCTAAAAACTACTAAACCGATCACCCTCCGCAATCGTAAGTGATGGCTTATAAAGAATACAGTGCACTGGTCATTCAAGCAAATTGTTTTCCAGGGCTGGGGAATGTACTCCACGCTGCTTATCGACCTATTCAAATTCCTGGACCCATTCCTGAGGAATACAGAGTTGGCTCCTCCCGTGATGATGCTGTACAAGGGGACCCTGAAGGTGCTGTTGGTACTGCTGCATGACTTCCCGGAGTTCCTGTGCGATTACCACTACGGCTTCTGTGACGAAATCCCGCCAAACTGCATTCAAATGAGGAACTTGATACTGTCGGCGTTCCCGCGCAACATGCGCCTTCCCGACCCATTCACACCGAATCTGAAGGTGGACCTTTTGGTCGAAATCGCTCTACCGCCTCGTGCAGTGATCAATTACTCCACGATCCTGCCTAACTCGCAGTTCAAGAAGGATTTGGACGCGTATCTGAAGGCCAGAGCACCTGTCACCTTCCTCTCTGAGCTTAGGAGCAACATGCAGGTGGGTTGATTAACTTTTAGTTTAACAATATGTATTTCCAAGTTGGGTTTAGATTAAAACGAGCGATACTATACTAACTTTTCTGTATCTTTTTCGTTGATATTGTAAATAGTTATAAAAGTCGCTCCTATTTTTTAGTCTATTGATTTTAGTAAACACACTTCTTAAAATACTTCATTAATGACGCCTCAAATGTTTATCGATTAATACAGTCTTTATTTCCCAAACTAGATCCTGAATGAGCCCGGTCGCCGCTACAATAGCCAGCTGATGAACGCCGTGGTTCTATACGTCGGCACTCAGGCGATTGCTTTCATCCGCTCAAAGGGACAGACTCCAAGCATGTCCACAATTGCCCATTCCTCCCACATGGACATATTCCAGAACTTTACCGTCGACTTCGACTTTGAAGGAAGGTCAGTACACACATATCACGATAGCTTTGATAACAGAATACATTGTAGACATAAATAGATTATGAAGTAAATAGATTGTTGCAATACAAATGAATAACTCAACTGTCAACTAAGGTGGTTGCAACCACGAAGCTAAAACAAAGAGGAGGTGTGGTAATTCAATTTCCCTATGAAACGACGCGTGATAGTTTGCGGGGTGAGGGGGCACTGAGGTGGTGTTAAGCTCCGCCCACTTCTCAATATTCCATCTATCGGCTAATAGCAAAACTACTAGTTTAGGTTGATGTTGATGTTACTACGTAGTTCAGCTACTTCACACTAGGTGTCAAAAGTCTTAATGTGATGGGACGTACTCAGAACTCAAAACTCAGCTTCAAAAAAATTTTATAGGGAAATAAATCAAATGAAAAGACTTTTTTTTAAAACAATCTTTTATTATTTGTTAATAAAATGAACTAAAATAATAAAATAATAATTAAAACAAGATAATAAATGTATGCACTGACATTGCAACCTTTAACGAAAAATTAAGCTTCTTTGTCTTCGTCACAATAATATCGTAGATACCTAATTATCTAGATACCTAAGTATCTTTTACACCTTGTATTAAATCTTTGCGTTTTTATCACGTACCCAATTTTTGTTAAATAAAAGCATGTTACATTTTTTTCTTTTGCAATCGCGATCACGAATATAAATAACGACAAAAATGTACACCGCCATTTTGTTAGGGCGGCCATTTTAGATTAATAACAATACCGACTACAACTAATTAATTGCATTGTCATCAGAACCAAAGATGTGTTGCAAATTTCAGCTCAATCGGTAACCGGGAAGTGGACCAAATTTAACTTGCAAGATTTAATTTCACACAAACATCGGGACAGGTGAAACTAAATAAAAGCTTGTAATAAAATAAGAGCCTTTGCACACGACGTTTTTTATACGCGCCGTCAACGCGCATTTGTATCGATACAAACGCGAGTCAAATGCACTTTCTAGACTGTTGCATCCTACTATAATATTATGCGAAATTTTGTGAGGATGGATGTATAGATGTATGTTTGTTGCTCTTTCACGTAAAAACCACGCGACGGATTTGGATGAAACTTTACAGTAATATAGATTATACAGAATAACACATGAATGTACTTATTTATTTATTTTATCTACACTAATGTTGTGACATTCTATTTATGTTTCCAATACTTGACTTATAATTACTACAGTTATAGCGCAGACAACTAAAACACTCAATTTAAGCAATTGCACATGATGTTATAATATCCACATCGATATCGTAAAATCTCATTATAATATCGCGCCCTGCGGCCCTGCGCGCGCAGCTGCGCTCTCATTGGTTAGATTTTAATGGCGGCAAGTTCACTGTGACAATACACGTACGCGTGAATTTAATGTTTCGCAATGTGTTTTGTTTTTAAAATTTTGTTTGATTAATTGCATTAGTGAAGATAAAGTAGTGTATGCAACTGCATATAACACGGGTACACCCTTCTTTATATGACAGTTGCATAAACTACTATAATAAGACATCATTGAAATGGCAAGAACAAATTTTTGTGTATTTTGTTGGTGTCCAATCCGGTCTATTAAGTTTTGTAATCCATTGCTGTTTTAAATTATCGTCGGATGGAAATCTAAAACGAACATATAAAAATAATTAAAATTACTTTTAATTAAATTAGTTGGTAAAATTTTTACAAAAATCTGAGTACGGCCCTGGATATTTCTGAAGTTTAAAATAGTTATTCTAGTTGACGATAGATGGCGGCCCATTAATAATATAATAATAAAAACTATAAAAGTACTGTTTTAGCTACTAAAAGGTATTTAGGACTAAGTGTATAACAGTTTTTAGTATTTACGTATTATTATTACAATATAATACTGCAAAATTATACGTAAACTTATGTATTTTCTTCCGAAATGTGTCGCCATCTAGTGTCAAGTAGTAGAATTTTAACGCTGAAAGCTGAGAATGTTCTAGAACTTTTATATTTATTTGGGGAAAAAAATACTTACACATGAAATGAGATGCCACTCATATTATCATAACGTCTGTCTGAGTAACTTTGACATAGTAAAACACAACACTTCATCCTTTTCTTGTTAAAAACGCAAAAAACACACTTTTATTGCGAGTCTCGTCACATGTGCACCTGAGGAACGCTGATAGCATACTACAGCGTTCAGGTGGGCGGAGCCTAAGTGGCTCCGCCCACCATGACAACGTCAGGACCGAGTTGAATCCCAGTGCTACGTTGCTTAGGGCAACTCCTCTTTGTTCTAGCTTCGTGGTTGCAACTGTTAACTTATCGACGGAAAGTCTGCAGAAGTCATCGAACAAAAATTTGATTTTTAGGCAAATAGTTTCACTATCATTTAAATGTTATTATTACATCTGCTAAACTAGACAACGAAAATAGCTGAACACAACAGAGACAATCGATAGTCTTAAGTAATGTTTACGTAATGTTGCATCCATTCCTTACAGGTACCTCTTCCTGAATGCGATTGCTAACCAGCTGCGTTACCCCAATAGTCACACGCACTATTTCTCCTGTTGTCTCCTATACCTGTTCGTAGAAGCGAACTCGGAGGCGATACAGGAACAAATAACACGTATGCTACTCGAACGATTGATCGTCAACCGACCGCACCCGTGGGGTCTACTGATTACCTTCATTGAACTCATTAAGAATCCAGTATACAAATTCTGGACACATGAGTTCGTACACTGCGCGCCGGAGATAGAAAAGTACGTTCAATAAACGATTTTTTTACATTACAAATGTTATTGTGACGTGGAATGTTTTAGGGGATTTTGTGTGAAGGATTGTTGTCTCTAATGACGGTTATTATTGTCATTGAAGGCAGTAATTCTTCGCATATGACTCCTCGATAAAATTCCACTTAAAACAAGCGAATGTACTTTGACAGTATACGTTTAATTCTTAATTTAGTAGATCGACAAACTAAAAACGGTCCTCTTTCATACTATAATGTGAATATTAGTCCTAATATTGTTTTATGAATTATAAATACAATTAACTGTCATAGTAAAATTTGCTATTTTTCACTCACTTAATCTGTGCAACTTATAACCTAACATATAATTACAATACGTAATATTTCAAATTATACAATTTCGCGCTGAAATGTGCGTTTAAAATAAATTGTATTGTAAAAACGCACGTTTCAGCGTATATAACGGCGGAACTGGAAAGTTGTAAACGCCATTTTCTCGAGCAAATTACTAATTTGATTGTTGCAAAGATTTTGTGTTTGCTAGATATAAGCGACCTCTAGAACTAATAAGTCTCATAGAACATAACTAAGCGTTTTATCGTTAGAATCGAGTTAGCCATTTGTTTTAACATTTAGGCAATCTTAATAGATATTGTTTTATTCAAAATTTAGCATTAGTCACCTTTTAGTATTAGGTGTTAGTGACACATATATTTTTTGGGATCCAATACGAATTCAACGTTATGTTATGTTCTCGTAGATATGTTTAGTTCTTGAATACAGACCCGGGTCGATATTCTTTTTAATAAAAAAAGGTAATAGTAGGATGAAACCCATTGGAAAAGGAGAAGAATATGATAAAAATTAAGGAAAAATAAATTAAGTAACGCGTGATCTGAGGTCGGGAGGGGAGGGGGGTGCTTTTAAGGGTAAAAACGGTTTATCTTAATTTCGGGCAAAACTTTGTAGGACTTGTGTCCTACGGAAAAAAGTCAAATGGCTAAGTTGTAGGTAATAAAAAGATCTACAACTTTGCCAGAAATCGAGATAAACCGTTTTTACCCTTAAAAATCTCACCCCTTTCTCCTTCCCGACCTCAGATCGCCCGTAATTCATTTTTTCTTTCATTTTTATCATATTCCCCTCCTTTTCTAATGGGTTTCATGTTACTTTTTTTACCATTTTTGAAGGTTTCGGCCCTGGTTTTATAGCTGAAGAAGATGCATGTTTTAATAAACCTTACCAGGATTATCAATTCTATTTTTCCTACTTTGAAAATTGAAACCATCAAATGAACTATCAAATCTCGTATCATAATATTACAAAAAATAAACATGCAACTTTGAAATCAATGCAAAACTTTATACATGTATTGAAATATCGAAGTTTAATTTTTAACAACTCTTACATTTTCATCGAATTTAGTATAAAGTTTTGTGTTCCATTCGTATAATAATATAATTTACCATATAAAAATTTGAAAGGAAAATGATTGTGGGAGTTTCAATGTCAAAAATTGGTCAACTAATAACATTAACTAACCTATCGACAAGTCATGACGTCACAGAGTATACAACATACAGCCTTGTTAAAACTTATATTATTATTTATATTCTATAATACATTATACTAGTTTTATTTATGAAATAGAAAAGTTCAGTGTATTTTTATACGGTTGTACGTTGTAGCATAGTGCGTGTTATGAAATAGTTTTTTTTTCAAAATTTTCTCTAACCCACCTTGTGAGCATGGTTTTGTTCGGAAATGGTTTTGGCATTAACACAAATACGCGACACTATGTCGACTGTGACGTCACTTATCCGTTTGAGCGTCACGATGACCGACTCACTAACATTTATTTAAAAAAAAATAGAAATGAAATTACGGCTCCACTACCTTCTTACATACATACAGTACCCTATCATACTATATGTTACTATTTTTTTGTCCACAATACACTATTATACTAAATGTTATACAAAATTTATGAAATTCACCATGAAAATATATCTAAAAAATATGAAAGTTTATCTCTGCTTGAGATATAACTTAAAATGCCGTAATTTTATTTATAAAGATTGTATTAACAAAATAGTGAAAATTCGACCTTTGTGAAAATATGTATAATTTATTACTTATATCTATTGAACAGTAACGATCTTTGTTCTTACTTTATATTTAGTATATTTTTATATAATATACATTTTTAAGATTTATATTTTACGAAAGTAATACTTTTATACATTTTATAAATAAAATTGTTATTCAAAAATGAAATAGATGTTTGTGTTCGTTAAGGTCGAATTATCATTGTGAGTAGATTGCACGCAAGTTCATCGACTGTACATACATTAAGTCGGATCGGTTCCATCGGATCATCGCTTCATAACGATCATTAAATGCTACTTTTTTTCAATAAGAGTATAACTTGTTAGCAGTCTAAAGTGTAGTTGCTAAGCGCTCACGCATACCTATTCGGTCGGTATCGTTCGCGCGCACTACCAATAACTAAACCGCCCTGAAAATACCTGATGTGCCTCTATATATATACGTACTATATATGTACTATCTAAGTATATATCAATATCAGCTTATATGTAAGCGAACTGAATGTATCGCTGTACTATATGTATTGTATCTATGTGGGACACAATATGTCATGTGGACGGCTTTCGGTGGTTCGAATAGGAAGCTAGATGAATATACTAAACAAACCATGGACCCTTAACTATCTGCACATGAAATGTCGAGCCCTACATACATATATGAACAAAAGTTTTAACAAAATCAATTTCATTGTTTAAAGTTTCGCGGTATCTAAAATAAACGAAGTAAAACGACAGGAGGAGAGGTATTTCAGGCATTTTTCTTTAATTTATTGCTAGAAGCCTGATTTATTTTGAACACTAGCTGACGGATTTATACAATTGCTTTTTATCGACGTAGACTCCTAGACTGTAGTTGCATTGTTTTTTTTTACTATTGAGTTGGCGTTGGTCTTAGAAAAGAATGCAGTATGGCTCAATATATAATGGTCGACTGCAATATCTATATGAGAAATTGTTTAAAAAAATACAGCAGTTAGTGCTAAATAAAAAGCTATTATTTATCTAAGCAATATGCAAATATGCTAGTTGACGAATATAAGACAAGATATATAAAATACAATTTGGTAAGAATAATTAAGATTAAGAATAAATCTAAAGATTTAGAATGTATTAGAGTATCTCTAAATATTTAATCAAATTTAAATTATAACACATTTCAAACAGTAAAAATAATTAAAGACAAACGCTGACCTGTGTTTTCCATCAATCATTTTAATTCATTTCCACTCATTATTATGATTCAGTTGCCTGGACTAGTTTTAAGAGGTCCGACGTTCTAGCAATTAATACTGTGCTCCTATTGAAACTTCTATGACAATAATTAACTGTTTGTAATTGCAGAGTGATTTGTCAAATATTCAAGTTTTACAATATGTTTCGATAAGTATGATAACTGCTAAGTAACTGCTATAAAACTAATAAAGTACATTAGTTCAAGTACGAGGAAATAATTCAGGTACTGAATTCGATTGCAAAAATCAAAATATTAAGTGTACGTCTTGAAAAGAAAATACATGTTTATTTTTAATGTTAGGGAGGTATGTGCTGTGCGCACTTGCAAGTGGCGAATGTTTTTGGTTATGACGAATCTTAGTCAAACTTGTGGCTTATTTTTTTTTGTAGTTAGTTTCTGAGAGATATTTTTTGTTAGAGTGGACTTATTCTAAAGATCTACCACTTATAAACTACTGTACTATCGAATTGGCCAATTCACGATCAATTAACATTATTACTTGTCAAGGTGGCTCTTACAGAATAAAATGCATGGTTAGCATGAAGGGCAAATGGTAAATTCAACGTATGAACTATTAAACTCACTAAACAATTAAATACTATGCAAATATAAACTTATATTGCGATAACTTTTATTATATACTTGTGTTATCTCTCATAAATGTGGTACTATTTGCACTTGTGTGTCAACAAATCATAAATGTCAATACTCATAAGTCGAATTGCGACCGGCTTCAGTGAAAATTTGCTGGGCTTCATGCACGATGGTTGCTTTATCGCCTTGCAGTGTCGCCTCATTAACTCGCATGCTGCATTAGAATGTTCGAGAGGATTTTGTATTAAGGTGTAATTTTTATTATAGGTTGTTCGCGTCAGTGGCTCGTTCGTGTATTGCAGACAAGGCGGGGGCAGGCGGGGGCGAGGCGGGGCTAGCTGAGTAGCGTCTGCTTAATTGGGAGTCTGTCCGACACGAATCATTTTATACTATGTTTGTCGTGCAAGGTATTTCAAAATGTCTTTATTATATTCAAATTCATCATCGACATTATTCAGACGATAGACTTTTTAGAGATCCAATTCTTTTGAGTCAATGGCACAAACAATATTATGTTGACATCCACTGATGGACATAGGACTATAGCGCTACAACTTACATAATGTCGTTTAGGTGATTACGTCTTGTCATCGCATTTAGGTACGTTATTTGACTTATGACTAAGATCCGAATACTCAAATGGCACATAAGGATCCTTATTTTACACATTTTGACAACTATTTGTCAAAATTGTATGGAATTGGTGCTTATTTTGGGCGGCATTTGGAAACTTAGGTGTTAATGCTTGCGACATAATAATGATCATAAAGTAAACTTATCCGTGTCATGTACAATTTTACATCTATGTTTGTCCTGAACATGGTTTTACTATATTTTCTTCAATGAATGGTCTTACCGCTTTTGTCAAATTTAAAAGTACAAGCCGTGGATTATTAAAAACAGCTAAAAATTAAAACAAAACATCAATTGAAACATATTGAATAACTCATATCTATTAAAAATTGGGTACAAATAATTATATTTTGTTCTTCTGTTTTAACAACACTCATTTGGAATACAGGTATCATCTCATGGTTTCATTTAATTATACTGATTTTAGTTAAGTTATAGATTTAAGATTCTATGGGAAGTGTTGATGCATTAACGTTTATTAGAAAGAAAGATATAACTTACTGAATCGATTACAGCTCCAACGATTTTTATTTAACCCGAGGATGTACTTATACCATATATGTGTATATCTAGTGTAGGGGATTACATATCTTTCCCTTAAAAATTCTTAGGTCTATCTAATGCTAAGTCTAAGGGCTCCCACACAAAACCGCGAATTCGCATCGCATCGCAAATATCTGCGAATTCGCACGAACGCACCGTAAGAATTTCCGATCTGCTTCGCATCGCACATTCCTGCGATATTACGTCATCCTTGGTGACGCTATTTCAGGACATTTCAGGACAGGAATTCTTCCCTTGTACGATCGTTTTTGAAGGCATGGTGATAATAAACTCAAAAGCTCTTCAAATTAAGATAATAATATGCTCATTCTAAAATAATCAAAAAATTTATCTTCTTCAGTTCTCAACGCATAGTACTTTTGAGTAAAATAGTTCCCATCAGAGTTCATAATCGTAATAAATGGATGAACCCAGAATCTTCTTTTTCTTTTATATCTATTTAACAATAACAGCAGTGCAATAATCTTTTTGCGATCCATCTTACGCTTCCTCAAAACACGTCCAGTACGGCTGACTACACTTGAAGGAATGGTCGCCCTACCAAACGGTTTGCCGCACTAAATCGTATCGCAGAAATTCGCATCGCAAGTTTGCGATGCGAATTCGCATCGCATCGCATCGCAGTTTTGTGTGGGAGCCCTAAAGTCTAACTATCGTCATGAGTTTAACACTTGCCTAACTAACTTATATTAGTTCATACTAGTAACAGTTTATACTAGTATGGGAGGTGATGTCTAGATAACTGAACGAAATATAATGTAATTACATTTGAAATTAATAAATGAATTAAATTGAATTGAATATTACCTAACTGAGATGTCACCAACTCATTGTTACTATGTTACAGATAAAATAAAAGCTTTTTAAAAGAACATACTGTCACTGTTGCCACATATCGTCCCACTGTTGGGCAACAGCCGCCCCTATTCCCGCCACTCTTCTTGGTTTAAAGCTGCCTATTGCTAGCCTCTCGTAGGAGTCTCTCTATCCGTCTTGTAGGTTCTAGTCCGTCAATTTTTAAATCATTTTTCATGAAAGACTTTTATGTTTGACTAATTCATATTGTTTATGTTACAGACTTCCAACCGCCAGTAGCCGCACCGCTCCCCCCACCGCACCCCCTCCCCGCTGCCTTCCCCAGCCGACCGCCCGAGACGCAGAAACCATGGAACAGACTCTTTGATAAATCGGAACAGGAAGACCAGCACATTTTCGACATGGAGCTGTGTTAAAGAGAATATAAGTTTATTTTTAAATCATAAAATTGTACATCATCTTATTGTTACCATGGGTATTTATTAACGATAATTTAAAATGTTTTTTTTAGCATAAAGTTGTGTAACACGTCTATTGTCCCTATTGTGGCCATTAATACCGTAATTTGGGTGTGGGGTTATGTGAAATGGCATGTTTGCCCTAGATCTATGCAAACTAGCGTCCATAATCATCTTAGGAATTTATCTAAAGTTCATATCACGAAAATGTAACTTCTCCATGGAATTTTGTTGACAAACTATTTAATATGCTGTGTCTCAAAAATTACTCAATCTTCTGGTAATTCAAAATTTTTTCATTCAATAGTCACATTCAAGATTGAGCTCTAGTTTATCAAATATTGACTGTTTTATCGGGTTGCGGTTTACATTGCAATAGTTTGACGCTAATAGATTAAGAACATACAAGTTATTGTGCAGTATGAAATAATTAATGTATATTTTGTGTAACATTTTCAATTTAACCCATTTCAAAATGTCTTGATAATCTGATGATGTTAATAGTTTTAATTCTGAATAATATGCTTTTTAAACTCACACGATTTGCACTCATTATACTAATTGAAACGGGTGTGTGCACGTTAGATAATATGTATAACGTATTCTTTTAAATACGTACCCGACGCTCGTGAATTACTCGTTTCATTTAGTATTCTGAATAATAATATAGTATTATTTATCAATAGTTTTAAATATTGTAAACAATTTTATGTTCGGTATTATTGAAATAGCTCATCGAGTCAAAATATTTCATTATTGTCTGGCACACAAATAAAAACACAAATCAATATTAGTACATATTAACTTCTTGCGTTAGTGTAGTTATTGAAGTCAATATTGATAACGAGTGTCGAATCGAGTCAGTCTTATATATTCCGGTGTGCATAACACTTGTATGACATTGCTGTTTCGTTGTAAGTTCCTGTATTTGATATTGTAATTCTTAGTTCCAATCACGATCTCTTAAATGCTTCGAAAATAGACGGTTATACATCGCTTTTTAGATTTAATAAATTATTAACAAGTTGTCACTCGTTTGTACTGACGCATTAAAGTATCAAGTTGTAATGTAAATATATTTATTTGATACTCTTTCGTAGTGATGTTTCTCATGTAGTTTCTTTCTGTTAATTTGAGCAAATTGGTTGGGCCGATGTATTTGGGAGGTAGCACTGGGTAAGGCGATGTGGTAATGATCCGTTCAATTGTCGCCTGTTTCACGGGGCACAATGCTGCTTTATGTTGCGTCGCGCGAAAGAGCCGACAACCGAACGAACTGGGCTAGGCTACTAGTCTTGTACGATTTATTTCGTCGGTACAGATTCCAACATAGATTGATTATCGACTATTTAGGCGATAATTTCGATATTCGACAGGCGTTAGCGTCTTTACTTGTTATTCGCCTCGTTTAGTGACCGGCGTATGGAGCGGTTAATTTATCGGTGTAATTTAATTAGTATTAGTAATAATTGTATTTGTAAAGATAATATTTTCAACTATTTTAAGGTTGGTATTATAAGATGACTTTCATGTGAGGGACTAGATCGGTTGCGCCTTGCTACCGATTCGTTGGCGCGATGTGATCGCGTTTTAAATGTAAATAAATGCGGCCCACACGTTAGCGGCCGCTTAGTTATTAGATTATTAAAACTTTGTGTAAATTAGTACAAGTCGGAATAATTATTGTTCTTTGAAACACAATAAGAAAAAACGATAATGGCGAATATAGGAGACAATTTTGATTTATATAAAACCTTTTGACTTAAATTTGGAGAATTTGTAAACTGTAATATTTTACTAGTTTGTGACGGTCTTTGTGAACGGCTAACTCTGTAAAGCCTGAATCATGTTCAGTACATTGGTTTGTCTACTTGTGTATCTTATAAGTCGTAAGTACTATGCAATTTGGAATTATAACGAGTTGATAAGGAGAATGGCAGTTTAATTACTCATCCATTAATTATTGTTGAAATGTTAAGACGTAAGGTTTTTTCTCTAGGTATTAATCTACTGCGTCCATTGCAAGTGGACTACGTTAACGCTTACGTATTAAGCCAATATTCGTTTTTCTTATATGATTGTAATAAATATTTTTCTAGAAAATTGTTGTTAGTTATTTGCTTATTTATCTTACTATAATCTGATCAAGATTTTATCGTTTTCCGTCTTCATAATGTTAATATGCTTATATCAAATAGTTTCTCTTTCCGACAAACGCTATTTTCCGAAAACACTTTATAATAGTGTTTAGCTATGCAGCGTTTATGAATAAGGGCTCCCACACAAAACTGCGATGCGTTGCGATGCGAATTCGCATCGCAGGAACTTGCGATGCGAATTTCTGCGATACGAACTGAAATAGGTATATCTATCGCCATTACTCAATACAAAGAAAAGAGATGAATATATTAAATGAGAATCGCTAATTAATGGAACAGCATCGCAAGTTCCTGCGATGCGAATTCGCATCGCATCGCATCGCAGTTTTGTGTGGGAGCCCTAAGGCAGTTGATAAATTATTCATTTAAGCTTATAAAAATTGCAATGGTTACACACCACATAAACACAACATTAGCAGCGATAAGTTAGAAATATTTACACCTAAGTCTAAATGACGTCATCTTTTTTGCCCTTTTCTTCTATAGAAATAGGGAAGACTGATGTCTTTAGAAAAGAGAAAAACCAACACAATACCTAGTATTTTGGGGTGCACCTTAGCCCTGCAGTAGTCGTAAATTTTAGTATGGTGCTGACAAAAAGAGTCCATAAGGTCTTAAGGGCCGTCACCGCGAAGGGCATCGGCGCTCCTCTGTTCCCTACTGGAAGTTTTTTACCCAGCAGTGCTGGGTTCCCGTCAAAAATGGTGTCCATGTACTAACGAAACTGAAGTGAGGGCAATGACTTCCCAGTCACCGCCGGTGGCAACTGGGAATTTCTATTCCCATTTGCCTCCGGTGGCAATCCCCGCGGAGACGACTTAGGCTCGTCAATATCGTCATCCACACCAGCAATTCAGATGATGCTAGCAATAATAGTCTCGTAAGTAACAAAATAATTGAATATTAAAACCGGTTTTCCGCCCATGGTCAAAGGTGCGATTGGTCAAAATACGCTTTTCGTCCAAGGCTCGTTTGTGGGGCTCGCCGGCACCGCATCGAATGACAGACTCCCACAACGAGGGGTCGTATTTCACCCACTCCTCGCTGGTGGCATTCGAGTAGCCGTCCAGTTCAGCTCAGCGTTGCTGTAGCAGTGTGGCCGAAACTCATCTCTCTGTTCAAGCTGATCAATGTCACTAAGGTAACTAAGGTCATCACCTTAGTTCCTATCCCGGAGGCGTGATGTGGGGTGGATCAAACGGTGAGAAGCGTACCTCCGCCGGTATAGTCGTTTCGCAGTAGGTTAAGTTATAATAGTAGTTTATGCAATTGTCATATAATGAAGGGTATTAAAACACGAGTGTGAGTTTATGAAACGAGCGCAGCGAGTTTCATAATAGTAACGAGTGTTTTAATACCCGTGTTATATGCAGTTGCATACACTACTTTATCTTCACTAATGCAATTAATCAAACAACAAGAGTAAAAGCTGACAATAGTTTTTCACGCGTACGTGTATTGTCACAGTGAACTTGCCGCCATTAAAATCTAACCAATTAGAGCGCAGCTGCGCGCGCAGGGCCAATCAGGAGCGAGCGCGCGCTGTTCTTTTTTTATTTAATTGGCACAAGATCTTACCAAAGAGTTTTGTGTATGTAAGTTTAGTAGTTTCGACGAAGTTTTCACGTATAACGGTATAACCCAACTGTTTTCAAAAGCCAGCCTAATATCAAAATTTTATACAACTTGTATGAGGATTTTGACATAAGGCTCGCCAGGTTAATTGGTCGCGGTTTATTGATGTTATAATGAGATTTTACGATATCGATGTGGATATTATACCATCATGTGAAATTGCTTAAATTGAGTGTTTTGTTGTCTGCGCTATAACAGTAGTAATTATAAGTCAAGTATTGGAAACATAAGTAGAATGTTACAACATTAGTGTAGATAAAGGATGTTATTACATTATAGGAATAATGAATAATGATTTAAGATTTATAATTTTATACAGGTAGGTATTATACATGTCAGGATTTCTATCAAAGAACCATAGAACTAGAAGAACTAGAAGTGAAGAGTGATCTATTCCAAAAACAGACAAGCTCAGCTGTGTCCTCACCTTTTAAACTGAATTAAACAAATAACTTTCAAGAATGTTGATGAATTCATTTTACAAAAACGCGTAATTTTATGAAAAAAATCGATTTACAATTACGTGCGACGGATATTACAATTTAAAAAAGTAGGTAGGTACCTATCTTATGGAAATTGTTCGGAAATATGTATTTATTTACTTATTTTTACTGGTTTGTTAAGTTTAAGCGAACACTACTCATTTAGAGTTGAAACTACCTACGTTTACGGATACACTTCGCTAAACGTAGTTTCAATTAGGTTCTTATGTTATCTACCTACATCCGAATTAATACTTTTCTTCCATTTCAAGTCGGTTTTAAAGAACGTCGAAGTCGATTTTATAGCGCGTGCAGGCTGAGTTCAGTTGTGAAGGAGTTACATGTTTGTGTGCGTGACCTTAAGGTCCTTTCTCTGTAAAAGCTGGTACGGGGGGAGGGTGTGGGACGACGCGAGGGAGGGGGCGGCGCCGGCGCGGGGTCGCCGCGGCGCCACCGTCGCACCTGCGTCGGCGCCCGAACCGAACCCGTCCCGGGGCGTCCCGTTACATTACAAAACGTGCGCCGACGCAACACGCAACAAAACTTTACTAAAACCAACACAAACAAATCAATTAAAACTAGTGAAAGTGCACTTATACCTAGTGATTCTCATCTCAACACCAATAACTTGGTAAGTAAAACTTCCTTGATATCAATCTATGACGTTCACACGAGGCTTTGACAGTGACAGTGTTTTGTTTTGTTTACCTTGCAGTGCGATTTCGGTCTATAAAACTTTCTGTCTTTGTTATTTGAAACCTATGGAATGTAGGTGAGTCTGAGTGTGTCGTTGCTTTTGTTAACTTTTAACGAACTATTTTATTTAAAACATTTACGTTTAAACAACGTTATGATCCTTCGATTCGAAGACTTGATTCTGAGATGCACGATACTGTGTTATGCGGGGTTAGTCTCTATACCCTTGTGTTTGGGTGGTGTTTCGAGTGCAGTGTGGTAGCCTTGAAATGAAAGGATAGAGACGCCCGCGTCGCGCCGCCGCCGCTCCAAGCAGGTAGATAGAATACATTCGCTCGTCTCGATGTATAATTAGGTACCTACCTATACCTAGTTACTATGATACAACCTTTCCAGGTTTTTAGATAAGACTGTGGCACAGATACTAAAAGTTATTTACACTGTACCTGGGGTAGGATATTAATTTAAATATTTTGGTAGGTACTATTTTATGTAGGTACCAATTTTTTTTTTCTGAAATTTAAACCCATAAAATATTCAATTCATGACGAGTTCAAATAGGTATATGAAATGTCAAAAAAAAATCTTATCAAAAGTTATATAAATTGCGATGTCCGTCTGTACAAAGCAGCGGGGTCTAATTAATATTAAAGCTTATTAATATAAAATGTTACTTAACTATCCATATCATACCAACTTATGAACAAAATTATATCGGCAAGACTTCTCCCAAACTTACCTAATAACTCGTAAATCATTACAAAATAATTAAAGGTTAAATCTTTAAATACTAACTGATCTCGAAGTACTTAGTAACCGCGTATTATCCGCGTCTGTCAGCCGATGCAACATATTATATATTTGCAACAATATATTATAAAACCTGCCCTTACATTCGCTTTAATACGAAAAAAATTATACGTTATAGTTCCCGCGCTCTTGAATGTAAACTATAAATAAAATTCGTTTTGACGGTTAAATTGTTTCGTTTTTATAAATACTCTAATGTAATGATAGGTCTAGGGTGGGATATCATATCTGTAGTACTTGTATGAACTTGATTCGCCATATGTTTTGTTTATTATATTTTACGCCCTTGCGTAAAACCTAGTACCTACTTAACTTTTGTTACATTGTTGTTACAGTGAAAATACTTTATACGTTTCTTAAGGTATATATGTTATTCTTATACTTACAATATTGTAATCAAATTAATGTTAAAAAGTAACACTTATATTATAATTATCTATACAAAAATTTGATCTAACTTGGATTGCCCGATGGAGTCGGCCCGTTGGGTTGTATTGCTGCATTGTCGTCTCCAGGCGTTATCATTTACCTATGGCTTTGTATTCTACTAATGTGAAAGTTTGTAAGGATATATGTATGTTTGTTACTCTTTGACGCAAAAACTACTGGACGGAAATGGATGAAACTTTACAGTAACATAGGTTAACGCGGGTAACACCGCGGGGCGCGGCTAGTATCATCATATTCATCATCTATCATACTAACCGCGCCCTGCGATATTACCCGCAATATTTCGGGATAAAATGTATCCCATGTGTTATTCTGATGTATAAACTATATTACTGTTAAGAGTGTATACTACCTCAAATCGCTTATTTTCAACTCGGCGGGATCTCCATATATTCCTCGTTACTCAATATTTAACTTTGAAACGTATGTATGGTAAAGTTCATGATATAATCTATCGATCATATGTTTCGAAAACACGACTCCATGAAATTTTCTCGATAGAAAAAAATCGCAAAGTTATCTCTAAATTTTTACTAAAATCTTAATATCTCAATAAATACAAAAGTTGTTGAATTAAAATAAAGTGTAGTAAATTGAATAGGGTTTACAGAACAATTCATATGTTGCGGTTTTTTCAAATGAGTACCATAATGTTTGTAGGGAGCAAATACCTACAATTCGCGGGCCGAAACACCAAGCGCTCAGGTGTTTCTGTCCCGCTTCGGCTCAGGGGAAAATCTGAATACGCGAACTGAGGTAGTGTACACTCTTAAGTTTCATCCAAATCTGTCAAGTAGTTTTTTCGTGGAAGAGGAACAAACATACATACATATGTACATATTACATACATAGGTACACCTCACAAATTTTCGCATTTGAAATATTAGTAGGATTTGACTAACTATTATTTAGAATTACTTAAAAACTAAAGCCTAAGGCCTAAGGACGTGATTTTTCACCAGTTGCATTGGTACATTTCATATCATTAGTGATTAGATTTACTACCACCATTGATATTTTCGTTGCTGTGCTGATTTTGATATGACTGGGGACCAAACGAGGCGTAGCCGCTAGTAGCCACTGTAATACAGAAACCAAATTTCAGTGCAACTTAAAAAAATTAAACCAAACTAAAATTGTTCATTAGTAATTGAAATCGAATAAATTGACACACAAATTGAATCGCAAAAGTCACTGTTGCGTTCTTAATATGAAAACCGCGGGTGGTTTTACAGTTATTTGGTTTTTGAATATTACGTTTTAGGGACCTCGATGGGGTCTTCTTCCCGCCCTGCGGTCTTAGAGGGTTGGTTCGAGGTTACAGTTGTTTTATGTTATACGGAACTCCACGGGGTATTGAACAAAATTGAGGGTAAAATTACAAACAATTTAGTAACGTGTTAGATTGGTTATCAATTCGAATGTTAAAGTTTTTGAATTTGTGGAGTGGATTCGATTTTTAAGTTTTTTATTGGCACCTATGAGAATAGTAATCACTTGGACAATAAGACAAAAAAATTATGCCTTAGTCCATTTTGTCATATTAAGGACAAAATGTATATGACAAAATGGACAAATGTATTATTATCAGATTTATCAGTGTTCTATTCTTCTAGAAGAAGAAAAATACTAAGTACCTATAATATACACGTCCGAATATATTATGCTAACCATGCAAATGCGTAGAAATTAATATTTTGCAAAAATATTCCCGATTTTAAACACATTCCATCGATTTTAGTCCAGCTATGAGCCAATTTATATTACTATTATAGTAAGTACGTAATATATGGAGCATAACAAGGCTTGCACTCGACAATCGATGTGAAATCAAGCATCGCCGCAAGGTAGTTTTATCTACAACATAATGCAAGATTTGTAAGCCATTATAATATTCTAAATCATGTGAAAATGCCGGCCATGTCGAGATCTTTGCAATATATTACGTTAGTGGCCTATTATTTATGGGGTTTTTAACGAAACGATGTGGTGATTGTCTTTTAAATAAAATATTTAACTGTGGTAACCAAATGTAATTTTTTGTGTTTTATTCATAACTGACTAGGTGGGTACTATGATTAGAAATGTCTACTCTAGTATTGAGTTCCCGGAGGTTACTGTCCAGCTAAAGCGTTTTTGGTAAGATTCGGAGATCGAAAATGTAAAGTTTTTATAAAATAGTTGTTTAGTAGTCCGATGTAATTAAATAAATTCGAGTAGGCTAGCCAAATGCACGTTGTTATTGTTATTGAATTCGAAAAGGTTAAGAGCCCCTGTTATAAATCATTAATTTTCTTACAAAATGTAACAATATAGAGATAATGGAACGTCTGGATACGCGGCGAAACTTCACATCAATCACACTCAGATATGTATTTATTTGCCAATATAATTTATGAGATAGAAATTATATGTTCAGAAAATATGGACGGTTTAATCTCTACAATATTTCGATTCCTTTACGTTTGTGTGATGCAGAGATATCACTACATAGTATAAAACAAAGTCGCTTTCCGCTGTTTGTCAGTCCCTATGTATGCTTAGATCTTTAAAATTATGCAACGGATTTTGATGCAGTTTTTTAGAGTGATTCAAGAGGAAGGTTTATAAGTATAAAAATTAACGAAAGTCCCACAGGAACGGGCACAACGCGGGTAAAACCGTGGGGCGCTGCTAGTCGTTTATAAAATAAATCGTCAAAACGATTTTGATTTCATCTAAATTCGATCATTTTAGGTCGTCGGGAAGTTCAACATAGACACGGTTAAATAGATGTGTATATTTTTGAATTGTATGTTCATCGTATCAAGTTGTAGATTTAAAATATAATTTCACATAACATTGGAATCAAAACAAACTTTTTGTGTTGATCCAACGATTGTAATCGTAAGGTACAATGCCTCTGAGGGGTTACACTGTATCATTACGAATTATTTAATAAAATTATGAAGAGGTACTACATTAAAACTTTTTATAAAGAACAGTAGCACGATACGTCTGCAAATTAGTATGTATTAAGTTTAGGGTGTGGTCGTACCATACGGCGAACACTTTCAGTTTTACTTATTCTTTGTATTTTATGTCCTTAATACATTGTCTCTTAACAAAAAGTTTTAATAAGTATAAAATTTTAATAGTTTTATACAGAAACAGGAATTACTTGAACAGTCAATTTAGTATCTGTTTTTATAAAAAACTAGCAGCGCCCCGCGGTTTTACCCGCGTTGTGCCCGTTCCCGTAGGAAATCCGGGATAAAATGTAGCCTATAGCCTTCCTCGATAAATAGACTATCTAACAGTGAAAGAATTATTCAAATCGGTTCAGTAGTTTCTGAGATTAGCGAGTTTAAACAAACAAACAAACAAACAAACAAAACAAACTCTTCAGCTTTATAATATTAGTATAGATAAGTGGACGGGCATATATGTTTGGCACAGTGATATTTAATTAGAATAAATAATGACGATTATTATATACTACGAGTAGCTGTGCCCAGCAAAAAAAAAAACCTGTAACGTTTACGGATACACTTCGCTTTTATTTTAAATTTTTACATTAGAACCTTATATATAGAAACACAGAAGTCTTCTGTTGTTATGAATACCCACATTTAACGGGATTACGTGAAGGTTATAAGCTATTTTCATCCTCCAACGGGAACGGTTACAACGCGGGTAAACCGTGGCTTGCTGCTACTATTATTATAAAAATCTAGAATTAAAACATATCATAGTCATTCCACTTATCATGTCAATGCGCGACAAACTTACAATCAACGTCCATTTATTATGTAAGGACAGAATAATGTATGTAATGTATTATTGAAAAGTCATGATGTTTATCTCGACCTGTGTTTCTAATTGAAAAAAACCGGCCAAGTGCGAGTCGGACTCGGAGACGAAGGGTTCCGTAACATTATCTATTAAAAGTATCGAGCAAAAAACGGTAAAAATATCCCGTTTGTTGAATATTTATTTTATTTTTGTTGTTAAAGTTAGCAGCAATAGAAATACATCATCTGTGAAAATTTCAACTGTCTAGCTATCACCGTTCTTGAGATGCAGCCTTGTGAGTGACAGACGGACGGACGGACAGCGAAGTCTCAGTAATATGTCCCGTTTTTACCCTTTGGGTACGGAACCCAAAAAACATCGTGTTTGTTCATTTACGCAAGTAAAATTGTTTGATTTTAGACATAATAAGTCCTACACCTTAAGTAGGCACATATTATGTTTAAGATTAAAAACATATGGGTATATAGGTTTAGGTTTAAAGATCTTTATTATCAACAAAGACATAATTGTCACTTATGTGATAACATAATTTAACTTAAGATATCTAAACGTAGGTACATCGTCGTTTCATCATACTATTTAGGTGGGTAGGTATAATAAATTCACAATCAATAACAAAACTACACTATTTCGTACAGTAGTGAAAAATAATAAGTAATAAAAACCAAGTAAATATAATAATATAAACATAAATTAGTAAAGTCATATTACGTCTAAGATTAAAACATTGTGTATATATAAATATAAACATATAGGTATGTAACTAGATAATTAAGTTCATGCTTACCACTGTATCTACGGCGTCATGTACACTCACACTCCCGAACACATCAGTACAATATGACCGGGAATGTCTACTTGCAGAAGTAGGGACTACTATTGCAGGAAATGAAAGAAATAAGAATGGGCTATGGGAATGAAGTTAGGATGGACTAGAAATGGGTACTTGCAAAGGAAGCGGCACCCGCCATAACAAGTTGAATACAAGTTATCGGCGGTAGGCCGTGGCTCGCCGCCCGCTGGATGGCCGGCAGCCGACGTAGAGACGGCAAGGGGGCAACATCGGCGTAGGTGACTTGGGGGTGAAGAGAGGTGTGCTGCGCTTTCTCTTAACGTTGCTCGCGGCCTTATGCCCTTTAACACTTCCACCCCCGGATCACACAGCCGAAATCGACTGTGCCTCTAACGACCCCCCTCTGGCCGGCCAGTGAACTCAAGCTAGAGCCGAGAGTCCTGTGGGCCCCCTCGGGGTCTACTCTGACCGGTGAAGGCTCGCCAGAGACGGGAGCCCTGATCGACTCTCTGGGGCACTCGGGAATCGCCCGTATTATTATTATCTAATTACAATCTATTGATCATATTGTAGTCTCGTTCTAAACGCAAGTGAAACCGGGTCGGGTTGTTAGTAAGTAATATAACATCGACAATATGAGCCCACTTCCTTTGAGCATTTGATCCACATTACTTGTTTGTATTGAAATTCCTATTCTTGATTGTTCACTTGCTTTTATAGACTCTCAATTTACAAATGTAACTTTATATTGATGTGATGTGTTGATACCTTCCTTGTCTGGGTGTGTTGGGGTATTAACTAAAATTATTTAATTGTTGCGATGCGGGGAAGAGTGTGAGTAGAGAAGTAATTTAGCCTGTAAGTCCACTGCTGAACACGTGCCTCTCATCTCTCTCACCGAATTTATCTGTAGGTACAGGATTACAAAAAGTGTCAAAATAAACCAATTATATGTAATGAAATGTACTTAATCCAAACAACTTCAACATGATTCAAACATAGAATAATTTCCTAGGCATTGGTATACAGGTAGAAATAATGAGTCAATGAATTTCAAGAAGAGATTGCAATACCCGGCATCAAAACAAAGTGCAGTGATAATAAAAAGACCGGGAAGAGTTTAAATAAATTAACATAGTTAGCAGGTTGTCGGCCAATCGCAGCATCCTTTCAAAACCCTATAGCTATTCTATTCGAAAATCGTGAGAAAGGAATAACTTCTTAACATATCAATTTTATCGAATGTTCGCTTTCTCGTGATTCAGAACTGTTTATTAGAAGTCTATATAAAGAGATGCCCAAGAGAATCTCGATCGCCCTTATTTAATGAAATTACTCACAATTTCAACGTTCAGTAATCACTGAGTGTTCACCAGTAGCTCGTCCAAACTTAAAATTATACCTGGTTTTGTTTGAAACATCTCGAATTAGATGATTTTATAATGTAATAAGATTTGCATTTGTAACGATGCCGATGCGGCGGCCGGTAACGTGTTTATTTATTTTTTATAGTTCGTATTTTATATACTCGTAGATATATGATTTAGTGTTTTAATAATCGTTATCTATGTTTGGGCTTTATCTTTGTTAGATTAACTAGTTGTTCGCTCCCGTTCCATTAAACTTGTTCGAAAAAAAAACGAAAATATTGTTTTCCAAAAATTTTTATCTACACTAATGTTGTAACATTCTACTTATGATTCCAATACTTGACTTATAATTACTACTGTTATAGCACAGACAACTAAAACACTCAATTTAAGCAATTGCACATGATGTTATAATATCATTATAATTTAACATTATAACATCATTATAACGCGACCAATTAACCTGGCGAGCCTTATGTCAAAATCCTCATACTAGTTGTATAAAATTTTGATATTAGGCTGGCTTTTGAAAATAGTTGGGTTATACGTGAAAACTTCGTCGAAACTACATACACAAAACTCTTTGGTAAGATCTCGCTCGCTCCTGATTGGCCCTACGCGCAGCTGCGCTCTCATTGGTTAGATTTTAATGGCGGCAAGTTCACTGTGACAATACACGTACCTACGCGTGAATTTAATGTTTCGCAATGTGTTTTGTTTTTAAAATTTTGTTTGATTAATTGCATTAAATAGTGAAGATAAAGTAGTGTATGCAACTGCATATAACACGGGTATTAAAACAACTTCAAACAACTTCTTTATATGACGTTGCATAAACTACTATTTTGACGCTTGTAAATTCGTTCAGACTTAACGACGTACACCTTATCCATTCAAAAAGATGCGCAAACATATCACGACAAATATCTGTAGCGCTCGTGGCTTAGTTTGGCTAAGCGATGATAGCTCATTGCAATTGTTAAGCAACGTGCAGCTCGGCCCCTACTTGGATGGGTGGCCGATAGTGGCATTTCTATCTACCATACTTCGGAGAGCACGTTAAGCAGTCGGCCCCGGTTATATCAATCGTCAGACAATCAGACCATGTCGGAGGCCTATAGGCGGTCTAAAAACTCCGACACCAGGGTGGACCACTTCGAAATGAAACGTCAAATATAGCCGAAAAAGCGATGTAATAATTTATATTAATACAGCTTAGATAGCCCTTGTAAAGCGACTGAAAACAAGTCACAATTAATCACTTTGATAAACCCCACCAATGAAGGAAGGAAGTAGGCTACATTTATATTTTGTGTGACAAAATACGTAGCGGTTTGATCCGAACATAAAAACTCAAACAGTCCGCTGGTTAGGGATGTGTGTACTTCTGTAGTAAATATCGATATCAATAATGATGTTTCTTTATATTTATGAATATCTTCCTCACTGTACTGATCTCTTCAGTGAGATGAAGCCTGTGGTATATTACAGGCTAATACTTTACTTTACTTTAATATGAATAACGCCCGTACTCAGAGACATGAAACGCTTCCTTAGTGGAGATTTTAATAATAGTGATTTGACATGTAGGTAATGAATGGAAAATACGTCAATTAGTTACGTGTCGTTTTAATGAACGTTTCATCATCACTCACTCATCTCACTGAAGATATCAGTACAGTAAATATGAAAAAAAGTTTTTTGAGTTAAGCACATACCTGTACTTTCTTTTTATTTTTTATTTTACATGCACTCGGTATACTTTAAAAAAATATATATATATATATACATACATATACCCGGGCCAATATACTCACGGTTAATTAGAATAGGTATATATAGTTAGATACTACGTAGTTTCTGCGGCAACCGTGATAATCCGTCTTTTTCGGATTTCTATTAACGTTTATATGTTTTGATAATACTTAGCTGGAAGTTTGGATAATGAACATATTTCGTCGGTATACCATACAGTTGAATGCAGAATATTTTTATGAGTCTTTAAGCGTGGTTATTATGCCTACTGCACTGATATATTCAGTGAGGCCCAGAAGTAGGACATTACAGGTTATTACTTTACTTTTACTAAAACTGCGCAGTTCCTCTGTTATAAATTCTAAAATGTAAACCAATGTACAGATTTTCCAACATAACACAAATCTATCTGCAGACGAAAGAGGTTTAGTGATGGGGTAAGATTAAATGAAATGATTATGTTCTCGACTACGGAAGGAAAGTGTGGCGATAGTCTCGAGTTATCGACAAGAAACTTTGGTGCAACTTTTCCCATCTCTACCGTTTCACATTCGAGCCTTCGCGTCGTCGCTTATCGGCGGCGTTTTACATTTTTATTGCAAACGGATACGGCCGGAGCAGCGCCGACGTTATTATTTCTCGGCAATTATTGTTTAGAGAAGTTCCGCGACAGACGACCGCCGCACGACCAGTCCACATTGCAAATGATTTTTTGCACCTATAGTACTTATGTTTAATTTTCAACTCGGATATGAGTTGTGTTACAGGTCAGGTCACAAATAAATGGCGTAAAAGCAAAGGTGTGAGAGTTTTTGTAGCTTATGACTTTTAAAAGGAAACATTGCAGTTGTTAAACAACGAATAATCTGTTCAAACACGCCACTGGTTTGTTTTTTCCTATTATTTGTTGTACAATGTTCTGTTTTACGGCTTTAAACAAACTATATTTTTTTGTTGTGCGCTTTTGTAACACCGCGTAGTTCACGTTCCCGGTTCTATTAATTTAATCGATTTTAAAACTGACCGACTGACAATCAAAAGTAATAGTTTTGGATTGGGAGTGGTTTTCTGGTAACAAAGCATCAATACATTGAGATATTAACGAAATAGGTTACGCAGTAAAAGCTTCGCTATTCCGTGAAGATATCTGAAATTAAGATAACAATAAAATAAGTATTGATCATATTTTGAGAGCAAATTTTAAAGCTTAGAATTTTAATATGATTATTAAAATATTACACTGTTCGCCCACTCGGAATGTCTCCTTCAAATTAAACGTAAACTGAATAATAATATATAAAAATCAATTTTTGTTTGATTGTCTCTTTAAAACTCGAGAATGGCCGGGCGAAAAGCTGATTTTGATTTTGAAATGTTTGTCGTGATCGAGGGAAGGTTTAAACGTTAAGCAGTTACGGAATAAATGCGGGTGAAACAGGGCACAACTAGTCTATTGCTAAATACAAAGGGCCATATTATAAACGCGTATTAAGAACAGTTTAGCCACAGTATATGATATTTATACTGTGGTTTAGCTATCAAATGATTTGTCACTTTCTGACATACGCAATTTTCCGAAGAGCAAAAGAGACAAAACACAGTATAACAGTGTTTTAGTTAGACACCGCGTTTATTAATAAAGCGGAAAGTGTTTTTCACATTATAATTCCAAACATCTGTAATGAAACAGCGCGTACTAATAGTCGAATGGAAATCGTTTGATTTCCATTCGACTCTTAGTACGCGCTTAGTACGGAATTAGATATGTCAGTATTACGTTCTAGGCAATGTTTGTGCATGTTTCGTCCGTCGGACCCGCTGGTTCGGGTCTACAGACAATCACTATCGAGTACCAATAACCAGGCTTATTAAACAATGCTTCGGTTGGGAGCAGCTTGCAAGTACGGAGGACTGTCACGGACTTTGTCGTACAAAGTTTAAATGGTTGAATGATATTTGAATGTCTTTATTATTCAAACTTTATGGTGTCACATGTGGTTTAACGATTTGTTTTTATTTATGACTAATTACGGAGTCTTAGTTTTCTATGGAAGCCTTTTTGTGAAACATTTTTCATAGTATTTTAGTCCTTTAATACTTAATTTTGGTCGACATTTCAGGTAGACATAAGTAATTAAAAAATATATTTTTCCACTTTTTCTAATGCGAATGCGAAGCGAGAGAGATATATCTTGGTCAAGAGCGTGTGACTGAAAGAGATATTTCAATTTCGAGCTTCTAACAATTTTCGACAAAACCTATCTTCACAGTTCAATCTACCAAAGGCCTCGACAGTACAACCCGCGTGCAGACGCGTTGTGATGTTAGCATTACATCGCCAGCATCGCATCGCATTACGAATACATTTGTTTACCGTACAGGAGCAGCAATGTACGCATTTCGACGATGAGGGTAGAGAATGCTTCTGATAGTTTTCGTTAGAACTAGCAAAGGGGTAGGTATTTGAGAGAATCTGACTATCGAAGGTACTGTTATACCTAAATAACGTAATAAGTGTAAGATACTCTTACTCTTTTCTAATAGTGCTGTGCCCGACAGGGTCCATAATTGTTCCGTAATTATAAGTTTATAACCTAAAAAATATATAGGAATGCAATAAATTTGAATAGAATTTAATTGGTAATAGTCATCATAAAAGATATATGTACTATATTGTGGGTCCTGTTTCTCGAAGGTCTTTAGGCGGTATGAAAACTCCGACACCTTGTATCAATAGTTAGATATTGTTCATCTTTAGGTGATATTAAAAACAAAACCCCAGTGATGGCCACTATAAACTCTAAGCTCTTTACTTAAAAAAGGCAGGTATACTATAAAAAAATATATCCATACTTAATCATTTGTTTATTTTTAAGTAACGGAAAATTTACAAGATTGACAAACGAAGACTAAATAAATAAGTTAAAGAAAGACTAAGTGCTAAGAGACAGTTAAAAATGTTTACCATTAGTTAATTAACTGTAAAAACAAAACAGACCTGTGGGCGTTACTAAAACAAACGAAGGAAAATCTAAAAAACAAAAGAAGAAAATTCAAAATACAAACGAAGAAAAATCGTAAGCAACTCAAAAAAGGGGTACATTCGCAAAACAATGTTTGCAAAATACGGTATTACCAAAACAGTAAGTACATTCACAACACACTAGGGTGCCTAGAGGTACAAAGGTACGTTGATTACTAAGTAGAAGTATATAGGAGATGTTCAAATTCAAATTTATTTATTCGCCATCATGTATCTAAATACATCACACCCTGTTAGGGCGGGCACTTTAACAGCCTCCGTGGTCTTGTGGTTTGAACGCTCGGCTCACGATCCGGAGGTTCCGGGTTCGATTCCCGGTAGGGATATCTCACAAAAATCTCTTTGTGAGACTGTCCTCAGTTTGGTTAGGGCATTACAGGCTGAATCACCTGATTGCCCGATAAGTAAGATGATTCCGTGCTTCGGAGGACACGTTAAGCCGTCGGTCCCAGTTACTTTCTACGGATTGTAGTCGTTACATGAGCCATGTCAGAGGCCTTTGGTGGCTCAATAACTCTGACACCAGGATTGGTCAGGTTGGCCATCCACTCGATGAAGAATAAGATGGCCAAATAGATTCATACTATCACTATCAGAGGGCACTGCAAACTAAAATAAAAACTTAATAACTAACTTAGAAATTAACAGTTATATAAAAAGTGCATAACTAATAAAATAGATCCGGCAACAAATATAACTTATATCACGAAGGCTCGAAGGTTCAAAATAGCGTAACGATTTTAAAACCCTATATAATATAGATTGTCCCTCCTTTCTGAAGTCACAGTGAAAGGAAAAATTAAAGATCTTCGCAGCAATTGGTTGGAGCAATATCCGACCGGATACTTGGTAGACTCTCCAGTACTGACTGCAGAAGGTAGATTCGTTCAGGTATTTGTAATATGTAGGTCTGTATGAAGTCATAATAAGTGTATGTAAGTCTATAAGAACGCAGATGAATCTGTCGTATTAAAGACGAAAGTATAGTAGGTATATATGTAGTAGTAAAGTTAAGTATAAGCCTGTAATGTCCCACTCTCATCTCACTGAAGATATCAGTACAGTATAAGTATAGTATGTGTTAAAAAATTTAAAATAATATATATATTATTGTTTTATAAACAAAAAATGCTGGTAGCCCTTATAAATGGCAAAAGTTACAGGGTGGTACAAAAGTAAAAAGATATAGGTAATTCTTGACTATTATTTTATTAACCATGAGTATACTGATGTTTGTTTTTAAAAAAAATCTAGTAGCCGTCGACGCTCTCGTTTACCATGGCTTACCTTCATTAGCTCTAGAAAAGCTTCGTGAAAAAGGGTATAGGATAGATGTTTAATAGGTACATAATGTTAGGTTCTTCAGTTTATATTATAATAATTTTGTTACATGAAAGAACCTAGGATCTTGTAGTACGATTGTTACCGATCCATTGCAAACTACAATCTTAGGTAGTTTTGTTATGTTTATAAAGAGATTTTTTTTGAGTAGGTACAAATGTACATTTCTTAGCGTCATGTATAAATATAAATGTAAATAAATGAATATGTACATCGAAACATCCAATATCTGTTTATTAATGTGTCAGGAGGTACGAGCAAATTAGATAAAGTTCCCCACGAAAATAGATTGCTATACCGCGACAACCACCGTCAAGTGACAATATTTTAAATTATATCAGTTTACCATCATCCAATAGGAAACGAAGACGCAACGTTTCTCGTGAATCATAACCAATAGCTGTGCGTTGTTTAAATTTCGAATTTTACGGTTTAAAACGCGAGTTTGTCAGTAATTGTTGGTATCGAGTGGCCTTGGGGTGAGATAAATTGTTGGTTGTACGGTTCAAAATGTGTGGTTATTTATTTATTGTGAATATTATGAATATGCTTCTTATAATGGATGACCATGGGAAACGTTCGAGAAATGTTATCTGGATAATACCTAGCCCTATACTTCACGATCTGAACGTATTCACGGAGATGGCGCAGTTTGTATGAGCAACAGTTGGTGTCATATCTATGCAGGTGGTACAGTCATAGGCTACGAGCGCACAGCAGATTTTCTCGTCAGCATCAGGCTTTTCTTTCTATTCTACATCAAATAATCTTCCTAATAATTTTTCTTTTTTATGTTTCATAAAAAAAAAATGTTTATGTTTGCCTTTACTTGTGGTTCTTTGTAATAGTTGACGCTAAGTTAATTATTTAATGTAATATGCAGAAAAATCTGAAGCATACGAAATAATCTGCTTGGTATGCGTTCCTTCATATGTTTTCGTATAAATGAATAGTCTCAATACTGGCGGGACTAAGGTTTGCGCAAGCTCTTAAATACGCCATCTTATAATGTTCCTACTTCAACATCAGAGCGTAAAAGTACTTTTTAACGGACTTTAAAAAAGGAGGAGGTTTCTCAATTCGACCGTATCTATGCTTGAATGCAATATATTTAGTCGACTTCTTGACTAATTTTAGTTGAATCAATTCGAGTCGGTGCCATCAACTCCATAGCTAAACCAAACCCGACTAGACGACTAAGAAGAAGGTTTACTTAAACCTTCTTGAGGCACCGCCTCCAATTTATTCAACTTTAAAATTAGTCAGGAAGCCGACTAAGTACTTTATTTCTATTTTTTTTAGTTTTTAGATTTCGAAGGCGGTTAGATTTTACTTTATAAACTTTTTTTTAGAAATAAATTTTGTATTTTCAGGTACTCTGGGGCTCCAAGGCTGTGGCATCAGGGCAGAAGTAGGAGCATACACATTTTGGGTAAGTACTAACCTTATATAAAGACGAAACCTATGAAAAGGGGAAATATTATTCGAATACCAAAAAACCGTCGAGTGAGTTATATACTCAAAATTCGTATGAAGAGAGCGTTCCTAATTGAATTGTTTCTGTTTTATTTGAACCCAGAAAATCTTACAGGTTGTCTGTTATATGCAGAAAAAATATTTTATGTAAAGTTGCTACAATGTTCAAAATACCTACACATACAATTCAATACTAAATCGAACAAAATCGTACAAAAACTAAATCGGTTTAATAATTTCAGAGCAAATTGGCCTTAATAGACAGAAACAGGCAGAGGCACGTGGTGGATTGGTAATCCCACTTGAATTTATAAGGGTTATATTGCATGAAGTACAGAACCCTAAATATTGTAAATATTAATTTTAGCATCAACAAGCAGTGCCCCGCGGATTCAATCAGCCCCCGTTTGCATTGCGGGATAAAATAAACCCTTCCAGGGTTTATCAACCGTGTGTCGAACAACCAAATCACGTCAGATGTTCTAGGCTGAAAGAAGAACACCTAGACATCACACTATTCTCAATTTAACACTAGCAGCGCCCTGCGGTTTTACCCGCGTTGTGCCAGTTCCGGTGGGAATTTCGGGAATTTTAATACATAGAAACCTTCCTCTTGAAGTCGCTTTCCGCTGTCTGTCTGTCTGTCTCTATACATGCTTAAATCTTTAAAACTACAGAACGGATTTTGACGCGGTTTCTTCAAATAGATAGTATAGTCATTCAAGAGGAAGGTTTTTTTGTATAAAAATTCCCGAAATTCCCACAGGAACGAGAACGCAGAACGCAGGTAAAACCGCGGGGCACTGCTAGTTGCAAATAAAGTAAGTAAGATTGTGTAGGTTAGTGGCCAAACATAGTGTCAGAGTTTTTAGACCTCCTACATCTATCGTTTATAAAAACCGGGACCGACATAGTAAATAAAACTTGTTATTAAGTTACTTTGAACCTAACTTTATATAACATTGAATATTGGAATACGTATATGAAGAATAATTGAGTTTCTGTGACGTCGATCCTCCTTTAGCCGCAATTTTCGATTTCCCTTCCATTCCATCATTTATCTTATAATACGAGTATTACCTGCTAGATTGAACTTCCTATGGCTGTTGGAGACGTGAACTGTGAACTATCAATGATTGGAAGTACGAGTATATAGTGTTATTAGGTGGTTATAAGCTTTAAAACGCATATTTATTCACTAGCAGCGCCCGCGGTTTTACCCGCGTTGTGCCCGTTCCCGTGGGAATATCGGGATTTTTTTTACATAAAAACCTTTCTCTTGAATCACTCTACCTATTACAAAAAACCGCATCAAAATCCGTTGCGTAATTTTAAAGATTTAAGCATACAGACAAACAGACAAACAGACACGAAACAGAGACGACTTTATTTTATACTATGTAGTGATGCGAAGAATCCATTTCGAGAAATGTTTTGGCTTCTATTTGTACTGACGCTCGTAGACGTCAAGTGCTTTCTTAGAAATTGTGACATGTAATGTATGGAAAATAACTTCAAATAATAAACGAAACCTTAAAAATAATAACACATACTTATAGGTAACAATACATAGATTTAGAAAAGTTATTTTTAATTTCGATTAAAGGGCGTGCGCACGCCGCGTTTCCATACAATAGTGAAACGTCGCGGGCGCCCGCACGCCGCTTGAGCACGCCGCGTGACCACGCCGCATGTGGCTTCATACAAAAGTGACCCGTCGCGTGCGCGTCGCTTGCGCACGCGGCGGGCGCACGCGACGTGCGCACGCTTAACGCAGTGTTGACCCTAAAAGTACATCGGGCAAAAGGAACAATCGGAGAAATAAGGAATCATTTACGTCAAACTAAGTTTCGGTCAGGCTCAGATACTTCGATACATTGCAAATATTCACTGACTTATAGATACCCACTAATATACTAAACACCTCCCTCTATTCGGGCCAGGGGTAAAAAATTGAAAAAACATATCATTAAGGTCTGTCCACACAGAATGTAAATACTCGTAAAGCGGACACCACCCCGGTCTATGTTGAACCGGGGGTAATGATAAGGGCGGTGGCACAATAAAGTATTAGTTTATTGACCAGGTGTTTGTCCGTCCGTGCGTCATAGGCGCACCCGACTTGCGCGACTCACATATATTTTCTGCTAATTTAAATAGACAAAATGGTTGGATCGTATTACTAATTGAAGTTGATTGTTCTATGTTTGCGCCACCTATGGCGGTTTATTCTAACTTTTTGATTAATAGTAGTTTATGCAACGTCATATAAAGAAGGGTATTAAAACACGAGTGTGAGTTTATGAAACGAGCGCAGCGAGTTTCATAATAGTAACGAGTGTTTTAATACCCGTGTTATATGCAGTTGCATACACTACTTTATCTTCACTATTTAATGCAAATAATCAAACAAAATTTTAAAAACAAAACACATTGCGAAACATTAAATTCACGCGTAGGTACGTGTATTGTCACAGTGAACTTGCCGCCATTAAAATCTAACCAATGAGAGCGCAGCTGCGCGTAGGGCCAATCAGGAGCGAGCGAGATCTTACCAAAGAGTTTTGTGTATGTAGTTTCGACGAAGTTTTCACGTATAACCCAACTGTTTTCAAAAGCCAGCCTAATATCAAAATTTTATGCAACTAGTATGAGGATTTTGACATAAGGCTCGCCAGGTTAATTGGTCGCGTTATAATGATGTTATAATGTTATATTATAATGATATTATAACATCATGTGCAATTGCTTAAATTGAGTGTTTTAGTTGTCTGCGCTATAACAGTAGTAATTATAAGTCAAGTATTGGAAACATAAGTAGAATGTTACAACATTAGTGTAGATAAAATTATTTATTGGAAGCGATGCGGTTTTAACAGCGTTGTATCTATTCATAGATCTATTTATAAATCTCTTGGCATCGCTTTTGAAGTTGAAGTTAGGATTTAGGAACAAAGAACTTTAATATCGTTATATTGACTGAAGCTCTCCTATCCTAAAACATTATATCAAATCCGATTTTAATTTCTATTGATTAATGAGTTTAAACAGATAAATAAAACTCAGCTTCTTCAGCATTACTATTTTAGTATGAGTAGGCATTATATAATAAGCTTTACTAGTCACTATAGGCATAGAACGGGCTTTTTACTATCTGTGATTTGTTAACTTGAAATCATAATGTTTCTATTTCGATTAAAATATGCGTTAAAAATTATTAAAAATCGTGAATTCCGTGTTTCGAACTTAGGTAAAAGTCCATAGAACAAGACCATATCCTATATACTTTTATATATACTATATATTGATCGAAATGTTTGCAGTTTCTGAAAAATACGTGAATTTCGTTTCGAAAAATACATTTTAGGACTGCTAAAAAAAAATAAACAGTAGTGTAGCTCACGGAAGAGCGAAGCACTTAAGTCTTGGCCAAACTAACGCGTTCAGCTCGCGTCCGCGGTGGAGTGCACGGTGGCGATACTGCGCGTGCAAAAGTTGTATTCACCGTCGCGTTTGTTCTTGCGTTCACCAGGCTGGAATCACGTCATTGACTACAATGCTCTCTATATACAAATAGCTGCGTGCAGCGTCCTAACGTAACAAGCCCAATCTGATCGCCACCGCCGCGTGCAGACGCTGCATCGGACGCCGCGACCAATCAGAGGACGCATCGATGTGAACACGTCGCTACAAGTTCGTACACAACAACTGACTGCCACCGCGCACGCCACCGCGGACGCGAGCCGAACGCGTTGGTTTGGCCAAGCCTTTACTGTCTTCTTTATTTCGTGGTGTAGCTAGTTTAAAACACTGAACGTAAGCAGTACATTTATACTATTATAATAAAGCTGAATAACTACCAATCTGATTTGAATAATTGTTTTTGTAATGGATAGCCTAAAAGGATATTGAATAGTAATGAGGTGAGGTATTGGAACGAAGTTCCTTATCGCGAGTTGCGAAAGGGGGCTAGACGAAAAAAATAGTAACGACATTTTTTAGGCCAGAGAGGGACAGACAGAGAAACATGCGCGGCGCGCATGTTTCTCTGTCTGTCTCTCTCTGGCGTGCACATGGTTCTCTATCTGTCTCTCTCTCTCTCTCTCTTATAGAAAGCAAGCTACATATTTTCGTTTCGTCTTTCTATTTCGCATTGAACAGTGTGGTGTCGCGACGATTATTTTTGTTGGTAATAAATAAACTTCGTTCCATCCGGGTGTCCCTTGACACCTCTCAAGTTTTTTATATGTATGTAGATATGTTTGTTTATCTTTTACGAAAAAACTGCTGAACGGATTTGAATGAAACTTAACAAAGGGCAAATTTAATTCCGAAATTCTTACGGGAACGGGCACAACGCGGGTAAAACCTCGGGCCGCTACTAGTTTAATAATATCGACCCCAGAGGGTACGATACAGTGCACAGTGCTTCGCATTAAATGCATCACTTAATTAGTAGTTCCAGGTCACATCGGCATTGTGTAAGACGGTGGTGGTGACGTTCCAAACGGTAATTTAATATTTGAGAAATTTGCCCACTACATCCCTTATGGCTTTGTTGTAGGGCTACTGCGGCCACTGGCGTTACCGTCTACCTATACGATGTGGTCTTTATCCAGAGTTGAGAATTCAAAACGATTATATGATAGAACGATCCTGTGATCCTGTCTTTTGTTCTACATTATAATATCACTGCATATTATAATACAAAGTCCCCGGCCGCGTCTGTCTGTTCTAAATAAACTCAAATACATCTGCACGGATTTTGACGCGGTTTTTTAATAGATAGAGTGATTCAAGAGAAAGGTTTTTGTATAAAAATTCCCGAAATTCCCACGGGAACGGGCACAACAGCGGGCGCTGCTAGACACTAGAAGGTCATTTAAATATATTTAAATGACCTTGTGTGCTAGTGTCGTTTATAAATATCAGTTTATAAATGGAGAACAGTGGATTTTTATTGGCTTTTTAAACACAAAAATTGTTGTCCAGTTGAAAGTCAAAACTTAATATAGAATTACTCATATTAAAAACATTTTGTCACTTGGAAAATTTTGGACGTTCGATCATAAATAGAAGTATGTAAGTTCAGAATTTATTTCATAGTCATCAAAAAAAGTCATAACCATCTGCTATTTGAGTCTATCAATCGAGATCGGTAATTCAGCCTTCGACGAATAAACTCATACTCCTACGAACTGGCGAAGTAATTCTATCGCATTCTAAACTTACCCTAACAAGGATATGTGTACTGGCAGCCCTATTTCCGAGGTAATTCCGTGTGTTTAATAAGCAAGATATGGGAAAAGCGATGCACCCATGCACTTTAATCATAGAAAGTAGCAGACGCGGTGGCTTGTCGTCATTCAATCGGAGACAATAGATAGTTGGAGACTAATTACTGGATTGTCACATAGTAGCCCATGTCACCTAGTAGTTAGAAGTTTCTAAGAAAATATATAATTGTACCTTAGTGTAAATGAAACGCATTCTCATACATATGTGATACTAGTAGTGTTTCGCAAACATGTTAAAAAATCAAAAGCTGTTCTTTCAATGTATTTTGTAGTGAACGAAAAATAACACTATTTAAAACGAACGCTATTCGTTTATTAAACACTAGCAGCGCCCCGCGGTTTAACCCGCGTTGTGCCCGTTCCCGTTCCCGGGATGAAAAATAGCCTATAACCTTCCTGTTGAATGTGGCTATCCATTGCAATAAGAATTATACAATTCGGATAAGTAATTCCCGAGATTAGCTCGAACATACAAACAAACAAACTTACAAATTTTACTTCTTTATATTAATATACCTAGATATTTGGAAAGTATTTGGACGCTAAATCAAATTGAAAATGCTTGCGGAATCCACTCCTAATGCGTTTATAAATTGTCTGTAGTATTCATTAATCAATAGTTTGATCGTAAGCTTATCAAAAAATATTTAGGAAAATCAACCTAAACAAAAGCTTCTAATCCAAAAAGCAGCAGAATAAAAAACGAGGTCATTTTCCAAAAGTTCCAAAACACATTGCTCTTCAATAATTCCATACAAACACAAACATTAAACATCCATGCAATACAATATTAAGGCTACGGTTAATACTGCCGGTTCCACTGTATTAAATATTAAGTATTTATTCATTACATCTATATTATTTTGTGTTCTGAGTTAAGGTGCCGTACGCATTGCACGGGTCTGGGTGGTGCATTATTAATAGAGCCCATCGTCTCCGGCCCTTAATGTTTAATGTCCACGGACGGTGAAGCTATTCTAGACTAAAATAAATTGAGCTATAAACAGGCTTACTATGTTCTAAGTGGTATTTAATAAATACTATTTGAGCTTTATTCTTTCAGTTTAAAGTGAAGGAGTTTTAAGTTGAAGTGGAATAATGTATGTTTTCGATTGTTTTAGATTGTTCAGATCATTTTATGAAATTTATTGGAATTTTGTGGTAAATTGATAACTGAAGTAATTTTTACCCTTAGCACAGATATTGATCAATATTTTTTTCAAATTGTACAGGATTGATTTTATGTTTATTTTGTTTCTTTGAACGCGGACATCTCAGAAACTACCATTCTGATTTAAATAATTTGTAGCCACATTGAACTGAAAGGTCATATGCCATTTTTCATCCCTAAATTCCCAAGGGAACGGGCACAACACGGGGCACTGCCACTAATGTAATAAATGCAATAACGAAAAGTACACAGTATATAAAATAAAGCGATATAATATTTCAAAGGAAAATGATATTGCATTGAAAGGCGAGGTAATAAGTAAATAAAAAGGCATCATCTTCCCGCAAATGCAGCCAATATTTGACTTGGGGTTCGCAATAACTGCGTACTGTTTTATGCGTGTTGCAGTAAGACTTTGAATTCGTAATGTTTGCGTAACGTCTGGATTTGAACACGGAAATTGGTTTACGTTGAGATGTAAAACAAACTATGCCGTTGGATTATATATTTTCAAATATAAATAAATAAATAAATATACCTGGACAAATTCACACACTGTTAATTAGACCCAAAGTAAGATCTAAGCTTGTGTTATGGAATCTAATTAACTGATACTACTACATACTCGTATACATACACAAATATCATATTATACTTGACAAAGCTAAGAAGATGTTGAGGGACACGGAAGAGCGAAGTACTTACTTACTTCAGAGAGGTCTTTGCTCAGTAATGGGCCAGCATAGAGTAAAAAAAGAAAAAAGAAAATGCCAATAAAAATTATATAATATAAATAAATTGTTTTAGTCTAAGGGCCGAAACTGCGTTAAGCGGGTGCCCGCGCGGTTTCATACAAGTAAAACTGAACCGTCGCGTGCGCCCGCTTAACGCAGTATCGGCCCTAAGATATGGTGTAAGAAATATACGTGTTATTTGATCTGGCATCTGGTATGATTATTTGTAAGATATATCGGTAAAACTATATACCATTGGGAACCCATATTCCAGCAGGGAATGTCTCGGCAGACCAAAACGGAGATGGCGAGACGAGCTTGACGGGCACTTGTCTGATTGGAGTCAGGAAATTAAAAATCACTTTAACCAGTCGGTAAAAGTTATTTCAATCGTTAAACCAAGTCGGAAGCCTTGAGTTGGTCTGAAAACTCCGACACCAGGGTTGACCACTGGCTTACTCAAAATGTATGTTTGGAAGCTCTTGAAGCTGGATAGAACAAGAGGCTTTTGGCGATCAATGAGAAGTGCATATTCAATAACTAGCTTTTTCCCGCAACTTGATATTTATATCTCCATCGAAACATGTATCATAAGCGTTGAAAGAAACACCCAAAACACGCATTTTTATGAAATTCTCCAGCATTTTATGAAATTAGGGAAAATAGGTAGGTACTTCAGTTTTCTTATTTACGAAACAAATATACCTTACGTAAATAAGAAATAGGAAATGTATTTCAATTAGGTACTCGTATAAATTAATGGAACAGGTCTATATCGTCGTTTTGAATGCGAATGTTTACCGAAATACGTTGCTGATATTTTGAGCGGATTACATGTTAGAAAAGCTGGTCTAAATAGAAACGGGTTTACTCGTGGTCTGACCGTGCGGAAATTTCAGGATGAAAAAAACATATTCCTTCCCGTTGAATATGGTTATTACAAAAGAATTCATTACAAAAATAGTTATTCAGATCGGATTGGTAGTTACCGAGATTACCGCGTTCAAATAAACAAAAAATCCAACTCTTCAGCTTTATTAAATTAGTACTAGCAGCGCCACGCGGTTTTACCCGCGTTGTACCCGTTCCCGTGGGAATTTCTGGATGAAAAATAGCCTATAACCTTTCCGTTGAATGTGGCTATCCATTACAAAAAGAATTATTCAAATCGGACTGATAATTCCTGAGATTACCCCGAACATACAAACAAACAAACAAACTTACAAATTTTACCTCTTTGTAATATTAGTATAGATACATTTATGTAAAGTAACCCGACAGAACGTACAGCAAAATATTTAAAAGTTGTTCTAATCTGTTTAAAAAGAAAATAAATTTTTTGAATCATAATTTAAGTAGTCCTTATTAGGCAATTTGAAGTAATCCTCTATTGTCAGCATTATCGGTAGCATACAATGTCGATTGCGTCCGGGGCTGTAGGGCACTTAGTAGTCCTTTATCCGGCCACCACCCGTAGTTTAAACTAGGGCAGTGGTTACCTACTACCCACTGTTTGTATTTTATCTTTTAACAATTTAAAATGGCGAGCTTCAATATTGTTTTCCCGGTATTTTTGAAATGGTCTTCAAAGGAAAATGAAAAATTGTGCTCTAGAGAGCTAAAAATATTGCAATATTCAATGGCTTTTAACTAGATCAACATTGATGATCTGTTGTTTATTTTTAATGCTTTAATTACGGTCTATATGACTTTTGAAGTTTTGACTGGAATTCGTTTTGAAATTTCCATTTATGACGGAAATGGTATCTGGAAAAATGCACAACGTTAGAGATGTGAAACTTCGTTTTTATTTATTTAGTTTGTTTTTATCTGCCATCACATTTTTTATGGCATTTTCGGCTCAAAAAGAACTTTTAAATCTTTAGGTTTTATAGGATGGCTACACCAAATATCTTAAAAAATATCTATCCTAAATCAAACTTAGTTCCGACATAAAGACGGAACAAACAGTTACTTTCTCACATATATTAAACAAGCTGTTGAAGTTAAATGCATGCACTAAGCAATCAAACAAATTGGATGCAATTTTTAATAGGATTACGGAGGGTCTGGGTGTCTGTTCGTCTGGACCTGTCCACCGACGTCTTGGTTCGACACAGGAATTCGATTAGGGGTGGGGATGAATTGGTACACCCAGCGTGACCACTTTCCGACCTGCACTATGCATTGCCTTTGTCCTCTCTGGGAGGTTTTATAGCTTACGATTTCAGCGAAGAGAAAGGTTACATATACACATACGCGCTTCGTGTGTGCGTGTTTGTCTGCGTGTGTGGGCCAATCTTATAACATCCCATTTTTTAAGCTTACGATGTCTGTGAAGTAAAGTTACACACACAAACACATACACGAAGCGGCTACATACGCGAAGGCTAATCTTATAACACCTCAGTTTTTGCGATGGGTGTTAAAGCTTGTTTCAAAAAAATAAAGTAACTGGATTATTTCGTAGAACGGAACATTACAATTTTCCTATTTCACCCATTTCGACTAGTAAAATATGAATGGATTTCCCCGAAGTAAAATGCAGTACTGGTTATTAATTGAATTTCAGTGCCTGTATGTTCATTTAACTAAAATTTTTAGATCATAGTGATGATCGCTCATGAGTCACTCAGATTCTTATTAGTTTCAATAATTTCCTTGACATGGAAGCTCCAAGCAAGTCGTATCGTCATGTATAAATGTCCCCTTTAAGTGGTTAGAAAACCCATTTAGATGCAATTTCAATTGTTTGATGTATTGAGTCGGTGCATATAGCAATCACTACATAGTATAAAATAAAGTCGTCTCTTTTTCGTGTCTGTCTGTCTGTTTGTCTGTCTGTATGCTTAAATCTTTAAAATTACGCAACGGATTTTGATGCGGTTTTTTGTAATAGGTAGAGTGATTCGAGAGAAAGGTTTTTATGTAAAAAAATTCCCGAAATTCCCACGGGAACGGGCACAACGCGGGTAAAACCGCGGGGCGCTGCTAGTATCACTACATAGTATAAAATAAAGTCGTCTCCTTTTCGTGTCTGTCTGTCTGTCTGTATGCTTAAATCTTTAAAATTACGCAACGGATTTTGATGCGGTTTTTTGTAATAGGTAGAGTGATTCAAGAGGAAGGTTTTTATGTAAAAAACTCCCGAAATTCCCACGGGAACGGGCACAACGCGGGTAAAACCGCGGGGCGCTGCTAGTATAGCAATATAACCCAAAGACGTGCGGCGTCTAGGGAGGTTAAACGGAATATTACGCGAACTGTCAATCTTAGGAAGTGATTCCTTGTAATGATGATCCTTCGAGTAAGGGTGGTAATCCTCTTAGGGTGCGTTTTCAAAGAGTCTATTGAGAATTTCATGATGAAAAAATGTAATGCGTTGTGGTTGGTTATTAATAACTAGCTGCGCCCCGCGGTTTCACCCACGTTGTACCCGTTCCCGCGGGAATTTCGGGATAAAATGTATCCCATGTGTTATTCTGATGTGTAACCTATATTACTGTAAAATTTCATCTAAATCCATTCAGTAGTTTTTGCGTGAAAGAGCAAGAAACATACATCCATACATACATCCATCCTCACAAACTTTCGCATTTATAATATTAGTAGGATTGGGCTTCGCACTGATCTGCTTCTCTGGAAACGTATCCTTAAGATAGGCAGGTTGGCAGGACATAACGTAACATCAATATATAAAAATCAAAGTTGCAGAGTGAGAATTATAAATCGAAATTGTATAAGCTAAATGGTGTCCCTGTAGTTATAAACATTTGTATTTTTATAAACTATTTTTTTTATGGATTTCTCTCTTCGAATTAAACACATTGTTTTTCAAACATTTAAAGCAAACCTCATGGTTATTTCCAGTTCCACATGTACTCACAATTCTTTTACCGATCTCTTGTTAACAGGTTATAGACAGTGACGGCTTATAGATCGGGGGTCTTCGGCGAGAATCGAGGCGAGCATCGAGGCGAACATCGAGGGATCAACGGAACGAGGCAGAGACGGTCAGGAGGAGTCAACGAGCATTGGAAGGAACCTCGATCTTTAGCAGCCTACTGTCCTGATCCAGTTTCTTCTTTACAATGATGTGAGTATTGTCTTTGAATATCCTATTAATATAATAAATGCGAAAGTTTGTGAGGATGGATGTATGTTTGTTACTCTTTCACGCAAAAACTACCCCTCTTACACTACACAGACTTACGAACGAGATCCAGACTGACTACTGACTGTCCTCTTATGTGTTTCACTTGTAAAATTCTTAAAACCCTCAAAACAGTTTAATAATGTTATCCTCTGAAATCATATTCTGAGAATGCAGCTAATTGAGTCTACACTCCTATAAAGTGCAACGTGCATCAAATAAATACAATACTACCATGGAATACGTTATATGAAAATGGATGTGCTAGTGAGGGAGAAACCTATATCCACTTCTTGGGACCTTTTCTTGTGAATAAACTTGGCTTTAACTACTTGTATCAATCATATTGAACTAATCGATTTTAATAATATTGATTGGTTGTAATTTAGATGGTTTTTACCATTGCGTCTAATGTTCCAATTTGAGGTGAGTTTGGCAACACTGGCTTCCTTAAATATCTATCACATGCTGATTTCATTCATTTCTGTATTTCATGTTAGCACCCTCTTTAAGTAGGGCTGTTGGTTTCGTTTTACCCGTGTTCAGGTTAAATCCTAGTCTATTTAAATATTATTCCAAATATAGCTAATTTTTTTAAATTATTTTACTTAAATATTACCTATATCTTGTAAGAAAAACAAATAAAAGGCCGTTCAAACTCATATAAAATACTAAAAACTTATCTTTTTTACCTTCAATGCTTTACATTGAAAGCTTTACACTTGAACGTTTCCAAGAAAATAGAACGGTATATCCATTATTGAACTAAGGAACTTATTCATTTATTAAATCAGGCTGTACGCTTCTTATACTATGACATGATAAGTAGACATCACCTATGTCTGAATTATAAATAACATCATTGGGCTTAATGCAGTTTCCACGAAAGCAATCGATTTTTGTCGTACAACTGTTGCTTGTTACAACTTGAATTAGATTCATGTAATTCAATGTTAAGTATTTAGTTGTTCAAAAACTTCTATTAAAGCTTTATACCACCCTTGTAAATGATTCAGAGCAACTTTAAAAATAAGTGGTCTTACGTTCTGCATGTTTCAAATATGCTTTGGTTTTGCAGAGATGTACTGAAGGATGATCGGATTAAAATTTTGGCTCGAGAATTTAACAAATATGCTTTGATTCTTTTGAATCTAGACAAGAGTTGGTAGTATTGTAATGTTTATATTATCGAATAAAAATATCAATTAATTTTATCATATGTCACATTAACGATTTTTAACACAACATTAAACTATAATACACATACCAAAAGAATTTGTGCTGCAAAAAACTTAAAGGAAAAGATTTCACATTGCTTATAATATATAATAAACTATTCAAATACCTTTAAATTGTATGTATTCATTGTAATCGATCTTTCAATTATCGCTTCACCGTGCAAATTAGGTACGTTAGTTGTAGCAAGAAAGCGATCGCCCTGGGCGACTAGTCCGGCCCCGCATGGGAAAGGCCACATGTTACGTCTAAACGGAGCTTTGTCGTTGGATATTAATGCATCGTTCCAATGCGCATCGCTGCACACGTTATAATATATTATTGACAGTTGAGCCCTTACCTCGTTCACAATGTTGCTGATTATTTAGACATTTGGTACAACCCGCTTTCCAGATTTAACATGAACCACAGGCTCATTTAAATTAAGCACATAGTCAATGAATTTTATATACTTCTATACTAATATTATAAAGCTCCAGAGCTTGTTTGTTTGAACGCTCTAATCTCAGGAATTACTGGTCCGATTTGAAAAAAATCTGTTTGTAATGGATAGCCAAATTCAACGGGGAGGTTATAGGCTACTTTTTAGTATCAGTTACTTAAATTCTGTAATATCTTAAAGCTTAGTTTGGGTCTAATTAATCGTTTGTGCATTTTCCCCGGGGTATTATTATTTATTTATTTATTATATTATTTATGTATGCCCTATACATCTGTATCCGATGTAATCTGATGACACTTCTACCCGTTGAATCTCTTGTTCTCACAACTCCGATGACCAGACGAAAAACATATTTAACTGTCATAACCCTCATCGCCCTCCCCTACTCCTTAAAACGTCCCTGCAAACTTTATCAATCAAGATGAGTGTTGGAAATTTTTTCGTCCGTCCGAACACCACCTCACTAATTCCATTCCAGTCGGAACGCTTCATTCCCCAATTTGCTTCAATTTGGTCATCTGTCCATTATAGAGCTCCAGATGACGTTTCATATGGTGGGAACAAGAAGACATGAGTTATTCCTGGCTCCTGGAATAACGTTGCAGATGTGAATTATTTATCGTGAATGTCTTAAATATATAAAGCGTCTCACTCACAGTGTGAGTAAAGTGCCTTCCTTCCTATAATACCATTGCGAGCCATACATTTTAGAGTCTACTGAGTAGTGTAGGGGTCGGAAAGTGACATTTGTTTTCTTAATAATCCGATATTTAATGTGCTCATATTTGTAATATTCTCAGATTAAAAATCTTATGTTGATATCTCATTAATTCATGACATTATTATGTAATGTTATTCTTATGACATTCTTATTTATGGGAGTATATTTGCCGCGTCTAAATCTATTTGTATCATCATTGTCACTGCAATCGGATAAACTATGATGATTTAAATCAAGGAAAATATTGTTCTAATACTTCTAATGGTATTATAATATAACATTTAATATTTGGTTTTGTCACGAGATCAGAACTTCATGGAGGTTGAATTATATTTTTCTGAACTATACTTATCTTTTTAACGGGTTATGATTTGACTTACGTACTTTACCACTGTAGACTTACTTCTATAGTCTTCTTCATCGAGTGGATGACCAACCTGACCAATCCTTGTGTCAGAGTTATTGAGCCGCCAAAGGCCTCTGACATGGCTCAAGTAACGACTACTATCCGTAGAAAGTAACCGGGACCGAAGGCTTAACGTGCCCTCCGAAGCACGGAATCATCTTACTTTTCGAGCAATCAGGTGATTCACCCTGCAATGCCCTAACCAAACTGAGGAAAGTTTCACAAAGAGATTTTTTGTGAGATATCCCCACCGGGAATCGAACCCGGAACCTCCGGGTCGTGAGCCGGGCGCTCAAACCATAAGACCACGGAGGCTGTTTCTAATCTTCTCACTACTTCTGTAGTGAGAAGATAAGAAATAATGCAGCTTGTAAAAGTGTAGACTTTTGCAGCTAATAATACTCTTTTCCAAGCTGCACTCAAAATCCATTTTCATCCGCTACATTAGTTCCTGCAACGAAATTTTTGAGATGAAAATGCTCTTTAAAATTCAAGGTTACTTAAATGATTCATCAAATCTGCATAGAGACTATAGAACCGTATAGTAGCGCTTTAAACGTGCATAGAATTGATGTCTACCGAAAGGGTGTTCTCCATTGTATGTAATGTGAATGTATAAGGCTGTGTGCACACCGCTTCGTCCGTACCCATCATAGTCATTATGAATTCTAGTCGAACGAAACGGGCGGTTGTCGCATTTGAATCAGAGATTTCATGATGGTCGTCAACCGTGGCTACTCATAATTTGATCGTATTAATTACTCTATTCCTATCTCTAATAGATACTGACATATTTTATCGTGTACCTTTACAGGTAGCCTGGGTTATTGAATGTGTTGCGTGTATTGCCTCGTTTATATGCCTAAATACCTATGTATCTAAGTCTTTCGTAAGTATTTAAGAGCGCTGAGTGGCTACATACATACCTACGGAATATACAGTCATTTCGAATGGAACTTTTTTGAAGGTAATACAATTATAACATTTAAAATTTCGACATTGTTAAATTTTTTCCTTACACAAAATAAAGTTTACAACAATATCGAGTGACACTTACAAGGATTCCATTACAAATTCTAACTTCGTTGACTTTGTACTGATTTATAATTGTTTATTAAATTAGGGAAAATTTTTCCTTGCTCATCAAAAGTGTGGGCGCGACTCAATAAATCTTGGAAAAAAACGTAAGCTCGATCTACAAGATTTACACACAAGCACGTGTATCGCATCGCGGGTGGAACCACCGCGCGGTGAACTAGTTCTGAAGTTTAAAATTCTGAGTGTTCACTTCTGTGATGTGCGTGAGATGGTCTTCCCACGGAAAAGCGAAGCACTTACTGCGTTAATTCGTGGGTCTTCCTAATAAACTCTCCAGCATCTAAACTCATTAATATCAACAAAGCAACAGCAAAAAAAAAACAAAACGATAATTTCACATGCATATATCTGTATTTACAAACGTTTGCAATACACTATTACAACTAATTTACTCAGCATAATTACTTACTTGTTTCTTCTACTCATAAATCCTTCACAACAGCACTAGGTACCGTCTAATTAACCCTACAGAACTATAATTTGCGTACCACATAACATAACATATACCGAGAGATCATTATCACGTTAATACCGTAACCATGTTATAACAATCGTTCAATAAATAGGGAATCACTAGCCCAATTCGTTTTAATTATTAAATGACAGTAATGTGAGCTGTGGTCACTAATAGTTACTTAAGAGTCAGTTAACGGAGTCATTTGTGTCACTGTAAAGTAGTTTAAGGCGTAGTTATGTTCGCGTAACAAGGAGTTACGCTATGGCATGGTAATGTAAGGCTAGCTGTTAGGTATCCTAATTGAGTCGGAATTGTTCCCTAATGCTCTTTGACTATGAAAAGCTTTGATGGTGTTTCAATGACAGTATTGTGATTATGACCGTGGCTTATGACTTAAGATGTATTTAGGATGGACTGGTTCTCAAACGATAACTTTATTGTCGGAGGAGGCACAATAAATTTTAAATCAACAAGACAATAAGAATTTATCCGGGTATATAAAAAAAAAACATCTTATCTTAAAGACTGCGCATGCTTTAACATTAAAATATTTATCATGTTATTACCAACTAGCAGCGCCCCGCGGTTTTACCCGCGTTGTGCCCGTTCCCGTGGGAATTTCAGGATTTTTTTTACATAAGAACCTTCCTCTTAAATCACTCTACCTATCACAAAAAACCGCATCAAAATCCGTTGCGTTATTTTAAAGATTTAAGCATACAGACAAACAGACAAACAGACACGAAACAGAGACGACTTTATTTTATACTATGTAGTGATAGGGGTGTGCTTCCCTAATTCTCGAAGTTAACAATTATCATAACAAGTTGAATCAAGTGAGACGTATCCGCTTGAACGAAACTACATAATTTCACTAATCACTTTAATTAGTTATTTGCTATAATCATGTTAATCGACGCGCGTCCCTATCCATCAATATCGCTAATTGTTAATATCGTCTACGTTCTTTAAATGCAACATTTTAGAGATGTGCGAGTGAGCTTAGTGTTCGAGCTTTCAGTTGAAAGCGTTTGTGCCTAGGCGCTGATTAATTACTTAAATCTATCTGTCGGTACAGTGGTGATTAAATGGATCTCTGTTTGGTTACGATTTAGATACATTTGATAGTATAATAGTAGCCTCAATTAAATTAAGTGGGTACCTAAACTAATTATTGGTCAACATATATCCAATCTGCTAATTACACTAGTACAGTGTATGAAGGGGAAACAGTAATTAATATAAGGTAGTTATATAGTATACTAGCAGTGCCTTTGTATACTAGCAGTGCAGTGCGATTTTCCTCTTGAATCACTCTATCTATTTAAAAAAACTGCGTCGAAATCCGTTGCGTAGTTTTTTAAGATCTAAGCATACACTTTGTTTTATACTGTGTAGTGATATACTACATAAAAAACATTATGTTTAAAAAAAATTAACGGTCTAAGCTTAGAAACTACCAGTCCACAGTAATGCATAGTAACGCAGCATAGCATATATAACATTTATAACTGTTAGCCTGTATCCCACTGTTGGGCAAAGGCCTCCCGTCCCCGCCACTCTTCTCGATTTGAAGCCGGTTGCCAGTCCCTCCTTAAATTGCATAAATCAATACTTCGTATGCAGTTTCGTATATTATGAGTCGACTCGTAGCTATAACTACTTAATAGTTATTAGTGAACCCTGTTGTACTTTTTGTAATGCATAAATCAAATCGATAATGAAAGAGGTTTATTTCTATTTTCGTTACTTGCCTAAGACTGAGTTCAGCAGTAATTGTTTGGGGGGTTAGGGGTGTCGGGGGGAGGTCGTGCGAAGTGAAAGCAATAGTGGTACGCGCTCGCTACGATTTATTGTTTTTAATAAAGCCAACAAAGAGAATAAAAGTATGGAGGCACGTGGAGTATGGAAGGGTTTTGATGTTAAGAGGTATTGGATACGGCAGTTTTGATTGAATGTTTATACTTGAGTACTGTTCGTTGAATTTTAAGAGGAGATTAAAATGTTAGATTGTTTTTATTAATTACTAAGCAGCGCTCCGCGGTTTTACCCGCGTTGTGCTCGTTCCCATGGAGATTTCGGGATGAAAAATAGCCTACAACTTTCCAGTTGAATTTAGCTATCTATTATAAAAATATTATTCAAATCAGATTGATAATTCCCGACATTAGTTCGATCATACAAACAAACTTACAAATAACTCTTTATAATATAAGTTTAGATGAATGCAAATCCTTCAGGTAAGGCAAGGAATTGCTTTTACAAAAGCTAACATTATAATTAAGTATTAACAAATAGAACTGATTAAAATTTTGTCAAACTGTCAATTTTTCTCCAAAAATAGAAATACCATATCCATATTATCAGGTGGCGTATCTGCGGAGTGCTGGGTCACAGTCACACTGGACTCACCCGATATGAACATTCGTACTTTGTTCGTTAGCTCCTGATCATTATAACGCAACTTTACAAATAGAACAAGTCTCACTTGGCTGTTTTTTGTAAGCTTAAATCAATATGTATTGAAAAACTTTTTAGTACTTCAAGTCCGAGTAGGTTAGTGGCCAACCCTGGAAGCGGAGTTTTTAGACCGCCTAAAGGCCTCCGATATGGTCTAACGATTGGAACAACCGGGACCGATAATTTAACGTGCCCTCCGAAACACGGTAGCGCTCAGATAAAAATGCCACTATCGGCCACCCATCCAAGAAGGGGTCGAGCTGCACGTTGCTTAACAATCGCAATGAACTGACATCGCTTAGTCAAACTACGCCACGAGCGCTATAACTTAAACTTACAACTTTTAGGAATCTGTATTTTTAAGGTTTGTTTACATTTTTGGTCTTATAACAATTTTTTTCGATTTATAAACAATACATGCGCAGTAGAAATAATAATAAATAAAAACTTGATTTTTAATAATATTCTGAAGGTAATAGCAAAATATCGCACTTCATTATTTGACGAAATTAGATCGGTATTGTACACACCTTTAGTACCGGTACCGGCTAAAGTAACCGTAACCCAAACTTCATAATGGGCCATCGTGTGAGCATGCGCTGACAAACTTTCAGCTTTTATAAAATGACGAAGGTCTGGGGCTCACTGGCTCAGGGTCTATTAGACTTGTTATTGGGCGAACTATAAAATGCATCGATATACAGCCTTATTCATAAATATTATTTACCTAAAACAGTGTATTAAAATGTTTTGTCTGTTTCGCTCTTTGGCAAATAGCGTACGTTGGAAAGGGATAAACCATTTGATAGCTAAAGTGCTGTCGATAAGTATCTATGGCCCATAGTATCTATCAACTGCGTCAATACACCTACGTCGACACAACTCTTTTCTTCTTCATTCATTCGTTGTGTATTGTTGATCGAAGATTCATTCACAAAATAGAGATTTAATGTTTCGCTTGTCATTGTTTGTAACTGTTATTCTCATTCGTTTGATACCTTCTTTTATATTTTCATAAACAAATAATTTCAGTTGCAAAGTAGCGAGAGCTTAACCCATTTAGCAAATGAGTCGTCGGAATCTGATTATCTCGAGGTTTGCTCTTCAATGCTGACTTGTTTTGTTTTAAGGAAAAATTGTGAAGACGCCGTGATTTGTAGCGAGCTTCCCATCTAGTAATTGAATTATACCATCGATTTTCCATTAAAATGGTTTATGGAATGAAATGTTAAAGTATGGGAGGGGTGCTTTCAGTTGATATTGTGGAGTGCATTGCTCAGGTACCTATACTTATTCAGTTAACCTTGTGATAGTAATCGCCTCACTTGGATAAATATACCATTCATACCATCACCCGGGCTAGCACAACGTATATCACAGTAGGTGAAAAGACATGATAAAATAAATACTGTGAGTTGGTTGGCGGAATATTTAAAATTCGAGTTTGTCATCAATGTATCACCAATCAACACGCAGTATTTATCTTGTCAATCGTCGCTTTCTGTGATGTTCGGCATCCTAGCCGGGCAGTTTCTATAAAGCATAACATTTAGTGAGTTGGCAAAGAGCAAGCTAACCAATAGAAAGCGAATGACAAAAATGTCAAATTTCAAAACAGTTGACGTTCTGTCCCAACCAGTGACCAGCGACAAACGTCATACCGGTAGCGTGCTCGCTCTTCGGAACCGAAACACACATCCAAACTCCAACTATCTCCAACAATCTCCAAAGCCAGGGTGTAGTGCGCTGCTAGGAACAAATAAATAAATCTATTCAGGACTAATTCACACGCGTCTAGTTAGATCCAAACTAAGGTCTATTACGAGTATACGAGTAAAATCAAACTAAAACTACAAAATGTACAAAAGTACCAATCATCACCTTTAGGTACCCACAATCCTATTTTCACCCTTTTCATCAAAACACAAACCACTACTCCATGTTTTAATTCGGGGCAATCCTCTATTAATTGCCTATCTGTATTGAAAGTCGGTTGTGAAAGATTTCCTCGTACCTACACGATACGATTTTAGGGTCCGTAGCCAAATGGCAAAAAACGGAACCCTTAAAGATTCGTCATGTCTGTCTGTCTGTGCGTCCGTATGTCACAGCCACTTTTTTCCGAAACTATAAGAACACTGTTGAAATTTGGTATAATGTATTCTGTAAATCGAGATAAGAACTGAAACTTATTTTTTTTTCAAACCCATACGCGTGGGGTATCTATGGATAGGTCTTCAAAAATGATACAGAGGTTTCTAATAATATATTTTTTCTAAACTTAATACTTTGCGCGAGAGACACTTCCAAAGTGGTGGATAATTACCACTTATCATGCAAACTTCCACCGAAAATTGGTTTGAACGAGATCTGGTAAGTAGTTTTTTCTTTTTCTCCTTCTAAACTTAAGAGCTGGGCTCTTGTCGATGGAGTTCTTTCCACTTCCCTCTGTCATCTGCCATCCTCTTCAGCTGTTCGTACGACACGACTATTGCTCTTTTCTTCAGTTGGTCTGCATATGCCCTTCTTGGCCTTCCCCTTCCTCTCTTTGCCTCTATGTGTCCTTCTGTTATAGTTTTTTTAATACGTCCTAAATCGTAAACCGCAATTTCCCTTTCATTCCATCAACTCAAATCTTCTAACTTCAAGAACTTTTACATTACGTTAGTTGCTGCTACGGAACCCTTCATGGGCGAATATGACTCGCACTTGGCCGCTTTTTAAAACTGTCAATCTGACAAGTTTATAATTGGATCTAGGATTGTATTCCGAGCGTCGAACCAAGAGAGGCAACTCAAAGCACGGACATTGATGTCGAAGAGCCCCACTACGGAGATATCCTTTCCATAAAGTATGTATCTGTAATCATTTTTCTAGAATTTTGTGGAAAGTTCGAGTTGGTTGGAAATTTTTGGGTATAATTATGAGTTGATTTTAGATCATGTTTAGTTGTTAGAAATTATGAGGTTGTGTGAGTAACTTGAAAAATAAGTTTTAGTTAGTGACCAACTATATAGATGTTAGAAATACTAATTATTAATTAAATAAGTATTTATACAAGAGAGCATTTTAGTTAACTACCTCTTTTTCCTTCTAACCCTTTTCTTGAGTAGTTCTCGAGATAAGCCCGAACATAGAAACAAAATGACTACCTCTTTATAATTAGTATAGATTAAAATTTGACAAGCCCGTTGGCACAGTGGCAGTGAGAGCGCTTACTGTGTCGGGGGATGCGGGTTCGATTCCCGCCCGGAGTCAACAATATGTGAAGAGAGTTGTTGGGGACGACGTCTGAGTGTCAATTATATATTCTTTCTTATAAAAAGTATTTGTAGTAATATCAGTTAGTTAGATTCCATAGTACAAGCTTAGAGCTTAGTTTGGGTCTAATTAACCGTGTGTGAATTTGTCCCGGTATATTTATTTATTTATAATATTACTAGCTGCCCCGGCAAACGTTGTTTTGCTATAATAAATAAAAATTAAGGGTTGGACTTTTAACATTTAGGGGGATGAAAAAAGATGTCCGATTCTCAGACCTACCCGATACAAACACCGCGACACTAGAATTTTATATACATGTTAGAAAAATATAGATGTGACTCTCAAACCTTTGTAATGTCAGACCTAACGATCACACAAACCGTACAACTGTTCGCATGTCTTGTTCGAGGCGGGGGTTGAACCTGGGACCTGTTGCACTGATGCCAATGACAAGTTTAAATAAAACAGTACATTTAGTTATATACACATAAACCTTGTCCGCCTTATTTATAAACGCGGAGTAACCAAAACACTGTTACACTGTGTTTTGTCTCTTTTGCTCTTCGGAAAATAGCGTATGTCAGAAAGTGACAAACTATTTGATAGCTAAAACGCATTTATTAATGTGACACTGTAAGTATACATTTTAGTGATACATTTCAATGACATCCTAACTAATATTATAAATGCGAAAGTAACTTAGTCTGTCTGTATGTCTGTGACGCTTTCGCGCCAAAACTACGGAACCGATTTCAATGAAATTCGGTACACAGTTAGTCCAGAGCCTGAGAAAGGATATACGCTACTTTATATCGTAAAATTCCCGCGGGAACGGTTACAACGCGGGTGAAATCGCGGGGCGCGGCTAGTAGGTATATAAAAAAGTATTATGGAGGTAGGCATGATACTTTTTAGCAGTCAAGTACCTTGTGGTTTTACACGTGTGCCCGTGGGAGTTTGGAGATCAAAAGTCATCTTTACCTTGTTCTTCAAGGTATTAAATACAGAAGGCATTATTCGTACTTTACTGTTTTGCGTGGTAGTTCCACCCACGACCCAAAAACGTTATTTTCCCAGATTAAATGGAAAAGTCTGCCTCTTTATGAAATTAGCATATAGATATTATATAAATCTGAATAGATTGACTGTTTTCCTATGTTTGAACGTGTTTATCTCTGAAACTACCAATACGATTGCAATAATTCTTTTTGTAATGGATAGTCACATTCAACAGAAAGGTTTTTCCCACGGGAACAGGTAAAATCCAAGGCCTCTGGTGACTCCATAACTATTTATTATAATTATTCTTACTCCATAACTCTGACACCAGGATTGGTCAGGTTGACCATCCACTCGATGATGAAGAAGACATGCGAGTAGAACCGTGGGACGCTGCTAGTTTGATAAAAGATCAAGTGTGTCACTGTTACCTATAAAAAAAATAAAAAAAGGCTATACCTAAATTACATCCATTGAGTAGCAATATAAAAAATCTACTTATGTGCTATTATAGGTAGTAATTACAGTTAGGTTATAGAGACCAGGCATCAGCCGTTTGTGATCTGCTCTAAACCGGACATTGGACACACCTTCCCCAATAATAAACAGATGTTGCTTTAGTACACTGTAGCCCGGATTCCCGCCACCTACAACTTTATAGGTCCATAAATATGCTAATTTAGCTATGACTTTTTTATAACATAATTAATAATGTGCCGGCTCAGTGATTATGATTTAGACCATTTTATGTGGTACAATTTAATTGTTCTACTCGGTGTTCGCGTGACTGCCAAGTGTAGGTTTGGTCTGCTTTCGTCACATACTTTTATAGGCGATGTAAAATAATGGAAAAATACCATGGGGCATTTTATACGGAGTCGTTTTGATTTAAGGCCCGGTTAGTTTATTGATGTTGAGTTGTCGCATAAAACTGTAATCTTAATCAATGTAGTTTTAGTTTTTATGTAATGTTTGTGGATAGTGTCGGGGTCCCATGGGGTAATTATCGCATTTTTATGTTTTATTACCTTCTAAACATCGTCAGTAATGTAATGGACAACATTCTAGACGTGGCCGTTATACGGCGGGTTATGGCTTACATTGTTACGTAATGCTTTATTGGAGGGGATCATTTCAATAGCAACTCTTTAAACTTATGTTTGTACTTATATGTTACTAGCAGTGCCCCGCGGTTTCACCTGTGTTGTGCCCGTTCCCATGGGAATTTCGGGATGGAAAATATCATTTGACTTTACCGTTGAATAACTATACAAATCGAACTGATAATTCCTGAGATTAGCTCGAAAATACAAACAACCTTACAAATTTTACCTTTTTATAATATTAGTAAAGACCTAAGTAAGTTTAATCAGGTTTTTAATGAGCATCCCTAATGTGCTTAGATTACCTAACTTGGTCGTACGATTGTTACAACCGGTATAGAAAACTTTTATGTGCCCTTCTAGGCACGGTAGCGCTCAGATGAAAACCGTTAATATGTATTTCAATATACTTCGGTGTATCCTAACCTTTTAAATATTAGTTAAAGGGCATCCCATTATACTGCGCTGCTATCTCTAATTAACCTAGATATTATAAACGTTAAAAAGTTTTAAAATAAAATATTATCTCAATACAACCACAGCCAGGTGGTCCAAACTTTAAAAAATAGTCCAGCCAAAGTATTATTACTAAGTATTTGTACAGAACCAAAACTATTGAAATATTTGTTTTACATACCTACCTACCATTTCTATGCCGTCCGATATAGACTTCACAATTTTGAGAAATGACCTCTATAATAAAAAAGAGCAAAAGTCGCAAACCTTTTCAAGTTGTATTCAGTAGGAAAATTTGGAATAAAAATTAAATGCATATACTTATAAGCATTTAGTTAGGGACCTATAAGAAAAACATCAGTATTACAATAGAACCATTTCAAAAAACTATTTTCAAAATCTGTGCCTAATTGATGAAATTTTGCCTGCACAGACATTATATTATCATATATAAATTAGTAGAATAAAACAAAATATATTAATATAATATAACTAGCTGCATCCCGCGGTTTTACCCTCGTTGTACCCCGAGGGAATTTTATTACCGCTCGACCGATTTTGTGCAAACTACACATAAACCATCTACTAAATAGTCCGAACAAAGCCTTTTTTGGTTTGGTTCGATAGGTCATAACTATAGCTCATATACTATAGCTCTATATAACTCAAGAACGGGCTCATTCTTGAGTTATAAAATCACAACGAAAAGTGGCATTGATTTTTATATACAGAGAAAATTTTTAATAAAAAATCCAATACAATTACCTATAAATACAAGTGTATCTATAAATCTTGGAGTAATATTGGTGAAACCATTGTTTGCGGTAGCCCGATAGTTAGATACTGATTTTGTATAGAAAATTTACTCATTGTGTAGACGGTCTGAAAACCTAGATACGCTTGACAAAGAAGATGGGGGTATTTCCAAAGATACCTTTGAAGTCTTTGAATAGTCTGAAGAACTGAGACATCGCTATTGAAAATGTAGCAATTTTACAAGAAAGCTTACTAATAAAATGTTTTAATAAAATGTTGGAAATTTGTGGAAGAGTTTTCTTATCATTCAATAACCTTTTTATTAAAAGATCATACGTCGCTTTAGACGTTGTTGTTGGTTGCCCTGCCCCCGTAATACTTTAATCTCATAAGCTACAATTTACAACGAGCTAAGAAATAAAATGGGAAGTATTATGTATTTATCTCATAAGAGCTAGGTCTAACTCTGTCAAAGTAGATTCTTTCAGAACCTCAAATCTGTACGCATAAATCAGTAGAAACTAGGTAGGTACGTACTGTTGCCCAGAATATAATTGGCGCAGCTAATACGAATATGAATAACGTATGATCATCAAAAACAAAAGAACAACGGCAAAGAAATACTTGAACTGAAATGCATTGAAAATTATTGCCATATTGATACACTGTTCAATACTTGTGCCGTGTCTATTACTACGTAGCTCTAAGGAAACTTCTTATTTGAAGTAATAGCTATCTAAATAATTGAGATTGCATTGAAAATTAGGCTAGTATTGATATGGAATCGAATGTATGCCGTTGAATATGACGTTGTTAGGCAGTCGTGTCTATCGCTATGTAAGTCTAGAGGCCCCACCCAAGTTATTTGTTTACGGGCACACTCGAGAGCCCTGTATATTTTATGATGTGCCTCTGCAAACAAATACAACTGGATACAGAGAATGACTTTATGTTACCACTTAAAGAACACTCTTTCACTAAAAATGTTATATATTTTCATTATGAACCCTTTGTTTTAGATCGCTTTTGATGTTATTTTCACGGTAGTGGTTACAAAGAATAGTTAGCTATTATTTAAGCTTTTTTCATTTCTTAAATATGCAGTAATATGTATGTGATTGATTGTAACTATCTCTATGGATTTCTTATTCCTATCACTACATATTATAAAACAAAGTCCCCGGCCGCGTCAGTCTGGACCTTGAACCTTAAGACATTTGTCAACTAACTACGCATTAACTATCCTAAAATTATTTGCCAGCTACTCGCCCAGATCCTAAGAGTCAGTATAGCGTCACCATAAAGTCACACATCCAAAGCTAATCACCGCTGGTAATTGAATAAGCCGTCTATCTGATTCGCAGGCTATACCTATATAGCACAGGCTATAGATAAACTAACAATACGGATCAAGATAACAAAGACACGTCAACGGCCTCGATCCGTCTGCCACTGTTCGCCTTTCTAGTAGAGGCGAACAGCTTGAAAGTATAACTTGAAAAGCTTTGTTAACACACTGGCGAGAGTTCTCATTCATAGCTATAGACACGAGACTTAAGTCTACCGGACTTTTGGTACACTAAAATATTACGTAGTTTTGGTAAAATGTATCAGTGATACATTCGGAGGGCACGTTAAATTATCGGCCCCGGTTGTCTCAATCGTTGGACCATGTCGGAGGCCTTGAGGCGGTCTAAAAACTCTGACATCAAGGTTGGCGACTTACTCTAACTAACCCACCACGGAAGAGTAGGATAAGAGAAGAGAAGTATGAGAAGTACTTCCTGCGTTTCTCTATTTCGTGGGTATACCTAATTATAATACATCGATACATTTTAGAAAAGAAGTAATCTGGTAACAAGTCTGAATAATTTAGGATTATTACCGTTAGGTTACGATTCAAAATGATAGGATTTAAATATAATGGTTATTTGATAAATTAAAGTTCAAACAATCAAGAAAAAAAAGATAGATACATACTGGTTTCTTAAGCTTAAGCTAACACTATTCATATTGAATTGAATCTTCGTTTACGGATACACCTCGCTTTTATTTTACACTAGCAGCGCCCCGCGGTTTTACCCGCGTTGTGCCCGTTCCCGTAGGAAATCCGGGATAAAATGTAGCCTATAGCCTTCCTCGATAAATAGACTATCTAACAGTGAAAGAATTATTCAAATCGGTTCAGTAGTTTCTGAGATTAGCGCGTTTAAACAAACAAACAAACAAACAAACAAACAAAACAAACTCTTCAGCTTTATAATATTAGTATAGATTTTTATCTGACGTTTCGGCCCCTTTACAGGAACCGTGGTCACAGAAGACACTAAAATAAAAGCGAATTGCAATCTGTAAACGTAGTGTCAATTTAAAAAAAGATAGATTTAGATGAGAAACGATCAAGCGGCTGGATCATAAACGAACAGGTTCACATTTCAAATTCAAGCACTCAATACTTATTGTATAACAAAACCCTGTCGTGTTTGAATCGTGCCACAGTAGTACCACAGATTACTTAATAGTTACTACGAACAAATTAGTGTCGTTTTTAATTCGTAAACCAATAGAAGTAGAAGAAGAAACACCTAAACTTGGTACCTACCTAATAACTAGATTCTGCTAGATTTTTTGTTCTCCGCGGACTAAGATTCCTCGTCTTTGTAGAGTATTATGCAATAAATAAATAAATAAGTACCTTGACATATTTACCAATATCTACATTTAAATTGCATTTCTCTAAGTAAAACTGAAAAGTAAAGTGATTAGCCAGTAATGTCCCACTGCTGGGCAAAGGCCTCTCATCTCACTGAAGATATCAGTACAGTGAGGAGGATTAGGCGTAATCACCACGCTTGCCTTATGCAAGTAAAATTGTCAAATCAATTTAAGTTTTTTTAAAGTTTGACTCTGGTTCTTGTAATGTGATAAGTCCCTAGTAGTGCCCCGCGATTTTACCCACCTTTCGCTCGTTTCCTTGCCAATTTCGGATTAAAAAATAGCCTATATCCTTCCCGTTGAATATGGCTATCTATTGCCAAAATAATTATTTAAATAAAATTGGTAGTTTCTTAGATTAATCCTTACAAAGTAAGAAACTTTACCCCTTTAATAATACAGGGTGATTACGGGGTCGTGGAGCAAGAAAGAAGCATTTAACTTACTTTCTCCTAAGCATCACGATAGGTTAGGACTAACAGTACACCAGCGACTTATTTTAGTCAGCAAAAAATCTGCGATAATTCGAGATCATGGTCACCCTACTATTTCCCAAGAAAACTTATGTCAAGTAATATTAAAAGTAGGGTGACCACGCATTTTGAGTCAATAATAATTTTTAAATAAAAATACGTAAATAACGAATCATCTTTGTTTAAATTAAAATAAATACAGGTAGCATCGCAATCATTTATTTACAGAGTCGGAAAAAATGGTAGGGATCACGACCCCGAAATCAACCTGTATTAGTTAGTGTAGGTAGATAACGACCATCAATCGGTAAATGAGAAGTTAACCAAAGTCCTGTAATAAAATAAGTAATCCTACCTCTACAGTCATGATCCCACTGCATGTGGATTGCTCTCTGAAGATATCAGATCCTCCAGAATCAAAAGCATTCAAATAAAGGGGACAAGACAAGACAAGACAAAACATAATTCGAAATGATTATACTTACTACTGATTGGTCGAAAACTAGAACTTAAAGTATTTCAACAATCACATCATATCTTGTCGCGTTTGGTCTAGCCGCAGTCTTACGCATATATGGATGGATATTGGACAACTTCAAACGAAATAAGTCAGTAATCTCAGTAGCTTTATATCCTGTAATTATGCAATAGGGGCTTATTATCCTAAATTAACAGGAGAGTGAGTTAAATACCACAGATATGTAGGAACTAACAAGTATTCGTAGTCCACCTGTTGCTAATGATTAAAAAACGTGGGGGCAGAGAGTTCAGGTCATTAAAGGCTTCTGTTTACCTGTACCTGATTGAATTAAATTAATGAAACAGCAAATTTTGACGAAGATAGTCTATAAATACTCGTATTTCATACTAATTGCCTTTAATAAGAGAAGTGGTTCGAGCTAAGCTACGAGTATATCTATGAATTAGGTACCTACCTACCTTCGTATAGGTATACATATCAAATGTTTAAAATAAGGGCCAAAAATCAAACCATTACTTATAGGTACCTACTCAATTTAAAACAGATCCGTAAATGTTGAAATTCAAAGACCACGTGACTCAGGCGAACAGTCTACGTAAATAGCATACTCGTAATAGGTATGCTAATTAACAGCCACAAAACAATAACTCGTATCTATACGTTCATTCTACTATCTAAAAGTTTTTATCATATTTAAATACCTAAATGTTTATCATCTATTGCTTGCTTAATTAACTATGGAAAGTGACTAATGTGAACGCTTAAGTCGCAAAAAGTATGTGTAGAGGAGTGAGTGATGCATCGTGCAGCGTGCAGCGTGCAGTGTGTGGTGTGCGATGTAGCGTGCGCGTGCGACGGCGTACGGTGCGGTGCGGCGCGGTACGTGTGTCGCGGCGGGCGGGGTGCGCGCGGCGCGCGGGCGCGGGACGCGGCGTGGGCGGGCTCGGGGCGGCGCGCGGCGCCCATTCGCCGCGGTGGGACGGACCGCCCTCCCACGCCCGCCCGCGCCCCGCGCGCCCTCTCCTCTCCCGCCCCGCGCCACGCCGCCGCCCGGCGCCAGTGTCTCGCGAATCGCCGCCACCACTGTACGTGCCGCGCTCTGACACATTCGCGTATTCGTTGCAGATGCCCCGATATTAGTGAGATGCCGGCCGAGGAGGACCCCGCGGCCATGGAAGGTCGGGACTCGCGCTCACCGCAGCAGTTCTGCCTGCGGTGGAACAATTACCAAAACAATCTTACCAATTGTTTTGACATGCTGCTGCAGTCCCAAGCCTTCACGGACGTAACGCTGGCCTGTGAGGGAAAGAGCCTTAAAGCCCACAAAGTGGTGCTGATAGCCTGCAGCCCCTACTTCCAGGAGCTTTTGATGGAGAACCCATGCCAGCACCCCATAATAATAATTAAAGATATCAAGTACTGTGACCTAAAAGCGGCGGTCGACTTCATGTACCGAGGAGAGATTAACGTCTCCCAAGAGCAGATTTCGGCTCTTCTGAAGGTGGCCGACACCTTAAAGATCCGGGGTCTGGCCGATGTGGGTGGTGAAGTAGGGGGTGCGGCGTTGGGGCGGGGGTCGAAGCGCGCTGCAGCGGAGCCGTTGGAGCGGTCCCCGGCCCAGCAGCGGCGGCTCTCGGAAGAGGAGGCGCCCGGCAGCGCCAGCGCTGGTCCGGCCACGCCGCCGCCGCCCGACACGCCGGACCGCGCGCCACCGCACCCGCACCACGACGACGTCGACATCCGCCCCGGCATCGCCGAGATGATCCGGGAAGAGGAAAGGGTGAGTACCCGCAACACACGCCACATGACACACCACCCTACACTCGCCACCAGACACTTTAAACTTTCTTCAAAACGTTTGGTCCGAAGTTCGTGTCCGTGAACGTACTCGTTATTATATTGGGCTTCCTCTTTGATTGGAAGGTTGTAAGCGGTGCCGGTCGCTCGTTCCAAGTTTTCCCGCGCGCCTCCTCCCCCACCCGCTTGCACACCCCTCGCTCAAACTTTCCTTCCGTATCGTATAACGTAATTAATTTATTTTAGACTTGTCTACTTACTTCGCTGCTAATGTCTAAGTTTTAGTTGGTGGTTAGAAGTGGTTGCCATTTTCTTGATAGAGATAATAAACTTTTATTGTTCGGCCATTAATTTAATTCGTGCTACTTCTAAGTATTGGACATATTTGTTGTAATATTTGCAGTCAGATGATTGTGCCCAGGAAATCGTATTAATTAATTTATAGGTCACTCAAATATTCAAAATGCACTGGTAAAAAAAATCCTCTGCTAAAAATATCTTCCAAAATGTCACCATTAACTTTTCGTGCACTGTATTTTACACTTAATTCTGTAAATCGTGTTAAATCGCAAAAAAACATCGGTCAATAAAGTGCAGTTTCTAAGAAAATACAGACATATTTTAAAATGTTCTTCCGTGTCCCACAAGTCCCTTAAAAGTTCCGAGCAAAGGGTTCAAAAGGGTCGCACTTTTGACATTTATGCTATTGAACTCTAGAGCAGGCAAATTAGGGTTGACTAAACCGATCCGACCTTGAGTCGGAACTTTGGTGTTCGTTCCTCCAACAGTTCTTACATCTTTAGTAACTTTTAAAACATTTTCTTCCCGATTATTTTTTGTTTTATTGGCCGTGTCTTCAGTTATTGGAAGGTAGATATTTTGCATCGCAGTGGGTACTGAGCACGCCTTTTTTTATTCTACACAAATATATAGGATAATAATAATTCAATGCCCAATTTTTATCACATAAAAATATTGATGTTTTTTTTTATTGTAAATGAGGATCCCCTATTAATAAAAATTCCATTGGTGCCCACTTCTTCCGGAGACAATTATCTACAATATTGTTAATGCGTATTTTTTCCAACACCTAAGCCATTACTGAAGAACTTTGTCATAAAAATAGTATCTTTTATCATAATATATGTATGCTGAGGTGTAGGTATTCTGGTAAGGGCATGACATTATAAAGTTATTTTATTTATTGACACTTGTAGATCATTAAAAACTGACACGCTTAATATAATATATTAGGAACTACGTAAAAATAAAATTTACCCCTAGTTATTATAGTTCAATGCAATGCAAAGCAAAATTTCTTACAACTACTGGCCCAAATGACACTAAAATTATTTTTAAAACATGCAATCTTTTTAATGTTCTAAGCCGGCCGGTAGATGTCACTAACACTTCGGAAAACTCATAGTAGATTGGAAAAGCTTTACAAAATTTAAAAGAAAACGAACATAAGAATACCTACTTAAATATACGTGTTTAATAACGGTGATAGCTTCGTAGAGGAAGCTGCTGTTTGCATTTCCAGGCATTCTTTTCTAGAACATCACATGTAGGTAGCAACTTGTCTATAAAAATATAGCAAAAACTCATCGACCAAGCCTAACTAACCACGCAATAAAAAAATAATCAATTAAATTCAAACTCTACAAGGAATGATAAAATTGTAAATTAATAGGTATTTATCCTCTTACGGCTTTACGGATGATTTGGTTTCAAAGAAGTTATAAATATCAGAATGCGTCCGCTAACATGTAGTAGTCATATTCATTGTACAGATAACTTCAGAGGCCTTTGCTCTGCAATGAGAAATTACAGGCTACTAATTTTGACACTGCAACTCTGCTGATGTTAAGAGATGCGAATTAGGGACTCTTAATAAGATTACAACATATTTCGGAGGCGGAGTCAATACGATATTCATACACTTACACAATGATAAAGGAAGATTTGTGACTACTTTAATGTCAAAAATCGCACAAGAATGAGGCGGCCTATGGTGGTGGGTAAAACCATGAGGCACCATCAAATAAAATTAATATCGTTACGAGTGCCTAGTCTAGCATGCTTTGTCCTGAAAGACTGATGGATCAACGCACAGCCCGAACCGCTAATCGCAGAGACCTGAAACTGGAACAGTGTGTTTTTCGTATACTTAGGACAATATGATTCCAGTCAAATCTACTTCAAATTTTTTATTTCAAATATTGCATTCGCGGTCGCATCACTCTGAAGCGGAATTTATATATTTTATTATTTTAGTTATTAATCCCAGTTTTAAAATTACAAAAATACTAATTTAAAAACCAATTGAAAATCTTATTAGAACCTCTTAGACTTCAACGTGGACGAAGTCGCAGGAAATGGCTATAGAAGCCTATAGAGAAAGTCTTCAGAGAGTGCTTATACAGAAAGACTCTGTAACGTAATAAAGAACGGTATTAAAATAGTTAACCTTTACAAAATGGTCTCCATTGTCCTGTCTTTCAGTTTTTATTTGGCCTCCTGTAAAGTTCATATCGCTTAGTGCCTCCCAATATTGGATGGCAGTTGAAAATTAACATAAGATGCTTTGCATTTTATTCTGTTTTTCATCTATGTCTCGCTAGCTTTTAACCTTAGCTTTAGCCTTTAAACAATCTCAAAAAAGGAAGTTCTTAATTTGTCGGAATCCTTTTTCTTCATTGAGATTCTCAAATTTAAAAAAAATATGATGAAGTTGTACCTAATGTAATATGTTTGGTATTAGTGTTTGATTTATTTATTAAATCATATAAATATCGATAAAAAGAAATGTTCCGTAACGATCATTTGTTTATCTAAAACATACTAATACAACATAGAAATATAACAATAGTATCTTATTTTTTTTCTTTAATATTTTTTTTATTACTTTAGTTCTGTAGATGGAAAAATGTTTGAAAAATGCCTATAGGTATTATTATATACCATTGCATGGTAATCACTTCGCAACCGATACAATTTTTAGGAGGATTAAGTTTGTCTAACACAATTGCCTTCTGCGGATTTGTGATCAAATTGGAACCATGTTAGAAAATGGTAAAAATAAAACATATTAATAATAAAACTGAAATATTTTATGACTGCAATAATTTTCTGCAAATGTTAATGATTAACTAACAGCCCATTGTATTTAGCTAGCCTTCCTATAATTTTGTTTTGCCGCTAAAACTAGGCCTTTCGTGTAACAAAAGGATATTGTTTCGAACACAATTAGAACTATGAAATCAACATAGATAAAGTTAAATACTTAACTGTGTTGAAATTCTATTAACATTTACGTGGAAATACGAATGTTCTAGATACTCTAAAGTCTAAACTAACTAATTCGAGCGGTTGCACTTATGAGTTACATTAAAAAAAATTAAATAATAGTATTTGATTTTCTTTAAACTATTTACGAAGTACCTTATTGCAAAGATACTTAGAATAAAAAAAACTAAATCATTTTCCCTATAAGTCACAATTAATTTAAACAAAAATATGTGTGAAGATTTCTGTACATACTTTGTTCAAGTTTAATCCTCTATTTACCAACTTATCTATTCTGATATCTTCAGTAACGATATCTATAATAATACCTTGGTGATGTGATGCGATCTCATTCAGTAGCAGGATATGAGACCGAACCAGGTTGAAAAAGTTTCACAATGCAAAAATAATTATTTCCTAAATTAATGAATAAATACCAACTAATAACAATGAAAGCTATTAACAAATTTAATTGTAATCTTTATGAAACAATCAACGTTTAAATGAATTTCCTTCATTTACCTGTCTGATTAATATTTTTATCCATTTATAAGTCACTTTTCATTATCGTGAAACTAATAAAAACGTCGTACATGTATAACGTACTTAATTCAATTAACGTTTCTAATTAAAATGTGGCTAAGTAAACGTTGGAACATAAGAAAAAATAGAATTGTTTCCCCTTAATTATTATTTATGCGTCGATAACAACTGTTTGCGTTGTGTTGTTTTAACGGCTTTCGTCCCAATGCTGGGATTATTTTATAGTCTAAACATGCCTCTAAGTACGATGGACCTATTAGAATTAAATCCTTACAATAATAATTCATAGTATATAAAAGTCTCCTCACTGTACATGTGATGTCTTCGGTGTGATGAGCGGCCTTTACCCAGCTGTGGGACTTTACAGGCTAATACTTTACTTTACGTTTATTAAAACCGTAGGAACACACTCATAACAATAAACAGATAGAAATGAATAGAATAAAAAATCCTCAATATGTTCTAGATATATGTAGATAGGTATGAGGTTCTATAGGTCTATAGGTTCTCGAAATAGGTACTTATATCTGTTTATTTTTTATTTTCACTATTGCTTCTCTGTGAAAACCTCTATAGTCTCTCTATCCTACTGGACTGCAAACCCGTGCAGACGAGTGATCTTGAAAGTTATCCAAATGATTTGCCTTACTTATGGGTCGGAAGTGCCGACATATGTTGCGTGTAACACGACAAACCATATTAGTTTGTCGGCTGCTAACTTCATTGCTTCATATTTAGTTCCGATTTTGAAACATAATCACTTGAGTAATTGAAAAATGATGTTGAGATTTAAACTTGCATTTATGAGCAACTTTAGTTGTTACTGCGGGCGACTTTTGGTCGTCAAAATTGAACATTTAGGTATTAAAGTCTTCCTATTAGTCTGTTATTGACCTATCTAGCTTATCGTTATCTTTCTATCTTGAATGTTATGTGCAGTGGGGGATGGGGGACATATTTGCGTTCTATGCGTCAAAAGAAAAATACGGGACCCTTACCTATACGTAGTGTTACCTTTTCCCAACGTTAATTTTTTTTGGAAATAAATAAATAAATAAAATAAAAAAATAAATAAAAAATAAATTTATTGCCGCACAAAAAAAATCTATAAATATAGTTAAATTAAATTTTCTTTTAAAAACTTAGGACGGACTGCAGAAAACTCTTAAATCGATTTAGTACTTAAATATGTTTTAAGAAACAACACTATTTAAAACGAACGTCATTTGTTTATTAAACACATGCGCTAAGTACCTAAAGGTAAGAATGCTTGTGCAATAAAGCATACCTAGGCCTAGGAGTTCACATGCGATCCCAAAAATAAATAACAATTCCTTATTATAAAGTGACATTCTGAGTTAAAAATTTAAGATCTAACAAAACGTCCTAACTAGGCGACAAACACGATAATTCGCTAACATAATTAGTTATAACTAATACTACCTACAAGATGTCGGCGAATTTGTGTACTTTAACAAAATGGAACAATAGTTTTCTCATTGGTCGTAAAGATAAAACTTAATTGTATTAGCCACGGTCGACTTACGAGTGAATCACTACAGTTTTGAGTTTAAATCTCGAATCGCACTTATTAAACGGTTTGACCCCTTTTACGGCGGTGACTGTATCTTTATCTGATTACCGTGTTTTTATCGGTAACAGTCATATGCTTTAAAGGGTGCCGCTGTGCAAGAGCTAAGGCGATTAGCGATTACAACAAAATATATTACCTACGCGACTATAATTGCGCGACACACAACTGACAAAATTTCGCCCGTTTGATCTCGCCCTTAATCTAAAAAACAAACTAAAAAATGTTTCGCCTTCGCTTGTACATTACAACCCCCGTTACAATGAGCGATTTAAAGTATCCATAGACATAGAGACTAATCAATTACTATTATTGGTTTGAACACGCCTAACGTTTACGGATACAGTTCAGTATTAGTTAACATTTTATTTTACATTTATTTATAGGAACCGATAATAAAATGTTTAGATTAAGATTAACTCGCAAGCGTGGTGATATGCCTAATTCTCCTCACTGTAGGTACTGATATCTTCAGTGAGATGAGAGGCCTTTGCCCAGCAGTGGGACATTACGGGCTTAGACTTTTAGTACGATATTACGTACTTTTTTACTCGGAAGCTACTTTTATACCTATAGGTACTACTACCTTAATAAGTAGTAAAGGTACTTTTCTTCCTACATCATCAGCTCAACAGAATAAAATACATTGATTCTTGTCGATACTGAGTAATAGGTCTATAAGATATTGACTTATAAACCAAAGGTTAAGCAGATCTGGAATTTACAACAAAATAAATTTTATTTAAATCTTGTATACGTGAATATACCTATTAATAGAAAAGGTCGACGTTTATTTTAAGCTCTGTGGTTATGATTATCCTTCTTACTGTTCAAATTGTGACGCTCGTGGCGAGTAAGCGATGTTGGTTTATTGCGATTTGCGATTGTTAAGCAACGTGCAGCTCGATGAGTGGATGAGTGATCGATAGAGGCATTCTATTTGAGCGCTACCGTGCTTACCGGGCACGTTAAATTGTCGGTCCCGGTTGTTTCAATCGTTAGACCATGTCGGAGGTCTTTAGGCGGTCTAAAAACTCCGACACCAGGGTTGGCCACTGATCTACTCGACTTACACTCTACTGTTCAAATTATGTTCAGTGAGTGAAAGATTTTTTGAAAAAAAACACTAAACTTTCTAGGTATATTAGTAAGTTTACTTGCTTATAAGAATCAAATTAGACATATTTTTTTAAATAAACAGTTTGAATTAGTCTTAGTGGAATATTGTGGAAGGAATTCTTCCCAGACAGGCTTGAATGATAAAGAAGCTGATCCAAGCAATATAATAGATATTGTTAGTTCTCTATGACTGAATACTCACTCATACGCAACTAAAATTCAAGTATCCCTCAATCCATATAATTTTCACAGCGAGTTTTCAAAAATGTATGACAGTAGGTAAGTGTATCGCTATAGTATTTGGGGGTCGGAATTTTTTCTGAAAACAATAGAAAACTATAAAAATAGTGATTAAAACAAAAACAAAAGATTTATGTCGAACAAATCGTAACATTTCGATCGTTAACAAACAAAATTAATTAAAACGGGGTCTTGTAAACTTATCAAAGTAATAAAATTTCATTAAATATTACAACTAGCTAGAATTTTATTAAAACATATTTTATGTAGGTACAATCAATTAATATTTATTTATCCGTGAAATTAAATGAATTAATCGAATAGTTTTACACCATTTTGTATTGAAAAATGTATGAGATATTTCGTGTCGTTTGCAGTGTCGGTATATTTATTTTTGATCATAATATGAAAAAAGTTAGCACTAACAGAAAATTATTCAGAGTAATTAGAAGATAGGTAATTAAAGACATTTATGACTTGAGTTCCTTTGAGCTTTCGGCTTGCAACTTGAAAACTCGCTTACCGGAAACCACAGACTTAAGAAGAAAAAAATAACTGTTCTTCTTCGAAAGTGCAGTTTACGCATTTCTCAAATAAGTAAGTTAAAAATACTTGACAACATCAAAGCATGCTGTCAAATAAAATGCTCGCATTAAAAGCATGATTCGGTTAATTGATTGAGCTAATATGTAGTTACATTCTGATAGTCCACTGTACATGCCTAAGCGTTTAACTTCTACTAAACTATGTTCTAATGTTATTTACGAGTTATCAACTTCACTTAACTACACTACAAAAGTGATATGTATATGAAAATTCTTTTTCAAACAATTTTCATTCGTTATTCCTTGACATTTAGTTAATTACAGAGTCATAAATAATGTATGGGCTTGTTATAAGTTACGCTATGGGAACTCACGAGTGTAAGTATAATGTGCAAATGTAAATGTCCAATAGCTTAATAATTTAACTTAGTTGTACAGTCAACAAAAACATACTAATTTTTATGCATACTCACAGAAGATAAACATTATTATTCGGACAAAAATTACACAATGCAAATGAGTTATCTCTGTATGTTATCTACATACAATTTACCTTAGATAAATGTCGGCTAAAGCTTTTCAAGTGATTAAGAATCTCCAAACATAGGTTATCTCTTTCTAATTACAAAACGAATAACAAAAAAGTGTCACTTCGCATGAATTAAAGTTGTATTCTTTTGTGGTTTAAGACACCGAGAGTCAATACACTCCATTATGTGAATGTGTACACGGCGTTACTTGGAATTAATATTTTGTAAATTCTACATTCTTAAGAAGTACTATGGTTTTATAATTGTTCTGGTTTATGTTTGAATAGTTTATTGAAAGCTTCACATAGAACATGCGGGTCGGGGAATGGATTTAATTGTTTTAATTAAACTTCTTTAATAAACGTGCCTGTAGAAGTTTTTTTATTTTAAATATCGAATTATTTTTACTGTTTAACGAATACAGATTGGTGGTTTGTCAATTTTGATACCAAGTTTTACAGCTTTAGATTAGTTCAAGAAGTCACAAGGAGTAGAAACGGGGTCTCTCTCACACATGACTTCCGGTGTACGTTGTACGTCCTTATAGTATCTCGGTCTTTTTACGGATTTGAGCTACTGGTTGTAGTATTCTACTGTTTAAGCCACGTTGCGAATCCAATCTTTTCACCAGCCTGTGACAAACAGATGCAACAAGTGTAGGGCTGTAGCCTTTGCGGGTAAATCTGTGGAGAACAGCTTGTTTATATATTTTGACTCTATCACTACATAGTATAAAACAAAGTCGCTATTTTTGTCTGTTTGTTTGTCTGTATGCTTAAATCTTTAAAATTACGCAACGGATTTTGATGCGGTTTTTTGTAATAGGTAGAGTGATTCAAGAGGAAGGTTTTTATGTATAAAAATTCCCGATATTCCCACGGGAACGGGCACAACGCGGGTAAAACCGCGGGGCGCTGCTAGTCTATAATAAAGCTGAAGACTTTATTTTTTGTTTGTTTGACCGCGTTAACTTCAGAAAATCCCAATCCGATTTGAATAATTCTCTTTGTAATGGAAAGCCACATACAACTGGAAAGTTATAGGTAATTTTCATTCCTAAATTCTCATGGGAACGGGCACAGCGCAGATCAAAACGCGGGCGCACCTAGTGTTAGGTATATAATATAAAACCACTATCGTTACATAAAGCATATTATAACACAAGAGATCTTTTTGAAAACTACAATTAAAATTATTAATTACATTTTATAACAGAATTTATAACCAAATGGCTTAAGATAACTATGAATGTTAATCTGTTTGAACAATCATGTTTCTATCGTAAGGAATTATTACAAAAATATTTAATAAAGACCGTATTACTAAATTCTATTGCAAATATTAAAATATCAGTGTTTAAACATTGTAATTTAGTTTGTTCAAGAGCTGTTATCGCGTTGTGTTGTCCCTCGTAGCGTAAAATATTTGTCTTTGTAACTTACTCATTATTATTATTTTATTTTGCTTTATGAAGTAATTGTCTAAATTACCTATAGAAAAGTATTTTTAATACAATTTTGACTGATATATATATTAATACAATATTAAGCTGAATTTTTTGTTTGTTTTTTTGGACATGCTAATCTTAGAAACTACCAATTGATAAGTAAATTGTGTATTAAAAATAATATAAATACATTAAAATGATAATTTCAGAGACGGGTTGCACCTGCCAGAATGGGCTCTTGTTTTACCGAAGTACGATTAACCTAAACTTATTTCACCGAACACTATTTCTTGAAATATCAAATTACCTATGCCTACATCCATGACTAATTTCCTATGCAACGTTTCATAAAAAAACGATTTATTTAAAAGAAAAATACTATTAAAACTATTTGTTGTAACGGTTGTAATGCTTATGCAGTTAAATCTGTGGGGACTCTTGAATTATTACTTAAATTAAAAATATTCTCGAATAAATCTTACTTTTTTGTCCCACCGCTGGACTTAGCCCTTAAACATCACCTAAACAATTCTACTGGTCTTTAGCGAGGTCACCATTCAGTGTAGAACGCGACTCGATCGTCTCGCGAATAAAAGTTCAAATAAAAACATAATTTCTAATGTGCGGTTAAGGGCATTGAACTGCTAACCTTTGGCTAGTACGTGAAGTACCTGCGTATCCATAGGGACCCCTTTGTACGAATGCCATCGTCCGCTATAATTCTATTAAATTAATTGGCGATATTGTATATTATATGGGATGATACTTGAGACGTCCCGCGTTTGTATCCGTTGTACGTTTGTTTACATATAACTCCACATTTAAAACTTTTAAACTCTTTTCACTGTACTTACCAACTTGTACTTGTCTAAAGGTCCCTAGCCAGTGTTCCTCAGTGGGACAATACACGCTAACTTCCGGACTCAGGGAAGTCAAACGCTTGCTTCCTTAGTAGGGATTTAATAAGTGATTTTGACAAAAAATGTACCTTCGAAATATTATGTCAATTAGTTAAATGTCTATTTAATGGACGTTTCAAGTAGGTTTATACTATTACTTAATTTTAATGGTTCATATGTTGTCAGCCCAACGGTGGGACACTGATGGAGCTCATAAATAAATAAGTAATATTTTTTTTTATTATGAATGAGTTATTGGTAGATATTTAAATAAATTATCAATTTATTTAGATTCGCCATTAGTGTCAAAGACAAACAAGGACTAGAACAATTTTTTTTATATCTAGACTACCCTTCATATACCCCCATTTTTGCGTCGGGGGTTAATTAAAAATGGCACGGTGGAGCCACGCCTTTACTTCACGACACTAATTAGTTTAAAACTAAACCTCAACTAAACTACAACGAAAGACACATACACTTTATTTACAATGGCATAAGGTAAAAAACCGGCCAAGTGCGAGTCGGACAAGCGCACGGAGGGTTCCGTACTTAAAAAAACGACAAAAAACACGTTTGTTGTATGGGAGCCCCCCTTGAATATTTGTTTTATTTTATTTTTAGTATTTGTTGTTATAGCGGCAATAGAAATACATCATCTGTAAAAATTTCAACTGTCTAGCTATCACCGTTCTTGAGATCGGACGGACGGACAGCGAAGTCTCAGTAATAGGGTCCAGTTATTAGTCCAGTTTCCCTTTGGGTACGGAACCCTAAAAAGTCAAACATATGTAAGACATAGACTGTACGCAAGTCTCAAACTTCCTCAGCAATTAGTAGCAATAACAAGAAAACAAAAGAAATCCTTGATAGAAAACTTATTATATCAATACGAAAGCGTGTTTCATTTGAATCAATTAGTCGTTATTAACAGTTCACAGAGAAAGTCGAATGTTATGGCCTAGCTAATTATGAACTAAATGTATGCGTATACAGTCCTGCCCTAACTTTCAAAGTTGTTTGAAGAGTGTATCGTACAGTACCTCACTATGAGCGTTCGTGAATTGTTAGGGCCTTCGTTGTCTATAAAACTTATAAAAAAAATAACTTCGAGTAAGTTGTGACCACAGAGCATAGAAGCACCGGTAGCGGCCGGCCCGATGCATGGTGCTTCTATGCTCTGTGGTTGTGACCAACCCTGTTGTCAGAGTTTGTAGCCTAAGGACATCCGACATCCGATAGTCTAACGACTGAATCAACCGAAACTAACAAATTAACGTGCTCTTCAAATTAAGTTACCGGTCACATAGTCAATAGCGAAGCTGCATAATACTTAACAATCGCAATGAATTATTTATTACATTGCGTTATATAACTAAGCCAACTCTTTTAGTTCAGAAATAATATTACATAAGTGTTTGTACACCGACATTGAGCAATTTTAATCTGATAGAAGTTCAAAGTTCATAAAAGCTCCAGCCAAAGATTTCACGGTTTTTTCGACTTGAAATAAAATATCAACAGTTCATTTTGTTCGGTAGTTAGTTTGTTTACGATTTGTTTTGGTTAATGATATAGAAACTGTTACTTTCTTTACTGTTACTTTTTAGATCCAGGTTCTATATGGAACTGTTCCCATATGAGTTTCGGGATGAAAATTAAGTAAACTCACTCGACTTAGACTAATCTTTACATCATAAATATCACTGAGCCTCGGTAACATCTTGTTGAGAAAGAAAGACAAACAAACCGACACACTTTCGCATTTTAATATAACAATATAGTCTTGTTAAACTTGAGTATTGAAAAATACTCCGAACAACTTTGTACCAAGGTGTTTTTAATCAACGGATTGTATCACTACATATTATAAAACAAAGTTCCCGGCCGCGTCTCTCTGTTCGCGATATACTCAAATACTACTGCACGGATTTTAACGCGGTTTTTTTAAATAGATAGATTGATTCAAAAGGAAGGTTTATGTGTATAAAATTCCCGAAATTCCCACAGGAATGGGCTAAACGCGGATAAAACCGTGGGGCGCTGCTAGGAGTACCTACTACAAAAGATGATGGACACATTGAAAGTTTCTTTCAAAAGTTTTTTCCACTAATCAATATGCAAAGTTGGCCCCAAATAAGAAAGTAATTAACATTGAAATGCACTTGTATACGTAATAGATTTCCCAAAAATAACCGAGAGAATTTTCATGGGGGTTTCACCAACAGACAGACAGAGAAATTTAAAAGGAAGACATGTGACTACTTTTCATGCCAAAATGCCCACAAGGACGGGTACAACGCGGGTTAAATCACGAGGTATGATTAGTGGGTACTTAAACTTAATGAAAGAGATCACAGGGCAAAGGTCTTTATGAGTGAAGGAGGATTAAGCGTAATGCTTAATTGGAATTCACTTCAAAATTAAAACGTAGTCAATTCGTGAAATTAATATTATAATTCCGCTTGCGATATCTTTATCGATAAGAATTCCAATGAAACTAAATATTTATAATTAAATTTCAATTTTAATAACGGTTGGACGGTAAAGTACGTGAGTTATCGCTCGACGAAAACATCTTCAAATACAATTCAGTTATTTTTGTAAATTGTAGGAACTTAATTAGCAACTAAATTGTTTTTGCGAATATTTTAATTTAAAACAAAATATAATTAGTTGCCAAATAAGTTTGTTTGATTGGAATGCAAATCTTTAATTCGTTTTTAATAAAATATCAAGTCTGCGGTAGTTTTTTATTTAGTTGATATTTACATGGTCTATACGATAAATCACTGAATTTATTATCTGTTTGAAATGTCTGATTAACAGCTATTTATTACTTTTCCATTTAAAAGTACATAAAAAAAATTAAAAGCATTATCTTGTATTGTATTGTTTCACTGCATGCGGTATGTACGGAAAAGAAACTTATTAGCGAGTATCTGTCCGTTGCTTGTAATTAAGCCGGGTGCCGCCGTAGAGGCTGATTGTGGCATTTCTATCTGAGCGCTACCGTGCTTCGGAAAACACGTTAAGCAGTCCCAGTTTCAATTGTCAGACAGTGTCGGAAGCCTTCAAGCAGTCTAAAAACTCTGGTGCCAGAGTTGGCCACTGACCTATACGAAATGAATGATGAATGAAATAAGCACTCGTATTATGTATATCTTACTTCTTCTTTAATATAATGCCATGCCATAAACGCCCCTATAGACGGCAAGTTCGTTATGTCAAATCTTATCTTAAGTTATCTAATAATAAGAAAAAAAGCATAATCAAACTGATTACAACGAATATATTTTATATAAGGTATCTCATCTCACCGAAAACATCATTCAGTGAGGAGAATTAGGCGTAATCTTTTATATAAACTACAAAATATCTATTACATTTTACCAATACCTTTATTATACAAAAACAAGAGAGATAAAACATGTTCTATTAGTTCAAGTGTTAATACACTCGCCGCGATCCGCCCACAGTAATCTATAGTCTTTCAACGCCAATCATAACCGACGACGGCGAAGCAGTCTACCTTCCGATAAAAAAAACATAACTATATTTACTGTTATATAATAAAGATTTATGATATCGCTTACCTTTATGTATTTATGTTAAGTCTTTTAAAAATATAAATATTTAATTTTATCGCACTTCATTATTTTATGCTATTTGTATTTTTTTTCTATTTATTGATATGAAGAAATGATCTCTTTGTGGTATCTTGATACCCCATACTATTGGTGAGATCTAGTATTTTACTATGCAAGTAGGTTTTACGTCTTACTGTAATTAAGATTATTTGTAACAAGGTTCAGGTTCCAGTGTGTAAAATCCCCTTTTAAATAGATCTAATGTATTAGATAAATGGACACTACGAATATTTTTCTTGGCTCTACTGATATCTTTACTGAGATTCCTATATCCTGTAAAATACAACCCTTTACTTTATAAAAGAAAAACATATGACTCGTTCAAAAAAATCTAATCAGGATTAAAAATTATGAAATGTTTATTGAATGTTGAAATCCTGTTTCTCAGTTTTCTATGGTACCGCATCTCAATTCACATAACATTAACAATATTTTCATATTAAACATTCATCGGAACCGCTCTCTGCGAATGCTAATTTCTACTTTAACAAAAATTAAACGTATGCATTTGACTTAAACGCTTATAATATTCATGAAGAGCATATTCATTATAATAATATGTATACCTCTTATTAAATCGAATGAAAAATATTATTTTAATATGCCATTCAAATTGCGGTATCGGATTATAATAATGTATATCAAGTTACGGTATTTTTAATTGGCCATGGACTGGATTGTATTTCGTGATCCTAGTTAGGGCTTAAAGTAATATAATACATATGATATACCCGGACAAATTCACACACGGTTAATTAGACCCAAAGTAAGCTCTAACCTTGTGTTATGAAATCCAACTCACTGATACTACTACATATACATACACAAATACTTTATAAGAATATCTAATTAACACTCAGACGTCGTTTCCAACAACTATGTCTTCACATATTGTTGACTCCGGGAATCGAACCTGCAACCCCCGACACAGTAAGCGCTCTCACTGCCACTGTGCTCACTGCAACGGGCTTGTCAAAGTAAACTAAAGCCTGTAATGTCCCACTGCTGGGCAAAGGACTCTTATCTCACTGAAGATATCAGTACAGTGAGGAGGGTATGCATGCATGCATATCTGACTTGATCACTGAAACTAAAAGTAGCAACTTGACCACTTCTCGTACACATTCGGTTTAGTTGACAAGTAACTTTTTTGTGAAGATGGCAACTAGTCTTGTTGTCAACTAATATTGCGTTCGAGATGTCATATAATCGAAGCTACATTCTTCTTTGTTTGGAAGTCTATACCAGAAGTATCAAAAGTCATTCTAAATAGAGTATGACGAGTAGTGTTTTGTTTTTAAACCAACTTAGTGCATACATTACATCTTTTAATAGTTTACATTGTAAAATAAATGAGGTAGTGCACACAATAGCCATAATAACACCTAGGTATATTGTAAAATCACGTTAGAAAGTAACAACAGCTTAAAGTAACAAGAAAGAATATTCCGTTAATAAAACAGTAAGTAAAAGAAATTGTTTTTAATTTCCTTATAAATATATTCATGTACGATAAATTAAAAAGTAAAACGAAGGATCTTTACCGCAGCAACTAAGCGGTCATTTGCATATCTTGAGGTACTTACAACCATAGAACGTAAATTGATACGACATCTTATTTTTAAATATTTTATGTTCATGTGAATAAATTTAACTTTATATACCAAAGGTTAACATAGGTTTATACATTGTTCAAGGACTACTGTGTCTAGGTTTATTCTTGTTTACGTATATCTTGGTACAGGGCGCCGTGTCCCACTCGTCGGCTTCTTTCAATTTCTTCCTTCAGGGAGATATTCACGATCTAATGATGTTATCTGAAACATTAAATGCTCAACACTTTTACTTATGTATGTCACTTCACTAATGTTTAGATGTCGAATACCACGGGAGAGCGAATTACTGCTCTATTTCGTGTCGAATAGGGATTCTAGTCAACAGTTAGTTTCGGGTTTGTAGAGCAAAGACTGTTACACTACTACTTGCGAAGTTTGTCGCTACTCTGTCAATGGTTGTGATAGAGTGTCAAGCGTGGTATGTGATCATGGTTCCTGTAAAAGAGCCAAAACGTCAGATAAAAACGTAAAATGAAACAGTGTATTAAACGTAGTTTCAATTCAGGAAGTCAAACTTCACGTAGGTAGCATGTGGTAGAGAAAACGCTCTGCAAACCCGAAACGAGCTGATTATTTTTCGTCAAAGCCAAATGCAAGATCTTTGGTCTTCTACTGTATTTTAAAAGCTTGTTTCTCTACATCAACTTTCTATAAGGTTCTTTCATATCTTAATATCTGATCAGAACAACGTATAAAAGAATAATTATACATGCTTGTTGTTTACTTGTATCAAGTGCTTATTGCGCTTAATGGTGTTTTAAGATAATTATACTTAAACCTATATCTGACACTTAACTACTTATTTTTTAAAGTATATTTGGTTTTTATATAAAGGGTAAGATATGTTTACATTTGTGGAACCAAGATATATTACTTAAAAGGCAGATATTTCTGTTATCGTATTAACCCTTATAGCTTATTACATTATCTTTAAATAAACGAAGTAATTACGAAACATTAGTATCATTTCTAAATATAAATAGCCAGTTATTTCAAATGAGGCCACTATTGTCCCGCTATGGGAAGGAATTAATTTAATAATTCGTAAGTGCACCTTTGCTATTTCCACCTGCCTCATCTTCATTTATTTAATTTCAACCAAACTATGTCAATTTATCGCCAGTTTTAAGGCGAGGATATGTGAAAATAACGCGCATAGTCGCTACTTTGACGATCAAATATTAACACTTCTATAGATTCTATCAAAAAAATAAAAATACCAATTAAAAGAATATATCCTCAATAAAATACTAAATCGAGTAGAATTTTAAAATTCATTATAATAATGTAGAAATAAGATGCACAAGATTATGTAAAAATATTTTTTTCTTGTCCTAGATCTCGTTATTTGAAGCGATATTCATCGTTTTTTTTTTGGAATATCAATTTCCTAATACTCACTTAGATTCTAAATCAGTTACATTTTTCATTAGACCCGCCAATTTCTATAAAAACGCAAAAGAATTCAAATAAAACGAAATATTCGCCCGCCATGTTTCACGCACTTGAGTCTTGCTTCACAAATCTCAACCTTATTTTATGGAACGCAGGCATCGCATCAGATTGTTTACTAGCTTCAGTCGACGAGCGTAGCTCGTAGTGTACGGTTGTGAACCGGACGCTCTGCTTCGTGAGTTCACATCTATAAAATCGACTATTGTTTACATCATGGTAAAATAAAGTATCAATAAAATCAGAAACTGTTGCACAAGGAAGCGGAAAAGGAAGGTAAAAAGACATGCTGGTATGTTTAGGTAAGTATGTAAAATTAATAAATATAGTCAAAGCTCAAAGTAAAATAAATAGTCAAAGCTGGTCAAAGAGTAAAGTTTCAAAGAGTAAATTAGTAACTTATAGCCTTGTTTATTTTTTTAGGTGTCAGAATAAACAGTCAGATAATATACCAATAACACTAACTGAACTTGTTCCCGTGCAATGCAACCAACTCATGCACAAAACGAGTAAGTCATAAAAATACCTACACTTCATATTGCCTAATTGAATGTACCTACATACTACACATACTACTAGGAAATACTCCAGTTAAAATAGACATTCCAGTTTGCATTAATTCCCAACAAGCTGGATTTTTGTGCAGACCTTGAATACGTCATTACAAATGATATGTCAAAAGTCCCTATCGATCCCGCTTGTGCGTTGTTTTTAATTCGAGGTCAAAGGTCACAAATCTGTGTTTTTTGCGTATATCTCTGAAACAATGAGAGCTACCGAAAAATGGTTCAAACAAAGTTTGTAGATCGTAAAATTGTCTACAAAAAAGATCTCAACACTTTTCTTCTACAAAGCATCGCTTTCGAGATATCGTGACTTTAGACCGCAGGAAAGTCGTATTTTCGACTATATAATATGCACACATTTCCGCCCCACCTCTGAAGTAGTGTACACGGCGCTTTTTTTTAACGTGGTTTCCCCAGTAATGTAATGGGACACTATTTTTATGATGTTTTTTTTTTAAATTTAAATTTAATTAAAATTAACTACTTTTTTGCAATTACAAAAAATTGTATTGAGTAATTTTTTGAAGCAGGTGACAGTAAAGTCTGTATTGGCTCCAAACTATTATTCATCAGTTTCCAGCCCCAATCTTCAGGATTTAGATCATTGCCACACTTGCACTTGGTAGAACACACGAAATAAGTGTTGATAAGCAGAAGCAGATGTTGGAGGGAGACAAGATAACTGCACTCTCTTATTGTTTCTTGTATTTATCACAAAACTCAAATATCTATACTGGCCACGTATGAGTGCATATTCGTATTTTCTATGTTTAAAATAGCCATAATTCGAGAACTGTGCACCGTAGAAGAAAAAGTGTTGAGATCTTTTTTGTAGACAATTTTACGATCTACAAACTTTGTTTGTACCATTTTTCGGTAGCTCTCATTGTTTCAGAGATATACGCAAAAAACGCAAATTTGTGACCTTTGACCTCGAATTAAAAACAACGCACAAGCGGGATCGATAGGGACTTTTGACATATCATTTGTAATGACGTATTCAAGGTCTGCACAAAAATCCAGCTTGTTGAGAATGAATGCAAACTTGAATCATAATTTAGTCTAACATAAGTAATAACATAAGTGAGAATAACGCCTCACTTTTCAAATGAGGCGTTATTCACCGAGACGTATTTTTTGCGCCGACCCGACATCTAGTTGTGCATTGTTGATCGAAGGGTATAATAAAAAAGTTTCAACGGTAATTTTAATTTATTCAGCGCGCTTTGTGCGATCTTTTGTAGCGGGGCGCGCGGGCAGCGCCCCGCTGATTGCCCCGCACCTCACCACCTCAGATCTGCCCGAGCGCCACATATCCTCGCCTTAATATGTAATTGGGTTCAAGTACATTGTATTTGATGTATTTGTGTTCTTGCAAATGTTTAGGCTGAATTCTTTTAATTAAGATCAATTTCTTGGTGAATTTACTGCCAATTAAATTTGAAATGGTATACGACCCTCTAGACAGGCGAGATACTCTTTCATTTAGTGTAAAGTTTGAGAATGTGTAATCAGATGCACGCAGACAAAGTTTAGTTTTCGTTCTTCCCTTCTATACATTCTATACTAACAAACAGATAGAAACCAAAACCAAATGACAAAATTATACTTAAAACACTTTTTATAGTCTTTATAATTGAATTTAAAAACTTATAACTTTAACAAAATAAATATTACAAAACTCTGTGTTACATCTAATATGATCTCATCGCGTGTATAATATTTTGTTTTACACATAACCTAAGTGTAAGCGAGACAATTTGTAACTAATAACAATAATAAAATCAGTTACGTTCCTTTATGAGGTACGTGCACAATGCACGGACGATATAAAATTAAATATAATTAAATAATAACGATATAGCGAGATCCGACGGGTGACCGGTAATGACGAACTTAGGGGTATGCTTTATTGATAGACTGAGCGATTTGATATTTTTTTTATTAGGGTTCCCTAGCCAGATGGCAACAAATGGAACCTATCTGTCTATCTATCTGTCTGTCTGTCTGTCCGTCCGTATGTTACAGCTACTTTTTTCCGATACTATAAGAACTATACTGCTGAAACTTGGTAAGTATATCCATACTTAGAACTGAAACTCATTTTTTTTTAACAAATCCATGTTGATGTACCTCGCTTACTTCCACCGAAAATTGGTTTGAACGAGATCTAGTAAGTAGTTTTTTTAATACGTAATAAATCGTAAACCGCAATTTAACTTTAATCAATCAACTCATATAAAAAAAAACGAACTACAAGATTTTTTATATTATGTTAATCACGTATAAATCTCTCTCTCCCTCTCTCTCCCCCTCTCTCTCTCTTCCTGGCTATGTGTCTCACGTTGTGGTGGGGTCACCTTTTCTATTTCACGTAAATATCTGCTAAAGTTGATATCGTTATACCTAAATAGCATAGTCCCGTTTAGGAATACCAATATTAGTGCGCCATGTTTCAATTCCAATTCAACTTCGTTAACAAGCTAAATTAAAAAACAAAAGAGGCTGGACCGACTCTACTTAAAATAGCGAAGGCTTTCAAAATAAAAAAAACACACACACATACGTCGACGTTACACGTATAACTCCTCTCATTTGCGCCCGGAAATAAAAAACTAACGTATACCGCTTAAGTAACGCAAAGTAATCACAACCCTATCAGGCAAACAGATGTGATTAGATGATAACTAATGTGACGTCATGGTCATAATAACGTTTGCTGTATATTTCTGCCTATTTAGTTACCTAGATGCATCATTCAGGATATAGTTGTTAGAAATATACCCAGACAAATTCACACACGGTTAGTTAGACCCAAACTAAGCTCTAAGCTTGTAATATGGAATCTAACTAACTGATACTACTACATATACATACACAAATACTTTATAAGAAAATATAATTGACACGACAGACGTCGTCGCCAACAACTATGTCTTCACATATTGTTGACACCGGGAATCGAACCCTCAACCCCCGACACAGTAAGCGCTCTCACTGCCACTGTGCCAAAGGGCTTTTCAAATAAAAGTTTACTTATTAAAGCTCACAAAAAAGGGAAAATTCGCATCGTTTGGCTTCGCTGTTTTTAAAATAGGAAACTCACGTAATAGTGGCTATCAAATGTCGAAAGACTGGACTACACTCTGCGATGTATTTATAAAACACCTTTTAGTTTTTACCTGTAGTGAGATAACTCATATAGAACCAAGTTTCTGTAATCATTATGAGATAAAAGCATTCTATGTTACAAGTAAAGTAGAAGTTTTAGTCTGTATGGTTCCTAACTGCTCAAAGGCCTGTCATCTCACTGAAGATATCAGTAAAAAGCAGAGGATTAGACGTAACCACACTTGTTTACTGCAAGTTATCATGGTGATCTCAAACCCGAGTCATATTTAATACAATTTCGTAACTAAAAGATAAACAAACAAATTGACATTTATATGTAAATGGTTACGTTTTATTTAATATTTTTAATGCAACAGTCAGATCTTTATGAAAGAGAAAAAATCTGTTTGTTATGAAATTAGCTTTAGAATAAATTAAAGTCAACGCAATGTGCTAAAATTTGAGTGATAATTATAAGAAAAGAAACGATTATAGGACTGGAAAAGGAACCCCCAAATTTCATACAAAGCCTTACTTTATTAGAGCTTACTCTGATGTAATAAAACCGGAAACTGTTTAACAAAACTATTTATAGGTATACATTAAAAATGTTACATAATAATACATTTTTAAAGTTGCGGTTTTGTTCCCGTCATACTCTGACGTAGGGTTGGCAACACCAGAAATTGACGTTGGAAATAAAAATATTAAATGTTTTGTTCAATTTGCTGTGTTTTTGATTCAGCTGTCAGCTGACAGCGAGCTCGCTTAATTAGCCTATAGGCGGTCATCTCACGTTTTTTGTGCTCAATTGTTTTACTACTTTCATATTGTAATGGAACTGACTAATGGTTTTACTGATTTATGAAAATATTTTTTTAGTTAGATACTACCATTGGTGTTATAATAGTTTACAAAGTTATAGAAACTATTTATAGTTTTTATACTCTCCATGTTAAATTGATTTTGAAGCCTGACTCTAAAGTCTTGTAACATTAATATTATACGGGTAGGTACTAAGTAAGTTAGTAAGTAAGTTGGTGCACTTTAAATAATTTTATCTCTCTATATAATATATTCTTACCCCTTTAGGGTCAATAATGCGTGAAGCGTGCGCCCGCGGCGGTTCACTTTTGTATGACACCGCACGCGACGGGCGCCCGCGACGGGCGCCCGCGACGGTTCACTTTTGTATGACACCGCACGCGACGGGCGCCCGCGACGGTTCACTTTTGTATGACACCGCACGCGACGGGCGCCCGCGACGGTTCACTTTTGTATGACACCGCACGCGACGGGCGCCCGCGACGGTTCACTTTTATATGAAACCGCGGCGTGCGCACGCTTAACGCAGTGTTGACAATTAAACGCAACAGGATGTAAAAAGAAAACTTCAAATCCCTCCTTTATCCAATAAATATGAAACATAATATCAAAGAATAATTAAGTAATTGATCGTTTATTCAATGCACATAGGCTGTTGGTATTTAGTTGAAGTTGTAACGCCAGGTCTTTTCCAAACCTGATAGACTTCTAGAAATCAAGGTGTACCCACCAGCAGATAGCAATTTGTATATTATTTATTATATTATGTATAATTATCGGGAAAATATAAGCGTATAATTATACAAGTAAATGTCGCGACTTCATCCGCTGTGTGGTAACTTGGCCTGATATGCATATTGCGGGCTAGGCTTTAGGACTTATCTACGTCGATGAAGAAAGTTAATTTTAATATCTATACTTAATATTATAAAGAGGTAAAAGCTATTTTCAACGGGAAGGTCATAGGCTATTTTTCTTTCGGATATTCCCACGGGCACGGGCCCAACGCGGGTAAAACCGCGGGGCGCTGCTAGTTTATCATAAAGGCGTCTTTGATTTTCATCATTACTGAGAAGTTTAAATTATAGATTCGAAATCATACCTCTATTAATGATGAACGTACCTAACTGAGTGTATAGTTTATCACAAAAATGTGAGTACCATGTAAAGTGTAACACAACCCATTCAAGAACTTGAATTTACCAATGTGTCGTGACAAATTGAATGAATGAACACGATGGTTCCACGAAACGTTCTTTGAATCAATTATCCATTTCCTGCTTTATTGAAGAGTATGTGATAATGTTACTATAGATTCTGAAAATGAAATGTTTGATCACTACAAAGAATTATGTGTTTTTGTTGGTACCTAGTTGGTTAGGGCATTACAGGCTGAATCACCTGATTGCCCGAAAAGTAAGACGATTCCGTGCTTCGGAGGGTACGTTTAGCCGACGGTCCCTGTTACTTTCTACGGATAGTAGTCGTTACATGAGCCATGTCAGAGGCCTTTGGCGGCTTTATACCTCTGACACCAGGATTGGTCAGGTTGACCGTGCACCACCTACTGTCATGTGTAACAGTATTTAAAGTCAACACAATGTGCAAGTGTGTTTGCCATTAATTGCAAGTAACTGACCCGTTCTGATGGGAAGTTTGCAATAGGTAACTTTTTCAGATTGATTCCCTTTCGAAACGTCAATATAGTAATAGTAAGATTATGTAAATATGTGTGAGTTTTGGGTTGGCTAGTAATATACCCTTACTTACTTAATAACTACGACGTACACGCGACATTCGACATAAAAGTGTTCAACCGCAATTATGTCTGATAGTACTACGAAAAAAGTATCTTTATGTTATTTTAGTTAACATTTTAGTCTGTTTACGCACTTAACACGCATTTCTTTTTATTTTCAACTTAAAAGTTGTTTTAACATTTAATAACATTAACAAACAAAATACAATACGTTGTGGAAAATATTTGCTGTATGATGACGTGTTCTCGGTTCGTGTGGGGCTATAAAGTTGGCTGGTATTGTGTTTGAGAAATAATCGTTTCAATATGACTTATTGGTCGAGCGATTTCTTTGAAGAAACTTAATTGTTGATATGTACTGAACATTATTTTTGTCTCTTCATACTGCCTAAATATGTAAAACGTATTATGTTTTTAGCCCAACACCCATTTATTTAGGAAAATTATTTTTTATGTACTTGACTTCATAAAGGCTTGCATACACAAGGGGTAGTTTGCCTATATGCGACCTTTTCCGTCAAAATATGACACTTCTATATGTAATGGCATATAAGAAAACTAATTACAAAACTTATCTCTCTCTCTCTCTACGAGTCTTACTAATAACAAGTGATATTCGAGTAAGTGAAGGAAATCGTGGTGATTACGCTTAATCCTCCTCACACTGTACTGATATCTTCGGTGAGATGAGACACTTTTGCCTGCCTTTTGCTGTGGGACATTACAGGTTAACGCTTAGTACTTATTAATCGCTTTCCTCTATCGCTTTCCGCGCAGCTATCCGCCGTTACCGGGGCCCTATAAGAAAATGAATCATATCTGAATGGGCGCGTTCGCTCATAACTTGCGTTAATTTCATCTAAAAATAACACTCATTCTTTGTTAGATTTTTACGAAATCTGTTTTATTGTGCTTTTTGTTTTTAGCTATGAAATCATCTTCGAAGTCAATAGATTTCATACAGTGGCATCATTGAAAGAAGCTTTATATTATGTTGCTTTCAAGATTGGACATCTGTCAAATCTTTGTATATTACTGTGTAATAAAATTATCTATTAAAACTATTATCTATGAATCTATTAATTTTAAACAGTAGTATAACGGGAAGATATATGTTAATAACTTCAAGAATACAACTTTGAGTTCCTTTTTCAAAATTAAAATTATGTTTTCGCAGGCAGTAACTGACGACTGCAGGCTGCAGTCGTCGGTTACTGCCTGCTGCTACGGTGGCTATCGAAAACATACCTTATTGCTAGTCTGCTGCAGACTTTTTTCTGAATGGTACAGACAACATTGCCTAATAACAGACTGCAGCAAACATGAGTTAGTTTAAAGACTGCCTAATCCATGAAGAGACTTGATGGTTGACAGATAAACTTGACTGAATTCAGTCAAAAACAATTAATCTACACCCTATTTTGCCATTTTAATCAAAGCTGCATAGTGAATGCTCTCTATATTCACAATATTGGCTATACCGAGCAATATCCACAAAGCATCACAGCAGAGAAAGCTATTTACTAGTACGAAAAGACACATTAATTTTCTACCAAAATCCTTTCATGGATTTAATATGTGCTCGTCAGTATTAGTCCAACTGGACTCTATGTTCAGGTCTTTGATTTCGACGGAATTCAAAGCCTCTACTTTGAATTGGGAACTCTTTGTCAAATTTCAGATTAATTATCCGTTATGTTGTTGTTTCTTATTTGCGAATGAATGGCGATTCTTTGATCATATGTTACCGAGATCTCTAAAGGTACGTTACTATTGAAGTGAAACGGATCTGTGCGGAGTTCAATCGATTAATCACAATGCACTGATCATACAAGGAATTGTAAAGTAAAAGTATAAAAGTATTAGCCTGTAATGTCCCACTTGTTGGGCAAAGGCCTCTCGTCTCACTGAAGATATCAGTACAGTGAGGAGGTTTCAGGCGTAATCACCACGCTTGCCTAATGCGGGTTGGTGATCTCAAACCCGAGCCATGTTTGAAAAGTAGGAAACATGTTTTCGCTCGACCTGGGAATTGAACCCGGGACCTCAGTCTTGGCAGGCCAGTGCACATACCACTAGACCACCGAGGCGTTTACGTTACAAGGAATTGATATTGTCAAAATCTTTGCGTAAACGCACTAAGCGTTTGAATACGCGGGAGCGGGTACAACGCGGGTGAAACCGCGGGGCGCGGCTAATAATAAATATTTGCGAAATTGTACCGCAAGAGCAGCCACATAAACTTTCAAACAATCTCTGAAATTCTTTCACACAAACTCCCTTTCAAAATTTATTGTTAATCTTTTTATGTTTTTTGTTACAGGTACGTACAAATGTTATATTGGAGCATAAATTTGAACCCGGAAGTTGCCGGTGGTAAGGTTTTAGTAATACTTGCGGTATTATATTTATAAGTACAATCGGGTACAGAAGCTATAAAGTATAACTTCGATTTGGGGAACAATTTGGACCAACAACAACTTTTATGCACTTGACATTTTTGTTTAAAAGTATGAAATAGGGCTTTGTTTAAATGCGTTTGTTTTTTTTGTACCTAACCTATGATATAATTGAATTGGTTACATTATTGATGGATACACAATAATTGATGCTTATTAAAGCGAAAGGAAGAACGAACGTAAAAATAACAATATATAATTATTACCTCTTTATAATATTAGCTTAGATTACCAATATTCAAGCACATGTAGAGTTAAGATAAGCATAATAAACTCTAACACTTCCAAAAACTTATGCGTCCGACAGTACCCATCATAATTTTATTCTATTATTCATCATAACAGAATATATTAAGTAGTACAAAAAGTTAAATCTTATTTTATTATGCATAATAATGTGTAATAAAAACGTGTACATAACAGCTGACGTGTAATTGCGTTTTTTTATCTACAGTTTGATCAGAGTTTCATACAAAATGATGCAGTGTTGACTATAGGATAGGCAAGCGGTTTAATTCAGCGTATTGTGCGTATTGTGCTTTCGGACTAGTTTTTCCCGCGGATGTTCTTGTAAATGATTTTATTAGTTTGTTGAGAGATGATAATTATTTTTTTGTTGATGTTGGGTTTTGTTTGGAGTAAGCGGTTTCTTTGATGTTGATCTTTGGATTTATTATAACCTATTGTTCGTGTAGTAAAGATATATCTATTTCGCTCATTCTATCAGTATTTATATAAAGGTTGATGAAAGTACTACATATATTCAAATTAAGAAAGCATATAATGGTATTGGGTCGAATTGAGACCTCTTTTTTTCTACCTTGAAGAATACAACAATAGGAATCTTATGGAACTTTTCAATATACCTAATGTTATTGAAATAGACATATGCTTGTCAAATCACATTACAAATCCCATTTTTAAATACTGCCGTGTCTATTTTTTATATCAACTTAATTTTCGGAAATTCTGCACTGTTATTTGTAACAATTAAGTTCTGAACTGAAAAAAATATGTACAGTTTAGTGTAAAAATCCGGCACAAGTATATTATTATTCACATATTATAAATATGTATGTGTAAAAATCCAATCCGTTTTGTTTATTGCCTCGTGTATTAATTACAACAATTAAAAGAGCGTAATGCAATAAAAATGTATATTCTAGCTACCAGTTTCTATTTCTATTTCTATTTATAATAATACATTTTTGGTCACGCTAAATAGCGGCTGGCGCGACGTGCGTTTTCACAAACCGTTTTGGGATCAAGGTATGTTGTACGCGATTGTATTTCAATGTTGTGATTGAACAGTCTGATCAATATTAGTTATATTATATGGTTTTAAAATGATTTGCCTGTGATGCCCCACTGCTGCGCCTAAAGGCTGCGATCTAACAAAAGCGTCAATACTGGATTCTTTAGTAAAGTGTATAAAAAAATACAAACATCCGAATTGAGAACCTCCTCCTTTTTTGAAGAGTTACAATTTCTTGACCGCCCAAAGACCACGGTGAAAAAAAACGTCAACCCGGAAGTCACAATTTTTATACCGCGGTCTAACAAAAACCATCTAAACATGCAAAACATGGTCAAATCGTTAGTCCCACAATGATATCGCTGCGGTAAGAGGCGGCGGTTTGACTCGCTCGTGAAATCTAACTACCAGCTTCCTCTTTAAGTTATTTTGTTCGTCTGTTTGCTCTCAATTATTGACTTTAATAAGACTCTGACAATTCACAGTAGGTACCTACCGCTGCCCGCTATTTGACTACGTTAGTACTCGTTCACACTTACACGCATATTACGGACGATATTTATTTAACTATGAATATATTATTTGGTGATTGCTTTAGTTAAGGGAATTGTATACTATAGTCGAGGTTTATAGGTTGTTGTGTTTTATTATATGATTTTAGTTCCTTTTTGTAAAGATTTCTATTTCTATGTGAGGTCGGTTCTAAACTTCTCATTATACTCCTAAGTATTTAAACTTATTTAAGAAATTTCTCAACTTCTGATTAATCATATAATCAATGATGTATCGTGGACTTTATAGGATACAAATGTTGCTCCATAATTTAGTGAGATAATGAGTCATAGACAAACTAGTAACAGAAACAGTTTATAAATATAACTAGCAGCGCCCCGCGGTTTTACCCGCGTTGTGCCCGTTCCCGTGGGAATTTCGGGATTTTTTTTACATAAAAACCTTCCTCTTGAATCACTCTACCTATTACAAAAAACCACATCAAAATCCGTTGCGTAATTTTAAAGATTTAAGCATACAGACAGACAAACAGACAGACAGACACGAAAAAGAGACGACTTTATTTTATACTATGTAGTGATAAGTATTTATAACATATCGTTATTCACTATCCCGACATAAGAGCTGATAAAAAGAATACAATAAAATAAAATCGTAAAAGTAATCGGGCAGTTCGAATAAATATCAAAAAAATATTTGATTTACAATCCGAAACGGATTCTAAATTAGTTTTAAAAGCGATTTATAAAATTTAAATATGTTATTGTGTTTTGGGAGCATTACTCACTATTTTGTTGTTGCTCGTAAATCAAGGGACATTGTTTTGGCAAGCTTCAGAGAACAGACCTTGATATTGCATTAAAATCAGCTAAACAATCACAGGAATGTAAAGAAAACTCTTTTAAAATATACCAGTGATTTATATTTTTGAAATTTATTTGACATTGTTCTGAATTCATAATTGAATGTTTAATTTTATATTTGGCCTGATTAATATTTCGCTTTTGTGACGTGCCTCGGTCGGTGTGCGCACCGCTTTATATTTTTTGGTTTATTACTGGATTGTGTTTCGATGTAAAATATTTATGTAAAACAAATATACTTTACTCTTATTTATATTTGAATACTAATGTATCGGGTGACTGGAGTGATGTGTGTCGAACTCAATTCTTGTAACGGCTTTTTTAAATGATTTACTTAGGTTTGTACTACTTACGTCCCACGTACCGATGTCCAATGCTTCCTAAGTACCTAGTTATCTAATGAGTGATTTTGACATGTTATGTATGAAAAAGTCTTCGAGTTGTTGGTAGCATTCCGGTTTTTGCCCATTTTGATATATTTCTCGCAGGAATTTCGTGATTAAACGTAAAAATATGATATCCTTGTGCTAAGCTGTGGATATCTTAATTAATTAAAGTATAATATTTTGATAGAATTGAATTGAAATGCGTAATTAAAAACTGTATATGCGTAATACAGTTTAATATAAACCAACACAGAAATATCAATATTTTTGTAAAAAAATCATTACATAAAAAAAATGCTAACAAAAATAAATGCATTATTTTTTAAATAGTTCTCAATTGATTCTAATTTTAAACACTCTATAACAATAACAAGACAACTTTCGACAAAATTGTCTAAAAGGTAAACATTTGCTTTATGAAAGGAATTAATGTTTTAACTAGAAATGAATCTATCCGTCTGTTTGTTCAGTTGTGCAACTGTACATAGCACTCGACGCAGCTTTTCAATGTTTTTATTAGAATTATACGCCTATAGAATTCATTTACTTCGTTTTGTACACTATTTATAACTTATTCTGCTATTAAAGTGATCTTATTAACATAATATTGGCGATTTGATACTGTTAGTTCGAAGTTCAAAATGCTTTTAGGTCCAAATTCTTCGATTCTATCTTGAATCACGATCTCGGTTTTAGTGAATCAGTTTTGATGTTTTAATCTTAGTTTAGGTCATGAACTCAGTTGAACTGATCGAGTCCAGAGTAAAAGCTGGCCACTAACTAACTTACTTACTTAGTGTTAAAGGAGCTTAGACGAAATTTTGCACAGTCTCTGCCTAATACTATCATCTAAAATTATCGTACGGTTCAATTCCTACAGACAATTGGCAATCGCTTCGCATTATAATCGCTGTCTACTACCAAATTGCATTGCGTGTCGTAGCCACAAGACTGTCACGTGACACGCTACATTTTGATAGTAGACAATCAAATAGAATGCGAAGTGATTGCCACTTGTCTGCTAAGGCAGGTGTACCCATAGATAGTAGAGTGGCTAATAGATATTAAATAAAATTATGTCCCTTTATAATAGTTAACAAATGCTCTTCTCGACTTGTTTAATTTTTTTGTTGATGGTACGGTCAGCCAAATATGTGGTCTACCACCCTACGGTTGAGATTCATTTGAACGTCATGAAACAACAAGGTCAATTTTAAACGTCATAACATAATTGTGCATAGAAAAGTCAACCTTAGCGATCGTTACATCTCGCAGAAACTTTTGTCAAAAGTGGTAGACCACTTTCTTGGCCGACCGTACCTGCTTTATATTTGTATATTTTTAAACAAAAGATATTTCTGTAAAGGGAATGAAGCCTCTTGACTATAGGAGGTATAATTGAATGTTTTAAATCGCCTATTCAGTTTGATACTTGAGCTCTCGCTGAAAGTTCTTTCAAATAGTTTTCTAAGCATCTTTTAAGACAAGCTTTATTTTTATTTCAAGGAGTTTTACTACCTGATATAGAACGATAAATAAACATTTTATAAGAAAATATTTTCTTGAGAGGATTATTCGTATAAGCTCCTAGGATCTTATAAGAGTACTCGCAAAGTAATGATATGATATTATGATCGTTAATGAAAAAAGAGTATTTTTTCCATTATATTTTTACATGTAGTTTAATAAAAATATCACTTGAAATGATATGCTTCTCTTACTAGTTTATATTACTATCAGCCTGTAATGTCCCACTGCTGGCCAAAGGCCGGTACGCTCACTGAAGTTTCCGTACAGTGAGGATGATTACTGATTAGGCATTAAAAACTATTGTAATTTGTTTGAACTCAAAAAGAGTAAAACGAACCCCCTAGGAATCCCAGTCCGAAGCTCACAAGTATCAAAACCGATCGTTCCCAGTACACACCATCCATACCCTTCCGTTTATTTATAATATTAAGATAAATATTTCACATGGGCATGTGAAACTTCTTAAATCATACCAGAACCGGAGGGTTTTGTTTTTATAACAATTAGATACGTTTTACCTCATTTATAGTTATGTAATATTCTTTATAGCTACTTTCTGTGCTTTTGTTCGTCGAAAAGGGCACCTATATTTCTGTGTGTAAACATTTTGGGGTTAAATAGGTGTGTAAATAGACCCCTGCGGCTCTGTAGGCCCTGTAGTTCGGTGGCCAGTGTTTGGGCCACCCGTAATATGGTTTTAAACGTTATCCAATGTGTGGTGGGACGTGCGACTTTGTCGGTTCGTAAAATGGTTTGTTTTGTAAACTGTTAATCATGGGTTTGTGTGTGAGCTGTGAACATCACTACTTAGTGGATAAAATGGTAGATATTTATGAATATGTACGTACCGTACACCAATAAATAAAGACGTAATTTTACGTCAAGACCTCACGCGAACTAGAATGAAGGCATTAGACCTATGCATATGTGTGTTGTTGCGTGTCTATAAATAACGTATTATTATTATAAAATACATATTTATAATGTGTAACTACGGTGACGGTGGCTTAGCTTTGTTTCCTTTGTATACTTAAATCTAATCATTTTATTCGCATATTTTTTACTTAATACGATACCGCTCGTTGTCTGCTATACTTACACCAATATTTAGTTTCATTTATAAATTATCGACAAAACAACTCGTACCTAATTAATATCATATTGAGTGATGAAACCTTAACAGTCTCGTAATAAAATGTAATGCACTGGAATAGTTATTTAAAAAACGGCAATTAAATGCGATTTCTCACTCGGAGCAAAAAGCAGAGTCATCTCATATGGTGTGAAGTGAGGTCCGCTCTGTAGCGGTGGTAAAAAGTGGCCCGAGTAGCGAGGGCCGCGGCGCGGCGAGTCGCGGGGACCGAGCCCAGGCCGCCTACGCCCGCCGCGCCGCGCCCGCACCGCTCGCAACGATTCACAATAAAACACTCCACCAACTTTTCTCATTTTAATGTTGTTGAAGCAAAAGTTTAAATATAAAAATATAATGGTATCGTACGCATTAGTGACTCATTGAGAGAGTGCGTGTCGGCGGAGTTTCACCCCTCATATCGCGAATAGAAGTTGAAACAAAATGGAAAATAAACTTTTCAAATAAAATAAAAATAACCCTCTTGGCGTCCGCCGCGAGGGTGGGTAGGCCCTCCAATAAAAAATATAATAACTTTTCTTTTTATTCGGCGTAATGGCCGCGATTGTGCCTTTCTAATATTATTGTTGTCTCCCTTCCTCGCATTATAATAATGGCAGGGAGCGATGAGCGATCGGCGGCCTGCGGGTTCCTTCCACAAACATTACATTCTGTTATTAATATTATAGATATTATAGAGTTCACGCTCCACTACCCGTGGCATGCACCAGCCTGTTGCCGTCGCTTAAACGTTTTTACTAACATTGATAGGTATTAATTAATATATTAAAACTTTTACTAACACATACATTACATCAAGGTCATAATATATTTCACACTACACTTGCTAATTAAAACTAGAATAATGATAAATTTATAAGTGTTGAAATAATGTTAATATTGTACGGAACCCTCGGGCCCCGTCTCGACGCCAGACGCGGAACGCCTGACCCCTTATCGCTCTCTGTATCACTTACTTTTTGATATCCGATAATACATTGTATTAAGTGTAAAGTTGTTACACTGTTCAACGTTTGTGTTCACGTTCTTATAATAAATCTCAAAAGTTAACTTCGGTTAATGTCTATTAAGAGTAGGAATAGAAATTTAGTTTTAGCATTTCATTGGAAATAATATAGAAGGTTTCTTTCCATGTATAGGTTTGTTAAAACAATAAACATTAATTTAAAAAGTGAACCCTATTCCACCCTCAAAGTCTACATACGTTTCACAAAATTACCATCAATAGCGACCGGTCAAAAAACAAGACAGTTTGTCTCTTCTATAATAATAAAGGGTTCGAGAATTCGTTGGACCAAAAAAAGATTTCGTCTATTAAAATTATCTAAATATTATTTTTCTTGGTTTGGCTCTTTTGAAATAAAACAGTCGTCGGGAATGCAAATATTTAAAGTAAAAAATAAATATTGTTGAGGGTTATGTAAACAGATGGAAATGGGACAATTTTAGACAAAGCCTGGAGTCGTTTTGTCCTTCTTGTGGCGTATATGTGTCTCTTTTCAATTAAGAGCTTTTTATTTTTGGACTAGCTACCCGCCCTCGCTTCGGTCTATTAAGATTTCATATGGGAAATTCGGGATAAAACATAGCGTGTCTTCCCGCGAGTATATACATCGCTCGTATATTCCCCGCGCCCGACCCGCGATAGCGCGATGAGCTAGACTCTTTCCGGAAGGACTGGCCTTGTCCAGCACAAAACAGAGAAATCAGGCAAGAGAATCGAGAGGCCTTTGCCCAGCAGTGAGCAACACGACGCTAAGAATACCAATAATTTGATTTTTAGTATTCAAAATCAGTAAACATAGGTTTACCTGGATTCATAATAATTATAAAATATGACTCAATCTGTCTGTTACGAATATCGAATTATTGTGCAATCAAAAATAATAAATATTACGCTATAATAGAGTGATTAGATGGTAATAAGTATTGGTTAAATGTATTTAAAGTAAAATAGAATGACAGTTTTGTGACGTCACGCGATCGTGTTTTTAGACATTATTATTGTAATGTTTGTACACTTCGATCAACAATACACAACTAGATGTCGGGTCGGCGCAAAAATACGTCTCAGTGAATAACGCCTCATTTGAAAAGTGAGGCGTTATTCTCACTAATTTTATTTATAAGATTTGCTACTTTATTGCTAGGTGTCATGGTTGTAATTAGGTTGAACTTCGAACTGATTTTAAAACTTTTTTTTCAGTTCGGTAGTAAACAAAATAAGCTGTCACACGTCATCCACGCGGACAGTATTTAGCTTTGATTTTGTACTTGACCCGATATCTAGTTGTGTATTGTTGATCGAAGTTTGTACACGTCAATAGAACGCTTCTATTCGTCCACCATAATACTTGATAGTAAATAAAGTCAAATATATTCTCTTTTATTTCGATCCAACTAAATAAACAAGCTACTGTATTTACACGGATATTGATCTCTATTCCTTTCCCGTAACGTTCAAATTGGAATACGGTTTCTTCAACATGAATATACTTCGAACCTTTGTTTAATTTAAATGTATGGAAATATTTTAGTGTAAATTATAATTATGATATATGAATTGTTTGTTAAAAGTTACATGTATAAAATTATGTGGGTATGTTTAAATAAAAAAAGTGATAGCTTATGTTTTGACACAGTTTTTCAAAATAATAAAATCGGTTTGAAAACAGCTAGGCAGCTATATAATTAAACTAGCAGCGCCCCGCGGTTTTACCCGCGTTGTGCCCGTTCCCGTGGGAATTTCGGGATTTTTTTTACATAAAAACCTTCCTCTTGAATCACTCTACCTATTACAAAAAACCGCATCAAAATCCGTTGCGTAATTTTAAAGATTTAAGCATACAGACAGACAAACAGTGTGACAGACACGAAAAAGAGACGACTTTATTTTATATCTACTATGTAGTGATTACCTTTAATAATTACATTTATTCAGCGTTATGTTAATATTTTAGTTATATTAAAATCTTTTGTGACACTTACTTCATGGTTGTTATTTATTTTATTAAAACAGTTTGTAATATAAAAAAAAATAATCACAAAATCCTTTTCGAAGCTTATAGTTACTTTTATTGTACGTAATATGATTTGTTTTTCTTTAAAAAAAAGAAACGTAATTGTTGGTGGTGTACGTGTAGTGTAGTTCCTGCCTGCCTACGAGGGGTTTCTTTCTTGAATCAAACACCAACTTTCCAATAAACAAATAAGACTTCTTTATTCTGATTCTGTGTATTCTTCCAGATTTCTTGAGCAAGCTGCGAGCACCGTTGTTGGTCCACTTTTACTGGCGAAATGCGCCTCAATATATACACAAATAGTGCCCGCAACTTGCTGTACATACAATGATTAAATTAACACGCGCGAGTGAGCGAGATAGCGCTATACAAATTAAAAGAGAGAATCTAAGCTAAACTGACTACGGGGTTTATTTACAATAGTTTTACAATATTTACAAGGGGGTTTAATGAGAGGGTTCGTCGTCCGCAACAGTCTCCCCCCGGCGCAGGTCCCCGCAGCCTTTCTCCACCGGCAGGACGACTAGACGCCTGATAGGGCGTCTAAAAATGCCACCCTTTGTCCACACATCCACGCTTCGCACAACACCGTCCGGGCCCGGATACGTCTCCATGACTTTTCCTAATGGCCATACGTTCCTGGGCAGCGTTCCGTCTACGATTAGGACGATTGTTCCCGGCGTGATGTTCCCGGTGTCTCGATGTAACTCTCCTCGCGCTGTCAATGTCGGCAGGTACTCCCGCGTCCATCGCCTCCAATACTCGTCGGCCAACCCCTGGGCGGCTTTCCACACCTGCCTGTTCGCCGAGTCGTATGTTCCAATGTGAGGCATTCCGTTTGCAGTACCCAACAAGAAATGGTTGGGGGTCAGTGCCTCGGGATCGTCGGGACTCACTGACACGTGAGTCAATGGTCGCGCGTTCATCGTGTATTCGATCTCGGCGGCCAATGTTGACAGTACCTCCTCCCGTACAGTTTTTCTGTTGAGAATAGTGTTCAGAGATGATTTGAACGTCCTTATCAATCTCTCCCACGCGCCTCCTTGATTAGGCGCCCCCGGGTCAATGAACTTCCAGCTAATTCTCTTTTTGAGGTAAAAATCTCTATTTGTAGGCTTCCAAGCCTCTAGTGCCTTTCTAAGTTCCTTGATAATATCTCTCGCTAATCGGGCGCCGATCAAACTCGCTTGTAACTCCATACGCGGTATACTTTGAGCTTTCATTGGTGCCACCTTTGCTTTTGCCGCAATCAGGGACACCTCGATTGTGCCGTCACGCTTCTTGAAAACGCCAATATGCGACGGCGGCGTAAGCTAGCTCGCTGGCGTCACAGAATACGTGTAGTTGCCTCTGCTGTGCTCTCCCAGTTTGATAACAGCGCGGTATACGTAGACGCTCGATGTACTCGCGGTCGGCTTGCCATTGGTTGAAAACTTCACATACTTCAGGGGGCAGTTTTTCATCCCACCCAAGTTTCAGGCGCCATAAACCTTGAAGTATAATCTTCGCCGTGATCGTATACGGGCTTATCAATCCCAGCGGGTCGAATAGAGACATGACGGTACTTAGAGCCTCGCGTTTGGTGGGCTCTCGTCTTCCAGTTTTGACGTCATCGGGTACTCTATGCAAAGCAGTGTTAAAACTCAACTCGTCGGTATCTGGTAGCCACAGTATTCCCAGCGTTTTCCCATATGGGTGCGCGTTCGCTCCCAGCTCCTTTGGAGTTCGTGCTCGGCTATCTGATGAGATATCTCGCAATAAATTAGGTCGGTTTGAGTCCCAGCCGGCTAACTCGAAACCCCCTTTATGATGTACTTCGATTACTTCGGCCATTGTTCGCGCTGCGGTTTTCTCGTCGTCAAAACTTTCAACCCAGTCGTCCATGTAGTGGCTTGACGTGATTGACGTGTAGGCGAGGGGGTGACTTTCCTTGTTGTCCTCCGCGTTTTTGTTGCGCACGCTGTGTGCTAAAAACGGCGAACTTCTCGCTCCGAATATCATCGAGTTCATCTCATATTTGCGTGGCGGGTTCTGGCGGTCTTCTCCGCGCCACAGAAAACGCTGCGCCACGCGATCTTCCTTTCTGATTTTCACCCTCAGAAACATCTCCCTTATGTCGGCTGTCACGGCTACGGGCCCCTCGCGGAATCTGAACAGTATCCCGTGCAACGTTTGAAGCAGGTCCGGTCCGTCTAACAGCATATCGTTCAAACAAACTCCATTCGCTTTCGCCGCCGCGTCGAACACCATACGTACTTTACCCGGCTTGTTCGGGTTTGTTACTGCGAAGTGAGGTAAATACCAATTCCGTGCATTTCCTTCCTCGGGGTTATCGCATAGCGAGGCGTAACCTTTTTCCAGTAAACTCTCAACCTGTGCGGTGTATGCGGTCTTGAATGCTTCTGAACGATCCATTTTTCTTTCAATTCCTTTCAAGCGAGTCCACGCCATATTATAACTCGGTGGTAGTATGACGTCATCGCTCTTCCATGGTAAACCAACCTCGTACTGCTCCCCGGTGCGGCGTACGGTGGCTTCAAATATCGTCAGCGCGCGCTTGTCATTTGCTGACGGTCTCGATTGCAATGTTATCCCTATTGAATCGATGTCGAAGTGCGCCTTTACTAGCTCGTGTAAATCCACTCTTGGCTCGCTGACGTGATAAATCTGCTCGTTCTTGACTACGTGGCGGGGCGCCGCCCCGTGTATCGTCCACCCCAGTTCTGTGAGCGATGCAGCGGGTTCGTTCCTCGGCCCGGCCATTAACTTGCGCGTGACTATGAGATGCCAGTTGTCTGCTCCAATCAGAATCTGTGGCTTGACATTCTCGTAACAAATGTCCTCGATAGGCAGTCCTCGCAAGTGCGGTCTGTTGAGCGATTCCTTATTAATGGACTGACTTCCCAAAACGAGATTACCGACGGTCCGCGCAGTCATGCGGTGGTAGGTATCTTGTTGTCGTCCTTTAATATCCAATTGTACTACGCGGCTCGCCGGCTCCTTTTGTTGTGAGGTAACGCTACATATATTTAGGCATCTCTGCGGCCCGCTGGCTCCCAAGCTTTGCGCCAACTTCTCATTTATGAGCGTAATCGTCGATCCCTCATCCAACAACGCGTAGGTTTCCAATTCAACGGTATCTGTCTTTAGAGTTACCGGACAAATCTTCAATAGAGCTCTCCCAAACGTATTCGAACCCTTGAAGTTAACGGCGGACACGGTGACTCGCTCACTAGCCTCCTTGTTGCTATCGCTATGCAACAATGTGTGATGAGTTCTCTTACACCCGTCGATTCCGCATTTTCGTGCATTCGTGCACTTATCGCGCCGATGTTTACTTCGAAGGCACTGATAACACATGCGCGCTTCCCTTGCCCACTCCCAACGTTCACTAGTGGGCATCGCTATCAGCTTGTGGCACTTCGTTGTAACGTGTTTCTCGCCGCAGCAGTAACAAACTTCGTCTCTAATCGCTTCGCTATCCATAGTGACGAAAACTGCGGCTGACTTCTTGTTAACTTTGACCCGCCTGTCCAATGTTGGCCGCTCCATACATGTAGGCTGCGTGTCCGGTTCATGCAGGAAACGTAATCCTCTGTCTCCCTCTCGCATGAGAAAGCGAGCCAAAGTTATCATTTGCGGCTCCCGTGCGCGTCCTCGTTCCGCTGCAAAATCGCACCAGCGTCGGCGGGTGCTATAATCCAGTTTCTCTAATGTGTGGCGAATCAAGTACTCGTTCGTTAACATTGATTCATTACCCAAACATTCCAATGCGGTAACGATGTTCTGTATTTTCAACGCGAAACGGTTCATCTCTTTAGCCGTGTTGCCCACGCGTGGCATTTTCTTCAAACTGTTGATAGTTTGATCCATAATGATCTCTGGACGCCCAAAACATTGCTCCAGAGTTGACATTATCTGGTCTGGGTTCGCGGCTACGTGTAATAGTTGAGCAACGGCGTGATGCGCCTCCCCCCGTAGACTATTCCTCAGCCGACACAAGTTCTCAGTAGGCGTGAAGTTATAGATGGCGGTGCTCTCCTCCATTGCAGCTTTGAACGGCAACCATTCATTCAGGGCTCCCGAAAATGATGGTAGATCTTGCGCTTGTCGTGACGGCCGATTGTTGTGCGTCATACGCTCCAAACGATCGGCTAATCGATCAATCCCGTCCCGGCTGTGCGATCGCCTGTGACGCCGCGGTTCCCTTTCTCGGCTCGGAGTCCGGTTACGCGTAGTTCGATGGTCGATAACCCCTCCACAGCTAGGTGATCTGTCTTGACGTGTGCGCTCCTGTCTTCCATCAGTGTATCTCCTCATCGGAGGAAAATACTCCTTATTGCGCTCCCCCCGTGCAACAAAATGTTCCCTGCGGGCACGGGGCGCGCTCCGGTGCATCCATTCATCGACGCGCTGTTGTGTATCGCTGTTTCTGTCTGACCCGGCGCGGCTATCTCTGTCTGTCTCATCTCGAATTATCGCAACTTCAGCTGCCAGCTTTTTGCGTACGAGTGATGCCTCGACTTCCATTTGCTGCCTCCGTATCCTCGCTAGTCTCTCCTCAGCTTCGTACTCCGCTTGTCGAATGCGCGCCGTTGCACTTGTGTTTGATCTCACAGTTTGGATTGAGGGCGCTCGTCGTCTCTCGGTGACCTCTTGTTGCGGCTGGTCCTCTTCATGCTGTGCTCGATCTGTGGTGAACGGCCTCGACGTACCAAGCCCGGTCGGCATTGTGGTCGGCGGTGGACGGTGCTGTTCCGTGGACGTGGATGGTGGTGGCTGTGTGGTGGATGGCGTCGATGACGCCGCAGTCCGCTGCCTCGTTCGTGGTGGGCTCCTCGTTGTGGGCATAATTGGCACTTGACGCCCCTAACAGTCCCTAACGTTCCCTAACAGTCCCTATTCCCTAACAGTCCGTCAGGAGGGCCCGGGGTGAGCCGGGATATGCTCCTTCAGGGATGGAATGCGGGGGGATGAGGTAGGGGGGGTCTGCCCAGCAGTGGTCTATACAAGGATCGAGGTGCTAAATGTCCGGCTGGAATGTCCGGACACAGTCAGCAGTGCCTACAGTCCGGCCCTCGACCCAGGCTATAAACGTACTGGCGTCAGGTGCTGTTCAACCTGTTCAGGTTGGTGGCGCCGCACAACACCACACCGTCTGGGTAGACGTTAACCCAAAGTACCACCCCGTTTGACACCGTTAGGTGGAGTAGTACTCGGGCCGCGTAACACGCGTTATTGAAGCGACGTCTTGTCCTCGTTGACTCAGTCAGCTTCCCGATGATGCTTCAATCGCCCAGCTGCTCTCAATCCTCCTTGGAATATCTTCTTAAAACAACCCAGCGCCTCCTGTTCGAAGATATTTCTTCTTATAACGCCCGGCTGCGCCTCTTCACTGGAACCTCGACCCGTGTAGCGGGGCCGTGACGTCACACGCCAGTGGAGTGACAATTACGTTCACTAGGGTATGACGGCACCACTAGTGACGTAATGCTGGAGCTGTTCTGCAGATCTTCAAGTCTTCACGGATTCTTGTCTTGCTATCCGGCTCGAAGGACCATAAACTGTTGGTGGTGTACGTGTAGTGTAGTTCCTGCCTGCCTACGAGGGGTTTCTTTCTTGAATCAAACACCAACTTTCCAATAAACAAATAAGACTTCTTTATTCTGATTCTGTGTATTCTTCCAGATTTCTTGAGCAAGCTGCGAGCACCGTTGTTGGTCCACTTTTACTGGCGAAATGCGCCTCAATATATACACAAATAGTGCCCGCAACTTGCTGTACATACAATGATTAAATTAACACGCGCGAGTGAGCGAGATAGCGCTATACAAATTAAAAGAGAGAATCTAAGCTAAACTGACTACGGGGTTTATTTACAATAGTTTTACAATATTTACAAGGGGGTTTAATGAGAGGGTTCGTCGTCCGCAACAGTAATAAAAACTCGATTATTAAAAACCTAAATATACAATGAAATAATGTAAATTAAAACAAAACCAGTGTTTCAAGATAAACAAGGGAATTAATATATATAATTTCAATTATCATATTAGCCTTGAGTGTCCCATTTTTGGGCAAAGGCCTAATATATAATGTTAACATATCACTACATAGTATAAAACAAAGTAGCTTTCCGCTGTCTGTCTATCCCTATGTATACTTAGATCTTTAAAACTACGCAATGAATTTAAACGTACTCGTAACGTACTTTTTCGTACATAATATGTGAAAAATCACTGTCGGCTCCTCATTTCGATTTCCGATGAACTTCCATTGTTTACCTTAGTTATTGATGACCAAATACGTTTTATATTCATATTATAGCTAATACAAACATGCTCTATAGTAAATTGGATGTGACAGGTCGATACTTTGTTGTGGATTAGACCTAGATCTAGGTACAGAGGTGGTTACCACTCATAGCCCAGCTTTGTTGTGGTCAGATGATTGATTAGGTAACAAACCACATAACATATTTAACTAGGTATACATAATTAATTACAAAACAAAATCCTCCATAGTAGTTTGTCGATATGTAATCGATGTTACACTCAACGGATTTTCATCCGGTTTTCATCAACATGCAGTGTACTTTTCATGCCAAAATTCACACAGATACAGCACGGGTAAAACCGCAGGGTTGTGCTAGTAAATCAAATGTATAAGGGCCGATACTGCGTTAAGCGTGCGCGCGTTGCGGTTTCATACAAAAGTGAACCGTTCGCGGGCGCACGCGGCGTGCGCACGCTTAACGCAGTTAAGGGCCTAAATACAAACATTTGTTGTATTTGTGTTGGGTTTTTTTTAGGCTAAAATTAATACAAAGAATAGGATTAGTCAAGTAGTCGTAATCATCACAATTAACTTGCATTGACCTCAAACACAAGCCGTGTTTAAAAAGTAAAACACAGTATTACTTAATGAAGTAAAGAAGTAACGCCATATTATAACAAATTCATTATTTTTGTTCAAGCACGAGAAGAAATCATAACAGCATTATTTCATCGAACAATAGTTATTTATAAATTTATTTGAATAAGTGATCTTATTGCAGGCGCATGTTGAATTTGTTAAATATATCTACTTAGAGATTTGAGGGCGTCGTTGTTGTAGTATTAAACACGCTTTACTTCAATACGACTGGCTGTCTTTAAGAATAGGATTGTCCCTATCTAATAGGAGGAAACAAAAAGAGATGAAATAGAAATATTGTTCTGTACTTCGGCTCGTCTTTTGATTTTCATTAAGAGATGGATGAAGAACAGAGTTTACAGATTTACTATACAAAACTTAAATGTAAATTACTGATTTTTTTTACTTAGTATTTTCAAAAGCTCTAATTTATAACAAGCAAAACAAGTGATGTCTTTTTTAAAAGGACTGTCTGCAAACTTTTTCAGTATATATTCTTTAATTTGTAGAATAATTTATTAATTAACTTTATACATTTGACAACTTAACATTCAACGATTGGGAAGATTGCAATAAGACGTATTCTACAACACTACATATTACATAACATCGAAATATGTTTTGGATACGAACTGATGATAGTATAACCAAACATGACTGAGAGAGTGGCAACATATTGGACATATTTTAATAATTATACTCGACAACTTAAATAATAAAGAGTATGGCAGGCTGTTAATAGCGCTTCTTATCAGATAATCCTATAGGATAAAACATTAAAATTAATTTTATTTTTCCTTTAATGCACGTACGCACGGATGTCAAATGCTCCCTTAGCACATCAGATTTAGAGCGAATTGCACAATAAAGAATATAATATGTTAAAAAGCAAATGACGTTCGCTTTAAATTGTGTTCTATTTGGTGGAAGGTAAAATACAATTTTGAACGAACAGCTTTCATTTCTTAAACATTTTATAGGACTAAATCCTAAGAGTTATTGTGCAATCATTAATTAGTGATTTTGACGTGTTATGTACGAAAAGTTACGTCACTTAGTTAAGTGTATATTTATTGAAACTTGTAAAAGCGGGAACCGTTTGAAAATATAACTAGGTATCAGTTAGATCGTAGAGTTCCGAATAAACTAGAGTATACACACTCGCCATTCAGATTTAGAATCGCCAAATGTATACGTTCACGTGTGAGTTCGGAAACACCCGAAAAATTGCTAGTCTGAAATCGCCTTTAAAATGTTTGAAAGTAAATTCAGTTCTAGTGTCTACGCTATGACAAAGACGTAAGCGGCGACTCAATCACACATACATACATAACTACATACCATACTCTCCAACACTTACATACACACACTCAAACACTAAGTTTTAGATAAACATCTTATCTTTCGGAAGCTGCAGCTGTTACAGTAGTTCTACATTAATAGGATTACATCTTAGTTTGTAGTTGTAAGTTTAATTCACAGTTCACTATTAACTCTACAAACAGTTAGAGAGAAAGAGAGAGAGAGGAAGAGAAATAAAGAAGTTTAACATGGACTCTCATTAAATTTTATGAAATTAAATTAATACGCCTGTAATTTCCCACTGCTGGGCCTCTCATCACTGATGATATCAGTACAGTGAGGAGGATTAGGCGTAATCACCACGCTTGCCTAATGCGGGTTGGTGATCTCAAACCCCAGCCATGTTTGAAAAGAAGGAAACATTGTATTACCTACTTTTTGTGGAAGGGCGGATTGCACAAGCATTCTTAATTTTATTTACAATCTAAATATTTTTAATCAATGACGTTCTTTTTAAATTATGGACGAACAGTTTTCGGTACTTGGACATACTTAGGTTCTAAATAGATTCAAAAGTTCTTCCGCCGCCCTAAATATAAGTTAAAAAAACTTGAGAGGTGTCAAGGGACACCCGGATGGAACGAAGTTCAACAACAATCAACAAAAATAATCGTCGCGACACCACACTGTTCAATGCAAAATAGAAAGACGAAACGAAAATATCTAGCTTGCTTTCTATAAGAGAGAGAGAGAGAGAGACAGAAAGAGAAACATGCGCGGTGCGCATGTTTCTCTGTCTGTCTCTCTCTGGCATGCGCAAGTTTCTCTGTCTGTCTCTCTCGCGCATGTTTCTCTGTCTATCTCTCTCTGGCGTGCGCAAGTTTCTCTGTCTGTCCCTCTCTGGCCTAAAAAATGTCGTTACCATTTTTTCCGTCTAGCCCCCTTTCGCAACGCGCGATAAGGAACTTCGTTCCAACAAGTAGGTAGATACTTGATTGTAAACATCAAACTACGATTTTTACAATGCAAGTTTTAAATTAAATATTAAACAACATACACGCATAGATAATCAGCTTATTTCACAGCTTTATTCCGCATTCAAGTGAAATTGAGTTTACAAAACGAATTTAAAAGAGACAGACAATCGCGTGTGGGTTACAATAAAAATGTCAACATAATTACTAGTTGATCATGTAACACTGATTGGGCAGCATTTATTATGTGCATCGGATTACTAATGGATCGACCTCGGACCCCGTCACACGTACAATAACAATCACACAAACATCCGCTTATTAAGAGTTACCTCCTAACACGGCAGTGTGTCTCTCAAACTGCGAAATAAACTCACCAACAAACGCCATAAAAAATAATTACAATTTTAATTTAACATCCTATGATTGCAGACAACACAAAAACTATAATAATTCTTTAATAATAATGTAAAACAACCTAATAGTAATATTCAGATTATATTACATTCACAATCACGTATTCAAAAATGTTTCTAATAATTGCTTCAGAAACGTATTGATAAAAAATTCTACCGTTCCATTACAGACAGTAATATTTTAATATAATAATAAATCAGAATGGACTCAAATTAGTTAGTTATTATATATTGTATACTATCATTTGGACGGACATAATTGGCTTCGTGAATTATATATATAAAAATAATAAGGTGCGTCTGAATGCATCATGTCATTATACTTATAAAAACGTATAGAGCTATCATCTTGGTTTTAACCGAAATATTTCTTAGAATTTTTTGAATTTGAACGTCTAATCTGAATAATGTTAGTCTATGTTTTTGAATTTATTTTTGATTATGGATCTTTAGGTTTACGGCGCCCTTGTTTTAAGTAAGGAGTTAAAATAAAATTAGTCTTAAAACGTTTCTATAATACTATTAAATAAAAACTGCTAATATCACGAGTGGCGGTAAACATCACACAACATTCTCAATTTCTTATTGTACAAGGCAATATAAATAAATTAAACTTTTGAATGCTCGCAGAAATTCTGCGCTTGCGCAGCTTCGAAATTTGAAACTCAGCGTAGCCATGACGCATGTAGCATTATATTTACTTACAAGGAGGTTTCAATAGATATTTAATATGAGTAGTTGATACACTTATTGCATGGATTGACCTTCAATGTTCAAATTTGGTGACTAATTAATATCATATTTTGGGATCACCACATACATTTTTGGTGTCATCAATTTTCTATATTTTGGGATATCAGTTAGTAATCTCTTTAACTTTGTAAGTTCTATTATAACCTAAGTATATTAAGATTCTAACACATATACATACATCATCTGCATCTATTATGTAGATCAATAAATAATTATCCATTGATTGCTAACCATTTCCTACACTAACAAAAAAATGACCCAAATATCTCAGATCGATTCCCACGACGCCAATATATTTTGATATCGGGCTGACAAGACAGCTCCTAACATTGTCACTATAATGAAGATCATTTTATTCGTTTTCGTGACCGCACCGTGCCGGTACATTGGCCCTCAACCGAGTCAAAGATCAGCTCTCCGGGAATTATAGATGGGAAGGTTTTTATACCTACCTTTATTTATAATAGGGAAATGTTTATAAGGAATCCGATGTCATATTATTTAAGTATTTTTTACAGAATATTAAGATATGAATAAACCTATGCCTAGGTTCTTAGTTTTTTCTTACTATGTAAACCATTACACTAAAGTTTAAACAGATGTAATGAATCGTAACAGTCGTAAAATAGTGAGAGTTAGGTGCATTTGGTCTACAGGCTGCAATTGCTCTAATTATTATATCTTCAATCTGTAGTTTAATAGTAAAGTCATTCAACCAATGTTATGAAACCGCAGATTTATTGACACAAAGAAAAGTATGTTACATAAATGCAAATCGTAATTTTTTAACATTACATAAACACTGTTGTTATAAGATTGGTCTTTGTTTTAGATGCATGTAAAGTATGTTCTTCCAAATATGATGCGAGGAAGCACGAACGAAGCGTCTCCTCTGCATTCAGATTTATATATTCTGTGTCAATATTATACATGAATCAATTTATTCGAGCGCGCGAGCCATTGCATATTTTCCAATTACGTCAATTTAAAATAATACTTAATTCGCCATTGTGACTCATTGGTAGTATTGTGTCAGCCGTCTCGGTATATGTGAGCATTGTATATTTGTATAGCCGTGCCTAATTTATGTACACTGGCTATACAATATTGTATCTAATGATGTTATAATGTAGTTATGGATTGCTTTCACCGCTAACTTTCTGCGCGTTGTATGCAACATTGTATGTTTGTAAGTATTGGAGCGTTTATAGTGTATTGTTAACTGCTTTGTTAAATTAACTTTTTATGTGATTATTTTTGTTGTAGTATCAGACATTGGTAGTTTTCGCTCGCCCTAACTATTACCTTCTATTAGAGATGTATCATTATTATTTTAAGAATATGGTATTTTTCTTTCCGTTCAATGCAGGAGTTTATTTTATTATTTTAAGTTTTGACATCATTTATTAAATTACCTTCTTAAATTTGATTTGCGGTTTAATAACAAGTACAACAGTGGTAGCATTTTGATTTGTCAACTGTACATGAAATAACTTAAAAAAGTACGTGTAAAACAAACACCAACTAGTGATGCACACAAATCCTCTACAGCCAATTCTATTACCTGCGAGTATGTTGATATTGAAAGCCATTCGTTTTTCAAAAAAAGACTAGTGAGTGATCTATCTCAATTTTCGTCAAAATCGTGAGTAGCGGAGGCGTGAAACCGAGTAAACTGACAGCTACATAAACTCATTTTCGATTTTTAATAGTTTGATACTACAACACACGTTAGGGTTGATAGCTTGATAGCAATCCAACACTGTTGTAGTACCCTAATGGAATATGGCGATTTTGCTTTTACGAAAATATTGGTAAAATGAAAACGAATCTAATAGGTATATTTTAAACTTTTGTGATTTGAACATAGAGGAAATAATATGTAGGGAATGACGTACGACGTATACAGACATAGTAGATATTAAAATACTTAAACTGCGGAAATATCTTTAGCACAAAGAAGCAAACACTTTTAAGCATAACGGTTAGAAGAAAAAGAATAAAATATTTTTAGTAATTAAATATTTTTTAACAGCGCTTGGTAGAGATGTTACATTATGAATTACGGTTTTATCAGCGTTGTGTCCATTCCTGTGGGAATTTCGGGATGAAAAATAGCCTATGTTACTCGTGGATAATGTAGCTTTCGAATGGTGAAAGAATTTTTAAAAACGGTCCAGTAGTTTTTGAGCCTATTCATTACAAACAAACAAAGTTTTCCTCTTTATAATATTAGTGTAGAAGTGTAGATGATATACGAGTATTATTCGTTAACTAGTTCTGTTATCGTTGGTTATTTATTAATGTCTTTTCACGTTATATAATCGTATAATAGTCAAGTTTCTGAAGTCAATATGTTTAGATACTGAGAAAAATTATCGTATAAGGCTCTTTTAAGGTAATCTTTAAAGCCTCGAAGAAGTGTAGTGCTTCCTTATTAGATATTTAATGAGTGATTTTGACATGACTGTAATGTATGAACAATATTGTCAATAGGTGTTGACTAACCGCGCCGTGCGGTTTCACCCGCGTTGTACCCGTTACCGCGGGAATTACGGGATAAAATGTATCCCATGTGTTATTCCGATTTATTACTTATATTACTGTAAAGTTTCATCCAAATCGGTTTTGTAGTTTTTGCGTGAACTGTAACAAAATATATTCATACATCCTCACAAACTTTCGCATTTATAATATTAGTAGGATTCAATGTATGTCTCTGATGCGACAATAAAAATAGCTTTTGTGTATCGAACAGTTGAAGGTCATTGCAAATTTAACTCTCCGATTCCCTTAAGTCCGTAGTTGTGTTGTGTCCGAGTGTTAAAACCGCCAAACGTTTGTGGTGTCCAAACCAATCGAAACAAACAAAGTAGACTAAACGATTGTAAATTGAAATCCATCAAACAAAGTTCATTTCGGTAAAATGCATTAACAGACTGCGTACTTGCAATAAAATATGAATGATAAAGAAATTTATATTAATTTAAGAAATATATTTATATTAAGAAGATGCAGCGATCCTCCCCAAATAGATTAATATTTATGAGGACGTTGGCATTTATACTCTTGCACTTGTTTTCATAGTAATATTTGGATCTTATTTCAAACTGTATACAGTGTATTATCGCTTGTCGATGCAGTGTAATTCAATAAATAAAATGTATTAAATCGAAAAAGAATTATTATACACCATAAACTTCCCTGAGTATCGATATTGAAAATATGTAGTTTTTATTCGATAAGTATTGCTTATAAATATATTGCTCACTGAATAATGTTTTTCATTGTAAAGTGGTATTAATATTATTTATTGCATGCTTACGCGTCAGTTTGCGTGAGTTTTTTTTTGCAGAAAATTAGGAATTAGGAACTCTTGTTGGTTTGCTGTTGATTAACTAATGTAGTATTAGGTGAAGATAACATCCAAGTTAGAACGTGCGGAACTATATAATAAACAATAAGTATTATTACTATTACTTTGGCACGAAAAGTAGTCACAAACCTTCTTGAATAACTAGTGTACAATGGAGATTAAAACTGATGAACATGAAAATCCATTCAGTTGTTATTAAGAAAATTGATAACATACATAATATGTATATGTACCTATGTATACCTGTATACCTGGACAAATTCACACACGGTTAATTAGACCCAAAGTAAGCTCTAAGCTTGTGTTATGGAATCTAATTAACTGATACTACTACTTATACATACACAAATACTTTATAAGAATATATAATTGACACCCAGACGTCGTCGCCAACAACTATGTCTGCACATATTGTTGACTCCGGGCGGGAATCGAACCCGCAACCCCCGACACAGTAAGCGCTCTCACTGCCACTGTGCCAACGGGCTTGTCAATGTACTGGCTACTATATGTACTGGCTGTTGGCCGTATTTTGCTTAAAATATAAATAGCTTTATTAGCTTAGTCGTGAAGTCATAACAGACATAAGGACTTACTTTTACATTGTTAATAGTTCTTTAATCCGCTAAATATCATATTACAGAACCTGTCACTAAAGTCTTTATAGTCAGAGTACGTAATCACTGTACTTAACTAATACTTGTACTGGACTAATGTGTGCAATCTCAAACCTGAAATGTGAACGATTTGTATGAATAAAGGACAACACACATTAAATATTTTGAATGAAAGACCGACGATAGCAAATGTTCATCTCACAGGCGAAAAAAGACTCAAATGAACCGACATTTGATCATCCTCAATACCCACTTGGCTCGTTCTCGCAAATGTAAACGCATCTATAAGACATCTCCTCAATACCGAGTATACATTGTAACCATACCTTTATAATTGGAAACAGTGGCATTTTACGTACAATTTATGCATAATTTTACATTTAAATGTAATGAAATAAAGCGAAGTACCCAATCTACTCATGCAAATGTATTTTATCGAGCTGTTAAGTAAAAAATCTATGTGCATATGTTTGAGCTGATCATTATCATAATATTGATGTTGAAACTATTTTATTTTATTGTTCAATATTCTTACTTGCCTAAGAATAGTATCTGTAGTAGGTATATACTTTTATATTAAGATTGTTTTATTGTTTGTATGAACACGCTACTGTAATGAGACTAACCGACTCATTTTAAAATTTTGGTTGCTAGATTTTCTTGTAAATCTGAATATTTTCCTATCTTTGATTCAATTTGGTAAAGGCATTCGCTGCACCTTCTAAGTTAATAAGGATCGAAGCAAAATATGACTTTCCCACAAGAGTTTTGTTTTAAACGTTTTGTTGATTTCGTTCCCGTTTTATTGATTTTGCTTTTAAATTTATATAATCAACAGCAACAACAATTAATACTGTAATTAAACCAACTTTTCAAGTTCTTTATGTTATCTTTAATTAAAGATTCACACAACAAGAAAAAGAAGCAAAAATGTGCAAACTGAGAACAATAGAGGTATACTTGTAAAAGTAATTATATTTCTATTAGAAGAACTATTCTTGAGACTTGTACGGGACTGATACTTATTTTTATTATAATCATTACTTTCAACTTCCTAAGTCCTCGTTTCCTACCGACCTCGTAAGGGATAGCGTGAAAATATGTGTATATGTTCTAACTTTCATATAAATTCAGTTTTTAGGGTTCCGTACCCAAAGAGTAAAAACGGGACCCTATTACTGAGACTTCGCTGTCCGTCCGTCCGTCCGTCTGTTCGTCCGTCCGTCCGTCCGTCCGTCTGTCACCAGGTTGTATCTCAAAAACGGTGATAGTTGGTGATAGACAGTTAAAATTTTCACGGATGATATATTTCTATTGCCGCTAAAACAACAAATAGTAAAAATAAAATAAAACAGATATTCAAGGAGAGCTCCCATACAACATACGTGATTTTTTGCCGTTTTTTAAAGTACGGAACCCTCCGTGCGCGAGTCCGACTCGCACTTGGCCGGTTTTTTTCTGAATGTCCATTTTATTGATTGTTCCACGCAGCTGATTTTGCGCTGTCTTCGGTTGGGTTAACAAGTAATATGGGCTTATAATATTATTTATTTTTTACTTTGGAGATCAATGTTATTAGACTTAATGACCTAGCGGTAAGGATGAGGGTACTGCCTCAAGAAAGCGGGTTCGATGCTGGGCGTTGAACCGTGAAAATAATACCTTGGATAATACTGACATAGTACTGTGCAAATTTATTGTTTTAATAGTTTAATGATATAGTGCATTTTTGATTAAATGTCTTTCTCCAACGATTGCGAGAATTACCTTATATTTATTTCCATGGTGACCTTACATTTCCGTGACTTTAACGTTTTGTGCGTGGTGACCTCATATTTTTTACCTCATTATCTTCTTCTAATTTTCCCAAACAGTTAAAATACTTGATTATTCAACGTGCTACTGCATTGCATCGTTGCGAAATGTGTTAATATAAATATCTAATTACGTAAACAATTGAGTGAACAAGACTTTCTCCAATATGATGTTCATACATAATGCGAATCCAAGTACATCTATACTTATATTATAAAGAGGTAAAATTTGTAAGTTTGTTGTTTGTATGTTCAAGCTAATCTCGGGAATTAAAAGTCCGATTTGAATAATTATTTTTGGAATAGATAGCCACATTCAACGGGAAGGTTATAGGCTATTTTTCATCCCGAAATTCACATGAGAACGGGCACAACGCGGGCAACACCGCGGGGCGCGGCTAGTAATAGATATTTTTAATTAGTCTTCGGAATAAACTAGACAAATGATAGTATTTTTTTATATGTCACTTGTAAATACGTTTTACTTGTAAAACAACAGGTTATTCTGCACTCGATCTTGTTGCAGCCGCTAACTTTAAACAGTTTGATGCTAGAGCGGTATTTAAATAGGTAAAAGTAATAATACACCGATTCCGACACCATCGATTCATAGGACGTATGCATAACTAAGTAGAATAATAAATTAAAATAAATATGTGCAGGTAAAGGAGTACATATTAAACCTGTCTATGTTCTGTGTTAAAAATATACTTATTTTTGCCACATTATATCACTGAAAAGATTCTATCAAAAACAGTACTTAAGTACTTTATTTTTGGAAAGGCGGTTAGTCTTACTAAAAAAATCGATATTGAGGTACCAATTTTTTCGATTTACATAACAACTTTGCTTTCCTCTGGGACTTTTGCTTCGTGATTATACACACTCTATATTATATTTGGTCTGAAAATAAGCTATTTTTGTTTACATTTTAAGACTGCTACGACATTGAAATACGAAAGTTAAGAAAGTCGCGTTATAGTTTTACATGGTACAGAATAACGAAAAAACTAAGGAAAGGGCTTACAATAACATGGACAATTGTCGGGATACCGTGTTCGGTATGAACTCATCCCGCTGTCTACGCCCGCTTGTCACCTGTCACTGTCAAAAATGTCAAGTGTCAGATGTTACTTCGCTGTCATCACGGTCAATGTAAACGATTGATGTGGTATACGGAACACTCGCTTTCCGACGGACAAGTCAAACTTGGCCGTTTCGAACACCGCATAGCGTGCATTTTTTTCTATTGTTACTTAATTATATTTACTATGTCTAAATAGTCGATGACAGTAAATAAAAAATTAGTTTTTACTAGTTTCTTGTTGCTATACTCTTGATGAAGCTTAATTATTCGGTTGGTTCACGAATGACTGGTTTCGTATTCATTCATTTATTGTTTGTTATCTGAGTGTACCACGCAATTCTAGCTGATTAAAGATTATAATTAATATAAATACATGGAAAGATTTTACAATACTTTTAGACTAGTTTCGAAATCAATTTATTAAAGTTAAACACCATTAATTAAATGTGGTTAAGCGTCTTTTAAATATTTAAATAACATTTAAACTGTCTTATTTCTACACCGACAAATTAAATCGAGGACATATCAGATCGGCTAACATAAAACAAACCAAAACAAAATGTAGGCATTAGACGGTATATGTCTAAATCTCGAAACACTTAAGGGTCTTAGAAATCGGAAATACAGTACCTATAAGGCATTTATGAAATTCCAAGAGTATTATATATTACGATTTTTAATAATATAGGCACGTAAAAAGTGTATAAAATATATATTGTTATTAAGTTGTGCTTACTGGAACGTTAAGTTACGAACGTACCATTTAATAAGGCGATGTAAAGATAACATTAATTGCTACTGTTCCCTAACATTTATAGTTTTGTAAAAAAAAAAATATAGTCGGCGTTTTAGTAAATTAGGAATTTGCAAGTGTTAACTGTAACTTTAAGTAATTAAAGTTTCGGTTATTATAAAACACGTAAAATACACGTAAGCTTATACACCCGGATTGACACGATACGAGCAAGCTTACGCAAGGTTCCTCGCGAGTGACTCGCCAAGTCTCACGACAAGCGTGTGCTTCTTCGTCTTCATCGTGTGGATGGTCGTGTGCTTTATAAGTTAAGCATGCGTTTGATATCTACTATTAGTGATGGTTATTACTGACAGTAGTGTTCATTACGCCTCGTATTCGGTCAATCCTAACCTATATATTGAATTCCTTAATAGATCAACCTAATTATCAATGTAGGTTTGGGCTTAAAGGTGTAGTAAACATTTATTTTTACGTTATTCTTCGACAAAACTTGAAAGAAGCTTTTATCATATAAAACGACTTAAGAAAAATATTAAATATCATAAACAAGCCTTGTCCTTCAGATGAGAAAATAATAATAATAACACAAGTAAATGAAGTAAACAATTACAATGTAATGCCAATCGACACTCAAGTAGGTATTATGACTGTAATTAAACAGTACGTAGTACTGAATAGCCTCCGTCTCGAATAAATATAGAGAAAAAAAACCTCCCCTGCATTGTATAATAAATACTACTACTATTTAAAAAATATAGATGCAACATTGTGGTATGTTATTATAAAACAGTTGGAAGTAATTAAATTACTGCACGCAAACAAAATGAAATTATTGTATTGTAGAAATAATTACGATTATTGGTACTTACTCTTAAATGTTATTGAGATTACAACGGGAATATAATTAAAGTAGTTAATTGGGTATAATCTGTTTAATTATTAAATTGACTGAAATTTCTTAGTATGATGTAAATAGTTGTTTACTACATTGTTTTACTTTTCTTAGAATTTGATAAGACTTATCATTGTACTACAATAATTTTGGGGTTGCTTTGTATCTCATTGGTTCCCTTGAATGGATAAATTATAGTCTTTTGGTCGCAAATGTCAAAACACCCTTCCAAATATCAAAACTCAACGCAATATCAAGTTTTTGAATCACTACAGTGTCCTATTGTCCTAGGATTGGGTACGATTAATTTGCGTGGCAATGCATCGTAATGAAATAGAAATTTAGTTTTCGAGTACTTTGTTTAGTTTACTTTTAAAAAAGTATGTGCCAGTAATATTGTCAGTGAGATAGCCTTTGCCCAAAGTCTGAAGCCATGTTTTAAAAAGGGAGAAATTCTTCACAACATCTTGTACTAAACCATACAAATTTCTTTCGACTGAACTAAACTTCCCCTTGTCTACGCCTCGCTTAAAGAATAAAATGTTGAAAGTGCGTCGTATAACGTCCATTATTATCGATTATACTATAAAGTGTCAAGTCGGGACCGTACAGGAACATCGGGAGGGAAGGTCGAATTCATTTGTGATCCCAGTATTTAAACACGTTACAGCTAGTACATTAATAGGGCCACAGTTAGAGGAATTCAGTTAGTCAAGGGACTTTCTTCAGACAAAAATGTTCTTCATTCTAAGTATTTGCCCTGTAATTATAGAAATGGATAAATACACTCTTCCCTCCGGGACAAATTCACACACGGTTAAAAAATAGACCCAATACAAGGTCTAAGCATTTCTTAAACATTTATTCTGACATATTCCGTGCGAATTTGACATTCGTAAGTGTGTAGTTTAGCCTAAGTTTCAAGCCTAAAGATGTTTGTTGATTATTTCATAAAGAAAAAATTACTTTGAATTGTACCTTTAATATAACTCCTTCATCTTTCTTAAAAGCCAATGATTCATTAACTGCACATGATTACACTGTGTCCTAAACCGTGGAGCGTGCGATGTAACCTTGTATGTGTGCGTATACGTCACTACGAGTTCGTTGACTCACACAGCATTGTTAATGAAAATTTATTTAAATGTAACGGCTTGATCGGTTCGGAGATTTTGCTAAGTTTCTTTGTGTGCAGATATAAGGTGACAGATGTCACTTGTATGTGAACATGTGAAGTTTACAGATTTTAATATTCAACAGATTATTATGATTTCTAACCGACTTCCAAATAGGAGGAGGTTTCTCAATTCCACCGTATATATGCTTTTGCAGTCTTGCGTTTGCCATGGTCGATCACGAATGCCGTTATATATAAGTTCTAGTTTTAACCGAGTTCATAGAAAGGAGGTTCAATTTGTTGGATTTTTTTATGATCAAGTATGTAGTATTACTTAGTCTAGATAAATGGTTCTACGCTGTAGGTATATTAAATATTGTGCCCGTTCCCGTAGGAATTTCGAGATTAAAAATAGCCTATAGCCTTCCTCGATAAATGGACTATCCAACACTGAAAGATTTTTTCAAATAGGACCAGGTTCTTGAGATTAGCGCGTCAAACAAACAAACAAACTCTACAGCTTTATAATATTAGTTTAGATTATATCAATTACACCCAGTGAAAGTCACTTCAGAGATCCGTTTCATTCACAGTTTGTACCTATATTTTAGTTGTAACTTAAGATTATACATAGTATAGGAGCGAATAATGTGGTCGCCATGGTTGCCTCGGTAGTCTAGTGGCGTGTGCACTCGCCTGCTACGACTGAGGTCATGTGTCTTACTTTTCAAACATAGCTCGGGTTTGAGATCACCAACTCGTATATATGGCAAGCGTGGTGATTATGCCTAATCCTCCTCACTGTACTGATATCTACTGTAAGATGAGAGGCCTTTGCCCAACAGTGGGATATTAAAGGCTAAATACTCCATAGCTGCACCTTAATAAACCCGTTCAATTGAAAATAAAAAGCGAAGATGGAAAGATATCCACAGATCCTATGAAAGTATTTAATTTATCGATTTCTTCTACTCCCCTCTCCGTAATTATTCTTGTTTTACAATAAACCATTGTTTTGTGTGAAATAGACGATGCGGTAACATTGTTGGATGCATCGCCCTCCCATTCTATGAATCTATTAACTTTTGCTTTTTCTCAAAGAAAAGTGGCGGAAAGATTAATGGACTGCTCTATTAATACTAAGTTATGTTTAATCACTACATAGTATAAAATAAAGTCGTCTCTTTTTCGAGTCTGTCACACTGTTTGTCTGTCTGTATGCTTAAATCTTTAAAATTACGCAACGGATTTTGATGCGGTTTTTTGTAATAGGTAGAGTGATTCAAGAGGAAGGTTTTTATGTAAAAAAAATCCCGAAATTCCCACGGGAACGGGCACAACGCGGGTAAAACCGCGGGGCGCTGCTAGTTAATAACTAAGTTGAAAGTTCATCAAAGTTTTACTTACTAGTTTTTGTTATTAACTTGTTAGGGCAGTCGGGTTTACTCGCGCTGTACTCCATCCCACTGAGGCTGTCAAAAATATCTTGATACCTTTTATAAAATTGATTTACTAAAAATTGGCATACTACATATTTTGAGTTCTTATTGGTATAAAAAACTAATTAGTATAGTGTATCATCTAATCTAGTTTTATTTGTGTACTAGCTGACCCGGCAAACGTTGCTTCGCCATATAAAATATTTAATTAAAAAAATCAAGGGGTGGACCCTTGACATTTAGAGGTATGAAACAACATACTCTTATAAAGTATTTGTGAATGTATATACTATGTAGTCAGTTAGATAGATTCCATAATACAAGCTTATAGCTTAGTTTGGGTCTAATTAACCGTGTGTGAATTCGTCCGGTATATATTATACTAGCAGCGCCCCGCGGTTTTACCCGCGTTGTGCCCGTTCCCGTGGGAATTTCGGGAGTTTTTTTACATAAAAACCTTCCTCTTGAATCACTCTACCTATTACAAAAAACCGCATCAAAATCCGTTGCGTAATTTTAAAGATTTAAGCATACAGACAAACAGACAAACAGACACGAAACAGAGACGACTTTATTTTATACTATGTAGTATAAAATAAAGCTTTCCAGATTGCCCCATCAGTGGGGCGCCTTGAAAAAAGTCATATGACCTCTTTGCATAATTATTCACCATTCATTCATTTTGTGTAGGTTAGTGGCCAACCCGGTTATTGGAGTTTTTAGATCGCCTAATTCCTCCAACGTGGTCTGACGTTTGAAATAACTAGGACCGGCAGCTTAAGCGCATCATGTAGAAATGCCACAATCGGCCACCCATCCAAGTAGGGGCCGAGCTTCACGTTGCTTAACAATCGCAATGAACTGCAAGTAACATCGCAGTCAAACTACGCCATTAAAACTACAAATTATTCACCAATAATTATGAAGATCTTGGTTGAAAATGAATACCGAACCGCGCAAGCAAAGCCGAGTCGAAACTATACACCAAAGCTCACGTCAGTTTTATAAATATATTAGTTTATAATAAAAAGGTCTCAATCATAAATAAAACTCAAAACACATGTACAATCAGTTACAGAAGTGTAACTGTATAGTTTGGTGTGTTGGTATTGTGCTTACAGCAATAAACCCAGTTGCATAAATATTTACAATATACATATGAAATAATATTGTAATTTATCATTGTTGCTGAAACACAATAGATCGTATCATATCATTTGAATAATTTTATCTGATCTAAGTATACGTATTGCAGTGTTCCGGCCGTACGCTCACTTACAAAATACTGAATGTTAAAATTATGAGCTCATTTTTACTTAATTTCGAGATTTTCAGTTTCATAAAGTTTATCACATTGTGTCTGTATTTTTGCAATAGTTTTTCTTACTTCAATGCGACTGACTGTTATAACAATCCGTATTATCCTGATAAAATGCTCTTTTGACAGTAACATCACATTTTTCATACAATTGTTTAGGTTAGTATTGATCTATAATATACATTCGCTAAATTGGTAGTGTAGTAACAATATGCGTTGAACGGAAAAGATCAATTAATCATACGATGATGAATTATCCTCCTGGCCCTGGCGAGGCTCAAGGCCGCAACCACCCAAGGGGCTTATTTTAACACAAGCATTCATTAAAACAAAATAATTTACACTAAGCTCTTTCCTATTGTCATTTTTATTACTTTTTTACGTCTTCCGCCATCACTTTAGGAAGCTTCAAATAAAAATAAGATGTTATAAAATTTTTGTTATAATTAGTTTTACGATTTCTTATTTGTATAATTAATTGTTTAAAGAAATTTGGCATTTGTATCGTTAGATCTGTCTGCCCAACATTTGTTTTGTAATAAATCAAAATGGTTTTTTACGATACAGCTTTTTAACATTTAACTGGATCTGTTACGAAATACAATGGAGTGGAATTCGTTTGCTGTATTCATTTGGCGTACTGCTTCGTTTCATTTCCCGTTATAAATCGCTGTATGACAACAAGGAATAGAGACTAGCACCTATTGTAACATTTTCCCAACAATAAAACTATCTGACATTAAATTACTTAAAAAAATAAAATTGCAACATATTCTGTTATCGACTGTATTATGACTGTTTGGAATGTTGAAACTTAATGCCGTTGCCTCCGTTGGAATTTGTCCCTTCACCCCTACGAAATAAGGACGATATTTTCTTCACAAAACAAACTTTCACTCGAAGATCGTTTGCGGATAATGTCTTGAAGAAAATTGCTACTTTTTGTATTTATATTATGTGAATTATATTTTTATGAGTTTTATAATAGGGAGATATGCTATTGTGTTGAATTTGCGATTCCCTTGTTTTAAATGTTATCTTTGATTTATGATGCTTGAAGATATTTTAAATTACAATTAAACACTAAGCAATAATACATTGTAATAAAAGATTTCCTAGAACGATTAAAATTAAGAAACTTTTTTTGGCATTTGAATGTACTTTGAAAATTCAGTCGGAGTGACCTTGACACCGGAACGTAACGAATTGAAACAAATATTTTTACATGCGCTGGCTTTTGCCAAAAGAATACTCGTAGCTCCTTCAAATGTATCTTCAGGTTAGAGGCAATTTTAGTCGCTCAATTGGAAAGTTCCTTGAACTGTAAATCAGAGGAGTAGTTTAATTATAATTGATTACTCTACTGTCTACAGTAGTTTGAATGTTCTAAAGTTCGGTGTAAACTTGGTCGTTGTTTGATACAGGAGTGGGAACTTCGACATTTGAGGGAAGTTTTTGACTTTTCTGTTAAAGCAAATGTAAGCTTTGGAAATCTACGCTTAGTATTTAGAAAAACACCTTGGTTAACTGCACAAATATACACACGGTTGATTAGACCTTAACTACGCTCAAAACTTGTTTTATAAAATCTAACTAACTAATACTAAAACATATACATACACAGATACTTTATATGAATATACAATTGACACCCAGACGTCGTCGCCAACAACTAGGTATGTCTGCAATTAAGAATCCGAGCGGGGATCGAACCCGCAGCCGACATTTTGACTTATATGAAATGAAGACTTCTAAGAACAAGTAGTTTTGCATTAACATTCACTTCTAAAAGGGAAAGAGCTTTTCAATTTTCGTCGCACATATTAGAATAGCTCCCTTTGAACCGAAAACTGATTGCGATATGAACAGGAGCATTACGCATGTGAATGAATGTTTACGGGTTGATATTAATTTATTTGATGTAGGTAATTTAATGTGCGGTAGACGGGGCGCATGCGCGAACACAGAAAGCTCGACGTGTTTATATATTCTAATTTTATTGTCTTCTTTTATTTGCGCTCCACTTTTGTTCGCTCCGCATTGTTCACCATCGTAAACGGCGATTTAGATAATAAAATAAAATGTTGTATGGATTTTTTATTTGGTACGCGTAATTTCTTTGTCTGTCCGTACACTCGTTTATAATTTGCTGTCATTATAAATAAATATGTATGGCAGATATTTTTTATCATTCGCATTGTTATGATAAAGATAATCGTGTACTGTATTGCGTTTTTTAATACCGACTATATTAGTCGTATCGATGACGATCCAAAAGCTTGCGATTCAATTAAAGATAAAGTATTAATTTAACGATACTTCAAAGCTTAGTGTTTTTAAATGTTTATAAATTACACATGTAATCACAGCTGGGTTTTAGCAGAAACGGTTATTTGCAGTGACCATCTGTGCTATAATGTTAATAAGTATTTTTGTTAATAATTCCGGAGGTCGGAGTTTAAATTGTAACGTTGACATAAACCCGCCGACAGCATTAGTGGGAACAATGTACGAGCCGAGTAATTGTTGTATTAATTTTATAAATGAAACAAATAAAACTCAGTTAATAAAGCGAAGCGGGAAGAGGCCGCCGCCCGCATCTCGCGATGAAGGACTTTCTTTAATTATTATTTTATACCAAGTTATTCTATAATTAAAATGGAAACACATGGGTGTTGAGTTATATGCGGGACCGGGTTGTCCTTCGAGTCCCGAACCTGTTCCATCGCGAATTAATATTAATAATGAATACTGGAACCACGATTGTAACTTGTATAGTTGTAATTAAGTGCGATTATAGCGGCCGGCCAATTACTGACAATGTCTGCGCGCTCGGTCGTTTCTCGGCGACGCGAGACGCGTCGCTCGCTCGCACTGTGGCCACGCCATTGCCATCAATTTTACTTAGAACACGAATCGCTCGCTGTCTTCTACCTTCGCGCTCAAACTATTCTAACGTTTGTTTATACTTGCGTTAAGAACTTGCGGCGAAACAAATAAAACGCGGTTTCTTTTGAAGTTTACTCTTATTTGTTATAACAATTATATTGTACTAAATCCGAACGTTCCGAACGTTGCCAGGAAAAAACATCGATTAACAGCGACGCAACGTTGTACGTACAAATATTTCAATGTAAAAAATAAATTATATATAATAAAGTTTTATATTTGGCATTCGTTCAATATATTTACATTAAATAAGATAAATTATCTTCCCCGTAATGGCTCGCATAAGGCTCCCTACACACTGAGCGACAAAAAGCGGGCGCCCCATATCCGGGCAACGAGTCAATGTCCTAACTAACTATGTCCGGATCCCGAGGTCGTTTCCCGAACATAGCGAGTACTTCATTAGGAAAGCGGATCCCACTATCCTCAACAGGCATTCGCTTATATGGTCATTAAATAATTATATTAATTGGTATATATTATTATAATAGCCTTGCAATTTATTACTTATCACTAATACATACAAATCACTTAATGACTTTCCTGTCTAATTACCGTGGCAGGAATCACGTATGGTACGGGCAAAGTAATAAAAGCTCGATATTAAAACGAGTGGAGTAACGTCGCGTCGCCCGACACACGGAAGGAGTGATTAAAAAGCTCTTCTTTGTAACCGAACCGAACAATTACATGGAGTTGAAGCGAATAACATTTTTACATTCTATTTCTGAAGAAACGCGAAACCGACGCGAGCATGGGCCATAATAAATTTCTTGTCTTATAAAAATAAAACTTTTCTTTTTGCCGGCGCGGGGCGCGGCCGCACAGTGTAAACACACCCGTACACCAATTATTATTATTGTTATTATTTCCTTGTAAACCCCACAATGATATTGTTAAGTTTTTGCTGTAAAATCCCAATGTAATGATGGTAGACGTAACTGCTTTTTAATTTTGTATCATATTCTTATACTGCGATGTTGCTGACATTGTACTTGATCGTATTTTGTTAATAAAAATAAAACATATCTTTTTGTGTACAAATTAAATTACTTTTTATGCGCAAACTTGGTTAGTGAATTATCACTTTTGGTCTTCTTCCTAATATTAGTGGAGACCTTAGAAAAATCAATAGATATAATATCTTTTTTTACTATTAATTGATATAATATCTGCCACAATTTGTCATGAATGGAATCATGTTCCATTAATTTACATGTCAGAATCTGAATAACCGCAATAACGACTAATCATTTTACGTTCATCAATTCATCGAAATTATGCATGTTATTGGTATTAGTAATAAGAGAAATCGTTATTGAACTCTCACTTATAAAAAGAAAAAGAAGCTTAGTATTAAGGAAACAGTAAATCATTCACTATTAAACCACCATAGAGAATACCGTATTTTGTGGTATTATAAAAAAACAATCTAAACTCCGTGAGTTAAGCAACCGTATTCGCTACACTGTGGCCCGCTGCAGCGCGAGGCGTTAGGGGGTGTTCCAGCCACGGTAAAGTTGTGAATTGGTCCCAACCCCCCTCCGCGGAACATTATCGTGATTCATATCGTTTATAATTTTATATTATGTTAAAACGGGGACGGAACGGGCGATATTAAAATCACAAGTGCCGAGGCACTGGTGTGCATGGCAACCGAATTTGTTTACACCCAATCTATTGATCCGAATTAGCGAAGACATGCTTTGTACTTGATATGGTAATGTGATTTTAATTATAGGTTTTGTTTTGATCTTTCATGGGTGGGGGTGAACTTGGGTGTATCTATACTTGTACAACTTATATAAACCATGTTAGTTATAGAATAAGCTGGCTTTTTAACTTAGCCTAAAATTGGGATACAATAGATCATTGAAACAATTAGTAATGTTATGTCATGTTATCGTGTAATGAGTTCATGTGAGATGAGGCCCCATCCACCGCCTTCGCCCGCCCGCGGTCATCCGTAACGCCCGCCGCATGGCCGCACTTTCGCCGTCTCGCGGTCGCACCCTAAATAGGTGTGTATTTTTTGCAGCACCAAACAGGTTTTTGCTACTGTTTTATAAGTCAAGAACTGCAGAACCTACCTCATCAACAACAATGTTAAGGTCGTTCCTTTAATATTATTAATTTCACCAATACTCGACGTGTCGTGTTTGAAATTGTATAAATAAATACAACATAGTTGTGGGTCGTTGACTCGTGACAGCCCTGCGTTTCTTCCTAGACTCTCCCCTCACTTAAATATTAAAAAAAAGACAATATTTTATTCATATGAACAGGTTTGGCTCGCAACAAACTTGCGATTAGTGACTGTGCCTTTTAAAGCCCCTTCGCCAATTAACTATATCAATAATATTGCATTTTTTCTCCACACCTAGCCGCACAAAATGTAAATTTATATAACTTTGTAAAATAAGCATCTTTTTACATGAATATAAAGAATTTCTTAATGGCTTTTTAAATATTGAGCAGGTTCTCAGCGCGTTATGCGAGGATATATTTTTAGTCGGTGCGTTCATATTTATTGCAACAGAATACATTATATTGTTTTATAATTTGATTAGTTGAATTTACAACTGATATCGACTTATTTTATTGGGGAGTCCTTAGTTACGAGTGAGCGTACTGTTAAAATATTGCTTTTGAACGTTCGCCTTTATCTTGTGGCGTTAAAATAGCGATGCGTTATTTGTGTATACCTTCATATAGCAATGTTTACAGTATTTACTCAGCATTTATAGCTGGCACGTGAATCATTTGACGACCACCTTGAGAATGAGTATTATGTTGGTACTGTGAGAGCAGTCATGTTGCCTTTTTTTTAATTCACTGTAGTAATGTTGAGTGAGTTAAACTAACTGATGCATAGATAAATCTGAAATGCATTTAAAAATTACGAAACAGTTTTAAGTTTTCAAATATTGATAAATGTGGTACACTTCTATTATATTATATCCTACTAATATTATAAATGCAAAAGTTTGTGAGGATGGGTATATTATGTTTGTTACTCTTTCACGAAAAAACTACTGGACGGATTTGGATGAAACTTTACAGTAATATAGGTCATACATCAGAATAACACATGGGATACATTTTATTCCGAAATTCCCGCGGGAACGAGTACAATGTGGATGAAACAGCGTGCAGCTAGTATTATATATATGACTAGATGCTCCGGTGGTTCCACCCGCGACCCAATAGATGTCTCTAGTGAGCAAATTTTGTAGATCCCGCTTACGTTATTTTCCACCTTTATTGGAGGCGTCTTATACATCTTTTCTTAAATGTCTTCCTCTTTATTAAATCACTATACACTACCTGTTCCGCCGGGTGGTTAAATTCAATAGAATACGCTAGTGTGAAAATTCTGTAGAACGCGCTCACGGTATGTTCCCCGATTAAGTGTGGTCGCGTAATTTACACGCCACGTACATATACATTAGTAGATAAAAACTATCGAGTAACATTCCCTCGCTTCGAATTCGACCGTAACTCCCAAAGTACTGCAAAGCTTCTTGTGTTAGAAGCTTTTCAATACGTATCCTGTCCCAGCCTTGAGGCTGATATCAACGGCCATCGGGACCAAAGTTAGTGCAAATTGATTTAATCAGACCTAGCCTTTGTCTTCAATCTTTTGTACGAACTGAAAGGTATTATTATCCTGATTCGACGAGGTTTTACTCTGTCTCTAATTAGAAGGAGTCTGAATATTGATGGTTTCTTTAAAGTTTGAAAAATACTGGCCGTGACTGTTTTATTTAGCTGACGCAGAGTTCTTTTGGAGCATTACCTACGTGGTTATAGAAACTTGTGTAGAGAACTTATATAACTTTTCTTTTTTATAAGAAGTTTAATATGAAAAAAACATACAGACTTTTTAAAGGAAGTATTATCATTAATACTATCTAAGTATCTATAGTATCGTGATGATGACATCACATCCCACTTAGATACTATAAGAGCTAAGTCTATCTATCTAGACAGTTTTTTTTACTCTACCATAGTGCTTGCCCACGTTGACTCGCGGGCGCGGTGGCGGGCGCGGTCACGAAATATCAAACATATGACGTGATATCCAAGTGTTCACGTTCAAAACGCGAGTGCGGTGTAAGTAGCGAGCTAACTAGCGACTAGCGCGCGCGGCGCGCTCCACAATGGTCCGAAAATCGCTCGTAGTGGACATAGGCAATCGCGAAAATTTACTTCGTATTTTTAATATTTTTATTGCATATTTGGGTTTTGCTATTAAATACAAGATGTTTTTATAGATGGTAATTTTTGATTAAACCTTATATTTTTCGAGATATACGTCATTGAATTATTTTTTGTATGGAAAAAAACACATTATTTCGAATATCTTGAAAGTCTCAAAATGTCTCAAAATATGGTTTTCAGATTTGGATATCACTATTTTAGTGCTAAATTAAAAGCTATATGCCAACCCTCGATTTGCCCCGATTTTTGAGAAATTTCACTTTTCATTCTCATTTCCACACCACCCCAGAGGTAGAGTAAAGTGCGTTATTTTTTAAGTGGTGTCCCCAAGAGGCATATTCCACTCACACAGACTTAAAAACAAGCACTTAAAAAAAGTAAATTACACAAATCAAATTTTCCTGTCATTGTCCTTCGATGATAGTTTCTACATTTATAAATTCAATGTTTTCTTGCTCATCATCTTTATCAAAACTATCAGGTAATAGCAATGCTTTCGCGTCTTCTGAAAGCATTTTATGTACACGAATTATTTTATGCCTCTTTGTTGATATATAGGGATCAGAACTAATCAACAAGTTATTAATAATATCCTGATTACAAGCAGTCCGGTTAATTTTACGTGAATGACTTTCACGGTACCTTCTGAAATCTTTGTTTCTAGACTCTGCAGCTTCTTCTGATAGTTTTTTAATTGGAACATAAAATGTTTGTTTCCATGCAAAGAATACAAAAAAATGATTTTGAAGCCCTATGTCCCAACTTTGCAAAATCGGACCACTGGCTCGCTCCAATTTCAAACGCTTGAGACGTTTGTGTGTGTTCACGTCAAACTAGCGCGGTGGCGCGCGCGATTTACTCGCGACGTCAGGTAAGTTCAACCCATGGACTTATTACTAAAATCAGGACTGAATCAAATCTAATCAAATCAAAATTATTTATTTGTTCGAATACGGGTTACATTGTTTTTTAAAACTCATATTCCGCCTTTTGGCATACGAATTTAAAGAAGAAACTTATAACGTAAACATAAAGTAACTAATTATGTAATAATATTATTATATAAAAATAAAAAACATAAACATAACTAACCATAAACAACTATAAAATATACAAACAACTATGAAATAACTATAAACAGGAATCATTTAGGAAATCTGAGACAGAATAATAACATTTTTCTAATAATAGTTTACTTAAATGAGATCTAAATTGAGTGACAGCGGAAGGTCTATATATACAAATATTTAAAATTACTCCTGTCACTTAGAAACGAATAGACAACATTTAGTGTGAACTCACCGCGATACAGACCCGTTTCATTTAGTATAATGTTTCCTGATATGTTTACGACCTCTGACAAAACGTCACATTCGCGCGAACGCCTGGCGGTTAACGTGAACACGAGCTCGCGACGTTTCCCGCGCCCTCCACCGCGCCCGCGCCCGCGCTTTCAACGTGGACAAGCACTTAGTGTATCTAATTGCCGTACTCAGAGACGTCCATTAAATCGACTCTTAACTAATTGTCATAATTAACATACATTACATTATCAAAATCACTCATTAAATCACTACATATTATAATACAAAGTCCCCGGCCGCGTCTGTCTATCCGCGATAAACTCAAAAACTACTGCACGGATTTTGATGCGGTTTTTTAAAATAGATAGATTGATTCAACAGGAAGGTTTATATGTATAAAAATTCCCGAAATTCCGACGGGAACAACGCTAAAACCGGGCGTTGCTAGTCTACTATGGAAGCATTTGACGTTTTTGAGCCCGCGCGTTAGTTTCTCTACAAAGTATTTCTCAAACAATTTCGGTACAAAAACAATCTTGTTCAGTGATCCAATGAGTGTCCTTTACAGCACAGTAACACGGAAACATAGCTTATACCCACCGACGTATTAAACGGTCCGGCGAACCGAGAAACACGTAACTAGCGTATACTTTATGCAATTTCATTATTAGATACTTATTTTGTTATTCATTATTTCTATTGTCGCTTTTTTCTATTTATTATCTGTCACAATGTGTGATTATAATGTGGCTTTAACAAATGCTATGTGGGAGTAATACGCGTAACGCTTCACCGACCGGGCCTACAAAATGTAGTATGTCATCATTAAGCGTTCGGCCACTGCTCTTGCGGTTTATACCAAAACAGTGTGTTAAACTTGTAATATTTAATTCGTATTATAATTAATTTATGAGGTTCACCGGCCTGATATATAGCTATTGTAATTCAACATAATAGATGTTTTCATTTTTCTGGTACATGATTTCGTGAGGTATTATTTTAAATATAGTATAATTAATGCTATTAATGCTACTATTTTTTTATAGTAAATGTACGTTTTAGTATTGTATTGTTCTGGGTGAGTTCATTGTGAGGTTTCGTTGGGAAGGTTGAACTCTGTAACTATTTTTAATCCTACTAATATTATAAATGCGAAAGTTTGTGAGGATGGATGTAGTATGTATGGATGTATTTTTGTTGCTCTTTCACGCAAAAACTATTGAACGTATTTGGATGAAACTTTACAATAATATAGGTTATACATCAGAATAACACATGAGATACAGTTTATCCCGAAATTTCCGCGGGAACGAGTACAACGTGGGGGAAACTGCGGGGCGCGGCTAGTAGTTCTATATTTTCAATTATAAAGTAACTCCTCACTATACAAGTATCTTTGGAGATAGAGACGCATTTGTGTCCTACAATTACATCTTAAAGGCCTACATTTAACTTCTCTAATTATATAGAAGACAATTGTTTCTATTTACTTTTCAAACATGGCTCGAGTTTGAGATCAGAGATATGAGAGGCGTTTGCCCAGCAGTGTGACATTACAGACAGTATTTATTATATACTATACTAGCCGCGCCCCGCGGTGTTACCCGCTTTGTTCCCGTTCCCGCGGGAATTTCGGGATAAAATATATTCCATGTGTTATTCTGATGTATAACCTACATTACTGTAGAGTTTCATCCAAATCCGTTCAGTAGTTTTTGCGTGAAAGAGTAACAAACATCCATACATCCATACATCCATACATCCATACATACAAACTTTCGCATTTATAATATTAGTAGGATGGTATTACAATATTATTAGTAACATTTTTGGTTTAAAATAATGTTACCAGTCTCATTAACACCATCAAACGTAACTCATTAAACACTCGGCCAGTGCTGGTAAACACATTTCAAAATGGAAACTTGTGATCTCCCCACGCATTAACTATTAGTCAACTATTACCGCGAACTGTAAAATGAAGCAGAACAATAAAATTGTAGCAAGTTAGAGACAAAGAGAAGATGATGTATAGTGTGACATGATGGATGGATGAGTGGTTAGTGCTGGCTGTTAGGGGAGGCTCCCCCCACTTGTACGCTTGAGCACAACTTCAAATAACTTATTAACGAGAGCTGTGTGTAATGCGATCGTGTAAAAACTAAATTAGTCTTGTTTTATCGTGAATTCATGGATGATACTTTGCCTTATTGTACGAGATTTTGATATATTGGGAATATTGAAAATCTTGAGAATATAATATCCGAAAAACACTTGATAGGTTGAGGTTATGTTACGAGTATGTTTACCTATAGCTTCGAAGGGCAAAGCCAAAACAAATGTTCAAATAAATATATTTTTCTTATAAAATATGACAATGTATTGTAATTTTTCCACTGAGTTAGTCTTTTAGTTATGCCTTAACATTCCAACATCCACCGTTGATTCAACATCACTTACATTTGAATGAACAGATCGTCTATTAGATAATCTATTTGAAAACTCAACTTTATTACTTTTATTATATCTGCGACTTACTACTTACTTACAATAACAAGTATTTATTAATCGTTATTCACTGAACCCTATCGCATCTACAATAAGATTTATAATCGCTTACGCATATCGAGTTCGGTACGCGTGGTTGATTGCGCGTATCATTGTAACAGCAAATTTCATCGTCTCGAATCATTGAATTTCATTCTTATGAACTTATCATAGAGCTCAAAACAGGATCAAAAGTCACTGTTAAGAATAAATCCCTATTGTCATTTATTAAAGTCTGAGCAAAGGAAACTGTTTAATATAAGGTTATGTACACACAATGGAATTAATTAATGTTATGTCTGGTGGCAGGGTTTGTTGAGCGAATCTCCATTTGTTTGAATAAAGTGAACTAGTTTTTATTTTTACATTATATTTTATTATTATGGAAGGCAGTTAGTTGCCAAAACTGAACTCCCAAGTACTGTTTATGTTGTAGTGATGTTGGCCGTTATTCTTTTAAACTATGCGACATTAATGTCACTTATGCACTATTTGAGCGCATTTAAAATGTAAATTATATCTGTTTGTGACATGTTTTTGAATGTCGATTTGTCAATTTTCTTCTCTATTTGAATGTATTATGGGTCAGGCGAGTGCCGCGTCGGTTGTTTGTTTAAATATTGTATTAAATATATTGTGGCGGCTCCTAGACAATGGGTTATGTAATTGGCTCGTTGCATAATAATTGATCATTGTATCTATGAAAATAATAGTATTGTTACATAAGTTTAAACGAACACTACTATTTTGAATTGAAACTAAATTTTTATCTGACGTTTCGGCCCCTTTACATGACACGTGGTCGCAGAATACTTCTTGACGTGGTCTTCTGTGACACGGATCTTGTAAAGCGTCCGAAACGTCAGATAAAAATGAAAATAAAAGCTAAGTGTGTAAACGTAGTTCAATTCAATATATCAAGTTTCAAAGTTTCAATGCTTTGAAAGTCTATCAAGGTTTCTACATAATCATCTTCAGCAAGTTTTATTCATAAAAATATTGAATCGGAAAGATACTATCGCAATAATTAGTAAAATAATTACATTGTTAGGTATTCCATTGATATGTATTATTTTCATAAATTATGAACAGGAAATTATGATTTGAATTGTATGTAAATGCAACATAAATGTTATTATAATTATGTATTATTTTGATATTTTTAGAGTTACGGGTCATGCGTTGCAATATCGAAGCGAGCATACTGGAGCATTCTTTTCATATTTTTTACTTCCTGCAACAATACTTAATACTATTTTTATCGGCACTTTATTAATTTTCACTCTATATTATCAATACTATTATAATAGAGTATATCATATATCAATACTAACTATAATAAACGAAAGAGTATGTTTTTTAGAATGCGCTGATATCGTCGAATTTGAAATATTATTTTTATAATGATGACTACATTTTCTTTTATTCCAAATTCCCACCGGAACGGGTGGGAAATACCCTTCACATATATCAAATAACTCGCCTGCTCGCGTTCTATTAAACTCGCCACCCCGCAGCTTGAAAACTCGCTCGCTGAGAAACACGCTCATACTAACCGCATAATTATATTAAATTCTTGCTTATTTCTTTTCTCTTTGGTATTTAAATGGCTGAATGCAACAACAGTGTTGTCTGTTATTAAAGAAATACAAAGTTTAATTGAGCAGGTTTTTACTAATATAGTTACTGGTTGTCTGTATGGACTTGAATTTATAATAATTGATAACTAAAAAGAATACCAAGTGTCATGTCGGGTTTAAGCTGTCACATTGTTGCAATCGCTTGTAATAATGTGCTTTATTTATAGAGTACGATGATACGATGAATATCGGGTGCGATACGATTTTAATATCGTATTGAAATATCGTGTCAATCAAACCGATGTTAAAGTGATATGAGTTATGAGATAATTTTTATTGTGTAAATACCTAATCTATTAATATTTTATATCTCACTGAGGAAAAAAAATGTATTTATATATGATGATGATGATTTCATTGCATTTTGCAAATCCTATATTATTAAGAGAGTTATATTTTCATAATTCTATAATATATTAACAACTTTTATTGTACTGTTAGGCAAAAAGTGTGAGGGTATGGTACAAATAGTAATTTGGTTGATTTATCCTACTAAAGTTCAATTGTGTTCAAATAACGGGTTATTAAATAAACAGTCAATTATTTATAAATAATATCAAAAGCTTCTTGTGTTAAGTGCTTATTTCGTTTGACATTTAGTCTTGTATTAATAACAAGATAACGCTGAATATTAATGGTACTTATGCTTGTTTTAAAACTTTAAAATGTCGGTATTCATCGCATTGGATATGAAAAACTGCATTTTTTAAATTAAATGATGATTTAATAATTTTATGCCATGTTAAATCAAGATTTTTTTGAAATTATCAAAGTACTCAGATTAATGTTAAGTTAAGGTTCGATTACAGAAATTCGTTCACTGCATGCAATTTGAGTTTACAGCTACAGTGTAAAAAATACGGTATTAGGCCCCATGAAGCGATGACTTCAGCTGTTAATAAAAGGTTAACATAGTGTGAAGATTTTGCTTAGCTACCGAAGTAGATTGAAACGTCGCCCTTAAGTCGACGTATTGTGGCATAATTTAGAATATTATTTACATCTTAAGTAGGCCCTCTGTTAATCAGTCACGAGTGAAAATAAAAAAAACGTTACATGAATCTCAGTGTTAAAACTAAACACAGTAAAACAATTTATGAACGTATTACAACGAGTTTGTCCATAGCACAAACATTTATTATAGTAAGTACAAACACTTACTTTGATTCCCGACGTTTCGAGTTGATTATACCACTCGTGGTCGCGGACGGACTGAAAACATTGGAGTTACCGCTGTTCTGAGAGGGTAGGTCATGTTCCAAGTTGAATTGAAACTAGTATCTGCTAGTCAATTATGTCATGTGTACATATCACGAAAGCAAAATACTATAGAACCACAAAGCTCCATCAAAACTGATCACTAACATCGTAGTCTCTTAAAATCGTCTAGTGTAAACATCCCTAAGGTTCGCTGCCCCCTGCGAAGCTAATTAAAGTATATTTTATTGTTCGCTCAACTATTACTATCAGTTGTGGCTGTAGCCGGCACGAATGCGGGCAAATAATTGTAATTGCACTTTTATTTTTATTCCATTTTATTAATAGTCTTGACCTTATGAGCTAACAATGTTACGTTGTATGTGTGCGTTAATTATTTTAAACCCTTGCCGTTAGTTTACGCGTGGCACATGATTTTGATGGGGTGGCGTTTTATTGTTTGTTGATATAGGGCAGCCGGGTCGATTCCCACTGGTGGTCATAATACGATAAATGCTTTTGTTGCGTGCTTTTTAAATGTTAAAGTTTCTTCGAGTTTAACGTTTTTTTTTAGTTTAGTCTAGGAAAATTAGTTTTCTATAAAGCTGTCTTTGATATAAGAATATCTATTCAAAAAAGTAATAGGCTATAAATATCATTGGATTTTGTATCTCGTTCATATATTCAACTGTAAAAACAGATCTTCATTTCATATAGTAATAAGAATGAAATGGAATCGAATGGATAATAAGCGTTCGGTTTTTGTTCTTATAATTTACGTTGTTGAAGAAATAATATGTCGACTCGAATAAATCATAATGTATTCATATCTATAATTACGAAGGGCAATGACTCGCCGGCCTGCTGGCTTCAAACTTGACTTTTAATGTAGTCCGACTCATAATTTACATTACTTACTAAGTACCTTTAAGAATAAGTGAAAAAGCTTTACACATATCTATCTATTGTAATAAGCGTATTGAAAAAAACAAATTCTTCAGTTCTTCTAACTATACTAATATTATAAAGAGGTAAAATTTGTAAGTTGGAGTGTTTGTATGTTCAATTACCATTCCGATTTGGATAACTCTTTTTGTAATAGATAGCCACATTCAACGGGAAAGTTATAGGCTATTTTTCATCCCGAAATTCCCACAAGAACGGGCACAACGCGGGTAAAACCGCGGGGCACTGCGAGTATTGTATAGACAGAAATATTGACTAATGAATAAGCACTTAGTTTTGGCTACATTAGAGCTTATTTCGTGATCTTTGGCTGCCTCTGTTGGCGACACATACTGCCATTCTGTATTCACATTTAAATGTTCTTGTTAACATATTACTTACATGCAGAATGTTAAAGTAGGTAATATAATACGACTTTAGTTTGCCAGATTTATAGACTGTAATAATAGGACTATACACAACCATTATGGAATAGCGTTTATTTACTCTAAAGTTGATTAAAAGTATGGAAAGATTACTGGTTTCTTAAGCGAACACTTTACACGCCCCTTTACAGGAACCGTGGTCCCAGAAGACAGATAACGTCAGATAAAAATGTAAAATAAAAGCGAAAAGTATCTGTGAGCGTAGTTTCAATTTCAATATGGAAAGATTTTTTGATATCGTCTGAAAATTCTCCAATAATCTTAATTTAACTTTCATTCTTATTTCCAAGTTTCACCTCTAAATACGCGTATTACTATAAAACCTGACCACATGACCGATAGCGAATCCAACAAAAATATCATAAAACAAAAACAAAAGACGAGAGTTCCAATTATTATAGTTATGATGAAACATCTGAATCTCACAATATATTCTAAAGTAACTATTTATAACTGTTATATTATACTGAAAATGTAACACCTGCTACTTTCAATAATTTATTCATTTAATATAACAATAGTTTGTTTAACGACGTCACAAATCATATGCTTTTTATATCTGTATTATGTACTAGTGATTTGTACTGGCTTTGTTCAAGGTTTGATCTTTTTTTAGGCGCGATGCGGACGTGTTATTTCTTACGCTGGGTACCAGAAAGAAAGCATTTGTTCTCTCTCGTCTCACTAAAGATATCAGTACGGATGGACACCAGAGAAAATATTTCCATTTTATAAAGTCCAGTTGCTTATGTGAAATTTGCATTCATAATGAACCTGACCTACCTAATGACCTTTCATGACCTACTGGTTCTTGTCAAAGAGGACCGATTGAGAAACTGTTTAAAGTAATATCAATCTATACTAATATTATAAAGCTGAAGAGTTTGTTTTGTTTGTTTGTTTGTTTGTTTGTTTGTTTGTTTAAACGCGCTAATCTCAGAAACTACTGAACCGATTTGAATAATTCTTTCACTGTTAGATAGTCTATTTATCGAGGAAGGCTATAGGCTACATTTTATCCCGGATTTCCTACGGGAACGGGCACAACGCGGGTAAAACCGCGGGGCGCTGCTAGTAATTCAATAAAGAAAATGATTTGAGCATCACATCTGTTCTCAAAAACCACTACTCTATGATAAAACTTATTAAAACCACATAACTAAATCATAAATCATCAGTTTTATTTTTTCGTTTGCAATATTTCATCTGATAAACTGCGACAGACTGACTATCCAATTTTATTTACATATATTTATATGAGTCGCATAAAAGTTTCGAGACAAAGAAGTCATTTTATTGTCATACTAATATTGTGAAGATGTATGTCTGTTTGGTGACTTGTTGAAAGTTTATAAAGTGGGGACCGCACTAAGAGTATAATATCTGAAATTACAGATGTATTAGATATTAGACTCATCTATATCTTCTTCTCTCTCTCATCTGTATCTTGGTAGATAACGCATTATGGCTGATTTTTGAAATGTTAAAGACAACTGGAGTTGTTCATAACGTATACTCGTATAGCTCACGTCTTTTCCAAAAGTAACATATTAAAAGTTTGATTAAGGTAGAGTCTGGGTGTTCTGTAAATAGCGCTTAGTAATTTTAGACTACCTACATGCCCATTGATTTGAAAAACGATTACTGTGTTTGTATGCGAGTAAAGCAGCAAGTCGCTATAATGAAATTTTTTTAAAATTTTATTTATAAGTCCGTCTCTTATAAAATATTAAAATAAATATCGGTAGTGTTGACTCGCTGTCCCACAGTAATTTGCGAGGCAAACTGTCTCATATTATCCGTGCTCTTTCAGTTAATTGCAGTAAAGAAAGAACAAGCGATCATAACCCTTATATATAGTATAAATAAAAATAATAAATAAGTTATTACGCGTACAATGTACGTATGAAACCGGTTCGGGGTTTTATTTATAAAAGCAATACTTTTATGTTTACTGAATGTATCAAAGCATTTGTTACTGTCATGTAATACAAAAGGATATGTAGTAAGACATTTATCATAACGCGGCGTTTTAAATATTTCAAATATTGTTGGGAATTTTAAATGGTACAGATTTAGAGCATTGTTTGAAAATACTTTTTATTGTGTGATTTTGTAACTATTTGATTCGGTCGCGCTCACGTTTATGTCGTCTTGGCAAATGCTTGGTCAAAGATTAATTTGAAACTGTCACATATGAGTGCGTACCCCTAATTTGCTTCCCCATATTACAACTTTGTCAAAATAAACAAAATACATCACACGGTGAAACTGACGACACGCAATGCAAGATAGCTTATTATGACATAGTTGTACACTGAGCTTCGAGTTAAGTGTAATCCGTCGATAACGATACAGTAGCAGGCCGGTGGTACAATAAACCCCCGTGCATCGACTAACAGCTGTTGTACAAAAACACTTCCGGCCCATGACGTCAGCTATTTCATGGATACATAAACTAATAATTAACGCTACTCTTTATTCTTACTTTACGACTACATTTTCTCAGTAGCTCGATATTTGTTTTCACTAATTCTCAATCTTTGGTACCATATTTTTCCTTCGTTCTGTTTATCGGGCACCGCTTTTACCCGACACATTTTAAATGGCAACATTTTATTCTCGGCTTTTTAATTATTTTAATTAATGGTTTCGCCGCACGTCGTCGCTTGGGGCGCGTTTGCACTCATTAGTGCGATGCGAAGCGATATTTTAATCGCAAACTTTATGTGAATAACTTTAATGCAATATTGTGTTTGCTTTAGATACAAAGGGTGACTGTATCGTGTACGATGCGTAATAAAAATAATTTTATGATGCGCGGTAATTTTTTTACCATGTTCGTAAAGAACGCTTAAGTACTCGTAACTATTACGTACCTAGTATTTTCTATTTTCTCCATGAAATTAAAGTTACCGCTAGTAATAAAATTAACATTTATTTAAATAAGCGCATTAGTGTTATGAAAGTTTGCGTATTGTATTTCATGATGCCCTAAAGAAAGTAAAGTTGCGTGCAAAAGTTGTTTAAAAAATAAATTAAAGTTTTATTTATTTTGTGGACTCTGGTCTTTAGATGGAATTGTTCGCGCCAGACAGTTTGTTTTATTGAGTTTAATATTTTCATTTGCGCAAGTTGTTTGTGGTCAAATTAATTTGGTTTTATTATAAAACTGTGGATACTAGTAGCGCCCGCGGCTCCACCTGTTTAATAAACATTACTAGCCAACAATTTAAAAAATATATATTTATTGAGTTGTATGTCACGACATGTAATAAACTAAGATACTGTTTATTGAACCGTGCCATTTAGTGGCCGACAGAAAGACTAAATTGAAGAAACTCTTAGAAGAGTAATTCTAAATAGATATAGGTAGCATACCTTGGTATATTCTACTTGATAACGTAAGGTAAATAAACCTCTAAACATTACAAGTAGTAGTTATTATTTAAGTTTTATGATGGAAACAGTGATTAATAATAGTAATATAGTAGTGTACTTGGCATTATCACAATCACTACTCAGATCAGATTTAAAACAAGAGACCAATGTAATACGAACGACTGAAATTTAATAATCCCTAATTTATTGATAATAACAATAAATTATAATTGATAACATCCTGATCAAGAACTAATAAGTCCATATTGTATAATAAACGGTAGGAGTTAAATTATGTACGTATTCTTTTACGGTACAGTCAAGTAAAAAGTGCCTTTACACTTTTATTTAAGCGTTTACAATTAGTGTATATGCTTTAAATATGAAGTCTTGAAAATGGCGGTTAATTAGTTTCTAGAAAAAAAATCGTAAAAAAAATAACAACGATGTTAATGACTGTAGTTTTTGGCTTATATACCTCAGTTGTCATGTTTAATTTTAAATATTTTTTTTATTTATACTTTTTACGTTCAAATTCCTCCCTAATCCTAATTGGTTGTAGGTTGCAGGTGTGACAATTCAATTTAAGAGTTCAAAGCTTTTTATATTTCTTTGACTGAGCATGATGTCTCATTAAAATTGTTTAATGTATGTATATACGTTACATACAATACGTTAAAAAGCAACGTTTTAATTACAAATAGGATTATGCTTTAAATTTCTGACTTGTTAATAAACACAATTTTTTATTTTAAATTTTTAAACTTGTTAACTGAACATGATGTTACATTTTTAATTAAATAAAGTTTAATATTCCTAATTCGTTTTTTGTCTCGACTGTACTTATTCGGCAGATTCGTTCCGTCGACGTCGGACAATTAATATTAATTAAGATTTAAATTGGTCTAATTACATAGAGCCCATCTTCGGAGGCAAACGGGATATTCTTTATGATTAAATGAATTCATTTTAAGAATCGCCAGTAGCGAGTGCGCTGCATTCGGTCATGTAATTGCTCTCTTAATTTATACTTTTTATATTGAATAAATAACGGACGTTTTAACTTTGGAACATGTATAAGATATTTTACTTTATTTTTAATAAAATTTAAACGTAACAGTACTGTTCTGTACTGGCAGTATAATAAATTTCGAAATTCTTTGCTTTAACAAAATATAGTGCAAATAGTTCCTTTAGTCCGCCATGGTAACCGAGGTTTGGTAATCAGTTACCTATGAAGAAATTTTGCTCTTTCCTGGTAATCCAGTTACAAACGAAGATTTTTCCTTCTGCTTTCGTAATTTTTTCTTAACCAATTATTGTTAAAAATAGGTAGGTACTAAAAAATATTAAAAAAAAAATAACCCTAACCTACCGAATTACATGTATTTACGAGTACTTTGAGTATTTTCTTTGAGATTTGGGAGAACCTAACTTACTTTCGTGTGCCAAAAAGAACAAGTTTCATTATGTTAAAATCTTCGTTTGTAACTGGATTACCAGGAAAGAGCCAAATTTCTTCATAGGTAACTGATTACCAAACCTCGGTTACCATGGCGGACTAAAGCAAATAATTACACCCGGACAAATTCACTAACCGTTAACACAAACACAGTCTCGGACTTTTCTCCGATCTTGTATTTAATCCTCCCATTACGCGAATCCCCTGTAGCATGAGCATGTCATAGTTCGAAAAACTTATCTCATTAGTGAATAATATTCGTATACGGACTCGAGTAAGCGCAGTTAAAACAAAAAGCTCTTGAACTATGCCGCATCCTCTTGGCAATAAGATTCGCGACAAAATACTTGTGTCCTTTTTCATTTAGGATAGGTCTAAAACACTGTCACTAGGGTTGGGCACTAATCTAATCGAATTTACTAACCTACTGGGTATTGTTGTCAAATATTTTGTAGCGCTTATGACGGAGTTACACTAAGGTAAGCGATGTTAAGCAAAGCGATGTTCTTTTTTTAAATGTTTGTTAATAATATTTATTATTGTTTCAGGTAAGTTATCTTTTCAAACTAAGAAGTGTCATTTGAGCTACAGAAGGTAAGTATTCATATTGTAGTAGTTGGAATCAGGTATTGTCGAGCTTAACTAAAGTCCACTTTATTTTCTAAAGAAATAGGGGTCAATTTCAATTGACAAACAGTACCTTCACAAACGCTATAACAAAGCAACTTTACAACTATTTGAATTAGTAAACGAATACGTAATTTCAGATTCATTTAAAAGTTTTATTGCAACTAAGTATCCATAAAGATGAAAGATCTGAACAGTTCCTTTGTTTCTCCATGAATATGTTTAAAGCATTTAATTCATAATAAAACATCAGAAGCTAATAGTAAATCAATTAAACTGTTTGAAACAAGCGCTACCGAGCTCGCATCACACGCGGCGATAGTTGTGAACGCACCTTAACTCAACATTCCGTAGTTAACAGCTTCTTTTAAGTTTTACAATCCCGAGCCGTTTTGTAAACGGAGTCGCAATTACCCTATTCATATACCTGACGTGCGAAGGCTTTTATTTTATACGACAGTGTACGCGCGTTTATTTATATAGGTATATTTACACGCTAGTCGCATATCTTTTAATAGCAGCTAACGTAGCTGCCGTAACCCTTTCAAATACTAAACGATGTGACATTTTTAAAAGTCGCTGTTTGGTTCCGTGCAAAATGTTTTTTTTTCGACTAACAGTAAACATTGTGTAATTTGTCGCGTTTAAAAATAGAACGTTCATTCATAAAGATGTGAATGTATTTTTTGAAATTTCCGTATCAACGTGATGCCGCCGGTAGACAAACACGTGACATTTTCATAACAATTAACTCATATAGTTGTACGTGTTGACAGCGCTGCAAAGGGGCTAGTCGGGACCAGCAACTTAAGGGTAAATATTTGATCATCCGCGGCATAATACCACAAAATTACTTAGAATAGTTATGAATCAATTCAGTATGGTGCCTACCTGTTGTCTGTAATTACATCGATCTATTTTCAGTTTTCACTGTTATTAAATCACTATATTCACTGTTATTAATTTACGTTTAAATCAATTGGTTTGTTTACCATATTAACCACTATTCGTGGTATTGTGATACAATTTATGAATAGGTAGTTTTTTACAAATTAGGATAATTATAGAAAGCTGTAGCTATCTCTACAGTCTCACAATTTTTGAAGCATCAGTGAGACTAGAAAATACAAAAAAAGTAATTTAAATCTATCTATCTATTAGAACATAATATGCTGAATTAGGTTATGTATGTTTTTTATTTCTCAGAATACGTTATTTAATTATGATACGAAGTTCAGTTTAATCTTTCTACTTAAACTTAAGAACTCAAGTCGATGGAGTTCCTTCCAGTCGCTATCCTCAGCCGTCCTCTTCATCTATTGATACGACACGACATTTGTTCTCTCTTTTAGTCTTATCATAGTAACGTCTAGTATGTTTAATCACATCTTCCGCTTGAAATAGTCCTACAGCTTTAAAAAAATGAAATTGTCTCTCCTGATTGTTTCATCGTCAGACAATGTTGACAGCCTATATAGGCCTAAGTCTGCTGCGACCACAGTTCCAGTTATGGAGCAGAAACGTCATTTAAAAATGAAAAAAATAATAGCGATGTATCTGTTAACGTAGTTTCAATCCAAAATGAGTTCGTTTAAACCTAACAAACCGGCCTCTAAGTGGTTTAAAAACTCCGACAACAGCGTTGGCCAAACCTAACTAACTTACTTAGCTGTTTTCAAGCAAGGAACCCTAAAACCATCTCACCTCCACTAGCTCCCGATCTTTGTCGCCACACGTCACGGTACAGTCGGAAAGCTTCGGCTCCGCTACAAAGTGCTACACACTTATACAAATGGTGCGTTAAAAATGTTTCATTTTTCCTTTGTGCGAACGCAAACGGTGTTACACTGTCGCGTGATAATTTTCCTTAATTATCAACATACAGTTCACTTTGATACTACTGACACTTGTAGGCAGACGCATATCACTCATCTCATGTTATAAAATCGCGGGTTTGTATTGTGGAACTCTAAAAAGTGAAATGTGTAGGGTTAGTTCAGTACACGTGTTTTGGTACGTTTGATTGTGTGCATCTTTTTGTACTGTTGGGTAAATTAGAAAATGGTACAGTATTATTTGGTGTGAGTTTATTATTCGTGGGGGCTATATGTACAAAGACACAATGGTCGTCTCAAGTTTCAGTCAAATAGCATTCTTCACCAAATGTTCCAAATTTTCATAGACCATATTTGAGGTACTTTTCAACTTCCTTACTAACAAGATAAAATTTTCAATCTATGTTTGATGCTAGACACAGGTCTACTTCAAGTCTACAGACTAATGCTACAGACAGTTTTTCATTCATAATACTTCGTGGTAAAAACTAAGGCGGTTCTTTTTTCTAAAATCGATAACATGGTTCCTAAAAATATTTTTTCGTATCTCTTGTAGTTTCAGACATGCGCATACTGATCGTTTTCAAAAACCCTTTTATAAAAAGGTATACCTTAAAACTGATCATAAATAATATAATTCCGACTACCCAAAACCTATAGGTAAATATATCGAAGACTTGCCGCTAGACAATGGCTCATCGCAAATAATAACAGACGTAATCAAAACATAATAATGTATCAAATAACAAACAATTATTTATTTATTGGACCGTTATGTATAAATATTTCGATCACCGAAGACACCGCCGTCATAATGATATAACTTTTATATACTTTCAGTAAACCATTATGATCATATGAGCTATATATTGAGCAATAATATTACTACTATTAGTTTATTCTAGGTAACATATGGAATAAAGCTAACGTTATGAAATGTTTTAAATGTAGAAATAGAATATAGAGTTTTTATTAAACTGAAATATTTCCCGTGTAAATAACGTTCAAAAATGGGTTTATCAATCGTCTACCTATGTCAGCTGAAAAACTAAAATCTTTAAAGCAAAAAGTTTAGAGGAACATTTTTGTAAAATAAATACAAACATAAGTAATATTTGTGTTTGCATTCATCAAACGATATATCGTTTGTTAAATACACACAACATGCAATTAAAACGGGATTACTTTTTTCGTAACTAAACCCAACTACGTGGAAAGTATTTTATTTTTCATCAGTTGCAAAGCTCCCCATCGGGCTTTTATCTAAAATGCATCAAACGTATCAATTTGAGGTACAAAATAAAATATTTGGGTAAATGAAAAAGTTACAGATAAAAGGAAACTCAATGTGTATGAGTATATAAAACCTAGTCAGGTAAAGTGCAAAGTCCTCATTGATAAGATGAAGGCAAATGTTGGTCTTATCTTTTCTATATTTTATCCCATCTCTTCACTTAAATATAGAAAGAGAGAGATGGCTTTAGAAATGTTCGGCTCTTTGAAATAACAAGAAGAAGAAGAGAAGAGAAAAACCAGCCAAGTGCGAGTCGGACTCGCGCACAAAGGCAAAGTAGGAAAGTAGGATGATTCGTAAATCATCCTACTTTCCTACTGATAATATAAATGCGAAAGTTTGTGAGGATGGATGTATGTATGGATGTATGGATGTATGTTTGTTGGTCTTTCACGCAAAAACTACTGAATGGATTTGGATGAAACTTTACAGTAATATAGGTTACACATCAGAATAACACATGGGATACATTTTATCCCGAAATTCCCGCGGGAACGGGTACAACGTGGGTGAAACCGCGGGGCATAGCTAGTATTATATAAAAATCTACGCGTGTTTTTTTAGGTCTCCGACATGGTCTAACAATTGAAGAAACCGAGACTGCTTTAACGTACTCTCCGAAGCACGGTAGTGCTCAGATAGATATGCTTCTATCGACTAACCCATCCAAGGTGCACGTGGCTTAACAATCGCGATTTCAATATAATGCAATAGCTTTCAGTACCTATAAATTAAGTTCATTAGCTTATAAATCAATTGATATGAACCACTGTTTTGTGATCTAGTAATATTGAATGTGGCAATACATCGAATGGCAAGTATTTTAATAAGATAATTAATATGGTTACAGGTATTTTGGTTAGTTAGAATTATTAACTTTTGTGATACGCTGGTTTGAATATGACCTATCGTTTTCATATATACATATATGCATATGCATTTGTAAAATACGTTTTTGTTTATTTTCCTAAATGTTATACTTATTAGTAACCAAAAATAATGCGAAACGATTGCCGTTTGTCTAAGGGGCAAATTACAGAAAGATACAAATTATTGGTAGTATAAGTACTAACATTATTATATAACATTCAACAGCAAGGTTATAGGCTATTTTTCATCCCCGAAGTTCCCACAAGAACGGGCACAACGCGAGCAAAACCGCGGAATACTGCTAGTATGCGATATAAAAGAAACCCCTACCACATCCCTACCGTAATGATACAAAATAACATGCTCGTACTAATAAAAACAAAACGCCAGCACCTGCTTGGAAGAAGCGGAAATATTCAATTTGAACAAAGTATTGGGAGGATTATTTACATAATTTTTATGACTTTAAATATATGAATTGTGAATTAAATAAATATTGTTATTATATTTCTTTGTTCATTGCTTTGAACACCTTAAACTTGCCTACAAAGACAAAAGACCTCTCATCTCACTGACGATATCAGTGCTACAGTATACACTTACTATAATACTAACTAGCCGTGCCCCGCGGTTTTACCCGCATTGTGCCCATTCCCATGGGAATTCCGGGATGAAAAATACCGTTTAACCTTCCCGTTGAATGTGGCTATCTATTACAAAAATAATTATTCCAATCGGACTAGTATTTCCCGAGATTAGCTCGAACATACAAACAAAAAAATAAACAAACTTACAAATTTTACCTCTGGATAAAATGAGTATAGATATAATTCCAAAAGCACGCATAGTGACACCTCTCAAAGAATGCATCATAAAGATACGGCGGAGTGGCTTAATTATGTCGTTTCTATGTTAATCACATATTAATGCGATGTATAACACGGTCGCGGATCCACTGAAAGGCCCCTTCTCATTAAATTAGTCCGCCGGTTGGCTCACTATGCGTCAACTTGCAAGCTGTACGAGTACGTGTGAAAATCGCTCTCTCAACCTATGAATCCAGGACGCTCCAATGCCTCATATAGAGGCAATAAACATTATGAAGAAAATTTCTTTCTAAAACTGAATTGGTTAGTATATTCCCCATTCTACCTTTTGCCTGAATTAAGTGTGTACATTCAAAGTGTTGTACCCACTTTAGTACTTTGAATTTTGTTCGAGCTCTCGGCGTAAGACTTGCGCTTTCTTTGGAATAGGGAAATAGTATTTATTAGGTTTTGAGCTGGTTTATAGTGTTTGAGTTTGTTCTGGAGCTTAATGTGAGCTTTTAGGTTTTGTAAATCCTAATCCGTTAGAGGTTTGTAACCTCAGGATATCCGAAACATCAGAGCTTCAAAATAGCTCGTAAAGAATCTTCGTAAAGTGTTTTCCTTAATTTTTCTCGGCTCAGTTGGATGACAAAAGTATCCCAACCAGTGACCCAATTAGAATCAGGAAATCCTTAGTTTTATAACAAAACAACTCTCATTAAGGCGGGACTAGAACAATAATTTATATATCCATTATTTAGTTAAATTAACAATAGAAACACGAACGAGAAAGTAGGTTTATTGTTGGCCGGTTTGTGAGTAATTAAACGAATTAATAAAACGAAGTATTTAACAAGTAATTATTTGTTCGATGACCGGTATAGATACAATGATAATATGGACGTTCGTACTTAGCAGCTTGTTTATAAATCTCGACGAAAAGTGAAACTTGATATCAGACATCGTTCGGTATGATTTTCTTAGTTAATTATCTATATCTGTACTGATATAATAAAGCTGCAGAGTTTGTTTTTATTTTAAGCGTTTTGTTTGTTTGTTTCATCGCGCTAATCACAGAAGCTACCAAATCCGATTTGAATAATTATTTTTGTAATAATAGATACATTCAACGGAAAGGTATTTGTCATCCTGAAATTCAGAGAGCAGGTAAAACCGCGAGGTGCTGCTAGTGTTATATAAATACGTACCAAGTTTTACAAATGTATCTAATTATCAATTAATGTAATAGGCATCACTCAGGTAAAAAAAATACAATCTGTTGTTTAAAATGTATTGTTCAATTTTATTTGAATCCTCTATATTGGGTTTTTGGGTAATACCTGTGACAATCCTAACGAATATTATAAAAGCGAAAGTAACTCTGTCTGTCTGTCTGTTACGCTTTCACGCCAAAACTACTAAACCGATTTAAATGAAATTTGGTACACAGTTAGTCCAGAGCTTGAGAAAGCACATAGGATACTTTTTATCCCGAAATTCCCGCGGGAACGGGTATAACGCGGGTGAAACCGCGGAGCGCGGCTAGTATCAAATAACTCAGCAAATAATTGGTCAAACAAAGCCGCAGTATCCAGTGACATGACAAAACAATAGTTTAATAGAATTCATATATTTTACCAAACCAATTAGATGTTATTAATTTAATTATCAGCATATACAATTGTATGATATTAATATTATTATACTTAATTAGTTCAGCCAGTTCAAACTGCAGATGTACAAGTAAATTTTAATGAGGGATTAATTTTAAATGTTAGTTAAATAGCGAGCTTTACATTATTAACGGACGAACATGTGATTACCTACGCGTGTTGACACGTGAGGGAAGGTGGATGAGAAAATTAGTTTTATGTGTGTTTAGTATTGTTTAGTCTTTACTCATATTTTTGATTCTTTTATTTAGTTCATTAAAGCGTCTAAGTTGTTGCAATATTTCAGACATATGGTTGTTTTATCTGAGCTTTTTTGGCATGTTATTCTTGGAAGGAGAGTTGGTTTTTCTATACCAAAGAATTTCAATCTATACGAATATTATATAGAGGTAAAAATTTTAGGTTCGTTTGTTTGTATATTCGAGGTAATCTCGGAAATTATAGGTCCGAATTGAATAATTCTTTTTGTAATATATTGCCACATTCAACGGGAAGGTTATAGTCTATTTTTCATCCCATAGTAACCATAGGAACAGGCACAACGCGGGTAAAACAGCGGGGCGCTGCTAGTTATTATTAAAATACATTTAAATATTATATATATATACTGCAATAGTTAAATATGCTATATGCTATATAACATGAAAAATATACTTAAACAAATTCAGTCATGTTTCATAATTGTGAATGGCCGTAATACCCATAAAATATCATCAAAGCACAAAGACAGGGCGACCCTCTTTGTTTGTAATAGTTGAATAACGGTTTCGATATAATTATTTTGGGTATGCACACTGTGGCGGCTTACAAGCGTTGCACTCTGGTAGTGCGCAGTGCGTACAAATACGCGTTATGCGCAGGCGGCGAGCTCGATCACCACCTCCAAAACAGCTGAGATATTAGGGCTGCCCCACACTATCGATTCAGGATGCGGTCGCACTGACAAGGGGTGAATATTTGGGTCAATTGCTCATTGTTATTTTTATCGATCTCGCACTGCTACCCTAACTTTAAAACCATAATTCGGCTATGCCAAATTCAAAAGTTAAGGCAGAGAATATTTTATTTAGATAACTTCAACTAACTCTTTGATCTGCGGGACTTCAAGTAGGTACTATAGAAGACGTTGTTGAACTGCATTGGAAAGGAAATAATGGAATTAAATTTTGTACAACCGTCGAATAACAAATTATAATGGAATATTAAAAAGTCCTCCAATTCCATTTATTGTAATTGCTAAATTGATACGGGAATGGAAATGTAAAAGGAGATGGCGCTGGCATTATCGAGTCAATGAGAATCATTAATACATGTTTTTTATTGGTCATACGCAAATTGTACAAGTAGTATTTTCGTTTGAAGACGATATTATAAGTGGTGAAATGACAAGGCAACCATCAAATACAATTACATTGAAACCCTAATAACACTGTCGAACCGTTTTCCTTTATGTGTAAGAAAAGTTTCCCTGACGATGTTTCTTTTTAATTTGTTAATGATATTATGGTATCGTTCTGTTTTGTGTTGTTGTAGCGCAATGACAGGTTATTTTTTTACTATAAAAGTGTACTTTTTTAGGACATGTCAGTCAATGTTTGATACAGTGTGTCCCTCATAAATAAAGTAGGTTTTGTCTTGCACTTGTCACTTGACTCATACATTATGGTAATCAGATTCAGTCTGAATTTGAAATGCGTTACAAACTAACATGTCATGGTAAAGTGATTTTGAAGGCACGCTGTACTGTACCATTTTCATTGTTTTCCTTTGAGAGCTGTCCACACTGTCTAGTCCTTCGAATTGTAGTCATGTGTTTCAAAACAAGCATTTCTATTTATTTGTTTGGATAGCTTCCTTCTAAAAATCAAGTTTGTAATACATCAGAATAAATGTCACACTTACTTTTAATTTTAAGCACGGTACAGTCAATTGCATAGCGTAAAATAATCAAGTCCCTATATATGAACGCACTCTAGTAGCTGTGCTAGTAGTGAGTGCAAAGGTCCTTCTTTGGTAGTATTTAACTATGGAACAAAAAGATGGCATAATTAGACGTAGCGAGTTGAGAAGAAATTAATCGCGAGCAATAATTGCTATAAAACTATCTTATCTGACATAACATTTTTTACCATACAATAAATAATATGTCATACGAGTTGTTAAATCAATAGATATGTATTTATTACAAAGCAATTATCACCCGTCAATTTAATAATACTGTCTACATACTTAGCAGATTAATATTTAAACTACAGCCCGTTGTTCTGTCTAAACTTCAGATGTTATCTAATTAAGTATTCTCTTCTGAAAAAATCGCGCGCCGTCGCTTATGTGTGGCATCCCTTCAGACTTTACATGTAGCAATTTTAACATATTGATGTCCTCTCATGCACGGCTAATCCTCTTCAGTGTACTGATATCTTCAGTGAGTTGAGAGGTCTTTGCCCAGCAGTGGGACATTGTTTTCTCGCGGATCTTGCTCCGTCTTAATCAGCCTTCACTTTTTATTAATTAGTACCAAACCCAATACAATTTACATAGTAAAGTAAACATGAGTGATATTTTGTCTAGACTTCTATTTGTATTCGATGCATACCAGAAGAGTCAATAACAAAACTATGTATGGTTTATATTAAACTCTGAATTTCAAATTATATGAAATATTAATATGGCGGCGCAGTATATTTTGATATCCTTACACTGACATTAGAATTTCACGTGGTGTAGTTGCATTATTTGAATTAGTTCAAATGCAGTCGATATGGAGTGTGAAAGGTATTAAATAAACACAGCTTATTCAATAAACACAGGGTGTGATATTTTTAAGTAAACGTCTAAATTGATTGGACGGTTTCATAGTGCTACAAAGCTTTGTAGTAGCTTCATGCTACAAAGGTAACAGTGATTGACGCTGACACCGAAAAACTACGTCACCAAGTTAAAAAACATCAAAGGCAAAAGCGCCCTTTACATAAAACAACTTAATCGTGGTGACAAAAGTTCCAGCCGTATTTTGACTGAACAATGATATCATAGGTGTTAAGCAACGTTTAAGTATCGTTAATTTGATGGGTGATCGACAGTAGCATTTTTATCTAATACACAGATAGTGCGGGTGCGGGCCGAGTGCGGGTCGCGTGACATTGTATTCCTTGTATTCGTATGAAATGTGTCACCACTAACAGCTGCGGGCCAGTTGATCCTTTGCTAAATTTGGTTGTTGTCGTCGTTGTATTCAATGATTATTAGACCATTACCGAGTTCCTTTAATGCATAAAAATTTGAAACGCGAAGGCTAAATGTAACCAAACTAGAATAAGTATTTCATTGTATTTCGCTTTTGATGTCCACTTGATATTTCACAGTAGCATACCTACTGTTTCAGCTATTATTTACGGATTAAGTCAATTCATCTGAACGAGTGTATATGTGCATTTAACATGATATTTAACCGGGCATATTTTGTACTAGCCGCGCCCCGCGGTGCTACCCGCGTTGTATCGGTTCCCGCGGGAATTTCGGGATAAAATGTATCTTATGTGTTATTCTGATATATAATCTATGTTACTGTAAAGTTTCATCCAAATCAGTCCAGTAGTTTTTACGTGAAAGAGCAACAAACATACATTACACATATTATTATGTAATACTAGCCGCGCCCCGCGGTGTTACCCGCTTTGTTCCCGTTCCCGCGGGAATTTCGGGATAAAATATATCCCATGTGTTATTCTGATGTATAACCTACATTACTGTAGAGTTTCATCCAAATCCGTTCAGTAGTTTTTGCGTGAAAGAGTAACAAACATCCATACATCCATACATCCATACATCCATACATACAAACTTTCGCATTTATAATATTAGTAGGACTAGCAGCGCCCCGCGGTTTCACCCACGTTGTACCCGTTCCCGCGGGAATTTCGGGATAAAATGTATCCCATGTGTTATTCTGATGTATAACCTATATTACTGTAAAGTTTCATTCAAATCCGTTCAGTAGTTATTGCGTGAAAGAGCAACAAACATACATCCATACATCCATACATCCAAACATACATCCATCCTCACAAACTTTCGCATTTATAATACATATTATAGTAGGATAAAATATTGCCAGTATTTTCAGTGGAATCATTATTGAAATAGTTTTTGTATACTTTATTTTCAAGTGCAGGGTACACGTGCGTACATTCAAACGTATCTACTTCTACTTTGACTATCGGTCATCCATAGAATTTCAGTCCAATTATTGCTAATTGGTTGCTCAAACACACACAGTTGTCGAATATCAACTTCAGGATTCACCGAAGTAATAAATCAAAAATAGATGTGTAATCAAGCTACAAAATGGTAGTTGCATGCTCTTTTATCATTATAAAATTAGATATGCTCGGTACCCTGATTGTTATATGTTGTTTACCATTTATTAGGTACCAAGGGGCAATAGTCGGACATTTTGCGTTGAACGATATTTCCGATTCATAATTTCTTTTAACCTTTTATACCTATATTAAAGCAATCCGAATTATAAAATATTTTTGAAATAATTTTTATATTGTAAAGTACTCTTAAATGTCCTTTATGAAGATCAATTAGTGTATTCAAAATTTACCAAATAGGTAGAGATACCAAAATATCTTTTGTGGAGGACTTTAATGTTTTTGTCAACTGCACTCGCATAAAATGTCCTTTTAAAGTGGCGAAAAGATTTGCACAAAACTTTTCAAGAAATTTCAGAAAACAAAAGAGAATAAAATCTCTATTTATTTATGGATCGGCGTCTTGCGTAATGAAGACAATTTTGACGACCGTCAATTCCCTTAAAGCTTGCTAAAGGAGAACTTTAAAATAATTTTATTTGTTCTACAATTATCTTTTGCTGGATGTCACTCAAACTACATGTTTCATACCTGTACAGCGTACATTCTGCATTATTGATGCGAAAACCATTCACATCATTAACTTTGACATTAGCTGTTTTGAAAATTATGTCCGTGGTTGGAAATGCAAAACTATTTTACTATGGTTTGTAATCGTTTTTGCTGAATTATCAAGTGATTGGTCGTAGGGCGATTTGTGTAACGAGTCTCGTTACTAGATGGCTTTTGGTTATAAGTTATATTGTTATATGTTTATTAACGGTTACTTGGATTGTTCATGGATGACGATTGAGATTAAACGTCTGTATTTGGTAGCGAACTTAAGCATAGTGTTACCGCGCTCGAAATTTTTTAGAGAATCATAGGAACCAGTGCCTGAAGTAGGCAGTTGCTGCCTGCGGCTGCAGTTGCTACCGAAAATAGACTTTTAGTCGTTCTTTCACCATCTGAAACACACAGTCAAATGGTTTAAACGATAGAAAATATAATTACGTCATAACTAAATAACTTGATACTATCAAAGCGGGAATAAAATGAACTCCAAGTGCCACTTATTAACAATGCCATTAGTGTCAAGTCCCAACCACTAGTGCGTGTGTGCTCGTCCTCAAAAGTGCACCTGGTACAAAACGTGTCAATTCCGTCTAAGTCTTGTTCCACATGCGATAATCCGGCGTCCTTGAACTGCTCCAATTTGTCCTCAATTTGTGACAGGAACACACTAAGGATGAGGCCATTAAGCCTTATATACACTAGCGAATATAAACATACAGGAACTGAGCCCACACATTTGTCATTACTCCTTTACACGAGAAGTCCTTTTTTGCGGACGTTTCCGTTGTTGTTGATCGTAATATGAGTTTAATTTATTCGTTTGTGTGTATTACACCTTATTATTCGGCACGCAATTGTACACAGATTAGTCTTATTTGTGTATTTGTGTTTGCCACAGGTACTAGCTATTGTTAATTAATTGCATTAATATGGCTCAACTAGTACCTATTCACACCAAGTGTGTCTTGGTAACACTTGGCTCACCCAGTTCGGGATAACTTTGGTTTTCTCTTTGAAAAGCACTTAGGATAATAGCATTTCGAAATATTTTCGTAAAACTTGTCAGACTGAACATTTACCGAGGCGAACAGTATCACGCCAAAAATACCTATACCTATAAGTTACGAGGCGAACAGTGCATTAGTCAAGCAAAAAATAGCGTTGTGTGTCCAAAAGTGTGTGTACCGAGCATCCATTAGACGAGAATCGGGAGAACGGCTCGCAAGGTGCACCGCCAAAAAAGTTTCCAGCGAAAAATAAAAGAAGCGGCCTGCCCCAGTATTGATTTAATGGCATGCGGTGCCGCTCGCAGGGCGGGGGTGAAACAAAAAATAAAATTAAAAAATATGCATAATAAAAATTTGGTCGATACCAATGGGTCCCTCGCCAACGCCCTAATGCAGGGAGGGAATCGATTTATTTTAAAATTATACGTACTTGGTGCACAACGCACACAAATATGCGTTCTTCATTAAAGTGGGTGGAATAAACCGAAAAATATACACGCGTTTTGCCCGTTCCAGTGGGAATTGTGGGACGAAAAATAGTGTAAAGCCTTTTATCTACACTAATGTTGTAACATTCTACTTATGATTCCAATACTTGACTTATAATTACTACTGTTATAGCGCAGACAACTAAAACACTCAATTTAAGCAATTTCACATGATGTTATAATATCATTATAATATAACATTATAACATCATTATAACGCGACCAATTAACCTGGCGAGCCTTATGTCAAAATCCTCATACTAGTTGCATAAAATTTTGATATTAGGCTGGCTTTTGAAAACAGTTGGGTTATACGTGAAAACTTCGTCGAAACTACATACACAAAACTCTTTGGTAAGATCTCGCTCGCTCCTGATTGGCCCTACGCGCAGCTGCGCTCTCATTGGTTAGATTTTAATGGCGGCAAGTTCACTGTGACAATACACGTACGCGTGAATTTAATGTTTCGCAATGTGTTTTGTTTTTAAAATTTTGTTTGATTAATTGCATTAGTGAAGATAAAGTAGTGTATGCAACTGCATATAACACGGGTATTAAAACTTCTTTATATGACGTTGCATAAACTACTATTCGTTAAATGTGGCTATCCAATAAAAAGAATTATTCAAATCGGTATGGTAGTTTTTGAGATTAGGGTTACCTCTTCATAATAACTAGATGAAACGAAAACGTTGTTTTACCATAGGTATACAAATTAAGGGGTGGACCACCAAATTGAGATCTATCGCGGGCAAACAACGTGACACGTAATTTTTATATACATATAAAGATTTTATACAATACTAGCTGCGCCCCGCGGTTTCACCCGCGTTATACCCGTTCCCGCGGGAATTTCGGGATGAAAAATAGACGTTGGCCGATTCTCAGACCTACTCAATATGCTCACAAAATTTCATGAGAATCGGTCGAGCCGTTTCGGAGGAGTACGCGAACGAACACTGTGACACGAGAATTTTATATATAAGAAGTATACAGATTAGTATATTAGTATCGTAGCGCTCGTGGCGTAGTTTGACTGAGTAGTGTTAACTCATTGCGATTGTTAAGCAACGTGCAGCTCGCCCTCTACTGGATGTGTGGCCGATAGTGGCATTTCTATCTGAGCGCTCCGTGCTTCGGAGAGCACGTTAAATTGTCGGTTCCTGTTGTATAAATCGTTAGACCACGTTGGAGGCCTTTAGGCGGTCTAAAAACTCCGACACCAGAGTTGGCCACTAACCTGCTCGAACCAACGTACTTTTACTCGTAGTATAGATAGTCATAATAAAAGTTCATTTTGTTCTAATAATCAATAATTTTGAATATCCATTTTACCAATAACTAGCAGCGCCCCGCGGTTTTACCCGCGGTGTGCCCGTTCCCGTGGGAATTTCGGGAATTTTTTGACATAAAAACCTTCCTCTTAAATCACTCTACCTATTACAAAAAACCGCATCAAAATCCGTTGCGTAATTTTAAAGATTTAAGCATACAGACAAACAGACAAACAAACAGACAAAAATAGCGACTTTGTTTTATACTATGTAGTGATTACCGCAATCATTTGGAGCGTAGGTTATTTGTAAATAAAATGTAAACCTCACATATTGCTACTGGACTTCCATTATGGTATGTAATGAAACATTCGATCGCTCACTATTTCACTTACATTTGTGGCTTTTTAATCTGTTCTGTATGTAATTTAGAACTTGTTAATAGTAAATAAAATTCTACATTCATAAACTACTTGTTTGAACTTCAGTCGAACTCTATTAGAGTTTATATTATTTTCTATGCAGATAGCTGTTAGATGGATTCAGTTTTATTTACATTCCATCAGCGAGTTTCGGTTTTACTCATATCCCGTTGGATTTTAGGACTAAAAACTAGTAACCCCTCATTCGTAGTTCCAGAAATTAGGGCATTCAAACAAACGAAAATAGAGCACTTCAACTTGTTTTATCATAACCGATTCATTCGATCTTCATTTCACATCCCTTAATCCTTAATACGTTCAAGTCTTTCAAATGTCACAGTCATCAGTGAGTGACATTTTGCTATTAATTGAAACGTACGTTGATATCATTATTATTTGTTCAAACATTGTTCATCCCTTTGAAGGTACGCAATGAATCTCAAACGATAAACAACACAACTGCAAAGGGTTAAATTCGTCTCTTTATCTGCGAACTCTCTTTGCCAAATTTCAAGCATCAATATTAGTCAATTATCCCTAAAAATACAAAATGTTATTTGAATTTCAGAACGTTTAAATAGAAAGGATTAAATCGCTTAGTCAGAACATAGGGCGGTAATCCGCCGTCCACATCCACCCCCTAGCTGCCCTTAGGCATTGTAAGCCTCTATTAACCGTTTTATTACCTTGCTTTTGACATAATATTCTATACTAAAACTGCGTATGCATATATAAATATTTGGGATACTGTCCCAAATATTTATATATGCATACGCAGTTTAAGTATAGAATATTATGTCAACTGCATGAACGAATTGATGTTTATGAAAAGTTTTTGGGTACGCATTATTGTGCCGTATTGAGTAGTGTTAACTCATTGGGATTGCTAAGCAACGTGCTCGACCCCTACTTGGATGGGTGGCCGATAGTGGCATTCTATCTGAGCGCTACCGAGTTTCGGAGAGCACGTTAAATTGTCGGTCCCGGTTATTTCAATCGTTAGACCCTGTCAGAGGTTTATGCGGTTTGAAAAACTCCGACACCAGGGTTGACCAATAACATACTCGCACTTACTTACTTACCTATTTTACTGTAAAGTTTCATCCATATCCATTCAGTAGTTTTTGCGGGGAAAAAAAATACATCCATCCTCACAAACTTTCGCATTTATAATATTAGTAGGATTTGATTCGAAACGGCTTACGAACCTACTTAATAGGTTGATGTTTCCAAGAAACTGGAAGGCTTGTGTTTTCGTCTATCGTGTTTTTTCTTAGAGATTTTTTGGAGTTTAAAGTATACTGAAAGGATTAATAATATGTTTTGTTTGCTATCAACGATTTTAAGTCGTAATACCTAGCCAAGACAGGGCATATGCAGACCAACTGAAAGAAAGAGCAAAGGTCGTGTCGTACAAGGCTTAAGAGGATGACAGATAATAGAGAAACATGGAAAAAACACCAACGACAAGAGCCCAGCTCTTAAGTTTTAGAGAGAATTAATCTGGAATGACGGATTGCAGCGCAAATGTTACAGATGTAATTACAGTAAAAGAGTTAATTGTAACAACGGCCTATTCTTTTCAATATAGGTATTAGTTATCTCGCCTTATCTATATAATATTGTTAGATTATCATTTCATGAATTTCTTTCGGCATTGTGCATTAACTGATTCTTTTAATGGCAGAACATTCTTATTTAAATTTACGATTCATTCAATAAAGTTATTCGCGTTGCTATAGCGACTGTTATTATAATATTATTCCCGTTAACATCGTAAAATATGAATTATTAATTAAACAGTTAATAATTCATATATACGCTTTATTGTTTGCTATAAATTTTGCTTGGTAATAAAATGTTCAAGATTGTTTCGGTTTTTCTTCTGTAATGTTGTTAGAAGAGCACGCGAGGAAATGTATTTATTCTTAACAATTAGAACGGATCTAGTGAAATTGATCTACTTACGACAAATCAACGTGGCTATTGAAATGTTAATGTTGCTATTAAATTATGATGCTTTACTTTGTAGTTTCTATTTATTTAAAGTAATCGACTTAAAGACCTTTGGCCAGCAGTGGGACGATATAGGTTAAAGAAAAAAAAATCGGCTTCACTTCGTTTTTTTTTCATCGAGTGGATGGCCAACCTGACCAATCCTTCACTTCGGTGATCACTGTGAAGTCATACTGCCTCACTCAGACTCGTTCCTAATCCATTAAGTCGACACTTAACTCCATACATTATATGTCAAAATGACTCATTTCCATACATTACTAGCTGCGCCCCGCGGTTTCACCCGCGTTGTACCCGTTCCCGCGGGAATTTCGGGATGAAAAATAGATGTTGGCCGATTCTCAGACCTACTCAATATGCTCACATAATTTCATGGGAATCGGTCGAGCCGTTTCAGAGCAGTTCAACCACGGTACCCGTTCCCGCGGGAATTTCGGGATGAAAAATAGATGTTGGCCGATTCTCAGACCTACTCAATATGCTCACAAAATTTCATGAGAATCGGTCAAGCCGTTTCGGAGGAGTACGGGAACGAACATTGTGACACGAGAATTTTATATATAAGATAATTATGTCAAAATGACTCATTAAATCTCTACTAAGAAATCATTTGACGTCTCGTTGAGTCGTAACTTCGCGTAACTCGTCCTTTACTAACAAAGCCCTTAGTAAATTTTCCACACTGTTGATACTACCGATTTTCCAGCAATAGGCATTATTTTCCTTAAGAAAATTAAGGTTTAGGGATTCCAGAAAAAGTTCCTTAAAATAAATCCTCTGTAGAAGTTATTTTTAAAGTTTGGGAAATCTACCCATTTTAGAAACATTTTAGGCGTTTAGGAGAGAAAGATTGTAGTGGCAATACGATAGAAGATCGCGTCAGTTTCCAACGAGTTACGTTAACAGGCTTGCGGCTTTCAATAATTGAATGGTTTTTATAAATATTTCGGCGTTGTTTTTGTCAGTTCGGGAACGCGGCGCGTTGTTCGTTATTTTACGAGATATATTTGAATTTTTATTTTTGTTCGTGTCTGTTATTAACAACGATTTGTCACTGTGACATTTTGTTTCGATATTATTTTTTCCGGAAGGCTGTGTTGGTTAGGAAAACAATTTTGTTACGAGTCTGGATTTGTGGGACAACTTTTGTTCCGATGTTTGGTTCGTGTCGATGGTTAGCTTGTACCATTGTTTTGTATGTGTGTACAAATGGTAATGGAAATCTTTTTATTTTAGTGGACAAAGTAGCTAACCTTAACTGGCAAACTTATGGATCGGATTACAACCATGACGTCACTATCAAGTCAGTTTTCGTGAAATTTTCGTATTCTTAATATATAGTTAGAAACCCACAGGCAACTGACTTGCTTGGCACCTAGAGTCCAGTGGCTTGCATTCTAGATAAGCAAATAGCTAGCCGCCAAGCGCGCATCGCGGCCAGTCACGAACAATCGCGAACGTTCGTTTTACCTAGATTACTAGCTCGACTCTAGGCGCCGAATACGCTGCCTGCCTATACTTTCCTACCCCAATACACACACCAACCTTCAAAAACCCCTCACTACGCGTGGAGGGTAAACATTAAACTAATACCTAAATAGGATCGTTAAAATCACATCTACTAGAAATTAACGCGCGGTCCAAATTGAAATCAATACACCGTATAAACCAATCGGTCGGCACATAAATACGTAATCGTCAATTTATCGAATCAATGTTTAATAGACGTAACTGTGACCAAAAATCTGTTGGCAAGTGCAAAGGGCTTGTCAGTGGTACGATGGCGGTCGACAAATGTACTTCCGTTCAGATCAATCACAATTTTCGACGATCCACGCGATGTCTCCTGTCACATGGTATCGGTGATATTTTAATTGAATCACAACCAGGTCTATGTCTATTAAACCAATTTTACACGGAATTTAATTCATCATTTCCCATTTTTGACTGACGTATTGACGGAATATCGGTTGTCAAATTTTGATATCATCTGCGCTCGGCAAATAAGTTTTCATTTTTCAGTATTTCAGCTGATTGGTTTTTTATTTTTCATTATCAACACTAACGACCCGCCCTCGCTTCGTTTCGAGTAATCGGGTGAGTTTTCTGTTAGAAATGAAAAAGTAGCCCAAAGCCTTCATCTACTAGAATTATTTTTCCATTGATGGAAATCTCATGAAAATCTGTTAAGTAGTTTTTCAAATGTATCACGCACTTACTAACATACAGAAGTTTTGTTAATGATATGAAGAGATGTTTAGTTTTTAATCTATTTCTTCTAAATACACTACTCTTTTACACAATAAAAAAAATATCATACAGGTTGTCGTAAGGAAGTGTTGTCTAAGAAGATTCTTCTCAATACCTACCACAAGAGGCATACCGTAAAGGCATTATTAAATTCGTTAGTGCCCCTGCAGGATCTAAATTGAATAAGTGCTTCTAGTTTAGACTACAATCGATGAAATTACTTAATAATCGAATTATAATTGAATAGACTCAATTGTATATCTAAGAATTGGTCCTCTTATATTGAGACAAGGATGAAGACTATATCCTATTTCTTGGTTAGATTCTAATTCTAAAAGAACCAAACACAGTTACCAGCTCGTAATACATAACACATGTACATTACACGCGAACACAAGCGAAATCTCGTGCACATTTGCCAAATAGCAGAGATAACACTTAGTTGCAAAAACTATTATGCAAACAAAAATCAACAGTTTGTTTCCCACCATAAAAGCCAGTGTACACGTCCGATCACGTGAGCCGGCCAACATAATTCGGCACAAATGCGAGGGTGTAAAAACGGTTTAATTGGCCCCGGTGTATGTACGCGCGATGCGGATCATTCGCAATCACTATAGCGCCAGAGATAGTGATGCCGCGTGTCCGTATCGACTGTCGATACCTGATCGTAGTCGATATGATGATAAAAAAGTCAATTGAATAAAAGTCGTTTCGAGTGAGTACCGGCCATTGATTGAAAACCTCTTTCCCTATTTTAAACACAACGTATCCTTAAGTCATCGTTTGTCATGCTTTGTTTCGCTGGGTCCGATTGGGATGAGTAGGTACTATAGATAAAGCTTCTTCTAAAGGAAATTCTTGAAGAATTATTGAAAGTATTACGTGAACCAATCTTTCAGACAGTAGTTTGTTTGAGGTGGTTGCTTTTATTTGGTATCCGAATTTGATAGGCATTAGTGTACGTGAAAGTATCTAAGTCTAATGTAGGTACTACAGGCCCCTATAGTAAAAGAGACAACATTTAATATCTCGTAACGTGAAAATACCTTACATATTATAAAGTCATGCATTGTGTGAAACAGAAGTTCTGGGTACACTACACAATAATGTAAATAATGTACTTACTTCTACACCGTACAACTACATAAATCTCATTACAACTTCATCTACGCAAAGCGACAGTTCAACGGAATAAAAATCGAGTGTTAATAACATACTCCAACAGGTGTGGTATGTCGCATCACTACTCGCGGCCCATCGTAAAAATAGTGGCAAATCTGGCAACCTGTTAGTCGCGCAATGACAGGACACTGCTCACCGGACGCTTGACCACAACTTTTACCAACAAACTTTGTTCGCCCCACACGCGTTGAATTGTTAAAACTAAACGAGTATTTTTAGTGTCACCCAGCCGCCCGATTGATGGGGTATTACCGAGCCTGACTTTTCAATCGTTATGTAATTAGTTCAATAGTTGGTTGATTTCGATTGATGTTTTGTGAATGACGATTGTACACTATTTTGTTAGTGTAATGATTCGTTTTGTTTGATTGCAATTCGAACTTTGTGCGAACTAATTTTCACGTTCTCATATTGATTTCGAGGTTTTTGATTGTTATTCATACAAATAATGAGACACTAATCCAGCTTTGCGGGCATTTGGGCGTGCTTTTAGACCTGTTTCAAATTATTGAAATGAATTGAAACATTTTATACTTTCTGTTGAACATATTTTGTATGGTCCCGATATTTTCTGAGGCAGCCGAACTGAATTGCAGTATTAACTCTAAATATAATTATTTCGACGTTGAATGCAACACTTCTGACAAAGGTTAACCGGAGCTGTGAGTTGAGTCGGTCTCTTGGGTTTTCTTGGACTATTGAACGACTCAGAGATCAACCGTCAGACACTGCTACGGACAAATTATACGAACCATCGATTTTTGAGTTATTTCAGTCTTCTGTCACAATGGTTCTTATTGATGAAATATTGCTTAGAATTATTTAAGATACTAATAGTGATGAAGTATCATAACATATGCCTAGTAACATAACATCATAATTTACCTTCTCAAACTTCTACGTAACGAGATGAAGAAATAATTGTCTCAGAAAAGTATCTCCAACAGCAATAGGAAGTCAGTAGAAGTTTGAAATGTAATATTTCAATTTGTAATAAAAACAGGAAACCACAACAAAACTTAATACGTTCAGAATCGAATACCGCAGTTAGTTTTAATAGTCGACCTCCCTACCGGAGACCAAACAGACATCGTTCAGCTGGGAGAATTCGATTATACGCGTTGGTCATGCCAATGACTTGAATTTCAATTAGAACAAATTATCAAGGGATACGGTGCTTCAAACTTGATTTGTTAACGCAAGCATGCACATGCGCCGGCTATGAATTAGAGGCAAATTTTAGAGGTTATACTCGGTCAGACTCTCTCGAAGTTCGATGCATTTACGCGAATATCATTTTGATTTAATGTTAGCAAGATTGTTTTGTATTCGCCGAATATTACGGGCTCCTCGTTCTAATTACGGAGGCATTAGTTCGTTCCACCGATTCAGACTGGCTAATAAAGATATTTCGAAAGAATGCTTCCCTAATAATATACTTATAACGTTATACCTCACAGCCTTTCCATGAAACATTTTATAAAAGAAAATGCGCTTCATTGTAAAAACTTTAATGATTGAAATTTAATATAATAAAATGCTAAATATTTAATAAGAGAGCGTAGAAACTTTGATAATATTATAAGAAAATTTCTGCTCGTGCCGTTTTCTTATAATAAAATATCAGAAAACAAAGCTGAAGATGCAATTTTCTTAATTAAATTGTTTCAGGAAGTGTACACAATTTTTAAATTATATTTTTAATTAGATTGCTTGTGCCAATATGTTTACTTAACTTTCAGCTATGGCTGAGCATAATTGATTATTTTGAGATTTAAATTACCAAGTAAAGTTTTTAAACATTTCGCAGTAATTATGCGATTAGCACTAAAATATGAGCGATATGTTGGCAACATGTCCAATCCATTCATTGTTAATTAATTGCAAATCTAAGGGCCGTATGGTGCAACCTAATTTGTATACCTACTTATTAATCGGGAATGTAAAATAATTAAATTATGTATCAATTTACAATGTTGGGTTTCTGGTCAGTCAGGCCGGTTAAAGTGCCCTTTACCTAATCGTCTATTAGGGTCGGAGTAGTGGCGTACATGTCTTCAGGGATCGCTCCACGTCAATCGGAGATCAGGCACCAGGTCGAATGCCCTCGAGATTTACTACTGACCATTTGCGAATCTAGTAAATTAATGTCTCGTAGAATATTACGGGATTCTGCGTATGATATAAGGATCTGGTGACCCGCTGTCGTTACTCGTAAGAATAACTCAGTATTTTATATATATATATATATATATATATAATACTGAGTTATTCATAACCTTGCAGATGCAGATCATGCAGTTTCAGAATAACATTAAAACGACTGTATTAATAAATAGCTGTGCCCCGCAGTTTCACCCGCAGCGCCCCCGTTCGAGAATTGTATAAGTAATCAATTTCGAGATTTTGATTACTTATTTTCTTATATAAAAATATTGTCTTGGCAATAAGTAACACATAAATCGACAATCATCTAATTTGGTGCAGTCTTTCTGAAGTTATGCGCTTTCATTTTCACGCGATTCATTTTTATATTATAGACAATCACCATATTATGCCAACGGAAAAATTTGCTCTGAAACGCGCTAGAGAAACCACCTCGTTTCTGCAAACGTTTTGTTATACTATTACAGATACTTTTTAAAGAACACATTCAAAAACAGAAGAAAACAACTGTCAGTCTATTGATTCAACTTGCAGAATGATCGTTGTCGCTCTTACGATAGCATTAAGACTCGGAAACGGCTTAAATGGGGGAGGGGGGGAGGGGGGGAGAGGGGGTGCCAGGTCAAGGTCACACCTCGAGAATTTCCTTGGGAGCGAACAGGGGCAGCCGAGCTACACTTGTAGTTTTTGCCATTCTATTTATGCGCCAACGTTTTCAATGAATGAAACTCTATATTGATTGCTTTGCGTCGCAAGTTATTTGGTGAAGTGTTTGGTGCTCTGATTAGATTTATATATACTTTGGTTTCTTTATGTTCTATTTTATTTACCGTCTAGTTTTTTTAGGGTTAGTAGATTTTAAGTTTAACATGCAGACTATCAATATTATTTAGAGAGAAGAATATTTAAGAGTAATATTCACCTAAATGTTAGTTTAGTGATTAAATTGTGAATTGGCAAAAAAAAAGTGCAAAAAACTTTATATTAAGAAAATGATACTATTTCAACGCCATGTGGTACTTTAACACCCTAATGAAAGAACCACAATCACCTAATCAGAACAGAACTGGACGAAATTTTCTACGTGCGTCGGGAATTAACACGTCGGGAAGAGACCCGAAACCGCATTAATATCGAACGTACGACCGCACTAACTTTACTATTCACGCACAAATCATAAACAAACACACCGACGCGGCATGTCTATACACACCCTACATGCTACGAGTAGACGAGAACATTTTGCAATTTAGATTTTGGTCATACGTTCGTGTGGGTCCGGGGCGTTCCGTCTATGTTGATCCTTCAAAATTAGACGCAGCGCAAGTACTCAACTTTACTACAATTATGTTGATTCTATTTCACGCTTCGTTAGCTAAATATGTATTGTTTTAATATATATACTCGTATACAGCTATGTAGTTACTGTTAGATAGTCTGGTTTATGGTTATAAATATAAAGGTGACGAAAACGAGGAAGAACGGAAAGAGAAGGAGGAGAACAAGACGTGTAACAGATCTCTTTCTTTCAAACTTAAGATTTTGTTCTGACAACTGTTAAGAAGACAGTTTTTTAACGTCGAACGTCTGTCTAAACTCATGTCATCAGTCTGCTTAAGCCCTAACGTAGAATTCCATTACAAATTTAATTTTCATTTACTTTGTATTGAAGAGGTTTTACTAATATTTATGTATTCATTTACCATCCAAATGTTAGTAAATTATTTGCAGTATGATTAATTGGATTAAATGTTTAATTAATGTAATGGGAAATGAAATTAAACAGCGCACAACACTTACGAGCGCAACGGACAGATCGATTGCAAATACTGAATATGGAATGTTTACTAGTAGTAGACGAGGTACGGGATTTCTGATCAAAAGCGGATTCAACTCCGTACTGCACACAAACCATCGCTGGTCAATACCACCTGCATTATCCAAACGTATTTGTTCTATTGACATTTATAACCATACACATTTGTTTCGGTTTTATTTGTTCCCGTTAATGCAGTATACACCCGATTTTGACGCCGATTCGTTAGCAAAGTGTCTTCGACATTTCGGTATCATGTAAAACGTTTAAACTCGCACGAATCGCGAATAGAAGTATCACAATGGAGCCGTCATTGAGTGGACATCAGTGCAGGTTCATTGTTGTCGTTTATGCGAAGTTTTCATTGTACTATGTAAAGTTTGAACCATCGACAGACTGATATCGTTGACAAGCGTGTTTGTTGAAAGGACCTCTGTGACGGCCGATGAATTGTACAGACTAATGTTCAACTCATCAAATGATTAGGCCGTTCTTAGTTTGTCGACTCAATGCTTATTATTCTGCTCGCAGTACAGTGACGGTCGAGTCTTTCATCTCGGTTGTGGACTGAAACAGATTGCAATTGTTTTTATGATGTACTGTAAAGGTTGAGTCTTATTATTTTATTAATAGATAGTGTTTGCATAATTATAATATTGTTTTATTACGTCGAGGACTTATGGTACGCGAGGGCAAAGTGCTGTTTGTGAATTTAGTCGGGCGTCGTAGAGACCTACTTGAATGTCAAGATTAGTATAGAAAGGTATAATATTTTGCGGCGTTGAAGGTTAACTGTTCAATCAATAAGGAAAAATATCTAAGTTCATAATTATAGGAAATTCTAATGTTTTATTTTTGTCTGACGCGCTCGAATAGATCCTGAAAGTCTCCCGCGCTCCCGCGCTATTAATAATTAAAGATATTATGTAAAGTATAATATGAGCAAAAGAAAACCAAATTATGTATAATAGTGTTATAAAACCCAATGAATACTTTAATTAGTTTCCAGCAAGGGAGCGACGCTAAATTCTAGAGACAGCGCTGCGCAGCGCTTTATTATAATGCAATAAATATAACTATACGCTGTCGGCAGCGCTTTCATACAAAATAGATGGTCTACCTACAGTATTACTACTCCCTGTTGGAAGGTAAAGCGCAGTACACACCGCTCATGGAACGCTACTATGTCTTTGCGGAACTACGTTCAACATTTTTGATGAAAAGTAGTTTAAACATTTAGGTTGACTTTAATTTGCAATGTTTAATAAATGGCAATTGTCATTTTTGAAATTAAATCTGTTAACTTTGCTGTAAGTAATTAAAAGGTACAAAATCCTACTAATATGTATTATAAATGCGAAAGTTAGTGCGGATGGACGTAGGGATGTATGTTTGTTACTCTTTCACGAAAAAACTACTGGACGGATTTGGATGAAACTTTACAGTAATAAAGGTTATACATCAGAATAACACTGAGATACATTTTATCCCGAAATTCCCGCGGGAACGGGTACCTCGCGGGTAACACAGCGGGGCGCCGCTAGTAAGTATATCAAAAAAATTAATTAGTATCGATAATGTTTTCAAACAATACTACTCATTTATTAATAGCTAATTCATTGAGCACTAAGCCTTACAATGATGACGTAAATACATAATTACGTACATAAATTAATGTATGTAACGCTATGTTTGCGCTATTATATTATGTAGTGGAAACTGAGTACTTTTATAACAGTGAGAGCCGGCCTCCCAGGAGCGGTGGTATCTTATTAATAAATACTAAGTGGGGAGGTTTAAGTGCTAAATAACTCAAGAACACCCATTAACTAACGTCACCTTTATTCATTATTAAAATATGTTAGAACAAAGTCCCTAACAGAAATAACGTATCATTTTCATAAACAAAAACAAACCGAAAAGTATTTGCACAATCATCCCAAATATTTCTTTGTCACGATGAAAATTGTACGTTTGTCTGCCCGGACGCCCCTCCTGAAATTTTCGTTAATCATTAATGAAAATTGCAATACATACAACATGACCTTTTAAATATTTAGGAGCGTAGTTTTTCTCTTTGGATCCCGTTCCGAATAATGGCATTCGTGAATTATTTATTAGTATTTTATGTCCCGTCTTGCCAGTAACGCCCTGCTCTATATACTTACCTGTACATAGCTTTTATTACATAATAACATTTAAAACTTACTACGATTTAACTTAACTTTCGTTTAACATATTAGTCGCCATCTCTGAAGTTTTTAAGCTACTTAGAAAGCCAGGGTTGGCCATTTGCTACTGAAAGCTTACTTATGTAACTTACTGAGGCAGGATTGCACAAGGATTTTTAATTTTATTTTGTGCCTAAATTATGTATGTGACGTTCGCTTTAAATTCGTGCAATATAAAATACAATTTTGAACGAACAGCTTTTGTCTCTTAAACATATTTTAGGTACTAAATAGATTTAAAAGTTCTTGTGCTAGCCACCCCTATTATTATTATTTTCAGCCTGACTTGTCCCACTGCAGGGGAAAGGCCTCCCTGCCCTCTTTTCTAGCCACCCCTAGTGCACATAATCAAAACATTGATATTTGCAAGAAGTTACACACTGTACTATTCCATTTTCGAACAAAAAACAATTGCCGACCTCAATGACGAAACAAAACACTCAAGCTGGCAGGAAATCGCAATTATTAAAAAAATAAGCGGTTCGTTCCCGTTTTGAAGAATAAAAGAATTCAATACTTTTAATTTCGCGAGTGAGTACCATATGTGTTACACTTCTCTTGTAAGCGATATTAAATATTGATAAACATAGATTGAGATGTGATTATTTCAATAAGTTTGATGAGGCGTATTTAAATTAAATATCTTTGCTTGTACAATACAAAGGTTAATAATAGAAACTAATGACGTCTAACGTTGATACACAGTCGGTATACACGTATTATAATATTTGGCGTGTTATTCCGAACGTATTTTGATTGCATGTGAGCCCTGCATTCAAACATAACACCATTAAAATTATTACGATCGAACACAAGTAGTTTTATGTGATATTATTCGTATTTCACTTATAAGCTTTGAAGTTTAATTGTGGTTTCGTTATTTTTGGGTTATTTTGATTTTAGAAACTGACATTCTGTGTATACTGTGTTTAGCGATACGTAGCTATGTTTTAGACTGAATTTTACATACACTAACTAATGAATTAACTAGTTTTTACATTACTAAAAATTAAAGTAATCAAAGACACTGCAACTTGCTTTTGTTGACGCTAGAAAAAAATGTTTTTACCTACGTACCTATACATCATGTTCCTAGTATCTATCTATCTATCGACACGTTATTTGCGTTCTCGTGAGTACGTAGAAGGTTTAAAACCGGCTACGCTCCGCTGTTTCATTAAGAGTAATAGACGCAAGCATTCTCCCATTTCCCAATAAATGGGGTGTAGGTTACCTATTTCGCGATTTAGACCGAATTTATGGAAACATTCTGTTGGATTGTTTGAAAGATAATCCAGGCGATGAGTGAAATGCTTTACAAATCGCAACACAATTAAATGAAACGTGATCTGTGAATGTGCAATTGCTGTTTTATTTAGAAACTAGCAGCGCCCCGCGGTTTTACCCGCGTTGTGCCCGTTCTCGTGGGAATTTCGGGAATTTTTTACATAAAAACCTTCCTCTTGAATCACTCTACCTATTACAAAAAACCGCATCAAAATCCGTTGCGTAATTTTAAAGATTTAAGCATACAGACAAACAGACACGAAACAGAGACGACTTTATTTTATACTATGTAGTGATGTAGTGATTAGAAACAGTAATTAGAGTTTTAAGATTGTATATTAACGCTTTAATAGTCACGGTCATATTTGCGTAATTTTCTATAGATTACAGTTTTCAGACGATAGCCTTCGAACATAAAACCTTTATACTAAATTGCCTACATAAATAACAAATACAGAAGCCATCTTCATCAGAATAAACTATACACGTCGATCACTACGACAATACGACAATAGATAGGTCCTGTTAATTATCTGCATCATTGGGGAGGGTCGCCCAGGGGGTAGGGGGGGTAGGGAGGCGAGTTTGTCGAACAAATGCACCTGATTAGGCTTGCTTTGTCCTCGTTGTGTCCCCGCCGTGCCTCGACCGACGGCCGCGACTCCGAAATAGTGATTGATCAGCCATTCCCAGATATCTAGTTAGTCGATAGGTAATAAGAGCTCTGACATTGAAGTTACATACATTTTCGGATGCGTCTCTTCTATATTTGTTCTGAACGCTGCTTGTTCTTTATGTTCTTGGTTGATTAAAATTCAGAATGGATAATGAGTTGAGTTTGTAATCTTTTTTAATGATATATAATGTCACTTCATATTTGAAAAATTGAGGTCTTCGATTTTTAATACCATTCGAAATTCAAGCGTGTATCAATCACTACATAGTATAAAACAAAGTCGATTCCCGCTGTCTGTCCCTATGTATCCTTATATCTTTAAAACTACACAACGGATTTTAATGCGGTTTTTTAAATAGAGTGATTTAAGAGGAAGGTTTATATGTTTAAAAGACCGCGGGGCGCTGCTAGTTTAATAATAAGTTAGTGCAAAGCAAACAACTAATTCGGGCGAGCCATTCAATCAATTACAGATTGACGAATAATAATTATATGATCGATATGCGGCATCGATAATAGAGTAGTGTGTCTGATGTGGCGAATTATACGGTTTTACTTCACGGCAGGTGCGTCTGGTACACCTGACTTGCACCTAATTCACTTTCAGTCATCTACAGGGAACAAAGCGAGCCAATATGCGGGAGTACCGATACTCCACAACCCTTGAAATATCGAAAATCACGAAACGTTAACGAAAAATTGTCACGCAATCGAAACACAAAATGCTCTCTGTTTAGATTGACACTTACTCTGTGACACTTTTAATCGAATATATCCATTTTTATTCGATGATCGTGTTGTGACGTTTTTGGGTTATTTGGAAAGTAAATGTTGCAGTTTTGGTGTATTTGTTTAGTTTTGATTTAGTTATACCGTCTGTTGTACTGTTCAATAAAGATGGGTGCGTGTAACCGTGTTATATTTTGATTTAGTTTTCGAATTTTTGCATTTGATTGGCTGGATCGGAAATAGAATATATTGTTTTTGGGATTATGTTACAAATTGCAGTTTGGGTAGTAAGATCGTAACGCCGATACGCAGTTGCGAGAGACCGAAGTATTAGCAGCCGATGTTAATTCAAAACCAATAAATTTTACTTATGGACCTCTAGCGTTATCCAGGTTATGAGTTATGAGAATTCAGGTTTGCTTAGGTCTTAACCAGATTCAGTTATGTTACCCCCAGATTAGTTGTTAGGCGTGGGTCTTTTGAAAGTTAGAATTTCATTATTTGAATAGATTAGCAAAACTTAGATTCACTTAATATGAATATGCGCTAAAGATAATATAAATTTTAAAAAAATATATTTATAATTTGAGAATGGTCCACTTTAATTTTAAAAGCTGTTTAATTTTAATTTAATAGTTCGGTATAGCAATGCTTGCTACATTTAAAACGACTAGTAGCACAATAGGTAAAGTATACCTAAAACCCTGTAGTCGGTCTCGTAGACCTGCTACGAAACATGGCGCTGTAGCGGCGTAGCTCGTAGCAATCATTGGAGCGTTGTAAAGCGGGTACCTAATCAAGGCGATTTGTGTTGTGACGTCATGTATGACGTTATACGACACTTTGTAAACTATTTTCTTGTTTGTTTAATGAAATACCATTTAGAAGACAATACACAACAAAATTTTAGGAAAAACTTAGTTGATTATTGTTATTTATAAAACGTCTTGCTTAGCTGTAACACTAATGAACTATCCATTAGACTTTTAAGGCAGGTATTTCACACACACAGACACATATAAACCAGACTTTAATAACTGTTCGCAATAAACCCACCTTTACTAAAATTTGAGTAAATTACCCCTGTTTAATATCAATGCAGTAATTTCCCAATAGAAGAGTAATTATCGATATGAACATGGTCCGTGAGACATATAGACTGTGCTCTAATTGGGCCACATCCGCGGCACGGGCCAGGCCAATTGACTTTATTGACGAATTGCATTCCAATTAAACGGAACGCTACAGTAAAAAGACAATGAAAATACGCGTTTAACCTGACGATTCAACACTTTAGGTGCGATGAACAAAAGTGATACAAAAGTGATGAACAAAAGTGAAAAGTAAATTTTATTAACAAGTAATACATTTTATATTTATCTATCTTATTTTATTTGTTGCCCCTGACTTCTTTAGTGAGCTGAGCGGCTGTTGCCCAACTGTGGGACATTGCATACTATTTTTTTTGCTGTTGAGATATTTTCTAAGTACAAGCGGGTTCAAATCACCTAAACGTATACTTAAAAAGATTAGTTTAATTAATAGATTTGATGCCAATTGCATAATCCATCTTATAAAACAAGTAAACCAGCGCTGATCAACAATAGTAAGCAGCAACAATAGTAAGGGAAGACTGGCTTGAGTCGACGGTTATATATATATATATATATATATATATATATGAATTTCGTTTCGGTTTAACAGACCTCATCCTGCAAAATAATTTCATTACAATTAGAGAGTTAAACTCCAAACAATTAATTAACAAAATCAATAGATAAACTTAATTCTAATATTACAGCATAAACCGAACCGCAAAACGCATAACAATAAAATGATTAATTCCATTTATTTACCTATAAATTAAAGTCACGTTATTATAACATTGTATATTCCTAACAAGTTGGAGGCTCGACAAAGCGCCCGTAAATAACGTGGAATGATCGTTATTGTTAATATATTAGAGCATAATTCAGCTTGTATGTGTGCAGCATGGGCTCACAATTAATCTGGCAATAGGTGCGTTTTATCTAGCGAAAATTCGTGCAAGCGTAACAATGTTCTAATCACGGTACGACGCAACTCCAGGGTTGAAACTAATAGCGCGGTCTAACTAATAACTATTGAGATAGTAATCACTACTATGATAACTTACTAATTAATACACTAACTGTTCTTACATTTATGCTACATATTGGGTTTAGTCACAGATTATTAAATAGTTACTTGGCCTTATAGAACGAGATATCGTTGGGTTGCGAGAAATCGTTGACAAGCCCGTTGGCACAGTGGCTGTGAGAGCGCTTACTATGTCGGGGGTTGCGGATTCGATTCCCGCCCGGAGTCAACAATATCAGAAGACATAGTTGTTGGCGACGACGTCTGGGTGTCAATTATATATTCTTATAAAGTATTGTGTATGAATATGTAGTAGTATCAGTTAGTTAGATTCCATAACACATGCTTAGAGCTTACTTTGGGTCTAATTAACCGTGTGTGAATTTGTCCGGGTATATTAAATTATTATATTATATTATCGTGGCATTTAAGCATTGTGCAAACTTGGGTCTTATACTCGATACGTTAGGGTACGAACGCACAGGCTTGATTGGCACCTAGAGCCTAACAAGACATCTTAGTCAAACGAACGTTCTCGAATGTTCGCGAGCGGCCGCGCTACGCGCTAGGCGCCTAGCTAGCTGCTTATCTAGAATGCAAGCCTAGCTTTAGGCGCCAAGCAAGCCGTCCACGTTTGTGTTCACAGCTTAGTTGAGTATACGAGACCTAGTATGTTTTGGTAGACAATCTACCTGAAGTAAGTGGAAGTGACTAGACTCATTGAAGTAGAGCCATAGATGAAATAATACTAAGTAATGCCACACACGGACACATTTTTATACACAAATTGATACTTACACGTTCTTCGCGGACACATCGCAGTCTAGAGTCTACATCTACATACGCCTTGCTCTCTCTCTTTCTCTCTATGTATACCCAGATAAAAAGAATACTTAGAAATAATAAAAAATCTTATAAATCTCCAAATTATTTATGTAGGTACCTTAAGCTTAATATTGAAAACTATTATCCGGACATGTCTTAAACCAAAACACGACCGCACCACCGCTGCGCTACCGCCGCGTCTGTCAGAGACAAAACTGATTGACAATCGCTAATTATCTCCAAATTAATGACTACCGTTTGAACACCACTAGATGTCGATGCCTTTTGTCTAACCCATTCTTGCATCAGCTATCGTGGGCTCGTAAATACTATATACATTAATCGGTATGTATTTATTGGCAAATTAATATGCTCAACATTTTCATATGTCTAATTTTTATGACTTATAGTAACGTGCGCACACTTATGTTTAGAAGCGTGATTAAGCGCGTTTTTTTTTTCATTATACTTAATCGCACGACGAGACGCTCTACGCGCCGCCTAAAGCCCCGCGTGTTTTTACCATTTCACGGCCTACATTGTAACTATATAGTTGGACTAAGAACCCTCAGTTGAAATAATAATGGTAGCAAAGTTATGGCGATGTTGAATTGTATCAATTGACAGCTATAACTAAATAGAAATCAGTTCAGCTATAAGATCTAGGTACCTATACATTTTTCCTGTTTATCGAACCAACACAATAGTTTATTCAAATAAATTAATGTAAAATCTGATGAGTAATATATTCGCAAGACAATAATAGAAAAGTACTTATAATTAAATGTAATTAACTTATTAAACAACATAATTAAAAATAAACATTCTAGAAGAATTATTGTTCTATTATACAAATAAAACACGCAATACACCAAAGATAAAGGTACGGTCACATTACGGTGCTCTGACGCTGTAAAGTTTCGTAACACAAATGCTTCGCGTCGCGATGTTGTTTGATGCTGCGCATATACTGCTTCGCTCGGACATACAACGGTAGAATTCAAATAAAAACGTTAGGTTAGATTACTGGTTTCTTAGGTAATAACAATTTTAAATAATGTCTACAAGACCTATGTTGAACCTAGTATTTCGATTTCTGAACTACGTTTTTTTTGTTTCAAACAGCTGCCATATTAATAAATTGTCCTCTGAAATAGTTTCATGACCATTATAAAAATACAATACTGATGATTTAATTAAAATATAATTTTAATTGACTGTTTATTCATTGTCTGCTATAAAATGTCTCATTAGGGTAATCTTTAAATTAGTTTTTAAATAATGGTGTTGTTCAATTGAGTCTGCTTGATCTAACCGATAAAATTTAATAAAACTATAAAGGCAATATTAAACTAAATCTCCACTGCATCAGAATCAAGACGCAACCTTATTAATCTTTATGCAATCTTTAGGTTGGTCACGCTATAAACTGTTCGAAAATTCCGCTTCAAAATTCAAATGTTTGAATAACAAAGTTCAAACCAATATCCTGATGCAGTGGAAGCGCAGCTTTGATTGGTAATATTTGATGGTCCTACAGATTTGAAGTTGCCATGTTTGAGCGATGTTTTAGTTCAAAGCTTAGTTACTGATTGGCGAAACATAATTGGATCTCTCAGGTCGGCGGTGTACGTCTACGCTATTACACCCACTACCTATGTGCCTACTTTACGATCTCATATCAAACTTTATACCCATTAGAATAGAGCAGATAATCATCTAACAATATGTTGCTTTATTATTAGAGTAATTTTTATTGGACATAATCAAACGCTATTTAGATACTGCATGCTTAGTACAATGTGTAATATGTTAAGTGTTATTTCTATAGTTTAATATGAAAGTGACTAACTATCGATATTGTCCTAAGGTCTGTAACTCTAAGGAGGATGCCCAAAGGGCTACCCCTTTGAATAACTATATTTATCCAATACAAGAGGTGAGTGTTAATATAATTTGTATTATTTATTCAAGCTCAATTTTTAATAGTTTTAATTTATGCATCCGCATTATCATGTTAATATAGCCACCTTTTCTTCTACTTTTCCAACAAGGAGTTTTTATTCAACGAAATAATTGTGCTGAAAAATAAGGTGAAGTTCTCTACAGACTCTACGCTTATTATTCCGTCTAACTTAAGCTGAGGAACAATAGCTACCTCCAGAGGTGATTAAGAGGTACCCGTTGAAAGCAGAAAGCAAGAAATCTCCTTATAACATAAAGTTTGCATAAAGGTGTAAAACTATGCATGACAGATAAAAACTAGGAAGCACATGAATATGGGATATGTGGAAGTATGCTTTTCTACATTAAAACAGCTGAACTGATTTGGATAGTATCTTATCACCCGTCTTAACAGCAAAAGCACACCTTGCTTTAACACCTTCAAGCGTCATTTATACATTTCCGAGCCGTGTTCAATCTTTCGGGTCACAGGGATATCCAATGAGTGATGTTACTAATATTTCACTATTATATCCGCTATACAGTATACGCTATGGCTACACAATGAAACAACCACATCAATACTCTTCCGCCAACTCTTCTATCTTGTGGCGTTCATGGCAATATGAAATTTTGTCGGCGACTACATAGGCCGGAAATTGTTGAGCAGCCCTACGACTCCCTGTCTGGTTTACAGTCCGATCTGCCCACAACTTTATTATGAAACCATATCCACGTGTAAAACGATGCAAACGTAGGAATACGAGGGTCGGTCTAGGAATATACGACAAATTGATTAAACGTAAACGTACTCAATCAGATTCAGATTTACTTTGCTTCCGGATTTAAAAGGTGCATGTTGTTATAGTGTTCTTTATTTAAATTAATGTTATTCTTTAGAAATCAAGTCGTATAATAGTAGGTAGATTATTATGTAACTGGGTCTGTGGCATCAAGTAAGGATTTAAAAATCGAATTACGTATGGAGAAGTTTCTACACTAAGTTAATTAGTGTATCTTTTGCGACTTGAAAAACTAAGACGTACTTTTTATCTTCATTGTATATGAACTGATTTAAAAATGGTTCCGTTTAGTATTTTCGTATGCAAAATCGTAATTGTAACCGATTAAAAAACGGATAGTTTTTATAAAAAAATACGAAAATTTTTCAAAAAAATATACAAAGTAACAAATGCTTGAAATAAGTGGAAAGTTCTAGTGTGTGAACGGAGTTAGAGATATGTGTTATTGTAGTTGTTCAATTTCCACCAATATAAGAAACAATATCGGCTTGTTACCCAAACAACCAATGCAATCTCTGTAAAACAATGACAGTTTACGAAAATCTAGATTCAGTATTGAAATCTTTTAAACAAACAAATTCACAACAATACGAGTTACAATGAAGTAATATGGTTTTCTAAATAAAACTCTTAACAATGGTAAGAATTTTGTTGACAACTTTTAATTATTGTTTTGTGGAAATTTACATTTTATCCACTTTTTACCGACTTCAATTGTGGAGGTTCTCCTTTAAGTAGAATTTTCAAATATTTGATATTCATGTTAGATAAAGGGCCTTATTCATATACGCTTATTAAAAGCACTTAGCTATCAAATGGTTTGTCCCATTCCGACATACGCTATTTGCCAAAGAGCGAAAGAGACAAAACGCTTTAAAACACTGTTTAAGTTAAATATAATAATATTGTTATTGAAACCTAATATATATACGGTTATTGAAACCTAAATTAAGCTCTAAGCTTTTTGGAATTTTATACTTTATATGCCAATCATCAAAAACAAATTCTAAAACTATCTTATTAAAGTAAATTCATATTACATACAACCAACATTTCTGAAACCAACAACCTATCGAAAGCCCAACAAAGATGTATGCTAATTAGAAAAATCATCCGCGTATCAACAAACAATAGTGCTTGAGTTTCATTAGTACGAATAATATAACAGAATAAATGCTGTGTCGTAGAGAATTGGACGAATGCAAAAAAAAAACAGAGTGATAGTTGTAATAATTGAGTCTTAGGGTTGTCGCTTCATAGAATCCGTCTATGGTTCCTCTTTATTCGATACTAGCCGAACCCTGCGGTTTTACCCGCGATGTGGTACTCCAAGATAAAACATAGTCTTGAATGTACCTATTTAATACAAAAAGAATAATTCGAATCGGAGTGGTAGTTCTAGAGATCCGTTGAAATAAACAAAAACGAAGGCTTCAACTTTATTAGTATAGATTTAAAAACTGAACTCACTTAAAATTCAAGCTGATTTAACGCTCAATTTAAAAGAATAACTAATGAAAGGATACCCTTATCTAGACCACATTTATTTTGCTAGAATAAAAATTCCCGACCTGTACCGAATGCCAATGAAATTCACTTGATTTTCAGATCTGAACTCCAATCAAACCTGCATAGGGAACAATTTATCTGTTGAAGGAAGTTAGAAAAAATAACAAAATACTGTTTCGCTCAGCCCTAGAGCGGTGTAATTGGTGCACTCGAGAAGATGGCTATTGCATTCGTTATTCAATATCTATTGCTTAACCATTTGTGTCGTTTACGTTTCACAAGTGGAGTCGCGTTGTACGCTTAGTTACATCGCCGTTCAATTGTTATAGCAATAGAGGATTTTATTGTCTTCACATTTATTTACGTCGCGAATGTATCCTTTACTTTGTATTTTCTAATATCTTTTGTTGATAATAAAATGTTTGAATTTGAAATTGGAACGTTGATGGCTAGCTGGCAGGGTGGTGGCCATTTTGTAAGCTCGATGACCAGGATTTAACTTTCTTGAACCTCCTTAAGAATTAAAAAGAAGTAAAAATTATAAGTAACCTCCTTCTCTCTCTTCTGTCGCTGAAAACTTGACTCATTTGAATTCACTCAATTTAAACGGTTTTGGCACTATGAAGTCAAATATGCAAACGTAATTGACAAAACAAAATGCCCTTAGCAGTACGATACTCCAATATACCTAATGCTATTAACGGCCACCCATCCAAGGACTACCGGTGTTGGACACCACTTAACAATCAAGTTGCACTCCTACATTTAGTGGATGATGTTAGATTACAATTATTTGATATTAATTCGGCTAACATTTTCGATCTTTCAGTCTTCTTAAATATTGATGTCTTGAGATTTGAACTTTGGTGTATCCGTGGCCTACTCATGAACAATGAGTCATTTAATATCATATGTATCAAGACACCTAAACAATATTCAGATTTTGTAACAATGTCCATACTGGGTCCATGCAATAACATTGTTTGTTCTGTAGGAGCTTTAATGAAGTCCTCATTGAGAGAAGCGGAACTCATTTCCCTTACCCTGATCTTGTCCACTTAGAGTTACATGAACGCATCCAATCCCAATTAATCATTCCTGCAAAATAGTTAAGCATCCGAATTAGATTCAAACGTGGTTAAGCCCCATTAGATATTTAGGGGGGCACATTACCAGGACTGGCATGCAAGCACAAATAACATTAATATAAAGTAGAATCGAACGCGCACTATCGATTAGGAGGCAGCGTTCACAACAATTAATGACCTGCATGTCCCAAGCTCGACAAAGCTATGGCAAAACAAATAGACGCCCTCGCGCCGCCCGCTATACAGGGTGCCTCCGACTAAACAGATACCCCCGAAATTTAGTACGCGCCCCGTCTGTTCTACTCATTCCATACCCTTAAGCTGGATTCTATCCAGCCTTAAATTATTAATGTCACTATTCATGTCAAAATACCGATACAATAGCAAACATTATTAGCCGACGGTCCAGTGTAATCATTATACGTTGAAACTGAACCTAAATTTTGATTAATACGTCTATAGAGCAAAAAATCCCATACAGCATAGTGATAGCTATACTATAGCTATACTATACTTATGAAAAATCGAAATTACCCGACAGCACAAAACGAATACGCAAGGAGGAGCGCGCCGCCAATAAAGGCTGCCGTCAAAAGTGTGTGCAAGTTTGATGGAATTAAAATGTAAAATAAAAGCAACACGCTGTATAGACGTGGGTATGGGGTGCAGTGTGCGCCTGTGTGCGTGCCCGCAGCGGTGTGCGCCCGGCTTTGGGGGGAGTGTTTAGCTTAGACAATTTTAGTATAACGTGTCGCGAAATAATGCATAGATATGATATCGTATTCATAGCCTGTCACGGCCATAGGTTGTTTATGATGTGGTACTCCTTCGCGAACGCACACTTTTTGTTAGTTGCCCTTTTAAAATGCAGAAACTCATTTTGTCTGGTACTTGTGTAGTTTTGTGTAAACATTTCTTGCGATACAGATGAGGACGCGATGCGGTATTTCTTCATGAGCGTATTCGGGTATATTAATTACGTTTTCTAAATATTTTTAATTTGCATTTACTGAATTTGTTAGTAGGATACAGATGAAAGTTGAGCTACAAAAATAATAAAATAGTTAGTTAGGCTGTCCTTCTTCTTCTTCAAGAAGAAGAAGGCTGTCATTAGCCTACAAACTAAAGACGGTAAAACGGCATTGAATCTATAGCCCCTGACACAGTAAGCGAACTCACAAACTACTACCCCAAAAGGCTTTCTATATTAAGAACTAAATATCTTATTACCATGTTACAAATAAACCAGTTTTTAAAAACGTAAAACAAATATAAAACATATTAAACCGCTACTGTAAACTAAAACGTGTTACAAAAACACAGACGAAAAAAACAAAAGCAGTACAACAAAGAGAGATAATACGATAAAGTCAAAATAAAAACGACTAAAATGAATAAAAATATTTCACCAGTATCGTCTATACAGAATAAAATCGATTTTTTCCCATCCCTATTGTAATAGAAAAAAGGCGATTAAAATCGGTACCCTAGTGTAGGTATTCGTTTGTCAATTCTGTTGCGTTTTCATTGCGTTTTCTCTGCGTCAAGATAGTGACGGACGCGTCATTTCCGTCGTTGCGTTCAGTGCGGCTACACACCGGCGCTGTTAGGACATCAAGAGGCCTTTGTCAAAATATAAAAGCCAGCCTTCCATCTTTGTTCTATGTTATCACTTTTTTCCACATTCGATTGACGGGGCGATTGCGATTCGTTTTATGCAATCCCCTCTACTTTAGTAAGATATTTCTAAGATTACGTTTTTTACTTTCGTTTTTTTTTGGTTTCCACTTATAATAAACAAGCATTGTATTGTTTTTAATGTACGAATAAACCGCAGAAGGGGTTAAACCGTACATGTTTTGCTTTTCGCTTTATTATCTTCAATCGGGATCTATTAATATTTATCACGAACAAAGTAACGCGTCAATGCACGATATCTTAACTTGTGAATATTGTTGAGTGTTTTACGTAACAAATTGTGTGAAGGAAATGATATTTTTAACAGGAAACAAAACTAGAAATGATTATAAAACGTTGAGAACAGTTATATTATGAGTATGAAATGGCAGACATAGTATATTGTACGAACGTATTAAAATATTCGTACAAAAAAGCAGCGCTGTGATCACGCTACTAATTATTTTTGCCGGTCTGCTAGTTGCGATTATAAATAATTATTGTGGTATTCATTAAAATTAATTTAACGCAATTACCTGTATCGGGTACACAAAATGTAATTTTGATGAGTATTTTTATATTTTATTTATGGTGATTTTATTAGGTGAATTATCTATCACGTAACATAGGTATTTATTTATAACATATACACGTTTTGCTACCGATTAGAGAAACAACGTTATACTATACACGAATACAGATTAACACACAAACATAACTACTGATAAACGTAGATAGAGCCAAACATTTTCATCATCATCATACATTTTATCATATTTGTCGGTGAGTCCGATGCAGACTTCTCCATCTATTCATGTTCAGTGCAAGCTCCTTCACATCTATACGACATAGATATTTCAGTTGTTTAAAAATGGAACACCACACTAATACGTTCTTAAAAATTAGGACATTACATATTACACATTAGGACATTGTAATTGAAATTCAATTTTCATTGCTCAATGAGATGAGTTCTGTTCCGACAGCATAACAAAGGGCCATCGTGGGCGCACTCCTCTATTGTCGAAATACAAACCGAAAACACCGACACCAACAAAATCTCGCTATTGGTCGGTACAAATCGAAAACAACGCGTGCTCGAAGCAATCTAGACATTATCTCATCGGAATTCCTGACGATCAAGAGTAACCACCTAAATTTCCAACGTGAAATTCTTAACAAGGCCCTAGGCAGAGCTGAAAATCTGGAAAATCTCGCCACAAATCGCACGAGGATTGGAATATGTATGGTATTCAATGATGGCCATAGACAGTGGACTGGAGCCAGCGAAATACCAATGTCGTGCGTTTTTGATTCTTCTCATCAGATTTGAGATGGATTCCGATGTCTATGGTACTTACAGTTGGCATTTTTCGTCTTCTCAGGGTCTGAATTTAACTGACCGTTCAAGTTACACCATTTATTACTCTGGAGAACAGCTGGACCGATTTTAATTAATCTTTTTTTATCTTGATCAGGAATAGAATAATAAGTAATGAATGCAAGTCCTACTAATATTATAAATGCGAAAGTTTGTGAGGATGGATGTATGTTTGGATGTATGTTTGTTGCTCTTTCACGTAAAAACTACTGGACGGATTTGGATGAAACTTTACAGTAATATAGATTTTATATCAGAATAACACATGGGATACATTTTATCCAGAAATTCCCGCGGAAACCGATACAACGCGGGTAACACCGCGGGGCGCGGCTAGTACTATATAAAATGCCTAACAACGCTTTACCAACGCCATTTTCTCTATCTATGTCTATAATATCAAAATCGGTTCAATGGCTAGTCTAGACTTAAAAAAGGTTTTCGACAATGATTTGTCAAGAAGACGTCGTTAAAACAAACCTATTACAAATATTATCAATGAAAAACATATACAAAATTAACATATCACTACATAGTATAAAACAAAGTCGCTACGTTTGTCTGTTTGTTTGTCTGTATGCTTAAATCTTTAAAATTACGCAACGGATTTTGATGCGGTTTTTTGTAATAGGTAGAGTGATTCAAGAGGAAAGTTTATATGTATAAAAATTCTCGAAATTCCCACGGGAACGGGTACAACGCGGGTAAAACCGCGGGGCGCTGCTAGTATTTCTATAAACAACTCAAGACAATCCGATTAACTATTTTCGAATAACAATATAGCCCAAAAAAACTTTAACAACGCGTCCTCAATCATTCCAATAAAATGCATATATATTAAGTGCACATAATTTTATCAACAGATCGCTCTATCATTTCCGAAATTCATCAGCAATACTATGACACATTGGTTCCTAGTTCAATCACTATTTGGTCAAATAGTTACTAAAGTCCAAAACAGCAAGTAGGTTAAACAACCGGATTGGTTTAACGATTTAACCAACCGGGCCAATCAATCAATTGCCTTCCGAACGAATAACTCAGTTTGAAATACTATTGGCCACCCATCTAAGGATAAAACTGTGATGTAAGTTGCTTAACATTTATAATGTAACTAGCAGCGCCCCGCGGTTTTACCCGCGTTGTGCCCGTTCCCGTGGGAATTTCGGGAATTTTTTACATAAAAACCTTCCTCTTGAATCACTCTACCTATTACAAAAAACCGCATCAAAATCCGTTGCGTAATTTTAAAGATTTAAGCATACAGACAAACAGACAAACAAACAGACAAAAATAGCGACTTTGTTTTATACTATGTAGTGATGCTGTTTAGTCAAACTAGGCGTAAAGCGCTATCATATGAAGTTTAGGCAATTTTTTTCAGTTTTTGACGCTTAGTGGTATAAGTTGTCGCGCGTACGAATATACGCCACGATATCTATGTAAATCGCTGTGACGCTAAATCGCTAATATCGGCGGCGAGTATATCTACCGACGTCTTCATTGACCAGTACGCTACGCCACCGACGTACGCAGTCGACGGTAGCAGCGGAAGAATTACATTTTATTATATTTAATCAAGTAACATCAGTTTGACGACAAATATTGGTGCTAAGTAGTAGGGTAATTCTCTCGAAATTCCGAAAAAAATCATATGCTTTTTTTTGTAAGTAGTAACGAAAATTAAGCATGAATGTTAATATAAATTGTTAGATACAAAATAAGCCAGATATCGAATTTCTTTTATTGTTATAGAAACATCCAATAATCATTCTCCCACCATGTCCCAAACTCTAATAATATCTTTAATCAGTAAAACTTAAACGTTGTTAAACTGGCATATTTCACAAAATTTACTGTCATAGTTTTACTGATCGATTAAAAATAAAATGAGTAATGATTATTTAATCAAGTTGCATATTGTTCATCATACTTTTGTATTCCGTATATTGAAAATTAAAACTTAATCCAGAACTAACACTGTAACAATAAGTAGCCCACGTAGTGATCGAACTCGATCCTATTTATAAACACCGCTTCACAATAACCAATTGTTTTCTACCCATTTTTTCTTATTAATGAACTTAACACATTTTTTCTTCTCTTTACAGGTAAGTTGATTACAATAAAATTCAACCTGTTTTGAATTCCAAACGATATTTTGAAGCATTAATACAATGAGGTACTTACGTGATCAAATAGGTAAGTAACACTATAACAATACATGTTTTCAACACTTAGTACGAATACCTAGAACTAACATGTAACCATACGCTTACTCCGGAAATATTATTCTAGAAAAACGGAGATTTTTCTCTTGCGTGTTACATAGTTCTCCGTATTAGTATTGTACTACTTTTTAAAGTTAATCATTCAAGTATTCGTAGCCAATCACAGTACACGATTCAAATTCAGAATACCGCCATGTTTGATCATTAACGCATGGCACATTCGAATATTCAAACTTGGGTTGCTAAGTGTGGGTACCTATTAACACATTAGTCACACAAGCGACAAAGACAAACGAGCAAAACAAAACGGAGTTTTGCTGTTTAAAAAGTTAAAAGCTCGAATAGGTGGGGTGAAGTTCAGCACGAAAGTTGGCCGGCTCCGGTGATCGGTGTTGCCAGCATTCGGGAAAACGTTGCCTTTAAAAAAATTCACGAGAACACTTTGTGCTTTTAGAACACGCCGTATAACATCAACCGTAGTTAGTGCGAGATGTTTGCTTTCCTGTGATTTTTGAATATATTTCAAAAACAGCTTTTTGGGGAAAACCTGCACTACTTAGTTGAGCTACGCTAATTTAAAGGACTTTAGTACGAAAGAGGGAGTAATACTCCTGAACTATCCAGACTGGTATATTTATTAAGGAATAGTTTTATGAAGCCTAGCTAAAGGTATATTACAAAGTGATCCAGAATGCAAATGAGATTAGAAAAAAAAACATGTCGTGTTCAGCAAGTCATATACATAGCCAAATTATGACATGCGGATATACATAGATTGGAAGGAAATCGAATCACTGTTAAAAAAAAATTATGCATTTATACTCACTTCGCTAGCACTATACCTACTTGCTAAGTAATTATCGCGCTTGCACTCATGCAAGCACGATGTTAGTGTATGTACGTGATCTCTAATCCGAGACCAAGTAAAACAAAAAATCCGACTGGTTATTTTATGTAATAACCATTGACAAAGTAGGAGGCCTTTAGGCGGTCTAAAAACTCCCACACCAGGGGTGGCCAACTGGCCACTAGCCTACATGAACTTACTTAACAAATAATGATCATGTAAGCACCTTTTAAACAAAAATCAGAATTAAAATCGGTGTATTGTATTAGCAGGGACAGTCGCACATAGTGGTCAGAAGAAAATACCCTGCGTTCCACGTCGAGGGTTAAAATAGTTATTTAAAACATAATATAATATATAGTTGTCAAGTTTGACAGTCAAGCGGGCGCAGTAGAGTGGTGCAAGTGTTCGGAAGAGGAGATAGGGCATGCACCTTTGTCGTACGAGTGGTGTCACGCCGAGCCTTAATTAACAATTATATTTTAACAAGTTTCTCTAACAAATACTTTTTGTTTGCTGTTTTGAGTTGCAGGTTGGCATTTTTGAGTATAACGTAAAGTCCTTTTTTTGGGAAAATTTGAAAAATAAAGGGGAAACTATTCAGCTAATTCAAAATGTTAATTTAAATAAATAACATGTACCATCATTTAGTATCGAACGGATAACGTCTAAACTGAAACGAAGTCGAAATAACGTATAAAAAGTTCTGAATACATAAAAACAATGTTTAAACAGAAATTATCGTCAACATTAAATAAAAATTGAGTAATAAACGTAAAGTAGTTCGTAACGTACCCGTATGAGAGTATCGAACGAACATTCCTCATTATGGAAACTTGTGCAACGTTTATAATACGATAAAAAAGTTTAAAATAAACGTAGGCACGGAAATTATAAATGTTGTCTGGTTTCTGTTATTTTTTAATTTCGTTTTCCAGTTGAATGCAGTTTGAAAGTTATCACTTTAATTTAGTAAGCCGTAAGGGATGTACCACACTGGCGCTTCATTAACTGAAGCCATATGTTAATAAGTAGCGATAGTATTGTGTACAAATCGAACCAAGGAAACGCCAGTTTTTAAATTGAAACAGTTTTTGCTAAAACCATGCCGCGGTAATTTCGCCGCGCATCGAAAGGCGGAAGATAATAATATAAATAAAAATTACATTACCTACATGTTTAAAATAAAATACAACGTAGCAAATAAAACGTAGATGAAAAAGATGAAGGCAATAAAAGTTTTTTCAAGTGTTCGAATGTTGTTTATCACGGAACGTGTTTGAGGCAATAACACCGGCACAACTTTTATATGTATTACTTAGAGTTTATACCGCGCTGTATTATATCATCATTATACTGCGGCGGCGAACACACAACGCTCCATACATTATTCCAAATTAAATAAGTAAACAGTGAAAACAATGCGTAGGAAAAATAAGTAATTCCCTAAACTTGATTTGTAAAAGCAACATTTTGTGCTCGGTCGGGAGGTGGGGTGAGGGGACGTGTAACACAAATTATAAATTATAGGTGAACGTTATTTTTTTCGAATACATATTTCATTTTATATTGTACGAGAACGTGGGGAGGCGTAGGGTGGGGGTTAAAATAAAGAGAAGCGCAATTGAATTTTTAATATTTCATGAAGAGGGCCGCGAATGGCGCCGAAGCAGTTTTAATGGGGGTTACTGAGACTACCGCGCCGTTCTATCACCGAGCCGCGCGGCGCGCGGCGCGCGGCGATAAACATTCCCAATATTCATTATTTAACTTATTACAAACAATTAATATTTAACTCTGGAACGACTTCCAACGTATTAATAAATGCATGATAATAAATACAGCAATGAGTATATTACGGTAATAAATTTAACCGAAATCCAACTTATACTAGATTTTAAACTAGATTTTTATTATAACTACCAACTTTATTTGAAATCGGTTGAAAAACATTAAATATCTCCATCAGACTTTGATGTCATGTCGGTTATTAAAACGTAAAGGTAAACAAGGGAATATACCAAGATCCCACCTCTCGAATTACCAGCTCAATACATGTCACGTATAAAGTAGCCAACGCATCATCAGAGCACGACGGGCAGGTAGGAACAACAAATCGCAGATGGTGTCACGTTCGCGTCGTAGTCGAGAACATTATTCGTCGGTTCATTTAGCGTCGCTCTGTCAGCGGCGGCCATTCGACTCCGGCGACAAAGGACGCCCGACGGGCTGTCCACTCTGTCATTATTCCAACGTCATCTTCGTTAAAAACTATTCACCCTTAATTAAAACATAGCTCTTTGTCTTTTACTATTTTTTGTGCTCCAGTACACAGTTCTTTCGGAAATTTGCGGCTTAAAAACAAACAAAAAATTACCTGACTCGCCATTAAAATTTTGGAACTTGAATTAGTTATTAGTTTGGCCTGCTTTGAATTGAAATAATAAAATAGGTATAATTATATTTTCTGTCCTCCCGACTGAACTGGTCTTCAGCGAGATAAGAGACCATTGGAAGGAGGCCCTGCAGTGGGACATTACAGGCAAATATTTTTTTTTACTATACATGAAATTTTCATGTATAGTAATAATGTATGTGCTTCACTTTTCGTTGTATATACTCATGAAAGTTTTGGTTTAAGTCGTATTACTTGTAACAAGTTAAAAAAACTGAGTTTGTAGATCAATTAAACGTTAACACATTGAAATGGTTATTTTCATGTACTTAAACTGTATCAAAACAAACATTGGCAACAACAATACTCCTTCCTCTATAACTGTTAACTTTCCACGAAAAAATCCTCTAGTATCGATTGACGAAGATTATGTGAATGAAATAATTCCATTGACAATGAAGTAAAAGTAACTTTGTGTAAATTGTAGACTGATATCCGCCAGTCTCGGGTGTCTGTCGCGTGGATCATTCACCACTGTTTTGATACACTACCATAAATATCCGGTGATGTATTATATTGTGTTTACTTTTTAGTGGAAACTCTATTATAATGAAACTGTCGCCATTCACGTGAATGCGACGCGTTCGAACATTGTTTTATGTAATTAGTATCTGTTTACATGACACAAGTATTGCAGTAGTTATACTTATGTTTAAGGAGAAATCGTAACGATATTTATACTTACAATAAATTTGATATGTTACAGTTGATACCTATTTTCAGTGACAGCGTGTTTTTATAAATTATAACTAGTTATAAGGATATATAAGAAAAAATATTGTTTTCAAAGTTATCTAGTAAAATCTTGTTCTAAGTAGGGAAAATAAGATGTTACTGAAAACGAGTTTTAACTATAACATATATATTCACGAAATAGAGAAGTGTAACCAGTAAGTGCTTCACTTTTCGTTGTATATACTCATGAAAGTTTTGGTTTAAGTCATATTACTTGTAACAAGTTCAAAAAACTGAGTTTGTAGATCAATTAAACGTTAACACATTGAAATGGTTACGTTCAGTAAATGGTAAAAGAGTAAAGTAACGACGCGGCAAGGTAAGCGGGTCACGGGGTCTCTTGGACCCAGCCACGACCCATATTGCCACAATAAGTTTCCGCCAAGCGCTTGCAATTAAGCGCAACATCAGACATAAAAAATTACCGAAACAAAAGCGAACGGCGCGGGTGGGTCTATCCCACCCCAGTCTCCCGTCAGAGTTACAATTTATCATAGCAAATAAAAATACGCAGAATTAAAAAGAAAAGGACAAAAGTAAAAGCGAGAGGGAGACCGATCGTTTTGCAGCCGAATGTTCAAACAGTATTAGGTATATTTTTGCATTTTCAAATGGTTACTCTAAAATACTGTAACTAACCGCCTGTTCCGAAATTCTAATTAAAAAAGTTGGAAATGTCCACTGTTACTATAATTTTTCAATAGTTTGAAAAACGAAAACACTCTCGGCGATGGATATTTATGATGTACTTTTTATTTAGAGTCGCCGTCAACATTTAAACGTCTGTGGACTTGTTAAAGCTATGAATTTACTAGCATTGAACTTTTCATTAAAAAGAAACAATTTCTTCGACTACCTTCATATATCTTTCATTGCGTTGCGGCATGGCAGCTCTCACCATTTATTAACACTAGACGTACTAACTCAATCACTATAACTAATCAAGGATTAATAGGGTGTGCATGATTTACTATACTACGAGTACTAGAAGCGCCCCGTGGTTTTACCCTTGTTGTGCCCTTTCCCGTGGGAATTTCGGGAATTTTTATACATATAAACCTTCCTCTTGAATCTCTCTATCTATTAAAAAAAAATTAAGTATGGTTAGACAGTGACATATCTCGTTCCACCCATACAAAGTTCCGGGTTCGATTCCATTGCCTAGAAAATTAAGTAAAAAAACTTGTTAATTAATTTTCAATATGACTAGTTTGTAAATCTCGTGATTACTCCGTCACAATACGATCTTCACTGTACCATAGGAATGAACTAGCAGCGCCCCGCGGTCTTATCCGCGTTGTCCCCGTCCCCGTGGGAATTTCGGGATAAAAAACAATTTGTTACTCTGATGTTAAGCTATCGACATTATACAGATTAAACTTTACAGATATTACTGTAAATTTTCTTCCAAATATGTCCAGTAGTTTTTGCTTTAACGAGTAACAAACTTAATCAATCTATCCTCACAAACATTCGCATTTATAATATTAGTAGAATAGGAGAAAACATCTGTTTCACTATCTTGTAATTATCTTTACTGAATTAGACATCAGTTCTGCCCCATTTGGACAACAATAGCGGCTAAATACTACAACACTTGACATGATAAATACTGCTAAATGATAGGTTTAATATTTTCCACCACTCAACACATGGTTAAGAGGCTCGTTATTGTTTCCATTTCATTTTATTAAGGAAATAATAGTTGTGTTCTCAAGGACCGTAAGCAATCGAGTAGTTCCCGGTAATATAACTTCATCGTTACATATCTTCAGAACTGAAAATGTTATTTAATTGTATCAATTTTTTTTGTATTATATTAATATTGGGATATTATAGAAAGGAGAATAGTGAATGTGAATGTGAATTTTACCTAAAAATGTTAGGCACAGTTAGAATTATGTCATATTCTAACATGTTTAACACTTTCTAAAAAGTCAATTTTCTAATGTTGTAGTTTTGATAATTTTCTATGTTATTGTATATTTTGATACATTTTTGTAGACTGCCATGTACAAGTACATTGATGTCCCTAATAAAATATTTACAAGACAACTTATTTCGTGTCAAATTATCTATAATACCCTCATGTTAACATCAAATTTTCTTTATTGCCTCCTTAATAACTGTTATAAATTATTAAGCTCTAATCAAACTATACGATAATTATACTGGTAATTAATTATTAATGGTTACTTTAACGATGCCTTATGTTTGTGTTGTAAGTTGGACAAAAAATATACATATTCTATTGATCTCCTTGTGACTCTAGCATTGTTATATGTTCTAGAATGATCTACTTAACTTAAGTTAGACATTTTTAATTGACACTGTTTACGGATAAAAATCTTTACTTATATTATAAAAAGGTAAAATTTAAAAGTTATTTTTTTTGTTTGTGTGTTCGAGCTAATCTCGGGAGTTACCAGTCCGATTTGAATAATTATTTTTGTAATAGATAGCCACATTAAACGGGAAGGTTATTTTTCATCCCGAAATTCCCACGGGAACATAAGGGTCAAGATCAGAATCTTTTTTTAGGGTTCCATACCCAAAGGGTAAAAACGGGACCCTATTACTGAGACTTCGCTGTCTGTCTGTCCGTCCGTCCGTCCGCCCATCCATCTGTCACCAGGCTTTATCTCAAGAATAGTGATAGCTGACTGTTGCAATTTTCACAGATGATGCATTTCTATTGCCGCTATAACAAAAAATACAAAAAATAAAATGAAACAAATATTCAAGGGGCTCCCATAGAACAAACGTGATATTTTGCTGTTTTTTTTAAAGTACGGAACCCTCCGTGCGCGATTCACACTTGCACATAGCCGTTTTTTAAAGGCTTCTTTTTTTCCGAAAATAGAAGATCGTAGTGCGAAAATTGGCTTATTAGACACGAATAGGAATCATTCGTGTCTAATAAGCCAATTTTCGCACACTTAAGTGATTAGTTACACTTGACTTCACCCAGGACAAACAGTACGCGTTAACAGTTAACAGTACGCGTACTACCCGAGTTCATGGTTACAATTTTAATTAACACAAATAGTGTTTCTAGACGTAAAGAACTATATTGTTAATAAGAATAGTAATCATAAAACCACGATAGATAATCATTTTCACAATTTCCATTATTTTAATTAGATTTGAGTACCTTAATATTCACACGCCTCACATAAGACAAGGTAAAGAGAAACTTCACTTACAATGTAACTTACAAAACGTACTGGTATTTGTTGGACCTAGGTTTACCTAGATTTTGTTCACATGACTAGATCCGCCACGTCATCAATAACATCAAAAGGATTCATTATCGAAAAAAGCACTTTAGTTTGCATTGAATATGTTATTTCACCTTTGAGTGGTGTTCGGAATCAATGAGCTCAGCATAACCACTGACTCGATTAAAACCGCATCTCACCCTTAACGTTCACAAACAAGCTATATCGACAAACGATGTCTCCAACACTAATTAAATATGTTTTTTCATTCGAACCCCATCCCGATCAAGATTCTTCTAATTAAAGCGTGCGCCCCTTGATCCCAGTTTTGAATTGGTAATCATATCTGTTTCAAAGAATTTCTATGCACCTTATTTTCACTTAAGAGTAGCTGTAGGTACCAATCATTTATTGATCGGAACCCGTCTGGTACCAATTAGTTCGTAACATGGAGGCTGCGCAACACTTCAACTGCCGACAAAGTTTTCTCATTAAAATATTATAAGCTATTATAAGTATTAAGCTGAGAATGGTTGATACGCCCGTGTGAGTATAAGTATCTCATTATTACAACGCGACGCTCGTTATGTCCTCGCCTAACAATTAATAACAACAATTATTAGTTTCCTGCTTCGAAGGTTAATCTTCAGTTTTATAAAAAACTTGCCGCGCCCCGCGGTTTCACCCGCGTTGTACTCGTTCTCGAGGGAATTTCGGGATAAAATGTATCTCATATGTTATTCTGATGTATAACCAATATTATTGTAAAGTTTCATCCAAATCCGTTCAGTAGTTTTTGTGTGAAAGAGTAACAAACATACATCCTCACAAACTTTCGCATTTATAATATTAGTAGGATTAGTAGGATATTGAAGAAGAGTAACAAAAGAGCTTTTTATTTTTCAACCAAAGAGAGGCTTGACAACTATTGCCTTTTAAGACAGTCTGAGTGTTACAAAACTAGTACAGACGTTGAACAGAATTCTATTCATCCATTTTTTTTTTCAAGTAGGGGGAGCAGTAGTGTGAGGTGGCGTAGTGATTCCCACTAAGAGAACAATACGTTATCACAACGGGCGTAGACGTATTACGTGACGTCGAACTTGAATATTGAACAAGCCCTATACAGACTGTAGAAAAACTTTATGTTACGTCATCAGAAACTACTGAGTATCTATTATGTACGCACAATGCATTTTGCTTGGACATCTGTATATTAAATACTTACTAATGTACCTAGTTGATCGATTTTACTACATGAAACAACTTGTTTATTTTAATTACTTTATGAAACTTTAGATAGTAGTAGACACTACTAACTATCGACATTATAATATCAATGATATCAAATACCCTATCAGCTATTAATATCAATTTCATTATTGCATTCTTTTTACTATTGCATTCCGTTTTTCTTATGCCACAATCGCTATTACTCTTCAGAAATCGGTTTTACTTCAAATTAACACGATATTTGTGGGCCAGACTGACCATCACACCACCCTGTCACACTAGTGTGGTGGTTAGGAATTCTATTTCTTAACTGTCCCACCGACAAAAGAAGATCGAGAAAATACGATAATATCAAGTAGGTATGTTTAATAGTGTGAGGTCACATTCGTACAATTTCCACATTCGTACAATTCCACATTCGTACAAATACTTACTCTGTAGGTTACTTATTCGGTAGGTTAGGGTTATTTTTTTTTACTAGTTCCATAGTTATCGGTTTTATAGCACCTATTTGTACGAATGTTAGTGTGACAGTTAAGAAATAGAATTCCTAACAACCACACTAGTGTGACAGGGTGGTGTGATGGTCAGTCTGGCCCCGATATTTGCAGTTTATTGTAAAGTATTTGCTTTTCAAATTGTTTGATATGTGGCCCCTAGTTGGGTCTGTGAAAGAATTCCGATAAATAAATACTAACAAAAGTTATTAGTTTAGGGCTAGCGCAGATCTTAGTCCAGTCGGTTTAGACTGTTTCCAGATCTCAGTATGTAACTTCGAATACGTCAGTGGCCAAATCCGATGAAGGATTCTTTACACCGCTCAAAGGCCTCCGACATGATCAGACGATTAAAACAACACCGGACCGATAATTTTCATGGCCTCCGGAGCACGGCAGCGCTCAGATAGAAATGCCACTATCGACCACCCATCCAAGTAGGGGTCGAGCTGCACGTTGCTTAATTATCACTGTTTCGTCATCGTATTCTTAATTCAAAAAGCACCCTATGTTTCTCGTATGGTCTTTCCCAGGCGTTTGTGATTAGTACATATTCACTGATGTCAATATTGACAAGCGTGATGGTAAGCGCAAGCAGTCTTCCTAGGGTGGCATAGGGACCCTCAAGAAGCATCATCACAACCCAATCGATAAATCTATAATCGATTCTACGCGAATAAGTCATGCGCGCTTGTTATCTGTGGGCAAGCGCATCTCTAGTGTCTTACCAGAGAACTTTGAATGGCGGCGCGTCGCTCCGACCAACTTAAAACTAATAAATACAATTAAACGTGTCTACTGTGTTGTGTCACAAATATAAAGAACTGCTTAAGTGTGTGCATATCAAGGACTAAAAGATCGAGCTGGGAATCAAAGGTAAGGCTGCTTGTATTGTCTTATATTTTGATCAGTCTAATGTCTCCCACAAACGCTTGGTAATTCAAATACGAATTGCCATCCCTTATGTTATTTAAAGAAGTAACCCTTCTCGTAACATTATTTTGGTGCCGAAACCCGGGAACTGCTTTAGATAGTAGTGATCGTAAAGATAGCGAGAAACATTTCATTAACTTTCGTAATTTGCACAAATGGCTGACCGAATGGTCACCATAACAAATCAGCTCAAATCTCGTTAGGTACTGAATATTTCTCCAAAGTATATGAACAACACGTTAGAACAATTAATTCTGTTTGTCCTGGTGTATTTATTTTTATTCGAAATCGAAAATTGATGAAAAAAGTAACAAACATTCTAATCCGTCTGCCTAGGTATTTACCTACGCGCCTTGGTGGCGCCGGTCATTTACGTAGGTACTAATTCAATCCGTTGTTTGCGTACTGTTTCATCTTGGTAGCCCGATGTTCAAAGTTCCACATTCAAGTCAGCGATTTGTATCAATCCATTCATAGGTAATACTTTTGTTCCGTAGGTACGATGTTAGTATAATAAGTAAGTAGTACATGTAAAATTCAACGTTTCATTCGGTACATGTTATTTTCATTACGTACATTCTATCGTCACAACAGTTATAAATAAGTAGGTATAACTAAGCTACGTGAACAAACTGCAGTCATCTAATTATTCGTAGGTAATCGTAGTCAGGTACAAATCAATTCAATCCGTAACCCGTAGTTATCATTTTGCATTACATTCGTTCAAGTTTATTAAGTAATCATAATAACAAAGGTATTTCGTAAATTATTATTCTGTAGAATTCACAAATCGAACTTAGTGAGAAATCTAATCAACTACCTACAAGTAAAAAATAATATTTGTGGGGTAGGTAGGTAACAACTAAGGTTGTGCCCTAACGGTCTGTAAACTAATCGATAGTTATTTTGATATCGATTTTCGTTATTGAAAATTATTATTTTATTAATCGATTCGGTTTGTTTTGCATAATCGATTCTAGCCATGGCTTATGTACCAAAGCGTGGTGTTAAGAAGATGTCTAAGTCTAAATCGATTGAAAATCCTGGTCTTACGTATGCCGACTTGCCCGTATTACGACGTAAACGGACTTTAGCATTAAATCGATTGCGGAAAACGTTGGAAGTTGCTCGAATCGTGAAATCGGATCACTCACGTTTAGATGAATTTAGCGTACATTATGCAGCGGTAACTAAACAAGTTGATAATTTCGAGGAAGCGCATTTGGATATTTTGGGTATTATTGAAGATTCCGACATGGAGAATGAAGACGAAATTCGTACCGAATTCGATGATATTTATTTTGAAGTGCTCACGATACATCGAACCCTTGTTCCTTCTTCATACGTTCCAGAGGAATTGCCAGCTGTTCAGATGTCGCGTGCTTCAGCCATCAAACTTCCTAAGATCGACTTACCACGTTTTTCAGGATGCATGAAGGATTTCAATATGTTTTTTGATGCGTTCAATTCGCTCATTCATCGGAATGAATCATTGTCGGACTCGGATCGCATGCAGTATCTTCGAGCGAGTCTATTCGGGGACGCATTAGGACTTATTCGGACCTTCCCTATACAGGGTGCATTTTATCAAGAGGCGTACAAGACATTAGTAGCTCGTTATCGTGACAAACGTGAACTCGCCTTTACTTGTTGGCGGGAAATGCAAAACATTAACTTAAAGATTAACTCACCTACCGAATTTAGACGCGTGTTAGATCTTTTCAACGAAAACTTGATAATTCTAAAAGGTCTTAACTTACCGACAGACCACTGGGACTTTGTTTTGTGTTATCATTTACTATCAAAGTTAGACTCAAAGACGCGTTGCGCCTTTGAACAATCGCACCCGACATCGGAGATACCTCGTTATCGAGATCTCAAAGATTTTTTAGAAGCAAAATGTGATGCACTCGTTCGTGATACTCACTTTTCAGGTAATCGTGAGTCTCAATCATCAACTAGTAGTAGTAACAAAAATGATGTCAAGTCAAACAACAACAACAAAAAGATAATGTCGTCGTTGTTATCAAATTCAGAGAAGACAACATACCAGCCAGAGGATACCAGATCTTCTGCACCTTCAACCACTGCGCGAGGGGTAGCTTCTAAGTGCTCTTTCTGTTCAGAACTTCATACCATTTCGCACTGTAAATCATTCGCTGCAAAAGCAATTCAAGAGAGACGTGACCTCGCGAAAAAGAACCGCTGGTGTTTTAATTGTTTGAAACCTTCCCACGTGGTTCGCGATTGCAGGTCGACCTTTACGTGCCAGAAATGTCATCAGAAGCATCATACACTCCTGCATCAGGAATCCGATGTTCATCTTCCTGAACAGACGCCTTCAGTCAGTGAACCCGTTCGTGTGTTGACGAACGTGGGTGATAATTCGGTTGTTCTTCTTTCTACTGCCGTTATAAACATTCGTGATTCGTTGGGCGACTACCAGCCTTTTCGCTGTGTTATTGACACTGGTAGTCAGGCTCATTTCATTTCAGAACGTGCAGCAGACAGTCTAGGACTTGACAAACGCATGACCTCACGCCAGGTTCGTGGTGTAGGTCACTCGTCAGCCCCCATTTCTGGAGCTGTTCAACTTCAGATAGGTATTAACGGTCAAGCGGCTTTCAATATTGAAGCGTTGACCATACCTAACATTTGCGGAAACATGCCTAGGGTCAGGCTCAACAAATCGTCTTGGCTTCATATTCGTGGTCTCAATCTGGCTGATCCAGATTGTGACAAACCTGGTCCAATTGACATTCTTCTAGGTGCTGAGATCTTCCCTTCTCTGATTCTTCCAGGAAGTGTGAGCGGAGGACCGAAGCAACCATCGGCCTTAAATTCAGTGTTCGGATGGCTTCTTCTAGGAAGTGTTGGCGAACCGCAGGCTGAATCAAGTTCCAATTCGTTTTTCGTTACAGACGACCAGCTTTCGCAGGAAGTCAAGAAGTTCTGGGAATTAGACAATCTTCCAAGCGTCACCAAGTTGAGTGAAGCAGATCAACGTTGCGAGCAACTCTATTGTGACACAACGACTCGTGACTCAACTGGACGCTATAGCGTTGCTTTGCCCTTCGTAGAGGACAAAGATCCGTCGTTTCCAGGTTCACGAGAGTCCGCTCTTCGGCGTTTTCATTCGTTGGAACGTAAACTTTCCACAGATCCGGTTCTCCTAGAACAATACTCGAGTTTCATGGCTGAGTATATTCAGTGCGGCCACATGAGTCGTGTGCCCACTAAAGATTTGCAGAAAGGAAAGTATTACATCCCCCATTTCTGCGTTCTTCGTCCTGACAGCGTCAGTACGAAGCTTCGTGCCGTCTTTGATGCGTCAAATCGTGACGCAGTCACTGGCGTATCGCTCAACGAAACCTTACTCGTCGGTCCAAAGTTACAGGCTAACATTTTGGAAATTCTTCTTAGGTTTCGCTCCCATTCTGTTGTATTCTCAGCCGACGTGTGCAAAATGTACCGTCAAATCCTTGTTCACGATGAACATCGTGATTTTCAAAGAATCTTCTGGAGATTTCATCCAACCCAACCGATTTTGGAATATCGACTGAACACTGTGACCTACGGCGTCTCTTCATCACCCTTTCTTGCTTGTCGTACCGTCAAACAGCTCGCTGCGGATGAAGGTAGTGACTTGCCTCTCGGCAAATCCGTCTTAACGACTGACGTGTATATCGATGACGTTGTCACAGGATGTTCTAATTTCAACCAGGCCGTCCAAACTAAGTCGGAAGTAACGGAGCTTCTAAAACGTGGTCACATGGAGCTGCGCAAATGGGCCAGCAATGACCCTAGATTGCTGTCTGATCTTCCTCCTGAGCATTGCCTTACAGATAACGTCTCCATGGACGTTGAGAAGTCGAATACTCTCAAGATTCTAGGTTTAAAGTGGGAACCAAATTCTGATCATTTCTTGTTTGAAGTCAAGCCTCAAGATCGTGTTTGCAGCAAACGAAATATTCTCAGCGAACTCGCAAGGATCTATGATCCACTCGGTTTTCTGTCGCCGTTGACTTTCTTCGCGAAGTATCTAGTTCAAAAATTGTGGGTTCTTGGAATTTCTTGGGATGCTGATCCTCCTGAAGACATCAAACGACTATGGAGGCGCTACACCGAAGAACTGCCCTTCATTCAGAATCTCCGAATTCCGCGTTATCTCTCCGTGTCAAAAATTAAATCGTGTGAACTTCATGGGTTTGCCGACAGTTCTCAACGTGGATTCGCTGGTGTGGTGTTCCTTCGAGTCATCGACCTGGATGATAACATTAAGGTCTCTTTTGTGTTATCAAAAGCTAGGGTAGCTCCTATCAAAGTTGTGTCCCTACCAAGACTTGAGCTTTGTGCTGCCGTTCTTCTGGCAGACTTACTCAAATTCGTCAGCGAGGTTTATCAACCTCTTCTGCCCATCTCAGCAATAGTCGCGTGGTCAGATTCGACTGTCGCGCTCTCGTGGATTCGATCGTCTTCTTCACGTTGGAAAACATTCGTAGCAAACCGTGTCAGCCATATTCAGGATGCGGTTCCTGGCGCACAATGGCGCCATGTGAAATCGGAGGACAATTCCGCGGATATCGCCTCTCGTGGTCAGACACCGGCGGAACTTGTCAATAATTCGTTATGGTGGGCGGGGCCTAGTTGGCTCTCTCAAGCCGTTCAGTCGTGGCCTTCCTCAGTTTCAGATCCTCCTGAAGAAGAACTTCGTGTAGAGGAGAAAGTACAGGTTCTCCTTACGAGTGATATTCCTGCACATCCCATCGATTACTTGATGTCTCGTTACTCGTCAGTTCGTAAAATCCAACGTATCGTCGGCTTATGGCTTCGCTATATTAATAATCTTCGCTGTAAACTTAATCGCCGTTCTGATCATCCCTTGACTCGTGCAGAACTTCACAACGCGTTATTAATAATAGTGAAACGTACTCAGTTTCTTCATTTTAATGAAGACATCACGCGATTACAGGAACGCAAGCTTCTTTCAAAACCAATGCGTAAGCTTAATCCATTCCTTGACAGCCTGGGTGTTCTCAGGGTGGGCGGTAGGCTGTCAAGATCGGGATTAGAATACAGCCACAAACATCCCGCATTGCTCCCGAGACAGGCTCCACTAACTTATATGATCATAGACGCGCTCCATCGTGAAAATTGTCACCCTGGAATCAATACGTTACATTATTTAGTTAGTCAGCAATTTTGGATTTTATCAGCTAAACGTGCTATCCGACACCGTGTTTCAAAATGTTTGAAATGTTTCAAAACAAATCCTACTCCTCTCGAACCGTTTATGAGTGATTTGCCTGCAGTTCGCGTGAATCAGGTAAAACCTTTCAGTATCGTAGGCGTGGACTACGGAGGTCCTTTTCGAGTAAAATCAGGCAAGCATCGCGGTGCCAAGATTAGCAAGGCTTATCTTTGCCTTTTCGTTTGCTTTACGACTAAAGCAGTACACTTAGAAGTAGCTACTGATTTGACGTCAGAATCATTTATCGCCGCACTTCGACGCTTCGTCGGTCGTCGTGGACGGGTCCAGACGATTTATTCCGATAGAGGAACCAACTTCGTTGGTGCTCAGCGTGAGCTCTCCTCGTTCATGCAGAAAGCTGCTCATACTGAAACTATTGAATTCAAGTTTAATCCCCCCTCCAGCCCACATTTTGGTGGAGTGTGGGAGATTCAAATTAAAGCGGCAAAATCAACCTTGTATCGCGTCATCAACAATCAATCCTTGACGTTAGATGAACTCATTACATTATTCGTGCAAATCGAAGCAATGCTCAATTCCCGGCCCCTTTATCCGATAAGTACCTGTGCAAATGACATGACTGTGCTTTCGCCAGGTATGTTTCTGACTTTAGAGCCACTGACCGCTGTTCCCGATGAGGATCTTACCTCTGTCAACATTACTCGTTTAGGACGGTGGCAACTCATTCAACGTTTTCAGCAAGACTTTTGGAAGCGTTGGAAGAATGAGTATTTGCATTCGTTAACTCAAAGGGCCAAATGGACTAAGCCTTCGCAACCCCTGGAAATCGGTTCCGTGGTTGTCATCAAATCGGAAACTCTGCCTCTCCATTGGCCTTTAGCTCGTGTAGAACGGTTGCACAGCGGTCCAGATGGAGTAGTACGCATCGCGGACCTACGTTTACCTAATGGTTCTTTTCTAACTCGACCGCTGGCAAAGATCTGTCCTTTGCCAAACAATACGGATTAGAATAGGTAGAACGTTAGTTTTCTCATTAGTTAAGTTAGTATTAATCTAAACAATAAGTTTACTATTCAGTTACATATCGTTGTTCATATACTTGGATAGTTATCGTGCCTTATGTAGGCTTCATAGTACAGTAAACATTCAGCACGCTCGGGCATAACTCCCTTTTGTTGTAATTAATTCGTTACGTTGCCCTAAGCATATCGTTTTATAGTTAAATATTCGTACCATACCGTTCAATGCATTCTTGAAAATACAACTTCTATGTATTTTGGTGGGCGGTATGTTTCGTCATCGTATTCTTAATTCAAAAAGCACCCTATGTTTCTCGTATGGTCTTTCCCAGGCGTTTGTGATTAGTACATATTCACTGATGTAAATATTGACAAGCGTGATGGTAAGCGCAAGCAGTCTTCCTAGGGTGGCATAGGGACCCTCAAGAAGCATCATCACAACCCAATCGATAAATCTATAATCGATTCTACGCGAATAAGTCATGCGCGCTTGTTATCTGTGGGCAAGCGCATCTCTAGTGTCTTACCAGAGAACTTTGAATGGCGGCGCGTCGCTCCGACCAACTTAAAACTAATAAATACAATTAAACGTGTCTACTGTGTTGTGTCACAAATATAAAGAACTGCTTAAGTGTGTGCATATCAAGGACTAAAAGATCGAGCTGGGAATCAAAGGTAAGGCTGCTTGTATTGTCTTATATTTTGATCAGTCTAATGTCTCCCACAAACGCTTGGTAATTCAAATACGAATTGCCATCCCTTATGTTATTTAAAGAAGTAACCCTTCTCGTAACAATCACAGCTGACATTGCTAGATATACCTAGAGTGCATAGTAGAGCATAGCATTCTTCTTTTTTTAGTTCCCAAAAGTTATCTTACCGATAAAAGTATTGTAACGACAACTGTTGTTGGCTACAGACAGACTGGACGGCCTCTAACAAATTAGTCTATGTAATAATATATTCTAAATCCTGTCTGACTGTACACATAGTTCAGACAGTATTTATTCTTACCTATGTAATAAAAGAATGAAACTATCATTTCAGTTTTCTGTTAGTAGCCGGAGGAAAGTTTTAAAAAGAAATTCAATTATTGTTGACATTTTTCTTGCGTCAGATTGCTTTTGAAATAAGAAGGTATTTGTTGTAGTGCATTGAAGAAGAAATTCTCATATAGCAGAATGAACTTCTCTCTATAAGTTACTGGAATGTAATTTATATTGATACTAGAAGTTTTAAGTCTAATAGACCCGTAGAAATTCTATACGAATATAATAAAGATGGACTGTTTGATTTTGTATTTGTTTGAGCGCCCTAATCTTAGAAACTACTAACCTGAAACTAACATTCTAATATTTAAATGTTTTTCAACGTTAAAAAGGTTTTTTATCTCGAATTCCCGCGGTAACGGGCACAACGCGGGTAAAACTGCGGGGCACTGCTAGTTAAGTATATTCAGAGTTTCCCAAAAGTGAATTTCGTAATACCTAGTCGTTGATATTTATATACACTACTAGCTGCGCCCCACGGTGTCACTCGCATTGTACCCGTCCCTGCGGGAATTTTGGGCAGGCGGCAACTGAAAACCAGCGCCGTGCGGGATCCGTTCCGCACAGCAACTGCTGAGTTGCAACCTTTTGCCAAGTTCCTTGGATTTTAACTTTTATCTCTGTGTATATGTAAATTTTTAATTTTTGGCAATAAATGTATTTTATTTTTATTCTTATTCTTGGGATAAAATGTATCTTAAATGTCATTCTTTTGTATAACCTATATTACTGTAAAGTTTCATCCAAAGCTCAGCAGTTTTTTTTTTTGTGAAAGAGTAACAAACATACACCCATCCATACATACATAGGTACATCCATCCTCACAAACTTTCGCATTTATAATATTTGTAGGATAGTGAAAGTTCTACACTTCGTTACTTGAACATACACAAAGACCTTAAACTTAAACTTATAGATAAAGCGAGGCAACCTCAACCTAAGGTCTAGGTCTCAATTACGTATTCATGATAGTCCTGACGGTATTTACATCGTCGATAGATCGGGCACACTGCATCGGTTTACATAATCTATTGATTCTATTATTTAGATTGACAGAGCGGTCGTAAGTTATCGCTTTTATAAAGGAAATTTGAAGATTTAGTTAAGAAATATACTAATATTACTAATAAAGAGGTATTTGTAAGTTTGTTTGTATGTTCGAGGTAATCTCAGGAATTATCAGTCCGAATTGAATAATTCTTTTTGTAACAGATAGCCACATTAAACGGGAAGGTTATTTTTCATCCCGAAATTCCCACGGGAACGGGTACAACGAGGGTAAAACCGCAGGGCGCTACTAGTGTGAAGTATGTTGGTGTTGATCGATTTGATTTAGTTAGTACATTTCCATGGAAAAGTTAATGGAGTTGATTGGAAAAAAACTTAATGGAAGAACAGGCTACAGTGGTAGTACGTCCATACTCAAAGTGGTTAAATGCTTCCTTAGCAGAGATTTGTTATGTATGGAAAGTTAGGTCAACTAGTAAACTGTCCATTAAAGAACGTTTTCTGAGTGCGGCAGTTTGACATAAAAAAGTAAAAGTAAAGTATTGGCCTGTGATGTGCCACTACTGGGCAAAGGCCTCTAATCTCACTGAAGATATCAGTACAGTGAGGAGGATTAGGCATAACCACGCTCCCCTAATGCGGGTTGGTTATCTCAAACCAAGGCCATGTTTGAAAAGTAAGTAACATGTTTTCGCTCGCTCGCTTTTTGACTTGTAATGTATGCAAAATTGTGAGTATTAATTTGTGATGTGTCTTTAAAGGACGTATCTGAGTGTGGTAGTTAGTGGAAATACGACACAGTCTAATAGAAACTAAACTTAATGAAATGAAGTGTAAGCATGTCCCGCCGGTCTTGACGTGACTAACACTGAATACTTTTAAGTATTATAGTGTAAATGTTGCAAAGAGCTCACAGAAAAGCCACTGTACCTTTGATCTTTGTACACAGCGAACCTCTGAGAGGCTACTTCCATTACTGTATGCAGATTTTATACTTTGTGTCATTTTTGTGCGAACGGCTGCGCGTTGCCGTCACCCCCCGGCAGTGGCACCCCCTTCTCATACCACGAGGGGTCCATAGGGCGCGCTACTTAGCTGATGACTTATTAACACTGCATTCTTCAGAGGTGTCTGTCTGACGCTGAGTTTAATGACGTGGCTACGCCGGAGAGATGCTTTTCGATCTTCATACCTTCGAGAGTGTCCCACTTTTGTGACAATAGCCGCGCGTCGTGTTTGCCACAGTGCTGCGGTTTTGGGTGCGATACATTTTTTGTCGTGTTTTAATTATGGGCCCGTACTTTTTAAGATAAAGGGTGATTTTTATGGGGGAGAAATTATTTTGATGGGTTTCGTAGCACGGTTTTAGTTGTTGGTGCTTCGTTTTCAATAACAATAATGTTTTTGTTATTTTGTCTTGATATTGCAGACTTTAAACTCAATATAGGAATCAATACGCGATCGATAGAATTGATTGTATATTAGTAGCGACACAATGATGGGCTGAAAATCCGTAATATTGCAAGTCATCGTTGTCAATATTGTGATAAAAGCTGTCTGTCAAATAATGGACGGATTAAGCTGGCTTTGTTTTGTTTGCCGGAAGCTTCTGCGGATACACATGATAAATAAACTAATATTGCCTTCATACACTTTTGCCTAGGCTTGTAAGCTTTAATATAAAATATATTAACCTTAAGTACAGTCTGGGTACAAGACACAAACTGAACTATGAACTGTGCTAAGACTAAGCATGTCTCTCTGTTTTATTTTTAAAGGAAGAAAAATTACTGGCTTTGAAAGTTGAAGGAAAAATGATAGTCTTTTAGTATCTTTTTAATAACGTTAGTATTAGCGCAACTTCGCGAGTATCTTGGTTGTTGTTGTTTAAAAAAAGTTTAGATACGTTTACGTTTAAAAGAGTACTCTTATAAATTATTAAAAACCATAATAGAACTTTTGCATTTATTAAAAACAGAATTTCAAGTATTGCCACTTCTTACAGTCATGTCTAAGAAAAACTATTAAAGAGAAAGTCGCGAACGTTAGCAATCACTACATAGTATAAAATAAAGTCGTTTCTTTTTCGTGTCTGTCACACTGTTTGTCTGTCTGTATGCTTAAATCTTTAAAATTACGCAACGGATTTTGATGCGGTTTTTTGTAATAGGTAGAGTGATTCAAGAGGAAGGTTTTTATGTAAAAAAAATTCTCGAAATTCCCACGGGAACGGGCACAACGCGGGTAAAACCGCGGGGCGCTGCTAGTTAAAAATGAAACAAAACCATCTATTAGTTAAATATAAAGTGCATTTGACGACGTAGGGAACGGTCGCGATCGCCACGCTGACAGACAATCAAACAAAAAATACTCACTTTAATTAACACCCTATTGCGGTGAATAATAAAAAACGTATCCAAGAATTAACCTTTACAAGGGAGCGTAAGAAATGAAAAGGAAAAAGCATGATGAATGCAGTTTAACGACATTTAATAGGGTTGTGTGTTCCTTGGACGGTAAATTACCACTGTTTCGTGCGGATACCGTCCAATAAGCGACATTTTCTTCCATTGTGTGTGGAATTGTTCTTTTTTTAAACTATAATTACTTGCATCGTGTTTATTGCTGTTGACAACCCTAGCCTCCTTAATTTGATATTACGTAACACGCTACTTGAAAAATTACGACCCGATTTTTATAATTTCATTTTAATTAAAATATTGAATTATTACGTGCAATTGTGCTGGATTTATGATTCTGTGATGTGTTTGTTTTCGGTTTTTAAAGGTATTTGATTTATAATTAATGAATATTGGTCGCATTAATCTTCTTATATATAAAATTCTCGTGTCACAGTGTTCGTTCGCGTACTCCTCCGAAACGGCTCGACCGATTCTCATGAAATTTGTAGGTCTGAGAATCGGCCAACATCTATTTTTCATCCCGAAATTCCCGCGGGAACGGGTACAACGCGAGTGAAACCGCGGGGCGCAGCTAGTAATTTTTTGTTTGTTTGGACTGTCTAATCTCAGGGATTAACCGTCCGATTCCAATAATTATTTTTGTATAAAAGCTACGGAGCGCAGCTAGTGATGTATGCCTAGCGTGTACTAACTGCGATCTTGTCTTGATTCCGTTCTACGAATCAAGACAATCGTAATTTGATCGTACGGTAATACGATCCTTTAGTGATGCCCTGTAGTGTTATATTTAGTACCAAATGTTATATTGTACAAATTGTGATAATATTTTTGTTTTGGGAATTACTACGCATCACAGACAGACCACAAAATATACCTACAATTCGACAGAAGCTAACCAGAAGCTCCCTCACACATGCTTACATACTCCATGCGTGTTGACATTACAAGTTTGGAATCTATGTTGTACTTGGTTTCTAGTCAGATGAACTTTATCCTAGAGTGTGTGAGTAATTAATAAATGAACTGAGCTTCGAAAGTCAAAGTTGAACGGCGGTGAGTCTGCGCATTTAAAGAGTTATTTAACAATGTGTTACTTATTTATGTTGAAGTGTAAACGTTTGTATATCAAGAGTATTTACTTACCATCAAGTTATCTTGGATTCTGCCGTGTTGTGGCTTTTCACTTTAGAGCTAAGCGTGCCGTAGATTGAGCTAGGTTTAACGCTTCATTGAAATGAGCGTCACATATTAAATAAGCTCACTCACTCGCTCAGATTGGCCAGCACGCAATTTGTACAAGTATACTCGCTTAAACGACGACTTGGTACCAAAATTATTTTGTTAGAATCCAGGCTTAACTGAATTTTAAGGACTAGCGCCGCGCAGTGTATCTACCCGCGATCCAATAGATGGAGCTAGCGAAAAAAATGCCAGTGCTAGTGCGGGTTACACCCCATTTACTCTAGGAATACATTTTGTTTGCCAGCTAGAAGATTTTCCTCTTACATAACTAATGTATATAGATATATAGATTTACCGTTAGCAAAACGTAACATAATTTTCTACAGCATTTAAGTAATATGTCCCAAAGAAATATATCAAACCTGAAATTTAATTTCGAGCACGCATTCAAACCTAGTCGAACACCAAAAGCTGTGTTCAAAGTAACAAAACACTTACAAGTTCTGTATTCCCCTTAATACTTGTATCGCGTGATTGTACCGCAGAACAACGGCTGACTATGTGCTTTTTTAAGGCGAACTACTTCTGATAACATTTGACGACATATTTCGAATGTAACAACTTGTAAATAGTTAGGTTATGCGGTATTCGCAATCTAATGTATGTTGAGGTTTGGTTTATTTTTATTGCTTCCTTAGGACCTAACTTGTGGGGTGTGAAGTGTACCTATTCGATCGTATTTCGAATCTTGGTACTACACTTTATAGTATATTTTCAAAATTGTTTGTTGGAACTTTATTTACTTAAAGAAAAAATATATTCGCCTGTAATTTCTCACCTCACTGATCTTCAGTGATCAGTATGATGTGACCATGTACAAAGAAAAAATTGCAGATACAGCTGAGAGATCTTTCCTACAACATTTCTACGCTTTCAACCACATTGAATATACGGGAAATTGCTAGTTAAACAATAAAATAAGAATCCAAAACAAAGCATTAATATCTGAATTAGACTCATAATAATAATACTTTAAACCCAAAGGTTATTCAAATGAAGATAATCTTTAGATAATCTCTGGATAAAAATACAATAAAACGCTCATCTTTATATAATAAAGGGAGATTTACACAATCTAAAGGTGTTTATTTAATACTAGCAGCGCCCCGCGGTTTTACCCGCATCGTACCCGTTCCCGTGGGAATTTCGGGAATTTTTATACATATAAACCTTCCTCTTGAATCACTCTATTTATTGAAATATCGCGTCAAAATCCGTTGCGTAGTTTTAAAGATCTAAGCATAACATAGAGACAGACAGACAGAGGAAAGCGGCTTTGTTTTATACTATGTAGTGATAATCTAATCTATGTTTAATTAGACCTCTTTGGAATTAAAATAGAATTGGTTTGTTGATATTAGATTTTTTATGAAAACGCGTGAACTAGAAAGATCACCTCTTTTAAATAGGACAAGTATTTTATTTCAATTTACATAATATAAAATGATATGACAGAAAGTAATTTAGGACAAAAAGTATTAGCCTGTAATGTCCCACTGCTGGACAAAGGCCTCTCATCTCACTGAAGATATCAGTACAGTGAGAAGAATAAGGCGTAATCACCAGTTCCAGCGATTTTCTTTTTTGACTACGTTTATCCATCACAGTTAAATTAACAAGCATATTAATAACCAAGGTCGTATATTTTTGCTTCTCATATCCGTTTTATGAACACGTTACTACTTTGAGTATTAGCGATTGCACCATTACCTCTTAAAGACTGTCTCCGCCACATTTTAAATTTAATACAAAAGAAACCTTATTCTCTAAATTTCGTTAACTATAAATAAATAAATATACCCGGACAAATTCACTCACGGTTAATTAGACCAAAACTAAGCTCGAAGCTTGTAATATGGAATCTAACTAACTGATACTAGTACATATATATACACAAATACTTTATAAGAATATATAATTGACACCCAGACGTCGTCGCCAACAACTATGTCTTCACATATTGTTGACTCCGGGCGGGAATCGAACCCGCAACCCCCGACACAGTAAGCGCTCTCACTGCCACTGTGCCAACGGGCTTGTCTGAACTATAGTTTAATAGACCACGCCAAAGACATTTAAACGGTTCAAACACTCGTTAAACTTAGTTAGTATGAAAGATCAACTATTGTACATCTAATCTTACAAACTTCGTATTTCTTTTATAAGGGCGATTCAAACATTAGTTCCGAGTTAATGTTCCTAATGATTTTCTATAGGACTTCATTATATTCCATTCAGATGAAACCAGCGGGCCCCGCGACCGCGCGCGTGTCACCTTACCTTCCACGCTCTCGTTTGAATAATTAAACCAAAGAGGTTTTTTAATTAAGCATTGTTTTAACACCATTCTAGTATTCACAGTATGAAATGCCTAGGGCATGATATTTGATACTTCATTCTGCTTTTTGTTATTGAAAAAGAGTTAATTTATAAGTACAACAGGATTAAAAGTACGATTTAATTAAAACTTTGTACGGATGTTAGGATAAAAAAATGAATAATAACGATTGAATATGCTTTTAAGTAAGTGCTATAATTCTTAGTAACCAATTGGAGAATTCTATCGAAAAACCTTGTTTTGTAGTTTGTATCTCTTTTTAATTTATCTTGTTGAATTGTATTCGTGTTCTTTTAACAATGAGCTTTTTCATACGCTAGAATACAAAGAGTTATTTAATAACTTCGTATGTAAAATTAGTAAAGGCAATGTATGCACAAATCCGATATTACTAATTAATATGTCGACCATGTTGCATTAAAAACAGTTTTTTGCTATTATTTTTGTTCCCCTTGTTTGTTCATATTCCATTAACAAAGTCGTTCCGTTTTTAATAATCCATTTGAGTTATTGAGTTGTCTAAAACGCAAATTACCCGGTGACTGTCTGTAATCAATATTTATGAGGTTATTGAATGAACGAGGACTTCAGTTTGAAAATTGCATAGAATGTCAGTAAATACAATTATGGAATTCCTGTAGTTCCTGGACTAAATTGCTGATGGTCGCCGATTCAAATATGAATCGATACTTTTTGAAATGATCTTTAGTTCATTATACTAAATGAAACGGGCCTGTAAGATAATATAACGTATTTTTTTTTAAATACGTACCGACCCCGAGCGGTTTAATTCGCTGGAAACTTAAGTTGGTGAGTTTAAAAGAAACGATGTTAAGTTTCTATTGTTCATAATATGTTAGGTTCATGGATTTAATAAGGTGATTAAATAGCTGAGTCTCGGGAGTGATGTCAACTTGTGACACAAGTTGATTTGGGAAGTCGATTTCGGTCATACGTGACGGTGACGGTTACGGTGACGGTTACGAAGTGACGGTTACGAAACTATCCGGCGCTACGCGGCGTTGCTACGCGGCTACACGTAGCAGACAGCTCTACGACTACAATACCCTTGCCAAAAATAACGTGACTCGTGTCTTAGTATGCAACTTTTCTCCATCTAACGAAATACAGCGGTCAACAGAAATATGCCGACTTGTTATCACAATCGTAGTTCACCAAATTTGAATGCATGCAAATTTTAATAAACATGCAAGCAACAAGAATCCTCGGATTCCGGTCCCGAAAGTTTGTTATCGCGGGGGCACGGTCCGCCGAGGCGCCGGCGCACCGCGGCTGCACCCGCCGTCCCCACGCAACACACACAACCACTCTTATTTTTGTTACTTTACTTTTTTCTATATGAAGGTCCACTCACTTATTCATGCGAGCGGGATTGTAGTTTTTTTTCTATTTTTCTGCATTCGCTGTATATAGATATTTTAGCCACCTCCTATTTTTTCGTGACTATAAAACTGGGGCCGGGTCGTGTGCTTTTTTCGCGGTGCTCGCCCGTGGGGTGGAGGGTGCTCGCAGTTAGAGAATTATTCATTGCCTACCCCCGTCGAACCGACTTTCCGTTATTTCTGTTTGTTATGAATTATGTCCGATGACTTTTCCCGAGGCCCCGTTTCTTTCGTTTTCACTAATTACTTTTACCGAATAAACTATAAATCATAGTGTCGGTGGGCGCGCGGGCTCGGCGCGGGTCGGCGCCGGTCGGCGCGGATCGGCCCGCCGCGCCTCGCAACTGCCGCCGAACGTTTAACTCCTGTATACGTTTGTGATAACATATTGTTTTCCTGTATAAACTGACGTACTAAACGCTAACAAAAGATTCAAATTCACACTCTGCTGCCTACTAAAATATGTAGAAGAGCTCGCTCCCGGCCCGCTACAAATTTGAATTTCATATGTATGTTTCGCCTATTACGGATGCACTCATTAATATCTTAAGTGATATGTGGAGAAGCGCTTTACGGGATTGTAGGCTTTACGCCGTCGGTCCAGGAGTCGTAATCGCGACGTCGCGGCGGCCTGTCTCCGTTTATACAGAGCACGCGTTAAGATTATGTCGGATGAAAAATGCTGCAAATTGTATGACCCCTATGAAAAAACATTATCATTACCGGCACATCGGGCGGACTATTTTTTCGTATGTAAATCTGAGGAGTGATCCGCGTCGGCGTTCTTGTCTTTAGCTGCAATTTGTTTATTGTGCTTGAGTACACGAGAGGTGGGGAGACAGAGCGCTAAACACCGTATGGTAAGTAAGACTTGTTTGGTTGGAGTGGCGGCGCCGCGGGGTGGAATCGGGCCGCGAGTGTTGCGACTTGCGAGCCCCCGCCACCCGTGTGCACCGGCCCGGCCGCCGGCCGCCGGTCGACAGTGTCAAAGTCACCAACCAACTCGATACCATTACATAATTCAAAGAAGCGTTATCAAATTGTAAATTATCTCCGAGATCCGACTATGTTTTATTTATGATGAATATTTCATAATAGAATTTCCTATACTTAATCTATTAGAATGATATTAGTCTAAACGGCATATTTCAACGAAATGAATATTTTTTTTATTCATTTAAATTAAATCTGATCTCCAAACTAGGTAGGCAATAGGTAAACTGCGGTCATTGAACCAAATCTTTAGTAACTTGCTTCAAATTACACTCGCTTGTGTAACTCGAGGCAATCCATTTTCAGTTCATACTCTATTTGAAATGCACTATTTTTCTGTATAGTATTTAGTATTCTTCAGTCGCAGGGCTCAAAGAAGGCCTTTGATGAAAAAGGACCTCATACAGGGTGTTCACATTTATTCATGTAGAGCGCGACGACTGGGAAATATCGCGTGTGATTTTATCTCAGAGTCGCATTTTGTTTTTCATTTCTGTTTAGTTTTCAATAGTCCATGTAAACAAAGTTAACAATCTGACTGTTTTATTATGAACCGTTGGAAACGCCGCGCTCTTTGACTTTGACTCGTACATCGAGGTCTTTGAACAAGACTTCACCGGAATAAATGTTACTTCCTTCGTGATTTTGGCATTCTCAAATCTATATAATTTGCGTTTTTCGTATATAAATAAGATTTATAAATTATATTGCTTAACTATCTCCATGTATATCTACGATCTACAACCTTCTTAAAGAATTATTTAATTACATTGCGTTCTGTAAAAAATAAAGCTTTCAACATTTTAACGTTGATTTAATATTTCTTTCTTTTATTATTATTGTCAATCTTGTTACTGATTTAATTACCTATAGATAATTATGATTAATCAAATTAAAATTATAATATTATAATAAAACTTACGTAATAACTTTAATTAACAATCGTGTCTACAGCGTCAAATTATCTTAGTATTCATTACAACCCTTGGTTGATGCAAACGTTAGACCAGTCAGAGGACTTAAAGCAGTCCAAAAACTCTGACTCCAGGGCTGGCCGCTAACCAATACAAATCTACTTTACAATCCTCCAAACTTAGTAGGACAGCTCGCCTAATCCACCCCTGGTTGTCTTAGCAGCTCTTGCACTAATAGCCGTATGGCGCAAGTTCCTCTGATGTTCACACAAAGACTCACCGTAGACGACTATTTTTATTAAAACCGACGTTGGAGGCATACTTTTTTTAATAACTTATGTACGTGTAGGTCGGCTATTTCAATTGCGGTATGGTGACGGATTTTTTTCCAGAAAATTGTTGAGTGAGTCCCTTTGTTTTTGCCGCCTTGAGTCGCGCGGGTTTTGTTTCATGACGTTCTCACTTTTGCGCCCCTCTGTACTGCATCCGTGAACTGTTGTACGCGACTGTACTACGTTTAATTGTACTCATATAATAAACAGCTAGTTCGCAGGTGTTTTTTGAGATTGTTTAAAATGTTTTTGCTGTTTTTACGTATTAAGAGTATTTCTCATTTTGTTTGAAAATGTAGATCTGATTATCTACGTTAATTTTAACACCAAATTCAATTAAAATTCAAAATTCCATTAAATCCGCCCCAAAAACCTACATACGTGAACTAAATAATAAAAGCGTCACCATACTACTAAGTAATACTACCTAACACCTAATAGAGTAAAGTGAATTTATGTCCAACAACACCCATATAATACAAGGCTGTAAAAGAATTATGTATCAGGGTTGTCTCGTAAATATATTTACCTACTTCAACGGGAGAGCGAGATAATAATTAAGTTATACTGACAAAGTGGTTGAGAGGATACGGTTTAAAGGGATATTAAGTATCGAACTATGGATTTATTATTTTAAATAAACTTGTTTGAAACCCACCGTACCTACTTGTTTATGGTCGATATTTCCAAAAATCTACATATCTTTTACAATTACACACACACACACACACACACACACACACACACACACACCATAGACACCTATGGATATCTATTTCAATCCATATATGATATTTTAGGTCATTAATTAAACTTACTACCTTTATTTTAACCCACAACCCTCGACATATTAAGACTTGCAGAAACTTGTCAATACAAGCAGTAGGTAGGCAGTATTTATAAAAAAACAGTGAGTTAAGTTAATAAAACAAAAATAGTTTTATGATATCTATTCATATTTAAACCGTTTATTTATATACATCACAGTATAACAAAACATATATATTATTTAGATAAGCCATTATTTTTTTATAAATAACGATTAAGCAGTTCTTACGGTTAAAGACGGATTCTCTTTGATCTAGTATCCTACTAATCCTACAAATATTGTAAATGCGAAAGTTTGTGAGGATCTATGTATGTATGTTTGTTACTCTTTCACGAAAAAACTACAAGACGGATTTGGTTGAAACTTTACTGTGATAAAGGTTATAACATCAGAATAATAAATGGGACACATCCCAAAATTCCCGCGGGAACAGGGTACAATGCGGTTAACACCGCGCGGCGCATCTAGTTTCAAATAATCAAAAAACAAGTTTATTCCACAAGTTTGTAAGCAAATCAAAGCTGAATCAAGGCTCCTTATCAAATAATTATGTATTTTTCACGCGCATAGTATCAGATTTAAGTGAACTGAGAGGCTGCATAGTGCATCAGTCGTCGCATAAATGTTATATGACGTCATGGGCGCATGCGCGAGACACCGTCTAGTCACAGCCGCCTATCTATTATGTAAACAGCGGCTCAACAATTAATATACAATAATGCTTCTTAAGATATTGAACAGCTTTCTTGGACTTGAGTGAAGAAGTGCTCCAGGTCAGGACTTGGGCGTAGCTTGATAGTTGACTAGGTGATAATGATGGCGGTACTAAATGTATGTAGAATAGAAATATAGACATTGGCTAGATGACTTGAATAACGTCATTAATCAAGTAATATAAAAAAGTAGTATTAGGTAGTTGGTTCCGTTTTCTAAATGTCTTCATTCGACATTCATATTGTTAATGAATGTACTAAAACCAATATGACATAAAATTAGAGTTAAAATTTACCCAAAATCAAAGTAATAAATAACAAATCATAAAACAATCAAGTGCACCGCACAGTAAATAAATTCACGGCCGACCCTCAAACAGAATGTCAAAATCAAAATGAGCAATTTATCCGTGGCCGAAAGACGCCTCGAATTAAAAGGAATCAAATATGAACGGGCCGCGTGCATGTTACATGAATAAGCGAACGGTTCTTGCCGAGCACGCCACTGCTCTCATACAACTAAAACTTATACATTAATAATAGGTTTGCTTACAATGCGCTTTAAATGTAGATCCATAGTGTGTCTCGCTCGGGCGGGCCTCTCGCTCAAGTCGCAGCGCACACGACTCGGCTCATGCAAAATGTAGGAAGTAAGCGAGTAACGCACCCCTCATCCCTCTCAAGATAATGCTGTTGGCGCGCCCCCGCGGGCCCCGGCCCCTGCCCCAACGCCCCGTATCGGTGGTCATCGCACGAGCCCCCCAGAATCGCGCCTCGTCAAATCATCGTTCCGTGATTTCCGTTCTCGTGATACACCAATTTCTGTTGTCTAACCTCATTTACATATACCAATGAAATACTGATTATTCGAATGCAAATATAGTAAAGGCACTCATGTTTCGATAATAATAATCAATTCTCTGCATTTGTCACAAGTCGGGTGGAAACTGGTATGCTTCAAGTAAAAGCTCGCCGGCTACAGTATTCATAATTATGTTTTAAATATGAACATAACTAGCAACGTAAAGTAAATGAATTTAAATGAACACATACAATGTGTGGAGTGTACATTTTTGGTGCTGGCTCTGTTGTCTAAAGTACATAACTATGTTTTACATGCATTATGTACAGTCAATACAGCGTTCCTGAGACTTGGGAATTTGTAAGTGAATAAATCATTAGGCACGGCGCGTTTCACTAAAATATGCAATAGTTTTGTGTAAGTTGAGCGCCTTGGGTGGGCGGCAGAGCTAAGTACTACGCTATATAATATTTTATTTAATAAAGTTACTCGGTTACTAGCGTGTTATCCAACAAACTTTGTGTTGTTTTCCACCAATTTGTGTAGTGGTGGATAAATGTTAATGGTTGGGACAAACGACCGCCTACTATTTAACTTGCTCCGCGTATGTATAGAGAATGCATTTTTAATTAAATAGCATTACAAATGTTATGTTGTTTCGGTAAATTTACCCAACTATACACACAACTTGAGGCAAGGTAAACTCATTATGTAACTTGTGCCGTGAGAACGAGCGGCCTACATTTTTACACTTATTTTGGCAGCAAAATTTAAATAAGTACGATGACTTTATAATGAAACATTTTGTTTCTACTGAACCTTTTTATCAAACGGTCTGTTTGCCATATTAACTTCTGTTCCTATCCAAGGAATTCGCCGCGCCCACGATACACGTGTGTCGTGATTTAAAAGTTGTTTAGTTAGGTACCAGAATTATAATTTGTCTAAAGCCATTTAAAAAGCGCCAATGAAAATGTTTCAGAAGTATGTAGAACAATTTAAAATTTCGCCTTGATTCAATTTCAGTTTGTTTAACTTGCGAGGTGTGGGGAGGAATCAGGTAGGTTACCGTTATTCCTAGTTCACTACACCGACAACCAATCAAGTTGCAGGATCCGCTTTTCAAATTGAAATGATAGGTACATCGTAACAAGTTTCTTCCAATTTAACGACAAAACCGTGGGGTAACGAAGTTTAGCTATTAATTCTACGCCCGTTGTGTACAGTCACTTGATGCTTTTTACAATTCTAATGTTAAGAGTATTGAGTAGTAGTCTCGCGACTATTACACGACAAAAACTAAGTTATTAGGTGTTCTGGTTGCGCAACGTTTGCGTCGTGTGATTACTGAATATAATATTTCTTAACTACCTTTCAAATGAAACCTCCATACTAAGTGTTATAAAACGTTTACTTTTGTTCCACAATTGAACATACGTGTGCCTAAAAACTTTAAAAACAAACATTTGAAAATCGCGTATGAAATTGGATCCTTTTCAGTGGATATGAAACTTTTGTGTTAATTTCGGGACTTTTAGGCGCATTCTAAAAACAGGGGCCTATTTTAATTGATCTTCCGATCTATTCGTTCCGCGAGAGACGTGTCCGATTGTGTTGCACTTAGGGTTGTCTACTGTCCGTTGACGTTAGAGCAAAATGTAAATTAAAATTGTAGTGATATTTCCTTTGAGATGGAAGACATTACAAGACAGAATACAAGAAGAGAGTCGCGACTATTATTAATATCATAATACATACCATGTATCGACTTTAGGTTATGTAGCAGTTTAAAAGGATATATTTATTAACATAACTAGCAACGCCCGTGGTTTTACCCGAGTTGTGCCCGCGTTGTTCCCGTGGGAAATTCGGTAATTTTGATACTTATAAACCTTCGTCTTGAATCACTCTATCTATTAAAAAAACCGCATCAAAATCCGTTGCGTAGTATTAAAGATCTGAGCATACATAGGGACAGACAGACAGCGGAAAGCGACTTTGTTTTATACTATGTAGTGATAATTAATAATTTCTTGACGCTGATGTAACGACTTCAGTGCATTAAGCTCTGCAGTATATAAGGTGTTACAATATATTCATGAAAGTTTCGAAATAATTGTGTTGCGTGGTAACCCTGTCGCAGTAGCGAGCTACCTATCTCTTCCATTGATGAATGTTGAACCCTTAACTTCATTGTGACTGAAAGTGTTATTTTGCTTTGCGATGGACATCTAACGTATAGCAGTCACTTCCGTTCTCTAAAAAGGCATGATTTCAAATTGACTCTATCCGCTTTCAGAATCGATATTTAGCTTCAATAGCTTGGATGGAGGACGATAGTATCGGAGGACGATAGATAGTAGGGTTAACGTTTTGTATATTTTTTCTAATATGTATATAAAATTCTCGTGTCGCGGTGTTTGTAGTTAAACTCCCTGGCTCGACCGAATCTCATGAAATTTTGTTTGCATATCGGGTAGGTCTGAGAATCGGACAATATATATTTTTCATCCCCCTAAATCATCTTCTGAAACACGTTCACAATTCAAGTGTTATAAAATCTTCTTTCAACAAATACCAAAAGTACATTTTCATTTCCATGCAATCTTTATTAAGACAAACTGCGTATTTAATCAAAAATGTTAGAATGCCGAAAGGATTCCATGTGGGCTTGGCTTTATTGGATTTCAAATTCGTTATTGCAAGTGCTTTTTTCACTTTAGCCGCACGAGATTTTTTCCGTGGTGGACAATCGCAACTATATTGGGCGCTGTATATTGCTTTTTTGAGTTGACACTCGTCATTGGGCAGCGCGGCGCCGGCGACAATGTTTTATAGCTTTTGTAATATCGGCGGCGGCGCGCCCTCGGATTCTCCTGTTAACTCCTCGCAAACTCGCTCGCTGTCCACTGATCCACTCGTCCATTTAACTCCAAGTTCCCATTCCTGTGCGACGCTTCATTATATCATGATTCGCCGTGTTTTCTTTCCCGGGACATTCTCACTGGAGAAGTAAATGCCAAAAATCACCAATAGAAATATTTGACGTTGAAAAGCACTTTGTGTCCGAGTGTTAAGACGTCCGCGCACACATAATGGTAATTAATATGTCACAAACTGTTTTCCAAACTAACCGACATTTAGTGCCGTGAATTGTTGTGATATGTTTGCATTTCCAAATTGAAAGAGCAAATCTTTTGTTTACGCAATTCTATTGTAAACTTAATTGATTTCTTCGTTATTCTGATTGAGGTTGTTTTTGTACTTAATCATACATTTTATGCATCATTGAATGAAACAGTGGATGTCTTTTGTTCGGTTTTAATTGTTTCAGTTTATACAAACCGTAATGAAACCGGAGCATGTAGACGCATATTTATACGAACAATATTATGTTTATTTGTTCTGCGCTCTAATGAAAGCCGTCAATCATTGCAAGCAGTGTGTAAAAACATTTAAACTTTAAATTGCGAACGTACAAAAAATACTGGCCAAAAAAGCAAACTGCAAAGGGCGTCGAAGCAATAAATTCGCGATATTAATTTGTTATATTAAAACTTTGCGTTTCAATTCCCGCATATTGATCGCTCGTTTCGGCGATCGTTCAAACGGCCGCGTTCACATTCGAACAACAATATTGTACGCACACGCGAGATGTGGGTTATCTTTAATTTGTAAACCAATAAATGTTAATACATCAACCGGGACAGGGCCATCTGTATGGGCGAGTTCAATTAAATTTTTCATCGCACGCCAAACTAATTTGTGAACTACGCCTGTCGGTTTTTGGTCGTTAATCGTTTGGGTTGCTAATTATTTTGTTTACGAAAATGTTTTTCGGTGTGCAATTGTAACGTGTTGATCGGCGGTCAATATTTGATACGACCACCCTGTGACGCCACTCGCCCTGTACGAGACCACTTATTTAAATTTGATTTTATTACTGGATACATTTTGGTGTTAATCAAATTATTGGACGAGTGAGTGCCTCCTGCCAACACGTAATTATATTATGTTGAAAAAATAAAAACGTTCATTTTATTTTACATAAAATTTTAGTGCACATTTCCGAGTGGCTTCCTCTCCGAAAAAATCTGAGAATATAATGGTGAAACAAAGTATCAATTGGACTCGGCAAATCTATTGCAATTAATTATTTATAAAGAGCTATTATTAACTATTCTATTTAATTTGGAAACGTTTTTCGTGCACTAATGAAATGAGCACCTGCAGCCAGTTGGTCACTTCATTATATTCACACATACTACTAATAGAATAGGTATATTAAATGCTTGAAATTTTAACCGTTTTCAGGCTTCAGCGTGAGGTCGTTCTCACAATTTGTATAAAAGAGTGTTTAAAATTGCGCACTATTTTAAGTAGATGTTAATTAAATTATAACAGAAAGTGTTTCACTAACGATATAAATGCATTTTGTGGATGCTTTAAAACTTTTTCTACATTAGTGCCACACTCGCTTGAGTTTATTTCATATACTTTTTTCAATTTATTGTTTTTTAACTAAAAAATACTTAAATTTAACTATTGCAGGCTTTAGACTAAATCATAGATAACTTCAATGTGACAACATCTATACATAGTAAAAATAAAGCGTAACGTGAAAATCTCAAAAACAATCCAATTTAGATAATTATTTTTGTAAGTGCAATAGTCTTATAGAATAGATTTATGAGGAAGCTTATAAACTTTCCGATAAATTTGAATTTTTCATTCCGAAATTTCCACGTGTTCTTAAACATAAGAGCTGGGCTCTTGTCGATGTAGTTATTTCCACTTGTTATAAACCTATATTATGCCATCCTCTTTAACTGTTCTTCGACACGACAATTGATCTTACTTATCATAGTCAAAGCTTCAAAATAAAGACACTCAATGAATTCAACGTCCTAGTACCAGTAGCGTTTTCCGCTTCGCTTATCGCGATATTCGTGGCCAAAGCTTTATTGTTGCAAAATTATTACCAATTTCACTTACCCCGCGAACACTCAGTGGCTTTTAGCTGTGAATTATTGCTGTAATCAACAGTGTGATGATTCGCACGTTTTAACTATCGAATAGATATCATTCTGTCACTATATACCTCGCGGGTGTCACATTAATTCGTGTCTTTTTCATAGCACCACGTTATTTATAGTTGGACGATATGCGTTTTAAATGTTATCAATCAAACAGTTGTTTTCAAAGTATTTTTATTGACAGCATCAATTTATTGAAACATTTTTTTATTCTACGAGATTATTTCGTTAAAAATAAAACAAAAGATAAACTCCATAGCTTTATTATATAATTATAGAGGACGCACTTTTTCCATACATTTAATTTCCATAATCACACATTACCCCTAAAGAATCATTAGTGAGTCTGCATGCAACTATTCCCTTAATAAACAGTACACTAACACACTCAGTTTAATTGAGATATATGTAACAATTGACACGTATGATACACATCAATACCACAGCCACCGGCTGATCGAAACACTATGTTCTACACCGAACACGATGTAAGGGTTAATGGGAGGTACAGATTAAACTGATGCAATCAAACAGCTTTGATATCCTTTAATATACTGTCAAACACGGCTGTTACTTGATTACTGATTATAGTCTGGTTTGAATAGACTGGGATGGAATATAATATAAATCGATTAGTAGGTGTTCAATAGATTGCAGTAGACATATGTATGCAGTACAATATTGGATGTAGATTGAAAGGTGAAGGTAATACAATAGGATTCATATAATTTTTTACTAAAATGAATTATCACGAAATCTTTGCCTCTTTTTTCTCAACCGGTATCCATCCCACGGGCAAAGGTCTCCCCCAAACGCTTAGCTTGGCAATACTTATGACTTTTCCCTAGTAATATATTTAATTTAAAGATTAACAAGTAACATTTCTATCATGACCGATAGTGATAAAGTAGTACGTCTTATAGCTATGTACTGAACATTAAATATTATATATTGAATTATAGAGATATAGATACAAAAATTGGATTTCAAGTTAGGAGGTTAGAGACAATATGTCAGATCATATTACTCGTATGTCATGAAATAGCGATGGGGATGCCATTGCAACCACAGTGTTAGCAAATGCTCGATAGCAAGATAAAGTCCTTGCTACTGTGATGTTCCTTTTAAAATCATTGCCGTCGCTGCACCGTGGTGCCCCCCTCAGATAATCCGAACTCCAATTACTAATTATACATCGGGTGCCAAAACCAAGGTAGTAGTATACGAGATAGGAAAATGTGTCTACCTGATATCGGAACCTCATCATTATTACAAGTGAACATAAAATGACCCAAGTTCGAATGTTCGAAGTTCGAAATGACCCAAGTTCGTATGTTCGAAACAACTTTACAAAAATGCGCTGGCCACTAATACAATGTTCACGGTCCTCGATCCCAACTCTGTCATTTAATTGTTTCTTAAACAGTGCCTTCCATATTAGCTCAATAATTACAAGGTTTAGTTTTTAATTACATAAAAAGGCGGTACCTAGAGCATGCATAATTTCTACGTTCGCAGGATGTTGGCTACTTGTCGTTTGTCTTTTGCTTATACTTATTATGGCGAAAAGGTTACATAATTTCACGATAGTAACTGATCTTCGAGGTTGTTTCTACCGAGATTCCGATAGATGACGCTAGTGTGATTTTTTCGATCGCAGTTACGATATTTTCTCTTTATTGGCATACAATTTGTTACGCAGATAGAAAATTTCCCCTCTAAGAATTAAAAAAAGGTATAGTTATAGACACGTAATATAATAGGCACTCAGCATAGAAGAAATGGAATTACTTTTCTACGTAGCAACTCTGTGTAGCAAATCTCAACACTAAACATCAACAAACGTCTAGTTTGACACCAAACATCTATTAAAATAAATGCCAAATCCACGCCATAATTTCAGCAGCACCGAAAGTGTTTTAAAGCAATATAAATATCCTACCGGTTAATGAATGAAACCGAGAGAAACGGAAAACAATATTGTCGCTACAACTAGCGTTAATGAGGATTTACTATTATCATTAAATGTTCGCTTATGGACGTAATGAGATCGGTTTAAATATTCATTTAATTGGTTTACACTCTTGTTTGCTTTGGTAAACGTTAAAACAGTTACTGTTTATCAATATTGGATTTATTTATATTGTAATCAATTAGTGTTTGACTTTGAATTTTCTTTAAATATATTATTTAAGTCATTTTGTAATTATATTTGAAGGACTTAAACTATTTTGATAGAATGGAACACAATATGAAAGTATTGTGTTCGTAACGTGTTGGCAGCAGAGCAGCCGTCACCGTTTTTCCCAATCGGCGACAACGTTCGGTGCGAAATATATTTTTTAATTTTTATTTTGCATCCACCGCAAACTGTGATTGTCAATCGTGCGGTCCATGGGATGTGTGTCGATCGCGGTTTAAAACTTCGTTCAAAATTAAACCATTGTCGGACGGCGCGTCCGCCGGTGTGTGCACCGCTTTAATTGCTGCAACCAATTATTACCCGGCGTATCACTGTTAGTTTACGATATCCCAGCCTTTTTTCGGAGGTGACCCTCTAAAAACTTTACCGCGGTTTGCGATCCGTCTATTCTGTTATTAAAATGCAAAGCGTTTTAAACGTTTAACGTAGACACCCGCAAAATCATGTTTTATTTTCTCAAAATGAGTATTGCAATTTTTGAGACAGATTTTAGTTGTCCGTGTAATGTGAACAGCGGTTTTAATAATGGCTTTAAATTTGTTTTATTTTTAGCAGTTACTAGATGGAGTGAGGAAATATTTTACACATTTTATATGTTTTTATAAGGGGTGGGTGATATGAGGGTAGTGTGACACCTTTCATACATACAAATAACAAGGAATACACCGTCACGTGACCACTGTCCACACCCGCACTACATATGTGTGTCCTGCGCTTTATTTATAGAACTTCCTTATTTTCTTCACCTTCCCGTTGCCCTTCTTCCTTATTTTACTCATAGGAATTCAATTATTTACATTTCTTATACTCCCAAAAAAAAATCTCCAACTCTAATTCGACAAAAGTAAAACATTAAAAAAACCCTAAATTAAGTACCATACTTAGATAAGAAATAAACCTTGAAGATAGACCAACGTCTGTTCGAACCAATCAAAAGTGCATAACCTAACCCACACTTGTAAAAGCGACTTCTATTCATTACCCGTATATTGCTAATAGTATATTATTTTAAAATAAAGATAATGAAAGCTTGACGCTCGGTGACCACTAACGATAACTCTGGACGCATCGCTATAGAATTATGTGAATTGACAATGGGAAAAATAGTTATCCAATGGTTTGTTACTGCAATGTTTTTAACTGCCGCCTGTTTTATGAAAACGATTGCAACAAGTGACTAGTTACTATGAATTATAAATTGAATGGCATCGGTTCGATTGTTTATTAATTAGTGCTTTCACTGGTTTGTTTGGATGCTTTTTTGGGAAAAGGAATTTATATTGAACACTCTCTTCTATAAACTTCATAAACTACACTTCTATAGGTACTTCTATATAATATTATAAAAAAGTAAATTTTGTAAGTTAGTTTGTTTGTATGTTCGAGTATAATCTCGGGAATTACGAGTCCGATTTGAATTATTTTGTTGTAATAAATAGCCACATTCAACGGGAAGGTTATAGGCTATTTTTATCCCGAAATTCCAACGGGAACGCGGGTAAAACCTCAGGGCGCTGCTAGTAAACTATAATTTATAATTATTTCTTACTTCTACAGTGTATTTAATTGCGAGTTCTATTTTCGTATTGTTTTTACTTTCTTATCTTTATTTTAATTAATACCGTCAAGGGCTGATATTTGTTATGACGAGCATCCAATAGTAATTTCACAATAAGCCCTAATTGCAGAACAAGCTCACGTGTACTCAATATGGGTTTTAATTAATAACCAGTATAGTAGCTCTCGTGGCGCAGTTTGACTAAGCATTCAACGCGATTATTAAGCTACGTGCAGCTCAGCCTGTACTTGGATGGGTGACCGATAGTGGCATTTCTATCTAAGCGTTACCGTACTCCGTAGGGCACGATTGTCGGCTTTGCTTGTGCCTATAGATCATGTCGGAGGCCTTTAGGCGGGCTAAAATCTCCACCAGGATTGCCCACTAACATATGAACCGACTGAACTACACTTAAGTGAGATTAGGGTAATGTAGTAATAGCTTGTTTCCACTTGTCGGTTTCCGGATATCAATCGGTACCGACAGTAAAACGAAGTCCGTGAATTGTAAAATTTGACTAAGACGTCTTAATAAAATCCATGCTCGTATGTAGCATCGGACTGCAACCTTCAGTTACTGATTTGTTCTTCTTCAGCAAGAAAATTCTGTGACAAACCGAATATGAATACTACAAAAATACTCGTAGAAAATCTTTTATGGCGATAGGTACTTATCTATCCAAAATTCCTTAATATGGTTGTGTCTCCTTAAAAGTTGTCGGTTTCCGGATATCAATCGGTACCGACAGTAAAACGAAGTCCGTGAATTGTAAAATTTGTTCTGTGACTAAGACGTCTTATTAAAATCCATGCTCGTATGTAGCATCGGACTGCAACCTTCAGTTACTGATTTGTAACTTCAGCAAGAAAATTTTGTGCCAAACTGATTATCAGTACTACAAAATATACTCGTAGAACATCTTTTATGGCGATAGGTACTTATCTATCCAAAATTCCTTAATATTGTTGTGTCTCCTTAAAAATTATTACAGAATAAAATTGAAACTTCTTTCACAGATACACTTCGTTTTTATTTAACATGTTTGTCTTCTATGACCACGGTTCATCACTACATAGTATAAAATAAAGTCGTCTCTTTTTCGTGTCTGTCACACTGTTTGTCTGTCTGTATGCTTAAATCTTTAAAATTACGCAACGGATTTTGATGCGGTTTTTTGTAATAGGTAGAGTGATTCAAGAGGAAGGTTTTTATGTAAAAAAAATCCCGAAATTCCCACGGGAACGGGCACAACGCGGGTAAAACCGCGGGGCGCTGCTAGTATAAAATAAAAGTGAAGTGTATGCGTAAACGTATAGTTTCAATTCAAAATGAGTAGTGTTCTCTTAAACGTAAGAAACCAGTACATTACAGAATGTCCCAAACATTAAAAAATACTATCAAAATGGCATTCCATCAAAGTAGTAACAACTAAAAGTAACAATAGGTTTTAAATAATTATTATGAGAGTGAGTAGTTCGCAATACTGAAGGTTTACATCCTATGCCTTCCCCTGGGACCCCTGCGCATCCAGACTTGCATATCAAATTTCAACCGAATGGATTCATAGATTATTGATTAAACAGACATACGTTTTTTTCCATTCCATTATTCAGAAATTCCATTAAATATTCACGATAAAATTTTACGCAATGTTATTAAAAGATGAAACTCGATTGTATTGTTATTTGATATTTAAGTGCAGAGTAATTAAATAGATTGGTGCATTTGTTTTTGTTATTTCTCTTGCACATTACTGTTTATCTCTATATTATATTAGTAATTGGATCAGGTATTTAATTATCCACTAGCCTTTCAGCGAATTTTGTCATGAAATGTTATCTAAAATAAAAATAAACTCCTGAATATACGAATGTAGCTAGCATATAAAAGATGAAATCATCAAAGCCAAGCTACTACTAAGTAGACTAGATGGTATAAAATACCTATACGTTTCAGTGTGTTGAAAGTTCACATTATCAATTTAAATAAAAAAGCTTGTATACCTTTTATTCAACCTGTTTATGCACCCTTGTTTTCAGATTATGTGTTCATCCAAGAAAATAAACAAGTTGTTTTTCTCAATATCAAATACGAGTTCGAAGAAATGATTGTTTACTCGCAATGTTTTCTTTCCACAAAATATTTATAGCGGATAATACCATACTCAGTAAAATATCGAATATATCTCATTAGAAAGATAACAACATTATTTTTCTCACTAAATAAATATAGAATATCTCATTAGAAAGATAATAACATTATTTTTCTCACATATTTAGTGAGAAAAATAATGTTATTCTTAATATAAAAGTACGTTTATTTCCAAAAAAAGCAATAAGGTAGGTAAACAAAGGAAAAATACAAGGCTCTGACTTACTGAAATTCAGCTGAATTTAGGACACAGTGTATCAATTGATTGTAATTGATACAAAGTTGTATAGATTTGGGCTAAAATGTTAAAAGCCTTTCTGCAGTCCAAAATCTCTGAAACAGATTTTAAATAATGAAAGTAGATTTTGTCTTGTGAACTTGACTTACTGAAGATATTAGAACAATTTATAGCGCAAATAATTACTATGCTAGCCTAAACAAAGCGAGAAGTTGAAGATAGACCGCAGATCGTATAATTCGGCTGCAGTATGTACTCGTATGCAACACTACTGATTTCTTTCAAGTCTGCAGTTTGCAGCCGCAAGACGCATGCTGCAATTAGAATAAAAGCAAGGCAGGCTTTAGTAGCACTGCAGTCAACTGCAGCTACTAGTGACAATGTCACCGGCAGCTGCAGCCCACATTGGCAATGTACCTTAATAAATAAAGACCTCAAAAACATGTTCTCTATTTAAGTAGCTAATTGCAAGAAGGTAGGTTAAATATTTTATTTGATGAGTGCCCAAATATAAACCAGAATAAGAACCACTGTCCATACCATTTCATCATTACGATATTGCACCATATTACTATTAGGTTGCGATAGATATTCCAAATAACAGTTTGTATAACATTGAATATGTTGAATGCCTAAATTTGAGTTATTGTTCGGGGCATTGCTCCCGTTTTCCCATTGAAGAAATACTAAATTACCATTCGCATGAGTTATTCATGCACCTTCACACGATGACGCGTCACTGAATATAACATACGTACAGATTGCGTATAATAATTTAGTTCGACCAATATTATTGTTCTATTATGTTGGGATACGATTAGGCGACCGCATTTGATGGAAAGTCTAGTGTGAAGACGACGTGACGCCACGTTCCTTGACTGACGTTGATTCAAACAAGTTCGACGACCGGATTTGAGGCTGAAATAACTTGAGATTTCTATGAAAAATAAGATTTGGCATATACTTAATATACCTGGAATAACATATATTTATAGTGCTGATTATACGGTAAATCCTACGGAACACTAAAGTAAAGTATTAGCCTGTGATGTGCCACTGCTGGGCAAAAACCTCTCATCTTACTGAAGATATCAGTACAGTGAGGAGGAACAGTACTGTAAACTAATGTTTTAATGACATATAAGTTTAAATATTTCTGACAAAAGTCTAGTTCTAAAAATAAAAAGCTTTTAAAAGTTAAAAGCTCACAAACCTTAAACCTCAAGCTTCACACAAGGTTTACTCAATAAACAACAAAGCTTAGTCCATCTAGTATTCAATGCGATCGTCAACCGAAGAACACAAATTACACCCGGATATCGGCGCTACCCCCTCCCTCCTCGCTTCACCCACCCGCACCCCTCCCTCGGGTAATTGCCAAAACAATTAAACCATTTATCAACAATACCAATTTTAAAGGCCATGTCCTAAAGGTCGTAACCGACATGAACTTTTGCGAGCTTTATATACGCTTACTTCACTTCACGCTTACTCTTGTGAGTTTCGGGATCTGAGATGTTGTTGATCGGATTTTAAACTATTGTTTGCATCTGTACAGTCCTCAATTTTCAAATCTTCAAGTGATTTCGATAGCTGATTCCTAAAAACTTCCAAATTTGTTGTATTAGTTACACTACCAACGTTATGATTGTATTCAGAGACTTCCGGCGACTGGGCCCGCAATAAAATGGACCCGGGGGTCAGTCGCCAAATCCCTTTTTTTAAAAATTTTCTTTCATCAACTGGCCCCACATATAAATGTTATAAAAAGTTCTATTGTTCAAGTCAAAGCAGTTATATTAAATACTAGCAGCGCCCCGCGGTTTTACCCGCGTTGTGTCCATTCCTGTGGGAATTTCGGGATGAATATTTTTCATACTACTCGTGGATAATGTAGCTTTCGAATGGTGAAAGAATTTTTGAAAACGGTCCAGTAGTTTTTGAGCCTATTCATTACAAACAAACAAAGTTTTCCTCTTTATATTATTAGTATATTAAATATAACAAGTCTTATTTACTTATCTCTTAAGCTGATCTTGTGCAATAACTCATGTTAAATGGTTCAGTGATTTTTGCAAAAAGACGCAATTAACTCGCCTCAATTAATGGTTATTAATTATATTGCAATATCTAAAAAGTCAGTTTCATTCTTGCCTTATAAACTACCTGTATTTTAATAGGTGTGTTAAATTATATCTTCTGAGTAACTTTTTTTGGCAAAATTTTACGTAGGTACTTTGTCTTCAAGTTTATATCGTACAACGAACATCTATTTAAAATTGCCCTACAAGAGTACAAGAACAATAAGATTTTCAGATGATATAAATTTCAAACGCGTTCCAAATGGGACAATGCTGTATGAATAAAAAATTACTGATCTAATATTAATGTGAATGCGAAATCATCTATACTAATATTATAAAGCTGAAGAGTTTGTTTTGTTTGTTTGTTTGTTTGTTTGTTTGTTTGTTTGTTTGTTTAAACGCGCTAATCTCAGAAACTACTGAACCGATTTGAATAATTCTTTCACTGTTAGATAGTCTATTTATCGAGGAAGGCTATAGGCTACATTTTATCCCGGATTTCCTACGGGAACGGGCACAACGCGGGTAAAACCGCGGGGCGCTGCTATTTTAAATATAACGGAAATGGCATACATTAATAACTAAGTTAGGGCAGCAATAAGTCAATTTACGTTAACTTGTTTTTCTATATTAATCATAGCAATTAACATAACTTATAATACTGAATGGATTAAAAAGTATACTGCATTTAATAACGGCAACATTGTTTCCGCTCCTTCACTTGTTTAATGAACTATTATTCATTGTTTTCTTAACAATAATTGTTATACAATAAACCATAATAATAAGTTGCGGCCGGCAAAAAACTTGACAGCAAATGTGGTTGCTGACGTTGTTTTGCAAAAATATTTATTGCTTAAGATGCGATACTATCTTTTAGTGAATAAACTTAAAGTTTGTTCACATTGGATATTTGTGAATATTTTAATATTTAATATACAAAGTTACTCCGCAATGTAACGCGTTTTGTAAGTAATTTTGTGTAGGTTAGTGGGCAATCTTGGTGTCGGATTAATAGACCGCCTAATGGCCTCGGAATTGATCTATCGATTGGACAGATAGCACAGACATGTCACTATCAGCAGCCTCCGTGGTCTAGTGGCTTGAGCGGTCGGCTCACGATCCGGAGGTTCCGGGTTCGATTCCCGGTGGGGATATCTCTCAAAAATCACTTTGTGAGACTGTCCTCAGTTTGGTTAGGGCATTGCAGGCTGAATCACCTGATTGCCCGAAAAGTAAGATGATTCCGTGCTTCGGAGGGTACGTTAAGCCGTCGGTCCCGGTTACTTTCTACGGATAGTAGTCGTTACATGAGCCGCGTCAGAGGCCTTTGGCGGCTCAATAATTCTGACACCAGGATTGGTCAGGTTGACCATCCACTCGATAAGAAGAAGATGTCACTATCGACGACTTACCTAAGAGGCTGAGGTGCACGTCACTTAGCAAATGCAATGAGCTCTGTACTAAAGTATCAATATTACCACATTCCATAGATAGATATCATGTTTAATATGTTCGTACTGCTGGAGTAAGTTATAGCTTATCGCTTGACAAAATCCACGTGGCTTCTCATTCACTATTGCTCGGGGTTAAATGGAGGAAAATTGTCTCTTTTCTTATACTTAAAAGCAGGCGAGGGTGAATTAAACGTGGTTAGTTCCGCAACAAGTTGGCGGTCAATAACACTTATTTTTAACTTAATTAGGCTTAGACGCAGACCGCAGATGACAGAAGGCTTTTGCAGCCTAAAGAGAGGGTGAGGGCTTAGGACTGCCCTGTAATTATTGAGTACTTACTGCAAAATAATACCAGAACACATGGCTTTAAAACCTATTATGGTTTCGCAACAAATACGTTTCGTAATGTCAACAAATCGGTCAATAAACATCGAATAGTCGACCACTTTTTCCAAGTTTTTAATTGTTTATTTGGTTTTTACTCGCCGATTAACCTAATGTGTATGCAGCTTAATCGCAACCGTAGCTATATTATTATTGTCCATTTTATTCTTTTTTATAAACAAGCCGGCTTGACATATATTTTGATGAGAAAATAAATTTATAGTTACGCAGACCTACGTCGTAGTAGATAAACACGATGAAAGTCGTTTATCAAAATGTTACTTTTTAAATTATGACTTTGTGGCATATGTCAATTTAATGTACAACACTCAGAGGTTCTTAATAAAGTTTATACTGTTAAAAAGTTATAACAGTAAGTATAAACGCCTTCCTTGAAGTCGGCTAATAATTATGGCAATTTATGAAATTCTTTTTAACCCTTCTGGTGCGAATGTTTCAATATAAGTTGACTTACTCTACAATCCCTCGTATCGCGCTACCATGGCCCTACTATCACTAGCAGCGCCCCGCGGTATTACCCGCGTTGATGTATATTACCTGAGATTAGCGGTCGCGATTAGCGCGTACAAACAAAAAACAAATTCTTCAGCTTTATTATATCCTACTAATATTCTAAATGCGGAAGTTTGTGAGCATGGATGTATGTATGTTTCACGTAAAAACTACTCGACGGATTTGGATGAAACTTTACAGTAATATAGTTTATACATCAGAATAACACATGGGATACATATTATCCTGAAATTCCCGTAGGAACGGGTACAATGCGGGTAACACCGCGGGGCGAGGTTGATGAATATATATAGGTCGTAGGTACGAGTATATCCATTATACCATACAACATTAAACGTGTCCACATCCAGATCACACGTAGCCTCGTCTCGTTTCGCCTCAACTCGTCGATTAGTTCTTAAGTTGACAAAAGCGTAAGTGGTCGTGTCTGTCAATTTGTGACGATTCAATGCCTTAACACGTAATCGGATCAATTAGTACAGTCGCGGTCCAATAGGCTCACTTAGTATGAGCGGCGACGAACGGGTTAACGCTAATTCACCGATCATGTTTATAGTTTTAACTTAAGTTAGTTTTAACTATAATTATCTGACATCGCATAAAAGTTTATAGGGATATTATGTATGGTATCGACTAAATGTCAAGAGCTTTCAGCTTTTGTTTGGTTGCTTTACGGTATCCAATATATATCTAGATCTTAATTTAGGTCTAACGGTAGTTCTGAAGAGAATAAAACCTTAAGAAAATTAACTTTAAAAAGAATCGATTACTCACTTTTTATAATCAAGTAATGAAGTAAAAGATAATAAAGGTTAAAGTCATTGAATTCTAATAAGATAATTATTACTCATAAGAGCGATATCTAAACTTCATTAAGGTAGGCGTTGTGAACAGAAAATCTACACAAACGATTTCAATTTACACTTAATTTACGTTGACCATTCAGCCGTGTCTTCACAAATGCATTATAGATTTTGCACGTACGGTTCCGCTGTTTATATTAAATCGTTGAAAGCGTTCAATCATCAGATTAATTATAAAAATGGTAAAAGAAAAGTTACTTGAGGTTTACATAAGTTTTCTGAACATCTTTAAAGCAATGCGTGCACTCCATCGGAATTAAAAGCAGTGGGCAAAACCTATCGTCATAAGTTCAAAATTTGAAATTCGAAGCAGAATTTCCGATCAGCACAATACTTTTAAGAGATTTTTCTAAAAATTTGCTTCGATACCGATGCAGTGGATGATCACCTTTTTAAAGATATCTGTTGTATTAGTATCATAATATTATCTTAAAGTTATACCTAATATCCACTACGTTATATTATTACACGCTCCAGTAGGTACATACATCCTACAATGTTACTTTATTTCAATCACATCTCATTTTCGCTATCAACAAGCCATTCCCAGCTCAACTCAATACAATCATTAAATAGATACGTTTCTACAGAAATAAACAATTAAAAACCACGCATTTATTCTCAGGTTTATTTTAATAAGCTAATAAGTATACGGAGAAATTATTGTTCTATGCGAAACAATATTTATACATGAGCTAAGAACAACTAGAGTAGTGAAAATATTCGCTTCACTGCGTCTGCGTATTGAACGGTTTTAATACATTGTGTTAAATGAAAAGTAATAAAATTAACGCGAGTCAAACGTAAGGGAAATCCGAACATCGCGTGTTCAGATATGCCCACTTTTACATCACATTATTTGATACAAGGCGGGGGTTTTCCTAAATAATATAAATCATTCGTGAGTCGAATACTACAACTTTAATAATTAATATTATTTTATGTGGGGTTGGAATTCGTTTTTGTTTGAAACCGAAGGGAGTTTGTTGTTGCATTTGTATTTATATTTTCATTTTGTTTTTACGTATACCGTACATTACATGTCAAAAGAAGCATTTGACGTTTCTCAGGGTTTCAGTGAGTTTATCATTTGAGCACTTGAGGTCCTTTAGCTTAAGCTCTTAAGATAGGGTCGAAGTTCATCCAGACTTGATCTCAGTAATTATCGAAATATGTAAGTAATAAAAATACTAATATTTTTTTTCTATTCCAGGTAAGTTCAAATCCTTCAAACCACCATCACGTAAGTAAAGACTTCAGACAGGTATCCAGTGTTCAAAACAGGCTGAAAAGAAAAATAATCCGACTTAATACGTCACCAACGAAATTCGTGAACACTTTTTATTGGAATGAACTCAAACGTCCGATTCCCAACGCCGTTAACGCATTGTTATGTCATAATTTCAAATCACACACAAATGACAGTTGGTAAAATTGAAAAAATGACCCCCTTGCATGAAGGCTTGCGAGCGACAGCTACTGGGCCCCCGCAAAAATGTCTCACTTTTTTTATTTTCTGATTGAGCGGTACCTACCCCAATTAGTACCCTACCACGTGTGAAGTAAGACCGGATACCGGACAGATAAAAACTCACTCCTTTGCCGAAACGATCGATGGTCGACATAAAAAGTACAATTCGAAATGCATCGCCTTTTTTCGAAGTGAAGGGGGTCCGGTGGGCGGCGCCCCCTCGAATGGTTAACGTGCGCCGAGGTGCTTTTCGGAGTGCCGGTGGAACACAGTCGCCGCGTATCTCAGATTAGCCCCGAACCGCTCGACTACCGGTTACCACCTTAATTACCACAACCCTTTGACTAGCGACAAAACCTCAATGGTTATTAACCACCGATCTAAGCCTTTGAAGAAAACTTAATTCAACATATTACGATCCGTTGATTAACTGACGGATAGACCTTTAAAAGGAGGTTGTTTATATAACTGCTTGACCGTAATTAAATATAGTACTTTGTATGAACAATACTTAGAGTATATAGCGTATTAAGTAGGTAGCATTTTTATGTTATTGACGTTAAAAGTGTTATTTACTGTCATCAATTGTCTTTAATTAGGTAGCAAGTGCACATTAGCAGCACTATACTCGTACGCATTAATGTTATTACCAATAATAAATTATTTCAAGCAGCTATAAATTGTGAAATGTTCGTTACTTAGTTCTATTATGCTAGTTACAGTACAACATAAAGTTTTTGCTTATTATATGAATGTGTTTGCACAAGTACATTTGCCGTGTGAAATTCACTTTTCTTAATAGTAAAAAGAAAATGTTGATTAAATAAATATAATGCCAGTTGCTAACAGAAGGTAAAGAATGTAAATACTTTTATAGTTAATATGTTTCTTAATTAAACTTTAATTAAAGGGTGGTTTCTAGCGGTTTTAAATATAATATAATAATATATTATACTCGAACAAATTCACACACGGTTAATTAGACCCAAAGTAAGCTCGCTGATGCTATACTACATATACTCGTACATAAACAAGTACTTTATAAGAATATATGATTGACACCCAGACGTCGACGCCAACAACTATGTCTTCAAACACCAAACGCCCAGGAGCTGTGTTGTGTTATTTAACGGCACAAACTTATGAACGTACGAGATGCGTATTTGGTGAAAGAAAATGACTAAATGCACTTACAAAAACGAACATAATATTTGTGTATAAAAAAATTGTCTGTAACGAGTAACCACCTTCAGGAAAAAAATATTTAAGACATTGAACTTTAAAATATATTAATTATAAGGTCAAATAGTGTTTAGCTAACGTAGAAATAAATAGGAAATTAAAACCCAAGATCGTTCTTTCTAATTTCACTAATTCAGTTCCGTGAACAACACCCTAATAAATTAATTAAGTGCTATCTTCTTCTTCATCGAGTGGATAGTCAACCTGACCAATCCTGGTGTCAGAGTTATTGAGCCGCCAAAGGCCTCTGACATGGCTCATGTAACGACTACTATCCGTAGAAAGTAACCGGGACCGACTGCTCAACGTGCCCTCCGAAGCACGGAATCATCTTGCTTTTCGGGCAATCAGGTGATTCAGCCTGCAATGCCCTAACCAAACTGAGGACAGTCTCACAAAGTGATTTTTGTGAGATATCCCCACCGGGAATCGAACCCGGAACCACCGGATCGTGAGCCGGGCGCTCAAGCCACAAGACCACGGAGGCTGTTACAAAACCACGGAGGCTGTTAAGTGCTATGATAGCCAATAACTAAATTAATTACCCTAATTAACTGTGCATACGTCTTGTTACATTATTAGCTGTTCTATAACCAGGAACCAATGCAGATTAATCCAATTTTCTAATTTAGACAGGGTAATATCACTACATAGTATAAAATAAAGTCGTCTCTGTTTCGTGTCTGTCTGTCTGTTTGTCTGTCTGTATGATTAAATCTTTAAAATTACGCAACGGATTTTGATGCGGTTTTTTGTAATAGGTAGAGTGATTCAAGAGGAAGGTTTTTATGTAAAAAAAATCCCGAAATTCCCACGGGAACGGGCACAACGCGGGTAAAACCGCGGGGCGCTGCTAGTTTACATTAAAAGGTGGTGGAGTCCAGTAAGTTGGACAACTGTATCCAATTATTAGCGTTTTAGATTCCGGTGGCTGTGTGAACGCTGGGGATACTACCAGGTTCTCGTCGGATACTTGTAGTTCCGCCACAACAGGACTAGTTTCCGATCTAACATCGTTCTATCTTCTAAAGTTATATAAGTAGAAGTTTAAACGCAGATTTCATTCGTCATTGGTTTAGTGTTAACGTAATATTGACAAGTATAGGTTTTCATATTGATTGTAACTATGGACAAGCGGTTTTATGTACAAGGCTGTATCTAAGTTCAATTAAAGTATTCTAGTGTGATAAATATAATTATGACGGAGCGAATAAGAATAATACATAAATAAAAATTCAAATCGAATTGGTAGTTCCTAGTAGTAGAGATTATTTGAACACATTTGAACAGGGAGTTCATTTGAACAGGCTAGTAGAGATTAGCCTGTTCAAATGAAAATAAAGTCAAAATCTTCAGCGTTATTATATTAGTACTAGCAGCGCCCCGCGGTTTTACCCGCGTTGTGCCCGTTCCCGTGGGAATTTCGGGATAAAATGTAGCCTATAGCCTTCCTCGATAAATAGACTATCTAACAGAGAAAGAATTATTCAAATCGGTTCAGTAGTTTCTGAGATTAGCGCGATTAAACAAACAAACAAACAAACAAACAAAACAAACTCTTCAGCTTTATAATATTAGTATAGATTGATTGCGTCGAAAAAGTAAGTCCCTGAAACAAATTAAGTCAATTAAGGTATTCGATGTTTTAAAATAACTCCTAAGGTACAAGACCATCCAGACCGGCATATGTTTTCATAACGTTTTTCTTAAGTTTTAACTTATATGGCCTTTTAAGTATAAAACATCGGAGGTTAGTTTTTATCGTTTTGACAGGGTAACGAAGACGAATACCCGTCGTTCAAGTAACGCGTTTGCGTAAAAACAATGGCAAAGACAGGTGAACAATGTATAGAAAGATAGTGTTTTTGTTTGAAGTTTTTACGATTATTAACTGTTTAGTGGCTGTTACTGAAGACAATATTAATAAAGTGCATTGACATGTTTTTATTGAATCTATTAAATAGACATTTTATCCTTTTATGTACAGACTATAGTCTGTTTAGTAGTTTTTACTTAGCGTCAAATATCGACTTAAGTTGGTTCCTGATTAAAAGTATATAAGTTAGATTTACTATCATAGTAATAATACCTTATATATTTGTTTAAGATTACAAAAAAAAACTTTTTTCTTGATCAATTGTCGTCACAACATTTTTCTAAAACGGTCAAATACAAAAATATATTCCGTGACAAATAAGGACCTCCTGTTTTTTGATGTCGGTTAAAAATATTGCTAACATCATTAGCTGATAAAGGACAATTGAAAAAAAGGAAATAACACGTGTTCAAATTGCTGGTCACTTACTGAGCGGATCCGCTTAAGTGCACGAAGAACGACAATAGACAATAGCGTACAGTACAGTCTATAGAGAACAGAACATAGACACTGTAAATACGAGGTCCCGTTGGAGTGCCGAGTGAAAAGCTTTAACACCCATTTACAAGTCGGTTCATGATTACAAATAGTATGGTAGTAACATTATGAGTGTAATAGAGAAGTAATTGATCTAATCTATCCTTCTATACTAATATTATAAAGAGGTAAAATTTGTAAATTTGTTTGTTTGTATCTTCGAGGTAATCTCAGGAATTATCAGTCCGATTTGAATAATGATTTTTGTAATAGATAGCCACATTCAACGGGAAGGTTATAGACTATTTTTCATCCCGAAATTCCCACGGGAACGGGTACAACGCAGGTAAAACCGCAAGGAGGTGCTAGTCTTATGTAAGTACTAAGTTCGATTAAGATTATAAGTGGCTAACCATTGTTAAAAGTATTTAGATCGCCTTAAATTAACTAACCGCGGTCTAACATACCCCCGAAGAGCCAAAGTTGTAAGCAAGTACATATGTTTTCTTGAGTGTTTGCTTGTTTGATCGAGCTCATATCATAGATATGACGCTATTTTCTTTGACATTAGAGGTCTGCTTAGCAGTGGGACAAGCAGTGGGCAAGGCTATACTTTTTTTAGGGCTTATCTGAAATCATTATTAGAATTGATACAAGTATTTTAATTAAAGATTCACGCCTCTATAGGTTATTTTCGTTTCGAAAAAGAACGGGAACGGGTACAACCCGGGTAAAATCAAGCTCTGCTGACAAAAAAAAATCTTCCTCTAATTACAAAACAATAACAAAACTCTCAACGTGAAATACTGTTGACATCATGAAACTTTAGAGCTGAGCTCTTGTCGGGAAACACAGACTGTACCATTCATTACTATTGTTAGCATGTTCCTAAATAATCTGTCAATGAATATACAGAGGACGTTCCGTTACAAAGCGAAACCACAAAACCAGATTGATATTTGATTTCAACTACCATTTCAAATCATTATTAAAACACTGTAAACCGTATTACGGTTCTCAATAAACCTGCGCTTGAGGTACGTCACTACAAAAACCAATTGTAATTAACTAAAGTAGTTATTAAAATAAACAAAGTTAATATCTTTACATCAACACGAAATAAAATGTAATACTTACCTTAATTATAATTACGCTTCAGTTAAATAAATGTGAAATGAAAATAAATGAATATTAATGTCGTTATAATTATCATAAATGTGAATGTTCGTAGGGATGGTTGAATTTTTTGTTAATTTTATAACGGACTAGCCGCGCCCCGCGTTATACCCGTTCCCGCGGGAATTTCGGGATAAAATTTACCCCATGTATTATTCTGATGTATAAAATATACTACTGTAAATTTATATCCAAATCCGTCCAGTAGTTTTAAAAATAACCACACTTCCATACAAACTTTTAACCCCTCTTTCAACCCTGTTTTCGCGATAACAAGTAGCCTATGTCCTTTCTCAGGCTCTGGACTAACTGTGTACCAAATTTCATTGAAATCGGTTCAGTAGTTTTGGCTTGAAAGCGTGACAGACAGACAGAGTTACTGTCCCATTTATAATATTACTTAGGATTATACTCGTATAAGTACTTAGATTAATAAGTATAGATGTTAAGCACTTCAGTTTAATTTCAATTTAATATGCGGTATCTACTCGTATTAAAATATTTTAGTGAAACGTTTAAGAAAATATGTATTGTTTATTTTTCCCAATAATGGGATAGATAAAACAGACCTGTGGTGTACTCGTAACTAAACTTCGAATATAATATAGAAGTTATAAGCGTTTTCAAATTTCAATTACACCTTGTTTTATAATTTAATCATTAAAACGGGTCCCACAGGTGGGAAAAAAGTTATCTCCAAATAAAATAAATCAATAAGTTGAAAGTAAATCGGTATTCTTTTATTTATTTAAATGCGTACAAAAAAATAAACCAAAATATCACCCAGTATCGTAACAATAGGTATTACTGAAAGCACAAAAATCAAATGATGTTTAAAATAGCGGAAAATGTTCTCAAAGTCGAGTCTGCCCGGCGTAGCGTCTCAAGGTGAATGACCGGAGTTACTTCAGCCGCCCGCCCAGCCACGTGACCCACCACTTGCGCTAGGTCATGGTCGCGACGACGTCTCTCCCAACACACCCTGACCCCTCCTCACTTTACCAGCCCACGGGTACTAAGACCAAGTTACGCTGGAAGGTATCGGCTTACCGCGACGCCCCGCCTGATTTTTCCGTTCGAATAGTTTCTGATATCAGATGGGTCATGTTGTGTTGTTGACCTCTCTAGGTCAAGGATGTGTGGATTTACGTGTTTACGTGCAATTCGACGAAAATTGTTTTGTAAACGAATGTTCCATAAGGGAGTTCGTTTCGGTGAGATAAGGGTCAGTTGAATAAAACTACGATTGATGTTATATATATGTGACTGTCTTGAAACATCTTTCTGGTTTCTTTATGTTATGAACAACAGTGTATTTTATATTACAGCTTCGCCCCGCGGTTTCCTCCACGTTGTACCCGTTCCCGCAGGAAATTCGGGATAAAATGTATGCCATGTGTTATTTTGATGTTTAACCTATATTACTGTAAAGTTTCATCCAAATGCGTTCAGTAGTTTTTGCGTGAAAGAACAACAAACATACATCCATACATCCATACATACGAGTACATCCATCCTCACAAACTTTCGCATTTATAATATTAAGTAGAATTGCATTTTTGACCCTGCGTTGTGCCTGTTCCCGTGGGAACTTTGAGATATATTTTTAACATTAAGAGAAAAATTATATCCCACCAAAAACACCCTGTAAAAACAAATCTCGATAAAACTGTTTATTTCTCTATAAAAATAATGACATCTCTAGGTATAGCAATGTCAAGTCTCATGTCCTTACTGCGATTTCCTATATAAATACAGTTAGTATATATTTAAGTGACCAGCCCTTGTACATTTTATAAGCCTAATTACGTATTGATAGATACACATCAGCCAAATCACAGATGCTGTTTAATTCCCAAATTCCCATAGAAATATTATGGGTAAACCCGCGGGCTAAGCTAAGTGTATGCGAGACAAACCATGGCGCGCTGTAAGTCTCAAATAAAAAAGGCAACAGGACATCCAACAGATATTTTAATTAAAAACTTGAGTATGAGGCGGCAGACCAAATGTATTAAAGCAAGTGAATAACAAGAGTACTCGTACCGCCATCTCGTGGGTAAGTGCAACGTTTACCACTCTCAACTTTAAGTTTTCGTTTGATACAAACTTTTATTTTATTCAAAATAGGACAATAATTATTTTTAAGCGACGTCAAAAAAAAAATCGAATTCATTATTTTGTTTTTTCTGTTTCGACATTTTTTTAAAAACAGTTCGTATCATTGACCGTGAAATAAGTAACTAAATTAACTTATTTTTATGGAGCTCCTTTTTACGTAAAAATGTCAGTCTAGGTTGCTTTAATCGAAAGACTGAGTCGAAGGTCTAAAAACCCCGACACCAGTGTTAGCCACTAACCTACACGATCTTACTTACCAAAGTATCATTATAGAAGCTGTACTAATTCTTTCTACAAGTATGAAGAATATAAAAACTCTAGTACAACAATAATATAAATTTGCCACTACTATCTGGTGATTAAAAAAACAGCTCAAAAGTACGTTAACAGCACACTTATTAAACTAACAATTCCTACTGACTTCAAAAGACTCCACTAATTGATAACGCTGACAGTTCTTTCATATTATTTTATGCAATTACAAGCGCTAAGTGTTCAGTAAATGCCTTCCATATCTATGTAAAGTGGCGAGGAGTGCACAAGTTTACCCTGTTCCTGTGAATAAATGATGAAACACCAATAGATCAATTATTAAGGCAGGAAAGTATGGCATTATATAGATTACCTTCAGCACTTCAGTCAAACGAACTTTTTAATATTAGAAAGGCTATTTTCAGTTATAAAATTGCCTCTATTCAATATAGATAAGATGGCTAACAGCCCCGCGGTTTTACCCCCATAGTGCTCGTTCCCGTGGGAATTTAAAGATGAAAAATACCCTACAACCTTCTCATTGATGTGGCTAACAGATATAATATCATCAAACTCACAATACCTACTTTTGCGGGAGGTTAAAAATGAAACTAAAAACGTAATAAAATATTTTCCAAAGCGTACGCCCGCAAAGTTCCTTACAATACACTGCATAATGACTTCGAACAAAGTAAAAATCTAACAACAAACAAGCAACTCGATGTGTGGCGTAGAACATTGAAAACATTTGTATTATTCAAACAAAAAATAAACTCTAATTACAATAGAAATGGCTTCGCGGTTCAAAACAGACGCGATTTGAGTATTATTTGATATTATTATTAATTTAAATATACAGTGCCTACGTAGAGAGTGGCGGGCCAATTTCATTATTATTTCAATCAACTGAATGTAAATTTATTCAACAATCTCACGAGGTAATTGCGATGCGTTCTTCTCTTTCGCACAGTATCTGCGTCTCTGTTCGTCGTATTATAATATTCGCAAGTCCCCACATTCTTATGCGTTCAATCAAACCTAAGCGGGCGTACCGTTTGCAACGGAAACGTATACAATTATGTATTTGCATAAGGACTTGTTACATTACGTTTCATAATTCAGTCTATTCAGCGCTAGGTTCTTTATTCCATTTTTGAAATTATTCAAATTTTTGCATTGGATTCCGAGGAAACTAATGAAAACTGACTTTTTTTACTAACCGACCTTCGAATTTTTTTAATAATCACAGAAAGACTACGGTTTCCTCGGTCTTCAAACAAATTTCATATGATTGTACGTTATAACTGTGCCAAATCCAAATTCGCTAAGTTTATAAAACTTGAAATACCCACACACATCCTTATAACACACATTTTTAATAGAAACAAAAAAAAATATAATAATAAACAATTTAATTGTCTACATATGCAATTGAGATTGACTTCAATAGAACATCTCAATAAAAAAGTAAATTAGTAGCCTGTAATGTCCCACTGCTAAACAAAGGCCTCTCAAAGGTAAAGTGAGGAGGATTAGGCATAATCACCACACTTGCCAAATGCGGGTTGGTGATCTCAAACCCGAGCCATGTTTGAAAAGTAGGAAACATGTTTTCACTCGACCCGGGTATTGAAGTGAAGTGTATACCAATAGACCACCGAGGCGTCACATATGAATAGGTAATTAAAAACAATACATAAACAGAATTGGCGTGTATTTTTTTGCGAACCTTCCACCGATTGCTATTGTGTGCTTGTTCCTTTTGTTTTGTTATGAATATTAGAACGGCCTTGTATGCTCTTGTATTGTTGTTACAATTCCTAATATTAATTCAATTCCAAGCTCATTTTATTTTAAAAAAAACGATTTATGTGCTATCCGTACTTTTATAACGAAATGACTACCTATGTTATATTGTGTATACCAATTTTATGTAAACATGATTAATTTTAAAAATGTCTTTCAGTTTTTATGCATATAAAATGTTTTTGAAGGAGGAAGCAACTCGGTAACCTTGTACCTTGTAAAATCAATTATTGCAACACATTATAACCTCTTTTCTGGCCAGATAAAGTATCTTTATACTTAATCATTATCTCTACGCCACATTAGAACTTAGACCCTCAATTTAATCCCCAGTTAAAGGAAAGCAAACAAACCAAATCCTTACTTAATTAATTAATTTCACTAAACCGTAATTATTTAAATCCGTTTATAGTATTCATTCATTAATCTCTGAACTCACAACTTGTATCCGTATAAATAAGTTAAATTTTCACTTATATTTCGCTATAGGTAATCTGTTCATTTTAATCTCATGAATCGTTTAGCACTCGTTTCATACTTAATGGGAGCCTCCGAGAGAAATGTGCCTTGTTGTTATTTAAATAAGATAAATAATACAGTACTTGATGCATACTCTCCCGAATAACGTTTCTGTCTGTGAAATATTCAGTGTTAATACGCTTACGTAGCACGATACATATTTATGTTTTATGCTGATATATTAAATCCTTGTTGGAGCTAAAGTATTTACTGGAGAACTGTTACGCGTACCTATACTCCTCGTAATAGGCAATGTCAACCAAATTACCAGTTATTTTGTAGTGAATTATTTGGAATGGACAATAAGGCCTGAAACTGCGTTAAGCGGGCACCGGCGCGGTTTCATACAAAAGTGCTACGTCGCGGGGACCCGCGCGGGCATCCGTCGCACGGAGAGGGGCCCCGTTGCGCGAGTGCGGGGCGCGTCTCCTCGTGCCCGGTCGTAAAGGGGCCCGTCCACGCACGTGGACACGCGCGTGTCCACGCGAGTAGCGAGTAAGCGAGTTCAATAACGAATGACCAAGCTCATAATTCGACACGTGTGATGGTTGGGTTCTATCAAGATATGTTTTCGCCACCGACGGCGGCAAGAACCTGCTTTTAAATTATTTTCTCTCTGCTGTCGCTTCACGCCACGACTGGAGACGGCACCCTACGAGCGCAAGCTTTCACAAGATTCAAAGAAACCTGCAGTGCTGTCTGCGGTCGTAGCCGAAAACACACCTTTAATCTTACTTCGTCTTTTCGCATCTTGCCAGTAGCTTAATGATGCAAAAGCAGCGTTTTAATCAAACATTATAATTATTTTGCGCCATTTACTCGAAAGAAGAAAAAGAAAATCTTTGAATGGTTGTGATGAGCCTATTTTATCGTCAACAAATACTCAGAATCGGCACAGACGCAACACGCCAGATTATAACACCCTCGGTTTGTTTGCGTACGGGTGTTAAAAATGTAAGGTAAACTGCAGACTGCATCTGACGGACGTAGGAGATGTAAAGTTCCTTTTTTATTAAAAGAGCATAAAGCTTTTTTCCGTTACAGGCTAACTTATAGGGCGTTCGTTAACTTTATTAAGCGAATTAGCTTTAAAGCGCGCTAGCACACTAAGTACTCACATTTAATAAAACTCGCCAAATGTTTCTCATGATAGGTTAGCGTCTTCATTAACATCTGTTTATTTGCATTTGTTTATTTGCGTTCATTGCGTTAAAAAAATATTCTAACTTGTCAGTTTTTTCTCCCTTACTTGAGGTGTGCTATTTTAAATTAAGAACACTGGTTAAGCATTAAGAGTAATGTAGATTTATCTTACGCATTATTAATCGTGTAGCGATACATCTAAGGCAAGTTAAAAACCTGGTACGGTTACCTACATGACATAATATACCGTGACTAAGCTTACACCTTTATATCCTTCTGTCAGAAGCTCCAACGCAGTGCTCTCATAAATAGAATTTACCCCATAACATCAAAATCTGACTGTAGATACCTAGATGTAGCCGGAACCCTCGCCCATCACCTAAATGTAAACCTAAGCCTGTCTTATCGCGCCCCTACTTGAATTTTGTTATGGTTTCTGACGCGCCGTCCATTCACCGAAGGGGAGAATAGAAAATCGAATAAAACGATGGACATAACAAAAAAATAAAAAATACACTTTCGGTTCATTACAAAAGATCATGAATTCCACTCGTTTGTATGAAATTGCATTTTTGTGAAGTATTCGATTAAAAATATTATTTTATTTTTGTTTCCCCATTTGTATGGAAGCTTAAATGATCCGAATAGTTCTGTTTTTTATGTTTTGCTTTTGATGCTCTACGTTAGGGTGTTGAATTTGAAGGCTGCTCGTGTGTGAGTAATGCGTGAATTCATGGTTTTCTTTGACGCTTGTTTTATTAACGATTAACGTACCTAATGTCAAATGATAGGAACTATTTAATAAAGATTTTAAATAATATCTGTCTTAAATACTGGAAGAGTTAAAATATAAAAATATGATAACGAAGCTCTTTCAACGACATAACAATAATTACTAAACGAATAGAAACTAATTCAATAAAACCAGCAGCACATTTAAAGTCAATCGAGGTCAAATAATTGAGATATCAATTGAATTTTCGTAGACACTTGGCGTAGTGTCCAGGTGACAATCTCGGCAAGTCTCGACACATACCGGACTGGTCCCCCGGCAATAGAGCAATGTCCACTGAACTAAACCCATCAACAATATTGACTCCTTCGGACTCACCGACCTTGATACTAGATACAACCGAGATGCCTGCATTGACTTAGAGACGTTACTCGCAATGTTAGACGTCAATTTAGTGTGCCATTTCAATTGATACATTTGTGATTTGTGATACATCTCCGACGCCGTAGCAGTCAAACGTTCGAACCATTTAAACATTCATACTCCCAATAGTTTTCTACTTGTGTTTTTAGTTAAAAGTCACAAACCAGATTACTTTTCCAATTCTAAAGTACTTACATGCATTCAAATACGCTTTTAAAATGTCAAAGGCAGCAATCAAAATATGAAAAGATCGAATTGAGACCAAACCGACGTACTTCATAACCAGATATTTGTACTCTCAAAGCAGAGCCATCGTTAAAACGTAAGTGCATTCGAATTCGTACTAACATTTGACTTTTCCGAAATTCAACAAGATTTTATTGGAACATCGAGAATGAAATTGAAGTCCACTTTAGGTAAAAAGGTTAAAAGGGCAGCCGCTGATCGAAACGTTTAAGATTGTTTTGTCTGGGTTTTTCTGATTGTCCGAAAAATGCAGCAATTGAATGCAATTCAGTATGGAATATTGAAGGCTGAATGGGTGATGCGGCGGTGTGTGCGAGCCGCGCCGCACGCGCGAGCGCGGGGCGAGGCGAGGCGAGGCCCGCGCCGAGCGCACCCCACGCGCCTCCTTGCCTAAACCTACACGCAAACACTACCTACACGTTTGCTTGGCAACATTTCATGCTTAGTGTATACAAATAATGTGCGGCGCCGCAACAAACTGCGCAAAGGGAATTCGGTAGTCGGACGCAGCGGGCACAATCAAACATCCCCCAATCATCATTCATATTATACGACCGACGAATTTTACTCGAGAACCGACCAAGTTCGAACGCTTCAACAGTAATTAAAATGCATGAACTCATTTTAGGAAGTACCTGAGCAAGTGCATCTCTAGTTAAGGGATGTGATTTTATCGACATTACGCGACCCGGCAATCGGGTGCCGATTCCTGCTGTTCAGATGGGAATCCTAAGTAATTAATTACACGTTTGTAAAACGTTGAACGCAATCATTTGGAAAATTACGTAAGTCGGGATATGGTTGATACACTTTCATAATTGTGGTTGGAATTCGGCTGATTCCTGCGGGAGGGTAAGAGTGTGTGCGTGTGGCGGGGAACCCGCGGGCGGGTCACTAGCTCTGCATAAATTAGGTAATTTAGATGGTAATGCTTCGGCCAGCTGTTCAGAAGTGTTACCATACATATTGTAACCACACAGAGGTGCCGCGGCGACTATCAAGAATTAACATTAGCTCCTAACTGTTTCGTGTTCAATTTAAACTACTGTTTTATTATCTGAATATCATTTCTTATTCGCCCCCGTTAACATAATGTGTTTGATAAAATGATTAAGTAATTTTAGTTTGATATCAAACTGATACTATCGTATCTATTTACCTCACCTCGTGGTTTATAAGAGCGAGTGTTACACTACGTTCTAATAATACTAGTCAAAGAGTATGGTAAGGTTGGGTACACACGCGCGGTATCGACGGCCGATGCCAATTGATGCGTCTTGTCTGTGAATCAGACGCGTGTGGAAAGCGTATCGAACGCTGTGTTTTGATTTGTTACGTTTGTATGAATCATTCTTGTTGGGATTTTCCGCAATTTATCTTTCTTTGTATACTTTATGGCTCAGATTTATTACTTTAAACTGATTATTTTAATAGACTTCATTTCATAGAGTAACTTCGATTTGAATAAGTTTGTACTTTAAATAGATTCAAATTAAATTGCAGTGGATCCATAAACTATAAATATAGCTACATAAATGTTGCTTTGTTTTAAATGAATAACTTAAAAATTAAAATCTAAGTAATTACAATATCAAAATAGTATGCATCCCATAAATTATAACTTGCATATAAATATTACATGCAATATTAATTGAAACAATAAATTGCTAGCAACTCTTCCAATTTAGCTGAGCGTAGTAACTAAATATATGTTACCGTAATGAATAGAGATTAGTCAGGTGACCCGCGCGGCTTGTCTGCGTGAAACTATAGACGAGAAATCCCTTGTCGGTCAGACAATTTAGCAAAAGGCAGAATCCACAATCTGGTGGTGACGTCCACGCATAAACACCGCAGTCCCTAGAGAGCCGCGCACAAAGTCACTCTGATTCGAAATGCAAAACGTGTAGGAAGCGCAGCTATCTAATATCGCCCGATGTATTTTGAATAATTGCCGGGCAAAGCTAGTGCTGATTGCGTACACAAAGACCGAGGATGGGCTAACGGAAAATGTCTTGTTCAGATTTGGCACGTCAACGGACGCTTTGTGGTGACATCACACACGAAAGTTTGACTCGCATGTGAGCGCTCACCTTTCCGATCTAAACGGACTGTATAATTAAGGGAGTTTTGCTAGACAGTTAACGCTTAACACCGCACATTATGGCTGTCATCTAAACTATCTATAAATTCTATCTTTAAAAACTTGCAACACTATTCGTTAAAACAATAATGCACGATTCAACTTAATCGAAAATTAATGCAGTATCAAAAACGGAATCATAATCATAATAATTAATAACAATTAAAATGAAATACCATAAATCCTGACTTGGAACTTCCTATTGCATAAAAATGGTTGGTTGGCAATTAATACAATTGGAAAAGAGTTTAAGGTGCGGCCGCATAAAGGAAATAATGTTTCTTGTAATGACTTTGTACACGGGAAATGGCACATTATTTATACGGAATGTACTTTCGATCAATATTTCAATAGAATTTACATAGTGTGTGTGCTATGAAAAAAGTGTGATTGGGATAAACCTTGGGGCGTATGAATATTATTTTATAAGCTGGCGGGCGCGCGGCGTCACGCGGCCTTCCCGCAGGTGTGCGCCGGGCTTTACACTCTGCCCTTGGAAAATTCGCATTCGTTAAATATTCATGATGTCCTCCCACTTAAATTTCGTTTATTACTTTTTTTAATGTGAATCTTTGAATAAGGACCGTGGACCGGGACAGGTTTGTTTTTAATATTTTAAATTATGAGCTATTTTAGTGTACTACATTTTAGCGAGCGTGTTTTCTCGTACATATAATAAATCTACCGAGCGTTTAATTGTTTTTTCTTTTGAATAAATGAAGGAAACCCGCGTGAGAGACTCGTATCGCCGAGTACAATAAGCATATCAATGCGTAGTTTTCGTTAAACTTGTGTATTCGGGTAAATTGTCATATTGCATGTAAGTCAGCTTTCAACATTCACCCCGAATGGTAAATTCTTGTACGAACGATATTATATTATTACCAACTAAATGTCTTCGAATAGAAATACGAATTCCTTATAAATTGGTTATCAACCGGTACCGTTCATTTAGTATTTTTGGAATTAAAATTCATTAGATATTGTGTTTTTAGTATTCACTGAAATTAAAGAAACGTAACACAATTATCTGTAATTATGTTAAGAAGCGAAATAGCTTTTTGTATTGTCGATTTGTGGGTGCGTGCCGTTTTAATCAATACATTAGCAACATCATTGAAATGGAAACCCGCTAGGAGCGTCTATTCTAGGCAAAGACACGAAGCGCAAAATTTAATAGCAATCTATTTACCAATTACCTACCAATCACTGAATTGCTTATACCTCACATATCTCATTTAGATAGTGTGTGTGATTTGCGGAACCGAATATTGTATTATTCTATGCGTTTCGATTTCATATTCTATCTGTTTATGGTGATTATTTAATACTAGTAACGTTCTGCAGTTTGACCTGCATTAAACTCGACATTTGCCACACGGAATAGGGATACCATTATTAAAAACTATTACGAACTAGCTCTGATAAAACAATCTTAAAAGTTTAAAAGGTTAAGCTTTTAAGTCTTAATTTAGGACTCTACGCTCACTGAAGTTGTCAGTGAAATAAGAATTAGACATAAACACCCAACTAGTACAAAGTTCTGTAACTAACTGTCTAGTCATAATAGAACATGCTTCGAAACTGGCTCCAAATCTAAACATTGCATAATTCATTGCACATATATACTAGTAACTAAAAGCGCGGATTCTAATCACCCTAGAATAATATCCAGGGTAGGGATCGATCTACGCGCCCGCCCGTGAGCCCACCCCACCCTGCACACACACAGAACCTATCTCGAGTCATCGTCATTGATTTGACGTTCGTTATCGCCTAAATGACAATTGATTAAATAATAAATCATTGCAGTGCAGAGTTTGCCATTCATTAGATACGTTGCATACGTGTGTTACGTACTAGACAGATAAGAATGTCCGGCTGGCTTGCGGTTGCCACCAATCGGTTCGTTTTGTCTCTCAATTAGAATTATTATTTGTTGGCTACTACATGTTATCTGTGTAACTAAATTTAACTATTGTTAGTTTAGTGTTCCATTAATGTAATTTTGTTTAGTAATGGAAGCGTTTTGGAGAATACGTTTAAGTTAACTAAAATATTACTTGCACTACGTTTCTTGGAAGAGATTAATTACCGTTAACAGAGTCGTCAAATAATTGATTATTAGCAAATTGAAGTAATTTTGCCATCATACATTTAATGTCAAGAATGTCTCATTAACGTCACCTAAGGATTCAGTAGCTGCAGTTAAAGTGAAGGAAAATAATTAACTATGCATAAACAACATATACACTAGAGTCAGACAGACAGACAATTCAACATACCAAAATCCGACATGGTCTAACGATTAAAACAACCGGACCGATATTTTAACGTGCCCTCCGAAGCACGGAAAGATAAGTATTAGTTATTATTATTAGTTATTAAAAGTCTCAAATAACCAATAACTAAGAAAGTTGTTATTGAAAGTGTCAAATAAACAAAAAACTCAAAAGAGTCCACTTTATTGAAAGTGTCAAATAAATTGCCACCCCAGTTGACGTTATACAAAGTTTACCTAACCTGTCCACTAATTTGGTCAATCAATATGATGTTCAGTAATCATGTTCCGACAGTGTCCAACTTGCTATAATACCCTTAACGAAGGTCCGCAGGCCCGTCGCACACGGGCCTGTAACGAAATTAACAAGTAATGAACGCTAACTAAACCTAGACTTCACACAATATATAAACCTATTAATACGTAGCTCGGTTAGAAACAGACGTAATACTATTAACAGGCAATTTCCGACCGTCCCAGTGAACGGTATGTTTGAAGTTTCTGTAGGGTCAATATATGCGATTTAATACGATTTTTCACGACGTAAATGTATTTTCATGGGGTGTCGAAGGTAAATTAAGTTGTGAAGTCTGCATCGAAGGTTTGTGTTAACAGTATCGATTGGTTAACTTAATTGATGTATGTTTATTGATTTTACTAAAAACTTTAGTGTATTAATCTATCTATCTTGGTAATGTTTGTAATTGCCCTCTCAAAAGCCTCTCATCTAACGTATCTTAATAAAATCATAAATTGTCTATAGAATATGACAATCAGTATATCCAGTTTCACTATGAAATACAGGTATTTTATAGGCAGAAGGCCGCTAATGGTCGCCCGCTCAAAGTAAACACACTTTAAAAACATTTCGGACATTCTCCGACAAACTATGAAAACAAAAACATATAAAAAAGGAATACAGCAAATGTCCCACAAAATAACTGGATTGAAAGGACTGCCCCGACCTCTGGGGTAATTGGATTAACGTATGTACTCGTATGACTGTTTTAGCAAGATCAGGAAATAACCTAACGTAGGTCCACAATTTTTTTATCTCGTTTTGAATATACTGCGTGGCCGGTTTTTTTTAACTTATAGATTTTTATATTTAAAAACGTCAAATTGTCAAAACGTCCTAATTGGAGGACTACGTATTTAATTCGGCTTTCATGAACAGTACTTGGTTGTGCGTTTTCCTCGAATGCGATTAGTACCATCTACAACGCATCTACTGTGCTTTCAAAAGCTCCACTCTCTGCACACTCGACAAAAAGTAAAATAAAAACTTTTCTGTGCGTTCCCATTTGAGGCGTTTTCGGGCGGTCGTCTCACTCAACATTTTCTATCGACCCATTTGACTTTGCAAAATATTCGCACCGAACGTAACAATAAGAAGAGAGAAAAGTGGCGGGTCCCGTTTACCCCTTCCATGCGACTTCACACGGCTTTGTTCGAACTAACACACGATAGTGGCAAAGAAAAGTGTACTTGTATTGGAATAGTGACACAAAGTTCATTAAAGGCAAGCTGAGCGTGTTTGAGTGGTTGCCGCCCGAGGGTGTCGGCGATCACCCCCCTGCCCGCAGCGCGCCACCTCCCCCCTCTAGCAGCCCTCGCGCCTCGCGCTACCCTTACCCCCAACGCATTCGCATTGCCTAATCTAACTAATAATATGAATGCCGCAATGCCCATCAAAACTATTCAGGTACATTCTACTGTAAGGCCGGAGCATAGCACAATCTCACTAATCTCCCCAATATATTCCCGAAAAGTAAGTACTCATATTTGATCATTTTGATACCAAATTTCACGGTTTCAAACGGAGTAAGTCCTTCCAGTTATGCACTTTTTATTCAAATAACTTCTTTTATGAATACATGTTAAAGTTAAACACTAGTGTGACAAATATACACAACGCCTAGTCGAGTGAAATATGAAGATCAAAAATTACGCTTTGCTATCATTTGAAATGTTTAAATTAGAATTTATTAAACTCTTATTAAGAGTCGGGACGGTCAATTTATAATGTAACTTTTGTGATTTGTTAAATTGAATCTACTGATCTGGTTACAGCTTCGTCGATGAGACATATCTTGTTACTCTTTAGAGTTCGCTCTGTTAATAGATCCATTGATTTATTTAATTACGACTTTGTTTACTTCATTTTGAGTCTATTCGTATATAGCTTCTAAGGTACATTATCTAAACACTTTTTTATCAGCACAGTTATTGTCATTCAAAAATATTCTGACGATTCGTTTTTTTTTTTGGAAGACAGTTGAATACTTGATTCTTATCATAAGTAAATTAAAAACTCACATACCTAGGTATTGGAACATTAAAAAATCATACAAAAAAAATACAAATAAAAACTTCCGCCTTTCAAAGTCCTCTCAAACTTGGAGAAGGTTTTAGCGCACAGGCCTACATTAAAACAGGCCTTAATTCGTAACATCTAAATAATTAATTAGCAGATAGCTTAATTACGGTATATCCTGAGATTTTCATATTAGTCCGTGCAATTAAATTAGGTATGTATTAATTTAGGTTGGAACACGGTGGTTCATGAATACGAGAGCCGGCGGTGGACGCGCCCATGAATTTTGAAAGCAAATGTATTTGGTTCTGATGAGTAAGGCCACAGTTGGATTATGCATTCTGGTTTTTTGTCGTACCTCTGCGACGTACACACTCCACACTTGTTTGAAAAAATGATCGTTTTCGTCTCCATGCGCGTGCCTATGTTTAGTTACTGCGTCCGGCTTGCGGCCGGAGAGGACTCTCTTAAATCTAAATGTAATATAGTACAGTTGTGTAGTGTAAGTAACGTTATATTCATTCAATCAATAATTATTCATTTTGATGTTAATCTAATACATTTTTAGTGTACTTTGACCACAAAATATAAAAAAATATGTGTCCTAGTTGTAATCTTTTACATCTAACAACTCCATAAGACCTTTACGAGATGAAACTCTATCGCATGCCTTTAAAAAAGACCGAGCTTGTCCCTTGACTCTAAGGAGAAACAATTTAAAACAATATTAACTTACATTACACTAAAATCCTTAATTTTCTTATTGTCTTTGGTCTTTGCGTGGACATTACTCTAAAGTCCTCTCACTATACAGAAATCTTAAGTGAACGTAGAGATTTTTCCGGGCCGTGTAACATTTTACTTTCTTTGCTTGAAAAGTCTACATCAGCATGTAAAATCTACCTTTCAGAGGTCTGTCACTAGCTAGAGAAACATTTGATAAAATACATATCTCGTATAAAGGTATTTTTTCTATACTCATCCATTAGCAAAACCAATTAAGAACTGAAAAAATAATATTCATTCTAAGTAACTAAGAAGAAGAAGCTTCTAAATCTCATCACACTTCACTTACGAACATGACATATTACTTATTTTAAAAACACCTATCAAAATATGTAACTTTGGTTTTTATGTTATATATAACACTCTAGTTATACGTTATATGTAACATTGGTTATTGCGTTATATATAACACTGTCAAACCATTTTTCACACATGCTCCTATTTCAATATATTTGAATAATATTGGTTTTAGTTTAAGAATGACATATGCCTGTTATAAATCATAGTGTGTTGCATTAGGATGTGATATTGTTTGTTCAATGTTAGCTTGTTGTTTTAATAGAGCTTTACGTTATATAATGTAAAATAAGGTTTTTATAGGTGATCTACTTAAAACATTATTGAGGAGTGTAAAACTCATTAGAAATATTAGGTTTAAAGATCTTTATTATCAACAAAGACATAATTGTCACTTATGTGATAACATAATTTAACTTAAGATATCTAAACGTAGGTACATCGTCGTTTCATCATACTATTTAGGTGGGTAGGTATAATAAATTCACAATCAATAACAAAACTACACTATTTCGTACAGTAGTGAACAATAATAAATAATAAAAACCAAGTAAACAGGCGTATTAATAGAAAGCGTCTCAATAAAGACATTAATGTGGAGACACAAATAAGTAAGTTCGTGTAGAGAAGTGGTTAACTCTCGGAGATTTTAGACCGCCTAAAGGCCTCCGACATAGTCTAATCACTACATAGTCACTACATAGTATAAATAAAGTCGTCTCTTTTTCGTGTCTGTCACACTGTTTGTCTGTCTGTATGCTTAAATCTTTAAAATTACGCAACGGATTTTGATGCGGTTTTTTGTAATAGGTAGAGTGATTCAAGAGGAAGGTTTTTATGTAAAAAAAATCCCGAAATTCCCACGGGAACGGGCACAACGCAGGTAAAACCGCGGGGCGCTGCTAGTATAAAATAAAGTCGTGTCTGTTTGTCTGTCTGTATGCTTAAATCTTTAAAATTACGCAACGGATTTTGATGCGGTTTTTTGTAATAGGTAGAGTGATTCAAGAGGAAGGTTTTTATGTAAAAAAAATCCCGAAATTCCCTCGGGAACGGGCACAACGCGAGTAAAACCGCGGGGCGCTGCTAGTGAAATATATTTTCATAAAAAAGAAACAGGTATACGACAACGCAGCGTATTGTCTTACTAAAAAGACAAAAACGATAACCTGTAATAAAACATCCATGTATACGAAAAGTAACCTTCCTTTCTATTTAATATTTAAAACACAATCGTTCCAAATGTACTGAGCAAACACTAAGCTAACATCAATCACCCGCGAACAACAATTTGTTACATCGCCAAACAAAGAGGTCCAAAACTTATACTTCAAAAACTATTAAAGTACAAGTTGCCGTAAAATAAATCCAGGCGCGATCGATTCGGCAAGGCAATTTAAAATCCACTTATACACAACCGCAGACTGCTAATCGAAAACTTGGTTGAAAGTTTGCCATCCTCTAATTGCCTATATTAAAATAACTGGCTTGTGTCAAACATATCTGGGGCGTGGAGATGGTCCCAGCCTGGCACGAGTTCACATGTTAATAATCATTATGATAGCATCTAGTGTACGATAGCCTGGTCTTCCCCTTCCACCCCGCACCCCCTGCCACCCCCTCGCCGAACAAACGAGCAAGGTAATGTTTTGTGCAGTAACTATTGAAATTACAGTTTACCGCGCCCGATAGATAGGGAAGGGCACTTACTCGTTAGAGTTCGGAGTAACATTTACATATGCGTATACAAACAATAGTACACGTTATAATTACCGTACCTAATTGGTTTCATTTTGTTGAATATATTTACTTAATTTTGTAATTTTTAATACTTAAGTTAAAAGAGTGTAAACTATTGCAGAACGATACGAATGCTGTGTCAATTGTTCTCGCAATAAACACATTAAATATGATAACGACACTTTATAATTTATAATTACACCGGTGATAGGATACACGGTATTTTGCTCCGTTTACGTGAACATAATAAGACTTAATGTGTAGTTTTCAATGGTCGTTACCTACCATTGTAATGAACGGCATAAAACTACATTACGTTCACATTTATTCATTAAATCTCAACAAAGCGCGCCGTGGTATTGTTAGGTAGTGAATTGGTAATTACTATGAAACTTATCAAATTATATTATCTTGCAATTATTTGCGATTTTTTTATAATAATGACGGTAATAAGTTAGCGGTTAGTGTGACGTGTACTTAGGTTCGGTCGAAGCTGAGACAAACAATTGTTTTGCGGTCAATTGTGACTTCCTCTGACCGCAACAAGGTCGAAATATCGATGTTAATTAAATATGCGATTCGGTCCGTTACATGTATTTTAAGTACCTTTTAATATGGCCAGCATTACTTAATTGAATTTTTGTGATAATTTTCTAATACATTTTTGTTAGAGCTTTATGTATAGCAATTAAGGATGAATAGTTTATATTTCTACATATACATATTTCCTGTATTTTCGCACTTACATAAGTTTTGAACTTACTATGGAACTATATGTTACTATGGAAGTAATTTTCGCAGAAAAATCGTCCATCCTTCCTTAAACCTGCGCACAAAAATCTTTAAAAGCTTTTCCGGAACTTTAAATGTACTATTCTCTGAAAGCCATCAAAAATGTAGGCATAACCTTTTGAAAGGTAACCTAACCTATATCATTGAGTTATTTTATTTATCAAGATATTACAGCAATTTCATCACAAAATAATACAAAAAAATATCACAAGAACTAAATTCTTGCGTGAGATTTTTAGTGATGTTACATTATCTATTTCAGTTAATCATAACGTTATCATGTCCCATCACTAGGGTCGACACATCGAGGTGTGTAGTTTGCGAGTGAAATTAACTATTCCATGAATGTTACATTGCTACAAACAAACACAAGTTTGTAACTTCCAATGCGATGCGAACCACGCAACTTACTGTTTATATTCGACTTTAATTTGTTAATGTTAATTGTCTTTAAATATACTGATTTATGATTGTGTGGTAAAGGTTCTACGACACTAGTGACCCGCCCTCGTTTGGCTCTTTCCCTTATTAATATCGGAATTATAAATACGTTTTGAAAGTTGGAAAACCCTTAACTATGAATGTAAAAATATTTTCTCCTTTTTGTCCCCGAAGGAAAAATAAGGGGGTTGTAAGTTTGACCGCTGTGTGCGTCTGTCAGTGGCATCGTAGCTCCGTAACTGAAAGCATCCATATTGGCAATTTTTGCAGGAGGAATGTTTTTAGCGATATTTTTTTTTTCAAAAACGGTGTGAGCGTGGTCGTGTCTAGTGATCAGCAGTTTGTCTAAAACCTCTAACCACCTAACCTATATCCACCACAAATATCAAATATATACCATATTATATGTAGTTGAGCAAACCTGTGAAATAAAATCCTTAATCCTATACATTATTAGTATTAGCCACACCATACAATACACTAAGCATATTGTGCTCTTTCTCAGTAAAACGGATTTACGGATTTGTCTGAACTTTGTTTACAGATAGAAAGCATGTTAAAATCGGGTTAAAAGCTTGAGCACAACTGAATACTAATGTGTTGATAGGTGCATTCTTTATTTTCCAGTATATACATGTAAAAGAAGACAAATAACAAACGTTTAATCTTATGTGTGCGGTTAGAGTTAATATTAAATTAGTTATGCAGTATATAATGAACCGAAATTAATAACAAGATATACAAACAACGCCTAATAATGATATAAAGTGCTCGATTAAATAGGGACCGAATCGAGCATGTGCAGCATAATTAACAACAGAGGTAAATAGCCGTCAAATCAGATATCTATCAATTGAGTCGCATTTGAGGTATTACACATGTTACTCACGTACTAACCGACGATCAGAGAGATATCAACTGAGTTATCTAATGAATAGGGTTGATTTTACGTTTCTCCTAGCCTTGTATTGTCAAGTCCACTTTATTGTTTCGACGCATTGAGTGCGGTGCGCGGGATAGCACTAGTATCTCAAGGCATTTTAGTTGGTCTGGTCTAGTGGATCACAATGTCTAGAATCAGAATTGTTTTGTTTCACTGTAGTGTTGGGTAAGCTAAGGCGGAGCGCAGACTAATGTTCAGTCAGTTGTAAGACTGAGTTGTGATAAGACACACTAGAGTGGTGACGTGTAACAGATTTTCACAAGTTTTCTTAGGGCAGTCTTAAGACTAAGTTGTATTAGCAGTCTAACTATAGTTTGACTATAGTTTGCACTCTGCCTTAGTGTATTAATTAATAAAGATCACGTAATTGGGATTTACTTCTAATGAAATATATTTCTTTCTGAAATAAAAAGTATTAACTTAAAAGCGAACCAATTACAAATGAATCGGTTTGATTGACAATGAACGCGGAATAGAAACGGCGACACCTTTAAATCGGGAGCAAATGGTGCAATTTCCGAAACGATTCGATACTCGTATCTCGATTATTTCCCCTATAGATTTCCCGATTCGATGCGGAGACATCAACTCGTACTCGATTCCCCGTTAATGATCAACTGCTGATTATAAAAAGAATCAATCCTATTTTATAATTCACATTTATAAAAGATGTGAATGTTTTTCCAGACATTTCTGACTTTAGTAGTGCAGCTCGAACCCTACTTGGATGTGTGGCCGATAGTGGCATTTCTATTTGAGCGCTACCGTGGATAGGAGAGCATGTTAAGCAGTCTGTACCGGTTGTTGTGATCGATAGACCAAGTCGGGGGCCTTTATGCGGTCTCAAAACTCCTACATCAGGGTTGGCCACTAATCTACACGAATTTACTGTACCTAGTATGTAGATGAGCCTTCTAATTAAATACTGTTTAATATGAACTGTTGATATACCTATCCAAGTACGTCAGCAGAATATAGATTTCCTTTCATCCAAAAATCATCGTGAATCGATAAATCAGTATTATAAAACAAACGAAAATCATTGCTTCAATAATTAATGATTTAAAAATAGAACGTTTCAACAATTAGCTATTTGTAATTACGTTATTTTATTGCCATTTGTTATGAGAAATTGCAACGATTTTCATTTTATTTGTACGCGGTTGAGTTCTCTGGAAAACAATGCAGTCGCAATGAATTTACTATGAGAATTCAATGATAAAGACAGATACGTTATGACAAAAACTGTTATCGTCTTATTATATTCAATTACGTTTTTTAAATTCTATGAAATATGTTGAATAACCGTTGATGGGTTTAACGACTGAAAATATCACTGTTCCCAAGAGAACCTACGGGAATCAAAGAGATTTTGAGAGTTTGAGAGTAATTTTCTTTTCGACTGACTATCTCTCTATCTGAACATTCGAACTAATAAAGTTAGGGTAGGTTTGTGATGAATCTAGGTGTCGATGTGTCGATGTTATGTAACGGTTAAGCACGGTAGCGCTGAGATCGAAGTGCTACTATTTTGGCTACCCATTCCAGTAGTGGCCATATCTAGCTAAACTATAAAACAAAGAATGTAAAATATGATATGATGAGCTAATTCTCATAATAAGTTTAAACATTGGGCTGTATTTGCAGATTGCTAAATTCGCCCCTCTGAGCTTTATATGCTTGTTTGGCGAAATGTCGATTGAGAGGCGAAAATGTACTTTGCAAAAAAATACATGATTGGGATTTTTTATTTCGAAAAATGATCGGAAAATATCAGGAAAAACCATTTTTATAAAAATTTCGTTATACTTCTTATTTCTACGTGAATCTCTTTTAAGTTTTCCGCCGCAATAGGAATACAAGCTTTTAAGTGCGAATCCAAAATGTTTGTGGCGCTAACGCCGGTAACATTTTGGATTTAGGGATATAAAATAATAAAAAAAAATAGGAAAAACGTATACTCGTAGTGCATAGGCTGGGGGCGGGAGGCGCCCGTTGGCGATGCGCCCCCTCGCACTAGTAGTACTTTTTCATCTGTTTTCGCTCAGCTGGCTGCAGGATATTAATGAATTTCCTCGCAGACCCGGCGCGTGATCAGTTCGTTAATGCGATTAGCTCACTCCTCTCAACCTATTGCCTATTGTCTTGTGTGACCAGACTGACCAGCCTCCGCACTCGTTACCAGGCCTAACAACCCGAATAATTAGAATACACTAAGAAACTACCTCCACGGAACGCACTTAGTGTACCTACTCTTGCAACTAGTTACTCATTACGCACATCACTAATTACTTTATTATTGTCAGGTTGTGCCTGCATTTAAATGATGTGTAGTAGTGTGCGTGCGATGTAATTACGACCCAGGTCTCGGGATTGAAACCTGAATGCCTCTTGCCCTGGCCCTCACAGTAAGCGACCGATATTTTCGATATTCAACTCTGAATGGTTTGTCGTAATATATTTTGTGAATGTGCAGTCGTTTCGCGGTTGGATTTCAAGTATAAAGTGTTGCTTTGTGGACTCATAAAGTGACCAATTAAACGTATAAAGCGGGGTGGGAGCGCAATATCGCCGAGTGTAGATGTGTGCTGCATTTCGGATAGGGTTTTTGTAGGCCTCCCATGAAGGCAAGCGAACCGTAGAGATATAAATCAACTTCATATTGTGATTTAGCAAGACTCGTTACTGTAACAATACCCCATATTTACATATAAACATTATTTTCGAGAGTTTATTTATCGTTAGCCGTAATCCAATACGTTTCTTTTCGTTTAGCGAGAGCTAATACGCGTACTCTGGTTACTTGCTAAAGTATTAATTTATAACGTGTTTTATTTTACTTTTGTGTTGGTTTTTTTATTGCTCGCCGTTTCCTGCGTGGTTTAAAAATATCGGTGTGGAAGTGTCGGCGGTATATTTATTGCATTGCCGTATAAGTAGATGGATTGATGGTTTATTGCGAACATTTGCCGTCTAAATGTATTAATAATGCTGATACATTTTTATGTTTCGTTCGGTTGGTCGAGTGTTCGGAATTATTGCGGTATAAATAATAATATATTCTCCCATTAGTCTTTTTGCTTTTGGGGCTTTAAAATGTCCTTGAGCTTTGACATTTTTTATATGTGAGTGAGGTATTTGGGTTTAACCATTGATTGGCTAACTCAACAGACTTTATAGACAAGTGGAAATCACTGGCCATTTCTTTGGTTGTCTAGTTTCAAGGATATGATAGGAAAGTCTCGTGTTCACGTCCTCATGACACATTCTGATAGAAGAGAAGTGAAGGAAATGTAAAACTTTGGCTATTTGTTTATGGGTTCCGGTTTTTTAAGATATATAAAGGTTTATATAAAGTTTCCTTTTTGGCTAGATTTTGCTCTGCCCAGCTGTGAGACATTAAAGGCAAGCCTTGTGATTACGCCTAATTTTTCTCACCGTACTGATGTCTACGGTGAGATGAGAGGTCTTTGCGCAGCAGTGGGTCATTACAGGCTAAAACTGATTTGAATTAGTCCTGCATATTTATTTAAAATGTAATTGACACGTCACTGCATACTAACAGCTGAAGTCTTTATTTTACATTTTTGTCAACAATTTCCAAGTTAAGTGACAAAATGTTGTGTCGCTAGTTACTGTGTTCACTTTGTTGTGTCGGATAATAAATTGATGAGTGACAGGGACAGGTGTTATTGACATGTTTTATGACTTCTTTCGATTAAATCATTTTGCTAAAAGACGGTGTAAGTTATTAATAGTAATTGACATAATACATACAACATTTAAATGTCACTTATTATTTTACAACATTCTGATATATAACCAATTTATGGGTTGTAATGTCCCACTGCTGGGCAAAGGCCTCTCGTCGTTTCACCGAAGGTATATCAAGAAGGAAAATATTATATCAAAATTCGTGAATACACGTAGGTATAACGTGAGCTTTGTCAGCTGACAAAGCTCACGTACTAGCTACTACTAACTAGCTAGTTTTGGGTAGTTTTTGATAGTTATAGTTACACTATAGTACGAACTTTGAGTATAATAACAAAGTATACCTAATAATAGGTATCTACCACGTATCTACAGCACATTGTTCACTACTTAATACACTAACGGAGACTAAGAGATTTAAAGAGTGATTTTGACATGTAATGTACGAAAAATTAAGTAAATTACTTGCGTCGATTTCAAAGTCAAAGTCAAATATTTTTATTCAGTTTTGGCCCCAGAAAAATTTTAAATTTAAAAATTTTAAAAATTTCTTGTGAAAGTGCCATTTAATGGTCTAATCACCACCATGCCTAGAATGCCTCAATAATATTCAAATATGATCCACAAATGTCTTAAAAATACTCAAATCTGAACTCTTAGTTACTCAAACAAACCACTCGTATACGAAATACTCGTATTCTATCGACATTATACAGAATGTTGTATCTTAATTTTATTACGTTTTCGTGCAGATAGTTGTCAATCCCTTTGTATATAGAATTCTAATGGAACGTCAAATTGAAATTCGAAGGAATATCTATAGGTTGTATTCGGGACCAAAACACGCGACCTCTAACTGACTACTTATAAAGACGAATATTTCTATACGTTTACTTACCACCTATAAAGACATGTATACACTTTACATTTGTGTGTGCCCAAAATTTGTATTTGTTTATACTTAGGCAAAACAATACGTGCTTTAAGTACTATGCACACTTTGAGATATATAGCTTTAGATATTTGTCATGATAAGTGAATAAGTAAAAGGGTTTAATTTTTTTATCAGCCCTTTGGAAATTTTCAAAAATAATTACATCTTGATTTAATTTCGGAGTGTTTGATGTTTTCTAAAACCTTCTATTGCTATTGTGCTCCGCCTTAAACAGTCGCATATAATTCTTCAGGGCGTGTTAACAGAAGGCTGTAAGATCTACAATGTTTCAACCAGATATGACGTGTAATGTAGTCAAGTTTAATTTATTTATAGACCCTTCAGACGCCTCTGGAACTACGATATGTATAACGCATGAAAATGTATGAAATCCACAACGTCAGTAACTGAATATATCTTCTTTGCCCTTTGAAGATGTCAATGTATTACAAGCTAGTTGTGCTGGGTGAGTTTACTTATATGCATAATGTAAGTAAAAAAAAAGTATTAGCCTGTAATGTCCCACTGTTGGGCAAAGGCCTCTCGTCTCACAGAAGATATCAGTACAGTGAGCAGGTTTATTTTGCATCATGTAAAGATTAAAAAATGAACGGATGTGATAACATGACAACTGGGCACAATGACAACAAGGGGTACGGCTACGGCTAATGTAAATACGAGTATGTACGAGTATATAATATGTAGTTCTAACTATTTTGTATCAAATGGTTTAATATATTTAATATCATGTTTTAGTAGTTCCTATATGGTTTATTTGTTCTATTACCACTTTTTCAATCCTATGTATTTTATTGATATTACATTACATTATTATATCTATTACCAATATTCCTGCTGTAACATCTTATAAATAGAGCATTAACTCCAGCCAAAGTTTAATAATAAAGGAAAAATACTACAACACAAACAGACAACAACAGATAGACCCTCAAAGATCTCTATGATAATCCGAGTATGACATCAAAGCTCTATGACACTGTATTAATGTTTTAGCGATGTCACATTTCAAATGTTAAATTGTGCTGGGTTGGGCGACACTGCATCAGTCTAACAAATTATAATTTCAGATTCGAGTCTAATTTCAATATAATAACAATCCGATCGTATTGCAATAGAATCATGCAAAGTTAACTTACAATATCTATTTTTGGATTATTTTGTTTCTGTTATTGCGAAGCGTTTCGCCGATCCCTTTTCTGAATTGTGAACTGTATTCTTTATCTATAAGTATTAAAGTCGCTTAACATTCCAAATGAATTGAAATCATAATATAGTACTTGTCAATACGTAAAGGGAGTTACGTATTGAAACACCCAAAATAATAACTGATACATAACTAATGCTACTCCGCCCAAATCTGAATATTATAGCGAAGCATATCAAACAGTACAACCCAGAATTAAACATTAAATGCTTGAAATATGCTCTGATTTGAAACAATGGCAGAATATACATATTATAACATCAATGAATAACAATGGAGTATAAATTATCATTTAAACTGTGGTATATTTTATAAAATACAGACCAGAGTTTCGTATAAGCAAAAATACATCCATATAATTTGTTTGTATGGTAATCATTATGAATTGTGCGGGCGCGCGTTTTAATGACAGATATCGTAACATAGACAAGCGGTATTGTTCTTTTTTAAACAGAGTTAAATCAATAAAAGGTAAATTTGAGTTCTTGGAAGTTTGGACTTAAGTTTAGTTATGACGTAATCACTTAAAGTCAAAGTCATCACACACAGCCATCACATTAAAAAAACAGATTAATTTTATATGAAAAAAACTGATACATTATATATTACTAGCAGCACCCCGCGGTTTTACCCGCGTTGTGCCCGTTCCCGTGGGAATTTCGGGATTTTTTATATATAAATATAAACCTTGAATCACTCTATCTATTCAAAAATTATCGTCAAAATCCGTGCAGTAGTATTTGAGTTTATCGCGAACAGACAGACAGACAGACGCGGCCGGGGACCGGTTTTATAATATGTAGTGATTTTTTCACAAGTAGTTAAGTATGTATTGTATGTGATGTATGCCTACCACACGGTAAGTTTTTAAATGTACCTACCGACACAACTGCCTAAACAAGTAGTAACTACTAAAACAAAAAAAAACATTTAGGATTGCTACTCACCTGTTCGGACCGGCAAAGCTTAGCCGGTTCAATTACTACAAATGAGTTCAGTATTGCCGCCTGGCAAAGCCTATTATTGTCGATCTGTAGATAGTTCAACCACAAAATTTCATATTATTTGTGTTCTATATCTTTAGGTGCGGCTCTTTATGCGCGTAGTAATTATACAACTTTCATTTGTTTAACATAAACACATGTTTTACCGCTATTTTTTAAACGAAGAAAGGTTTACCCACACGTTGAATCGCGCAAAGACTTTGATCTATAGCTACCTTTATATCATGTTTCGAGTGACTCGTCCAAGCAACACGACTTGTGTCGAAGTAACTTGGTTTCCGATAATCCTCGAATACACGACTACCATGAACAGTACTCACGATTGCCTTGTAAGATGATTTTTTCGTGATCTACCCATTCATTGTTCGGAAGCATTTATTCAATTGGACTGAAATTGTTTACATCGAACGCGCGGTGGGCCACTAACGATTTCACTCACGTATGTATTGGTGACATTACGTGCTTGTTGGGTTGCTTGCTGTGCCTTGCCAATCGTCATTGACAGTGGTGCCAAATGTTTATGGCATTTTTTGGGTTAATATTCAACCTAAGCTCATCTGCTGTGTAGCTTCAGATATCTCATAACCTTCCCTTGTCTTCTATCTGGGTTATCAGTATATCCTATTTATATATGTATCTTCAGTGAGCAAGATTTATTTTGTCCTATAGTAGATTCTTACAATTGTTTTTACTTAAAATTTATGCTTTAGTGGTTTCCTCACTGTGTTGATTGGTTCTCGGCTCCTTTCAGTGTAGGTTTTTTGAAAGTTATTTTTGGGAAAACCAGGTCTTTTGTAATAAACTCACAATGCGATCATTTGGAAAAAACATTTGGGCACTTTCGCTACATTCTGGGAACATATCGCTCTTTTAAATAAAAACCCAATCACAAACATGTCTTAAAAGGCTGAAATTAAAATGAAAGTAATAAAATAAAGTTATAAAAGCAATTAAAATGTAAAACTGGCGTAGGACATATCGCTTGTAAATAATTTATTAATTGGCGCGGTAATGGACGAGGCCTATTAACATGTCGATACGGGTGCATTAACGAGTATAGGTACTTGTTTAATGCCTAGGTTTCGAGTTAGGACCTAGATCGTGCCTTCAGGCAGTGACGCCACGAGTGGGATTAACAGGCGCGGCTTGTTACAGTCAAATTTAACTGTATTATTATATAAACAAGCTGTGCTCCAACTATAATTAAAATGTTAAAGAACGCTTATATCAAATATGAGCTTTTACAGATGTTTTCTTTTCATAAACAGTTGACATACGTTTAATATAGTTCTTTATTTATTATGTACTAGCGACGCTACAACGGTTTCTCCTACATTACATTTCTAGATAAAAAAAAATCCTAACGTTTTTACAGTATAGGTATCTATATCTCTCCACAAAGGGTATCTCTTTTCATATGATCTATCTCCATCTAAACAATACTTCGAGATAGCAACTTCCAACCGATACACCTACGATACCGTACATTGTTCCCGAACCAAGTTAAATTCCATTGTAATAATCGTAATAATATGCAAACATCTGGCCTCGGCTGTTTTTACAATTTTAGTTTCTCGGTAATTTTCCAAACGGTTGAAGACACTTAGTGCAGTCAGCTATCTACGGAAATAGGGCCTAACATTCTTTGAAACTAAATATTCTTTATGAGTACTCTGTTTCGAAATTACCTTTTGTTTGATGGTTGTTAAGATCCTGAAGAAGTGTTTTTGAAAGTAGCGTTAGCGAATAGTATCGAAGGTGATTTAATCTATCGCGATGCTGTGTATTATAAGTCTGATGAAAAACAAGGGTTTAAGTTACACTTGTATATTTAATTAAGTGTATCTGTTAGATTATAACATGGATATTGTTTTTAATTCAATGTGAACTCATCGAAATTGTAAATAATGTTATATGGTTAAAAATCAATAAATACAAAAACATTTTTACCCAAAAGTTACGACTCAAAAATATATTTCTAATCAATTCAACATGTCTAATATATTTCGTAATTAAAACAAATTGTAACGTTCCGGTAACTGCCGTAAAATTTCATTACGCATCAGTTTAATATATAGAATATATAAACTTTATTACCAGTCCTATAACAAGACATTCAACCAAATCAGAACTTAATTACACAATTAATTGCAGAATGGAACATAATTGTTTTCAATTTTCTGTTGTAAATGATGGAAAATAACTTTAATTGTCTAAGTAATTGAAAAGGGTTAGAAACATTGCTAGACAGAATAATTGACCCGCCGTATCATATTACAGACATTAAAAAATCGCAGGAGCGATTTAATATTGATCGTTTGATTGAAAGTACGGAGATTACAAAATTAGTCTGGCACAATGAACTCTGAGACACAGGGGAGGGGAGAGGGGGGTAGATCGAGTTATAAATAAGGCATAATAATCGACGAAACAATAAGTCGTTCGAACGCAAGGAATTTAACGTGGCTAGCCGGCCATAATCTAAAACTGAGCGAAACTTTTTGCCTTATTAAGGTTCTGAACGATTAATATTTTCGCAATGGTCCAGTACTTGATTGATTCAATGTTCGTATTTTGTTCTTGTAAATAAAACAATAAATTGTTTGCTTTAACAATCGATCGGCTACTGTTTTGGCCGGAGCTTTTTTAGACTTTATAGTCCGCTAATAAGTGGACTGTGGATTGTTTTATTTGTCGTCACAAATAATAGGATTTGTAATTTAATATATTCACTCGTAACTGGACACTTAAGAAATTTTTATTTCTTTGCATAGCTTACTTGTTTAACTAGCCAATAAAAAGTACGCACAAACATCTATATTTTATCAGAGTTACGTAAACACGATACGTATTGAAAGCACTAAAAGCGATATCCGTAACCGTATTTCAATTTCTTGACGGATATTCTTTAATTCAAACTTCATTAATTTAAAACTAGAACGAACGGCTTTTAAAAAAATGTTATAAAAGACGCCAGTTCCAAATAATTAACAAACGGTATTCATAATGTTCTGAGAGATAAAACTAAATATTTACTTTGAATAACAATAAAACGATCTTTGTTTTTATATGTGATTGAGACTACGCGAGTCTCAGGAACTGTGGCGCCCGTTGCTTTAATCTGCGCTAATAATACATTTTGTTTTGTTTACCGGCTATCTTGTATGATAAATGAAAGCTATTGTAGTTTTGAATGATTCACCGTAGCATTTGTAATGTCTTTGAGAATTGTTAATTTGTATTGCTGAACTCGGTTAATTTAATATGTATTGCTCAACTTTGCTGTGTATTGCTGAGCAAACTTAATTACTTATGTATTGCTAAGTTTTGTTACTAGTTAACTAGTTTAGTTTTTGAAGTACATTGTATTTGAATTATTTATTGCAATGATTATTTAAAAACTTTTAATTTAACGTGTTAATAAAATTATTATTAGAACCTAGATATAGAAATCGGATATCCGTATCAGGAGTTACGATACTAAACCACATTCATCGATAATTCGGTATCGATACGTAATCACTACATAGTATAAAACAAAGTCGCTTTCCGCTGTCTGTCTGTCTGGCCCTATGTATGCTTAGATCTTTAAAACTACTGCATGGATTTTGACTTGTTTTTTTAAATAGATACAGTGATTCAAGAGGAAGGTGTATAAGTATAAAAAAATCCCGAAATTCCCACGGGAACGGGCACGACGCGGGTAAAGCCGCGGGGCGCTGCTAGCCAACGATAAAAGTAGATAAATCAATAATAAAAGCCAACTCATTCCAAATATTCCATTAAAATGAATCACGTTCTAACAAGAAGATTATATTAATACTTGTGAAAAACCTCTTAAGAAATGATATTTAGATAAGCAAGACAGTGGCGCCCGCGCTCCCTACACACACAGACACGCGCTACGATTCTATATGTTTGTGTACGAGTTCCGCAGATCAAAGCGACCGGCCCATTGTTTACACCTACCAACATCGACTAATCATTTGATTAATTTAACTAAACATTAAGAAAGTTTTGTTTATTTTGCGTTTCCTCGGGCCTACATGGTAGTTCAAAGGGGTATTGCTCGTTTAAACTAACATTAACCAATGGGAATTGTACTGTAGTGACAATTATGCATAGGTATTGATTACTTGATGTAGTAACACTTGGTGTTAACAATGTTACTTGATGTTTTTCAGTTAGAGTTTTTAAGTTCATGTAACGATTAGGACAAGATATATATATTTTGACAATACTAGATATATTTATATTTTCATTTTATTTGTAGTATCATTAGTATAGCCATTTTTTTTGTTTCTTTGTTTCTAACTCGTTAATTAGACGAATTAAAAACGATTCTAACACAGTACAGTACCAATACCTTACAACGATACAGATTTTCTTATCGAGTAGTTTAATGAACCACCTGTTTCGATTGTGAGCTACGAGTAGTGTCGATTTTAAATCCTCTTTTCGACGCCAAATTAAATCTGAACTCAACAACAATTTTAACGGTTCCTGTGGTACTCACCCATCTGAGCAGTTTACAAACTAAAAGTTGCGTTCACCGTTTCGCAGTGGACTTCAATGTAAATGTCTTCATTAAAAATATCACTTTGAATATATGAAAAGTTACCTTGTACGCTATATACCTACATCTTCTATATCATAGGATACAGAAAATACCTTCATTCAATTTGATTTCGTCTTTCACACTTAAGAGCTTAGTTTGAGTCTAGAAACATGTCCCTTTTTCATATTTTTTATTATTTATTTATTTTATTATGATTTATTTTCATTAAACAATTTTAATTTATCATACAACCGTCAAGACAGTAGTCTTGACGGCAGATTTGAGTTAGCGAGTTAGCACTACCGTTGATTTTATTGTTACTCATTTCCAACATACACATTCACATATGTTTGTCGACATTAAAATCTATCTACGCACACAAACAAAACGCCGTCGCCCCCAGGGCACAAGTCAATGTTCAAATTGAACAATAACAATTAATTATTGCACATAAAGATATCTGATTTCCTCCTGTTGTTTATAATTAATTTTGTATACGGTTAATTGTAGCCTACTGTTGTGTTTCAATATCAACGGTATACACACCAAATTATCCACTTTCTTAAACAAATTTGGTGTTTAGATATTTTGAAATTACCGTATAATTGAATTGTGTTCTGTAATGTTATCAAAACAGTGAGACGCTAGTTAGATACGAACAAAATATCTTTCATATTATCTAAGATGTAATAAAAATAACTGTTTATATGTGAAAAGCCAATATGATAAATGTGCACGTAGTTAATAACCACCCGCGTCTATAAACTACAGACATAGACTACACATACACTACACATAGACTAGCCAATATAACAGTAAACTGTTTTCACGGAAACTTAAAAATAACTTTTTTTTTGCTAACATACTTAATAAAAACTGTCCTTCAAAGTGCACTACAACGGCATACGGTTTAAAAAATATAAATTTAAAAAGAGAACAACGCAAACGCGCAAAAGTTTAAGCGGCAACTAATTAAAAAACAAATCGAAAAAGTGCGCTCTTCAACGTAGGGGAAAACTGCTCTTCGAATTATAAAACTCGCCTTTTTTCGCGCGTTTTCGCTTTCGTCCGGCTAATTAGGGTTAAGGAGCTTTGTGTGTTCCGACGTGGTGTTCTGTTCTCTTTTCAGTGAGTTCTGACGTATCATAAGTTCGGTAACATCGACACATAGCAGCGGAACGTGTGTGCGGAGCCCGGGCCGCGGCGCTTCCATCGCGTTTTTTTTCAAGCCTTTTTCATTAAAATACCAGTTGGAGTGGCTTCCCATTTGAACCTGCCTATGCTTTCTTTTTATTTCTCGGTTTATTTCATAAAGTTATAAATCTATGTCAACTTTACGACTGTTGTATTAAACATTTGGTAAAAGTGTAGGTGTGGCACGTTCGATATTAGAACTTTTATCTTCAATTCTATATATGATCGGAATGTATAGTATTTTTAACCCTTTTGTTCAAATTGCTAGGCATTATTATCGGAGACATTGCTAACGTTTCTTTAGACTGTTCGGGACAGTTCCTTAGGGAATTTCGGGATAAAAACAGCCTATATAAACCTTTTCTTATATCATAATTTCCAAATATGTTCAACAATTCGAAAGATTAACGCGTTCGTACAAACAAACTCTTAATCTTGATTATAAAAAATAACTCTAGTCCAAATCCGAAACTAAACTTTACTAACAATACTCCGGAATCAGTATAATGTATTATCACTACATAGTATAAAATAAAGTCGTCTCTTTTTCGTGTCTGTCTGTTTGTCTGTCTGTATGCTTAAATCTTTAAAATTACGCACCGGATTTTGATGCGGTTTTTTTGTAATAGGTAGAGTGATTCAAGAGGAAGGTTTTTATGTATAAAAATTCCCGAAATTCCCACGGGAACGCGCACAACGCGGGTAAAACCGCGGGGCACTGCTAGTTATTATATAAGAAAACTCCTATAATATTAAAGGGCCCCTCACTGGGCAAGCATCGCTTAATAATTCAACATTAATATGTAATTTTATAGCTTTGCTACACAAGGCTCGTACCACGCTTTAATTTATTTAAACATTATGATTTAGAATGTACCCTGACTTCGCTTGACGTATTAATTTAATATATTAGTTTTAGCTTTGTTTTGGTTACAATTTAATGTAGTAACATCACTACATAGTATAAAATAAAGTCGTGTCTGTTTGTCGTCTGTTTGTCTGTCTGTATGCTTAAATCTTTAAAATTACGCAACGGATTTTGATGCGGTTCTTTGTAATAGGTAGAGTGATTCAAGAGGAAGGTTTTTATGTAAAAAATTCCCGAAATTCCCACGGGAACGGGCACAACGCGGGTAAAACCGCGGGGCGCTGCTAGTTTCAAATATAGGGCTCTTTACACAAGTATTTTCGTCTAAATGTTCATACTGTATATTTATAGAGCTTAGAAACCTTTACCTTGCAGTGAGACATTACAGACTTCATTGCAGGATTCTACTTCACTTTTTCAAGCATAATCATACTTTGTTTCTCAAACACTTCATCTACTAGCTGCAAGGCCATTAGAAAGAAAGAAAGATGTTCACGAAAAGCCTCAGCATGCATTATGATATATTTAAAAGCTTCCTGTAACAAGCATTAATCTAACTTATTAACGGCATCAATAATTGATGGTACAGTCTGACAATAGTTGAGTTGGTGACCGGTAATGGTAATGCCATGACCAGTTTAAAGTAAACTTTCAAAGTGTAAATAATTCACAAGTGCTCCTCCACGGGGTTTAATTTGTTCGAGGGGGATAATTTAGGGTGGAAATTAACATGTTTGTCTTGTTCACGTCGTGCCAACACTGAAACTAAAGGAAAGTCTAATAAATTCATTTGAGTTTTACATAAGAATCTGTTCACTTGTGTTTAATTCAAGGCGTCAATGTGTTTTGGGAGTTGCCTCCGTTCATATTTGATTATGTGACGTGTTTGTGTGTTTGCATTTATTGGTATATTTGAATTAGGAAGTTGGGTCGTTAAGAATTAAGTTCTACTAATATTATAAATGCGAACGTTGTGAGGATGGGTGTATGAATGGAATGATGTATGTTTGTTACTCTTTCACGCAAAACTACTGAAACTTTATAATAATATAGATTATACATCAGAAAAATACATGGGATACATTTTATCCCATAATTCCCGCGGGAATGAGTAACACCGCGGGGCGCGGCTTGTTTGAAATAATTACGAATGGAGAATAAGAGGGAGCTTTTTCATTTTCATTACTCATTTACATCCAAAACACTACATCAAAAACGGATTCCATTGTTATTACTTACAAATACTTTAATACAATCTTTTAAATCTATTTCAAACCACCAAAAAGCGTCAATAAACATCACTAAGAATCTACCGTAAACATTTTTATCAAGTAAAGCGCTGATGCATAAGCGTTAAGCTAATATAACCCTGAAGTGGGTAGTTCAGCCTGGCATTGTCTTAGTTCCCAGTTCAGCCCACGTAAGCCATTTAAAGCGCTCGCTACCAATATTTAACTTTTAACCCGCCACCGACATGTCGTTTGCTCCTTGTAATTAATGCCAAGAATTAAAACTTTTTGTTTGAACGCTTCCTTACTTTATGTTTCGGTTAATTACTTGAGATATTGTTTGTTTTAACGGCTTTAATGTAAGTAGTTGAACATTTTGGAGAGCGCACTTAAAATGTGCGGAATAAGTTTGGTTAAGTGAAGTAGGTGTATGTAAGTATAGTATTGATTTGAATGCACCATTATAGCATAGGAAGCCCTACACAAGGGTGTCTTTCTCATTACACTTATTCGTAAAACTGAACTCTTGTCGGGAAAAGTAATGGCTGACGTGGTTTTACCGCGTTGTGGCTGTACCTGTGAGAATTTCGAGATGAAAAATGTCCTATAACCCGTTGAATGTAGTAATCTATTAGAAAAATAATTATTCAAATCAAATTCGTAGTTCCTAAGATTAGCGCGTTCAAACAAAAAAAGCTATTATTAAGAATAGCTTTATTATATTAAAGTATAGATTATTTTATTTTTCTTTCCATATTTATAATACATTACAGATATCTTCCCTTTAATCTGTCTCCGTAACGCTGCCTTTAGTCGTCAGACAATGACCATGCTTTTTAACAGACACCAAGTTATCACGAAACTAATTAATCTACTCACACAAGGTACAAAGAAAAAAAACCATTAAATATTCAAGATGTCCTCTAACAAATACAAGAAGTACACTAAAATTACAAGCAATTTAGCTTTAGCTGTCCGTATAATAATACATTTTAATAAAACACTACGAGACAATGACGCAATATTAAAACAGGTGTGTTATTATCAAATTGTCGTTTTCTAAAAAAAAATATTAGAAAATGTATAGGTACTAAACATTTTCCCCTATAATTTACAGAATAATTTGTATAAACACACACTATCTCGGTTTCCCAATTGTATAATAATAGTCTTAGTTTTACCAAATAGAATATGTATTTACTGTCGTACAGATGTATAAGTAATGTTCTGTAAGTAAATGTGGAACATTTTATGTCGGAATTGTATAATAACATAGTTTAGTACAATCTAATAGAATATTGAAACCGGAAAATTACGTATCTAGAAAGTAAACAGAACTATTGTATGAATATTTTGGGTCACGTCTTGAAATATGGACATGTTTGTAATATGCGATAAGTAATGGTGACGATAAGTCAGTTATTTTAACCCTCGTTTTACCAAATAATTAAATGTATAACTTGTTAAAATAGAGCACGTAACATATCTAACAGAGTAACAGAATAAGCTAACGTTTATCTACAATTGTCGATCTTCAAATTTCCATGAAATTGTTAAAAGAAATTCACACAACACTTTCCACACAATTTATTTCTTGGGTAGAACAATCACACACAATCGTCGTGCAAATCGCACGAAACGGATACGCGGCCATATGTAAATACAGTTCTAATAATAAAAAACGGTAACAGAAGAAACAATGGTTTGAATATGTGTAATAGAGAGGCAAAGTGCCTTCAGACGCTGTAAACATATAAAATGAAGGCTGTTATTGTTCGTCTCTAACAATAAGAGGAGCATTTTTCCACAATTGACTAAGGCCATTTTGAGTGAGAGAGCAGTAGAAATAATAACCAGTGGATACTCGCATCGACGCACGTTTAAACAATCAACGGGGAACAAAAAGATGGTATAATGTGGAAATGGATAATGCCACAACGGGCCGCGCGGGTACTGGTACGGGTACGCGCGAGTACCGTCCACCTCATTACTTTACTCTATGCTCTCGACTATCATACCCAACAGCCTCTTTGATAATTAGTACCAACACCACGACAATACCTGATACTAACACTGCCATACTATCATCCCTAAAATATGTAATTTTATTTTTACCTTCGCGGAGTATAATTACTAGTGATGTGATGTTTCGTGGAAGTGTCCAATTGTATGAATAGAATCGTAGTTGTATTATAATTTACTGTACCCTGTTATTGATGATAACGTTTTATTTGATTTTTATTTGATTGTTAGTTTTTAGGGGATATTCGTTTTAATTAACTTCATACAATGACTTCAGATACGAAACAATAGCATTGTAAAGTTAAATCTTATTTATGTTTTTTTAGCTTAACGTTTGGTTATTTGTACTAACCTTCAACATACGTATTAACACATGTTTTTAATGAAAGCTATTATGATACGCCTACAATTCAATTTGGCATAATCTATGTCAAAAACAGATTACGAAAGCTCAAAAAGCTCTCTACACTACATGATATCAACTTAAGTGATCAAGCACAATATAATACAACAAAATAATAATAATAAGAACTCACCCTTACGTAAGGGATGGGATTAGTTTTATCTTTCACCCTTCACCACCCTCGCGGAAACAAATGAATGTACCTTTAAGATGTAAGGGTATTGTGAATGATGACCATGTTCTACGAAACGTGATAATTTTAATAAATTATAGTTAAACAAATCCAAAGTGTAAAATGAAATTACTTAAAGCGCCGTTCTATTCTTATTTAAATTATTGTTGCAAAAGATTCTAATTCTGGGCTCGATAAAGGAATTAATTTGAAAACTGATGAAAGTTTACTTACTAATTGTACCTGTTTGAACTTCGATTCTATTTGAGACACTTGTTAGTCGATTACAATCTTTACATGGAGAGAAATGTAAAATATACTAACGTTTACAGATACGCCCCTACTCTTTATATTCCAAACGACGTTTTACAAGTCTGTAGATACCTACATAAATAATAACTAAACACAGTTTTATCAAAACACAAGATCTTAGAGCATCATTACATGTAATTTGTTTCTGTATAGAGCGCATGATTTGATTATTAGCAAATAATTACCACATACATATATTTGAACGTTGCGGTCAGAAGTTTTGCATTAAAGTGCATATTTTCCAAGTAATTGCACTGAAACGCGGAAACCTATTATGCGTTCATACGAAGTAGAGTTTCGATTAGAGGGCGCCCTTGGGCCGGCTTTCTCGAATAAGATAAATAATGGTTGGACTAACGCCGGGGATTGCTCATTTGCTCGAAGTTATGCATCCCAGTTATGCACAGATTGATATTTTGGCTTTTGTTTAAGTTATCTACCGCCCCTCGTTTACTATGTAAGGAACTGTATCAATAGGTATGGAGTGGCGCTCTTGTTAGTGTTTGGCTAAGCGATTTGAGATTGTTTAGCAACGTGCAGCTCGGCTCCTACTTGGATGGGTGGCCGACAGTGACATTTCTATCAGAGTGTTAGGCGATTATCACACTGCCTCGCTGCATGTTGCGTCATGCGTGTCGAACGCGCGCGTAGATGCATTTTCTGTGTGTTGGACTGTGCGTGTTTTCTATACAAACGGAGATACTTACAAGCAACGTTAGAACACGCATTCACGAGCTAGGCTGCGTAGTGCGGAGTAATGTGAGACTCGCCTTACCGTATTTCGGAGACTTCTGATGACAAGTAGAGTTGTCGGTCCCGGTTGTTAAATCGTTAGATTATATTGGACAGTTTTATGCGGTCTGAACACTCCGACAAGACAGGGTTAACCAAGCACAATCAAATGAACATCAATATCAACATTTTAATACATTAAAAAAACAATATTCCTCGACATCCAGCTAACTGACATTTACAAATTATTAATAGCGCCAGTAAAGCTTGGCACTCTTCAATTATTTACAAATATGAATTTTTTATATAGTTTGAATAAGAATGACGCCATTTTCCTTTCCCCCTAGCGCGCTTGCCACCCCCTATTAATAACATAACGGCCAAATGATGGCCCTTAACAAACTACCCGACTATAATTTTGTGATTTTGTTTCAGGCTCGCGTATTTATACTATACTCGGACTACTTGACAGGGTTATAGTAAACTCTCTATTCAATGACTATTTGTTAAAATAAATTCTAAAGTTTTCGTCTTCCGTCTTTAAACACTACTGAATTTAAAAATCTAAATTTCTCAATTCGAGTATATTTTTTTTAAATATTTATCTCACATCTGAATCTATACTAATATTATAAAGCTGAAGAGTTTGTTTTGTTTGTTTGTTTGTTTGTTTGTTTAAACGCGCTAATCTCAGAAACTACTGAACCGATTTGAATAATTCTTTCACTGTTAGATAGTCTATTTATCGAGGAAGGCTATAGGCTACATTTTATCCCGAAATTCCCACGGGAACGGGCACAACGCGGGTAAAACCGCGGGGCGCTGCTATCGTTTATAAAACGATTTCCAATATTCTTTCGGTAGTTATATCACGTGGTAAATTATTGGATTACAATTTGAATAACATTAAAAAAGTAAAATAACTTCATTTTTTTTGTAACTACGAAACCACACACACAAGTTATAACTATAACACTTCTTTTTGCGTAGTTCAAAAAGTTAAGAGCATAAAGACCATAATCGCTTAATTCAAAAACGAACTACACCAATTCATAAAACCCAACAATTTGTCGGAGTCACGTTATTAAACAAACTAATTTACTTTCGATCGGATAGGTATCATGTTTGTTTAAAAAAATCAATCTTACATTCATAGAAAGTTAGGGATCTAGCGCAAATAGAACTAGTCGTGCCTTAATAACATATTGCACTTATAATAATATACTGCTATCTGAAGAATCAAATTACACTATGCTATGTTTAATAAGAGTCTTAATATAACAAGTAGTCTTCTTCTTCATCGAGTGGATGGTCACCCTGACCAATCCTGGTGTCAGAGTTATTGAGCCGCCAAAGGCCTCTGACATGGCTCATGTAACGACTACTATCCGTAGAAAGTAAAAGTAAAGTTAGAAGCCTGTAATGTCCCACTGCTGGGCCTCATCTCAATGAAGATATCAGTACAGTGAGGATTAGGCGTGATCACTTACTTAGCTATAAGTAAAGATTTGGAAAAGTAAGTGCTATTTTACTTTTGTACATCAGCATTAAGATTGAATCCTATACAGCTGTATACGTAGTAAATACTTATAAAAACCTTCAACTTCGTTAATTATAGAACTAAAGAAACATCAAATTGCTAGTTTGAAACATTAAAGTATCACTGAAAATGGTAATTTGCCAATCATCAGTTCTTCAACAAGCCACTGTCAAGTATCAATTGAACTTATGCAATACCTACTGTTATGCAATATTATCATATACATAGATGTTTAAAATGGACCTTTGAACCTGCTCTAATTGCCTTTTTTAAAGGTTGCCTAATCAGCGCACACAGAGACGACATACAATTCCTTTAGAAGCTAATTAGTGATTATATGACAAATTATATCACTTAGTCGATTAACTTGACGTCTAAATACGGTAGTTAATTTTAATTACTATTAATTTCTGTAAACTCATTATAGACAAACTAATAATGACGTTGCTACTCGGAAACAACAACTACAAATTAAATGCCACGATTCTAAAATGGTTGTTACTCGTTACTCGTGAGGTAGAATCAATGCACGCCGGTCTATTAAAACGATATTAATATTTAATATGTATGAGGACTCGCAGACGTCCCTACCTTTTCAAATCATTTGCCAACAATGTTGATACGCCCGTGATATCATAATACCGTATTACAATTTTAATATCGTATGTATTTTTACCTCTCAATACGAAGTTTAATTTTATTTCCACCTCCCCGTAATTACGATATACGTTTGGAGAATGACATTTAAAATGAACCGTATGAAAAGCAAATATTAACCTCACTGATTTTACTAATTAAAAACATCAACGCATTAATAACTGTAATTTTATGCGATAAATATAACTTTATTGTACATTTTATAACGCCGCAGAATTTAGATTTTTTTGTAACAAAATAACTACGCCATTAATTAAATGCAATAACTGCCTATAAAACTGGAACAGATTGTAATTTAGTTGACCGAGTGTACATAATATTATTATCGGCAAGTCGGGCGGCGGGCGGCGGCGGCGGCGGCGGGCGGCGGCGACGCAGCGAGCCTCCGTCGCTCTCGCGCCTACATAAATCTATTTTATCGTACTTCAGCAATAAATTTTATTTCGGGATCTTTAATTCTTTGTTATTGAATTGGATTTTAGTGTTTTATTCGGGTAAACAAACAACGGAGCATTTCAACCGGTACTTAGGGCACGTGCGTGCTTCGTAAACACTAGTGGCCGCGCCCGGACGCACTCGGCTAACGTAATAAAACATTTTATTTGTGAGACGGTTTTCCGTCGCGAGCCGAACAAATGCCCTTTGTCTTCACAATTAAACTATGATAATGTTTAGTTGTAGCTGAAGCCTTTGTGCCTTCGGCCGCTCTTCGCTCGGTCAATTACCGAGTGAACGTAAATAACCGTGCGCACGCGTCTTATGAACTCTGAGTGAATTACAGTAGCGATCGATAAAATGTGCAATCGTAAACTTCCTGCTTGAGATGGGGAAATTGTAAATTAACTGACTCGTTTTTTTTCATCTGGCTGTTACTTTCGGTTTGTTCTAGCGGTGACTGAAGCGAATGAACTTGGTTACATCCTGATAGATTTTGGTGTTACTAAGTAAATAAATGTACTGTGGCCTCTACGATCATAGTGCAGGGCAAAAGTGTTTTTTAAAACCATTTAACCATTTATTTCTACATCAAAAATATACAATTTACAAAAATAAAACAGAGAACAAAACAATTTACGATGCAGAGGAGCAGACTCAGTGTACGCTGAGCTCTTGATATCATGCAACTATGACGGACAAAACATAATATTATAAAATGGTTATAGTACTGGGGTGATTGGTGGAATATTCGAAAATTTAGTTATCCACGAAATTTGAGTTAACACACAGTTTTTATCATATCATATTTCGTTTTCATCGTGTCACATTGTGTCGCACTTATTCAATTTAAAATTTGCAAGAGATTAATATTTTTTTATTTTATACGTAAAATTGTGTTTTAATGTGGTTTTTCTTTGTTCCTAGGCCCGGATGATGGAGAATCGACAACCATGGCTTGTGCAGCCTTCGACAAGCGCCGGCCTGACAGGTCAGTTGGGTCAGTTCATTTCCAATACTAACACACGCTTTACTAATTAGATGTTGTGTTAAATCATTCACAAAAAACATCAAAATAACATTAACTTTTACCAATTTATCATTTGCAAAGTCCTTGCCAAATTGTTTTTTATTCAGTTGCATCAACGTAATGTTTCATAGCCAATTACATGACGAAGTTTCCCATGGCAATAAATTGCTCTGAAATCTTACGTTACCACGGGGTGATTACAATCACATTGCTGTCATTTAGTCCGTCTTAATATAGATATTTAGTTAATAATGCATGTGCACATTTACCGTTACAGTTTATGCCCCGTTAACTCGCCACAGATTATATTGTAGCTAGTAATTGATATTGTCATACGAACGTGGGAAAGGAGTGAAGTTACATAATTGTAGCTAACTGGGCTTTGTTGACATGTTACCGTTGGATTTCTGTTGAATTTTTTCGGTAACATTTGATGGTTTATCTAGCAGAGTACAGTCAAGTGTTAAAGCCGAGAGCTCCGCGGTGGACAGAGGCACAGCTCCAAGAAGCCATACAAGCTGTCATCTCGCAACAAATGAAGTTCACACAAGCAGCTACCTACTACGCCATACCTAAAGGAACTCTATATGATAACATATTAGGGAAATCTAAACGAATGGCAGTCTTAGACGAAGTTAGTTTATCAGCCAGTGAGGAGAGAGCTGTAGTCGAATTCTGCTGTGAAACAAACGCTTCCCCATACAATAGGAGAACTAAAAAATCTTTAAAAAGTGTTCTAGCTTTTGTAGAAAAGCTGAAGAAAGATGAAGATCCTAATTTCAGTTTTGTGGGACTCACTGGTTTTAGGTGGTGGTGGGCGTTTTGTAAAAAACATACTATTGTATCTTTATGAAATTGACTTAGGGAGGTCATGTGTGGCAAAAAGGGAGTTTCTAGAAATGTGTTCCGGGAGTTATGAAAAAAGGTGATTATGTAATCAATTTGAAAATTGGTACTTTAAAAATCTACATTAATTTGATGTGTTTTTTTTTATTTCTATTAGTTATAGTTAATATTTCGAAAGAGCACATGAAACCAAATCAATTACCAATTTTGATGACTCCCGGAAAACATTCCAGGCTGAACTTACATATTACTAAAGTTGATATTTAAATGTTAAAGTCAACGAAAGATGTGTAAAAAGTTATATATGTTATATCAAGAAATGTAAATGTTTCATTCGTTGAAAGAAAAGTTTACTTATAAAAATTTTAGAGGTAGGAATTATAAAAACTTATTAATAAAATAGAAATAGAGACAACACTTAATAACATAGTAATGGAAATACTCGTACAGACTGACAAAGTCTCTACAGTAAAGATGTCTCTTTTTCTTATATTCAACTAGCAGCGCCCCGCGGTTTTACCCGCGTTGTGCCCGTTCCCGTGGGAATTTCGGGAATTTTTTTACATAAAAACCTTCCTCTTGAATCACTCTACCTATTACAAAAAACCGCATCAAAATCCGTTGCGTAATTTTAAAGATTTAAGCATACAGACAGACAAACAGTGTGACAGACACGAAAAAGAGACGACTTTATTTTATACTAGCAGCGCCCCGCGGTTTTACCCGCGTTGTGCCCGTTCCCGTGGAAATTTCGAGATTTTTTTTACATAAAAACCTTTCTCTTGAATCACTCTACCTATTACAAAAAACCGCATCAAAATCCGTTGCGTAATTTTAAAGATTTAAGCATACAGACAAACAGACACGAAACAGAGACGACTTTATTTTATACTATGTAGTGACTATGTAGTGACTAGCAGCGCCCCGCGGTTTTACCCGCGTTGTGCCCGTTCCCGTGGGAATTTCGGGATTTTTTTTACATAAAAACCTTCCTCTTGAATCACTCTACCTATTACAAAAAACCGCATCAAAATCCGTTGCGTAATTTTAAAGATTTAAGCATACAGACAAACAGACAAACAGATACGAAACAGAGACGACTTTATTTTATACTATGTAGTGAAGTATTTTGCATATACTAAACCGATATTTTTAATTGTAAAAACAGCTATTCGATACTTTTATCTATAGCTATATCTCTTTGTCGTACCATTTATTTTCCCGTCCGTGCGTCAAACTATATTTTTCTACTAATAAACATATTCATAAAAACAGTAACTTCACTTCATATTATATTATAATTTATGCAAATTGTTGGTACAGTTATATTTTTAGCTAGCGATAGAATGCAGGTATTAACATATTACATAGTTACTGAGTAAAATTATGTACTTAACAACCACCTGGTGCAAAAACACGTTATCTATATACTTACATAAAAGTAAATAAGTTCGCATAATTTTAAAACATTGTTTTGACATTAGGGCCGGATTGCACAAAAACACTATCTGTTTAAGCCTTAAATATGTTTATGACACAAAAGCTGTTCGTTCAAAATTGTATTTCACTTCGCAACAAATAGAATACAATTTAAAACGAGCGTTTCAAATATATTTAAGCTCTAAAAGAAAAGCCTAATTTACGGTACTTAGTAGGTGATCGTTGTCTAGGATTAAAATAGGTTTATTTTTTAGATAAAATATAGTTAAGTTTATAGTTAGTAAGTTATATTGTAAATATAATCAACCCCATTATGTGATTTTCGATAAGTAATATGTTGCTCAATAATGTGCCTTATTGTCTAAATCCTATAGTATAAGATGCCTTAACTAACGTTAGTGTTACAAAATACAAGGTACTGTAAGTATAATATTTTTACTAGAAGCGCCTCGCGGATTTAACGCGTTGTTGTCGTTCCCGTGGGAATTTCGGGATTAATAATTGCCTATAACCTTTCCTTTGAACGTGGCTATTCATTACAAAAATAATTCTTCAAATCAGATAGGTAAATTCTGAAATTAATGCGTTCAAACAAACGAAAAATAAAACTCTTTCGCTTTATTATTGTGTGTATCTTCATGATTCAATGATGATAAGTAATTATGAACAGTACAGTCAGCGTCAAAAATCACTGAACACAAGTCATATTAGGTCTAACATTAAGCTAACAGCAATATTCTATACCTATTCTGACCATCGATTTAAGGGACAGTTTCAAGTGTCCCATGTAATAAATCGTTAAAAGCCCTTAGTGGTTCATTCTTATATAGAACGTATTAGTGCATCGACTTTTGAAGCTGGCTGTGCCTTAATATAGTAAAAAAATGTTAAAAGTCATGTTGTTATTCATATTGCATATGTACATAAGATTAACAATGAATACAAAGGAATTGTCTATTAGATACATCTGCTTACTAAGTAGATACTCAGTAAGTGCTATTCCCGTAATGTTATTAATGTCTTGGACACATTTATGTCATAATTTATGTTAAAAAATGTACTTAATACCCACCCAGAAAGAGGTGACCTAGTATTAAATTCACACCTTGAAAATAAGATGTTTTTTACATATGTTGAAATAAACGAAAATACTGATTTAAAATTGGAATTCTAATTAAATATTTTTCTATACTCGTAATATGAGATCTCTAGTTGTGACTACGGCTAACCCTCCTTATACTTCTCACTGTACTGATATCGTAAGTGACAGGAGAGGTCTTTACAGGGAGGACATACTTTTTTTCACTGTTTAGATTACTTGTGCTTAGTGTATGTCCTTTTCCCACCAGTGGGACACAACCATATGTAACTCAATTGTTACTCAAACAAAGTACTCATTTACCGTTGATGTGCATTTATTTCTATTTTTTCTAATAAAATAAAATTGGAGATGTAAGTATTATTCCACTAAGGGTCAGGGTTTAGACGTAAAATCACCAAATCTGTTCTTCCTATAAACATTTTGTAACAAATTATCAAGATTATAATTATTATTATAAACTAGCTGTGCCCTGCGGTTTCACCCGCATTTATTCAGTCAATGCTTACCGTTTAAACCTTCCCTGGACTTTCATGAATATTTCAATACCAAAATTAGCCAAATCGGTTCAGCCGTTCCCGAGTTTTAAGCAGACTAACGAACAGCAATTCATTTTTATTTATATAGATCTTTATTGTAAGAAATAGATAATTAAGAACTGTTAGTACGATGACAATTATAAAAACACAAAACATTTCTTGGGGAAACAAAGCGAAGTTTTTGTGAAGCCATTGTAGAAATGAGGCATAATTATATACTATCGTTAACATACATTATAAGTAAAGTATGTTTATCATTCTGTTTTGCAGATTGTTTTTTATCGAATTGTTTCCAACAAAGGACACCTGCCTCCACGATGGATGCGCAAACGGTTTTGTCCGTTACTGTACTTAATTTTAAAAAAAGTTTTTAAAATTGTGATATTGTTTGTAGGAAGTGGTACTTTAAATTTAGTCATATAATATATATATATCTACTGAAGAAGAATGCAAGTTAAGTTTTAATATTAAAGTAGGTACGAAATATTTTGTAATAACATCCGGAGCAACATACATACACATATATCCAATTAAAATTTAATGATAGTGTATTAACTATTATTATGTATGACATTCCTTATTTCAATCTTTATATTGTTATGATAGATTATCATAAGCCTGTATTGTCAAAAAGACGATAAATATTAAAAAAATAAAACGATTTTGATGATTTTATTTTCCTCACCCGCTAATGATTTTTTTTATCAGGTTCCCTCGAGGTTTGTAGTTTATTTGCATGTTGGTAGACTTTGACAGCCTTACGAAAACGTTATCCGGATTAAAGTATACTTAGTGTATATCGACATTTCTCTCCATACAATATTAATTAATACCTTTGTATAACTTGTTTTCATAATGATTATAACTTTAAAACGGATAATTTGTAAGGAAGGCTGCATGAGTTTTGGAATGTTCTAAATGTTCTATTGATCGATGCCTTATTAGAACCAAGCTTTAATTCCCCGATGTAACATAACAACTCGCCGAAAACCAATTTACCGATGTTTATTTCAACTACATTATATCATTTTTGTTCCTACTTTTTGATATGATTATAATACATACATCACATAATTGTTGTACACTCCTGTAAAAGGCCTCTCACATTGTAATATGCCTATATATTTATATTTTTTGTTACTGAATGTTTTGTGAAGAAGCTGTTGGTGTGTCTTATATAAATAAATAAATAAATAAATAAATAAATAAATAAATAAATAAATCATTTTGTCAGATGTAACATTATATTATCATTATAGTGTTTAGGGGGTGTGCGTGGTAATATTGGTTGAATTAAACCACAAAGATGAATTGCCAAAGTTTATTAGCCACACACAACACACACTATTTTAGTTTTTAGAAGGATAGCAAGACAGGATCAATGTAGCACATAATACATATCATGTAATTAATCAAAGTAGTAAGTGAACAGTTCACGCGTGGGCAAAACGCGAGTGCGCGTGAGAACTAGTTGTATGTGTCTCTCGTAGCATACGCTGTGATCGACTGCGCGCGCGCGATGCGCCTCCGCGTGGCTTCACATTCCACAATTAACTTAAATGCAAGATTTGCACAAATTCGGAACAACGCATATCGCGCGGGTTTGCTTGCCGAATTATTGTTTGTTTACATTTGGTTAGAAATTATTTATTTGTGTTATGAATGTTATGTTACTGGGATATGAATGTGTGATGTATGTAAGTGGTTTTTAATATATTAATGTGTGTAAATAAAATATAATTATAATGTATGTTTAAGTGGAGGTCACCTACATCATCCCCCTCCAGAGACCGACTAAGGGCGATAAAAGTCAGGGAACCGTACTGTACGACCTGAACGCGTAGTTGTTAGCGCGGTCTTTTCCTGCGGTGGATGAACAGGGACACGTTCTGGAGTTGCAGTGTAGGATCGAGGAACGGGTACACGAACGTCTAGTATATAGGCTGGCTTAAGGCGGTCTATAGTTACTGTGAGATCTTTGTTCCTAACGCGAATAATAAATGTTTTACTCCTTCTTTTGAGCACTTCGTATGGACCAGTGTAAGCAGGCTGGAATGAGCCACGCATCACTTCTTCCCTAAGGAATACGTGACTGCATGTAGCTAGATCTTGGAATACGAAAGCTCTGCGATTTGAGTGGTGTTGGGAGGGAACCGGACGAATATTTTCCGCAAAGGACTTCAACCGAGCCGCGAAATCGGTGATGTCGGTGGTGTAGTACGCAATATCGTGACCGAAGAATTCGCCAGGGAGACGAAGTGGTTCACCGTACACCAACTCAGCTGATGAAGTCTGGAGGTCTTCCTTAAAGGCACTCCTAATGCCTAGCAACACAAGTGGAAGTGATTCGGTCCACTTGGTATCTGCATGACAGGTAATTGCAGCTTTTAGTTGCCTGTGAAAACGCTCCACCAATCCGTTGCATTGCGGATGATAACTCGTTGTCCTACGGTGATCGTAACCGATGGACTGAGAAAGCTGTTGAAACAGTGCCGATTGGAATTGTCCGCCTCGATCGGTTACGATCTCGGTAGGACAACCATATCGTGCCACCCAACAGGAAATAAACGTTTTGGCCACTGTTTCCGCGGAAATATCGGTAATAGGCACAGCTTCCGGCCATCGCGTAAAGCGATCGACGGCTGTGAGGCAGTACCGATAATTATTGGATGATGGTAGTGGGCCGATTAGGTCTAGATGTACATGTTTGAACCGTGCTGAAGGTAAATCGTGCGTACCTAAAGGTGAGGCAACGTGTCTCGTTACCTTCGAGCGCTGGCATGCCAAACATGACTTAGCCCATTCTCGGCAGTCCCTTCGCATCAGTGGCCAAACAAAACGTTGTGCAACGAGTTTGGCGGTAGCATTTGCACCGGGGTGGCTGAGGGAGTGGAGACTGTTGTAAACTTGCATTCGAAGTTGTTTAGGGACGAAAGGTCTGGGTGTCGGTGTACTGACGTCGCAGTACAGAACGGTACGACTCCCAGGTATATTCGTCTGTGTAAGGCGAAGTGAAGTGTCACCTTTGAGGTGTTCCGCAAGGTCTGGATCTGAACCTTGGAGCTCAGCCATCACTTCAAGGTCAACTGGTACCTGCAGTTCATCGACGCGTGATAGTGTGTCGGCAACCACGTTGTCCTTACCAGCAATAAAAACGATATCGGTGGTGAACTGCGAGATGAGATTAAGGTGTCTATACTGACGTGGTGAGCAGTTACTTTTACGTTCACTGAATGCGTAACAAAGAGGTTTGTGGTCAGTATAGATAGTGAAGTGAGTAGCTTCCAGCATATGGCGGAAGTATTTTATACTCTCGTAAATGGCAAGGAGCTCACGGTCATACGGAGAGTATTTCGTTTGTGACGGGCTTAACTTGCGAGAGAAAAATGCTAATGGCTGCCAGTCTCCATCCTTGAGCTGTTGCAGGACACCACCTATCGCCGTGTCTGAGGCGTCAGTGGCCAATCCTAATTTAGCTTGCGAATCAGGATGAGCTAAAAGTGCTGCATTGCACAGACTCTTCTTGCAGTTTTCGAACGCTTGCGATGATTCTTTAGTCATAACAATCGGATCGGATGCCTTAACCGATCCGGACAGTAAGGCATTCAGGGGTGCTTGAATCTGAGCGGCGTTGGGTAAAAATCGCCTGTAAAAATTTACCATGCCCAAAAATCGTCTGAGTTCTCGGACGGTTTTTGGTAGAGGGAAATCAGACATTGCCTTTACCTTGCTGTCCAGAGGTTTGGTGCCGCTTTCAGAGATTTCGTAGCCGAGAAATTGAATATTAGACACACCGAAGACACACTTGGCCGGATTGATTAATATACCGAATTCTCTCATTCGCGTAAAAAGTTGACGCAAGTGTTCTTCGTGCTCACGTGGCGTGCGGCTGAACACAAGAAAATCGTCCTGGTAAGGCCAGCAAAAGTCTAAGCCACGAGTAAGCTCATCAACAAATCTCTGAAAGGTTTTACTTGCGTTACGAAGTCCAAATGTCATGACTAAAAATTCAAACAATCCGAAGGGTGTTGTTATTGCAGTTTTCGGAATATCTGCCCTATTAACACTAATCTGATTATATGCTTTCACTAAATCGATACTCGAGTATACAGTACAACCCGACAGGTTTTGCGAAAAATCCTGTATATGACGAATCGGATACTGATCTGGTATAGTACGAGCGTTTAATTGGCGGTAATCGCCGCATGGACGCCACCCATTATCTTTTTTAGTCACGAGATGAAGAGGTGATGCCCAAGGGCTGTCAGAAGGACGTGCGATACCGCTAGCAATCATAGCGTCAAATTCTTGACGAGCTACCTTCAATTTATCAGGCGCGAGACGGCGAGGAGAACATGATACAGGTGGACCTGGTGTGGTGCGAATGTGGTGTTGTGTATTGTGTTTTGCGATTTGAGGAGTTCCAAAAGGACGTGTAATTTCCGGGAAATTAGACAAAATTTTATGATACACAGTATCACCATTAAAACTAGCTACCTTAACACTTAAAACAGCATTGTCGCTTAAATCTAAACAAGCTACAGTGCTAACATTGGTTAGACTATCGATAAGCTTCTGTTGGCCAACATCAACAACCAAACGATAGTGAGAAAGGAAATCTACACCTATGATTGCTTTTGTGACGTCAGCAACAACAAAACGCCACGGAAAATCACGCCGCAGACCCAAATTCAAATTTAATTGCATGTAGCCGTAAGTGTCGATAGTCGAACCATTGGCAGCACTGAGCTGATATGTTGATTTACAAAGTTGCCTTTTAAGGGCTGAAACCGGGTACACACAAATGTCACTTCCAGTGTCTATTAGAAACTGTATCTGTGAACCACGATCCGTGATGAAGAGGCGACCTGAGCTGGGGTTGTGGCAATCATCAGTCGCCATCACTGACTGCCTCTCTCGTTTCCCTGGTTGTAGTCGCACGGCTGGATACACCGACGAGCTTTGGAACCATGCCGTGAGTGGTACCAACAAACTGGGTACTTGCGGTAGTTCGACGCTGAACGTCGTGACGTCGATCGGCTGCGTTGCGCATCTCTGCGGCGCTCGGTGGGTCGATGTCGCGATTGGATAGTTAAAGCGCTCACCTGGCGCGTCAGCTGAGCTACCTGGCGTGTGAGCTCCTCAACAGCTATTGATGATGACGGTACCGTTGAGGTTGCAGCAACTTGATGAGATGGCACTGCGATGTCATGGACGCGGTCAGCGAGTTCAGCGAGTGCGTCAAGACCCAGGGTAGGCTGTGACGCAACGATAGGCTGAAGTGAAACGGGTAGTCGGCTCGTCCAGATTGTTTGGAGAAATTCTTGAGGGATATCTGGACCGGCGAGATGTTGAAGATGCCGAAGGAATTGTGACGGCTTGCGATCACCTAGCTGCTCGTAGGTCAAAAGTTGTTTGACTTTATTTTCTCTCGACGCAGACAACCTTTTGATTAACTCCTCTTTGAGGCGTTGGTAATTGGGAGGACCAGTGAGGATGTCCTCTATTTCAGCAGCATACTGACGGTCGAGCGAAACCAAAATGTGGTAGAATTTGGCTGCTTCGTCTGTCACGCGCATGATTGCAAACTGTCCTTCTACTTGTGCGAACCAAATTGCTGGTTTTTCAGGCCAAAAAGGTGGTATTCTTATGCTCACTGGATTACTTGCAACTGTTAAAGCGGGCACGACGGGAGACGCCATCTTGATTTTGGAGTGGCGTCGTGGACGCGTGTCCACGTTACCGGTGGTATCTGAACCACTCGACGCCGACATCCAGGCTGCGAATTGCTCCTTGTCTTCCGTGTTCCTCAGTTTGTTCCGGGGTCACCAGTTTTAGGGGGTGTGCGTGGTAATATTGGTTGAATTAAACCACAAAGATGAATTGCCAAAGTTTATTAGCCACACACAACACACACTATTTTAGTTTTTAGAAGGATAGCAAGACAGGATCAATGTAGCACATAATACATATCATGTAATTAATCAAAGTAGTAAGTGAACAGTTCACGCGTGGGCAAAACGCGAGTGCGCGTGAGAACTAGTTGTATGTGTCTCTCGTAGCATACGCTGTGATCGACTGCGCGCGCGCGATGCGCCTCCGCGTGGCTTCACATTCCACAATTAACTTAAATGCAAGATTTGCACAAATTCGGAACAACGCATATCGCGCGGGTTTGCTTGCCGAATTATTGTTTGTTTACATTTGGTTAGAAATTATTTATTTGTGTTATGAATGTTATGTTACTGGGATATGAATGTGTGATGTATGTAAGTGGTTTTTAATATATTAATGTGTGTAAATAAAATATAATTATAATGTATGTTTAAGTGGAGGTCACCTACAGTGTAGTTCAAATAAACACGGGTAAATTGGTTTTCGGTGAAATGTTTCATCGGGGAATCTTGGTTCTAGCAAGGCATCGATCAATAGAACAATCGATCAATGGTTTTCGTTGAAATGAAAATCGATAATTTGTGTATATGCCGGGTATTTTATATATTTTATTTTTTGTTATTTTGCATTTATGCTTTTAGATTTATAAGTATTCCAAAATATAATGTTTAAATTTAAGTTAGATATAAATAAAAAATTTATAATTTTGCACTATAATTAAATAAAAAGCTACATTTTAGTATAATTAAAAGAAACTATTAAAATCAAATCCAGATCAGATTTTTTTTGTATTGTCATAAAAGATTCATAGAAAACACATACCATCATGAATATCCGTTTATTCCCTAAAATCTCCCTTACACAGATATAATTATTAATCAATTAAAAGTCCAAGTTATCCCCAAAACATACCGTCCAAAATTAAACCATTCATAAATTGTATTTTTTCAGCAGACACCTACCAATACCGCATGCAGCATCTTTGGCAGCAGTGTTGGAACACCAATCAGAACATGGTGCAGAATCTACGACTGCGAGAAAGAGGCCCTTTGAAGTCCTGGAGACCAGAGACAATGGCTGAAGCCATCTTCTCCGTGCTGAAGGAAGGACTGTCGCTGTCCCAAGCGGCTAGGAAGTTCGACATACCATACCCTACATTCGTGCTCTACGCCAATCGAGTCCACAACATGCTTGGACCGAGCGCTGACGGCGGAGCAGGTACGAAACTTTCAATTATCTATGAATGGTTTGAGCAGACTAGACATGTTAATAACCTTTATGACGCCATTCTAGTTCTAATGATAACCCCTTTGTCGTCAACTGTGTTTAACGTACTTTCATGCGGGCTAACGTTATAAATTCAAATTATAATGTTTCATATTAATGTCCAGTCTGTTCGATGTTTATGCGTAATGTGTTAAAAAAGTGCACTTTTGAAGTTACTTCGATTATTTAACAGACTTTATCAATAAAGAAATGGTAAAATCTGTTACTTAGATTAAGTTTGTTAAACATGCTATTGAAATATGAACTTATTTAATGAAGTTGGACAGTGAAACAACGGAATACTAATTGAAATTTTCGCTGTAGCCAATTTCATAAATAAGATCAATATTTTATTAACATTTCAGCGAACTACTTAACTTAATGCACCGCGATTTATCTGCATTGCGATTTATATTTGAATCAATTGTTTGTTATGATTTATATTCATGTGTTGTACCAACATGGATGTGTTATTCCAAATACTTATATTTCTATCTGTACCTGTCCTGTTGAATTATACTAGAAATTATAATTGGACTGAAAGCTTTCCCTCATTGTGCAATTTAAACCACAGTGGCAGAAACAATAGTACGAATTATGTGTGACAGCCTTGTTTTATTACAATTTAATGATTCTTGTATCCCGGGATATTACAGGCAAACATAACGCCGACATTTTGTTCGTTTTCGCTCATCAGGCGTGATATAAACAGAAACGGGTAACACTCTGAGGGGTTAGTTTACAGCTTTCTATGTATAAATAAACTGCTTTACGTGTTCACGTTATACTATTATGCGATATTGCAGACTTGAGGCCGAAGGGGCGCGGCCGGCCGCAGAGGATTCTACTGGGCGTGTGGCCCGACGACCACATCCGCGGGGTGATCAGGGCCGTGGTGTTCCGCGAGAACCACGCGCAGCACCCGCCGCACCATCTGCGCGAAATCGATATGCCCATCTACCCGGCGATCACGGTCAGTATCACTCAACACTCGGACCCTCCGCCTCTGCGACCGGCGACCACGCCTTGCGACCTAACACCACGTGCGAACTGTTTACCCTGTATTGATGTAACGATGTTGGCTTGTATACTGAGCTGGGCGGATGGGTGTTTCAGGAGGGCCCGTCGCCTCAAAATACGGTTGGAGGAAACGGGTGCGGTGGCCGCGAGGGGAGGCTGTCCCCGAACGCGGCGGCCGCGGCGGCTGTGGCCGCGGTGGCGCACGGGCTGCGCCAGCAGATGTGCAACATGGTGGTGGCAGCGCAGCGGCCGGGCGAGCAGGGCGCGCAAGTGGCGCTACCGCCGTTGCCGCTGCACTCACCGCGGCTGCCCTCACCTATCTCCACAGGGCTCGAGTCACCGCTGACGTCGCCGCCGCCTCCGGGGCTGGCCATCGCCGCTTCGACTCCGTTCCGGCCGTTCGCGTCGCCGCCGCACTACGACACGGGTGAGATGCGCCCGCCGCGGACGCCGCTCAACCGGAACGGACAGGGCGCCTCGCCGGTCGAGGCGGAGAACCCGCCGCTCAACGACCGCGCGCGGCTCGACATCTGAAGCTCCCCAGCGGGTGCGGTGTCCACGTCCCCGTCGCCGCCACTGCGCCCGCTGCGCGCGCCATACTTCTTTCTCCCGAACGACTCGACCGAGTATCTCTAAACTTTGGCAGTAGGTAGATAGTTATTATTTTCCTATTTCGTAAAACTTTCGGAATATTCTATCAAAATTGTATACTGTTCGCCTGTTTTTACTGACAATTTTCTACTGCCAAAATGATGTTTATTACTTTGAAAACGATGTTTAATTTAGCACGTTGTTTTACAATTTAACATGATGTACCTACCTAAGTATCATCAATGAAACTCACTTCAGTCTAACAAGAGTTATAACTACATTTTAGTATTTTGGTCTGTTACCGTACCTCTAAACAAAATAATGTTTTTAACGTTTTTTTACATTATCAAACTTTATAGTTTTGTTTCAGTAGTACTATAGAGATGGGAATAGTGCACCACTATGAGGTAAATAAATAACTTCCGATACGATGCTTATCTCTCCGATTTATCCACTTTCAACATAGGTATATTTACCTATTATCGTTAACCTGTGTTATAAAAACTAAACAGAATTCCGCGCATAGTGGTGTACTGCTGAAATTCAATAACAGGACCTAGTACCAAAATATTGTACAGGACTGTTACAGACAGACGACATAAGATGAGTAACTCCTCACAAGCTTGTCAATATCAAGTAAAAGACATTCTTGACTTATACGAGTAGATATCACGAATTGACGTGAGGAGCCCAAGGATCTTTAAGAAATGTTATGAAAACGTCACTTGTACAAACCATACAACATACAAGTAGAATTATGTGTGTTGAATCGTCCTCAATATTTTAATCACCAATTAAGACACCACTTTATTATTTAATCCTTTTGAAAGACGATTCAAACAAGTGACGTGTATTATTATATTCTACGATAACATAGATTAGAGACATTTGTGTATGTGCTTCAATCATATATAGTAGATGTGCTAATTGTAATGAAGATGTTATTATTTCCTGTTCGCTGGATTATGTTGTAATTTGTAAATGGATGTGTGCGAACAAGTTGAGTGGTTCGGGTTGAGTCGCGAGTTCGAGGCTGGCTTAGGGGACGTACCAATCGAGGCAACTACGTCATGTACTCGTCGAACACCTATGTATTAATTAATTTTATTATCTATTATTTTTATTACAGTTTATCTATAACTTTATACTGATTATTATTAGCGATCGGCATTAACTATTATTTTTCATTATTTAATAAATTATTCTGAACTTGCTGTGCAATACGATGCTTGTTATTTAGTTAAGATTTTTGTATTTTATAAAAGGATTTTTTAGTAAACATTAAATGCTTGACTGTGTTACTGTGAATATGTTAACAGTCGCAAGTTCGAGTCTAGTCCGCGGCTCTAGCTATCGGAAGCGACCCCCAAACATTAAGTATATTATCATGTACTCATAATTAGATGTCAATGTTATTGTGTAAGCTTTCTAAACACAATTTATAACCATCTGTAACTGTAGGGATATCAAAATTTAAAAATATTTGGCCCGATTCAAAAGACTGTTCCGTATACCTTAATCATTGTAATCAGGAAACATTTCGTGTTTAAGAATCAAATTATGTACTAGCTTTAGATGTAACCCTATACTGGAGTACCCGTTTCATAAGATCGATGTCAGTGTATATGTAATATTAGCATATTATAGTGCGTTGTGCTTGCGCCCGCGCACCTTATCTATGTTCACACTGCAGCGAATCACGTACGTGTAGATTTAGTGATCGCCAAATGTCTAGATGTATCATTAGCCAGTAGTGATTGTTCCAAATGTTAGACTAATACAAGTCCGGGGTCGTTCTGCGCCGGCCGCATTCTCCTCTGCAAATTATATCTGCGTATCTTAATTGTTGTCTAGTCCTATTGGTGTTTGGCATCCTTGTTCTTTGCCACTTGAAGCGCGTCGGAAGCTTGAAGAAGCTTGTTCGAACAAGTCACGTGTATTTAATTTGGAGAATGTGTTTCTCTTCACAAATATTTCCTGAACCCCACAGCGGGCGCGGAACGACCCACATTAGGTTTAGAAGCACGAAATCGCCAATGAATGTTCGTCATTCAAGCGTCTTGCTATTATATCTATGCATAGTTAAGTAACGTTTCAATATAATTAAACTTATATTAGCTATATATACGAGTACTTGTAGCGACGGAGGAAGCCCCGGCTTCTCTCGTCTAACCTCTCTCATTAAGGTCTGTATGTACAAATTTGTTTTATCCAATGACTTCCCTGGAACATAATTATTTTGTTTTATTAGTTTCGGTGAGAAAATGTTATTGTTCTTGCCGCAAGGGTATACCATGATTTAGATATTGTTGGCGATAATCGTTGGCGTCCTTATAATATGTATGAGTAGGAGAGCGGAGGCCCGCGGCGTCGCGCGCCTCCGGGCATGGTCTCGTCGCAAGAATACGTTACCGCATGTTTTATGATAAGTCTCAAAGTGGCCTTGATACTTCAAATATTGTTTGGTACCTATTTGGAATTATCAGATTCGGTTCAAGTTTGGAAATTAGAATATAAATGAAAAAAAAGACCAAATTATTAAAAGAAAATTTAACTGCGATTCCTGATCTAGTGTTGAAACTATTTGGCTGTCCTTTTGGAAATAAAGTTTTAAAATTAGGTGAAAAAAATTAAAAATAAATAAAATTATATAATGGCCTATACGTTTCGGATGAATTGCGTAAATTTGGTAAATGTTACTACGCATATTTTCTATTGTGTAAGTCTAGGCTAATGTGTTCAAAAATGATTAAAATTTAAAATTTTGAAAAAAGTAGAAAGTGCCTTCCAAATTTTTGACCACAGTAAGTGTTGGGGTGGGTGCGGCGATGATGATGAAGGGTGGCGGGGGGGTGCAGCGGCGCGGACGCGGCGGGGACGAGGGACCCGGCCGGCCCTGTAGGGCCCCGCAGCCCCACGGCTGCACCACCGCCCGGGGTCAGAGCGCGCGCTGCCCCCCACGCACTGACACGTGCTTATGTAACACGTTAGAATATAAAAATTCAAAATTATTATATAATAAAATACATATGACTATTATATAGAAAAAATATACATAAAATTATATATATTTGGTCGATGTGGTAATACCCTGTGAGGCAGGCGAATGGTGAATATTGAACGTCAAAATTAATTATTCTATTTTAATTATTATTTTAATGAAAATGTTTAAAATCCAATTAGTAAACAATGCATACATTGCAAAGTGCCATTATGTTCGAACTGACTAATTTACGGTTCAATTATTTTTTTAACACAATATGGATTTTTAGTAGTTGTAATTAAATTAAACATTAATTTATTATGCTGGATGATTATAAATTCTGATTTAATAAATAAGTATGTACCTATATGATTATTTTCGTGATAGTTAAGTGAATACTTGTAGTGTTATATTCAACTACAGAGGCGGTTTTGGTTCGATATATTATTAACTACATTAATTTTACAGTAATTATTTATACACAGGCAAATGCAAAAGTGATTATTTTAAAACAGCATGACAAATTTTGAACTCTTCTCGCTTGTGATATATTTTTTTATGATTTTCTCTGTAGTTGCCGACAGACTGTAGCACTCGTCACTTCAATAAAGTACTAGTGACACAAGTCTGTTGGACTCATAATTTATTATAAACCTATTTTCCTATTGTGACAATGACCTTTTTGTAAATTAAACGATACAATTTGGTGTCACCGTAATTGATCATTAAATGTAATGGCTTGTTCTTCGCATAGGTACATATCAGATTTTTTGAAAATTTGCCATGTTTTTTGTCACAATTTGTGGAAAGATTCAATTTTTTTTTATTCATTTAAAACATTGAGTAGGACCAGTTCAGTTCTATTGACATGGAATTGTTAAGTGTGTGTTACTGTGCAGTTTTCATTCCACAGAATAGCCTTCATATTATTCCATGGACCCATATTTTGACCGTGTATCTTATTTTGTACTTCATTAGCGACACACATTCAACAATCGTGTAATTATGTTTACACAGGATTGTTGTCAGGAACGGAATATTATCATGGATGTTTTTTTCCTTCCCCTTAATTATCCTAATTCCATCATGTAATCCTGTACAATTTAGTCCTACTTTATGATTCTAGGAAGATTGTAATTTTCCTATTTTGACAATGTTCCTGCGACATCATTTCTAGTGCATACGAAGACGAGTAATATTGTATACGAAATAAATTATACTTAACTATTTTGCTTATGTATGGAACAAACAGTTCTCTGTTTTAATTTTAAACACTCGTTTAAAATAAGTATTGTAACGACGCTATTTATGTGTTAGATGAATAGTTGATGTCAAATGTATACAGTTCCCTGAATCCCTGTCTAATTCGTAATTAACATCTATAATTTATTTTTTTGGCAAAAGTCTGCAACTATTTGGATACATTTTAACGAGTACATTATTATAAATGATTAAATAAGATTAGTTTTTAAAATGTTTAAAGTAATTTTGATGTTTTATTGTCTATTTCATTTTAAAATTTGTTAAGGTTGTTCAAAGAGCCCCCGTGGCAAATATTGGAACTAATGGTTCCTTCAAATTCAATATTCAATTGTGTCACAAGTTGGCAGTGCCCTCTATGCACTCCTCTATGTCATCGATGGTTCTTTTTGGACATTTAATAATTTGTTATCGGGTAATCTATGGATCTAGGAGTAGGCCCAGTCTACACTTAGACGGAGACGTGAGAAATGTTTTAAAAATTATTAAACATCTACTGGCATTTCATGAGAAAAAAATAACAACTTATAAAAAAGATAACTTAAGTATAACTTTTTTGAATTTGGGAGTCAAAACCATATCTTACATCTCCTATGCAGTGGAACATGGGTCTTATATGTTAATTCAACTAGTAATTAAAATGATTAAATTATCCAAATAGTTATCACACTTTTCATAAAGTACAATGTGAATCGGTTTACTTTCCTATCGTTTTAATGTTATTTCCAATTTTATTTGTCAAGTTATTAAAGAAATCTGAAAACAATCATTACTTAGATGAGTTAACTGGTAAATTATGTGTAGTTCTATGTGTCTCATTGAATACCTACATTAATATTTAAATTTGTTATAATTGTCACAATGTAACGTTGTCGATTAAATATAATATGAAAATAGAGCAAATTATGGTTTTATTTATACCCTATTAGCCCTAAATTCTTAAATATATAAATATATCGTTTAGATATTGTCTCTTTAGCTCTTTGGAAAATAGCGTGTTGGAAAGAGACAAACAATTTGATACCTAAAATGAAGTTAATAATAAGTGTTCCTAGTAATTTAGTACCTTACCTAGGTAGGCCATAGTATACTTATAGTCGTAACCAGAATGAATGCCACTAGCCTGCGCTGGTCAACCGCGCTGTCAGTGACATTTGGTGCTTGTTGGTGCTCATTTATAAACACCGCCGCGCGCCCCGCTTTCACCCGCGTTGTACCTGTTCCCGTGTGAATTTCGAGATAAATGTATCCCTTAAGCTATTCTGATGATTCCCTGTATTACTGTAAAGTTTCATTCAAATCCGTTTAGTAGTTTTTGCGTGAAAAATTAACAAACATACACCCATACATCCATCCACACAAACTTTTGCATTTACAATATTAGTAGGAATGTATAGAATAGCGGCGCTGGCTGATTTTATGAGGGAGATTTTTACCTGCTTTACTAAATGTATGTGTCCCACTAAATCTGGGAAAATAGCGTAAGCGCGATATACACAATTCCATACTAGCGCCATCTATTTATTGCGGATGGAACCACCGCGCCACACGTATAGGTATTTGTTATGGTGCTCCCACACTGCTGTTACAAAATGTTTATAAACATTTTTGAACACTAAAACATTTACTAACAAATGTTGTCAATTCTTACATTTTGTTAGGAACTGTTATATGTTATAAGTGCTCCTACACTGATGGAAAGTGTTATAGAATGTTAAGTAACGTTAGTAAACATTTGTTAGCTAATGTTTTCATGTTAGTAAATGTTAATTAACATTTTTGAACAAAATTTTGTTTGTAAACATTTTATACAGGTGACGGCGGGGACACTTATAGATTTTCTAAAATTTGTGTCTAGTTTGCCTATTTTTGCCCCAATTAAATTTTGTAGATATTCAAATTCGGAACTGTTCATTCTTATAAAATCTTCTAAGCAACCATCAATGCCCAAATCCTCGAGATAGTTTGTGGCACTATATTTTTCTCTAGCTTTAAGCGTTCGGCGCATCCAATAAGAGCGCTTTTTCTTTTTTTTTAAACAAAAAATGAAAGCTATCCCAATTAGCAAATCTTCTTCCATTTTCGTGTAGACGCCTCAGAACGCAAAACCAAACTGCGAGCCAATGCCAGATTCAAAATATTATAAAATGTTAGTAAACATTTTCCAACATTTGTTAGTAAATGTTTTAGTGTTCAAAAATGTTTATAAACATTTTGTAACAGCAGTGTGGGAGCACCAAAATGTTTACAAACAAAATTTTGTTCAAAAATGTTAATTAACATTTACTAACATGAAAACATTCTTTGACTTTGGTGATTAAATGTTAGCTAACAAATGTTTACTAACGTTACTTAACATTCTATAACCGCAGTGTGGGAGCACCTTTACTCTTTCAAGAAAAAACTACTCGACGGATTTGAATGAAACTTTACAGTAATATAGGTTATATATCAGAATAACACATGGGATACAGTTTATCCCGAAATTCCCGCGGAAACGGGTACAACGCCGGGCGTGACTAGTAATCTTTATTTTGTACTAATGTGGTAGATTTTCCAGCCGAAGACGATTCTTTCAGAATAGGAATAAGTTTTAGCGTCACCCCAGCACTGAAAATGTAACCACAAAGGAAGAAGTTGTCTTTAGTTGGAGAATTAACCATTTGAATTTGATCACTCGTACGATAAAAATAATATACTTACGAAGATCTATTGACGCCATTAAGCGCTGACTGATTCCAATAAGCGCTGGAGACCGGCGCTGCCTACCAGCTTTCTTTCTTAATGCCTTAGATACCAAACAAAGCTTTGATATACCTAAATTAAAAGAATAACCTTTAGAAGCAGTGATAATCTTATTATTAGAGCAATCCTTTAGGGGTAGCAACTAAGCTAAGCTAGGAACTTTACAAATACATATCACCAGAATTTTATATTCTCCGCAATGTAATCCAAAGTACCAGGCGAGCAGAATTCGTTTAGAGATGACATGGATATTCCATGTTAGTATAGCGCCACATCTGCGGAACGTACGGCGCCGAACCTTCCGCTCTATGACACATCAGTCGAAATTACGCCGCGTACTGATGTGTCATAGATAACTTGAAATACACTACGAGCGTATTTAGCGGAAGGTTCGGCGCCGTACGTTCCGCAGATGTGGCCCTACACTAAATAAAACAATGAAGCATGAAATTACACCCTGCAATCGCGTTGACGGTTGCACGCTAACAAAATACACACAACCAAATTACACCTAACACAGCTTTACTTTACTTAACTGCGCCATGTGTATTCTGACTGATAGGGCAATACTGATTCTTCGCAAGTCATATTTGTTATATTATGCTTGCTTGTCTGCTTGTTGATTATGTTAAATTATGCTTGCTAAAACGTGGAGAATATAAAACGTACTAAGTAGGAGCTTATAGCAGAGTTATATACTCTGAAAGACCATCTCTTTGTGAGTTCTGCTCGCCTGGTACTTTGGATTTAAATTGTAGAGAATATCAACCGTATCAATGAATCTGTCTTATTCAGAACCCGTTTCGTAGGAGCGGATTGATACGACGAAGTTTTCGGCGCAAATGTATTTATTTCGTACTGTCGGCGCTGTGCTTTCAAAAAATACTGCGCATGCGCATCGTCAGCCGCATTTTAAGCCATATAAACACGACCGTACTAAGACACCTAGATACCGTCGCAAGGGTAAGTACTTGTACTAAGTAGTAGTGTAAAAAAAATATGTAATAATAAAGCGGAAATGATAATTTTAAACAATTGAATTTATTAATCAAAACATACAATTAAAATAAGCGACAAATTAAGAAAATACAAATTAAAAAATAATAATAATAAATAACAACCGAAACATTATTATTTTATGCAATTGAAAAGAGAATTATAAATTGTGAAGAAAATAATGAGTTTGTTCAATACTATACTAAAACTAAGTTTTCGCTCCAAAGAAAACAAACTGAAGATCAAGATCGCAACAATCTCATTTAATTTCAGCCGTACCTCGTTGCTATTCTTAAATAATATTAAATATACATGGTCATCCATCGATCTACATTCGTTACCTTGGTGTTAACATCCTATTACAATTGATATGAAGGCAAATGCTACAGTCGTGAGGTTAGAGGTCATCGACCGTCCGGGAGACGCACAAACTTATAATACATTTATACAAATTAAATACAACACAGTTAAGACGAATCGACCAACTCATTGACCACAGCTGTACTAGCTGTACTAACATTACTACTAGCTTTATATTACCAAACCCCCTTATTTTCCGATACAAACGTCTCCCGGAACGGCCTGATGAAAGTATTATATCTAAATTCGCCGCGATAAAACACAGTGCAGGGTTCGGTAATCGACGAATTCAAACTATTACGCGCTGATAACTATTATTGTTTGACCGACTCCCAACACGGTAACGTGGTTTTACAAAAAGTTAGCATTCGATTGACATCAGATATACACAAATATGTAGAAGTCGGCCTTTCAATCCTTACTCAACTAGCGACAAATCAAATAGTTTTAGTTAGAAAGATAAATAAGAATAACAAAGAATAAAAAAAGACATTCGAGATTTTAGACGAGAGACTAACAAATTCAATCATATTGATAATTATTAATTTATACGCATCAGATCTTTTAGTACCGATGAGGGTACGAGCCGAGACTGGCCGGTATGACCACCTGGACATCCTCTAATCCGCACGAGGCACGAGGTCTCACAATACAAAACGTACTCACGCAATACAAAGTAAACTGATGCCAACAAATCTAACCCCACGGAATAAACAAAATACAACATAATGCCATTATAAATAGTTTTACAATCTAAAATTAACTAATATTATTACAATGTTACTAATTAATTACAATAAAAAATATGATTACGAACAGCAATTCTTACACAAGCCGTCTGAGCTTTAAAATAAATAGAATGTTTCAAATGAAGATAGAAGACATAGGTCGCCAGTCAACAAAGACGTTTAGCTGTGATGGTAGGTAGTACAGTAACTACGTTAATACTTTAAATATTAAACTATATTCTATGCATTCAGTCTTCGTTTCATTATTTATAGATTACAGCCATCATCGAAGATCACCGACTGTTTGACGCCCTTCAACGACTATACGACATACTGTGTTTATCATAAATATGTACAATGAACATTCAATTACTATCGAGTCTAGTGTATATAGCCACCGAACAAGTGTTATACGAGTTAATTTATTCAGTGCCTTCGCACGCGTGATACAAAAAACTTAATTCGGTCCTACGACAACTCTGGCGAATAAAATTGTATTATAATTATTATTACAAGTACAAATCTTATGACTATTTTTATAGAATAACTTGCTGGCCATTAATCATGAAATATTTGGATTGGACACACATACTAAGTAACTATGTATTATGTTATGTACTGATACAATGCTGGCACACCTTGGTACATTTATTCAGACAACAGGTTGGACTAACACTAGATTAGGCGCGCTGAACAATTTCGTTCAACAAATGACTGTACTTACTAATTAAATCATTATAATTCACTTCATTTGAGACCAACTGCTCCGTAAATACTTAGCGCGCTTAACCTTCTCAGTATTATCTCAACTTTACACTACCGGTACCCTTCCATCTCTTAAATATTAAGTTAATTGGTATATCTTAAAACATTATTGCTTTTCTTTAGTAAACGTGAATTAGTATTAAATAACTATAAAAATGTTTACCAAGATGTCCAGTTTAATAAAACATAGACATGATACAATCAACTACGGACAGTATATGATGATTGAGACTGTTCAAAAAATCACGTCTGGTTCTCACACCGTAATAATAGTAACGTTATTTTCCTGAACAGTATCAATATTAGTAAAAATGGATATATAATAATATGTATGATTATTCATAAGATTGATTATTGATTATACTCATTACAAGCTATATTGAAATGACAGCTCGCTAGCTCCACTTTGTTTGCTGAACACATTCCGTTAAATAAAATACAGCCAACAAGCAGACACGTTTAACCTATGAACAGTTATATTCCAATGAATTGCGGAAAAAATGAACACATTTAATAAATGAAAATAATTGTAAATAAATATTGAAATAAATAAAATGGACATTATACATTACAATGAAATAATAATTACATTCTATAATTGTTGTTCACATTATTGCAAACGGCCAAGTGGGAGTGTAATAAAGGATATTAAATTATTTAAAACATAAACCACGTAAATACAAAGAACATACTAATAACAAAATATACTAACATACTAATTATATTGAACGACAATTTACACACTATTATTGTAATAAGTCACCACTTGGAGTAAAGCTATCATTCTGTAGGCTACATGTGAACTACATTACCTGCGCAGCAGTTTTATATTAATATTATAATTAAAATGTATACACGTTCAGTCAGAGACATCGTCTAAAGGAAAATCAGAAAATAAAATACCAATCCACAGTATTATTTGTCATCAATACAAAAAGGTTATAATATAAATTTAAAAATTCAAATTATTGTTCTCAAATTAGACATTGGTGAAAGAAATAGTCATTGAAATAAGGTATTACAATTTTTAATTAAATAGAATGGTTGGACATAACTGAGTCACTAAAACACGAGGCGCGGAAACGAACACACCGATTTGCATCGCACGCTCACCGAATGATGATCATTTCAAGTTAATGATTAAAACTTAAACATAACAATTTAAACTTAAAAACTAAGATCCAATTTTTCATAAACTCTTTGGAATAAAATCTATATTTATAAAAGCGAAATATCAATTCACTGACTCGCTGAACAATCACGAAATTTCGAAAACTAGTAAAGCTTTGTGTCATGATTTAAAACTGACGATTGTGTGATGCAGGGGTTTTTCGAAACAGTTTTCGAAATTCATCCCGTAAGGGGATAATGATGTACGATTTAGACGATTCCGTCCGTTGAAGTTGCAAAAATCTCACGGACGAAATCTCCGGCGAACAGCTCAGGTAATAAAAACATTTACAGAATATATAATTTGGTAATACACATGGTAGCCGCTATTTTATCTACTGATTACATATTTAATATCTATAACTATAGTAATGGTATATTGAATGTATTATTAAGAGATGTGAGTAAAATACGGATACTGAGTTACGCAAAGTCATTACCCCTTAGGTTTTCACTTAGTCCGGTGGGTAGGGGTGGTTACAACACTGTCGCGGTCGGTTTAGCAATGCCAGGGCGCGTACAGGTTGGCGTATCGACGCAGGAGGCGTCGGTTAAGTCTATGCTATTCATCACACTTGCGACATGCGCCGGGGATGTCGAAATCTAGGACCAAGAGCTTGGTTTCTTCGGCCCCGTTCCGCGAACCAACCGCACATATTAGTTTGGTCGCCGACGCTCGGATCCGCCACACAACGCCACCTGTACCGCCCGACCGAAGCTCGACTAAGTTACGAATGAACTCCCCGGTGCGGACATCCCATAACTTCACTGTGCCATCGTCAGATGATGTGATGACAAAGCGATTGCTCGACTGTAAGCATGTTACCGCGCTCTTGTGACGATTCGGACCTGTAAATGACATAAATTGTTACCATGGAATCAAATATGTAGTAACTAGAAGAAAACCCGGGTGAAATCAAAGTCAAAGTCAAAGTCAAATATTTGCCCCATAGAGGCTCTTTTGAACGTACCACCAAATGTGACTTAATACACATCTAGGTACAAAATGTAGGTATAACCCGCGCAGATAAAGAAACGATTTGAAAATGGCGTCCGCTCGCATGCTATCTCGCTCACAATCTATCGCTGTCTATATTCACACAGTGAAGTACGCGCTACAAAAAAATAATGACTATAATCAATCAGTGTTAGCAAACAATGATATTGTCATTAATGTTGATGACACTCTTTCGAAAATCATACATAATAATGTAAAATAAATATTTTTATCGTATCCCATGTTGTTTTTTCTTTGAATAATAAAGGTAAGCAAGGCATAGATTCGTACAGCTTCATATAGTAAATAAAAACTGCAATAGTTTTTACACAAATAATTTTTATTTTAAATCATCATTCAAAATAAACTAACATTTTACAAAAGGTACTTATAAAGGAATATTCTCTATTATACATCACAGGTTGATTATCATAAAATTTCTCTCCCCTCTACCGTGGCAGCCATTTTGCGCGAATATGCGAATCTGTGAAGCTACTTCTAGCAAGTAGTAGAAAGTCGTTGAGCGTGAGATTAAAATCACAATATCTCTAAAGTTTTGTATGGAAGCTATATAAAAAACGTATGTCGTTAGAATCGTTACGAAACAAGCTTACATGATTAAATACATGTATTAAGTCTAGCAATGTAATGCATTATGAAATCTAATGGGAATTCGGGATAAACTTTTTTTTCCCGCTTCTTGTACAAAATTCGCTAAAATACAAATAAAAATACAATTTTATAAAAAAGAATATTTATTATCCTTAAATAAACATTAACTCATAATAATAAATTTATAAAAAAATACACACCATGCCGTAATTTTTTTTTATCACAGAAGCTTTATAAAAAACGACCATTTTACGCAACCCGAATGCACATGCCGCAAAAACGAAATTTGAAACCTCTTGACACGGTCACTGGCTTGTTTCAAAGACTTGATGTGTGATTGTATGCTGTCCTTGTTCTTTCCGCTACACTTTGTGCAAGTTAGAGTAGAATAGATACAGTTGTTTATGTTTTATACGGTAAAACAAGTGACGTTGTAATGACGTTGTCATATTCGACTTTAGAAGTCGATTCCACAGATAAGCATAATTTTAAATTCGGCTTAAAAGACATTTCAGCGGCCTAGGCCTATATATAACATTTTTCGTTAAATATTTATCACCTTTCAAGCCTTGTTCAGTGGTATTGATAATTTGAATTTTTACTAAATAAACATAAATTTACAAAAGGTACTTTTCTATATTAATAATTTCGTCAAGGGGTACGGTAGACTCGATTGAAACCTTATATGAACCAACTGAATGTACTGATACTTGAATGGTGTTATTTGAAAGTGCTTTATATACATAGTCCTGGGGGGCTGATGTTCTGTACTAAGCCTGCTTGAATATTTATTTATGTTTTTTCGGGGACCTGCCAGCCATTTGATGTTTTCTTTCTCCTCTTCTTCTAAAGAAATAAAATCACTGCTGACTGACAGCATTGATTCTTGTTTTTTCTCGTTGTCCGAACAAACATTATCAGTCACCTTCGAGACGCGTCAACTCTTCGTTATCGACCTTAAAGGAGAAAATATATAAATATATTAGACAAATATTCAAATAATAATAATTATTGTGTATGTATGTATGTATAAGTAATATTTTTCATTTTACTGTACTCGATGACCTGCACCATTAACTTACCTAAAAGTCATCAAATAGATCTTGGGATTTGTCAGGTTGAATTGTAAAGGCAGCTAGTGATTGAACAGATGCAACAGGAGCAGTTAGATTTTTTGGAAAACGGTTCGAAAGTGCCTGATCCTTGTTTATTCTTAACTGCCTAATTGTTTCTTTGAAATTATCTGCAAATATATATTATAAAATGTATAATGTCTAATTGTATAATAAGAACCAGCCAAGTTCAAGTTGAACTTGCGCATGAAGGGGTCCATTTCATTATCAAGAAAAACGGTAAAAAAATCGTGTCTGTTTCTGTGTGTTCATGACACCTCAACACAGGCTATGCATGTGGTCATCAATTATTATTTGTCGGGTTATAGAGAAAAAATATTAAGCCGCTTACCGTGTATAATGTTGTCGCATTCTACACATCGACTGCACATTTGCATTTGCTTGCAGTTTCTTGCAAATACTAAGAGCCCTTTGCTGCAAGAAACGTACTAACGGACAACTCCCGTGAAGGCTCTCTCTCGCCTATACAGCGCAAGCCCACTCCAGCGCAACCCCCACCTCAACAACCACAACAACAGCTCTCTGCGCGGGCGCTCCGCGCGGCGGCGCGCGAGGCGCGAGCCGCGGCGGCCGGCAGTGCGGTAGTACAGTGCAACAGTAGCCTCCGTCGTACGTAAGTTCCCGTTTAAATAAATAATAAACAATAAAGTGCCGGCCAGAACAAAAAAATACTATATTCGGATAGAATGCACAATTACTAACATTGTTTACTATGACGTCCAATCTGTGCGCACAATGGTGACGTCGTAATATAATATTGAAAAAATATAATTTTTGTCGATACCTAACCTGATACTGAACCAATACTGTTCGACTCAAAAGAGAGATCAGAGTCAATTCAAATCAAAAGAGAGACCCATTGACAGTTATATCGAAATCGACGGCCAACTCAGTGTTTTCGACCACCGAAGAATTAGCACTAAAGGTTCTGTGGAGCCTGGGCGAAATGCTCAACAGTGACATGACCGATGCCATTTGAAAGGTCTTGAAGAGTTGTACAAGTCAATGCTTGACAGTTACATCGAAATCGGCGGCCAACTCGGTGTTTTCGACCACCGAAGAATTAGCACTAAAGGTGCTGTGGAGCCTGGGCGAAATGCTCAACAGTGACATGACCGATGCCATTTGAAAGGTCTTGAAGAGTTGTCATATGTCGATTGCCAACCTCATTTCAACAGCAAAACTACCAAAGATGGCGATTGCGGTTTGTTTGTCAGTGCCATTAGAATTTAACGAAATTCTCCATTATCGGATCGAATTTTGCGGATATACGAGTATGTTGTCGACTCGAAATCAATATTTTTTTATGTTTTGTTATTCATATAAGGTTTGGATCGAGTCTACCGTACCCCTTGATGAAATTATTAATACATATAGATATAATATCACAACTTCAGCAGCCATTATAAGTATGGTATATAAGTTTCTAATGCTATTAATTGAAATAAAATCAAAGCCTGTGGGCTTTCTAATGGTGTGCCATAAGAATGAAAAAACTTAACAAAATAACTGTAAAATTATTACACAAACAATAAACATAATGAAAATCTTGAACAAAAAGCACAACTCAATTGAACGTAGAACAATATAATTTATCTTATAATCTCAAATATCGCAAATACATTACAAAGTAAGTAAAAGTTCAAAGCTTTTTTAGCTGTTGAAATAATAGTGAAATAAAGTCTGAGTAACCAATACATACCTGAAAGCGTATGAAGGCAATGTCCAGTAGTGATGTCCCACACCTTGACCGTTGAGTCAGCGTTGCCCGACACCAGTATATTGGAGTGAAGTTCCATGCCCGAGGTCAGCGACTGGTGGCCAATGAGTGTGTGCCTCAGTTGACCGGACTCTGCGTCCCAAACGCGGATAGACGTATCCAAAGATCCGCTCACAACGTGAACTCCGTCGAACTATAATGATTAGAATGGTTTAAGACTAAGGTAAAATAAAAAGGTATAGTAAACTAAATTCTCAGTCTAACTCTGGGCAGCACAACATGGATTAATAAAATAAATACTTGGACAAATTCACACACGGTTAATTAGACCCAAAGTAAGCTCTAAGCTTGTGTTATGGAATCTAACTCACTGATACTACATATATGTACATACACAAATACTTTATAAGAATATATAATTGACACCCAGACGTCGTCGCCAACAACTATGTCTTCACATATTGTTGACTCCGGGCGGGGATCGAACCCGCAGCCCCCGACACAGTAAGCGCTCTCACTGCCACTGTGCCAACGGGCTTGTCAATTAATTTTTGCGAACTATACGTTTGTAAACATCATATCCCCTTTTCATATAGTTTCTTGGTGTATGCCTTGCACCACTGAATTATTGTTTGTAAATGTGGGACCAATTAAAAAATATGAGTCACGGGCATGGGGACGGCCTTTACCCAAGCGGATGTTAAAGTAGTATTTTTTAGACTTTCGCTTTTGAACATTAAACATGGTTTTTAAACTGCAAAGAGATCAATAAAAAAGGTGTTTACTCGATTTATAAACTCTGCCGCAAAAAATCTTATTCACAAAATAGTATACACTAGCAGCGCCCCATGGTTTTACCCGCGTTGTGCCCGTTCCCGTGGGAATTTCGGAAATTTTCATACATATTAACCTTCCTCTTGAATCACTCTATCTATTTAAAAAAACCGCGTCAAAATCCGTGAGTGTTTGAGTTTATCGCGAACAGACTAACAGACAGACACGGCCGGGGGATTTGTTTTATAATATGTAGTGATATTGGTAGCAGATGGCAGTAAAATAAAAATAAAACCTAGTAACTGATCGCAGATACGCATATAATAACATCACAACCACAAACCTGCAAACTATAAACTCTATTCGTGTGTCCAGCCAGCGTATGCAAGCACTCTCCAGTGTCGGGGTTCCATACTTTGACGAAGAAGTCGTACGCGCCAGATACAACCATTTTGCCGTCATACTGCACGCACCGAACGGCAGCCATATGTCCGACCAACACCCGAAGACAACGCCCGTCCGGGATCGACCACACACGGAGCGTTGCGTCGCGAGATCCGGATACAACCCTGGGTACAATAACAATTGGGATTCATTAATTTTAGTATGTACGACGAAAACAAAGTAATACATTGGTCAAATATATAGGATAGAATAAAACATATTTTAAGTATTGATACAATTCTAAGTATGGTACCTCAAAAACATTGATTTGTATAGTTAGTTCAACTCGACATCTGCATATCACTGAATGTATATTTTCACTCTTTTTCGTGCACAAAATTGCCATAAAAATATAAAATAATATTGAATATATATAATACTAGCCGCGCCCCGCGGTTTTACCCGCGTCGAACCCTTTCCCGCGGGAATTTTGGGATATAATGTATCCCATAATTATTCTGATGTATAATTGATATACAACAACCTATATAACTGTAGTTTCATCCAAATCCGTTCATTAGTTTTTGCGAGAAAGAGAAACAAACATACATCCATAAATCTATCTATACTTTCATCCTCTCAAATTTTCGCATTTATAATACACTAGCAGCGCCCCGCGGTTTTACCCGCGTTGTGCCCGTTCCCGTGGCAATTTCGGGATTTTTTTTACATAAAAACCTTCCTCTTGAATCACTCTACCTATTACAAAAAACCGCATCAAAATCCGTTGCGTAATTTTAAAGATTTAAGCATACAGACAAACAGACAAACAGACACGAAACAGAGACGACTTTATTTTATACTATGTAGTGATACTGTATAATTACAAACGTACGCACAAAGCGCCACACGCAAGAATTAAGTTGAACTGTCTATACAAAGTATAAAACAGAACCATTAATCAGATTCTTAGCAAATATTTCGCACTTTAAAAAACATTGCAATTCTAATTTTATTGGGAATTTTGGTACAATTCATAGGGTAGGCTTAGGACATTTGTCTAGCAGTGGATATGAATGACTAATAAATAGTCGTCACTGTGCTGATATCAGCAAGCAAGAGCTTTTTGAAAATATGAAAGAATAATAAACCCATTTACATTATTTAAATACATTATAATGTTTGTGGAAATGGGACTATCTATCAATGAGATATGGTAAATATTTAATGCCATAAATAATTTTATTTAATGCCTACAACATAGCAATAAATTCAGATGTTAAATTCGCAAATAAGCAGGTCTAAATATATTTAAAAAGCAAGAAAAGCAATCTATAGAACGATAAAATAGTCAAAGAAGGGCTACTCCAGCATCAAAATGTACTGACTGATATATACTACTAGCCGCGCCCCGCGGTGTTACCCGCTTTGTTCCCGTTCCCGCGGGAATTTCGGGATAAAATATATCCCATGTGTTATTCTGATGTATAACCTACATTACTGTAGAGTTTCATCCAAATCCGTTCAGTAGTTTTTGCGTGAAAGAGTAACAAACATCCATACATCCATACATCCATACATCCATACATACAAACTTTCGCATTTATAATATTAGTAGGATAGATCAAGAATTCTTTGGTTTTGACATACAATGAGCATTCGCCTTAAAACTTATAGAACGCCGAGCATGAAAATTGTTGACACAACAATCGCATATAAAAAGTATTTTGTTGTTACATTCGCATAGCATAATAGTAATTTAATATTGGTAAACAAATAACATTATTAAACGAAATTTAAGATTGTTTAATTACATACCATAAATATAAAACACATACAATAAAAGAGAATGATTTATCGGAATAAATAAACCTATATTTTTCTTTTTACTCTACTCAATTGATTCAATGACACCATTATAATTATGGGAAGTAAATCAAAGGTTGAACGCATCGTAGAAACGACTAAGTAAGTGGAAAGTTATCGCTGTGTAAAGAAAACAATACACTTTTTTCTTTGTCATTGTTGCACAATTTGTGTTTGATTAATCCACTAATATGATGAGGAAGAGCTTTTAAAGTCTTGAGTTTGGTTCGAACGTAAGATGTAACTGTCACATCAATATAAAAACTAGTTATTTATTTATTATTTATTTATTTATTTTTTTTTTTTGGAGTATCAACAGCAAGATACATAATAAACCTAAGTTTCACTATTGAAATACAGCAGCCAGTTATAGATACCCACGCATAGCTTAATAAAACTAGCAACTTGAGCAGTGTATTGAAGCTGATACATATTATACTACTTAGCGATATAATAACAAGATATATATAACTAGGTACATTTATACAATATATCGTCTACAAAATAATAATAATAATAGGCTTCAATGAACAGGAGACACCTATTGTTCGAAAAACTCTAAACCTAATAACCTTTTAGCTGTAGATATTTTCGTATTAAATATATCTAGATCTAAACGTTTACAAAATTTATTAACACTATTACTCGCTCTAATAATAAAAGAATTTTGACGGTAGTTGGTACTGGCATGCATTGAATGTAACGGGCTATAACGTCTTGCAGACTTATATGGGACGCTAAATAATAATTTAGAAAGAAGGGTAGGGCAGTCAATTTTGTTATTGATTTGTGCTAGAACAAGAGATATATCCGCGATGTTTCTGCGCTGGGACAATGGCAAGAAGTGGAAGTGGAAGAGTTTATTAATATTTAGGTTATTAATATCAATAACCTAAATATTAATAAACTCTTCAGAGATTATAGAAAAATGTATATATACATTTTTTTTGGTGATATATATATCACCAATATTAATAAATCTATAGATGTTTGTCTCATTATACCAGCCCATGTGTTCTTCCTTTATTTCTTTCAATTATAATTTATAAATGTGCATATCATAAATCTAATCAAATTAATATCTTGCATCACATACACATGTGTGTGTACCAAGTTCACAAATAAAATATAGAAATAAAATAAATATCTCTTTATCTATACTTGAATCTATTTATAGAGGTAAATAGATAGACACGTAATAACAAATATATATTTATGTGTGTCAATAATGTCATATACATATACATGGATCAAGACTCTGCATCAAGAATCGCATCTAAATCCAAATTACCTGTTCTGATGCAGATGCATGCAGCGGACAGTAGAAGTGTGACCGGCGAGCACTTTGAGACACTGGCCAGTTTTTGCATTCCACACACGCAATGTGCGGTCCGTAGACCCGCTGATCACCAGGTGTCCCACCATCTGGGATGACCACACGCCGCCCGAGTGTCCCACTAGAGTTCGGAGACACTGGAACAATGTACACATAGTGTTATACAATGGAATATAATGATAAGTGTCAAATTAGTACAAAGACATCGATTACATCGCAAGGGTAATAAATAGGTTTTACGAGATTTGAAATGTGCACTAATGTGATCGATCGTCCAGCCGAAGAGGATTGCTTTTGAAGAGAAATTATAAGAAAAAAGGTTTAGTGATTTCATTCGATTCACACACCCCCATCAGTGAACCCTTTTCCTCGTTGAAAGAAGTTGTCTTAGGTTGTAAATCAATCATGAAGGTATGAGATGTAACTCTCGTAAGTCAACATTTACCTTCCCAGTGATAGCAGACCAGACTTTGAGCGTAGTATCATCGCTCCCACTCAGTATACGGTTGCCGTAGAACTGTAGGCAGGTGATCACGTGATCATCGTGTCCTCTCATCACTATAGGATTGTTCACCGGCTTGTGGAGCCAGTTGTTCTCGATGAGGTACTGGCGCATGTAGGCAGCCTTCCAAGGGCTAGCGCACCGGGGCAGTGAACGGGGCATTTTCTTAAGCGTAGTTATACCTATTCGTCTGCACTGCTCTTTCCATAATAGGTTGTCATCGGCTAGGAATCTGGAACAGGTTAGGTAATGTTAAGTACGTGTGGAATACGGAAGTTTATTATAGGTTTACTTAGAAGTAAGATTATAAAATAATTTGAAAAACTTCTGGAAATGATAGTGTAAAATGTATTACGGGTAGATACTATATGAATTTTAAAATATTTTTAAAAGTAAACTGGAAGAATAAAACATAGTTTTATACAACTAAATCGAGTGACGGTGGCTTTACCCGAGAGGTCAATTTGCCGAATCTATTGTCATAATACAAAAGAGCCTGACTAAAGGAAAATTTAATCTTAGGTGACGGTTTTGATTATTTTGCGGTATATCGAATGGAACAATATCCGTTTTCATCTGTAAACATGTACCATAAACAAATCTGTGACTATAAATAAATGACTATCTGATAATTTTATAAAGTAAAATATAGAACTTCATTCAGATGTTTATTCAACGATTATTTATGCTTGTATACAATACAGAACCTCCCTTTCTGAATAAAGTAAAATAATTTCGACTTCATATGTGCCAAAATTGAATAATATGTATACTCAGTACGAATTCAATAAAACAAGGTACAGTTAACGTCACAAGTGTGGACATCGCCATTACGAATCGGTCAGACCGACTCAAGTGGCTCGCGCCGACAAGAATTCAGGATGTAGCCTCTTGGACACATTACACTTAACATTATAATGAACCTTATTTTATTGGACACAGCTGTCTCAAAATACAAGTACATTTGTAGGCAAATGCAGTCGATCGAAAATACTACTAATAAGTATTAAGAATGCGAAAGTTTGTTAGAATGGATGTATGTATGTTTTACTCTTTCACGCAGAAACTACTAAACAGATTTAGATGAAACTTTACAATAATATAGGTTATAGATCAGAATAATACATGGTACCTATACATTTAATGCCGAAATTCTTATGGTAGCGGGTAACTGCCGGGCCCAGCTAGTGTTCAATAAATACCTAATTTTTTTTAGAAAATGAAGGACTATTTTCTTGGGGTGTGATTTTAAATCTAGTTAAACCTAATGTATTAACGAAAGTAGTAAGTCGGTTAAATGGCCACCATGCGAACATAATCAGTTAATTAAGTGTAGTTTTTAATTAAAGTTGGATTTAATTACCATTTGTTTTACATAATATTGAAATTAGATTTAGTTATGACATTTAACACTGTTAATAAAAAACAAGTAACAAAATAGTAATATTTCGATATATAACACTATCCGTAGTATTTGAGATAGTTATGACTTATGCCTAAATACCTAAAGCATTATAATGTATACAACATCATAATTGTTTGCCCCGCTGTCATGTCTTTTTTTGTTTTTTTTATTTTATTTCTTTTTTTATTATCTGCCAGGAAGAAAAAGGGCCTAAAATGCGGGTAACGCCGCAAGACACTTATATAGATATAAAGCGAACGGGTTAGTTTACTCTACCCACGTTCTTAGTTTCTGCACCAACAAACGTAACTTGATGACACAAACAGCTGTTCAATGCAGTAATCCAACACGCAATTCGTGTTATACCGTGCGAACTTAGCTCTCTAGACTTTATCAAGTCAGTTTTAATGGTAACATCATGCCTCTAATAATAATATTATATCATAGAAATGTAAAATTGATAACGTGTGAAAACTTTTTTTTCTTTATGTGAATATTCGTGTTAAAGGTTTTATTATTTCATTTTGGAATAAGAATATGGTGACAATGCTGTAATGTATATACAGATCTTTTTCCTGTTTATGCAAAACCTGATAATAGCTTAAATAGACTGTTCTAGCTATTGAAGTTAAGAAACATTTGAGATGAAACATGTTATAATTTTGATAATGTTAAGTACCTTGATTATTTTACGTAGTTACGTACCTCCAATAACGGCAAGTTTGGGCAGCTCTGAGCAGATCTTTGGGTTGCAGGTATCCCAGTACAGTGAGGGCCAATTCCTTTGGCAGAAGCGAGATGAAGTCCCGTTGAAACAAAGGCTCGATTGCCTTCATCATGTGCCGCACCTGCACTGCGGCGCAGCGAGTGATCAGCGCGTCGATAGCTTGTATCTTCTCATTATTCGTCCACGACTGGAATCTAACACAAAACGTGTTGAAACACATCGCACAGACGTCTTAACGGATACCGTCCCCTCGTGTAATCGGAAGCTCGGATAAATCTCAAGTGAAACCGAATTGATTTGATTGTGCCGGCAAGTCGGTGTTAACGTATTACAGGCTAAACATCAATATTAAACTTATGAACAAGACAATACTAATGTCATGAATTTAACTAGTGACTTGTAAAACTTGTATTGAATGCGATGATTTATTGAAGAGTCATCGTGTTAGTATTATAACCACTTTCCGGCGCCTATCCACGTTTGGTATCCGCCAATCATATCATACGTATTGAACTATTGCATAGCTAAAGTGGAAAGGGGCCTTTATTTTCTCCTTATTTCAAGGGATTAAAAACCCAATAGCTTGCTTTTACATCTATTTCTAAGAAATGCATGAAATACTTAAGAATTTCGCGCAAATATACTGTCAGAGGCCTCATTTTACATGAGTAAAGTAATCTACAATTTTCCGGTAATTTTCGTCAACGTCAACAAAATGGGACTGGAAGGAATTGAAACCATTTAAAAAAAGCAATTATTCATTGTTTAATCTAATATAAAAAAAAACATTCATTATTTAATGCCTATCTGTTTATTTTTTCAATGAGATTACTTTTATTTGACAAGTGCCATTATTCTTTACACATGCGGGCCGAGTTCTTTGGCCCTTTGATATCAGTGAAACAATTACAATAACGGCTCGAGGAAAAAGGAGAGTTTATTGTTTTGATAACAATTTGTATTTGTAATGACATAAAGTGTAGCCTACATTCATGTGTGTTGCTACTGTAGTTATAATATGATATAGGCTAGGCAGGCAAACAAAAGATGATTAATACAAGATTAAGCCTAGCTAGATGAGTCATTTTTAAGGCAAAGTAGTACTAGATTTGCCTATTTTAAGGCAACAGTTGACTGTATCTAATCAGATACGGTTAAAAAATTAAGAATAACATTGCAACCAAGTTTTAATTGCGAGTATCGTGCGACGTAAAATGTGGCAACTTTTAAAATATTAGGTTAAGGACAACACGCATATTTGGCGGTGTGAATGTGCTAAATACAGTCTGTGTTTAACACATTCACACCGGCAAATCATATTCCAGCACATGTGGTTGTGTTAAAAACTCTTCAAACCTTAGATTTCTCAGATGTCGAGATTTTTTGTGATCTCTTACTTGTGTGTCCATGCCTGAGTCTTTTAGCCGGTCTTAAAACTTTGACACCAGGGTTGGCAACTACCCTATTTGAAATCAATGGCACTTACTTGTTAAGCCACTGTTTGATCTCCGGCGGGCTCTGCGCCGCGCCCTGCATGGCCCCAGCCGGCATCGGCCACGAATCGGGCCCCGGAATGTTCACGTACGACCCATCGGGACAGAACTTCTTAGCCGACTGCGGCGGAGGGGGAGGTTCCACCCGGCGTTTCCTCTGTACAATTACAATTTCAAATCTTATTTTTTTGTGGCTTTATGTAAAATATGTGGTTTGTAAAATGTATGTAAAAAAGTTATGTATCGTGTGATGTCACAGTGTGAAGTATACCTAAAGAGGTGTGTACACCTAAATATAACAAAATGAATGACTTAAAAAGTCTAATAAAAATCTTTTTACCATCATACATATCTACTTCTAAGCGGACGAAGTCGCGGGCAATACTTGGTGTACAAAACATGGGTTTTGAGCATAAAGGATCGCATTAGGCCAACGTGCCACCAGACTCCAACATAATATGTTGGAGTCTGATTATACATGATTTAACTACAACGCTATCTAGGATTTGTGATAAAACCCAATAGGCAAAGTAAATAGAATCATACATTAAAATGCACCCATAACAATTGAGAATAATTCAAGCATCAACCCATACGAATTGTATTCAATAAAACATTATTCGACATGTGTATTCTTCTAAGACATAACGTCGTTCGTATTTGAATGATATAATATGTATTTGCGACGGAAATGTTGGTGTGGTTGCGAAATTCGCAAGATTGACATGTTGTTTTAGAATCGCTAAAATCTATACCGTTATAATAAATAAAAGAGTTACTTTTGTGTGAACGCGTATCCTAGGAAATACCAACCGTTTAAATAAATGCGTTTAAAAAATAATCCCTTAAATATCGAATTTATATCTTTTTGCATTAAATAGCCACATTCAACGCGAAGGTAGGCTATAGGCTATTTTATCCCAAAATTCCCTTGGGAACGGGCATAAATTAGGGTCATTTTCATCCCAAAATTCCCTCGGGAATGGGGACAAGCGGGTAAAATCTGGGTAAAACCGCGGACCGCCGCTAGTTTCGTATTATATATGGGAAAAAGAAAGATTCTTACCCATTGTCTTTCAGGCTCCGGTTCTGGTTCATCATCGTCATCATCATCCTGCAAACGAAGTCATCATTTATTTAATTATATCATCACTAACTAAATTACATAATCTCAATTAGATATTAAATCATCGTTATGATTAAAACATTCATAAGTGTGGGGAGAGAGAAAGAGTGACGAGTTTGAGACCACCAACCTGCTGAAGGGTGGTAAAAGTGGTGGGGCGAACAAACAAACAAACAAACAAACAAACTCTTGTATCTTGATTGTGTATACATATATTATTATACTCGCGCGAGACATGTAATATTTTATCCCCAATTTCCCACTTGAAATTTTGATTGTGTATATTCCTGCGGGAGACACGCAATGTTTTATCCCGATTTTCCTACATGAAATCTTGATTACCCGAAGCGAAGCGAGGGCGGGCCGCTAGTCTAATATATAAAAATCTATCGCTGAATCTGTTGCTAAGCACATAACTTCAGAACGACTGCACCAAATTGGAGGATTCTTTTTTTTAATGTGTTCCTTATTGTCAGGACAAGGTTTTTAAATATTTAGAATAAGGAATAAAAATCTCAAAATTCCCACGGGAACGGGGGCGCTGCGGGTGCAACAATTCGGTTAAAATCATCGCGTAATGTAAACATAATGTTGTTTTGAATGCAAATGGGTGTTGTTGTCAAAAATGTCGTTCATCCGATATCGGTTCATCCTATTAATATTATAAATACTTAAGTTTAAACGGTAGTAGTTTCAACGACTGTTATGATTACTTCTTTAAATTGTAATTGAATCTGCAACTATGCACTTTAATGAAGCTATGCCAAACGGAAGACGAAAAATATGTTTTTTTTAAATACGATATTAATCGCAAAACATAACAGGAACAGCTGCATTCGGTATATCTATTACTACCCAGTTTTTGATCAGATTTCTTTAACTTTTTGGGACTAAAATATAAGAAGGGATAGACTAGGCGTAAAAATAATTATATGTTTCAAAAAGCGGCCAAGTGCGAGTCGGACTCGCCCATGAAGGGTTCCGTAGCAGCGAGTAACATAATAAAGAAGTTCTTGAAGTTCGTTGTACTTACTACTACTTACTTACTTAGCGTGTGGGTTGTGATCGATTAACGACCTCACAAACCAAAAAACTAAAAAAATTAAAAAAACTACTAACTAGACCTCGTTCAAACCAATTTTCGGTGTTAGATTACATTGTTATGTACATCATATATTTTTTTTAGTTTTATCATTCTCTTATTTTAGAAGTTACAGGGGGGGGGACACACATTTTACCACTTTGGAAGAGTCTCTCGCGCAAACTATTCAGTTTAGAAAAAAATGATATTAGAAACCTCAATACCATTTTTGAAGACCTATCCATAGATACCCCACACGTATGGGTTTGATGAAAAAAAAAATATTTTTTTCATTTCTAAGTATGGGAGACCCCCCTAAAATTTTATTTTTTTTCTATTTTAGTGTGAAAATATTAATGCGGTTCACAGAATACATCTACACACTAAGTTTCAACAACATAGCTCTTATAGTTTCGGAGAAAAAAGGCTGTGACATACGGACAGACGGACAGACAGACATGACGAATCTATAAGGGTTCCGTTTTTGCCATTTGGCTACGGAACCCTAATATAAAAAAGCTGAAGAGTTCGATTTTTTGTTTGTTTGAACTGACTAATCTCAGAAACAATCAGTCCAATTAGAATAATTCTTTATGAGTCAGATAACTAGACTCAAGAAGGTTATAGGCTATTTTTGTCCCGAAATTCCCCCGTGAACGGGCACAACGCAGATACACCCCGAGGCGTTGTTAGTGATAAAACAATGGCAATTGGGAATTTGACAATATTTTTATTCTTTCTATTAACTCATCTTTTTATCACTTGTTAGAGACTAAAATCCGTTTTTTATATTGCTACTATTTCCAGAGTTACAGGCGGTCAAAGTTGCTGATTAGGCAGAGACAGCACTACTGGAATGTTACGTCACAAGCTTGTAGCGCCGTAGACGCCGCATACAAAAAATCGTTTTGCAAGAAAGGGACAAGAAAGAATCTTTCAGAGCTTACAATTTCTTTATTTTTAATCGATTTTGATTCTGATTATAGTTTTGATAGTTATTTTACTAAATTCATCTCTCAAATTATACACTTTGAATATCAGTCCAATACCCAATTATTGCTCACCAATAATTCCTGTCTGTATACAGACAGTAATGAATAGTTAATTAAATAATTAAAAATAAATACCTCATGTGAAGACAAACAAGTGCACCACGAGTCTTCAATGACGTCATCTTCTGAATCTTCGTCGTCATCCACGTTACAGTACTGCTGCATGTAGTTCTGTAATATATATGTATATAAAGAAAACATGTATACACTTGACAACATTTAATATATACAAAAATGTCTACTTCATATATATTAGAGACAACTATAATCAATATACTGCGGCTGGTATTATCAGCATTTATTTACAAAATTGAATTCTAATTTCAAATGCGAAACGCCCTCGCGGTTTAGATGAATAGTGTTATGATTTAAGTCCAAATTCTAAATGAAAGAGAAGTGTTCTTTTTTTAGTAAACAATAGTAATACAGATTGAATTGAATACACCCAATTGTTTCGAAAGGTAACTGTAAACATATGACTATCACCCACAAATATTTGAGAGAGGAAATTATTTTTCAATAAATCAATGGATTATACGAAATTAAATTTAATAAGTATATTAAAGTGTGTCATCGTCCCTTTAATTAGTTTATCAAATTGGCCTTACCCACATATTAAATAGTCATGGTAAAATACAACCTAACAATAAGTTGTGTTTCTGGGACTGATTATAGGCTTAAATTAATTCCTACTTTTATATATTCGAATGGTCATGGGAAAATCCAACTATATTATAAATTTATTTTGCTTATAAGAAATATAGTCTCACTTAGATAATGAGAACTACCTGAAATCTAGATATACAGGGTGAATCAAAACATTGTTGTTGTGGGGCATTATTTTTACCTGTGTGGCAAAACAATTCTTTAATTACAGCTGTATTTTTTTTAAATAAGGAAATGTCTTGGAATGTGATTTGATTACAATTTACTATCTTCAGCTGCCATTATTATGACTCACCCTGTATTCCTTTTAATACTTTCATTGTAATAAAATAAAAGTAAAGTATTAGCCTGTAATGTCCCACTGCTGGGCAAAGGCCTCTCATCTCACTGAAGTTATCAGTACAGTGAGGAGGAAAAATCAAATAAGAAATAAATCATTGAAGCAGCTTACCACAGGCTTTGAACTGCTAGGCTCATTTCGTTTCCTATCGGTGTCTAGTCCAAGGAGCCTCTCCGCATTAGAGGTTGACGGTACACTGAACTCCTTGGTGCTGTCAGAACTCAAGCTCCCAATGCTCGATGCGTTCGAACTGGTCCTACCCGAAGGTCCACTCACCCCATCCATATCACACGTCTCCGACAAATCATTCTCACAATCACCCTCCATCACCTCAGCTTTATACATCTTCCCTTTAGGAAAATTCTTCTTCTCTTCAATATTACTACTCAACAATTTCTGCATAAAATCCACCTTCTCCTCCACAGGGTACGCTTTACGAGGATTGTGAATCATATTCTTAATAGTAGTGTTGCTATCGTCACCACTCTCTTTACTGCAGCCGGGTAAGCTGTAGTTATCACCTATGGTGTAGTCCGAGTTAGTCTCGGAGCTGGGTGTTAGAGTAGACTCCCCGCTGGCTAAGGTGTGAGCATAGCTTAATTTGCCATCAACTATAATTCCTGGGCAGTGTTTTAGTATTCTATTCTCCTCCTCGAAGTCTGCTCTTTCTATATCATCTATGGGCCGCTGGGTCCGTTCTGCAGAGGATTTACCCGCAGTCTTCTGCGCTCTATCAGTCTTATTCTCTGCATTGTTCTCGTACGCAACTCTGCTCGTCTCTTCGTAGATATCACACGTTGATTGTGAGCATGATGGGTCCATTGTGATAATTGCGTTTGAAATACAATATCCAATCAATTGCAACGCCCAGCTCTGCTCATTGCTTATCTACTTCAGATAAAACTAATCAACACATCTTGTGGTAATAAGCAAATAAGCTTAGTAAGCTATAGGAGTGTACCTTAAAAAATTAGGTGCTGCTCAGAATATTGCGATTTTCAATCAAATTTATTGCTTACTTGTTACGAAGGCATTGACTTATGAAAGGGTGCCAGGCGGTAACCTGATGAACAAACACATGTATTAACTCAAATACATTCAACACACAATACATTTTATAAAGACTATTGGATTGATATAAAGACAATAAGGCCTTAAAGGAGGGAATAGAGTTACTATAAATCTTTATTATACATAAAAATTATGTTTCTCGTTGTTTGTCTACGATGGACTCCTAAACTACTGAACCTGAACTAGTGCCTAGAACCTAACTTTACGCTGTCTGTCCCTATGTATGCTTAGATCTTTACAACTACACAACGGATTTTGATGTGATTTTTTTAAATAGTAATTCCAGAGGAAGGTTTATATGTATAAGAATTCTCGAAATTCCTATGAGAACGGGCACAATGCAGGTAAAACCGCGGTGCACTGCTAGTTTACTAGATAATTTATGATATCTGAAGAGTTGGTTGAAGTCACTATTTGGAACTATCAATAGAATTTGAATTATTATATGTTGAACATGATTGGTACTGCTCGAATACCACCAGAACATTGAGTACAATAAGAACACAAAACACAAAAATTTCTATAACTAATTTGATTAATTTATAAATAGTACTTATAATTGAATTGAAAATATTATCTCATTATATGATAATATTAGAATCATAGTTATTGGAACACATGTGGTGTTTTTAAAAGAATAGTTCGAAAGAGATATTGAAGATGGTATCTTTTGTGATGAAAACTGTACATAGAAAATATAAATGGAAAATTTTGGAAGTTTGGCCAGAAAAAGTTATGAATGTAAAAATACCAACAATCATTATAAGCACGAGATGCCTAGAAGAATAGGAAAATCCTAATGTCTCACAAACATATGTTATATCTGTAAATTTGGAATACTAACTCTTCGAAAATTATAACCTAAACAAACACTGATATAGCACAAAATAGTGTCAAAACATGTATAATCTCACAACATATTGTTAAATAAACACAAAAAGGCATTCTTACACAAGTTAATTACAAACATTGATTGATTCTCAGATAAAAAAATATATAAATAAAATGTATTGTAGAAGACAGCACAAGGCCACTGTGAAGAACAAATAGTTTCACTGGCAACAGTATTGAAGTGGACACCAATGTCACAATCAAGGCCATCTTAATCAGATGTTAACAATTTACTTCAAAATAAACCTTTCTCACATTTAAACACTCACTGCAAACACAAGAAAGAACTCTGAATAGCTCAAACATCAATAAAATAAACACAAATCACCATCGATTGACACACGTAGATTCCCAGTCTCGCGCACTTTACCTGTGCACCAGCACTTTACACAGAATGTCTGTGCATCAATGCAGGAAGTATTCACATGTGCCAGACTATCACAAAAACTCTACGGACCGCGCTCCGTGAGAACGTTTTTTTTCACAAAGGATTCCATTTACATGCATCCGACCCAAAAAAACCATAAGTCGAATTTTTACACGATAGGCGATTTTTTTCTGACCTTTGCACAATTCGATGCCCGGGCGGGTGCGCTAGCAGCGTCGATGACCTAAATGTGCAAGGACTAGTCAAATGCGCAGAAACGCATCTGAGCTGAATAGCTCTCTGGGGTTTTGAAAGGCGTGAAAACATAAAAAAGTGGGATGAGGGACTAATTACGTGCCCCATGTCTCGTGTCAAAAAAATTGACTTACCTGTTCTACAACATTAAGTTGCTATTACTTTCATTGGTTATGCTTAGGGTTTGTTACTGAAACATAATTATAAAATCGGTTTTGGGTTACTTTTTTGAATTATGAGCAATGTGCATCAATGAAAGCCTTCGACTTCAATCACCGTGGTCGGCCATCGACCATAGACTATTGTATATGCGGTATTGCCAGGTTAATGTACTGCTGTTGCCACAGATTATAGAATGTGTTGTATTTAGCAAACCAAACAAACAATAATATACATAACGTAAACCGGTGTTATTCGGGACACTCAAAATGTTTATCTTCATTTGGTAATATTTTCTGTTCTTCTATTAGTAGGAATATAAAATGTATCCTGGCGCATACTACATTTATCGACGGTTGCGACAATTTCAAATTTATGTGTATATTGCCATCCGCAATGTATAAAAACGTGATACTACGTTTTAGATAATCTAAAATGGTCGAAAACTTTAAAAAAGTAGAAAAATATTATTATGACCTACAAAAAGTTACGTTATTCGGAAATAAACTGCGATGCTTTGCTAGTTGATTAAGCATTTTTTTTTGTTTTTTCTAAGTTTCTTTACAACGGTGATATTTGGGACGGCTTTTGATGTTATTTGGGACAGTCATCGTGTGACGATGGAGATGATGCGATTAACATTTCTAAACAGAACAGACTTTGTTGTGAATTTGACAGTTTTACTTTTTACCCCCGATGCAAAAGACGGGCATTATAAGTTTCATGTCGATGCCTGTGTGTATGTGTGTGTCTGTTTGTGGCACCGTAGACCTCAAACGGATGAACCGATTTCGATTCGCTTTTTTTTATTTGAAAGCCAGTTTCCTTGCGGTAGTTTTTAGCTATAATCGTAAAAATCGCTGCAGCGTTTTGTGCGCAGAGGGGATTTATTTTTTTAAATATATATTACAATAGTTTTATAAAAATTCCGAAAGATCTTTTTCTTTGATGATGCGATTTTGACGATTTTGGGGTTTCTCATTGAAAACTAAAACTCCAATTTTTTTTTCATCAAACCAATCATGTAAAAAAGAAATATGTACCATGCAAACTTCTACTAGTAGAAGATCCGAGCCTATATCGACCTTCACCGAGCTGATAATAGAATGAAACATATTTTATCATGAATTTAGTTTAATAGAAACATATTAAAAATGGGTTTGCTAAAAAAATCCTGGGCAGACTAACCACCCCATTTTTGCACAAAAATGTATATACATTATTGTGAGAAACTCGGGTGGTTTTATAGTATGAATTGTTAAGTGGCTATATGTTTTTGAAATTTTCAGAGTGGACATTTATTTGAAAATCTGCCCGTGTATACATTTCATTGCACGTGACTGTACTGTTGTACAATTACCTATTAGTTTTAGAGAATAAATTCTACTGCTTCGTGAATTTCGTGATTTTACTTTTGGTAATGGCAACTGTGCGAGCGGGACACAGGGCTCTCTAATGCCTCTCATGCGAGACGATTTCTCTCTTTAGATCGAATGTAAAATAATCAACACTTATCATATGTGATTGAGTTTAATAATCTTTAAACACATACCTATTAGTAGTACGCAATCCAGTTTGTATATTAAATCCATGGTGCAGTCTTTCGTTCTATATGAATAACTAGATGCGCCCCGCGGTTTATCCCACGTTGTATTACATTAAATCTGTGACTAAATAGTCCGAACAAAACCTAAACATTTCGTTTGGATAGGTGGGGAGGTACAACAAAAAGTGGCATTAATTTTTATATTTTCTGACATAAGTTTCGTTTTTTACAAAATCTAACTTAAAAATTAACACATTCTTTTTTATTAATTTTGCTGCGTTTAAATCGTAAAAGTGATTAAGTAGGTAACAATATTTATGTAACAGGCAGTGCTTGTACTATTAATTATATTTACTTATACATTTTCATTTGGTTTGATCTTTGCAGCTCTAGTTACGTTTTTCGGAAATTTCTCAAGTTTTTTGAGTTATTTCTGATAAAAGATAATATTTATTGGTAGAATATGTATAACAAAGAAATTACTTAAACTGAGTCGTTTCTGTTATTTGATAGGTATATTCATATTTCCAATCAAATAATATTTCACAAAAACGATCCAATTTCTGAGTCATTTCTGTTATTTGATATATTCATATTTCCAATCAAATAATATTTCACAGAAACGATCCAAACTCTGAGTCGTTTCTGTTATTTGATATACTCATATTTCTAATCAAATAATATTTCACAGAAACGATCCAATTTCTGAGTCATTTCTGTTAGTTAATATATTCATATTCCCAATCAAAGAATATTTCACAGAATCGATCCAAACTGATTGAGTTTATCCTAGTTTTTTGACCATAAGCACATCCCAAAGAAATACTAAAACTCAGAAACAATTCAAGTGGACTGAGTTCGTTCAGTAAATACATTTCGTGGGGTCGGGTCACTCGTTTGTTTCCTCAACAATTGGATAGTTTCGTTATTTCGCCATTTTCCTTATTCGCCAATTTCATGATAATCTCTGCTTTCGAGTCAATGGCGCAAAATAATTTCTGTATTCGTGATGATAATCTCTAAGTCGTCACTTTCACTAATAAGTCAGATTTATTAACGCGTAATTTTTCCCATCTTGTCAATTTACTGTACGTAGTAAGAGCCTTGATAGCGTAAGGTTTAGTTAGAGCCGAAACTGCGTTAAGCGGGTGCTCGCTCGGTTTCATACAAAAGTGAACCGTCACGTGCGCCCGTCGCGTGCGGTTTCATACAAATTGAAGTCGCGTGCGCCCGCTTAACCTAACCATTAAGGCGTGGTTTAAGTCAAAGTCCAATAGTTTTATTTAGTTTTGGCCACAAAGAGGCTCTTTTGAAAGTACCACCCATTCGGAAGATAATCAGCAGAGAAGAATGGGCAAGAAACTCTGCTGGTTATTTGTTTAAATAATACAATTTATTACTTAGAAGTATAGACTAGATGACAAAATCAGATTGTGTTGTAGGTCGCATAAACTGACGAGTTAAGTAAAATGGCTAATGAAGGAAACTGACGAATAAGTAAACTAATCTATTAACGCATTACTTAAATCTGACGAATACTGGAAACTGACGGGTGAGAGAAACTGACGGATTGAGGAAAATGATGACCCGACCTATTTTATGTGCCCTTCATACAGTGAGTCAGGGTAGTGAAAAAACAAGTTTCCAATGACATTAAAAAAATATGGTTTTCTTTCACTACATGATAGATAGATTTCACTCTCACGAGTACGAAGGCATATATAACTCAATTTTGGCCAAAGTGTGGATTGAATCCATTCTGCTTAACTACGTCCATTTTACATTTTCCCTCTTTACTTATTTACAATACCAAATAGTTAGTTTACCACTGGGATAACAAATCGAAGTCTGTTAGTCTTTGAAGTTCCCCCCCTTTCTTCTTCTTCTTGTCATTGTCTTTATCCGACGCGGCTGCTGTTTCAACTTCTATCGCGCCCTTTTTGGTGGGCTTGGTTTCCGATTTTTCCATTTTTCGTATTTCACATTCCATGTCGAATGGGCATTGGTCAGCTGGGTATATGGGCATCATTATTACCGGGACGAACTTGTTCGGTTGGCCACCACCGTCTTTCTGAAGTTACAAAAGATAATAATATAATGTTATGTTTATTTTCCTAACCTCGTAACAGCGCTGGGCAAAGTTCCTATACAAGTTCTGTCAATAGGACCTTGGAGTATTTTTATAGTTATTATGGATTACAATATTGAATGCCTAAGTATTTTGTGCCAATTTCGTCCTAAACTGTCTGGGAATTACGCCTGGATGGACTGAAAATTGCACAAACATTACTAAGTGTGTAATAAAGTTACTCTTAGTCCTAGAGTCGGTTAAAAATAACACATACCTAGACAACAAAAAATAACCTTTCGGTGCAGTAAGACATTTTTTCTCAAGGAAGATAGCTAGCTGTCACTAGCCGTTAAGGGAATAATAAGTCCCGAACAATTTATTACCTGACTCTGGAGGGCGCACTGCGTACAATAGCTGTGCGCAGCTGTCAGTGCCTTAGTGTTGACCAAGTGTTGTACCACCGCCTTTATAAGGTCATCGTCTAAACACTGCGGCTTGGAATTCTCCCATTTACCATCAGGATTCATTTGAAGGAGGATTGGGGACGAAATCGTTAGCGCGTCAAACCCTGGTCTTGATAAAGGACTGAAAGGTTAAAAGTTAGTAAGATAATTGAGAAATAGGGGTCAGGGGCAAAGGGTGTCCAGTTTTATAAATCAGGACTTGGAAATGTTTTCGTCAAAAATTACGTTTTTATAAGACATTAAATTAATTTGATTGTTTTGTATAGAATTCGATAAAATAAGACGATTTTGCTCTATTCATGTTTTCACTCCGATTCGCTACAAAATGGCAATGAAGGCTTTGATAAATTATTGTGCTTTCTAAAAAATCTAGGTAGGTATTTTGTATTGTTCATCTTTAGATCAGAACATGCTACATAAGCATGTAACATGTAACCTAAACAAGGGTTCAGGGCCACAATTTATAGACTCCGTAGGATCAGGCTCAGCAACTTGACAATAATCTCTGTCTATTAAGATTTGTGATAATTTCAGAAACGGTTAGACTTTTGCAAATTGTGCTTGCTGCTAATCATTACAGCTCAAAGGTCAAGTGAATGAAAAATCATGGATGGTAGAGATTAAACATGAATAATAAATATTGCTACTTACACATCAGCTAAATTTTGAACCAATTTAGTTAAGTACCTAAACTTAGTGACTGTGTAAATTATGTATTTAAATGCTGAAAGTATGGTTTTCCGTTCACTGATAATATTTTTTATAATTTTTTAATAACAAAAAGTACCTAAGTACCTACAAAGTATTTGACAATTTTTTTTTAAACCCATTGATTAAACCTGTTCTGACATTGTGACATAAATTTTGTAATTCTTTTCGTCAAAAAACGTAGTATATTCTTTAATTATTTGACAAGAAAGAAGATAATATTTCGCTTCAAAACACTAATGCCCGTAGCACACCTCCGCTGCGAAATACGAGTAGCGGAACCGCCCCTGGGCACCCCTAGGTGAATTTCGCTGCGATCAAGTAGGTACCTACCTATAGTTTGAATGGCATGGCGGCCGGAGCTCAGAAGTGTGGCTGGCGTTCGGAGTAGATTCACGAAACCGGGGAAAAAGATAGAAATAGTCAAATCTATGCGTTAGAACAGACAGTTTCGCTAGTATTCCGTTTCTCTTGGATACGGTCAAGACATGGCGAAATTGTTGCGGTTCCGCTGTTATCGTTTCGCATCGGAGGTGTGCTACAGGCTTGCTACAGGCGTTAAACCACAACCGCAGTATAAGTAAAGTAGTAGTACGCACTAGCAGGTAGCCGCCTAGGGTCTTTATTTAAGCGGCCAGTGGCCACCCGCAATGAAATCTCATCAAGGATTGAACTACTAGTCATGTTCATCCATACGAGTACCTATTTAAAAAACTCAAAGTCCTGACTGACTGACTGATAATCAACGCACAGCCTCAACCGCTACACCTAGAAAAATAGTCGACAGTCGACAGTCATAACTAATTTTAGTTCCATGGACATTCATAACTGCCTACCACAGACCAGGAAACAAGACTGCCTACAGTGGCCTACAGCGCCAAAATGGCGAGACTCAAATAGGCACAAAATTATTATGACAGCAGCCTGTCCAATGTAAATAATAGAAGTCAGTGATGTAACCTTCGATCAACAATACACATTGTTGATCGAAGGTTTGCACAAAATTGTTTCCAAGTTCAGAAATTCTAAATAGTGCCATCTATGAGCGAAGCCATAATCTTCGCATGAGATCAGCGCCATCTGTGAGTTTAATGCCGAACTAATAATGTTTGACTTACTACAAGCTTTCTAGATGTCGCTAGCGATGGTAATAAAACAAATAAATTAACCCCATTGAGTTTTAAGGTACTACGTACGGTCGGCCAAGAAAGTGGTCTACCACTTTTGACAAAAGTTTCTGCGAGATGTAACGATCGCTAAGGTTGACTTTTCTATGCACAATTATGTTATGACGTTTAAATTGACCTTGTTGTTTCATGACGTTCAAATGAATCTCAACCAGGGTGGTAGACCACATATTTGGCTGACCGTACATAAACTCTTCAAAACACAACCAATTAGGGCCGGCGCCCACTGCCGGCACGGCACGGTGAGTCATGGCAAAGGATTTTAATACTAATTAAGTTATTTTGAATCTTATTTCAATGAGTTTAGAAATTATGTTACTTTATTTTGATACCACGATGCCGTGACGTGCCGCAGGATGCTGCGGCATGATGCGACACGCCACAGGATGCAACGGCATGACGTGTCATGCTGTTTCATTCCACGGGATGCCCCGGCGCGCCATTGCATCCCGCGAGACGTATGGGTCACTTTGGGGTCGAGGAATTATGATTTCTAGCTAGTTGAAATAAGGTTGAAACTTATGCAGCATTTCGGTGGGGCGCAGTCCGGTCGGTGCGCAGGGGCAAGGGAGGGAGATTCTTTCAGCAGGATGCCACGGCATGCCACGGAACGCCGCGGGATGCCGCAGCACGCCGCGGGATGCCACTACACAACCTGCCGTGCCATGCTGTGCCACGCCGTCAGTGAGCGCCGGCCCTTACTACGCCTTTCAGCGGAATAATCAATAAACCTTTGTGAGGTCATTTTGCTTTTCTCCCGCGCTCGTGGAGACGGCACCGGTTCAAAAAATCCGAGAGAGCAGGATACCAGTTTGTTCCCATGAGCTACCCGGGTAGCATTCGAACTATAAAGCATACCTACATACTTACTTAAATAAGTATAATTAAACAAATGTTACTATATAATTCAAAAGGTTCATATTTGGGTATTTTACACAGTTACGTAGAAACTACAGGTACATTGATAACTTCATTTCACATTTTCACTCATAACTCTAATTTACAATACCAAATAGTTCACCACTGGGATAACAAATCGAAGTCTGTTAGTCTTTGAAGGACAAATCCCCGTTTCTTCTTCTTCTTCTTGTCCTTGTCTTTATCCGAAGCGGCTGCGTTTTCAATTTTTTTCGCGCCCTTTTTCGTGGTCTTGGTTTCCGATTCTTGCATTTTTTTTATTTCACTTTCCATGTCGAATGGGCATTGGTCGGCTGGGTATATGGGCATCATTATTACCGGGACGAACTTGTTCGGTTGGCCACCACCGTCTTTCTGAAGTTACAAAAGATAATAATGTAAAGTTATTTGTTTTATTTTCTTAACCTATGCCGTATCAGCGCTCGGCAAAGTTCCTATACAAGTTCTCAACTTGCTGTCGACCTTGGAGTATTTTTATAGTCATTATGGGTTACAATATTGAATGCCTAAGTATTTTGTGCCAATTTCGTCCTAAACTGTCTGGAAATTACACCTGGATGGACTAAAAATGGCACAAACATTACTATGTGTGTAATAAAGTTACCCGTAGTCCTAGAGTCGGTTAAAAATAACACATAATATACAACATAACCTTTCGGTGCAGTAAGACATTTTTGCCCAGGAAAAATAGAAAGTCCCGAACAATTTATTACCTGACTCTGGAGGGCGCACTGACTACAATAGCTTTGCGCAGCTGTCAGTGCCTTAGTGTTGACCAAGTGTTGTACCACCGCCTTTAAGCGGTCTTCGTCTAAAGACTGCGGCTTGGAATTCTCCCATTTACCATCAGGATTCATTTGAACGAGGATTGGGGACGACATAGTTAGCGCGTCAAACCCTGGTCTTGCTAAAGGACTGAAAAGTTAAAAGTTAGTCAGCTAATTGAGAAATATAATATGTGCTTCCTAAAAATCTAGGTAGTTATTTTGTATTCTTCATCTTAAGATCAGTACATGCTACATTGTATAGGCATGTAACATGTAACCTTAACAAGCGTTCAGGGCCACAATTTAAAGACTCCGTAGGATCAGGCTCAGCAACTTGACAATAATCTCTGTCTATTAATATTTGTGATAATTTCAGAAACGGTTATACTGCTTTCGTCCGTTCGGTTGATGTCAATCATACATGAAAATCAATTGCACTTTGGTAAGTCTTTTGCAACTTGTGCTTGCTTTTAATAATTACAGCTCAAAGGTCAAGTGAATAAAAAATCATGGATGGTAGAGATTAAACATGAATAATAAATATTGATACTTACACATCAGCTAATTTAGTACCCATTTTAGTTAAGTCCCTATACTTAGTGGCAGTGTAAGTATGTTCTAAATATTGAAAGAATGATTTTCCCTTCACTGATAATGTTTTTATAATTTTATAATTGTTTAAAAAAAATTAAATAAGTATTAAATTGCAAACAAAAAATTTAAAGCCATTGATTAAACCTGTTTTGTTTTGACATAAATTTTATTATTCTTTTCTTCAAAAAACGTAGTTTTTTTTAAAGAAAGAAGGTTATATATATCGTTGGAAAATTGTTCCTATACCTTAACCGCGGTATAAGTTAAGTAGTACGCACTAGCGGCCAGCCGCCTAGGGTCTTTATTTATATATATAAGCGGACAGCGGCCAACCGCAATGAAATGTCATCAAGGATTGAACCGCTAGTCATATTCATCGGTTTATAAACGTATCTCATCGATATCTATTTTTATTATGTTGCTCCGCATTGTAAAATATCAGCAAAGCTGTTTAAATACTCGCCGGCTGCCGCAAATTAAAACTTCCAGTGAGTATAAACGAGAAGGTGCCCAACAGGCACAAACATGTAGCGCGAGTACCGCCCCCGCGGTTCCCTGAAGACACCGCGCGTGCGCCACCTCGAGGCCATTAGAGCGTTTTCACATTATCCGATCCGATATCGGTGTCGGACGACGATAGCCGACATCCGATAGCTGACACCATGTGCTATTTTCACATATTTCCGACAAAATCGTTCCGATACGGCCATTTGCTCGATAGCTTAGTGCGGGCAGGTCATCATGGCAGACTATAATAGAAAATTTTTATTGGTTTATTTTTTTTATTTATTAGTAAACAAGCTTAAAATGGCCGCCGCGCATCGGGCTCTACGCACACAGAGACAGTTTAGATACACGTATAGCACACATACAAACATTATCGCCTTACGGCTCACGGGCGTCCGATGGTGCCGCCAGCATATCGGTGTCGGCTCCGATATCCGATATCGGGCCGGACAATATGAAAGACAGGTACATATTTCATACATTTTACTTACCCCGATATCGGATCGGCGTCCGACACCGATATCGGATCGGATAATGTGAAAACGCTCTTACGCAGTGGCTTACCCGCAACCCGGTGGCCACCGCAGCCTCAACTATGGAGGAAGAAGGGCGGCCGCGTATGCCCTGATGAGATGGTTGGATTGGAAACATGTGGCAGTGGAAGAATCAAGAATGAAGTGTTTTTTTACTTTTTTTAATTTTAATTTTTTTAGTTATTATTTATTGCCTGAAATAGGTAACATACATGTGTGAGGTCACATTCGTACAATTTCCACATTCGTACAATTCCACATTCGTACAATTTTTCCTAAATTGTTTTCCAAATTCGTACAAATACTTACTATTCGGTAGGTTAGGGTTATTTTTTTTTTACTAGTTCCATAGTTATCGGTTTTATAGCACCTATTTGTACGAATGTGGAATTGTACGAATGTGGAATTTTACGAATGTGGAAATTGTACGAATGTGTCCAGAGCCACATACATTGGTCATAAGATATATACAGGTTTCTCTATTTCGCCGATATATTAGAAGGCATGCAACGTTGCTTGTTAGGTAGAGGTATAGGTACATGCCTGTGAGTGTGAGAATTCCCAGTTTAGTAAAGAGAGGCTTGCATGACTCATATGGTCCTTTAAAGCATATTGCCCTTAGGCATTTTTTTGGGCTATAAAGGCTCTTTTGGCTGTTACACTATTACCCCACAGTAAAACTCCGTAATTTAGTCTTGATGCAACATAACCGTAGTACGCATTGAATGTAACTTTTTGTGAAGTAATTTTAGTAAGTCTTGAACGTAAACAAATCTATTTATCTTGTTACAAACCGTTACAACATATTTAAATTCATGTCAATTTGTTTGCGTCCTTTTACATCTATATCTATACTAATATTATAAAGCTGAAGAGTTTGTTTTGTTTGTTTGTTTGTTTAAACGCGCTAATCTCAGAAACTACTGAACCGATTTGAATAATTCTTTCACTGTTAGATAGTCTATTTATCGAGGAAGGCTATAGGCTATTTTATCCCGAAATTCCCACGGGAACGGGCACAACGCGGGTAAAACCGCGGGGCGCTGCTAGTCAAATTGTATGTATTCAGTTTATTGCAAATTTACATGTAAATTATTGTTACGGATCCAATCTCAATACAGTTCTAGTGATGTCTGTTTGTACGCTGCGGATGGAACCTTCTCACTTTAACGAGCTTCGGTTTACGTCTTTACTATTTAGTAAGAGTATGTTTGTTGTACATCAATTATTGTTTTATTAATGTCGTTCTCATATTGTTTAATGTCAGTTGTTGACGAGTTATTATTTAGAGATCCAGACCTAGGAATCCGAAGTTAGGTACCTGATGTTGGGTTGACAGTGCTAATGCTCCTGCTTATCCTGATGCGAGATGTCCCCGACACATGTTTTATCCAAAGACGCAAATTTAATGGTTACGGAGATACAAGATTCAGCAAAACGTTATTCCGGCAGGAAACGAAATATCTCTAAATAGTGGAGCGCCGTAAGGTTTATACCTCGGAATCCAGGGCCAGTCAATGAATCTTCATATAAATTTTTGAAATGTGTTTTTAACAGCATACAGAAAAATGTTAAAAAAAATATTTTACCCGATCTTGATTTTTTAATTATTAAAATTAATAATTATAAATTTTTCGGAGTTTTATTTTATTTTCATTATTTGAAAGTTATATTTTGAAAAGGAGAATTATTACGAACTTATATATACTTATATATTATAGGTAAATTCAATAACATTAATTATTAATCATTATATAAACAGTTATTAATATTACTAATATTTGTTGTTACAGCCTCTTATCAAAATGACTGAACCATCAAATAGTGATAATAATCAAAGTTATTGCCTCATTTGTGACAAAGTCGGATCTAGTTCTCAATTTAGCTCCAAACTAGGAGAAATTGTAAAGGTAACTAGAGGAACTTTCATCTCCTATTTTATCCCTTTGGGGGTAGAATTTATCCAAATCCTTTCATAGCGGATGCCTACGTCATAACATCTACCTGCATGCCAAATTTCAGCCCGATCAGGCGTGAGTCGAGTTTGAGTGGAGTGTGAGGAAACGACTTAGAATATGGGTGTAATGGCCGGTTGCACCAAAATTTTAGTTTTTATACGAATTCAGTTATACGTTTTACGTTATACTATACCGTCATTATTACGAATTCGTAAAAGTACGTTGCACCAAAAAAATATGTGTCAAAGTATCCGTATGCTACCCAAATAAAGCGTTAATTCTACTATTTTACCTTAGTAGTTTTTAACTACCATGGTAGATTTTATTTTACATGTGGTAAGACATGATAACTAGTGTCAACAGCGTCAGTCAGTGGGTGACAGCTATGTACGTTTGTTTTTAGTATTTTGTATTTTTATAAGTTGTATTTGGGTTTTGATGAATATTGGTGATAATTTGCCGCAAATAACTGATAAATTAACAGTGATTGAAAATGTTTATTAATAGAGTGATATAAGGACTTTCGTATTACTCCAAAATAGCACTAACAATACCTACATAGCTTGAACGAATCAATTCATCCTAGCTACATATTTACCATTAATGGGAAATTTAATTTAATCACAATGAGTTGAGTTTGCTGAATGACTTGATTAAAAAATATAAGCACATACTTTTAAATAAAAAAAACAGGTCAAGTTACTCCAAAACAAATAGAGGATGCATGGCAGCTCATAAATGTTGAATTTAATAGCACTCCTGCATGTTCAGTTAGCAGGAGCGTAACTCAGTTAAAAATAAATGGGATTACATGAAAAGGAATGCCAAAAAGGATGTAGCTGCCTATAAAAAAGCCCATAGGCAAACTGGCGGTGGCAAAGGTCCTGCTCCATTGGATGACACAACTGCCATTCTACTAGACACAGTCAGACACGAATCTGTCGAAGGTGTACCATCAAGGTTTGATAGTGATAACACCATCTCAGGGAATATAGCGGTCTTGAATAATGAAAGTATACGAAGAACATTTTGAGATTGTCACTAAAACTTCCAACGACCAGCAAAATATATACCTATACACCAAAAAATTACAAAACTGATGTTGCTTTCTGCTTTTTCATTCAACCATTGCATTTTCTTATCTGCCAAAGCAATAAATGTTTGAGTTTAAAATAAAACTATGTTTTATTTCATCATACTTTTTAATATCACGAAATCCTGATATATGAATCACATTAAAATGCATTACATTTTTTACTTTATTAATATTTCAATTGGTAAAAAAGTCCCTCACAAGGTTATTCAGTGCAGTCACTCCATTTCTTGTTGAGGTTTCATGAAATGGTTCAGGTTTTTCAGCTATGGGTAAATCTGAATCTTCATAGGTCCATGCTTCATTTAGGTCTCTACAGATGTTATATAAAACAGCAGTAGCAACAATTACTGCTTCCATATTTTTTCTGTGTATATGAATTTACTAACCTGGTGACTGTATGGGGATATGTGTACAGTCTATAGCACCTATGACCCTTGGAAATTGGGCAATTCTATAAAAGTCATTACAGACCTCAGAAATTTCATCCATGTCACGAGGCATGTATATATATCAAGGTGCTAATGCTGCTATAGCCCGAGACACTCTGTGTATTGCACGACAAACACTAGCTATATGTATTCTGTTGATGTCACCGACAACTTGCTGCATGGAGCAGGTGGCATAAAACCGCAATGCAATTAGTAATTGATTCGATAACGGCATAAAAAATAACCGTCTTCCATGAGTAATTGGTCTACTCTTATATTTGTTCTTCTACGATGTCGAGTGAAATATCGAATAATTTCACTGTCACTATCAGAACTTGTAGAAGACATCTAGGTAATTTCTTTATCGTGATTTCTAATAGAACGTTCTATAAATGCGTTTTATAAATAAAATAACCTCCAAACCAAAACAAATTAAGAAAGCAAACAAACGTCAGTTTTATTACATACTCTTTTTAACTTGTCAAAATCTTATACTTTTACGTTATGAGCAGGGTTTGACCTCCGTAAAAAGTAATAGTAATATTGTAAGCGTAAAACGTATCGCTAAAACGTGGTGCAACAATGTTTTACATTATACGTTTACTTTATACGTTACTTTTTACGAATTCGTAACATGAAAGTTTTGGTGCAACCGGCCGTTAGTGTATAACAGTTTTTAGTATTTACGTATTATTATTACAATATAATACTGCAAAATTATACGTAAACTTATGTATTTTCTTCCCAAATGTGTCGCCATCTAGTGTCAAGTAGTAGAATTTTAACGCTGAAAGCTGAGAATGTTCTAGAACTTTTATATTTAATTGCGTATAAAATTACTTACAAATGAAATGAGATGCCACCCATATTATCAGAACGTCTGTCTGAGTAACTTTGACATAGTAAAACACAACCCTTCATCCTTTTCTTGTTAAAAACGCAAAAAACACACTTATAATGCGAGTCTCGTCACATGTGCACCTGAGGAACGCTGATAGCATACTATCAGCGTTCAGGTGTGTGTAAGTGGCTCCGCCCACCATGATGACGTCAGGACCTAGTTGAATCACAGTGCACAGTTGCTTAGGCCAGCTCCTCTTTGTTTTAACTTCGTGGTTCCGACGCATTCGGCCGATATGACACACGATAAGAGTAGAAATTAGGCGGCAGAAATTCAGTTGCGTAATTTTGTGTGGGTATTCAGCAGTGTCTCGATCGTTGTCATGGCGTCGTAACAGAGTATTTTTTTAAACTCTTATGGCCGGTTGCACCAAAATTTTAGTTTTTATACGAATTCAGTTATACGTTTTACGTTATACTATACCGTCATTATTACGAATTCGTAAAAGTACGTTGCACCAAAAAAATATGTGTCAAAGTATCCGTATATTTACTTGCTACCCAAATAAAGCGTTAATTCTACTATTTTACCTTAGTAGTTTTTAACTACCATGGTAGATTTTATTTTACATGTGGTAAGACATGATAACTAGTGTCAACAGCGTCAGTGGGTGACAGCTATGTACGTTTTTAGTATTTTGTATTTTGTTAAATTTTTTATAAGTTGTATTTGGGTTTTGATGAATATTGGTGATAATTTGCCGCAAATAATTGATAAATTAACAGTGATTGAAAATGTTTATTATTAGAGTGATATAAGGACTTTCGTATTACTCCAAAATCGCACTAACAATACCTACATAGCTTGAACGAATCAATTCATCCTAGCTACTTATTTACCATTAATGGGAAATTTAATTTAATCACAATGAGTTGAGTTTGCTGAATGACTTGATTAAAAAATATAAGCACATACTTTTAAATAAAAAAACAGGTCAAGTTACTCCAAAACAAATAGAGGATGCATGGCAGCTCATAAATGTTGAATTTAATAGCACTCCTGCATGTTCAGTTAGCAGGAGCGTAACTCAGTTAAAAATAAATGGGATTACATGAAAAGGAATGCCAAAAAGGATGTAGCTGCCTATAAAAAAGCCCATAGGCAAACTGGCGGTGGCAAAGGTCCAGCTCCATTGGATGACACAACTGCCATTCTACTAGACACAGTCAGACACGAATCTGTCGAAGGTGTACCATCAAGGTTTGATAGTGATAACACAATCTCAGGGAATATAGCAGTCTTGAATAATGAAAGTATACGAAGAACATTTTGAGATTGTCACTAAAACTTCCAACGACCAGCAAAATAAATATACACCAAAAAATTACAAAACTGATGTTGCTTTCTGCTTTTTCATTCAACCATTGCATTTTCTTATCTGCCAAAGCAATAAATGTTTGAGTTTAAAATAAAACTATGTTTTATTTCATCATACTTTTTAATATCACGAAATCCTGATATATGAATCACATTAAAATGCATTACATTTTTTACTTTATTAATATTTCAATTGGTAAAAAAGTCCCTCACAAGGTTATTCCGTGCAGTCATTCCATTTCTTGTTGAGGTTTCATGAAATGGTTCAGGTTTTTCAGCTATGGGTAAATCTGAATCTTCATAGGTCCATGCTTCATTTAGGTCTCTACAGATGTTATATAAAACAGCAGTAGCAACAATTACTGCTTCCATATTTTTTCTGTGTATAAGAATTTACTAACCTGGTGACTGTATGGGGATATGTGTACAGTCTATAGCACCTATGACCCTTGGAAATTGGGCAATTCTATAAAAGTCATTACAGACCTCAGAAATTTCATCCATGTCACGAGGCATGTATATATATATCAAGGTGCTAAAGCTGCTATAGCCCGAGACACTCTGTGTATTGCACGACAAACACTAGCTATATGTATTCTGTTGATGTCACCGACAACTTGCTGCATGGAGCAGGTGGCATAAAACCGCAATGCAATTAGTAATTGATTCGATATCGGCATAAAAAATAACCGTTTTCCATGAGTAATTGGTCTACTCTTATATTTGTTCTTCTACGATGTCGAGTGAAATATTGAATAATTTCACTGTCACTATCAGAACTTGTAGAAGACATCTAGGTAATTTACTTATCGTGATTTCTAATAGAACGTTCTATAAATGCGTTTTATAAATAAAATAACCTCCAAACTAAAACAAATTAAGAAAGCAAACAAACGTCAGTTTTATTACATACTCTTTTTAACTTGTCAAAATCTTATACGTTTACGTTATGAGCAGGGTTTGACCTCCGTAAAAAGTAATAGTATATTGTAAGCGTAAAACGTATCGCTAAAACGTGGTGCAACAATGTTTTACATTATACGTTTACTTTATACGTTACTTTTTACGAATTCGTAACATGAAAGTTTTGGTGCAACCGGCCGTTAGGTGTCTTGTGGTTAATGGCCTGGATTCTATTGGCCGGTTGCACCAAAATTTTAGTTTTTATACGAATTCAGTTATACGTTTTACGTTATACTATACCGTCATTATTACGAATTCGTAAAAGTACGTTGCACCAAAAAAATATGTGTCAAAGTATCCGTATATTTACTTGCTACCCAAATAAAGCGTTAATTCTACTATTTTACCTTAGTAGTTTTTAACTACCATGGTAGATTTTATTTTACATGTGGTAAGACATGATAACTAGTGTCAACAGCGTCAGTGGGTGACAGCTATGTACGTTTTTAGTATTTTGTATTTTTATAAGTTGTATTTGGGTTTTGATGAATATTGGTGATAATTTGCCGCAAATAACTGATAAATTAACAGTGATTGAAAATGTTTATTAATAGAGTGATATAAGGACTTTCGTATTACTCCAAAATCGCACTAACAATACCTACATAGCTTGAACGAATCAATTCATCCTAGCTACATATTTACCATTAATGGGAAATTTAATTTAATCACAATGAGTTGAGTTTGCTGAATGACTTGATTAAAAAATATAAGCACATACTTTTAAATAAAAAAACAGGTCAAGTTACTCCAAAACAAATAGAGGATGCATGGCAGCTCATAAATGTTGAATTTAATAGCACTCCTGCATGTTCAGTTAGCAGGAGCGTAACTCAGTTAAAAATAAATGGGATTACATGAAAAGGAATGCCAAAAAGGATGTAGCTGCCTATAAAAAAGCCCATAGGCAAACTGGCGGTGGCAAAGGTCCTGCTCCATTGGATGACACAACTGCCATTCTACTAGACACAGTCAGACACGAATCTGTCGAAGGTGTACCATCAAGGTTTGATAGTGATAACACCATCTCAGGGAATATAGCGGTCTTGAATAATGAAAGTATACGAAGAACATTTTGAGATTGTCACTAAAACTTCCAACGACCAGCAAAATATATACCTATACACCAAAAAATTACAAAACTGATGTTGCTTTCTGCTTTTTCATTCAACCATTGCATTTTCTTATCTGCCAAAGCAATAAATGTTTGAGTTTAAAATAAAACTATGTTTTATTTCATCATACTTTTTAATATCACGAAATCCTGATATATGAATCACATTAAAATGCATTACATTTTTTACTTTATTAATATTTCAATTGGTAAAAAAGTCCCTCACAAGGTTATTCAGTGCAGTCACTCCATTTCTTGTTGAGGTTTCATGAAATGGTTCAGGTTTTTCAGCTATGGGTAAATCTGAATCTTCATAGGTCCATGCTTCATTTAGGTCTCTACAGATGTTATATAAAACAGCAGTAGCAACAATTACTGCTTCCATATTTTTTCTGTGTATTAAGAATTTACTAACCTGGTGACTGTATGGGGATATGTGTACAGTCTATAGCACCTATGACCCTTGGAAATTGGGCAATTCTATAAAAGTCATTACAGACCTCAGAAATTTCATCCATGTCACGAGGTATATATATCAAGGTGCTAATGCTGCTATAGCCCGAGACACTCTGTGTATTGCACGACAAACACTAGCTATATGTATTCTGTTGATGTCACCGACAACTTGCTGCATGGAGCAGGTGGCATAAAACCGCAATGCAATTAGTAATTGATTCGATAACGGCATAAAAAATAACCGTCTTCCATGAGTAATTGGTCTACTCTTATATTTGTTCTTCTACGATGTCGAGTGAAATATCGAATAATTTCACTGTCACTATCAGAACTTGTAGAAGACATCTAGGTAATTTCTTTATCGTGATTTCTAATAGAACGTTCTATAAATGCGTTTTATAAATAAAATAACCTCCAAACCAAAACAAATTAAGAAAGCAAATAAACGTCAGTTTTATTACATACTCTTTTTAACTTGTCAAAATCTTATACTTTTACGTTATGAGCAGGGTTTGACCTCCGTAAAAAGTAATAGTATATTGTAAGCGTAAAACGTATCGCTAAAACGTGGTGCAACAATGTTTTACATTATACGTTTACTTTATACGTTACTTTTTACGAATTCGTAACATGAAAGTTTTGGTGCAACCGGCCGTATGTATGCTTGACGCATTGTCGCAGGGCTCATCGACCTTCGAACCGAATTTCGGTCGCGTATAATGTGTTGCCTTGCCGCCGAATCGCTACCGAACTTACGCCCGACCGAAGTTCGGCTGTACGCTATAACGCGACGTAATTTCGGTATAGTGTCATCAGTAATTGAATGCAGGCGTAATTACGCCGAACTTCGATCGCGTATTCTCGGCATAGTGTGTTTAGACACCTATTAGTTGTTTCTCTAAGTAATAAAATAAACACCAAAACTGTGTGGATAAATAATTTATTATATACCTAATTAAGTTATTTTCCAAAAACCTATGTAGTTTTGACCCAAAAGATTACCACTGGGAGAGTAAATCGAAGTCTGTGTGTCTACTAAGCAGCCACGGTTTGGGTTTGTTCAGGGGACCACCTCCACGCTTCGGTTCAGCTGGTTTCCCGCTACCCTTAGTTTTCTTGCAAGAATGCCATATGAATCTGTAAATCAAACAATAATTAATATGCATTGTAAAGGAAACTTTAATTAAGTTTGTAATGTATGATATTAGAGCAACATATTTTTTGAATTATCCAAATAAAAACATATTTCAAACTAGCGCCACAGTTTTATTTTAATTAATACACCTAGATAGTTTCAATATTTTTGAAACATAAGATCACCACTGAGAGAGTAGATAACATAACATTTGCGCTATGATTTGTTACAATTATGTACTAAGTCGGTAATTTTATACAGCGCTGTCTATGAATAAAGGTTTGAATTTATTCACAGTAGCGCTGTATAAAATATATGATGCGCTGTATGCGCCATCTAGTGTGTTCAGTTTGTATAACATTGTTTCCAAATTCAGTAATTCTAAATAACGCCATCTATCAGCAAAGGCGTAAACTGCGCGCGAGATCAGCGCCATCTGTGAGTTTTATGTCAAACTAAGTTTAACTTTTTACTACATGCTTTCGAGATGTCGCTAGCGATGGTGGCGCGTAAAAAGAGGCAAGGGAAGATGAACGTTTAAAACATCATAGAAGAGGTACCTCGGTGTTTTTATAGTCTGGTTGTGAGCAGGACATTGGTACTCCCAATCTGGTAATTGAAGAATGTAAATAATTTCTTCGTCATCTTCCGCGCCGTCTTTGCCTTTAGCGGCTTCGTTCTTTGCATACGGCTGAAAAAGCAGATGATCATAAAGTATTACCGTCTCATTCTTAGACACTTTAACCAAAACACTATTAAAGTGTTTTATCTGCATCACTCTTGGGGAAATATCGGAAAGGGACAAACCATTTGATAGTTAAATTGCTGTTATTTATTAAGCGTTAATCAATAAATCCCTTAGGGCACAGTCAGGATTAGGGCGGCAATCCACCAGAGATATATGCTACGGTATTGTTCTACATTTGATATCGAACAATCATATCATGGCATAGGAAAGCATAGCATTGGTGGAAATATTCTTATAGATACCTACTGACGAGCTACGCATTACGCACACAGCCACAGCGTAAGTATAGCGCCGACGCATCGTCATAGAGAATCATGATTATCCTGATACTCGCACTTAGCATACCGCCTGATGAAGCTGTTCCATAACTTTTCGTGGCAAAGCTTGTATAATTTCGTAGCATGGAGATTTGAACAGGAAAGAGCCCCATTGACCCTATACCTACCTATTAGGGGAGATAAATAAAAATTGTAAATGGATCTTACAAATACGCTCTGTCCCATGATTGCTTCTCCCGGATCCAGAAATCCGTCCAATATCTGTTGGTTGATTTTAGTCTTACGGTAGAGATTGAAGTTGGCAACGATCTCTTGTGTCATAGGAAATGTGATCAACGGACGCCTGTCAAATGAACTAAGTATTAGCCAGGAGGTCCTACAGAAAAGTAAAGGCATCTCACTGCAGAGATCAGATACAGTGAAAAGGATTAGACGTAAACCAGAGGGCAGCTGCTTGTGACTTAGATAAACGATATAATTTTCAAACGGCCAAATAAAGGGACACACATTTTACCACTTTGGAAGTGTCTTTCACGCAAACTACATATTTAGTACTACTATACACTTTATTAAAAAAAATGATATTAGAAACCTCAATATCATTTTTGAAGACCAATCTTTACCCCTGTCGTATGGGTTCGATGAAAAAAAAAGTAGGGAACCCCCAAAATTTATTGTATTTTTCCTAATTTTGTGTGAAAATATTGCGGTTCACAGAATACATCTATTTACCAAGTTTCGAAAGTTATAGTTTCGTAAAATTGGCTGCGACATACGGACGGGCGACATAAGACATGACGAATCCAGGGTACCTTTTTTGCCATTTGGCTACGGAACCCTAAAAATTACGGTAGAAATGGGATTTTACGAAATATTTTTTTGGATTGTATGATTAATTATAGTTTTATTAGGAAGGAATCGAAAACATTGAAAATTCAGGTCGCGTTGAAAATGTTTTCGATTTGTAGCTAGTTTTCAAAAATGAATACCTGAAAGGGTCCAAGTACAGCTGTCTCGGAGGCAGAGTGAAGTGTTTCCTCAGATAGTTCTCATCTAGAAGTGTGATGTTGTCCTTTGCGGTGGCCCTTGAAGCCGCGGGCCTCGGCTGACCTTGAGGCCCGGAGGCCGGGTTTGCTTGCGCATGATCTCGGGGCACAAGACAGATAAGAGGCAAGCCACTGCTCTCAGCGTTGCCTTTGCCCGGCCCAGAACAAGTGCAACAACTACAAAAGAGGGGTGGATATAGTCAGGCACTAAGGACATTGCCAGGGGAGTAGATGCCCCCCTATAATTGCGAGTCTAAAAGTAGGGAAATTCAGCAGACTAACATTTATTTTTTAAGTGATAACTTCTTTAGTGGCATTGTGCACTTTTGTGATGGCGACACGTGACCTGATTGAAAATTGAGAACGAAAAATGAGACATTTTACCGTCTATGCAACGCAACGTCAACCTACAACACAGCGACAGTGACTGACCCAGCGCTGACTTCCCCATTTACACGGGGTGTTTACTACTGGCGCGGGTGGCGGAGGGGCGCCGACTGACTTCAAAATATTTGTCTGCGAATATTGAAGTCAGTATTGTCTTCCCGCCGCTGTACTGACTTAAAATCGGTATTTTTCGGGTCAGCGCTGACTTGTTTCGAAATCGAAGTCAGTTATGACCCTGTCTAAACCCGCCATTAATATTCAAGTTTTCACTTCTGCTGGCACGCCCGGAGTGCAACCATTGTTTTTCTTTTCTTTCCTATGTGCCTAAACCCTAGATCATTAGACCAGCCTTACTATTAAAGCTCTCCCCTAGGCAACAGGCCGGTGACGGTGACACCCTTGACAGGTGTGCATCCAGCATTTGGTTTAGTAGGAGCAATCAGATTTGGTTATGAGGCAAAGGGAACATATATAAACTCATTTAATTTGATAATCTACTAATCATCTACTTTTTAAAGTTTTTACATAATTTATCAAAATATAGAAGGAGGCGAGGTAATTGGACCCATTGCCGTGTATCTAGATTTAGAATAAGCAATTACATTAATATTACTAAAATGGTTTTAATATATCTCAATCTAAAATGGATTTCGAAGTGTTTGGTTGTCACTACATGGATCTCAAGACAATAAATAACTATAGCGACAGAATTCCCATCGCCAACTCTTATCTTCCCTTTTCGTGCCTATACTAAATAAAATACAACATTTTGTTTCTTACCTTGCCATGGTTTTATCTGCTACTCTTTCATTTATTTCCCAAAAAAATTATTACCATTTTTTTGTTCTTATTATTTTTATATAAAAATAATTAATGTAGAAAATGAATTAGCTGCTCATATTTTATGCTAATGATTTGATTTAGAAGATGTTTTCTTGACTGATGATTTTTGTTTCAATGTTTTTATTTATGTTTTCAAGGAGTTCACATAGTAATAAACATGAAAACTGTTTACGTTAATACCTTGGAGGTTGAGCTAAAAGGTAGAGGAACTGCGCCAAACTTCGATAGCCGTCACATTCTTTGAGTATAAATAAAACGTGTGTATCCTACTAATATTATAAATGCGAAAGTTTGTGAGGATGGATGTATGTATGGATGTATGGATGTATGTATGGATGTATGTTTGTTGCTTTTTCACGAAAAAACTACTGGACGTATTTGAATGAAACTGTACAGTAATATAGGTTATACATCAGAATAACACATGGGATACATTTTATCCAGAAATTCCCACGGGAACCGATACAACGCGGGTAACACCGCGGGGCGCGGCTAGTAAATGTATAAATCCAACTTCTACTCAAAGGTCCCATTGGTTCTCATCTTGACGTATAGTAGAGGCACTGACCTCTAATAAATGGACTGGCTGCAGTCATAATAATTTTGTGCCTATTTGAGTGTCGCTATTTTGGCGCTGTAGGCCACTGTAGGCAGATACGAATCTCCATGGAACTAAAATTAGTTACCTATGTCATAAGTCGACTGTGTACCCATAATTGCCGTAGACAGAGAATAGGAGGTAGACGAGTCCTCAGCGTATGCAGTACCAGATAGCGATAGTTTGACATTATCTACGATATTTGCTTGCAGTGAACGTCAGAATTAGTTCTCGGGAAACTCGTAGGGGCGCTTCAAATTTCCACACAAAATTAGCTGTCATTTGTATGGTAACAGCCAGTCCATATAGTAGAGGTCAGTGCCACCACACCTTAGCTGTCATTTGTATGGTGCAGCCATGGGGTGCAGCCCACGAAGCTAAAACAAAGAGGAGGTGTGGTAATTCAATTTCCCTATGAAACGACGCGTGATAGTTTGCGGGGTGAGGGGGCACTGAGGTGGTGTTAAGCTCCGCCCACTTCTCAATATTCCATCTATCGGCTAATAGCAAAACTACTAGTTTAGGTTGATGTTGATGTTACTACGTAGTTCAGCTACTTCACACTAGGTGTCAAAAGTCTTAATGTGATGGGACGTACTCAGAACTCAAAACTCAGCTTCAAAAAAATTTTATAGGGAAATAAATCAAATGAAAAGACTTTTTTTTAAAACAATCTTTTATTATTTGTTAATAAAATGAACTAAAATAATAAAATAATAATTAAAACAAGATAATAAATGTATGCACTGACATTGCAACCTTTAACGAAAAATTAAGCTTCTTTGTCTTCGTCACAATAATATCGTAGATACCTAATTATCTAGATACCTAAGTATCTTTTACACCTTGTATTAAATCTTTGCGTTTTTATCACGTACCCAATTTTTGTTAAATAAAAGCATGTTACATTTTTTTCTTTTGCAATCGCGATCACGAATATAAATAACGACAAAAATGTACACCGCCATTTTGTTAGGGCGGCCATTTTAGATTAATAACAATACCGACTACAACTAATTAATTGCATTGTCATCAGAACCAAAGATGTGTTGCAAATTTCAGCTCAATCGGTAACCGGGAAGTGGACCAAATTTAACTTGCAAGATTTAATTTCACACAAACATCGGGACAGGTGAAACTAAATAAAAGCTTGTAATAAAATAAGAGCCTTTGCACACGACGTTTTTTATACGCGCCGTCAACGCGCATTTGTATCGATACAAACGCGAGTCAAATGCACTTTCTAGACTGTTGCATCCTACTATAATATTATGCGAAATTTTGTGAGGATGGATGTATGGATGTATGTTTGTTGCTCTTTCACGTAAAAACCACGCGACGGATTTGGATGAAACTTTACAGTAATATAGATTATACAGAATAACACATGAATGTACTTATTTATTTATTTTATCTACACTAATGTTGTGACATTCTATTTATGTTTCCAATACTTGACTTATAATTACTACAGTTATAGCGCAGACAACTAAAACACTCAATTTAAGCAATTGCACATGATGTTATAATATCCACATCGATATCGTAAAATCTCATTATAATATCGCGCCCTGCGGCCCTGCGCGCGCAGCTGCGCTCTCATTGGTTAGATTTTAATGGCGGCAAGTTCACTGTGACAATACACGTACGCGTGAATTTAATGTTTCGCAATGTGTTTTGTTTTTAAAATTTTGTTTGATTAATTGCATTAGTGAAGATAAAGTAGTGTATGCAACTGCATATAACACGGGTACACCCTTCTTTATATGACAGTTGCATAAACTACTATAATAAGACATCATTGAAATGGCAAGAACAAATTTTTGTGTATTTTGTTGGTGTCCAATCCGGTCTATTAAGTTTTGTAGTCCATTGCTGTTTTAAATTATCGTTGGATGGAAATCTAAAACGAACATATAAAAATAATTAAAATTACTTTTAATTAAATAAGTTGGTAAAATTTTTACAAAAATCTGAGTACGGCCCTGGATATTTCTGAAGTTTAAAATAGTTATTCTAGTTGACGATAGATGGCGGCCCATTAATAATATAATAATAAAAACTATAAAAGTACTGTTTTAGCTACTAAAAGGTATTTAGGACTAAGTGTATAACAGTTTTTAGTATTTACGTATTATTATTACAATATAATACTGCAAAATTATACGTAAACTTATGTATTTTCTTCCGAAATGTGTCGCCATCTAGTGTCAAGTAGTAGAATTTTAACGCTGAAAGCTGAGAATGTTCTAGAACTTTTATATTTATTTGGGGAAAAAAATACTTACACATGAAATGAGATGCCACTCATATTATCAGAACGTCTGTCTGAGTAACTTTGACATAGTAAAACACAACACTTCATCCTTTTCTTGTTAAAAACGCAAAAAACACACTTTTATTGCGAGTCTCGTCACATGTGCACCTGAGGAACGCTGATAGCATACTACAGCGTTCAGGTGGGCGGAGCCTAAGTGGCTCCGCCCACCATGACAACGTCAGGACCGAGTTGAATCCCAGTGCTACGTTGCTTAGGGCAACTCCTCTTTGTTCTAGCTTCGTGGGTGCAGCCAGTCCATTTACTAGAGGTCAGTGACGATTATAAATCTTTTGACAAGTTTAGCGCATTCCAAATGGATGACATAAAAACAGAGATTATAAAAATCGTAGCAGACTGGACACTCAAGTGCAATTATTTTAAATACTTACTTTTTAGACATTAAGTCATATGTACTTTTAAGACAATTTTATAAATATAAAAATATGGAGAGTTATTCTAAAGATATGAGTCGACTCCCTTTTGAAGTCGGGTAATATGCAGAAGAAGCCTAGTTAGATATTTATCATTCTTCGTCGATAGTATCCCTTTCTGATACACTCATTGCAATATGGCCGTTTATTGATAAAAAATATTTCAATTTTCAATACTTAAACTATAACTATTTCTAATATATATAATAACTAATTCTTTAGAAACAGTAAATTAGGATTACACGTGAAAGGTCACTCTATTATCATCATTAATTGAAGCACACATGAAGGCATATTTTATGAAAAGATACAGTAGTGCAAACACTTGACGTTGAGGCCAGCGCCCGGCACTGACTAAATAAGTTATGGTCCGCGGACCGAGAAACATTTCTGGAGCTTATTTGAAGTGTCTTCTCTAGTACGTTACCTAGTTGTAATTCTTCTTCGATGCTCCATCCTTCAATAATGGAACTGCACAACAAAGACCCGTAAAGTCCTCGCACAAAATCTACGAAGCTCGACTGGCAAGTTTCATCAAGTAGATTACATTTTAGCAACATATTAAATTCATTGGCTGCAGCTACTCGACTGTGAAAATTGGGGGTATAAGTTGCTGTTTGATAGATGGAGCGGTAATCTTTGCTGTATGGAGATAGAGGTGTATTTAGCGTTGTTGTTGTCGTTTGTATGAGGAGGCGTGTGGCGTGTGTCGGTCGCGCGGCGTACACGTGGCGTTGTGCTCTCGTAGAGAACGCTTGCGGCTCTGCTCTCCCAGTGCGATCCAACTTGTCTCTACAAAGGCAGTATCATACAAATCCTTGTTTGTCTACCGCCTTCGGTCATGAGTTTATTGCTTTCTGTGGACTCTGAACCTAATCCCAGATATGATTGAACGAAACCGCGATTCGTTTGCTCGCAAACAGTTAGCCGGTTTCAATATAAAGTTCACTTTACTAATATAAAGTTTCTAGTAGTACTTTGAATGTCGGTATCGGTATGAAAGTTTTTTAATAAATTGCATTTTGTAATATTTTCAATTGCCCCCAAAACTTGTACGTAATCTAAATCGATGGTATTCGATGGTATTGATTATCTAAACTAGTATTATAAAGCTGCAGAGTTTGTTTGTTTCAACGCACTAATCTCAGACACTACTGGTCTGATTTGAAAAATTATTTCAGTGTTGGATAGTCCACTTATCGAGGAAGCGTATATGCTATTTTTCATCCCGAAATTCCTGCGGGGACAGGCACAACACGGCTTATAATCGATAATATTGCGCAGAGATAGTTAGGAAAATAGATAGTTTTTGACGCACCGCGTTGAACCTGGAACTAACATTCCCATGGATTAAAATTTAGTCTAATTTGAATTCAAACTTCAAATACGAGGGCGGGTCAATAAGTCCGTGACTTTTGCAATAAAAGACAGATTTTTTTATTAAAAATATATTTTATTTTTCAACTTAGTCTCCCTTGAGCTCTATACACTTTGTCCAACGCTTCTCCAATTTTTTTATCCCTTCCAAAAAATATGATTTGTCGAGGTCGTCAAAATAGGCCTTTGTTTGCGAGATGACTTCATTATTGGAGTCAAATCTTTTTCCACCAAGCCATTTCTTCAGGTTTGGGAACAAGAAGTAGTCGCTCGGAGCCAAATCTGGAGAATAGGGCGGATGAGGGAGCAATTCATAGCCCAATTCATGGATTTTGGCCATGGCAACTGCACATGTGTGCACCCTTGCATTGTCTTGGTGTAAAAAAACTTTTTTCTTGGCCAAATGAGGTCGGTTTCTTTTTAAATCGTCATTGAATCGGTCCAATAAGTTGGCATAATATTTCCCATTGATTGTTCTTCCCTTTTGAAGGTAGTCAATGTGGATTATCCCGCGTGCATCCCAAAAAACAGTCGCCATAACTTTATTGGCCGACAATCCCACCTTGGCCTTCTTTGGCGCCGATTCACCCTTGGAAACCCACTGTTTTGACTGTTGTTTGGTCTCTGGTGTGTTGTGATGGATCCACGTTTCGTCCACGGTTACAAAACGGCGCAAAAACTCCTCCATATTACGATTAAACAATGCTAAACCTTCCTGTGAAGTTGTTACACGATTGCGTTTGTGGTCGACTGTGAGCAAACGCGGCACCCATCTTGCGGACAGCTTTCTCATGCCTAAGTGATCATTCAAAATTGAAACCACTGAGCCATGCGAGATCCCTACTTCTTCCACAATCTCTCGCACTTTCAGTCTTCGGTCGGCCAACACCATATCGTGAATTTTTTCGAATGTTTTGGGTGTAGAGACCTCAACTGGGCGTCCAGGACGCTCGGCATCTTTAGTGCTTGTACGGCCACAACGAAATTCAGTAAACCACTTTTTTACCATGGAAATCGATGGTGCAGAGTCCCCATAGTATTTATCAAGCTTTGCCTTGGTCTCGGTAATGGTTTTTTTTCGCAAGAAATAATGCTTAATAAGCACACGAAATTCACTTTTGTCCATTTTCTCGTCAAATTAGTGAGTAGTCTGATAAAGATAGCTGTAAAACACAAACTAACTGACGCAGCAAGTTCAAATTTTCAGAGGAGTCAACTTACAGATGCCTGTTGACGGGACCAGTATTATTGTTTCAGTAAAGAGGTCGGAAATTCAAAAAGTCACGGACTTATTGACCCGCCCTCGTAGTATACCTAAGTATATCAACTCATAATGAGTTAATATATATACTTAGTATTAATTAACTCAGAGGCCTTTGGTGGCTCAATAACTCTGACACCAGGATTGGTCAGGTTGACCATCCACTCGATGAAGAAGAAGATGAATGTACTCAATATACATTCTCGTATATCTTGCACTACCCGAGCCCTGCAGTTTTTAACTGTTCCTGTGAATTCGAAATTCAAAATGAAAAGTAGCCTATGACCATTCTACACGTATCTCATATATGTAGCATAATGTTGCTATTATAAACTACTAGCCGCGCCCCGCGGTGTTACCCGCGTTATATCGGTTCCCGCGGGAATTTCGGGATAAAATGTACCCCATGTATTATTCTGATGTATAACCTATGTTACTGTAAAGTTTCATCCAAATCCGTTCAGTAGTTTTTACGTGAAAGAGCAACAAACATACATCCTTTTTTTTGTTAAAATTCGTTATTTAAAACAAGGTTATGTAAATAAAGAAATAAATGTTAAATAAAGAAATAAATCTTTATTCATACAAACTTACTTTTATTACATATTAATAAATCTAGAATAATCTATAAGAAGACACGCTATGTTTTATCCTGAATTTCCCCACGTAAAATCTTGATTGTGTATATACTCGCGGGAGACACGCAATGATTGACCGAAGCGAAGCGAGGGCGGGTCGCTAGTTAACTATAAAATTAGCTAAATTAAAATACTAGTTGCCCCCACGGTTGTAGTAAATCTTAAACCGTTGATAAATTCGAGTAATGTAAACAGACTCATGGCCTCGATGACAGCTTTACGGCGGACCAATACGAATACATCAATAAACCTTGGTACCCCTTTAAATAACTAACTTTTATATTGAGTTCCAAGCTCTTAGTAGATTCTGTAATAGAAGTTAACAGCTAGTTTGTGTTTAAAATTATGTCTGAATTTTACATGTACATTAAGACCGGATTGAACAAATACTCTTAAATATTTAGAGCTTACTACTACTACGAGTAGTAACTTACTTACTACTATAACTTACTACAATAACTTATTTAGAGCTTTCTAAATATGTTTGAAAAACAAATGACGTTCGTTTTAAATTGTATTCTATTTGGTGCGAAGTGAAATACAATTTTGAACGAACAGCTTTTGTTTCAAAAACATATTTAAGGACTATGAGTTTTTGTGCAACTCGGTCTAAGAATAAAATAAAATTAGTATAAAGAGAAATGATGGCCGGAGAAAAACTACACTGCATAACTTTTGCATTAGTATTGGTAATAAAACGCCTTTCATTTCACTTAAGTTATCAGTCTAGCAAGTCTAGCAATACGTACGTTAATTTGTCCAATAATACATTATTTGTGAGGAGGATTTCCTCACATACTCGTCACTATACTGACATCTTCAGCGAGATGAGAGGCCTTTGCCCAGCAGTGGAACATTACAGGCTTATACTTACACATTATTTATTTATTACATGAACGACAAAATAAACTCTACATAAATGAAACGAAACTATCACTGTAACCCTAGCAGCCACGATCAAGATATTTCGATCATACAAATAACTGCTATCATCTTGCATTTTACTTCATTAACGGGAGATTGAAATTGCTCCTCTCTCCTCTTCCTCAATAATATTAAGAAAGCATTTCCAAGCCAACTGGAAAACATTCAGAAGAACGTAAAATGTAACTGTATCGTTGTGTCCTACTCGAAACGCTTTATTTACATTTTCAGATACAAAATGATTGTTTGATGTTGTGTTCAACAAGTTACAAAATATTTAACATTAATATTTAATAAGTATTGTTCCATTTGTTTTGTGTGATATTGGGGAATATTTTATGATATTCAAGTGTTGTGAAAATCACTGGGTTTGTGGTTCGCAGATCTGTTCAATAACAAAATCAAAATCGGTTTCGCTGAACTTAAATCCAGTAACCGGTGGTAACTGACGTATAATATATGGTACGAGTATACTAGCCGCGCCCCGCGGTGCTACCCGCGTTTTACCTGTTCCCGAGGGAATTTCGATCGGAATCTCGATTCCGAAGGAAAAAATGTGTGCCATATTTTATTCTGATGTAAACCTATATTACTGTATAGTTTCATACAAATCCGTTCCGTAGTTATTGCGTGGAAGGGTAACAAACATACATATATGCAAACTTCCTCACAAACTTTCGCATTAATAATATAAGTAGTTTTATAAGATACAATTTATGTTATTTTGTGTACTTAAAAAGTAATTAATATGTTTTATTTCATTTGATTTAATTCTCTGTACCTTGATAGTTATGAATACATAGAAGTATCATCAAAATCCTTTGTATAAAATCACGCAGCTTTCTCTTATGAATCGAACAATACAAGTCTTTTGGGAAAATAAGGCATTCCTACTACGAGTTTATTAAACTTATTTACTTTCTACGGATAGTAGTCGTTACATGAGCCATGTCAGAGGCCTTTGGCGGCTCAATAACTCTGACACCAGGTTGGTCAGGTTAACCATCCACTGGATGAAGAATAAGACTATAATAAAGAGCAATTGGAGAAAACTCAGCCCGTGCTGCCTAGTATGCGACTTCGGGCAGCGCTGGTTTTTATTGTACAGAATTATTTTACCAAATACAGTAAACTACACTAGACACTAGCCCGGTAGGTATCAGATTAGTCCCATATATCTCAGATTACCAAGTCAGATTGTATTTTTCGCCCTATCGCTTATCCGGTATTTAATTTGTCGTCGTGTTGTCTCAATGTAAACATATTTTGCTCTATTGCAGTAGGGTGAACAGAATCGAGGCGATATTAGACGAAATTAGACCCTGGGGTGGCGGGACTACGGGCTTATTGATCCTTAGCTAACTTGTTAAGAGAGGAAAAAGAAAAAAAGAGGTATCTGGTTTAAATTAGTTTTTATACGGGCGTTACTATACGGTGTACCTGTCTTTGTCATTTTCATATATTTTGGTCTATGCTAAGCGGGATCGGCTCCAATTTGTCAACATAAAATAATATACCCGGACAATTAACACACGGTTAATTAGACCAAAAGTAAGCTCTAAGCTTATGTTATGGAATCTAACTCACTGATACTACTACATATACACACAAATACTTTATATATAATTGACACCCAGACGTCGCGTCGTCGCCAACAACTATATCGTCACATATTGTTGACTCCGGGTGGGTATCGAACCCGCAACCCCCGACACAGAAAGCGCTCCCACTGCCACTTTGCCAACGGGCTTGTCAATGAAATGTTCTATGAATCTGTTTTGCGTATTTTAAGGTATGGCGTGATGACTAAGCCTTATTCTTCTCACTGTACTGATATCTTCAGTGGTCAATAGAGTAAAGGCCAAATTCACCGTTGCTATCTCGAACTGCGGTCAACTGAAATCGGTTTTAATGAATCAAGTTTAATACTTTGATCTCAGTTGTGCAGCTCGACCACTATTTGGATGGGTGGCCGATAGTGGCATTTCTATCTGAACGCTACCGTGCTTCGGAAACGTTAAATGGTCGGTCCCGGTTGTTTCGATCGTTAGACCATGTCGGAGGCCTTTAGGCGGTCTAAAAACTCCGTCACCAGGGTTGGCCATACCCACCCGAACTTACTTAGTTGTTCAGCTAGTGAACTAGGATTAAAGCCTAGTTCGCATTAAGCTAGTAATTTAGTCTAGTAGCGAGTAATTTAGTAGCTAAACATGTCTGAACACCAAAAATTTTGTCTAGTAGGTTAGTAAGTAATTAAGTCGAGTCGATACATTTCATTCTATTTTGACGGGCGAGTAGCACCCCCACCACGCGTCCGTTCTCACTAGTTCGCCGGCTAAACAAGTCCGAACCTGTCGAATTAGTCGAGTACATTAGTTATCGCAAAAATGTCGTTAATAAACACCACTCACTTGTAAACTGTACTCGAACGAAGTGCGAACGATTTTGGGGCAGAAGCGAGTATTTTAGCTACTAAATTACTCGCTACTAGACTAAATTACTAGCTTAATGCGAACTAGGCCTAAGTTCAAGAGCTAATCGTGTTCAGTTCTAACGATGACATGGGGCTAAGTTGTGTGTTGCTTTTTTCTATTGAAGACACGAATTTAAATTAAGTCGTAAAGACTTGATCAAGTAACATGTATGTGAAAGAGTAAAGCTTTTGCATGCAATATCATGTGAGAGCTTTCCTGTGTCCCAAATAAAAAAAACAGCAAACAGATCAAGTACGGTCAGCCAAATATGTGGTCTACCACCCTACGGTTGAGATTCATTTGAACGTCATGAAACAACAAGGTCAATTTTAAACGTCATAACATAATTGTGCATAGAAAAGTCAACCTTAGCGATCGTTACATCTCGCAGAAACTTTTGTCAAAAGTGGTAGACCACTTTCTTGGCCGACCGTACAAACTATTTGCAGTAAATATTTACCGATCCACGTATCGCCATGAGAAAACACACATGTAAAATCATTTGTTTGTACTAACATTGATATCTGAGCGCAAATTGATAAAATTTCACCGATATGATAACCAACGTATCCCTTTGTCGTAATTCCAACGATTTGAAACAATAAAACATAACACTGGTCTGTGATAACGTCGGGGAAATCAATTGAAACCATTTTATCGCGATCAGTACTGAAGTGCACGATAAGAGATAACGCGATATTCACTGAATATATATCTGTTTGAATGTTTTGTACTTACTCGTTTCACTTGTTAGACGCTTCGCACTATTCACTAGTATTTTAGTCGACAACCGTCTGTTTTATTAACTAACTAACAGCACCCTGCGGTTTTACCCGCGTTGTGTCCATTCCTGTGGGAATTTCGGGATGAAAAATAGCCTATGTTACTCGTGGATAATGTAGCTTTCGTTTGGCGAAAGAATTTTGAAAAACGGTCCGGTAGTTTTTGAGCCTATACATTACAGGAGGAAAACTTTGTTTGTTTGGTTGTCCAAACAAACAAAGTTTTCCTCTTTATAATATTAGTGTAGAAATACTCATATGAGAGTACTCATTAACTTACTCGACTAACTTTTTGATGTATACAGGGCGACACAGAAGACGTAGTACAAAATAATTAATTATGGTTAGGTTAGTGACAAAGAACGTTATTCACTACATCACTAATTAAAATTCATCTAAATAACTTTTGCTAATTTTTTAACAAAATAATTTAATAAATTCCTGTAAGTTTGGTCACCCTATGGACGTTTGGTGACGTCATGTGACGTCATGTTAGTTATACTTATTAGGTACTTGTCACATTATCTAACGTAATCTCTGTGTGCCAAGTACCTAGTCAGTCGCCAGAAGTAATTTCTGATATCAATACACAAGTGAAAGATTCGGTAAAACAAATCAAATCATTTATTTACAAGTATGCAGTATCTTATTAAAATTAAACATATTTCAACAAGTGCTCAAAATGGTCACCGTCTTCCACAACGCAAAGCTCTGCACGACGTCGGATGTTCCTCTGAACTCTACCGAGTACAAATTCGTTGGCTTTCACAACTTCAAATGCTTGTATACTTTTTTGGCGGAGTTCTGCGACCGTATCTGATTGACGTTTATAAACTTGCCTTTTAACTTCACCCCACAAAAAAAAATCCAGCGGCGTTAGATCTGGACTACGAGGGGGCCATTCTACAGGACCGTTACGACCTCTCTGGGTAGAGTTCGTGAAAAAGAGCTTGCGTCTGCACCGTATTCCGCGACGTAAAATAAAATTCTACCATACGTAATCGTTGAATGTTTGTGAATGGATAAGGAGGTGGCATTATAATTAACGAATATTTAATTTTTTCCAATCTCCAAATGAAACTGATTAATCAATATTTTCTTGTTATGACAAGTAACTTCAACGATGTGTCATTTATTTTTAAATTATCAGTCATGATGATAAAGAAGGTGAGTGTTTACAACAAAGTAGTTTCAACCTTTTTGTTTTCCACAAAGTAGTTAGGGTAACCATGATGGGGTCAAAAATAACGGAAATAATTAAAACAATGGTACAACGATTGCGATTATTTAAACAACACGAAACATAGTTCGGATTATTAGCACTAGGTAGGTAAGTTAGAAAAACATGTTTCGTATTACGTCTTATGTGTCACCCTGTATACACGTTTAGCTACTAAATTAATTGCTACTTGAATAAAATACTTGCATAGTGCGACAAGGCTCACAAGTTTTGTTTGAATGAAGCTTTTCAGTCGCTTATTAAGGGGCGTTTCCATTGAAATGAAACGGAGCGCAGAAGTACGGAGCTCAATCCCCCAATCACAACGGCTTTGGTGTGTAGACAGCTTAACGAAAAGACTTTGACTATGTCTATACCTTCTTTGACAACTTCAATGCTTATAACCTTCCCGTTAAATGTGGCTATCTATTACAAAAAGAATTATTGAAATCGGACTTGTAATTCCCGAGATTAGCTCGAACATACAATCAAACAAACTTAAAAAAATTACCTTTTTATAATATTAGTATAGATAGATATAGATAAAATGGACCTACCTTCTATTGTTGGTAAAAATAATCGATTGTGTGAAATTACTTTTGTGTTAAAAGTCAGACAAACAGTACAGCTACATTTATGTATAACAAAGCTGTTCCTTGCGGAAGTTAAATGTGATACCGAGAACGATTTCTTCTGAAGAAGAAAAAGTTTAAGTGAATACCTCCTTCACACCCTCACCCCATTACAGCCTTTTAATGAAATAAGTTGTCTTTGCTTTCAAAATCAGTCATAAAGTCTTGCATTTTAACTCTCTTAACAAAAATAAAATTCTGTAGGCCTGTTGAAGGACTAATAAATATCAAACAGAAAAACAAACATTGGACGCGCGAACGTTTTTAAATCGATGTCAAACAAAGTGAAGTTTGCGAACACTGTGTGTGCAGCAATTTTGGGTTTTTCAGGTTTTAGTTTCTGTTTTGTTTTTCCTAAAAACACGATGCCTTTACCCTTTCACTAAGCGAAGGTGTGGTGCGATTTATAAATGTCTGTTACATTAAAGAATCCACACTATTATTAACCTGATTTAAGAAAGACTGACTAAGACAACCTGTCTAACTGTCTACAGTTAACGGTGTTCAATACTTTGAATATATTTTAAGACTGTAACACACTTTTAACAACAGAACAGCTGATCGATTCTCTCCAGACACTCGTATTCTACGTTTTAACTCGTAGCTGTGTCCTAAAAAAAGTAATGAAGTTCGAGTTAGTAGCCAACCCTGGTGTCGGGTTGTTGGACCGCCTAAAGCCCTGACATGTTCTAACGATTGATAAAATCGGAAGCGGCAATTTAACGTGCCCTTCGACGGTAACGCTCAGATAGAAATGCCACTATCGACCTCCCATCCAGTATGCCAACTGTTATTAGACTAAAAACTGCATCGAACAAGTCAACCTCCAGACTGCTTAAGTAAGCAATGATACTTATAAAATATATTTTTTAAATGAAAACCGTTATTGAACTGATTAAAGTAAATCAAAAGACTGCAAGTCTGCAAGTATGGTCTGCAATGGTCCTTTAACTTTTTATTAGTACCTAATGACTGAGATCCTTTTACAACAAAATCGATCCCTCCTGCCTCTTATATCTATGCGTATGTATTAGTACGTAACTGAGATAATGTGCCCTAATATTCGGGAGCAATATGTCGCGCAGGGACATGTGACGTCACGTGATGCTCAGAATTTATGCGTCTAGTAGGGTGCCGCACGTGCGCCTAGGGTGACCATGTGGTGGGAAGAATTTGGGATATTTTGACGAAAAGTAAAAGAATACAGCAATGTTAAAACCTTGCGCAGTAAGTATTTCACTCTTCCGTGTTAAACACCGGCCTCTCATCTAACTGAAGATAAGGCAATAAAATAGACTGGAAAGGAATAGTTGATAGTCTTTCAAGGTTAACTTAGTGCTTAGTACCAACCTATTGTTAGTTTTTTAAATAACTTTATTGAATACATATTTAAGAATCCTTAGTAAATAGATAAATATCTAGGCGTCATTTATGTTTCTACTGATGTAATAAGTCCTCATTACTTGTGTCAAGTTGAAAATATACTCTATTTAACTACGTATGTACGTGTGAGAAACATTTAAAACTAATTAAAAAATAATCAACTAAGTTTTTTTATGAAAAAATAAAAAGATTACATTTATCAAAGTGAAATAAGATATTTATTAGTGGTAATATTTGGTTATAAGTACGAGCACAACACCAGTTTGGGTATTTTTTTATTTGTCCCAATATATCTCAAACTTTGGTGTCACTACCCAGTCCACCTGTCACCACACTGTGAACGCTAGGGCGGGCGATTGTACTACTCTGTTTAACCACGGTTTAGTTATACTTTTTCTTATCTTTTTTAACAATTTGCAAAGATAAAAGGTCAAAGGAAGAATCTGAAGTTTTATTAAATTCTATCTTCTTTCTAGTGATGATAGGTTTCGCTGTCTTAGACGTTGTATTCCTTGCATTTGTATGAAAGGTGTCACGCTCTCGCATCCGGCCCGCACCCGCACAACGTGTGCCTTGCGTTTTACTCAGAAAAATCTCAGTTTGTAATATAAAAAATATCTCAGACTAATGCATTCAGACTCTAAACATAAGCTGGACTTGGTATTATGCTGTACTAGCTGCGCCCCGCGGTGTTACCCGCGTTGTACCTGTTTCCGCCGGAATTTCGGGATAAAATGTATTTCATATGTTATTCTGATGTATAACCTACATTGCTGTAAAGTTTCATGCAAATCCGTCCAGTAGTTTTTACGTGAAAGAGCAACAAACATACATCCATCCATACATACATCCATCCTCACAATCTTTCGCATTTATCTATACTAATATTATAAAGCTGAAGTTTGTTTTGTTTGTTTGTTTGTTTGTTTGTTTAAACGCGCTAATCTCGGAAACTACTGAACCGATTTGAATAATTCTTTCACTGTTAGATAGTCTATTTATCGAGGAAGGCTATAGGCTACATTTTATCCCGAAATTCCCACGGAAACGGGCACAACGCGGGTAAAACCGCGGGGCGCTGCTAGTAATATTATAGTCGGATTAGTTGGATTACGTATGTCACATGAATTTCTGTTGGTTTATTAAATGAAAGAGACGAAGTAAGTACTTCCCTCTTGATTTGTACTCACGGGTATATATGTACTAGAAAACATTGCAGGAACGGGATTACAGTCCATGGAAAAGGGACTACCAACGACTTAGATATATAAATCGGAGTATTGTGTTGTGTTCTTTTATAATTGCCATTGTTCGCATGCACTTTCACGTCCCCAGTAGTAGTATTATCCTACTAATATTATAAATGCGAAAGTTTGTGAGGATGGATGTATGGATGGCGGTATGTTTGTTATAGTCTTTCACGCAAAAACTACTGAACGGAACGGATTTGGATGAAACTTTTTATTAATATAGGTTATCATCAGAAGATACATTTTATTCCGACGCGGGTAATACCGCGAGGCGCGGCTAGTATTATAAGTTCTAAATTGTAAGTACCTATACAGTTATGTTGCAATATGGATCACAGCGCACGCTATGGCTTATATCTTAAACAAGCGTTGTAAAAATTTACTAGTTCCCAAATAAACGTAATTAGGGACTTATTTAAAAAACAAGAAATTTCGTTTGTTTTTGTTGTCGAGTGTCGATTACTCGACAGTTTCAGCCATATACGGTGACTTTCCTCAGGAGTTAGAGCTGCCGCCGACTGCGTCTCTCTCCGCACTGGAATAACTAAACCAAATATATGATTCCTTTTCTTTAGGGTTTGCCTTGACCTGTTAGAAAAAGCTACCGAAAGCCAAGTTCATAAGTAATTTGAATATCTTCATACCATTAAACCGTGTCGTCCGACGCATGCGCGTTCCTAATCGGGTGTCAAACCGTGACATCACATTTAACGTCACGCCTCGTTACCCCGCAGCCCCGCATGACAAATCACCCCCAGGATAAACTTATCCTGTCCTATCGTACACTAGTCCTCATGTTACTATGGATAAGCAAGTATGACAAAACATGAGCCTACAATAAAGTTTAGACACGCTTGTTATATGTCACTGCAGTTGTATTTCTGTTGGTAAATATTGTGCAGTTAAGTGATTTTTAAGTAAATGCGTAAGCAAAGGATACTACAGTATTTTTAGGTACTATGAATAAGGTTCGACAACATATGAGCTACAATAAAGCTTAGACACGTTTGTTGAATGTAGTTTTATTTTTATGGTAAACTAGCTGTGCCCCGCAGGAATTTCGGGATAACATTTATCCCATATGTTATTCTGATATATAACCTACATAACTGTAAAGTTTAATACAAATTCGTCCAGTAGTTTTTACGTGAAAGAGCAACAAACATACATCCATACATTCATCCATCCTCATAAATTTTCGCACTTATAATATTAATAGGATACATTGTGTGGTGATTTTTAAGTAAAAGGCTTAGTCTCGTATTTAATTGATTCGCCTTCACTAGTGTCAGAGTGTAAAAGACATTGATTACAAATACCCTTCTGGTTAATGATTATCCGGTGAAAACCTTTGTTTGCCCTGCAGTAAAGTTTTGCTGACCGATCACTTCTTAGACGACCTGTAACAGAGTCGGAATTTTTCTTCGTTGAAATTCAGTATGAAAAAACAAAATGTCTGTAACTATAGAGACGTTCTTGTCTTGTTGATAAGAGCATAACTTTGACTAGAATTTCTCCTAATCAAAGTCATCCCCAATCAAACCAACACTAAAAAATAACAGAACTACCGAATAACAAGCACATCAATGAAGGCACCTGACAAATGTCGATCTAAATTGATTATGCTTGTCTCTAAACAGAATTATTATTTGGGCCATCGCAATATGCTTCGTCTTTATTGTTATGCACCCCTAACTGCACCCTGCACACCCCTGGACATAACATTCCTCGGCACACGTGGTGAATATTTTTCAAGGGGTGATTTTAGACGGCGGTGATGCCCAAAATGTGTGCGTAATTGTAATTTTGATTAATCACAACGGGTTACGATTTATTTAGCGAATGATTTTTGTTTCTGACTTTATGGGTTCTTTGATGTGTTTTTCTGACTTTGCCATGCTGTTTAAAAGATCAGTAGTGCTCTTTTTAATAGCGGCTTTACTCTATGATGTCGATCTTAACACAAAATAATGTTTCCTACACCATACTACACCAATGCTACGGCGTAGCAAGAAAATATAGTCTACGTAGTCCGTAGTCCCAAAACAAAAATAGCACTCAGAAATATTTTTATAATCTTTAGCAAAACTTTTTCCACTAATTACTTTCTGTTCTGCTAATCTTATTAGACAATATCAAGGGTTATTTATGTAGTCTTTAGGTACCCTGCTCTGCCAAACTCGGCTTGTTTCGTCGGGTGGGGGCAAGGAATATAAGAGGGGAGGTTCGTATTTCACAATTAAATTTTTCTGGCGCGATCTCACCGAATGTGTACGCGGATCCACGCCGCTTGGCCGCGCCGGGGGTGGGGCGCTAGGGTGCCCAAACTTTTTTACTAACCCTCTAAGTATATAAAAGTACCTTAACACGAAATTCGCATGAGTTTTCCATACAAACGTAATCCTCTGTTTCCTCTCTGGAATATGCACTTTGAACGTATGTACATACATACCGTATGCCTTTTTTTATTTCAGAGGTGGAAGCTTCAAAAAAGTCAAAACTGTTAACAGCTTTCAAGCGTCGAATACTATTATTTGGTTGTTTATTATTTCTTAAAGTTTTGCTAGTGCTTTTTACTGCAATATAAATAAACTAACGTGGCATTAAAGCGACAAACTAAGTATTCAGTATTCTTTATAAAGGCTAGACCTTTTCTGAAATCTGTTAAAAGCAATTCGATTTCAATCAAATAGGATAGATAGAGAAACCGGCAACAAGTCAAAAGCTAATGTCCTAAATAAAACTAGGTTGAACAAAACTTTGAAAAGCTCTGCCAGTTAGTTTAATATCGCAGCTACGACATGGCGTCACGTGCAGTTAGCAAAGATACTGTAGTACTGACGCATTCCACACACACACATACACACGACTTAATATAAATTACTTCACCGATAGTAATGACAATAGTCGACTGAAGCTACTATGGAATCACTTCTTGAGATTGCTGCTCGCCTGGTACTTTATTTTAATTTAGTGTTCTGAATAGTTCTGAGTGGCTCTGAGAGAGAAACCGTTCTTGAAGTTAAATCTTGAGCAGGTGAAATTGTTCGTTCAGTAACGATCGGCAAAGAAGCATTGGCTTATTCCAACATTCCTGTAAAACGTTTGCTCTAGGCAATAGTATACTAAAACTCTCAACACTATGTAAAAACGCGGCATTAAAAAGATCCAAGAGATTTTGAAAGTTGCCTACGGTTTATCCAACGATTTCTGAAACGCGGTTTAATCCAAGTTGTGACATATCTTTAATAACAACTAGCTGTGCCCCGCGGTTTCACCCGCAGCGCCCCTTTTATTTTTATTCCTTATTTTTCTTCTATAAAAACCTTGTCCTGACAATAAGGAACACATTAAAAAAGAATCATCCAATTTGGTGCAGTCGTTCTGAAGTTATGCGCATACCACCACATTTTGCGATTCATTTTTATATTATAAGATTAAACTAAAATATTAACATCGAAATACCTTATAACATAAAACAAATTAGCCATATGGGACAAACATTATCAGATTTAGTTTATCCGATCAACAGACACAACCTCACGGACTAAGATTTTAAAAGTTAACCCTTACCCCCGATTTGTCTATTACACCACCTGTTAGTCAAGATTCAACCCTTTGTCATAAAACATAAATCATAGTGTTCTAAATTACAGTTTAATGACTTGTTCAAAATTGCACAAATAATCGGATTAAGAATCGAAAGCTTATTATTAAATAAAGGTAAACATGGTGTGAGCAAATAATGGGTGTGTTTTGTTTGGTTTGAATAGTAAGTTCATTAATAAGGATTAGTTCTTAGACTAGCATGAGGTCACTTTCAATTCCCTTTAAGTAGTTTACCCCGCGGTTTTACCCGCGTTGTGCCCGTTTTCGTGGAAATTTCGGGATGAAAATATAACCTTCCCGTTGAATGTGGCTATCTATTGTAAAAATAATTATTCAAATCGGGCTGGTAGTTCGGCAAATTAGCTCGAACATACAAACAAATAAACCTACTAATTTAAACTCTTTATAGGTAACTAGCTGCGCCCCGCGGTGTTACCCGCTTTGTTCCCGTTCCCGCGGGAATTTCGGGATAAAATATATCCCATGTGTTATTCTGATGTATAACCTACATTACTGTAGAGTTTCATCCAAATCCGTTCAGTAGTTTTTGCGTGAAAGAGTAACAAACATCCATACATCCATACATCCATACATCCATACATACAAACTTTCGCATTTATAATATTAGTAGGATATTAGTATTGACACTTACTGAACTTACTGCAAAGTGGAAAGTGAAAGGCTTAATATTCTACCATTGACCTATATCAATTATATTTACATTTATTTTTATAGCTTTATATTATAAAATAAAAGATTATAAAGCTTTTTAAGATTGATAAAGTAACAATAAAGTAGGTGTTAGTACTACTATGACTTTACTTTTTCACCAATGAACTCTTCCCTTGTAAATTATCCTTCATCATAATACTTTAACCACAAATTAAACCAAATAATTAAACCCTAAGGTTCACGAATTAATGCGTATAATTAATAGTATATTGGCGTTTAACCCTTGCGTCCGCGTCGGTAATGTCTCGTCATCGGGACCGTGAACAAGTGTTCGGCGCGTGAGTCGCAATACAGTATAGTGCTCAGCAATACCCATCAATTAACTTGACAATCTGACAACGCCCACCATGATATATTACGGTTAATATTTTTTAAACCAAAACCGTAATATAATTGATAGTCTCTGTGTGGTTACTGCATTGATAAAGTAGAGAAGAAAATTAAGCGTGGATAATAGCGAATTTATTAGTTCTAACAAACATTATAAATGCTAAAGTAACTCTCTGTCTTAACTCTGTCTGTCTGTCTTAACGCTGGCACGCCAAAACTACTGAACCGCTTTGAATAAAATTTGGCACACAGTTAGTCCAGAGCCTGAGAAAGGTGTATATACATAGGCTACTTTTTATCGCGAAATTCCCGCGGGAATGGGTACAACGCAGGTTTTGTTTTAACCCTTTAATAACTCTCTTTGCATGGCAAAGGTCGTTTCAACTGTCATTATTATCGATTAAGTGACACTTAAATTAATTACAAAAGTTTATTCGTTTACTGATATTTATAAGTAGCCATTTTGGTAGAGATATTTCATTTCATACTTTAACTTTTTTCATATTTTCATTAAAACTAACTGAGTCAGAAAACATAGCTTTGCCATAAAAAAAAATTAGGGGGTGGATCGCCCTTAACATTTAGACGGTACATATGTAATATAGATGTTGGCTGATTTTCAGACCGACTGATTTAAAATTTCATAAAAATCGGTCAAGCCGTTTCGGAGGAGTATGGCAATTTAACTAACATTGTGATACGAGAATCTATAATATATACTTATTATTACTATATACTATATAATATTGTAAAGTAAACACAAATTAAACGTAGATAAAAAATCTTTCACCTATATGCAGTGTACACTTTAGATACGGACGGACTATTTAAAAAAAATCTTGATGGACCGAAGCGAAGCGCGGGTGGGTCGCTAGTTTTAATATATAAGACTATAAGCCGCGCCCCACGGTTTCACCCGTATTATACCCGTTCCCGCGGGAATTTTGGGATACAATGTATCCCATATGTTATTCAGATGTATAACCTATATTACTATAAAGTTCCAAATCCGTTCAGTAGTTCTGTTTTTACGTGAAAGAGTAACAAAAATACATACCTACATACATACATACATCCTCACAAACTTTTAATATTACGAGTAGTAGGGCAGAGGTAACTCTCATTATAAAAACGTATTAAAGACACTGGCTTTGAAATACAATCAGAGATAAAAATAAAATTAAACTAAACCACAGACTGTACAGTTAGTAACTTTTTTTAATTCGCTTTCAACAAGTTAGATAGAACCATCAAAATATTTCGGACACCCTAAAAGTTTTCGGAAGCAAAAAATTCAGTTTTGTAGCATTTCCTTTACACATGCATTTATTGCGTCGGGGGTTTCATTCAGCTGACTGGCGGTCAGATGTGTAGCCTTTATGAATTTAACTTTGACGGTCTAATATGATGGTGGGTGAAACTGTGCGGTATTCCTTTTAGTATCATTTTGGTTAGATATTTTCCATGTTTAAGCTTGCTTTACGTATAAAATAATTGAGGTTCAGTTTAAGAATAATATGAAATTGCCTTATTTTTTTCAGTCTATATATTTTTTTAATTACAATAAATCCTTGGTGACTTGGGGATCATGACATCTTCCAAGCATTGCTGATTAGGACAAAAGTCAGTTATTACTTTAAAAAATATGATCATTAAAAATACTTCGACAAATCTACCTTGGTATTCTCTTTTTCACACCAACAGTAGTGTTTAATTTAGTCCAAAATGAAAACCTAAAAAATTCCCAAGGGAAAGACGCTAAATAATACTTTACCAATACCATTTAACATGCTAAATTAATAAACAGTGGACTCAAATGTATGTTTGCCAAGCTATCGAACTCCGGGTGGCTCTTTATCACAACTGGTCAATGCACGTTCTCAGTGTGACTCCACTCAAATACACGCAAGGGCGAGGTCAGCAAGGCCCTCCGTCATTCGACGGGTTGATATGAAGTGGCCGGTCTGAAGATATAATTGTAATACTTATGATAATGTAGTAAACACATTCGGGAGTTTGTCCTTGCGGTTGTAATCCGTTACATTAAATACCTCCAAAGGGCCTCTACGAGTTGGACCTGTATCGAATCGCAATGCCTTTTAAAAAACCGCGCTTCTCCCGTGACTCTGAGGAGAAATACTATGATAGAATAATCTTTATTTCACTAATAACTAAGTCACATAAATTATTTAAGTAACTCGTATATTTTATATGATATAGAGTCCCTAATATTTAAACTATGAAAAACCTGTATCTTTAGAAGTGCATCTGGCTACTAACAAAAGTATTGAACATCAATTACATTGATTTAACAATGATTAAAGATATCAATGACAGACAATGATAATCAAATTGAAGTGTGACTAAAGTATTATATATATATGACACTAGCAGCGCCCCGCGGTTTTACCCGCGTTGTGCCCGTTCCTGTGGGAATTTTGGGATTTTTGGAACGAAGTTCTTTATCGCGCGTTGCGAATGGGGGCTAGACGGAAAAAAATGTAAAGACACTTTTTACGTCAGAGACAGACAGAGAAACATGCGCATGTAATATGATTTACAATATTGTCTTATAATTTAAGGGTGTACCTATTTATACATTTAAAATGATGGTAGGTTATAATTATACAACAAAATTCAAATGTTTGTAACGGAATTTGCAATGTCAGTTAAAACAAATATTAAGAGTTCTAAACAGTCGGACCATAGTTCCTGAGAATCCTGAGATTAGCGCGTTCAAACAAACAAACAAACTCTGCAGCTTTATAATATTATGTATAGATTGAATAGAGATAAAAGCCTTCTCTGCTCTTGCTATGTGATTGTGATATCGTCGCTATCATCGTGTAACCAACCTCAAGATCGCCGATCAGCGGTCACTCGGCGAACTACAACAAATTTCCTTTGATTTATGCCTGAAAAACTGACAAGTAACCAATCTACGCTATCACGCCAACGATAATAGACCCACGATTGGCGACTGAAAGGAATAAAAATCTCTTCATGCTCGCGATCGCTTGTGATCGGTGATAATGAAAAAGAAAAAAGATTAGGAACGGCAACAATGCAATAGAAAGTTTTTATCGCAACTGTGTAGTAATTAGAGTAGGATACCAGAAGAGAACTTGACATCCATGATCATGGATATGTATAATATATATATCCATGTACATATCCATGACATATGGATATAAATAAAATACATTATGTTAGCGGCCGCCCTCTTCCTACCAAGCGACTTTCATTCATACATATGTTAACTACCGGACTCAGATGTCCATTAAACCAACAGTTAACAATTAGAAGTAATTTTTTATACGTAACATGTCAAAATCACTCATTAAGTGTAGCGCCACATCTGCGGAACGTACGGCGCCGAACCTTCCGCTCTATGACACATCAGTCGAAATTACGCCGCGTACTGATGTGTCATAGATAACTTGAAATACACTACGAGCGTATTTAGCGGAAGGTTCGGCGCCGTACGTTCCGCAGATGTGGCCCTACACTTAATCTGTACTAAGGCAGCATTTCACTTCTCCAAGTACGGGCGTTACACCTGTACATACCTACCATTGAACTTATATATAAAAAGGTAATACATAACATAATGAAACATCTCATAGTGTGGCGTCAGTTATACATTTGAGAAATGGGGTCGTTTCGTTTATAAGTCACCCTCGTGCGGCGTTGGAGGCGAATGAGTCGCGACTGAGCCGGTTGCCATGGCAACGGAGGTGATTGAGCAGCGGGGGGCCTGCTCTAAGTATCAATATTGTGGAGGCTAGGAGCTACGCGGGTGGATGAGGGTAGGGAGATAAGGATTGGTGTTGGTGAAGATTTATTAGATAGAATAGAAAGTCTTAGGGCCGACATTGCGTTAAGCGTGCGCACGCCGCGGTTCCATACAAAAGAAAACCGCCGCGGGCGCCCGTGGCGTGCGCACGCGGCGTCAGTGTTCACCCTAAAGGATTTAATGGCCCATGTCCAAGGCCTATAGGTGGTCTAAATACTCCGACACCATGGCCGGCCACTACTGATTAGGCATTAATTGAGTAAATCTATAACGTGATGTTTATCGTTTATTATGAAAGTTGTACTTGTTCCCGTAGGAATTTTGGATGAAAAATAGTTTATAACCTTCCCGTTGAATTTGGCTACCTTTAACAAAAATAATTAGTCAAATCGGACTGGTAATTCTCGATATTAGCACGAACATACAAACAAATAAAATTAAAAAATGTACCTTTATAAAATACTAGCAGCGCTCCGCGGTTTTACACGCGTTGTGCCTGTTCCCATGAGAATTTCGGGATGAAAAATAGCCTATAACCTTTTATAACCTTAAACCGTTGAATATGGCTATCTATTACAAAAATAATTATTCAAATCAGACTTTTCCGGAGATTAGGTCAAACATACAAACAAACAAAGAAACTTACAAATATTACCATTAAAAAAAAAATTATTAGTATAGAAATATAGATGAATAAGAGGCATTTCTAAAAAACGCTTATTCTATAGCCCGAAATCAAATATTACTCAAGTCTCAGTACCACGATCCTTGGAAAAATAAACATAGATACTTAATATTGCATTTCTGTTAGCATTGGTTTATACACCCAAGTTTCATTGCATTGAAGTTTTCATTGTATTGGTAACTAGCATTGTCTCGTGGTTTTACCCGTTCTAGTAGGATTATCGGGATGAAAAGCCTACTTTCCTCTTGAAAATAGAAAAATAAGGTGTTTTCCAAGCAGATTTGTAGTTTCATAAAATACTCTTTTACACAAAGATATATTTTTATTGCTCATAAATAGATAGATATAAATGTTTATTACCCTTATAGTAAAGGTCCGAGTTGGATCAGCGACTGCTGCAGTCGACTGCAGACTGCAGGCAGCAGGGCGTTGCAGTCGTCCGCAGTGCAGTCTGCAGTCGCTAATTCACTGCCGACTGCACACCACATAATCAACGTTGCCAATGTGTGAAAATTTCCCCAAAATGCGGGGAATTACAATCAATTAGAGATTCAATAAAACTATTTAAACGTAATGTAATGGTCAACTCGTACATACCGGAAGAATTTACAACTAACTAAGAACCTGATTAACTACGTAAATCGATTGATATCGTAAAAAGCCTCGAAAAAGACCACTGGAATTCGAATGCTATAAATTTTTATGAATTCGAAACTATTATTCCGATCTGATCCATATCCAATTGTTATTACATATTATTATTTAATCTCAATCCGATACCCTAAACTCCATAGGCTGATTACTGATCTCCTGTTCATTGTACTATTCATCTTTCGATACAGAGGTAGATGGATACGGTTTCTACATTAATCAGGTTTTATTTATTTACAAAAAAAATACTTGCCTTTTGAATGAGGTTGACTTGCCTTTATAATAAACAAATTAGCGACTAATTGAGGAGTAATTATTTATAATAAATTGAGGAGTAATTGTTTTGAAAAATGGTAACCCAAAATCATATTTCAAATTTTGACATAATACAATTTATGGTCGGAGAGCCGACCGCCACATTTGCTCCCTACCGTTACAGACACAAATATGATAATAAATAATCGAACGTTTTCAATAAAATTATCGAAATAAGGTTTTCCATACAAAACAAGAAGTGCGCTCTGATTGGTCGGCTCAAAAAGATTGGTGCCGCGTGCAACTTTCCTGCGCTCTGATTGGTCAGAGATGTCTATAAAAACAGAGCGATTTCCATAGTCCGGCATTCAGTGTTCGGTAGCAGTGCCTAGAAGAAGAAAAGGAAAACGAAAGAAGAAAGAAATAAAGTGGTGAAACGCTGATCCCGGGTTTTATTTCCGAAGGCACTCTCTCACCCCGCCAGTTACCCGCTCCAACCCCCTAAGTGCTATACACAACTAGAAGTCGGGTGGGCGCAAAAAATACGTCTCGGTGAATAACAGCGCACTTGAAAGTGCTCTTATTTTATTCATAAGATTTGCTACTTTATTTCTAGGTGTCATGGTAGTAATTAATTAGATTGAAATTAGAAATGTTTTCAAATTATTGTCTCAGTTCGGTAGTAAACAAATAAAGATGTCCCCACGTCATCCACGCGGACAGTATTTAGCTTTGATTTTGAACGTGACTCGTTATCTAGTTGTGTATTGTTGATCGAAGTGTAATACATCAAATTCTACTTATTCAAAAAAACTAAATTTGTTTTTGTTATGTCTGTCACGTCGTTGGGACTAAATTTATATTTAAACCTCAATATTTCATTGAACTGATTTTACATTTTTTGGGGTATACAGTCAAAATGCTCTTTTAAAAAAATGGTGGTGGCTGTCAAAAAAGTGAAGTTATATTATGCTTTTCAAGTTTTCATTATACTACATAACAGAGATAAAAACCACGACACTTTGATCTATGCCACATTCATCAATCTTAACACAATGATTTTCTATTGAGTGAAATGATTAATCATTACTTAGCAACCTAAATTGTATTAAAAAAATAACATTAGCTCCTACACTATTATTTTTGTTCGTTTTTCAAAATATTTTTCTCTTATCTGCTGGCGCTCTACGTCACGACTGCAGGACAGGACTGCCGACCGCAGCAGAAGTGTCACCGCGCGCTCGAAATTTCATAGAAACTAGTAGTGAAGCTGTGTCTGCAGTCTGCAGTCGACTGCAGCAGTCGCTGATCCAACTCTTACCTTAACTGGCTGGTTCACAAGATTTCATTTATTTTCATAAACCTTATTAATATTAGATAGAAGCAGCTCTATGTGGTACTAGTAAGAATATGACGGTGCTGGTTTTAATATGTATATACTCGTAATAACTAGCAGCGCCCCACGGTGTTACCCACGTTGTGCCCGTTCCCGTGGAAATTCCGGGATAAAATGTATCGCATGTGTTATTCTAATGGATAACCTATATTACTATAAAGTTTCATCCAAATCCGTTAAGTAGTTTTTTTGATCTAAAAACTCCGACACCAGGATACACGATCCGACGCCACCTACACGAAATAACTTTTTAAATTTTTTAAATGAACAAAACTCCACGAAAAGGAGATTAATAGCCATCAATCAGCAAACGATTGGTCCACCTTATGTAAACTGAAAACCTATTTAACTGGACTAAGTGGACACAACGGGCTGGCCTCCCCTCACTAGCGGAACATGGTTGATTTCAATCTATGTTATACAAATTTGCCGGCAAAACGTGTACTTACGTCATAGGTAAGGTATAAGTAAAAAGGGTGGCGTTTTTAAATCGTCAAGTTCGAATCGAATCGGTTCTGCTTTACTAAAATCGTTGACACGGTTCCTATGAAAAGAATTGTATCTGTGACTAGCAGCGCCCCGCGGTTTTATCCGCGTTGTACGCGGGAATTTCAGGATGAAAAGTAGCTTATAACCTTCCCGTTGAATGTGGCTATCCATAACAAAAATAATTTTTCAAATCGGTTCAGTAGTTCCTGAGATTAGCGCCTTCAAACAAACATACAAAAACTCTGCAGCTTTATAGTATTATTATAGGTAGTTTCAGACTTGCCCATATTAATAAAGCAGGCTTCATTCACGGTTCAATGATCAATGTCGACGTGGCAAACAAATTGAATTGACGTGATCGCAATAATCAATCGAATCAGTGCAGTATTGAATAGGTAGGGTTCACATTGGATAATTCGTTGTGTGTTTGGTTAGGGCTCCCACACAAAACTGCGATGCGATGCGATGCGAATTCGCATCGCAGGAACTTGCGATGCGAATTTCTGCGATACGATTTAGTGCGGCAAACCGTTTGGTAGGGCGACCATTCCTTCAAGTGTAGTCAGCCGTACTGGACGTGATTTTAGGAAGCGTAAGATGGATCGCAAAAAGATTATTGCACTGCTGTTATTGTTAAATAGATATAAAAGAAAAAGAAGATTCTGGGTTCATCCATTTATTACGATTATGAACTCTGATGGGAACTATTTTACTCAAAAGTACTATGCGTTGAGAACTGAAGAAGATAAATTTTTTGATTATTTTAGAATGAGCATATCTTAATTTGAAGAGCTTTTGAGTTTATTATCACCATGCCTTCAAAAACGATCGTACAAGGGAAGAATTCCTGTCCTGAAATGTCCTGAAATGGGGTCACCAAGGATGACGTAATATGGCAGGAATGTGCGATGCGAAGCAGATCGGAAATTCTTACGGTGCGTTCGTGCGAATTCGCAGATATTTGCGATGCGATGCGAATTCGCAGTTTTGTGTGGGAGCCCTAGAGGTAATGACCAATAAAATTGCATTGTCACAGTGAACACAATTTGTATTTGTGCAGCGAATAGCAGTTGTTTATTTAATACCTTTGTCGTTGCTAAAATGTCACAAGCTCGTTAAATTGTGACACCTTTCTCTTTCAGTTCGGGTGTACGAGGTACGGACTAGGGTTCTTGGAGAAAACATTGGAATTTCAATAGCTTCGGTTTGGCTTGCATAATGCTTAGCGTCGTGTTTAAGTTATGACTGAGCATAGCCTGAGCAAAAAGTACGTAACACCTTTGCCACAAGAAAAGTATCCACAATAAGTGCCGCACTCAGAGACGTATATAAAATGAACACTTAACTAATTGACGTTATTTTTCATACCCCACATTCACGCCCGTACTCAGAGCCGTAGTAGAGATTTAACACAGAGATTTAATGAGTCATTTTGACATATAATGTATGAAAGATTACGTCAATTAATTGACTGTTGATTTAATGAACGTTTTACTATTAACTGAAACGTACGTTAATGTCATTATTATTTATTTAAACGGGAACTTACGTACGACGGAGACTACTGTCGAGAGTCAGTGTGCGGGGAGAGACGCTGTCGCGAGCGCTTCACCCACCTCCTGTTGAAGGTCACCGTATGTGACCGAAACGTGTCGAGGAACTCTCGACAGTAGTCTCCGTCGTACGTAAGTTCCCGTTTAAATAAATAATTAATGAACGTTTCTGAGACTAACATAATAATATAGGAAAATCGTTGAATTCGGTGTTATCTGTACTAATTCATAGGTACAATGAATCTGAAGAATTTGCTTGTTGGTTTGAACGCGCTAATCTTTGAAACTACCGATCGGATTCGAATTATCTTCTTTCCATTCCAGAAGAAGATTATAGGCTACCTTTTATCCTACGGAAACAGACGCGACGCGAGTAAAACTGCGGGCTCGGCTATGTATAGGCCATTTAACATGAAATTTTCCGGGAACGGGTACAACTTACATAAAAGCGTGCTCTGTTATTACTAGAGGTATACGTTTTTAACTTTTGTGCTTCTTCAAAAATTTGGTTACAGCAACTTTCTCTCTCTCTTTCTCCCTCTCTCTCTCTCTCAACACACAGATAGTGCGGGTGCGGGACGGTTGCGGATGGCGTGAAGTTTTATTCCGTGTATTTGTATAAAAGGTCTCACACAACACTGGCTTTTTGCAAGCCCGCTGCCAGCCGAAAGGTGTCACACTGATCCCTTTCAGCCGTACTATCTATGTTTTGCACTTTATAATGCGGTTCTACGTTAGAACCTTGTCGCTCTTATGCCAAACACTTTCAAAATTAACAGAGTAATCAGAAAGCTTGGCATACTGCGACAAAAAATACAACAGTTTCCACATATTTGGGACATTGTATAGGACATTTCATTTTGTTATAGAGTGATAAAAAACCGGCTACATACAAATCCAATAAAGGATTTCGCAATATTTTATTATCGAAGTTTATCAACGCTAAACAAATAACTAGTGTGTGAGTTCGGAGAGCGAATGAAAGCTTTCACATGGCCATGATACAATGTTTGATTGTTAGGTTGTAGTATTCATACTGCTCTATAATAATGCGCTTCGCATTTTGGTATTTAGAGGTACATAATATTTATTCACACATAATACTCGTAGTCCTGCGAGTTCAATTTGCGTACATTATTACATATCAATTTATTTGCGTATATTATTATATATACATACATTACATATCGCGTAGTTTTGCTACAGGTATATCTTCTTCTTCTCTACTATATAAAAATAAGTCGGGTTTTCCTCCCTGACGCTATAACTCCAGATCGCACGAACCGATTTCCACGGTTTTGCATTCGTTGGAAAGGTCTCGGGCTCCGTGAGGTTTATAGGGAATAAAAATCTCAAAAATCCCACGGGAACGGGGGCGCTGCGGGTGAAACCGCGGGGCACAGCTAGTTGGTTATATTTACACTATTAAAGAGTTTACTTGTTAGAGCTCGTCCAAATATTTCCGGGCCAGTTGTTGAAAAATTGACAAATCCTTCAATTTAGTCCGGTCCGGTCGTTTTGCTGGACTTACCAACAACCGGTCCTTCTTTTCATCGGTCCGGAAACACGTATTTTTTTCTTTTTCTAAAAGCCAAAGCTTTCTGTTGCCTTAGATAGTAATTGGAACTGACGACTATAAAGCAATACAGAAGCATCGTTTTCAAAATTGTTCAAAATGGCTCCTTCTTCTTCTTCGTCGAGTGGATGGTCAACCTGACCAATCCTGGTGTCAGAGTTATTGAGCCGCCAAAGGCCTCTGATATGGCTCCTGAACATTCAATAGCCTTTATAATATAAAAACTTAGCCTAAACATAGTAAATAAAGTCTTGCTAAGTGTTGACGGATTTTAAATATCCTGCAGTAATCGTTCAAAATAATGTATTTATTTTGATATGAGCCCTTAGTATCCTATTGTTGGGGAAAGGCTTGCCCCCAATTCTTCCACTCAGGTCTGTCAAACACAAACCAGAAAAGTACCCGCCATTTTTATCTCTCTTTTGGTCTACTGCGGCGTCTACTGCTAGTGCTCCCATCAAGCCTGCGACAGGCATTAAAATAATAATTTGGTTTTTATTAAGATCATTTCCCCGGTATCTATATAGTACGCAGAAGCCTCTGTTTATAGAACTGAGAATTAACATAACGCTTCATGGACCATCTAAGTACTCAAAGGTCTTCAAAGGCCGTAGTGTCATCGGTTCGCAAGAAAACAAACACGCTATGTCCATTCATAAGCACACAGCTTCATACATTATGTATGTAGGTATGCATCGTAAGGACTAATTATATAATGGCACGTTGACATTATGTCGCCACCGAATGCGGTGAGCGAGCGTGTCTAGTTGAAGGCGACATCGAGTGGGCGAATTCTACAAAATATGAGAGTAAAACAAGTTTCTTGTCTAATTATTGCTCCCTCTTGTACAATTATTATTGTTATTATTTCTAACCTTTTTCACTACTCGGGAACTCGGGTTACCGAATTTGGTATAACCGAGTAATGTAAACTAGCCTTAACTAATAAAGTTTCAGCAAACATGAAACTTAAATAAACTAACGGATGATTTTGATATTGCATTTCCTGAAATTAATGTTTATTTATACCCCTTTGATAATGTTTATTTAGTTAGTGAAAAGCTGCAGGTACCATATTATTAATGATTGAACTAAAATAAATATACTGAATATGAATTAAGTCCTACGAATATTATTATATTATATATTAAAAATGCGAAAGTTTGTGACGATGGATGTATGTAAATATGTATGTTTGTTACTCTTTCACGAAGAAAACGACTGGGCAGATTTGGACGAAGCTTTAACAGTAATAATAGAACACATCCGAATAACACATGGGTTACATTTTATCTCTAAAATTCCCGTAGGAACGGGTACAATGTGGGTGAAACCGCGGGGAGCGGCTAGTTGATTAATATTTCTTGATTGGGGATACAAACTTAACCAACTCAAATAATGTGGCCAAGTTACCTTCAAATCAATTTTTTGAAATAAATAAATAGTGCATTTATCAATATCATACTCGTATTATGAAATATTGATATTTCGTTCATAATATCGGTATCAATAAAAAGTCCCATCTACACGTCCGCTCTAATTAATCTATACAGGTAAAGCGTGCACGTGGCCCGCACGCGGCGAGCACGCGTGGGAACCTGCGCTCGCGCCGATACGATCAATATATTGCCACTTGTTGCGACCCACTGGGGTAATTACACGTCTCGCGCCCTTTTATCGGCTGTTTATCGCACTATCTATAGATGACATCTCCAATTGTTTGTAAGTGTGGGATTAAATGGTCGATGTTTAAGGGTTAATACTAATTTTGGGTCAAATATTTTGCGATGTTATAGTAGAAAGATTGTTAAAGGAAGTGGTTTGACAGCCGGCCGCACGACGGACGTTACAGTAGGCGACAAGACAAGATATACTGATATGACAAGATATACTGTGTTGGTCACTCATTGGCGGAAAATTCGAATTTTAAAAATGTTACCCATCAGCTCTCAGTATTTATAACACCGTGTCACCAGTTCACCACCCTTGCTTACTACCAATCTTACCACCTTCTGTCATAAATCGTAAACCGCAATTTACCTTTCTTTCAATCAACTCAAATCTTCTAACTACAAGAACTATAAGAACTTTTATATTATGTTACTTGCTGCTACGGAATCCTTCATGGGCGAGTCCGACTCGCACTTGGCCGCTTTTTTTTTACTATGGTAAAAAAGTACTTATTATTATGTCCTCCTCACTGTACTGATATCTTCAGTGAGATGAGAGACCTTTGCTCAGCAGTGGGACATTACAGGCTTACACTTTACACTTATATTGTATCTGAGTTTGTACAAAATAAAGGTCACTATTTATACTCGTAGCATGACTCTTCAGTATGGATTAATCCTCTGGAAATTCTGGAATAATATATAATTAGTATTAATTATCTTCTGATTTGAACTACGATCAAGTACGTACATGCTTCTGTTAATCAAGCTTGGTATTTACACCATAACAAACAGTAACGAGCTAAATTATCGTCGAAACACAATCACTGTGTAATTCAATTGACCAAGCCAGCGTTCAATTATCAAAATTATTCCAATGACATTCTATTAGCGAACACTGACAAATGTTACGTTCGTACGATAAATTGGTACTTAATCAAATTTCCCTAACTCTGCAAATCACAGACTGTTGTAAAGTCATTAAATATTTAACGCAATACACTGAATTAGTGGAATTATCGATGAATTCGGGACTACAGATGAAACAAGCATTTTGGTTGAGAATGTACAGAATCAGGATTCATTTCTGTATCCCACCCAATTCACCGAATTCACCGAGGATTGGTGAAAATATTTGTCGATTACGTGTTATAATCGAATATAAATGTAAAATTAGAGGCCATCTTTACTTTATGGATAACACTTATATAAAACCCACGCCCCACGGTGTTACCCGCGTTGTACCCATTCCCGTGGGAATTTTGGCATAAATAGTAGCCTATGTCCTTTCTCAGGCTCTAGACTAACTATGTACCAAATTTCATTCAAATCGGTTCAGTAGTTTTGACGTGAAAGCGTAACAAACAAACTTACATTCACTTTTATATTAGTAGTGATGATATTCTTCGCAGCGTCCGTCGGTCTGTCCATTTGTCTGTTCCTGAAGACAAAGTCTACCGAACGGATATTCATACATTTCACCAACAATTGTTTTTAAACAATCAATGTCTTGAATCACAACTTGAGGTACTATTTACCCCACGAAAGAGCGAAGTACTGGCATCTTCTGCATCTTCTCTATTTCGTGATCTACAACAATTGTATACACCTACACCATATGCCAGTTAACCTGAAAATACTTTATTTCCTCTCCTCTTTTTAGTACTACTCTATAGGTAGTCACGGTTCATAGTAAATTTTTGGTAAATCACCGATCGATTAAAAGGGAATGCAAATTTTTCCACTGACTCAATTAATTGAAATTCACTACATAGTAGGTATAAAACAAAGTAGCTTTCCGCTGTCTGTCTGCCCCTTTGTATGCTTAGATCTGTAAAACTAAGAAACGGATTTTGACGCGTTTTTTTTAATAGAGTGATTCAAGAGGAAGGTTTATATGTATAAAAATTCCCGAAATTCCACGGGAACGGGCACAACGCGAGTAAAACCGCGTGGCGCTGCTAGTTTAATATATTGAACTGAATAGATGGCTTTTTTAATCAAATTTTGCATTTTGTCAGTGCCGAAGCTTTCATAGTAAACAGGGATCGAAAGTAAACACACGCGGCGGGTCGTCCGTAAACATTAAATACCGGGTAGCCCCGACCGGAGCCAAATTCTATCCAATATCTACGTGAACACATTTTGTGGGACAGTTTTCCGAAATTTACTTTACTTGGCTTTCGATAAAAACACTTCGGTTCAAGAGAAAATTAATTATTGATACGGTTACATTGTTTCAGTAATTATGTATATAACCAGATAGTAAAATGATAGGTACGGCAAATACGTGAATATATTAAGTACCTTGTCACCTAAAGATTAAAAAATTACTGATTGATATGTTATAGTGGGTATCATAGAAGGTTGGATATGACAAGGTTCTAACCTAGTATAAACCTTGCTGCCAATAGTATTCTTTCTCAGTGCACTATGGCCCAAGAAAATACAACTGCGTAGTTTCCAAATTATTTTCCCATTCACCGCCAACCAGTTACAAATCACAAAAATATTGGCAAACCATTAAAATCGCGGAATCGTACAAATATTGTTTTTCCCATAGATCAAGGTGACACTCAGTATTTATTGTGAGCCGGTTACAATGGGCTACATCCCGCGAGCAATAAATGGTACGCTTGGCAAATATAGGGTGGGCGCACACGCGCAGACTTATGACATGCTGTTTGGCAAACATACGGCGAGTGTTCACTGCCGACTTATCAATCGTCGTTTGACGTTTAGTGGCGGAACGCGCGTGCGGGCTTAAGGGCGCGTGCTGCACCGACGTCGCCCGCCGGCGATCCTCCCGCGTGGACACGGCTTAAACCTTACACCAGATAAGCAACGCTTAATAAGTTAATAGATTCACCCGTTTCTGTCAAACCATAATAGCGCTACGGGTTAATCGATTCACTTCCAAAAAATTAAAAAAAGAACCAAAATGTTTATGTACTTACTTTGCTTTTTCCGTTTCACTACTCGATGAAATTCTCGCTCATTTGCCGGCACTCTGGCATAAAAAATCCTTTGGATCGCTCGGCAATTTTTGTCTGACAGGACCGTGTAGTCACGTCTCTTAAAGGAAATATGCTAGAAAATATATTCTGGAATATATTATAATAATGTGCTCATGGTTAAGTGCTTTGAGAACATGGCTGCCATTTTCAATCACAGAGGAATGCAACCATCTCCTCCTAATTAGCATTTTATTAATGGCACAAGTTAATTTTATTGAAATAAAATAAAACGGCGCTCGGCGGCGAACCACGCGGCGACAGACGTTAATAAGCCAGTCTTTGATTTATTAAAACGTTATTAAAATCGCGTCATAATGGACCCCTGTTCGGATATAATTTATTATGAATAAATTATTAATGCATTATGCTTTACCTCCTTCCGTGCGTAGGTATTTGTGATAAAATTTAAGTACCGAATTTAAGTAACGTACTAGTACAAACAAGTAGTTTTACACCATGTAAATAGGGAAACTTGTCATGTTCAAACCCCCAAGGAAAACCTGCAATATTTTGGAAATTCCCGTACTCAGTGACATCAAATACTTCCTTAGTAGATATTCAGTGATGTGATAAGTGATCCTGAAATATATGAAAAATGACGTCGTGTCGATTTAATGGTTGTCTCGGGCAGATAGATATATTCGTATTTATTATTTGGACATTTTGCTACGCTAGGTACGAATTGTGCAAGTTTCCCCTAAAGCTAATGTTTCGTATTTCAGTACCACTTGTCCAGTCTTTTAAAATTGTTTCATCTTTTATTAGCAACAGAAATCCAAGGAGAGCAATTAAATACAAATAAAAATGATTTGATTCGGAAACATTTAATCATCGTGTGATATCAGTTACCGGAGGGGTGCGCCAGGGGTGCTAAACATAGAAGCGTGGCGATTTTTTAATCTCAAAGGGGAGGCGTATATAACCCTCTTTTTGACGGAAGATTAGGACAAACGCAGCGGGTGTTGAAACAAAGAGTTTTAGACTGACTTTATTAGTTTACTAAGGACCCCTGCCCCTTTATCTGTAAAGATTACATGTTATGAAGTTTCTTTAATATATTTTTTTGTATTATATTTAGTTTAAAATGACAGTGATGGGCATGCGAGTAGCTTTTGCTTAATTTACGCAGTTGGCTGATCACAAGGTCAATATTATCACATGATCCTCCTCATTGTACTGATATCTTCAGTGAGATTAGAGGCCGTCTACTCTGAATGACTAGACATAGTTTTTTCAAAATTATTTCCGGCTATATCAATATCATATCAGTAGTAATATTGTGGTAGTTTTCAATACTGCATCGTATTTTCATCACATAGATGTCATTTTTATATGCTATCGCTATTACGATTGCTTAGTTCCATGACTAAAGATGTTTTTTAAAAATTATGATTCAAACTTTGAATCTAAAGGTCTGTGCACATGCGATGGAAAATGCATCGGGCATAATCGAGTATGGCAGAGGCACAAACGGAAGGCCAGTTGCGTGTGGAATTGTAGACTGTCAGGTCGTTTTATTATCTATTAGTCTGTTCCAGCGTTACACAACCGATAATACTCAGCGTATTTTGCGTATCATGTGCTTGGAACCTAAGGGTCGTTGACATGGCGCGACTAACGAGGGCGGTATCGTACGGCACCGCTTGTGTGAACTGACCGTTATTAACATACTGCGCTCGTGACGTAGTTTGACTAGCGATGTCAGTTCATTGAGATTGTTAAGCAACGTGCAGCTCGGCCCCTACTTGGATGGGTGGCCGATAGTGGCATTTCTATCTGAGCACTACCGTCCTTCGGAGGGCAAGTTAAGCTGTCGTTCCCGGTTGTTTCAATCGTCAGCATGTCGGAGGCCCTTAGGCGGGCTATAAACTTCGATACCTAGGTTGGGTAACTAACCAACTCGATAGATAAATTAATGACTCAGTGACGTTCATTAAATAGACATTAAATAATTAGCGTATTTTTCATATACCTATCACATGTCAAAATCACTCATTAAATCACTTTTAAGCAATCATCTGACGTCTGGATATAAATAAGTATATAAACACTACCAGTAAACGTAATTATTACTTTATAAGTATTTCACACACTGCGCTTTTACCTGGAAAACTTTTCCGATCTCACGTTCCTAAGTAATGAAAACTTCTGAACTAGAAGAAGCTTTTAAAACTAAATAATCCAACTAAACCTCGGCTTATCCTTGTAAGTTACCAGTACCTAATAAACTATTATTTCTTAATAGAAATATAAGTTAGGTGGATTCGGTTAAATCGTGTCGCGTGGCTTGCACGTGGCAATGGCTAAATTGAACGTAAAAACACCACCTCCTAACAAATATTAAGCTCCGCTATAAATATTGCTCGCCGTGGATCGGATTATTGATAAACTCATGAATGTAATATCTCATTTAGGGCGGGTTGCTTCAGCTTATGATCACGCGCCAGTAAACGTTAACACTAAATGACGTAAACACTAACAACAGACGTAACCTCGTTATAATTAACAGTATATAAAGAGGGAAGCTTTGCTATAAAACGTTATTTATTATTAAAACCTATTTGCTCTAGTGCCATCATTGTCATAAATAGAGGAAGAGGTCCAAAATAATGTAAAGTAGTAAAAAGTACTACTTTACCTCTTCCAAAATAATGTATGGATGTTTTATTTATAATCTATACTCAGGGTGAATTGCACATTCATAAGTTTATTTAGCGGCTTAATATGTTAAAAAAACAAAAGTTGTTTATTTAAATTTGTACTTTATGTTGCACAAAATAGGACACTATTTAAAAGGAACGTCATTTGTTTTTTTTAAATTTTTAGCCGCTATATAAACTTAAGAATGTTTGTGCAATTCACCCTTCTTTCACTCATTATTTAATGAGGAAGATTTTTACCTGCTCAACAAAATGATGGGCTCAACCCCACTTAATCTGGGAAAATGAAATAAACGCGATCTACAATTTGTTTACACTAACGCCATCTATTGCATCGTGATATACTTCAACAAATGAATTAAAACAGAAACTTTGCAGACTTTAAATATTGTGTATTTCGTAAACAAGCAACAAAGGTCTCAATGAACGAACAGTAACGATTGTTTTGAAGTAAAAGTAAATTGTTATTGCAACGTCGGTCGACTTTATCATTTTGCAGATCATTCCACAAAAGACTCCGTTGGTGTATTTTTATTATCATTTTTGAAAGTTTTTTGTTATCGAAATTGTTTGTGAGTATTTTTGGGCGGAATAATAGCACGGCAAATGCTTATTTTTGATCTCGATGGAATTCCTCTGTCTCTTTTACTATGTTTTTCTTAATTGTGGGGTTCGGATGGATGGTATTTTAAAAGAATCGGTGCTATTACGAATACATGAGGTAATACTGCATCTATACTCAATATTTTTAGTATGTTTAAATGAAGTATAAGTAAAATAAAGCAATTTGGTGATCGACTAGTGAGTGTATGAGATATTAAACAATACTAGCTGCCCCGCGCCGTGAATCTAAACCATCCAGGGTGCGCCAAACGCATACAAAAAAAACATTCGAATTGGTCCAGCCGTTTAGGAGTTCAGTGAAATATACACGTACAGTAGAATTATATATATAAATATTAGATAATTATTGTAATTAATATTGTGCTTGTCGGCTTCTTTTCGTTATTTCGGGTTATTTTCGTCGGGTTATTTCAGTTGTACAGATCTCTGTCTCCCGCTACTGATGAAAGTTTGAAATTTACTACCCGACGTGACATCAACAAAGGTCAACCCTAATTGAGTTAACAAATACCTACCGAATTGAGAAATACTCTTAAGGTGTTTGAAGCCGGCTTTTTTTATTAAAAATATTAAGGGACTTTTACTAAAGCAGGGCCAAAGAGTCATAGTAGATACCAGCCTCAAAGAGTCGGTTTAAAAGTATTCCCAGTGATAATCTTTTAAAAAGTTGTTCAGTTAGCGAGAAAAATTCCCTGAAAATGAAAAATATAAATAGTACTAAGTTTCGCTTTAAATCTTGCAAGCACGGTTCAAATACCTACCTAATAACTCGAACACTTTTTTCGTTCAGCAAATCCAGGATTCTGCAAATGCCTTTCATCACATTTTATCTGATTTTTCGATGCAATCCTTTAGGAACGGCGTTACCCCTTCTCAAAGGAATGCTTTGCAGCGTCTCTGAGTCAACGTTCAAAGGACTCTGCTACGCCAAACTAGCATCTATTACTTCTCTATAAAGTATAATTTATTAATATTGAATTAAGGAAATATAGTAAAGCATTTGTTTTGAAACCTTAAATCTTTATTTAGCCGATCTTTATTAAAATAAGCAAGCGAAGCGAGTTTGCAAGATACGAGCTTTTGAGCAAGTTTACAAGCGGACCTAGGATTTAAAACGAACTTAAACTTAAAAGGACTTAAACAAAAATTGGTCAAATTTTTTTCTAACACTATTATGTACTCTTAAATCTCTGAAAAATATAAGTGAAATGTGTCCGTGATCCCAGTTTCATTAGATTTTTTAAATAATGCTCGCCGACTTTAGTAGGCAACGCTCCGACAAAATTCGAGCCGTTTTTGCGAAGAACTCGATAAAGAGTAAATTAATTTTAGTACAGACACGGCAAATGGCAAGAATCTACATATTTCTAATAGTAGTTATCATAACAGTTTTACTAAGGGTAAAAGCTTGTTTAACTTTAATCATAGCGTCTCAAACGATTCCGTTGTATTGCATTGTGGCGAACTCTTTTGCTCCATTAAAACACTCCATGTTCTGGATCCACTTCTTCTAGATCTAGTAAAGCGAAATAGTTTATACCTTGATATCATTACATTTGCATTCTGTACTTAGCGTTGCTTTAATTTTAAGTAATTATTATTAATATAATAGCCGGTGAAGGGACTGCTAGGCAAGGCTTCTCGTCTCACCGAAGATATAGTACGAGTACAGTGAGGAGGATTAGACGTAATGACCACGCTTGCCTAATTGAGTTGGCTAATTTTAGGCAATATACTTACAGTATCACCTCTGATCACTACACAATCTACAACGGAATACAAGCCAGTGTTTACGATGGGGGAAAGCTGGGTCCCTTTTCGCATAAGATTGTGTAGGCCCAACTTAATATCAACCTTGGGTATTGATTTTACGTTTCATAATTGTTCGCTTACTTTGAAACGGTTGGAATTTCCCGAGTCGACGTCACATATGGTGCAGAACCTTTATTGAAGGTGATCTCGCTCCGCTAGGGGGCGGTACTGATCTACCTGATCTAAATACTCTTCTTTATTGGTATGCAAAAACGACTGTCACAGTAATGGAAACTGTATCATACGGATTCAGACTGGAGATGGTTGTCTAATACGTTAGTTCGTCGAATTGGAAAGCCTCTGCCTATTACGAGTCGATAAAAAAATCCACTTGAATATATTAGTGAAAGTAATTTGATACAAAATAAAATTATTCGATAAAAAGTTATAGGATAGCGTATAGTACGTTGTACCTAAATGTACCTATACAGAGTATAACTATACCTAGATTAACGGTTTTGCTAGTCGGGACCCTAGAAATTTTTAATTTTTAGTTAGTTGTTGAAAAAATATGTGTGATAAATTCTTTAAACAGAAAATACTAATAACAGGTAGATAATGTTCAAATTCGAGTAAACACATCGCCAAGACTACCTATAAGTATTTAAGTTCTGCACAATACTTTCCATAAAATAACCCTTCAGGTGCTGTCACAATACAAACTAACGAAGATAAAAACAAGTTACGCAACACAAACTGAAAAAAACTTTCAATACAATTTTAATTACCACAAAAAACCCAACAAGCTTTAACAGAAACCCTTCTAACCGTAACTTCACCAAAACATGTCAAATTTGTCTGCCATACAAAGGTAAGCACAATCATATTGCATGAAGCATATTTCCTATTGCTTGCTCAAAAGTGTGTGAGTTAACCCGTCATGAACGAATTAAGATATAAAATGGTATTTATGATCACCACAGCGTTCAATTTCAAGTAGTGGACCCTGAACAATGGGTAAAAACTCACGCGGGGCCATTCACTGAGACTTCCAATGAAAACACGATAATAATTCACTATTGCTTGCTTTGGAGTTGGTAGTTTTTGATGCGGCATTCAGAGGCCACTTTCAAACGGTTAGCTGTCATGGCTGTGGAGTTACTGAGTAAACTGTTATGAGGTGCGTTAAAATGATATGACAATGTAGTTTTGAATTGATTTCTGAAAAGGACGAGGTTTATTAATTCGTTGAACTTTTTTTAAAGTTACCTTTACATATGTAACTTCAAATTAATTATTAAATATTGATTTTTTTAGAAACGTTTGAAAATAAATATAAACCAAATACTAAAGTGTCCGACGAATACCGCATCAAAAGTCATACTTCTATTCTAACATCCTTCATGTTTACACGGCGGATGGCCCAAGTGGCGTTTGAATGGGGGAATTGGCCCACTCGAATCACAATGACGTTCCATGGTGCCTGACCCATCTCTAGCCCAAGCCATGTTTTTTACTCTTCATTTATCGACAAAAACATTAGTATTGGCAAAAAGTAGGAATACCTATTGGCTTCTGTGTATCATAAACAAGCAGTATCCTGCGGTACCCGTTCCTGTAGGAATTTGGGCATGATAGGTAGTCTCAGACCTTTCTCTTGAATCACACTCCGTATGTTGGTTAAAAACGGCATGAATGTTAAGTAATTTTTGAGTAGTTTTACCTAATTGATTCAATTAGGTACATAATAGACAGCTTTTGGGGACTTGGTTTTATAATATCTTATCTTATATATAAAATTCTCGTGTCACAGTGTTCGTTCGCGTACTCCTCCAAAACGGCTTGACCGATTCTTAGGAAATTTTGTGAGCATATTGAGTAGGTCTGAGAATCGGCCAACATCTATTTTTCATACCGAAATTCCCGCGGGAACGGGTACAACGCGTGTGAAACCGCGGGGCGCAGCTAGTGTACATATATAGGTACTATGATTGGTAGAATATTTAAATTTAGAACTTCCGTCAGTCTCGTCAATGAACACACAGCATTTTATCACAACTTATTTGTTGCTCCCTTTCCCGATCGTTGTGCTGGTATATCGACAAGAGACCACTTCCACGTTAATGTAAAACTTCAATATTCCTCAAGTAATAAGTGTTTAACATTTTTCAAAGCGCTAAAAGCTGGCACAGACGCGCGACTTTAAGTCCGTTAGACAAAATTTAAAACGTTTTCTTATTTTACTCGGTGGTCCAGTGGTATGTGCACTCGCCTACCAAGAACTAAGATTTTTTCTGGGCATCTTCTTCGATGTAGTACGGAGGATTAAATATTTTTTTATAAATTTCGTATTTTTTTAATACATTTTTGGGGACTGTGATACCTATACCTTATTATTATGCACTACTTCTCTGTACAAAGGATCTTTTTTCTATAGACAGTATGGCAGACTGACGTCCTTAGTCTACTTAGCCACTCAAACGTCCGGGCGACCATGGTCGCCCAAAAATTTTTGGCGTTAAACGTTAGGGCGACTATGGTCGCCCGGACGTTTGAGTTATTTTAAACGATATTTTCTCTGTGGATAGTTTCAAAAGCTTTACGGATTTTACACTAGATGGAGCTGTATGAAATTACGCGTCTATCCATATGTAAAACAATATGGCGGGTAACAGCAAGAATAGAAAAAAAAAATTGTTTACAAACGGTATGTCAAGTGGTGTCAAGTGTCTGAGAACTGTTTGTTTAAAATATAAGTATTTATTTATTTAACATCTTATTGTATTAGTATTATATATTAAAATAATCCCCAAGATTCATTCTTTCAAAATATTTATACGTGCTATCAATCTAAAGTTTGATAGATTGACTTTACATGTAAATAAAGTCGACACGCGGAAACTATGCCTTTGTGTGTCGGTTTTTCGCTAAGTTTTTGTGTGATATATTATATATTTTAATAAAATTCTTCTTATAATTGGGAGAATAGGTCATAATTAATGTTTAAATAAATTTATACGAAAAGAAAATAACGAAAATAAGTTAGGATTTCATGTTTTTGTATGTTCTTTCCCAAGATTATAGGTATGGGTTTGTATGGGCGACCATGGCCGCCGCTGCAGGAATGCGTTGTTTGTTTTGGTTAATGTGCTAGACTGTTTATTCCAAGTAATTATATATTGGTGTCAAAAAAAAGCTTATATAATCTAGTTTAATAATAAGTAAAAAACAATGAGAAAAGTTCAATAACTTTTCGTTAAAACTTGTTGAAACAAATATTTTACTTAAATTTAGCCCGTATTGTTAAGTTCAAATTTATTTTCTGAATTTCAGATTAATTGTTGTACTATAATTAGTACATATTTTGATTCCTTAATTATTCAGCTATAAACTGGTATTTTTTGCTTTGCCATAGCTGCAATAGTTTGCTAGAAAAAATACTTTGAATCGGTAATGGCATAGGGCGCTCGACGCGCTCACGCGCGATCACGCGCGTGGACGTTTAAAGGTGTTGACAGGTGTCACAGGTGTCGTTTGAGTGGATACACAGACTAAGATTGTAGACTATAATACCTAGGAAAATCATTACCTAGGTAGTATAAGCGAGGTATCAATCTAAATAAACCTCGTTCCAATTAGGCTCATATTGCACTTTTTCCAACATCAATATTCTCTCATATTTTCTCGTTTCTGTTTTCTCTTTGCGAGTGATATTTAAGTAATGAAATTGAGTATCGGGCTGGACTACAAACACTTCTATTTCTACAAACACGGTGTTGTACCGGGTTATTAATTTAGGATCGAATTCAATAGAGTAGAGCAATATACAAGAGTCAAATGAAGAGGAAAATTCATGAAAATATTTTGTTAAAATATGGAGAGATATTTCATTTGTTTTATTTAAAAACTTTTATTAAACTAGCTATACGTAGCGTATATTGCAGTGTATTTGGAAGCACGGGTTGGCCTCGTACTCTTACTAAAGTAATCGATCGAAAGAAAGGAAAAAACTTCTTTTTCATCGAGTGGATAACCTGTCCAATCCTGGTTGTCAGAGTTATTGAGCCGCCAAAGGCCTCTCAAAGGAAAAAACTGATTTTACCGAACTCGATTCACCGAAGTATCGAATGAGTTAAGCTTTGTTTACCCAAATTTTTATTTGCCCGATGTAAAGTGACATTTCGCTCCTTTTATATGAAGCTGAACTTTTTTGTAAAACCAATGCAGCAATTTTACAGTTACCGAATGATTTTATTCATTCACTAGCTGTGCCCCGCGGTTTCACCCGCAGCGCCCCCGTTCCCGTGGGAATTTAGAGATTTTTATTCCTTATTTTTCTTATATAAAAACTCGTCCTGACAATAAGGAACACATTAAAAAAAGAATCATCCAATTTGGTGCAGTCGTTCTGAAGTTATGCGCTTAGCAACATATTCAGCGATTCATTTTTATAATTATAAGATTCATTTTGAGTAGGTTAGTGGCCAACCCTGGTGTTGGAGTTTTTAGACCGCCTAAAGGCCTCCAGTCTGACGATTGAAACAACTGGGAACGACTGCTTAACGTGCGTTCCGAAGCACGGTAGCGCTCAGATAGAAATACCACTTTTTATTGGTTTAGTGACGATTGTTTTTTCTTAACTCTATTTTGTTTTTAATAAACACTTCCCACAATTTCATACAAAATTTCAAACAATATATGTAGGTACCTAATAATAAATAAAGAAAAGTGACAAGAACTCGATCGACAAGAGCCCAACTCTTAAGTTTATGAGAGAAAGAAAAGTATTAACCACAAATCATTAAATTAATAGAAATATTTTTTAGGAAAAAAAATTCCAACGGTACCTACTAGATACATAATCATTTATAACACAAATTAACCAAAATTATGTAATTAAAGTTCCAAACGTATGCCACTTGTACTTCCACAGCATCCCACCAACATGCCACCTACTTTAACCCCTAATCTCTGTAATAATATCTTTTAGTTTTCACATTGCCTTTTTTACCAGCGGAAAAAATACAATTCGTCGTTGTTTCAACCGCGGCAAACGCCAAAATATTATAGCACGGAAATGTAATAGGTAGGTTGGGTTTGTGGTGCGTTGGGCGGGGCCAGCGGTGCCAGGGGGGTTCCTATTGGCGGAGATCGGAGAGGGGGCGCCTTGGACCGGAGTGGAATGGATCCCCGCGGCATTGTGCGATCGACTGCCTCGGCGCGAAAGTCTCCGCGAGTGAGTGACAATTAATGAAAAAAATGTTAGAATTCTACACAAACATTAACCCAGGATTGATGCAGGAGACGATGCAGCCGCCCCAGCTCACCTGCGCGGGCAGAACAGGTCAGTGATCCAAAGTTGGTCTTTTAAAAAAATTATCCAAACTTGATTAAACTTTAATAAAGTGGGCGCGGTTTGACAGCGGATTTTGCGAATTTTTTTGTTTATTGTGTTTTATGACAGGGTTTAACTTTACGTAAGAGGCTGCGCAAACTACTGTCCAGACAGACAGTTTTAGACTGTTTTCTTGTCTATGGAAACCTATTAAGGGACGCATACTGAAGATAGACTTGGAACATACTGTTTCATCTTAGATTTTTGCCTAGATTACAGGATGGCTTTTTAAAAACGGTCAGTTTGGGCAAGTTTAAAACAAAGAGATACGAATACCTGTTCTTAGGAATCATGGCATCGATTTTACTGATACTCTTCTCCTCTTCTTCTGATACTAAAAACTGCATTGATTGTCCGAATTTTTGTAATGCGGCTGACAAGCGCCCGGGAATCGAACCTGATAAAATAAAAAAAATAACATTTTCTATTTTTCTTTTGCCAACAGGAAAAGTCAATTACTTATAGGTAATGTCATATTTTTGTTAGTTTCACACTTGCCCATACTAACCAATTTAATAAAGCTACCTCGTATAATCCTTTCATCAGTCCAGCCCAGTTGTCTGGATAGTAGTGTTAGACAGACTTGTAACTATAGTCTGATAAAGTTCGAAGTCTAGATGTATCTAGGTATTAATAGATTTAGGGTTTAATAAGTATTAGCTCATTCTCTTATTTAATTTCTCGTGCCATACCTATAGGTACTATAAACATATTTTAAATATATTTAGCCGTTTCTAGATTTTTCTCTTTTGTCTAGGTACTATTCAGTACCTACTTGAATAATGTTCTAAGAATACCTAACAATACCTATATTTCCAAATCAATTTTAGTCAACTTAAAGTGCCTAAAACATATGCGCATTATTCGTGCCGATATATGAGCATTTCGGAGTCCTTCCGTTGAAAATAATGTGATATTACAAATATTTTCCTACGTAATGAAATACGTAGCGTTCCTGAAATTGCCCGAAATTACCTACAAAGTAAGTGCTTAAACGAGTGTTTTAGCCGGGTCATTTTAGACATAAAAATAGTGATCAAATAAAGAAAATTCCGACAGAGCCAAATTTTCGTAGAGACCTTAGGTTTACCACAAGGAATAAAGTGTCAAAAGTCCCCATCAGTCCCATGTGAGCTTCGGGACTTATTCGGGGCCCAAGGTCAAAATTTTCGGTTTTTTGGATTTTTCTCGAAAACGGTAAGTTTTATCGAAAAAGTATCTGAGAATATAAAAAAGCTTATAAAATTCTCTATAACTTAATTCTATCCACTTTTTCCATATTCCCAACCGTTATTGAACTACACGCTCCAGAAATGTAAAAATTAAGGACCTCGGGCAGGTAACTATGGAGCCTGCCCCAATGCTCAACAGTGACATGACCTATGTCATTTGAAAGGTCTTGAAGAGTTGTACAAGTTACTCCTAGACAGTTATATCGAATTCGACGGCCAACTCGGTGTTTTCGACCACCGAAGAATTACCACTGGAGGTGCTGTGGAGCCTGGGCGGAATGCTCAACAGTGACATGACTTACGCATTTGAAAGCTCTTACAAGTCACTTTTTGATAGTTATGTCGAAATCGACGCCAAACTCGGTGTTTTCGACCACCGAAGAAAAAACACTAGGTGTATGTGCACTAATGTGCAGTTGACCCTGATCGTATTGCTCAACAGTGACATGACTAATGTCATTTGAAAGCTCTTACAAGTCACTCCTTGACAGTTATATCGAAATCGACGGCCAACTCGGTGTTTTCGACCACCGAAGTATCGACACTGATCGTATTGCTCAACAGTGACATGACACATATCATTTGAAAGCTCATAAAGAGTTTTATAAGTCACTCTTTGATAGTTATATCGAAATCGCCGTCCAACTTAGTGTTTTCGACCACCGAAGAATGGAGTTGGGCTATGCTATACCGAAGTATCGACGCTGATTCTAATGCTCAACAGTGACATGAGCTATGTCATTTGAAAGCTCTTGAAGAGTTGTACAAGTCGCTCTTTGACAGTTATATCGAAATCGACCGCCAACGCGGTGTTTTCGACCACCGAAGATCGACACTGGGTGTATGTGCAGTTGACCCTGATGGTATTGCACAACAGTGACATAACTTATGTCATTTGAAAGCCCTTGAAGAGTTGTCCAAGTCACTCCTTGACATGTATATCGAAATCGACGGCCAACTTGGTGTTTTAGACTAAAATAAAAAAATATATATATACACATTAGTTCAATTAATAAAGTAGTTATAGAGTATTTGAAGGGCATGATAAGCGATCACTCACTGTCACTGCACATGTTTAGGTTAACTCAAATATGTCATGGTTGCTAATACGACACCCTTTCAGGCCGGGAACACAACTATCGCGCGTTTTAGATTCTTTAAACCATAATGTCATCTATTGAGTTCCATTGCGCTCTACTTTTATACTATTCTGATGCAAGGGCGGGCCTAAACACGCTGAATAAAGGACCTTGAGAAAATTCCATTCTTCGGTGGTTGAAAACACCAAGTTGGCCGTTAATTTCGATATACATGTCAAGGAGTGACTTGGACAACTCTTCAAGGGCTTTCAAATGACATTAGTTATGTCACTGTTGAGCAATACCATCAGGGTCAACTGCACATACACCCAGTGTCGATCTTCGGTGGTCGAAAACACCGCGTTTGCGGTCGATTTCGATATAACTATCAAAGAGTGACTTGTACAACTCTTCAAGAGCTTTCAAATGACATAGGTCATGTCACTGTTGAGCATTAGGATCAGCGTCGATACTTCGGTATAGCATAGCCCAACTCCATTCTTCGGTGGTCGAAAACACTAAGTTGGACGGCGATTTCGATATAACTATCAAAGAGTGACTTATAAAACTCTTTATGAGCTTTCAAATGATATGTGTCATGTCACTGTTGAGCAATACGATCAGTGTCGATACTTCGGTGGTCGAAAACACCGAGTTGGCCGTCGATTTCGATATAACTGTCAAGGAGTGACTTGTAAGAGCTTTCAAATGACATTAGTCATGTCACTGTTGAGCAATACGATCAGGGTCAACTGCACATTAGTGCACATACACCTAGTGTTTTTTCTTCGGTGGTCGAAAACACCGAGTTTGGCGTCGATTTCGACATAACTATCAAAAAGTGACTTGTAAGAGCTTTCAAATGCGTAAGTCATGTCACTGTTGAGCATTCCGCCCAGGCTCCACAGCACCTCCAGTGGTAATTTTTCGGTGGTCGAAAACACCGAGTTGGCCGTCGAATTCGATATAACTGTCTAGGAGTAACTTGTACAACTCTTCAAGACCTTTCAAATGACATAGGTCATGTCACTGTTGAGCATTGGGGCAGGCTCCATAGTTACCTGCCCGAGGTCCTTAATTTTTACATTTCTGGAGCGTGTAGTTCAATAACGGTTGGGAATATGGAAAAAGTGGATAGAATTAAGTTATAGAGAATTTTATAAGCTTTTTTATATTCTCAGATACTTTTTCGATAAAACTTACCGTTTTCGAGAAAAATCCAAAAAACCGAAAATTTTGACCTTGGGCCCCGAATAAGTCCCGAAGCTCACATGGGACTGATGGGGACTTTTGACACTTTATTCCTTGTGGTAAACCTAAGGTCTCTACGAAAATTTGGCTCTGTCGGAATTTTCTTTATTTCAATTGTTTAAAATGACCCGGCTATTTGGCATTCTAGAGAAATTCCGTAGATATATTTTAATATTCAAAGATATTAGTTTTCCGCCGCTATTTATTACTAACAATTTTACCTTTTTAGGTAGGTATATTAATTTTGTCATTCTATTATTGGTGTAATATTAATGCAATCTTACTAATAAAAGTTCTATTTTGGTTCAACTACTTTTGTTTTACTTTATTAATTGATTAGTAGGTAATTCTATAAAGTAGGTACTTATTTTTTGACAATTTATAGATAGGTATTTATTTGACATTGACATTTTCCTCTAGTACCTTTAGCATTAGGAATATCATTCGGTGACCGACAGCCTGCAGCTGTTACTAAAGTGTTCACAATCGGCAAGCAGTCTGAGAGCGTTAAATAGTTCTACGCAGTTGTTGATTTTTCGTGTCCGAATTTTATTATTTTTGGAAACTAGACGCAAAACTAACTGTCATTTATGCTAATTACGAAATAGATTTTTTTAGACTACCGGGATGCCATAGGGACTAGCCATGTTTAATTTTTTAATAGTTTTTAATTATTGGTCCGGGTATATTTATTTTGTTATTAAATAATTTTTGGCATAATTGGAAGCAACACTGGAAACGTCAAATCACTGCATCGAAATTTGAGTTTTACTGTAGATTGGTACTAACATTTACTATTGTAACAAGATACAAATACCAATGCGTGTCATGAGCTCAAGTCTTAAATGTTTAGCGTGCTCTGCGGTTTGACTTCTGGCGATTCTGTCGCCTATGTCTAGACTATATAGACTACCTAGGTATACTATGATTAGGTGCTTAGCATCTCAGGTTATGTTAAAAGTGCATTATTTTTTTTTACTTTTGATTAGGCGTAATCACCACGCTTGCCTACTGCGGGTTTGTAATCTGAAACCCGATTCATGTTTGAAAAGTAGGAAAGATGTTTTCAGTCAAGCCGGGAATCGAACCCGGGATGTCAGTATTGGCAGGCGGGTGCACTCATCAATACACCACCTAGGCGTCTATAAGAAATAAATAAAATTATAATAATTGTAACATTTTTATATTATACTAAACAACATTTATTATACTCAGTCGTATTGCGGTTATCAACAATGTATACCTACGATACAGCTGTTATCTAATTATGTGTTCAGTATGGAGACGACATTCGTTCATCGAAATCGATTGAAACAAGTATGGCGACACAGTAGTTTTATTTATGCACTAGCAGCGCCCCGTGGTTTTACCCGCGTTGTGCTCGTTTCCGTAGGAATTTCGAGATGAAAAATAGCGTATAGCCTTCCTCGATAAATGGACTATCCATCACTGAAATAATTTTTCAAATCGGACCAGTAGTTCCTGAGATTAGCGCGTTCAAACAAACAAACAGAAAAACTGCAGCATTATAATATTAGTGTAGATTTGAGATCTGAAAAGGTTGCACATTATCAAATAGATTTTATACCACTAAACCTCACACACAATACACAATAACGCAGACCACTACGGAATAAAGTTGATTGAACTAAAGTTTGTTTTACGCTTACGGCATAGTATGGAATAGTATGGAATAGTTACAGTTATAGTTTGCATGACGTCGGGTGACGAAAATTATGAAAAAGCTTTCCTATTCACAACTCGAGCTTATTATCGCACTCAGACGACCATTAAATCTACTTACTTAACTAATTGACGTACGTGTTCATGTCAAAATCTCTACTAAGGAAGCATATGACGTGGCTGAGTACGAGCGTAAATTATTAAAAACTAGCTGTGCCCCGCGGTTTCACCCGCAGCGCCCCCGTTCCCGTTCAATTTTGAGATTTTTATTCCTTATTTTTCTTATATAAACCTTGTCCTGACAATAAGGAACACATTAAAAAAATAATCATCCAATTTGGTGCTTTCGTTCTGAAGTTATGCGCTTAGCAACAGATTCAGCGATTCATTTTTATATTATAGATTAGTTACGGTTGAGTGTCTTTTCCAGTAAGCGAGCTTACCGAGCTTTAGCTTAGCTGTTTGCAATGCGTGACGCTTACTTTTCATAAAACTGGACAACGCGCCATCTTGCAGCTTGTTATCTTGTTACTAGTAGATGGAGAGCTCTACGTGCTAATCGTACAGTCACTCGAACGACATTGGGGCCTAAAGTAGTGGTAGTAGTATAAGCCTGTAGTGTCCCACAGCTGGGCAAAGTCCTCTCCTCTCAATGTAGATATTAGTACAGTAAGAAGGATTAGGCGTAATAACCAAGTTTGCCTTGCGGTTTAGTTTTTATCCGACTTTTAAAAAGGAGGAGGTTCTGGATTCTCAAACTTGATTTTGTTTCGACGTTGACAAAATCATAAAATTATGCTTTTTCCGACACAAAGAGCAGATATCACAAGCATTCTGAATGTTGTTTAGCATGATGTTATGTTTAATAAATAAATAACGATCATTCTAAACAGTGTTTTATTTCATGCGATATAAAATACAAATTTGAACAACAAACTTTTGTTTTTTAGATACACTAAAAAGATTTAAGAGTTATTCCATCCGCGAAAGGTACAAATGCGTAAAAGGCGTATTGTGAGTTTGCCGTATATGTTCGTAGCCCTATGAATCGAGTGCCGATTATGGTTCTATTTTTTGAAAAATGAAATAATGATGGATACCGCTATTACCTTCAATTTATTGTTGCGGGCTTACTGACATTTTTCATTACGATACTACACACATTTACGTTGTACTTTACACCATATGCGTCGGGTCGGGGTTGTTAAAGAGAAAAAGAGAGCGAGATGTTAAAAGGGAGAGAAAGAACACTGCCCCAACGTAGGTTTCGTAATTTCGTGAAAATGTGTAATGCAAGGATACAATTAAGTTGCGGTTTAAAATGAAAGTCTCCAATAAAAATCCCCTCCTCTTATCTGGTACAAAAAGCGACGATTCCAAACAATTTCAGACTGAAATTCACGCACAATAAACGCCCGTAGGCTCGCTTAATTCGGTTCCCATGTCCTGTAGGCATTTTCGTTTTTATATAGGTGTGTGTGTATGCTTTGCGCACATTCGCTCGTTACATTACGCCCGCTCCCCGAATCAATAGGCCCATGAATGCTTTGTTGCCAATGAGTTTAGACGTAGTTAAAACTATAGACTGGTTTCTCGTTACACTTTAAAGGGAAAAGAGCTATTGAAAGTCATTAGTAGTTAAGTCAAAGTTGAATTGGTATAGACTTTAAAATTATTTCTAGTTGTAGTAGCATTTTCTTTCTCACTTATTATTTTCTTTTACTTATAAACTAAGTAAGTCTCTGGTCGGCAATGGAAGCCAGTGAATCGGGATCCCGCCGACGGTTTTTGGAGGCTGTATAACTCATACTAAAAGAATGGATGGATCGACAGCACGGGCTCTTCTCGTTTAGGCTCACGCTGCTTCGGGAGGTAATTGTATTGAGTAGCTGGGAGAGATCCCACTCCTTAGTGCCAACTCTATAACTGCGCCGAAGATACGGCGCAGCAACGCAGCATAACTGCAACCAGCGAACCGAGCTGGTTGCAGTTATTGGAGCGAACCTCTCCTTGCCAGCCGTCGTCTTGTTTGCTGAAAAAGCAATGCTGGCAAGGAATATTGCGGAGTGGGCCAGAAAGACGGATCCCCTCTCTCACTCGCTCCGTCGAGGGCGGAGGAGGCACTGAGGTCGAATTTTGACTCGGCTGTAATCACCGCTCGGGCCTCGGGGGCCGGAAGTCGGAATTCCGGCTCCTTCCTATCACTAAGGGACGTTTATTGATGTCCCTTCTTGGGAGCCAGGTCCCACGGAGGCGGGCGGCGCGTTAAGTGTTCTGTGCGTGCTGCCCTGCAGACCTGATGAGGGACGATGAGAAGCCTTGCCTCTCCCTTCCCCTCTGAGGCGTGCTCGCCAACGCGAGCTGTCGGCGTGGATAAAGAAGCGGCCATCTTGGTATACCGTAAGGTAGCTCCGCGACTTCAGCCTAAGCCACTGATTAAGAACACGGATGGGGTTTAGTGGTGTATTACCCGACACGACACGCAATCCGCAAATGCACTCCCCATCTATAAAAAAAGGTCGAGCGCAGTGTACACAGGTCAATAAAAAGCACACAGTGTAACGACGGTAATGAAATAAGTCAAAACCGTGCTTCAGTTCCCTCTATCGATACGGAATCTATCAAAGAAAGTAAAAAGGTTGCGATAGCTGAGAGCTTTTGAGGAATTTATATTAGAACGTTAGTTTTTACCCGATTGCGGGTATGTAGGTAATGGGACGGTGTTTGCTTATCATGCAACCTTAAGTAGGTAATAATATCAGATCAGTTAAATAGTATATTTCCCTTATCATCATTATTTTCCATAAGGTGCGTAAGGTGTGTGTGTGTGAGTTGTTCATTACCTATATATATATTCCATTTTTTCTTACGAGATTTAAAATTCAAACAAACATGACTGATTTTTCAAAAATAACTTCTTCCGTTGAGGAACGGGGTTCAGTGATGGGGTGAGAACGGAATGCAATTATCAAATCTTTTTCCACTTCTTGAGGAATCGTCTTCAGCTGAAAAATCGACCATATTTTAACTCCCCAAACACACTCTCATATATTAATTTTCAAAAATGGTGTAGGTTCCTTTACGAATATAAAGATGGTAATGATTAGTCGTCGGTCACCTAATGGTCGAAGCCGGCAATGGCAATGTGTCGCGATATCCTCTGCGGGTGAACACGATAGACACGGTTGAAGACATCGATCTAAAAACATTTCGCAGTAACAATTCATCGCTCCAAAAGCTTCACCAGGCTGCTATTTTAAAACAATAGTAGCGCAATGTCAAGTTGGTACGTCAAATCGTTTGACAAAATTAGTTTTATCGATTTAGAATGGTAGTACCGTACAATCGAGATATGATCATTTCACTTCAATTCCAATTGTACTGACCATGTAAAAAATATGCATATATACGGTCGAATTGAGAAACCTCTTCCTTTTTGAAGTCGGTTAAAAATTTTAAACATTGACTGTAACTATACCGAGAATATTGGTTTTAATAGTAAAACTGATAAAGTGAAAACTTTATATTATTTGTGTTACTGAATCGAAAGCCAACACTAAAATACAATAGGAACAAACTTTGTTGCAGCCATCGTTATCTGCCCGCCGTGTCAACGGTCGAATTTCAACTTAATAGAACTAGTTCAGAGTGATAACTACCATTTAAAAACCGGCCAAGAGCGACTAGAACTCGGAGGGCTCCGTACTTTAAAAAACGGCAAAAGATCACGTTTTTTGTATGGGAATTCCCCCCCTTGAATATTCATTTTATTTTATTTTTAGTATTTGTTATTATAGCGGCAATATACATAATCTGTAAAAATTTCAACTATCTAGCTATCACCGTTCTTAAGATACAGCCTGGTGACGGACGAACGGTCGGACGGAGAGCGAAGTCTCAGTAATAGGGTTCCGTTTTTACCCTTTGGGTACGGAGCCCTGAAAACGGTACTAGACCAGATCGATAACACGATAGCAGTTTTGATCAAAAGACCAAAATACTGTTATGAGAAATAGTGTGCAAATGTAGAATCGAATAGTCACTTCACTACATCACTACTTCCTACTCATATTATAAATGCGAAAGTTTGTGAGGATGGATGTATGTATGGATGTATGGATGTATGTTTGTTGCTCTTTCACGCAAAAACTACTGAAACCCACAGTTAATTTTTATATCAAAATAAACGTAAATGAAGCCTTCGCTAACGGTACCAAACCAGCGTTTTTGTTTTTTCCGATTTCGGAAGCTGCAAATACACAAACTTCATTGTGTTATTGAATAAATAAATTATTTCAAAGAAATTTTTGGTTTTGTTTAATGTTTACTGGCTTTTTTACTCATTTGTCAATAAAATACTTACCACCTTATTCATAAAAGGTCATTAACACGGTTCTAAAGTGTTTTGTCTCTTTTGCTCTTCGGTAAATAACGTATGTCGGAAAGGGACAAAACATTGGATACCTAAAATGTAGTTAATAAGCGTTTATGAATAAAGCCCTAAATATACTAAGCTTGATACTAAATTGACATTAGACGCGAATCGCTAAAGACTATTGAAAAATTCTTCTACGTTTTCGATTTAATTCAAAATTATTTATTTACTTACTAGCAGCGCCCCGCGGTTTTACCCGCGTTGTGCCCGTTCCCGTGGGAATTTCGGGATTTTTTTTACATAAAAACCTTCCTCTTGAATCACTCTACCACCTATTACAAAAAACCGCATCAAAATCCGTTGCGTAATTTTAAAGATTTAAGCATACAGACAAACAAACAGACAAAAATAGCGACTTTGTTTTATACTATGTAGTGAAGACTGAAGGTCTCGAGATCTTGAGATCAAGATCTTGTATAAGATCTCTTAAATATATTTAGTACTTAAATGAGTTTAGGAAACAAAAGCTATTCGTTCAAAATTGTAATTTATATTTCAACAAATAGAACATAATTAAAAACGAACGTTACTATTTGTTTTTGAAACATATATATGGCCTTATTTATTAACGCTTACTAGCAGCACTTTAGCTACCTATCAAATGGTTTGCAGCGGTTTAGCACTTATATGTACACTAGCAGTGCCCCGCGGTTTTACCCGCGTTGTGCCCGTTCCCGTGGGAATATCGGGAATTTTTTTACATAAAAACCTTCCTCTTGAATCACTCTACCTACTACAAAAAACCGCATCAAAATCCGTTGCGTAATTTTAAAGATTTAAGCATACAGACAAACAGACAAACAGACACGAAACAGAGACGACTTTATTTTATACTAGCAGCGCCCCGCGGTTTTTCCCGCGTTGTGCCCGTTCCCGTGGGAATTTCGGGAATTTTTTTACATAAAAACCTTCCTCTTGAATCACTCTACCTATTACAAAAAACCGCATCAAAATCCGTTGCGTAATTTTAAAGATTTAAGCATACAGACAAACAGACAAGCAGACACGAAACAGAGACGACTTTATTTTATACTATGTAGTGATATATTGAAACACGAAATAAACGCAGTAAGTGCTTCTCTCTTCCCTGTATTCAAACCATCTTAGTATCTAATGGTTCAAGTTCATTAATACGTTCTTGTATTTTGTTTACTTCCCTTCTATGCTAATAACTTCAGACTTATTAATTTAGATGAAGATTGGATCGCTATGTAAACTCAATAACTTAAGTACTAATATTATGAAACTTTCCGCGGTACCTATTATAGTTGATGATATTGATCAAACAAACAGTTTGCAGACAGTCTCGCGCAATTAATCTCAAACTTTAGTCCGGGCAGGCTTCAGACCGGGTTTGCTCAAGAACTTTTAAATATATTTAGCGCCTAAATATGTTATAAAAACAAAAGACAGTTGTTTTAAATTGTGTTCTATTTTGTACAGAATAAAATAAAATTTTGAACTAATAGCTTTTGTTGTTTAAAACATATTTATGCACTTAATATATTTGAGTTCTTGTGCCGCTAGTCGAAAGGCAACGAGGAAGTGTTGAATTTTATAGGGGTGAAGAGAGCAATATTAACAACGACAGAAATCAGGAGAGGAAAGATGTTTGGAATTTTTTTACGACACGACGACTTTATAAAAACTATAGCCGAAGGATACATAGAGGCAAAGAGAGGAAGAGTAAGGCCAAGAAGAGCATATACAGACCAACTGAAAGAAAGAGCTAAGGTCGTGTCTTAAGAACAGCTGAAGAGGATGGCAGAAGATAGAACAAAATGGAACGAACTCCATCGACAAGAGCCAAGCTCTTAAGTTTAAGAAGAAGTGCCGCTAGTCGCTGTCACGGCACTGTAAAACCACAGAACAGATGGATGCCACTTTCCTATGAGCATATAAGCTCATACCTTTACTTTAAACTACAAATCATGAGTACCTGGTACGTCGAGTTCTCGTCCTAACACATGTTATACTCAAAGTTTAATTATCAAGTGCCTGAATTAGTATTAACTAAGTAAGTTAACTAAGTACCAATCGATCGACAATGACACCTGTGTTTAATCATGTTTACCTTACACGGATGAGCAGAGCAACCGTCAATATGTGTAGCCTTCGCCTTAATTCAACAATGGCAGGTAATACCTACTTATACTTGTAGTCAATGTCAACACGTGGACGATAACAATGTGAAGCAGTTTAGAAGATAAAAATAGTAAATAGTAACCGGCAAGTCCCACTGCTGGAAAAAATGCCTTACAGTGAGGAAGTTTAAATGCCACATGACATTAAAAAAATTGATATATTGGAAAGTACTGTAAAACTTCGAATATAAACAAATTTATATACCCGGACAAAGTCATGTACCCAAACTAAGTTCGAAGCTTGTATGAGGAAATCGAAATTACGGTTACTATTACTTAAAAACTTTAGGTCGTATTTAATTGGGCTTTAAAAAAAAAATAGATTTTTTTAATGTATTTTAAAACTTTATTATTAATAAGTAATATTGATATTTAATGCAAAAAACTTAAAAAAAAATGTTTTTCAATTAATTATAAACAATTAAAAATTGATGAAATTTAATTAAAAATCACGTGACTATAAACGCGCCATGATTGGTCACCATAGTTGTGACGTCATAATGTTATAGCTATTTAATAACAGTCCAGCGTTTACGGCTGAAACGGCGGAGTGAAAACTAACATTATGACGTCACACGCGCTCGGGTTTGTTCGCGAGCTGTCGGCGTGTCTTCGGTACCTGGATTCAAAAATTAATTTTTATTTTGAAATAACTTTTGAATTATTGCGAAAAAAATAAAATAAAAATAGTTTTGTTATAAAACTAATACATATATAATCTTTCCATTTATCACAAAATTTTTTTTTTTCAAAAGCCCCATTGTCAGTTTTGTTATAATATATTCCTACATTCAAGTTACGTAAACAATCCGAAGTACTCGTAACAGTGCGACAATACATCGTAAAAAATATTTTCAGCTCATACAATTTTTATTTAATTCTTTAATGCAAATGCAATTCTTTGCTGTGGGTTATTGGGAATATTAATCACCAGTGATAATAGGTATTAAAGGATATAATAATTAAGTGCTTACGGTTCATTTACGTTCGAAATGATTGCACTCGCTTAGTCAAGATTCCTAAGAAATTAAATTCATTATTTTTTGTTAAGCTACGAATATAATTGTGATTGGTTGATTCTTTCTCTATTTACACACTGGCTTATTCATAAACGTTCTTTAATGAAATGTTTTGTCCCTTTTGAGCTTTGGAAAATAGCGTACGTTGGAAAGGGATAAACTATTTGATATACTCGTAGCTAAAATACTGTAAATAAGAGTTTAGGGATACTATAGAGTCTAAACAAATAATAGGGGTTTAATTAGGAGGTTCGGGGGGAAACACCTTTAAAAAATAGATATTTCTGTATGACTTAGCCAAATAAAAATATAAGCTTGAGCTATTCGTTCGTATAAAAAACCCTATATTAGGTACTCTTCTCATGTAAATCTATTGGAATTCGCGCCTGATATACCTATCATTTAGATTGAGCAAGCTGTGAGTTGGCGAGTTTAAAAGAACTAGACCGAGGAATATTGGGAGGTGTGATTTTTGATTTTGACATCTAATCCGAAATTGAGTAGTTCCCGCGGGATAAAATGTATCCCATGTGTTATTCTGATGTACTTATATTATTGTAAAGTTTCATGAATTTGCGTGAAAGAGTAACAAACATCCGAACTTACATCCATCCTCACAGACTTTCGCATTTATAATGTTTCTCCTAGAGTCACGGAACAAACCCGGTCTATTTGAGAGGCATGCAAGGAAATACAGATCCAACTCGTGGAGGTCTTGTATTTATAATATTAGTAGGAAAATAGGTACATATAAAATAATATGGATTATTAATAACATGATTAAACACCCATGCTAACATATTTTTAGCTTGTCACCATAACTCGTTAATTCTCATACTACTCGTACCACGAAACTCAAAAATCAAACCCGTCATACCACTCAACATAAGTCTAACCGTAGGTACTTCGTAGACTAGGCTGCGCGGCTATTCGCACGAAGAATAGTAAATGCGGCCATCGATTATCCGTCAGAATGGTTGTTTTATGTCGGCATTTTGCCCGGGTTTGATCGTGACCCGTTTGACCCCGGTCGCCCCACCCCGAGCACCACCCCGGGGCGTGTCCCTCGCCCTAAGAAGCTCGGTGAGACGCTGGGCCCTATATTTTACTTGCAAGCTATTTCAACAGTAATCTATGTATAGAGTTATCTATTTGGTCGGAGGGTGTACCGAGAGGTATCAAGGGTTCATTGTACTAATCGATAACGTGGGAGATATGTTTTGTAAATACTCACTACACTCTGTGTTTCAAGTTGCTGAAATTTTTACAATAAACGTTTATTTTTTTGAAATATTGAATTTTCATTGTTTTGAATGAATTATGTATTTCGTAAGAAATTATCCGGTATTTAACATACTTAGCTTTTATATTGTTATTGTGAAGAGTTTTATAGATGTACCTAACGAAATATTTTCATACATAACTAATAATCAATAGTAGCATTGAATAGATTGAACATATTAATTTAATAATATGTTACTTCCCATGAGTATGTATGTAGGTATAACAAATAACTATTTAGTTACACTCATTTATGTATGTACTGTAGAGGCAACAGCGAATTTTATATATTTACTGAACAAAAACACACTTGTATAATATTATAAATTATGTTTCATTGTGTCACAGCTACTTACGCACTTCTTTATGTAATTAATTTTGTTTAATGTTCCACATGCTACTAAATGTTAGCGTTTTCTTTCTAGAACTGAATGCGAGCATTAAGAGGGAGAAGATTGTGGAGATCTGCGAAGGATGCGGGCAGAAGATCCAGGACCGGTACCTCATGAGGGTCGGCGAGCTGTCCTGGCACGAGCACTGCCTAAGCTGCTGCGTGTGCGGGTGCCCCCTAGCCCACACGTGCTACACCAGAAACGCTAAACTCTACTGCAAACCCGACTATGATAGGTAATACCTTCAAAACTTACTTAGGGAAAACAAATGTTCGGAAAAACAAAAGAACATTTGCTTCTCCCAAAGCACCCATAAGATGTTTCATGTTGATTTTCCAGTCCAACAGATCCGCGGCGGATACCCAATGTTTACACTTTACTCGTTCAAATGTTGAACTCGTTTAAGTTTGCAAGAGCGAATTTCAATTTCCTGCGAATTGCTTTGCGAAATGCTCAGCGTAACTTGTTAAATATTCCTGTGTCAATACGCAGTGATTGTTCTCAGATTGTTCGGGGTGAAGTGCACCAGATGCGGGGACAGGCTGCTGCCGCAGGAGATGGTGATGCGAGCCCAGCAGTACGTGTTCCACATCCAATGCTTCGTGTGCGTCATGTGCTGCCAACCGCTCCAGAAAGGAGAACAGTACGTCATCAGAGCCGGGCAGATATTCTGCCGACAAGACTTCGAGAAAGAAATGTATCTGATGCAACACGCGGAAGACGATATGATTATCGATGATTCGGAGAGACCGCGCGACGGTCGAAGAGGGCCGAAACGACCACGGACCATACTGACCTCGGCTCAACGTAGACAATTCAAAGCATCCTTCGAAGTGAGTCCGAAACCTTGCCGCAAAGTACGGGAAGCTCTTGCTAAAGACACTGGACTGAGTGTGCGAGTCGTGCAAGTCTGGTTCCAAAACCAACGAGCTAAGATGAAAAAGATACAACGCAAGGCGAAGCAGGAAGGAGACAAGAACTCGGAGAAAGAGAAGGATAAGGACGAAAAGAATATCAAACAAGAGTCTCCGTCGAGTGAACACGGGAACTACCTTGGATTGGATGTTTCTTATTCAGCCTCTAGCCAGCCTTTGAATCCCAACCTTCCTTACTCACCGGATGGTAAGTTTACTTCCTCTGAGTCATAAACACGCTATTATTATATGTCCGAACAAAATCCAAATAATGATTGATTTACCAATAATAAACGAACTGTCCAATAAAATCTCCCATATAAGACCGCCGCCGTCGGCTACCCAGCGTCGGTACAGCGCTCTTTTATACCACATCAACTAATAAAAACAATCTTATCTCAATTCCAGATTACCCAGCGCACTCCGGCGACAGCTTCTGCAGCTCGGACATATCTCTTGACGGGAGCAACTTCGATCAGCTTGACGAAGGAGCTTCCGACACGATGAGCCTTCAAAATCTGGAAGTGCAGCATCACTCGCACCAACACAGCGGGCATTCCGCCCACGAGCCTCTCAACTTAGGCACGGGGGCGGTGATCAACCCTATTGACAAGTTGTACCTCATGCAGAATTCTTACTTTAGTACGGATCATTGATTTACCGCGAGGCGTGGAGGTCGCCAACGCTCGCGGCGTCACCACGCATCGGCTCACGCACTGGACTTGTGCGCGAGGCCCACTTCCACTGTTACATCAAACTGCACAGAAGCCACTAGCACCTCGATCCCACCACTGAACTTCAATAATTTCTTTGAACATTTCTCTTAAGGTGGGTTTAGACCAATAATAAGAGCTGAAACTGTGAACCACGTTCTGAAATCTCATCGAGCATTAAATTTGAATCTCTATGCTATGATAGGAGTATGGGACAACGAATGCTCTGTAACTATAATAATTTGATGATACGGGAATAGAATGAGTATTTTCTAGTCTGGTTTAATCTTAACCGACCTTTAGACTGTCTCATCCAGTAGTTGACTTGTTATACTAAATTATATATTACTGTCTGATTAAAATTATTATAAATCGGTGTAAAATGTTTTATAGTTGTAAGATTGTAAATAATGTATTGTACAGTACTTTATAAAGGTATTCAATATTGAAGCAACTATTATTATCGTCTATGTGTATTGTATCCCCATTCAATTCTGTTGTTAACGTATGCCTACGATTTCATAGCACTTAAGGTCAAATTACGCTATTTATGTACCTATTACCTATTAAATAAAATAACCAAATAATATATGTTACCGGCTAAATCTACAGCAATATGAAATTCTACTAATTGTTGCTATCTTATGTGTGTATTTACCATGTAGCAAATTGTGTAAAACTTAAATTAATGTTATTTGAACAATATCGTTAATATACTTACTTACCTCCAGCTAATGTTAAACACATTGATTAAACAGTTAATTAAATAGATTCTTCAGTAGATAAGGTACTAATAGAATAAATAATTGATGTAATCTAGTAATTTTAGATAGTTTATTTATGAATAGTAGGTATACATTTAGGTTTTTAGTGAAATTAATGTTTTAAAGATCGCTCCAAAACTCCAGTTATAAAGTAGGTACTTACGTAAAGTACTTATCTGATACAGAAGTATGTTTTATATAAAGCTCAAAGCCTTTTTAAAGGACAAAGGGTTTGGATTGAACTATACTGAAACTAATGTACAGTCAGGAACAAATTAAAGACATAGGTACCTAGACCTACCGACCGAATTGATTCCTTCGGTTTTTGAAGTAGGTTAAAAATAACTGGATGTTTCTTTATAAGAATCTGTTAGATGAATATTATCTGATACTATATTCTCTATATCTATCTATGCCTAATTTTCGAAAGCTGTGATAGAATAGGTATCCATCTTATTGTAGGAATAAAACTGTATTGACCAATTAATATAATCGATGAAAAAAAACATTACAAATGCTTTTGCATTATATATTGTTGTTTTTTCGTCTAATCCATTAAAACGTCTAAATGTGTAATTGCAGACAATATATGTATTTATCTGAAAATGTGTTATTTTCAAGTAAAAAATGCAGTTTATTGTAATTTAAGTACCTATAAGAAATGGACTTTAGATTTACCTACTGTTTTTACTTAAGTCTACTTTAGTAACATTACCTATTCTATTACAACTTTAATTCAAACTAGTCCCGAAATTATATACTTAAAGTAATTACTACTCAATGTTTTCGTAGTTATCTGGTTGCTATATATGTATTAAACAATGTTATAGTGTTTTATGTACAAACTTAACATTTCTAGTCAAGTAATACGTGAGAACTAAGTCTAGTTATATATTAGAACGTGTATATTATGTAATTTTATAAATAAAACATTATATTGATCACTAATTTGTTAACGATCCATTATATAAATATTGGTACATACATATCATATATATCCCAAAATATTTTTGATAGAATTTCAGCTGACAACCTTGTTAAATACATTGAGTTTATATTCTAATGTAGTACCTACATATAATTCAATGGCTAAATATCACAGCTAAATATCGTTCATCAATTGAATCATCCTCTGTCTTTGGATTGAAAATTCATTAATTAGTTATTGAGATTAGCATACCCATGATTATACAAGTTCAACCATGGGTATCTGTCTGTAGTATCAGCCAGTAATGTCCCACTGCTGGGCAAAGGCCTCTCATCTCACTAAAGTTATCAGTACAGTGAGGAGGATTAGGCATAATCACCACGCTTGCCTAATGCGGGTTGGTGATCTCAAACTCGAGCCATGTTTGATAAGTAGGAAACATGTTTTCACTCGACCCAGGCATTGAACCCGTGACCTCAGTCTTGGCAGGCGAGCGCATATACCACTAGACCACTGAGGCGTTCATCTGTCTGTATGAAGTACAAATAAGTACAAACAGTTGCGGCGGATAGCGTTGATCTTTAGAGAAAGTCGAGCTTTTAGTTTTTTTTTATTGTAATAAGTAAGTATGCAAAATAAGGCAAAAAAGGTATTAGGTCTACACACCTAACTAAGGCATTATACGGACTATTAGGTTAAGTGTCGGTCAGGTTTTAAAACAAGAAGGCCGTTGCTCATTCCTAAAATTCTAAAAATTCTAAACTGCCTAAACATTAACTCCTACCACTTCTTGATGTTATCAACGTGAAAACGTGTATGTTTGTAATGTGTACGAAAAAGGCGCCGTAGTCGAGTTGGAGTCGTGGCAACGACAAGCCCGTTGGCACAATGGCAGTGAGAGCGCTTACTGTGTCGGGGGTTGCGGGTTCAATTCCCCGGAGTAAACAATATGTGAAGACCTAGTAGTTGGCGACGACCTCTGGATGTCAATTATATCACTACATAGTATAAAACAAAGTCGCTACTTTTGTCTGTTTGTTTGTCTGTATGCTTAAATCTTTAAAATTACGCAACGGATTTTGATGCGGTTTTTTGTAATAGGTAGAGTGATTCAAGAGAAAGGTTTATATGTATAAAAATTCCCGAAATTCCCACGGGAACGGGTACAACGCGGGTAAAACCGCGGGGCGCTGCTAGTATTCTTATAAAGTGTTTGTGTTTGTAGGTATATGTAGTAGTATCAGTGAGCTAGATTCCATAACACAAGCTTAAAGCTTACTTTGGGTCTAATTAACCGTGTGTGAATAAATCGGAAACAAAAATGGCCGCGAGATCGGTGCAGAGGCGAAGACGCCTCTATCTGCAATGTGGTACGCCCATTTCCTTGTTATTCCTTAGGATATCTAGAGGCTTGTGTCTTGTGCTCTAGCGAGTAAAGTGATATTATAGTGGTCTAGGGAGTATGGTGATCTAGGGAGTATGGTGATCTGGGGAGTATGGTGATCTAGGGAGTATGGTGATCTGGGGAGTATGGTGATCTGGGGAGTATGGTGATCTGGGGAGTATGGTGATCTGGGGAGTATGGTGATCTGGGGAGTATGGTGATATGGGGAGTATGGTGATCTGGGGAGTATGGTGATCTGGGGAGTATGGTGATCTGGGGAGTATGGTGATCTGGGGATCTGAGGAGTATGGTGAGCTGGGGAGTATGGTGATCTGGGGAGTATGGTGATCTGGGGAGTATGGTGATCTGGGGAGTATGGTGATCTGGGGAGTATGGTGATCTGTGGAGTATGGTGATCTGGGGAGTATGGTGATCTGGGGAGTATGGTGATCTGGGCAGTATGGTGATCTGGGGAGTATGGTGATCTGGGGAGTATGGTGGTCTAGGGACTATGGTGATCTAGGGAGTATGGTGATCTGGGGAGAATGGTGATCTGGGGAGTATGGTGATCTGGGGAGTATGGCGATCTGGGGAGTATGGTGATCTGGGGAGTATGGTGATCTGGGCAGTATGGTGATCTGGGGAGTATGGTGATCTGGGGAGTATGGTGATCTGGGGAGTATGGTGAGCTGGGGAGTATGGTGATCTAGAGAGTATGGTGAGTTGGGGTGTATGGTGATCTAGGGAGTATGGTGATCTAGGGAGTAACCTTCGAAGATAAAATAAAAGACAACAAATATTATGTACACATCCAAAACGTTTACTTTCTAAATGACAACATTCAGATTTTCAAAAAGGACACAAATACTCGTATGTTATTGTTACATAGGTAAGTTACAAATTACAATTACGAGTTACAACGTCATAAATACGATACGCACACTATTGACCCCGATTAAATATTAATTACAGTTCCTAAGAGTACATATTAAAATAATTATGCTACTGAGTTAGAAAATCAATAAAGTTTATGGCTCATACAACGTCCTGGCACCTCATCAACACCGTCTCATGCAAGTCATCGTATCTCTATCCTTCAGTATCATTATGATATAGCTTTATCTCCTTTTCATTCCCACAGATGGTTACGGGGCAGGGCGAGGCACCGTGCAATGAAGTGCGAGTCCAACATGGCTAAGATGCTGGACAATACAAAGCTCTTGTATTATCCCTTCTATCTTTTATCTCTTTATAAAAATAATATACAGAGACAGAAGAGAAAAATAAAGACAAAATCTTTGTCTTGACAAGCATCTTAGCCATGCTGAAACAACACGTTTTAGGCAGGTCGCTAACAGCAAAGGCGAGGCGGCGGCGGCGGCGCGGCGCGGGCGAAGGGGCGAATTTCGAAGCGTCGAGGCAGCGGCGTTTATGCCACGTTTGAATGTATTCAACATGTCGTCTTCGGAAGATGAAGACGTGCTTGCGCTTATACAAATAGCGGCTGTGCGTTTAGATGGACACGCGAATTGCAATTATATCCAATTAAGATTACCATTAAAAGTTATAACTAACTACTTTTTATCTTCTGTTCACGGCTTCGCTGGCGTAGTACCTACTCGGATAAAATCTACCTACTTATGGTAAGTACTTATTTACCAAGTTATGAGAGAGTATACTATCGAAATACCAAATTTCATAAAAAACCGGGCGAGTGCGAGTCGGTGTAAACGCTCCTCTGATAGAAACAAAATGGCGGACGGGCGACCAAGCGTCGAGGCGCGGGCGCGCGCCGCGCCCGCGCCCCGCCTCCGCCCCGCCGCCGCCTCGACTCTTGTTTTGTTAGCGCAGTTACATAAAACACAATGGAAAACAAAGAGATTCTTAGAAGAGGCGCGCGCGCGTTGCGCCCGCGCCGCACCCGCGCCCCGCCGCCGCCTCGACTCTTGTTCTATTAGCGACGCGCCTAACACATCGCCAATTCTACGAATTTGATGACAGGTGTGCGAACGAGATGGAGATAAACACCTCACAAAATTAAGGATAGATAATTATACTATGTCGTTTCTTGAGGCGGTGTTGGTCGGTTGCCGGGACGTCAGATGAACGATGACCTTAAAAGTAAGTTCGGTCGAGTATCTACTAAGAGTAGGCGACGCATGTTCCGTATCCGGATGCGAAGGTCCTTACCCTTCCCTCGACCGAGATCTAATATAACTATGCTTATTATTACTAGGCATACAAAATACATATCGTAAACACGTCTAAAGAAAGACACTTAATCGTGAGATAAACGTTTAGTAAATACCTCGACGTTTTGGTCGTGTCTCAACAACGTTGGTAACGACGAGATTGACCGAGACTGTCATCTATTCGTGGCCAGTGGCCACTGCAGTTAAGGTGCCTGTCCATTGAAGCGGACCGAAAAACGGAGAAACATTAACCAACAGGATTGCATTAAATTTCTAAACGGAAATTCTATGCAATCCCATTGTATAATATTTTTCTGTTTCTCCGCTCCGTAGCTCCGTTCAACGATTGACGGACACGGTTGAAAACGTCGACGTTTTTATTTAATGTTTATTTCACGATAAGGTATGTACTGTCTTTAGGAACGCGTCTACAATATGTTTCAGTATATTACGATTTCCTTAATTAATGTAAATATTATGTCTTTGGTGAATAGACCGTTGTCTCATTGCAATCGGTCGCTCTAATCTACTTCTACTGTTTAGTCACTCCTACGATTTACCTTAATGGAGAATCATTAGATACGTCCATTTACAAATTAAAAATAAATTATTATAATACGTATAGTGATAAGTATGTATATAAAAAACTACATTAGTTATTACACCTTCCTATATTGAGATTAAGTTTTTGTATGAATTTTGCCACATAGTCCAAGATATAACTAGATATTATTGGAATTATAGAATTTTAGGAGGCACATATTTATATGTGTAATACACTTATAAGTGTATTATTAATAAAAATACATTATTCGGTTATTCATAGACACAAAATCTACACACATATAGAAACATTGATAATAACGTTAAAAACATTGATATTTTAATGATATTAAAAAGATACAAATATATGAACGTTAAGGAGAATATCATTATGTTAGTCAAATACTTAATATATTTAATTAGCTAAATCCCCGTATTCACAGCAACACCGATTGCGCAACATTTCCTAGCAACTATTTCTATTCAGACTGTAAACATTTTTCAACATTCAAGTGATCTTCAAAACGCTTTTTTATGAGCATCATTTTACAAAACATAAGTAAGTACTTACTCATGATTGTATTGCTGTAACTATTACAGCGAGTACGGGGCTTAAGCCTAGATACCTAGTATTATTACCTAGTGTTTATCTAGAGTTTCCTTAATTAATCAAGCTTTCCTTTGTCCGCGGTTCCTTGGGTAAGTATTAAATATCGCCACAGGAGACTAATTAATAGTTTAATAGAAAGATATATAAGTTCTTACCTAATATTAAAGACAGAAAAATAGTTGATATTATGTTTTTATATTTCTAGGTACAAATATTAAATTATCTCATTCACACTTTTTTTCAAAAAACCCCAATTTTGCAAGTATATAAGTATAGACTGATAAGTTTCATCAGTAGGTACAGTCAGGATAATTAGACATATCCTAATCCAAAGTTTAAACAATAAGTTCAAAGAAAAAGGACAAGATGAGTCTTAGGACTATCCCACTTTTATATTACCTAATAGATTTAATGCGACGCTTTTAGGAATTATTAAGTTTTGGTAGATACCAAACATAGCTTAGTAGTATCTAGGTAGTTAGTTAGTGGACAAAACTAAAAAAAGGCAATACATAACAAAGGAGGATAAAATCATGTGTTTCCCTGACATCATTACATAACATTGGATAAACATACTCATACAAGAATATCTTGCAAAGTATATAAGAATGTAAGTAGAAGGGTGGTACAGTCATGGAAAAAAAAGGTGCCCGTTCCCGCAGGAATTTTTGGATGAAAAATAGCTTACATAGCCCCGTTACCGTTGAATATGGCTATCCATTACAAAAATATTTTTTCAAATCGAATTAATAGTTACAGAGGTAGTTCAAACAACAAAAAAAATGTTAGTAAAGAATATATAAGAATAAAGAATATAGATTGAAAGAAATACCTGAGAGAATAAGTTATAATGTAAAAAAAATGTTAATACTAGACCATTGAAAGTGTTAATGGTTATCAAAATAGATGACTTTTTGATTACCGGTTAATTTGTATGTTATTTTGAAGAGATTTTGGCTCGTATCATATCAGATAGAGACAATTTTATGGTGCATTTTATTGCAACGTTTCAAAAGGTACTTAACTCGAAAAAGTAAATTTAAAATTTACTCGATTAACTTAATTTGAAACTTAGTTAGTATAACTGAAACTAACAATACTTTTCCTACCAAGACTGTACTTGTTGAAAATTACAAACATACTATCTGGCTAAACAAAGAATTAATGTTTTAACAAATATTGATTAAATAATCTAATTACAGTTGTGTAAATTATCAATTCATGTCATGTTTACTTTCAGTAGGGCGTCACGCCGACATTAGAAAAAGGCCGAGGCCGATTCACACATTTGTTTACAATCATACTGACACATACATAGATACATTTAACATCCATAATAAGCTACCAAGTGAAAGACTTTTGGGTTGGTGAAGAGATGCTTAAACCTAACTACTAACAATTACTTACTAGTAACAATCTTCCTACTTAGGTACGTGTCAAACCAAGATTCGGCAAAGTAAAATTATCCTATAGTTAAGTTAAAGTTATGAAAGTAACGTAAACCAAGTTATGTGAAATAATTAAGCAATACAAGATTATCAGTATCTACTATTGGTTTCGTGCTTTCTAGATCGAAACTTAGTCGTATATGAGTAAGTAAGCAGTCTTAGGAGAATTTTATCAATATAATTTAAAACATCCCAGGTCGCCAAATCTTGGTACGAGATCGTACGAAAGAAAGGTAAGACGCTCTTAAAATACTAATTTCATCATTTCGTTCCCTACCTTTTAAATGTACCATTTTCAATAAAATAATTTCGATACTAGTGACGATAATAATTACCTACTGCTTGCATTGTTCTTTGCATTCGCACTCCCTAATTAATAATAATTTTATATGCTTACTCTAATTAATAATAGTCTAAGTATAGCTATGACTAGAAAACTTAAATCATATTAGAATAGAACAACATAAGATTCCGTAAGAGTAAGTATTGGTGCAAATCTGTCGGCAAATACGTCAAGCGTAGCCATGGTAGTATGCTTACACTGATCAATCACTTAAGTAAGTGTGCATGATCGAATGGTTATATATTTACTGGCGTTACGCCACCGATGCGTATCGTTTGCCGACAAATTTGCACCGACCTTAAGACTTCGTTCAGAGATACGCAGGGCCGCACTACGCAACGCATTACGTACCGCGCAACGCAACGCTAGACACGCCACGCAACGCTATTCGAGCCGCGCAACGAAACGCAATTGGCGCCGCACCACGCAACGCTATACGCGCCGTGCAACGCACCGCGACCCTCCAAACGAGGTGAATATAACAAACATTTGTTAACAACTAAATCTTAAGCAATAGGCAAGACGTATCTTCAATGGAAACCGCTTGCTTCCCACCTATCTCTCCCAACTTCCCATTTTGAAAGAATTTGAGTTATCAGAGACAATATAAAAGTAAATATATCGTATTTTTTAACTTAATTTGTGGAAGACTTTGTACGAGTATTTTAGCAAATAAATATTTCAGGCGACATTAGGTTTAGGCGTTAAATAGATTTAAGATTTCTTGTGCAATCTGTTTTCAAAAATGTTTTTCGGCGGCCAAAATTAGGTGATGTTTTGGTTTACCAAAATCCGATAGATCTTAGAAAATCCGAATGACCTAAATAAAAATACAAAACCAGCTTCTTCTTTCCATTTCCATTTTAGATTCCGCTTGCCTCTTGCCAGGTCTACACACCTTTACGCCCAGGAAGTAAAAGAGCGGCAGAGTTCAATACTTTTGTCTCGCTTCAGATGGTTTCCACGTTTCCAGCAGTCCTTAGATACCCGTCGGACCAAGTTTGAACCTCATCTCTTTTATCTTTCATCTCTTTTTTTCATAAAGAAAAAGAGTGAGATACCTTAAGAGAAGACAACACCTTTGTCTTGGCGAGCATCTTAGCCCAGCAGGACCGAACCCTCAAGCGAGGCACTCGCTCTTGCACTTACTCGGCAAATGTGTAGGCCTGGCATTACAACATAATTTAATCAATAAATTACAATTTCAAATAAAAAAAATATTAGTTTATATACAGTTGTCCTTTTTTCCTTTCCTTATGAATCAATAAGGTACTCTCTTGCCTTCCAATCCCGAAGTCCCAGGTTCGTGCCCCGGGTCGACATTAGCATGTTTGATTTTTGAACAAACATAGCTCGGATTGAATGTTACTACCTCACAAAAGAAAAGTAAGTAACAGCAAAGGAGAAGAGAGTTTACAGAAGATGTTGTTTATATCTTCTTTAAATTAACAATAAACTTGCACTAACAAGGCCAAGTAAATACTTAGGTCTGCAAGTGATAGTTTTACATTAACAATTTTCTTAAGCTAATACTATTTTCTCGCTGCACAGGACATTAATATATAATACACAAAAATACCTTAATCATATAATATTAAACAAGCAATATTCTTATATTATATTTCCCATCAGATTCTCCTAATCAGTTCCAACGATTTCGATTAAATTTACAATATGGAGTCCTTTGGGCAAATTTATTAAAATCTTGTATTATTTATGTACTCGCTTGAAATATATATATCGTTTGAAGTAATTTATCATTATAAAATATATAAGTAAAGAACAAATTGAAAGCAATTTTTTTTTATAGTTTTTTGTTAATTTTTGGTTTTTTTTTGCATTTACTTCGCATAATATGTCAGATCTACACACATGCCGAAAGGCCCCGACGTAGATGAACAGGGGAGGATATAGTCATCTTTTCCTCTATTGGTACTAACAAATGCTTCTCAAGTGTCGATGTCGGTAAGTTTGTATTTGCAGCGAGTATGTAGAGCTGACATTGCAATTTTTTTTTAAAATATTAGTAATCGAAGACATACATCTTTAAGTACCTACCTAATTAATAAACCTAATTATACGAATATTATAATACTAATACTATAAAGAAATTAATAAAGTCACGTCTATTTCCTAAATACTTCAAATAGGTCACATTGTCCAAATGTTAAAGTAGGTAAATACATTCATACGTTTCTTATTATTTGAGTTTCTGCTTTTAGTCACGGGTCAAGTCCGGTATTTTTTACAGGCTCACGAAATAATACATAAGTATCCAACTTGTATTTCGAGTACATTTTTCACGCACTAACATAAAATTGCAGTGACAAGTAACTTAATATCGAGATGTATTCGCAGTTCAAAACAGTTCAACATGCCTGTGAATATGTTCCCACAGAAAATGAAATATGACAAAATAAATACACTGGAGTACGCAAATTAAGATTGAATTTTGAATATTAAGGTTAAGTTTTGCAAATTAAGTTCAAGTTTTGAAAATACGGTCAAACAAATAAAGATAGTGGGTTATATGAAAGGAAACCCAACAATATGCAAGAAGGTTTGTGTGTGAGCCACTAGGGTTGTCTAAGTCTAAGCGGTCTCTATATGGTCATAGGACCACGAGTAGTCACAATAAAAGCCATACATACAGCCTTTAATTAGGGTAATGGCTAATGTGTACCCAGTGGGTTGGTCGTGGTTGGTATTACCCACCACTCTACGCGTATTCTCGACCTTCCACTCCTGGAGTCACCTTTCTGGGCCGTCAGTGACGGCAGATCATAGCATATTCTTCTTTTCAAGTCATAGCTAGAGAGCTGCCAGGCCTTTGGTGTTTACTATGATCGATACCGTTTCATCAGAGAAGATGGTCCTGATTGTCTGGAGCACTCGGGATGCCCGTGGTGTCGTGACTCACCAACAGCTGCTGAAGCTACCCTGCGGGCTGTCTTGTTAGTAGCTCTTACTGAGGACAGTTGAAGTTATTAAGCCGGGGAAGGAAGAAAAGGATTTCCTCCTTCGAGGACTTTGTTTGTCATGCCATCTAGAACTTGTATTAACGTCCCTACTCACTGATGGTTGATTGTCTTTGTTGTTCCTCAGCCAGGCATGTGATTATTTAACCATAGGTACAAGTCCTCTTTATCTCCATTGATATATGTATTGGTAAAAACTTCTGAGCTTTCACCGTGTTATATATTCACCATTATTTTTCAACATCACGGCGTTTAGGTGTATTCAAGGTCACATTCGTAAAATTTTTATTTATCTTTTGCTCGACGAGCTATGAACATATTCCATTCCAAAATTCGATTTTAAAACCAACGCACTCTTTTGAATTTGCACTGCACTGATGTGAATCCGTGACTGCTTTTAGTTATTAGAAATTAGACGTGACTTTACCATTAAGAACTATTTAAATTATTGATAAAGATGAAGACAAAGAGATTGTTATATGTACTTACTAGAGAATAATATGAATATTAAAAATGCTGAATAAGACAAAAATCGTGGCCTAATGTCACTTAATACTGAAATATCTCTTCGGATATTTCGCTTACCTATACCCGTAATATCTCAAACTTATATAACATATGATACTATTTAATATTATATTTTACCTTTTTAACTTTCAAAAATCGTAAGTGATAAATTATTTCTAACTGGAGTATATATAAGTACTAATAAAAATTGACAAATTTTCATTAAAAAAAGGCAAACGATAAAACGGAAGAGCGAAATACCAGACTGTAGATGTCAAATACTTGAATAAATCAGTAAAAAGTTGACTCAATCATAAAAACAAACAAACGTATCAACATATTATGGCAATCAACGCACGAAACCCACCTGGCTAGGCAGGCAGTCTTTTAGAGAAACAATCTCGGGATAACAAATGCCGGCCGGTCTGGTCCAGCGAGTGGTGGGTATATTAACTTTAGGAAGATGACATCCCCTCACTCTGGCGCACGACCTCGACAAAGGATCAATAGCTTTAGTTCTCCATGAAAGTTTGCAAACAGTAGACACAAAAGAAGTTGGTGAAATTGACTAAGGAGCTGCTTTGGGTTCTAGATTTTCTTAAATTTTTCCATATCTGAATATTTCCTTTGACTTTAAAAATTCACACAGCTGTGTAGCATGATCATGCGCCACAATGAGAGACCGTCTCACATCCAATTATAAACATAAACATATCGTGCAAGTGCAAATACATAATAATAACTGTAGACTTAACCAAGAGTTAATTCTAAATTATTTAATATTCATACATAGCATTCGCTAAATTATATACCAAAAAGAAAAGCGGTAATGCCCCTACATGAATAGGCAGTGCGTGACGTATCATATAATCTCTCTTACTATCTAAACCTTACATGTTATGACGATATATCTTGTGGCTACGGGTGACTCCTCCGTATCGAACATCGACCAGATCTTATACAACTCCAATGCAAAAGGCGTAAATGCAAAAAACTTTTTGCCTATAACAAGAATTAGGTACTTAAACAGGCGTTAAACTGGGTTAGGCTCGAAAGTCGCATCATCATTAGAAGTGGTTGAAACATTTATGCCCACAAAAGCACAAAAGCATTTTATGATTTCGTAAATATTTTGACTTAGGCAGCCCAACCGCTGAAAACATGCCTTAAAAAGTCAATATCTGTTAGGTACATGCGCACGCGTCTCTTTTGCACTGGGTTCAGGATTAATATATTACTTTGCTTATCATAAAATGAGGTTGATTAGGTACTTGTATGAAATTTCAAAATTATTAAAATTTTACAAAACAGGAAAAACATTATAGAAAATGAATTTCGACGGAAGACGGAAGTTCTAGACTTAAAAAAATTATTAATATTTGAAGAAAAAATAATCCTATCTTATTTTTACGCCTATTTTTAAGGAATCAGATCTGCCTAAACGCTACTATCCCTTGTTACCTCACATTTTGAGAAATTTTAAACTAACTCACTTATTATTTAAAGACATAAAAGTCTTAAACAATCAATCATAATCAACATAATTATGAATCTTTTGGCAAGCTAAAATCTGAATAACTCCCAACAAATCGCAATTATACACTCTATGACTAACGTACCCAGGTAATTTGTTTGAAAAATTTATAAAATAACATCAAAGCCGGTGAACACAATTTCATTTCAAAACGAATACCTATAAAGAGAAACCATCGAACAAAAATTGCTAAAATTTGAAGAAATGATTGGAACTGGTATCCAAACCCCTAAAAAAAACTTGTCTAAAGAAACAAGCCACATAAATGCAAATTTTTACACAAAGAGAATAAATACCATTTCAGAACATTCAACCCGCAAACACGCCCGAAACAAACGAAAGAACAGTGTACTGTAATACAATCGAGGTCAAAGTAGTCAACGCAGGCACAGCATCAAAAAACAGACAATATTTGGGACAGGTATTAAGAATGGGATATTGCCGACTCGGATCATGAAATGGGTGTGAGTCAGCAATAGCTCGGGAAGTCGGGGTCGCGTACCCGAATATCCTGGCCACGACTACCGGACAGGCAGAAGTGTCAGATACCCCTGACTGACCGTGATACACAGAAATGCCACTGACGACAAATCTGTTATCACTCCCACATTCTGCTATAAAAAATTCGCGCACGTCGATATCATACTTTGAGGAACGCCTCAGTGAACACAACGCCGGATCATTTAAGATCATCAGTGATGTAATAGGGATTAAACCGCCAGTAGGGTCAATTTAAAAAAGAACTGAGAGTTATTCTCTTTTTTCTCTTCATATGGAACTTGGGACGGCTTGCATAACATCTAGAAATCTTATAATGTCTCTTAATAACGGTTTAAAAGAAGTCGGTCTTAAATTATTTCAACATGTTTTGTGTATTACCTGATACAATTATTTAATGACCATCCCCTATTATATTAAACCCATTAAACAATCACCAGGTGTTATGCAAACCGCCCCAAGAAGAAATAAAATTTAAAGAACCCAGCAGACATTAAAAATTAACAAAAAGGTTAATAAAAGAAACAAAAAGTCCCAGCAAAACACCATATCCAATACACCAAAGGTACAAAAACAACCGAACCTAAACTGAACTAGAGAATATCCATTTGTGAGCATCCAACCCTCAAACTGCAATCACCGCCACAGCCGTGACAAACGAAAGTACCTAGTGTAGTATAACACAATCGAGGTACAATAGTCGGTCAACCCACGTACAGCATCAACAAACAGACAATATTTGGGACAGGTATCAAGGGTGGGATATTGCCGACTCGGATCATGAAATGGGTGTGAGTCAGCAATAGCTCGGGAAGTCGGGGTCGCGTACCCGAATATCCTGGCCACGACTACTGGACAGGCAGAAGTGTCAGATACCCCTGACTGACCGTGATACACAGAAATGCCACTGACGACAAATCTGTTATCACTCCCACATTCTGCTATAAAAAATTCGCGGACGTCGATATCATTGTTAGTGAACACAACGCCGCCACCGGATCATTTAAGATCATCCGTGATATATTAGGGATCAAACCGCCGATAGGGTCAATTTAAAAAAGAACTGAGAGTTATTCCCTTTTTTCTCTTCATATGGAACTTTGGACGGCTTGTATAACATCTAGAAATCTTATAATGTCTCTTAATAACGGTTTAAAAGAAGTCGGTCTTAAATTATTTCAACATGTTTTTTGAATTACCTGATACAATCATTTAATGACCATCCCCTATTATATTAAACCCATTAAACAATCACCAGGTGTTATGCAAACCGCCCCAAGAAGAAATAAAATTTAAAGAGTCCAGACATTAAAAAAACAAAATGGTTAATCAAAGAAAAAGGGAAATGTAGTGGCACCATCACGGCCAAAAACGGTAGATGGCCTTCATAAGCCTTGGCGCTAATATTGGCACCGCTACTGTTTAGAAAAGGGGGGATATTGACGACTCGGATCATGAAATGGGTGTGAGTCAGCAATAGCTCGGGAAGTCGGGGTCGCGTACCCGAATATCCTGGCCACGACTACCGGACAGGCAGAAGTGTCAGATACCCCTGACTGACCGTGATACACAGAAATGCCACTGACGACAAATCTGTTATCACTCCCACATTCTGCTATAAAAAATTCGCGCACGTCGATATCATACTTTGAGGAACGCCTCAGTGAACACAACGCCGGATCATTTAAGATCATCAGTGATGTAATAGGGATTAAACCGCCAGTAGGGTCAATTTAAAAAAGAACTGAGAGTTATTCTCTTTTTTCTCTTCATATGGAACTTGGGACGGCTTGCATAACATCTAGAAATCTTATAATGTCTCTTAATAACGGTTTAAAAGAAGTCGGTCTTAAATTATTTCAAAATGTTTTGTGTATTACCTGATACAATTATTTAATGACCATCCCCTATTATATTAAACCCATTAAACAATCTCCAGGTGTTATGCAAACCGCCCCAAGAAGAAATAAAATTTAAAGAACCCAGCAGACTAGACAAAGAACTAGAGAATATCCATTTGTGAGCATCCAACCCTCAAACTGCAATCACCGCCACAGCCGTGACAAACGAAAGTACCTAGTGTAGTATAACACAATCGAGGTACAATAGTCGGTCAACCCACGTACAGCATCAACAAACAGACAATATTTGGGACAGGTATCAAGGGTGGGATATTGCCGACTCGGATCATGAATTGGGTGTGAGTCAGCAATAGCTCGGGAAGTCGGGGTCGCGTACCCGAATATCCTGGCCACGACTACTGGACAGGCAGAAGTGTCAGATACCCCTGACTGACCGTGATACACAGAAATGCCACTGACGACAAATCTGTTATCACTCCCACATTCTGCTATAAAAAATTCGCGGACGTCGATATCATTGTTAGTGAACACAACGCCGCCACCGGATCATTTAAGATCATCCGTGATATATTAGGGATCAAACCGCCGATAGGGTCAATTTAAAAAAGAACTGAGAGTTATTCTCTTTTTTCTCTTCATATGGAACTAGGGACGGCTTGTATAACATCTAGAAATCTTATAATGTCTCTTAATAACGGTTTAAAAGAAGTCGGTCTTAAATTATTTCAACATGTTTTTTGAATTACCTGATACAATCATTTAATGACCATCCCCTATTATATTAAACCCATTAAACAATCACCAGGTGTTATGCAAACCGCCCCAAGAAGAAATAAAATTTAAAGAGTCCAGACATTAAAAAAACAAAATGGTTAATCAAAGAAAAAGGGAAATGTAGTGGCACCATCACGCCCAAAACGGTAGATGGCCTTCATAAGCCTTGGCGCTAATATTGGCATCGCTACTGTTTAGAAAAGGGGGGATATTGACGACTCGGATCATGAAATGGGCGTGAGTCCGCAATACCTCGGGAAGTCGGGGTCGCATACCCGTATACCCTGGCCACGACTACCGGACAGGCAGAAGTGTCGGATACCCCTGACTGATCAAAACAAACAACTCCCACATTCTGCAATAAAAAGTCCACAGACACCTCCAGGAAGCTTGCCTATGGAAATTAGCATAAGGCTTATTTCCACATCGAGCAAACAGTCCCAGCAAAACACCATATCCAAATACACCAAAGGTACAAAAACAACCGAACCTAAACTGAACTAGAGAATATCCATTTGTGAGCATCCAACCCTCAAACTGCAATCACCGCCACAGCCGTGACAAACGAAAGTACCTAGTGTAGTATAACACAATCGAGGTACAATAGTCGGTCAACCCACGTACAGCATCAACAAACAGACAATATTTGGGACAGGTATCAAGGGTGGTATATTGCCGACTCGGATCATGAAATGGGTGTGAGTCAGCAATAGCTCGGGAAGTCGGGGTCGCGTACCCGAATATCCTGGCCACGACTACCGGACAGGCAGAAGTGTCGGATACCCCTGACTGACCGTGATACACAGAAATGCCACTGATGACAAATCTGTTATCACTCCCACATTCTGCTATAAAAAAATCGCGAACATCGATATCATTCTTTGAGGAACACCTCAGTGAACACAACGCCGAATCATTTAAGATCATCAGTGATGTACTAGGGATAAATCCGCCAATAGGGACAATTTAAAAAAGAACTGAGAGTTATTCTCTTTTTCTCTTCATATGGAACTTGGGACGGCTTGCATAACATCTAGAAATCTTATAATGTCTCTTAATAACGGTTTAAAAGAAGTCGGTCTTAAATTATTTCAACATGTTTTGTGAATTACCTGATACAATTATTTAATGACCATCCCCTATTATATTAAACCCATTAAACAATCACCAGGTGTTATGCAAACCGCCCCAAGAAGAAATAAAATTTAAAGAACCCAGCAGACATTAAAAATTAACAAAAAGGTTAATAAAAGAAACAAAAAGTCCCAGCAAAACACCATATCCAATACACCAAAGGTACAAAATCAACCGAACCTAAACTGAACTAGAGAATATCCATTTGTGAGCATCCAACCCTCAAACTGCAATCACCACCACAGCCGTGACAAACGAAAGTACCTAGTGTAGTATAACACAATCGAGGTACAATAGTCGGTCAACCCACGTACAGCATCAACAAACAGACAATATTTGGGACAGGTATCAAGGGTGGGATATTGCCGACTCGGATCATGAAATGGGTGTGAGTCAGCAATAGCTCGGGAAGTCGGGGTCGCGTACCCGAATATCCTGGTCACGACTACCAGACAGGCAGAAGTGTCAGATACCCCTGACTGACCGTGATACACAGAAATGCCACTGACGACAAATCTATTATCACTCCCACATTCTGCTATAAAAAATTCGCGGACGTCGATATCATTGTTAGTGAACACAACGCCGCCACCGGATCATTTAAGATCATCAGTGATATATTAGGGATCAAACCGCCCGATAGGGTCAATTTAAAAAAGTACTGAGAGTTATTCTCTTTTTTCTCTTCATATGGAACTTGGGACGGCTTGCATAACATCTAGAAATCTTATAATGTCTCTTAATACCGGTTTAAAAGAAGTCGGTCTTAAATTATTTCAACATGTTTTGTGAATTACCTGATACAATCATTTAATGACCATCCCCTATTATATTAAACCCATTAAACAATCACCAGGTGTTATGCAAACCGCCCCAAGAAGAAATAAAATTTAAAGAGTCCAGACATTAAAAAAACAAAATGGTTAATCAAAGAAAAAGGGAAATGTAGTGGCACCATCACGGCCAAAAACGGTAGATGGCCTTCATAAGCCTTGGCGCTAATATTCGCACCGCTACTGTTTAGAAAAGGGGGGATATTGACGACTCGGATCATGAAATGGGCGTGAGTCCGCAATAGCTCGGGAAGTCGGGGTCGCATACCCGTATACCCTGGCCACGACTACCGGACAGGCAGAAGTGTCGGATACCCCTGACTGATCAAAACAAACAACTCCCACATTCTGCAATAAAAAGTCCACAGACACCTCCGGGAAGCTTGCCTGTGGAAATTAGCATAAGGCTTATTTCCACATCGAGCAAACAGTCCCAGAAAAACACCATATCCTAATACACCAAAGGTACAAAAACAACCGAACCTAAACTGAACTAGAGAATATCCATTTGTGAGCATCCAACCCTCAAACTGCAATCACCGCCACAGCCGTGACAAACGAAAGTACCTAGTGTAGTATAACACAATCGAGGTACAATAGTCGGTCAACCCACGTACAGCATCAACAAACAGACAATATTTGGGACAGGTATCAAGGGTGGGATATTGCCGACTCGGATCATGAAATGGGTGTGAGTCAGCAATAGCTCGGGAAGTCGGGGTCGCGTACCCGAATATCCTGGCCACGACTACCGGACAGGCAGAAGTGTCAGATACCCCTGACTGACCGTGATACACAGAAATGCTACAGACGACAAATCTATGTACCTATCACCTCCAGTCTGCAATAATTAAGTAATTTCCATTGAAGGCCACTCAACATTAAAATTCTCCTGAGGGATGCCTCAAGAACCCATCAACGACGATGCCTATCAGATTCCCACGATCGTCAAATCAAAAATTGTTCCTATATTTCCATTTGGACAAAATTTGAATTTCTTAATTACACCTAGTAAGACACACTTGTAATATTTCTTTACACTTAACGAAAAATAAAATGAAACACATGGATAAATGTAACAACAATGCAACTTAATATAGCCGTACTTAATAAAGCTTAATATAATGTATCGATTAATTTGTTTTTAATATACATTTTACTACTATTATTATATTTCAAAATCTAATCAATAAGGGCATTTGGGCATATTATGTAGACTTGCCATATTTCGACTTACATACATACACCTAATTGTACTTAATCATTTTTGAAAATATATGCATTCTTACGATTTAAATGTTTATGTATGGATATTACCGCTTTTCTTACTTACAATATATTTCTTATAATTCTCTCTAATCATGACTGATGCCAGAAAGAATACTATGTTTTTTATTTCTTAAGTTCCGGATAAGTGCTATTTTTCTGCAGTGGTGTCAAAATCATATATAATGCAGAATCCATTAAAAATGGTAAACAACTGACAATTGGTTGCAATTTGGTATAAATCAGAACGATGAACTGTTTCATTTTAGAACACTTGAAGTAAAGTTAAAATATAGTTTTGTTTATAAGAAAAAAATTAATATAAATAGTGTACTCGAGTATAATTAAAAAATAAATTATAATTGGTATTTTAGCACTTATCCCGATCTTAATATTTTTTTTTCTTTTTAAATACCATTTATATTATGATACTCGTCAAAATAATTTGTTTTATTTTAAAAGTAATCAAGTCTTAATAAAGAGATGTGTTCACTGTTCATAGCTACGATCAAGATTTTATTATTTTAGATTTTATTATTTTCAGTTTCGGATAGATTGGACAATTCATTTCATACATTTGGTAAGAGAATAATTAATTGATCATGATAAAGGAATGAATGAATGAATGCGCACGCGTCGCAGTCATTCATTCATTTCCAGTAGGTCGGTGGCCAAACACCAACCGGGACCGATGGAAAATACGCAAAGTTATGTTGTATCACGTTGCATATGGAATGCTACGCAAAGTATGACGAAAGGGAAGATTGAAGTTTATCGTTGGGATTTTAAGATGTGTTTGTCTTTTGATTTTTCTCACATTTAACTAAGTAAAAGTCTCTATCTATAGTAAAAGTCAAGTTAACTCTGTGTAGGCAAAAGATCAAATTAGGAAAGGGTAATTATTTTGACGAGCACAAGATTTATAACCAACATTTTTGTTAAGTATTTTTTTTGTGTATAAAAATAATATCTCCTATCAATAAACTAAATTATAATATTCAACAAGTTGGGATTACTGACTTAGATTTTTTTTTTGTTTTTAATTTTTTTGTCGTACAAAAATATATATTTCTATATTTACCTACTTATTTTTTAAATATATTACATTGAGTGTGTGTGCCGAAAAGCTTAACCTATCAGATCTTGATACCACCTAACCTTAAACCATATTCACAAATAAAAATAAAATAAAATAATCATTTATTGCTACAACAATACAAAAGACAACTAAAGAACAAAATTAAAATAAAAATTTTAAAAAAATGTAGCAAATGGAGGCGTCTCAGCGAATGCTGTACCGAGGCCGAAGTCTCGGTACAGCGCTGGTTTTCAGACGCCCCCCGCTCTGGTAGACTTAGCAAAAGTTCACATCGTCTCGCAAAATGAAATAAAAATAAAATTATGAAATTATGAAATAAGTAATATTTTATCTCCACCGACCGTGCGTGTGTGTGTGTGTGTGTGTGTAATAAATACTAAAGGATAGGTATGCCTTCAGTATTTGTGAATACGGTATGAGGTTAGGTGGTATCAAGATTTTTTTTTTGTTTATTTTTCTTTTTCGTACAAAAATATATATTTCTGTATTTACCTACTTATTATTATTACATTGAGTGTGTGTGCCGAAAAGCTTAACCTATCAGATCTTGATACCACCTAACCTCATACCGTATTCACAAATACTAAAGGACACAAAAACACAAAAACTTTAGTATTTGTGAATACGGTATGAGGTCTGTATTTAGTTACCTACTTATTATTAAAATATATTACATTGAGTGATTGAGTGTGTGTGCTGAAAAGCTTAACCTATCAGATCTTGATACCACCTAACCTCATACCGTATTCACAAATACTAAAGGACACAAAAACACAAAAACTTTAGTATTTGTGAATACGGTATGAGGTCTGTATTTAGTTACCTACTTATTATTAAAATATATTACATTGAGTGATTGAGTGTGTGTGCTGAAAAGCTTAACCTATCAGATCTTGATACCACCTAACCTCATACCGCATTCACAAATGATAAAGTCATATTCAGACGTACGCTGCGCAGTATTGCCGCTGAAGGTAGAGAAAGCCGAATGTGTATTCGGTAACATTATTTCCCACCAAAGCGGGATTTCGCTATTCGTGTTGTTAAATAGTGCGGTAGATAGGGTGGCTTCTTTAAATCGACCAGTATAGGCATTGGCCCAACAAGAGACGTGAAGATTTTTTCTTAGGTACCTCAAAATTTTAATTGATTAAAATTTTCAAAAAAAAAATCTTTGTTTAAAATTTATGAAACAAAAATATAACATTAATTTTTAGTAAAACTTTACACGTTTTTTCTATAACCTTTCATTTAAACAGCTATGTTTTTTACAATACAATGATTGATGACCTTAATTAGCTATTGGCACAATAAAAATACAGGGTGAAATTTTTTCCCATTTTCACACGTTCGATTCCTGGGGTTCCAAGCGTATTTTAAAAACAAAATCGACGTCATGGTTCCTAGGAAAAGATCTTCGTTGTTTAAGTTGCAGACTTGCCCAAACTGACCGATTAAAAAAAGCCATCCTGAAAATTAACTAAAGTACTGTCGCGAAGCAGGAAGAATTTCGTCCATTGACCTTTATCTATGTCTCTTTCACTAGTACTCAATAATATTACTGTCTCACTCGCCACAATGCGTTGACTTGGCAGAGTGAAACGGCAATACTATTGTGTAAGAGTGAGAGAGACAAATAAGTAGATGAAGGTCAATGGACGCCATTCTTCCTGGTTCGCGACCGTACTTTACCCACAGCTACGACTGCATATGTCTGAACAGGCCTTAAAGTGAATACGGTGATTAAAATGCTTAAACTAACGTAATCTATCCGAAGTACAGTGCTTCGATATGTCCTTAACCTATTACTATCAACTAATTTAGTAAATCGTTTACCGTCGGTATAATAACCGTTTTCCTTATACATACTAAGATTATAAAAAGGACTACTTATCGTCGGTATAATAACCGCTTTCCTTATACTAAGATTTTAAAAAGAACTACTTAATTGCTTTAGGATTAATCTTTGGTTGCTTAGCTGTAGGTACCTAGTCGGTAAATATTTTGACAAATGATTTATCAATTCGATAACTAATACAATATGCACTTACATTAACTATTTTCGATCAAACCTAACCCAAAAGCCTCACAAGGTAACTTGCTTTAGGTAAATATTTAGAGTAATATAACGCATATCTTATCATTCTAGGGAAGATCTTGACCTTACTAATAATACATAATTCAAATTAAAAAATACATACTTCACTTAATGCAAATAATTTTTATAAGTTGTTATGTGATATTATTTATGTTGTTCAGTTCGGTATTTTATTCTATTTTATTCAGGGTGTCAAAATAAACCAACTCGAATCGAGAAGAAGACATATGCCGTGATCGAAACAATTTTTTAACTAGATATAATATAATGATTTTTAAGAATTAATAATAATTCAATTATAGCAAATAATTCAAAGCATCAGAGTGCATTCTTAAAATTATTTAAATTATAATAAAACATTTAACACTTCTAATTTTTTTGTTTGACTTTTTCGATCAAGATTTTTTCATTTTATATCAAAATATATTATTTTTATAATTCTTAGCTGATAAGCGCGCCAATGGGATACTCCCAGATGTTTTATAGCATTAAATAGAGAAGAAAAAATACTATCATAGTTTTAACACCAAATAGCGATAACCTACAATAAAAGTCCTAATTCAACAAGGTGCAAACTAATATGCACCTTTTGGTCAAGGCTAGCTCGGTTCATCTCGCCGTACAGTACAATTAAAAACCTCTTTTTTAAGAGTTTTTAATTTCCATAATAAGGACCTAGGGACGGCTTGCATAACATCTCGAAATTTTATAAAGTCTCTTAATATATAGATAACTAACAAAAGTCGGATGTTAAATTATGTACCGCAAGAATTTTAAGCGATCGACTCCTGTTTAGTTAAATATATTAAACAATTACAAGGTGTTATGCAAACCGTCCTAAAATGAACTTAAAAAAATCAACGAAAGGAAATTAACCTACATGTGTAATATCTAATATCTAATACTTCTCGAGTCACGATAGTCGAAGGATCAGTGAGTCTGCGTTACCGACTGCACTATCCTAATAAATTCCCAAAAGCGCCGCACGCCATAAACATTTTTATCGTCAGGAAAAATCAATAGGTAAATAATTACTGCCTTAGCGCCCATACAAGGTGTCCCACGGCTACGCAACATGAAGGGAAATCACTTTAAATATTGTAGAAAGGTATGCATAAACATGCATCTTACAACATTTGAGGTACGTTTCTTTTATGTTGCGTAGCTGTGAGACACCCTGTATATTTCCTTTTTGTCGAGTCGAAATGGTCAGTTAAATAACCTTCGTGTAGTCTGCGTTACCGACTGCATTGTCAGCTATGAAACTGACCACCTCGACTCGAAAAGAAGAAAAATGGACCAGTGAGTCTGCGTTACCGACTGCACTGTCCTAGTAAATTCCCAAAAGCACAGCACATCATAAACATTTTTGAAATAAATACGTAATTACTACCTAATGCCCATACAAGGTGTCCCACGGCTACGCAACATGAAGGAAAATCACTTTAAATATTGTAGAAAGGTATGCATAAACATGCATCTTACAACATTTGAGGCACTTTTCTTTTATGTTGCGCAGCTGTGAGACACCCTGTATATTTCCTTATTGTCGAGTCGAAATGGTCAGTTAAATAACCTTCGTGTAGTCTGCGTTACCGACTGCATTGTCAGCTATGAAACTGACCACCTCGACTCGAAAAGAAGAAAAATGGACCAGTGAGTCTGCGTTACCGACTGCACTGTCCTAGTAAATTCCCAAAAGCACAGCACGCCATAAACATTTTTGAAATACATACGTAATTACTACCTTATGCCCATACAAGGTGTCCCACGGCTACGCAACATGAAGGGAAATCACTTTAAATATTGTAGAAAGGTATGCATAAACATGCATCTTACAACATTTGAGGTACGTTTCTTTTATGTTGCGTAGCTGTGAGACACCCTGTATATTTCCTTTTTGTCGAGTCGAAATGGTCAGTTAAATAACCTTCGTGTAGTCTGCGTTACCGACTGCATTGTCGGATATGAAACTGACCACCTCGACTCGAAAGGAAGAAAAATGGATCAGTGAGTCTGCGTTACCGACTGCACTGTCCCAGTAAATTCCCAAAAGCACAGCACGTCATACTTAAACATTTTTGAAATTAATACGTAATTACTACCTTATGCCCATACAAGGTGTCCCACGGCTACGCAACATGAAGGAAAATCACTTTAAATATTGTAGAAAGGTATGCATAAACATGCATCTTACAACATTTGAGGTACTTTTCTTTTATGTTGCGCAGCTGTGAGACACCCTGTATATTTCCTTTTTGTCGAGTCGAAATGGTCAGTTAAATAACCTTCGTGTAGTCTGCGTTACCGACTGCACTGTCCTCAAACCCTCCCAAAAATCAAAATAAGGGAGTCGTGAAGTCTTAATTGCAAAATAATGAAGATTAGGTATTTAGTCCCATCAGAGTGAGAGAGACATTTGTCTTATTTATTTGGGGAGATGTCGGCTCTTAATTCAGGAATTGATTTAAGGTAGTGAATAGTAGTAATAGCAACTGACTTCTGCAATTGCTTTAGTGACCTTAATCCTGAGCCTCATATTTGCCAATGTGATGACTTAATTCCTTTTTCGGCAGAAGATGCCAAACTTCTGGAAATCTTTGCAATGTGTGCAATCTTTTTCATCTTTTCGAGTCGAGTTGGTCAGTTTCATAACCATCTTGTACTGACATGATGTGTGAGTCTGCGTTACCGACTGCACTAATGATAATCAAACTAACTCGATACGAATAAAGGAAAATAGATCAACATTCTTGCCTAGAGTGTGCCAGTGCTAGTGTCCCAAAGGCCCGAAACAAAACAGAAATCAATATAAGGTAACTTAATAAACTGAAATGTTCCTTCCAACTAAATATTTGACAGTTTGTCTTCGAATTTTGAAATTTGTCTCGATTCAATATTGGTTTATCGAGATTTTTGCTCAGACAGAGGGCAACAAACAACGTCAGCTATCGCCTTTGTGACGAATTCAGCCGCACTATTTGCCGATTTTGGACAGATTTATAACTTCTGCCTGGGTAATATTAGGTGCCTCAGTATTTTTTATAATTTTAGTCAAGATGGTCAGTTTAATAACCTTCTTGTGGTGAATCTGCGTTACCGATTGCACTCTGTAGGTTAATAAACTAACCAACGCGAAACTAAAACAAGAGAAAATACTCTTGACTACTGTATCCAAATGCACGTAGCTACCCAAGTACAAAAGGGAAACTGAGTACTTAAAATAAATTAATACTTAAACCGGTGTTATTCGGGACATTATTTTTATGTGTAATAACCCGGTAAGGGGTATTATTTGGGACTCAAATGTGAAATAGTCGAAACCAGCGATAAATGTAGTATACGTCAGGATATATTTTATTGGCGTACTATTAGGGAAAATAGAAATATTACCAAAATGAAGCTGATGAAGAAAAGACGAGAGTGTCCCGAATAACAACCGGAGTCCCAAATAACACCGGTTTACTGTGCTTAAATGATAAAAAAATAAAAAACAAAAATAGTTTTAAAATAAAGACAGATTTATTAAATAAAAATCAAAACAAATATTTTGGTCAAGGCGGTAAACAAATGACAAAATAAAATTGTAATAATTATGACAAGTTAAGTATTGGATATAATATCATACTCCAGTGCACTTACGCATCATTATTTGGAGTACCTTCAACCATGGAAGACAGAAATTGGTAGTACATTATTAACCCTTACCTATTTTTTATGTGTTAATATTTACATGTTTGGTCATGTAATGCACATATTCCAATTTCTGTCTTCAAATTGGTTGATCAACCTCGTCATTTCCCAAACAGAAAACAAATGAAATGATAAAATAATGTCAAAAATTATAATTCAATTCTAATAAAAGGGTCTTTGGAACATGTTTTTGTTTATGATATTAATAATATCAGTGTCATTAATGGTCAATTTTCATTATTTTTAGCCCGTTTTCACATTAAAGTGGATCGGATGATAAAATAACAGTCTACTGTATTTATTATTCTAAGGATCGTAGAAGCTCAATTTTAGTTAGTATTTAACAATACTGTGTAATTTAGCATATGGTTAACAATATATTCGCTATAAGAAAATTAGGGAGTTTGACAAAATTTCGTTTTAAATTATTCTAATACTTAAGCTAATTACACTTATATTTCAAATTATACTATTGAATAACCTAAATTTATACTATCGTGTCGTCAGCATGGAGTGATGACGAAATGAAGACAACCGTTAAAAGAACAGCCACATAATATACTACCTGTTACAAATGGAACAGGCGAAAAGTAACAGATGTTTGTAAGACTGATATCGGGCTCGGGTTGTTACATGATAGTAGGGCAACAATCCTGGAAGTCTTTAAAAATGGCTAAAGATACTTTAAGAACATTAATCACAGAATTCACGATGACCTACAATCAAGTACATCCCATTATAGGACACAATAAACCAACTGTGCCTCATAATGCCGATTCTTTAAATATAGACTTAGTTACACAACTTCCGACTTGAGTTTACCACTGAGAAGGAAATAATCTTTATGAGAATTTTCCACCAAATGGTAATGTCGGTTACATTAAAACATGCCTGTGTGTACTTGTAAGAAAATTCTGTTAAAACCAGAACCGACAGTTAAAATTGTGACTTCACCAGAACTTTCGCATTGGCGTGTTTTGTGCTACCAAGTCTATGCTAGTTGCCAACGGTGGGTTACAGAGATGATTTGAGTAGCACATATGAAAATAATACGAACCACGGTCGACCACCACCACCACCAAGATCGCGGGTTCAATTCTCGGATTGAGCGAAAACATGTTTTCTACTTTTCAAACATGGCTCGGGATTGAGATCGACAACTCGAATTATACAAGCGTGGTGAATACACCTATTGCACCTGTACTGATATCTTCAGCGAGATGAGATACCTTTGCTCAGCAGCGGGACATTACAGGCTAATACTTAACTTAACTTAACTAGAAAGTGCGTAGTTCGTATTATTAAGTGCTCGAGACATTCTGGAACCGATCGCCAGTTTCGCCCGAAACGCCAGGATAGAGCATAGAGGAGCAACGGGACAAGATTGGAATTCCCAGTGTCATATCAAAATTTAATTACATTCTTACTACAACGCTTTATCCAGGATATTTTGTTTTGTCAAGATTGCGCTCGCTAATGTGTTACTTTCCTTCTAGCTTGCGCTCGTATCTATGGCTTTGGGCAAATCTGCTACTTTCTTCTTTGTTTGTGCCCAAGAGTTACAGGTTTAAAAATTTGGGCCCAATTATGTTACTGTTCTTTCTTACTTGGCTATTCTTCGTCTAATGATGGCCCGGTGCAGCAGTGTCCCGGGACATCAGCCACAATAAACTTCAAGTGGCCACCTCGTCGTTGTTCGACTCGAATTCGAGCTTCACTCCGACATCACCGCTGAGTCCTTCTACGTCGACCTCGTTTTCAGTCGCGTTTAACATATTCAGCGTCACCTGGAATTGAGAATTTATGGGGTGAATAAGGGGTTAGAATGTTTTCTCAAGTCATTCATTGATTTCATCAAGTTTTGAAATATCATTAATATTGTTTAAGATCATTGACTCCCCGCGTTCCCCGTTCCCCGCGTTGGACTCGTTCCCGCGGGAATTTCAGGACAAAATGTATTCCAAGTGATATTCTAATGTATAACCTATATTGCTGTAAAGTTTCATCCAAATCTGTCCAGTAGTTTTTTCGTGAAAATGTAAAAAACATGTATACATCCTCACAAACTTTTGCATTTATAATATTAGTAGGATGAGGTATTATACCCCTCTCACTGAATTTCTTAATTTAAAATGTAACCAATAACTTGGAATAAACATGGGTAAAGTTATTTCTATGTATTATCATCTATTACAAAACATCGATTAATCGGTTTAGGCCCATCTCGTAGCCAGATTTGGTAGCTAGCTTCCAAATGGGAGAAATAATCCCGATTCGAAGCTGGCTACGAAATAGGAATTCGAAAGTCCAAGATTTAGGATTTTAACTAGTAAAAAAAAAATAACCCTAACCTACCGAATAGATCGTTCCCATTTAGTAGCTAGCTACAAGATGGGAAAACACTTTTCTCATTTCGTAGCTAGCTACCAAATCTGGCTACGAGATGGGCCTAAACTGATTAATCTACTTACAAGTGCTAACTACAACATCAATATCATGATGCAAATACTAAAGATCAAAGGCAAAGAAAGGGTGCCTGTCCATTGAAGCCCAGCGAGGCTACGGAGCGGAGAAACGGAAAAAATCTTAACCAATAGGGTGGCATACAATTTCCGCCCACATTTCTCCGTTTCCCCGCTCCGCAGCCTCGCTCCGCTTCAATGGACGTCACCCTTAGACTAAACTAACTACAAAAAAAAAACTATCACAGTCAATTTAAACAGAGAAGACGAGCAAAGGACTTTATTAAACGACTTCAAAAAAGTAGGTTTCTCAATTCAACCTTAAATATGTATTTTTTTTCATACAAGCGTTTAGTATACAGGGTGTCTTTTTATAATCGGTCTGTTCTGTATGGGCTGAAAGTGAATAAGAGACACGAAGACCTTGTCTGTTAGCATAATACAAACACAAGGTGTGATTTTTTCACATTTTACCCGGTTCGATCCAAAGGCATAGCAAACGTATTACCAAAAAATCATTAATGGAATTTTTGCTGTCATTAAAATCGATTCCATGGTTGCTCAGAACCGATCTTCGTATCTCTGCATAGTTTCAGACTTGCCCATACTGACCGATTCAAAAAGTCACCCATTATATTATATGCAAATATTTGATAGTTCATCGGTTACCAACGAGATAACATGATGATAGTTTAATTTTGTTAGTTTTCTCTGTATAAGTTAAATATCTGCTCTATCTACTTCCTAATGTGCAATCTATCTAATAAATAAATAACAAATAAGAAGTCATATTTTTTTGTATCTGTCTGTAAATCTGTCTGGCTCTCTGTATGACTGTGTACCTGTTTGTCTGTGTATCTCTATATCTGTGTACTTGTATGTCTGTGTATCTGTATGTCTGTGTACATGTATGTATGTGTACTTGTATGTCTGCGTATCTGTATGTCTGTGTACCTGTATACCTGTGTACCTGTATGTCTGTGTAACTGTATGTCTGTGTTCCTGTATATCTGTGTACCTGTCTAGCTGCCTGAGCGCTAAATATGTACATATATGTATTCTACGTCTGTTTATTTGGACGTCTGTGTAAATACATGCATTTTTGTGTGGCTGCGTACTTGTCGGACTGTGTTTCTGTCTATCTGCGTATCGTACGTCTGTCTATATGTGTATTTGTCTATCCGACTATATATATATGTCTATTTGTCTGTCGTAGAACTGAATTTGATTTTTATGTCATGATTTATCTGAGACATTCTTTGAGGAAATCAAACATGTCAAACTAAAAAAAAGTAAATACAAATGATATGGTAATAATCCAACAAATGAAAATGTCATGTCAGTCAGTCCTTTGTCATATTATAGTTTTGATTCAACAAATAGGCGAAACATAAAAGTGTACAGCGGTGTAAAACAATTCAAACTTCACTAGCACAGTTTGTGAAAAGAAAAATAAATTGACAAACAATAAAATAATGTGCCAAAAAGAGAAATAGGCCAGGCTAGTCGTGGAAGCCAGAGCTGAACACTTTTGCAAGTGAATTTTAAAATGTATAATGGGCTTTAAATTTTTTTTTGTATAATTTTTTCATAACTAATATATTATGCGTATCGTAATGCTACTTTTGCTCATGATGTTTTTACATGTTACAATTAAATTGACTTGTTAAAAACAATAGTAAAGTCATAATATAACTCCTACACAAAAAAATCTCATGCATAAAAGCGCCAAGTTCTGTTAGCCACCACAGTTCTATGACCTGGCCTATACAAAAAACAACAATTAGTTAATGAATTGTTTGAACCTCTGCTGTCTTTCCGAGTACGTCGTTAGATGTTGTGTTGATGGTGTTGATCATTGTCATTGGAGGAATGGCAATCTGGTTAGGCTGTGCCGGCAGACTTAGTATTGTGCTGCTTACCTGTCGCAGGGGGATACCTGCATCCTCAAAAGCTTTTTTCTTCAATGTTGTACGGATTTGTGATCTGAAATACGTAGAAAATACTTAGCACCATATTCCCCTAGCCCGACCGTCGTATCTGATGAGAATCTTATTTAGGAAACCTTATGGAAATTTCGGTAACCAACTTCAAATACAGTGTCAACTCTTCAGATAAGTGTGTCGGGCTATCAAAAAATGTCAATAAAAAGGATGAAATGACTTACGTATACGTATCATCATCATCATAATCATCCTCACTGATTTACGTTTATTGAAACAGAAAAGAGAACTATGTTTATTTTCTGTAAATAATATGGTGTGATGTGAGTCTGGTGGTAAAAGAATACTTACACAGTCCTATTCTTGATATGTTGACTGAGTTTGTTCAGGTCGAGAGCGAATCGGTGGACGCAGGATCGCAGCATTTCTATTTCTTCTTCTGTCCACTTGCCACTGAAAATGTAAAATGCATCGATATCTAAAACTTGGCATGCCCATGTGTCCCGCCATTGGGCGTCATTGCGGGGTACAAGGGAATAAGTGTAACGGTCATGGTGTAGATTCCATTAAGCGATATCAGCTCACGTTTGTTACCCATCGTGCAAATCGCCCTCTACTTGTATATTGTTGGGTGGCCGATGGCCGATAGTAGCGTTTCTATCTGAGCGTTAGATCGTGCTTCGAACGAGATCATAAATCAATCATTAGACCATGTCGCAGGTGTTTGTGTGGTTCAATAACTCCGACACCAGGGTCACTAATGTACAACTTACTTAAAGTGAAAAAAAATAACAGTGGAATTTATGAGAACAAATAGGTAATTGGAAAATATTGGTACCCTTCAAAAACATTGGTACCCTTCAAAAACATTCTGTAAAAAACTAGCCAAATCTCGATGGAGCTGCTAGAGATAAACATCTAAAGAGTAATGAAATCTAGTCAAAGTCGTGCCAAGTGTAAGGTTCCTTACTGCGAGTTCTTTATTATTTATAGTTAATGTTGTGTGACTTGACCGTTTGGTGTGTATATTTTTGAAATGGATATACAGGTATATTCAAGATTAAAAATAAATAGATTTATTCCGAATTCCTACAAGAACGGGTAAAACCGCGAGGCACGACTAGTCTCCAATAAGTGCTGTGAAAATCTCTTAAGTTGTGTGTGTGTGTGTGTGTGATCTGACCTAACACGGACGGGACGTGGACCTGAACACAGTGCCGCACGGGAAGAACGGGCATACACTCTTTTTATTGTTATTATGTACGTGTTTTTATCAATGCGTTACATTTTATAATCTGTATTTCTGTTAACTTAATAATGATACTTCTTCATAACTCACTTCCAACATCGTCGTTACGTTGCAAATACTGATATTCCAAAATGGCCGTCATAAGGATATTCCAATATTAAATTCGCGCAACCTGTCGATTACGCATGTCCGGCAAATATAATGACAATTGGCAGATCCGTCATTTTGTCAGGCATTCAAATCAAAATGGCCGCCAAGAGATAAGAATTACCAAATATTCAATTCGCGCTCCCTATCGAATACGCATGTCCGGCTCAAATCAGTCACTAACTATTTTATCAATATGTCTGCTTGCAGTGCCATTTATTGTGAACCCTTAAATAAAAATGGATACGCCATGATGACTGGAAAAGAAATGCGCATGTCAGTCACGAGCAATTTCCGACCGATAACTGAAACGCCAATGGCGTCCTGAAAGCCAACTTTGGCATAATTGATAACAAATTGCAAAGTCATTAAATAAAATTAAGAGTTTCAGTATCATGTTATTTTGATCTAAACTTGAAGGTTTTGTTTTAACGTTTTAATTTCCATCTATACTTTTAAACTCCGATATGCATAGGACAATCATTAATTTAAACCTTTTCAGTTATTTAAATTTAAATCAAATTTAGAAAAAATATTTTTAGTCAATTAACTTACATCATCATTTCAAATGGATTATTAAAATGTCTGATTATATATATATTTCCATCACGACTATGCACTTTTTAATCACCATTTTATTTCAAGGATCACAGATTTTAACAACAGCGACTTCTCGAATAAAATGCTGCTAACACATATTTGGAGCACTGTCTGTTGCCATTATGCACTTATCAATCACCATTTTTACTTAATACTTATCAATCACCATTTTTACTTTATTCAGAATCACATTACAGATATGTATTAACAGCGCGATGTCATTCGACCACTACCGATGCAACGCCATTGGCACTTATTGATTTCCATCTAGACTAAACTGAACCTAAAACCAATACCACTTTATGTAGACCGACGCATCCTGTAAACTACGCATGTGCAAACCGATCAAGATACACTATTACTAAATATGGACCGATTGGCGTTTCCGCCATTTTGATGCTGCGTCTAATAAAACAAAATGTCTGCCACCACGGGAACAACAGGGCTATTGAAAACCTTTAGGGTCCGTTCACACAGACCGGCTCGGAGAGGAGAGCAGATTCTTATCACGTTGAAAACAGAGTTTTTAGTATTTGTATTAAGGTTTATTTTTGCATGTGCACTGCTTTTGTGATTAAGAATGCTTGAAGGCGCTTGGTGTGAAATAATAAGAGGAGCTTACCGGCTCCGATCGCATGCTCTTTAATGCTCGCACAGCCGATCGGTTCCGATTGCGTGCTCTTTCTTGCTCGCGCAGCCGATCGGCTCCGATTGCATGCTCTTTAACGCTCGCACAGCCGATCGGTTCCGATTGCGTGCTCTTTCTCGCTCGCGCAACCGATCGGCTCCGATTGCGTGCTCTTTCTCGCTCGCGCAGCCGATCGGCTCCGATTGCGTGCTGGATCGGAAGACTGGTACTGCCTTTGTAGTGTACCCATCCGGCTCCGAGCACATCCGAACGGCTCCGAGCGCATCCGACCGGCTGCGAGCGCATCCGACCGGCTGCGAGCGTATCCGACCGGCTGCGAGCGATTCCGACCGGCTGCGAGCGCATCCAACCGGCTCCGAGCGCATCCGCTTTCAGGTCGCTTCCAGCCGGTCTATGTGAAATAGTTGGCGGCTCCGCTCCGACCAACTCCAAGCGCATACGATCCGGTCTGTGTGAAAAGAAAAATGCGCGCCGATGCTCTCCGAGCCGGTCTGTGTGAACGGACCCTTATCAAACCTGTACCATAACATTGTTAGTTTTTAGCCTTTAAAAGTACTTACATAACAATTCTCCATAAAAAAAAATCTTGTAGGCAAATAAAGGAATAAACGTAAACCCCGGAATCGGAATTCTCCAAATATCTTTAATAAATTTACCGAGAGAAACTAGTAAAATACTGTATCAAAGTTGCAGCAACCATCAAAATCTTAAGCATCGGCCATTTTGGCATTTAGAACACAAATCACAAAGGGAATATTAAACCATACCTGATTATATTATTTTCTTTCGGATAAACTGCCACACTATCCAATTCTGCACTAGATAACATTCAGGTTAAAGCAGTTAATATTCACTTGACCCGGCTAATATTTTATAAACTTATTAAAATTCAGACACGCGACACGCGACCCGGCGAAAGCCATTGCGTCCAATGCAGTATTGATTTATGTCCTGGCCCGACCTACCTAGGCTAGACGATTTGTAGGTACGTATAGAAGACCTACCTGGCTACAGCCAACGAAGCTGCGCAGAATCCATTGCGCAATAAGATTTTGAGAACCCCACGAGGTTCTTAATTTCCCGATACTTTTTTTTTCAGAATAAAAAGGAAATGTTTTTTAAGGAATTTAACGTAAAATTTCGTAGACTGCATTACTAAATAGTAGCGGTTCTATTGCTTAAAGCTCAAGTCAACATCGCTGTTGAGATAAAAAGCCACGCCCTTTTTTCAACCAAGTACCGTTAGGAATGGAAATGAGCCAGAAAGAGTTTTAGGACGGAAAAGGAAAAGAAAAGAGTTAGTATCAAGTCACTTACTCATATCGCCAGGTCGGATGCAGGAGATCGCAAGACATGAGACAAGCACATGTCATAGAAGTGAATATCTCCATCTCATACATTTTGAATGTTTTTTGTTTAGCACTGAATTTAAGCACTTAGAAATTCATTTTCAAACTATTTTTGAACTATTTTTGTGAATAGCTATTTTTCAGAGAGACTGCCGACAGGTGCGTCGCGGCCGGTGTCTCTTGCACTATTGATTTACGACCCCCGCCTAGTCTAGATAGAAGCTTCCAGATATGACCTGCGCATCAATGCACTATATTTTTTTTTGTGCACTATAGTGGGGTGAGGTAGAACTGGGCGCATGCCCGAACAGATATAAATTATGGCGGGACGCACAAAATGCAATAATGTTGCGTAATTCAAAATTTCCTTTGTTATTATAGCTTTTAACGGTTTTGAACTTGAATAAGCAAATATTGAAAAAAACCTGTTTTTCAAGGATTTCTAGATTTTCTACTCATCCAGGGGGGATGAGTAGAAAAACCCGTTTGTTGCAATATCAAAAGATGACAATAAAAGGACATACCTATTTGAATAAAAAATGGCGGACAGTTTTGTTTAGCGAAATTCCCACAGGGTTCAAAAATAAAATGATATTAGCATATAGGTTGAGTCAAAATAATGCCCCATGGAACACTAAATGCAGAGTATTGCAAATTGCACACAAAGGACACATTTCTTTATTCGCGAAAAGAAACAAAATGGCGATGAAAAAGCGAACAGAAATAAGTCAATCAAAAATTGCCTAATCTCAAACCTACTCTAATTACACATGGTAATGAAACGAAAAAACAAGTAAAAAAATACGTTTGAATATATACATGGTTTTCTTGAGTTTTGTTTTAAGGGTCTCATTTCAATGAGTCAACTAAATATTTAATGGGTGCCATTAGTAGTTGCTCCCCACAATTAATTTAATTCCAAATTAAAACATAATTTTAAAATATCCTCTACTTATTCATGATTATATTGTTATCTACACAATATCTCGCAAAAATAATCAAGTTGGATGTTTTATTTGTTTGAATACACTAATGTCAGAAACTAGCAGTCCAATTTGAATAATTATCTTTGTAATGGATAGCCAGCCATATTCACAAGGTTCTGTAGTTTCGAAGAACGGCATCTTAGATCACTTGCTAAACCATTTGATTTCATGTTGCTTTGCCACACAGTTAATTAATCAAAATTATAGTGGATTGATTCAAAAGGGTGTTTATCGTAGCATACATTCATTAAAAACTTCATGATTATTTACAATGTCTGTCAAATACTAATCATTGTTTCAAGACAGTCTGTTCAGATGTTCGGGCGACCAGTAAAAAATCACTATTCTTCAGTTTCAAGTGTTAACGATTACTGGTGCATGAGTGAAAGATGAAGCAACCCGTCCTTAGTCAAATCGGCCCAGGCATTCTCAAGGCAAGTTGTTACTTGCAATCTGTGTATCACTTAGATTAATCAAGATTGTGTAAGGTTCCCGAAGATATTTTTGGGTAAAAAAGACAGAAAAACATTTCAATAACTTAGCTAGTCTTGGCAGGACTTATCATGCTTGTGGGAATATTGTATTGTGTAAAATATTCTTGCCCCACTTGTAAATGTTCTGTATGTAGTTAGTAGCATGTATTCCGCTAGTTTATCTAATACGGAGGTCCCAAATGACTGAGTTGATGTTTTTAATTATAAAGTAAAGGCTATTGAGATCTTCAACAGGCTGTGTGGTGGATGGCATCAACCAACAGTAAGCAACTATCAGTGTCACCACCAACAAATTACTCTTGATTCCTGATTTTCATATTCTAAATTATCTTAATCTCCAAGTAGGTACTGACAAGGTTTTGAAACTTTAAATTGTTTTGAAATTATTTTTAAGATAGTGTTACAATATTCATATTATTTTGCCAATATTTACCTGTATACATTGTTTCCGCTCTTATATAATCTTCAATTCTTCCGACTAACGGATAGTTAAAGGTGTGGCAAAGAAAAGCACTAAATTGAGAAATACAACCTGTTTTAATCATCTAACTAGGAAATTGAATAAAGACTGTGTTTGTAAGACTCTCAAAAATAGTTTGATTGCAAAATTTTAATGTAAGTATGTACTGCAAGATTCATGAATATTTTCACAGCAACAAACCCAGACTTACCTAACAGATAACTTATTGATTTATTTGTACATCAAAGCGAGAAATATGTGGGCAGCCGAGGTCGACGCGGATAAAACCATGAGGCGTTTCTTTTTATCTTTTTTCCTAGGCAATATGCGGTCAAAGGGACATCGAACAGTTGTTTTGAACGTGTTAGGCAAATACTTACCCAGGTTGAGAGTCGCCCATGGGATGAAGCAGGATCGTCATCTCCGACAGCTTGTTGAACGCATTACCGGCTTCACGGAAAATTTCGCCCACCTGACAGGAGAGAATCAATATTATTAAGAAAATCATGACATGAAACTGTATTCAATAACATCTTGTACAATACATACCTTGGCTGCAGAATTATTTATTTTCGACATTTTGAAGTAAAAGCAGTTTCTGCTAAAAGTTATTTTAGATCGAAATTAATCAGTTAAATTTTTCGATTATATTTTATTTGACGATACAGAGAGAATTAAATTAATTTATTTGAGTTTACAGTCACACAGTGCAGTCACACCACAGAAAACACCATAGATAAGATAGATAACACACACACTAACTAACTGTAAATCAAACAAACAAACAAACCACATCAAAGACAATCTAGACAAATACCTACCATACCGTAAACCGGTGTTATTTGGGACTCCGGGTGTTATTCGGGACACTCTAAATTTTTATCTTCATTTGGTAATATTTTCTATTCTTCTCTATAAGAGAGATACTAAGTTGGGACAATTTCACATTTAAGCTTAGGCCAAAAACTATTTAAGTTAGGAATATATTAGTTTAGTATAGTTTCTAAGTTTATTTTTTACCACAATGATATTTGGGACAGCTTTTGGTGTTATAAAAGATAGTCAACGTGTGGCGATGGAGCTGATACGATTAAGTTTTCTTAAAAATCCAGACTTTGTCGCGAAGATAACAGTTTTATTTTAACTCCCGACGCATTTGTTTTTTAAGTTTGACGTTAATGTCTGTGTGTGTCTGTGGCACCGTAGTCCTCGAACGGTACGAACGTAGAACGTAGTCCTTTTAAGTCAGTTTTCATCTGGTGATTCTTAGCTATCATTGGTAAAACTCAGCTCAGCCGTTTCTGCGTTGAAGTTTTTTTTATGAACAAATTATTGACTTAATAAGTACCTATCTACTGAAAATCAACCAAATAGTCATACGACTCAAATTACACATCTTGCCGGGTTATTAGGGACATGCATATTTGCTATTTTCTAGGAAATGACTGCACCTTTTTTCTGAAATTCGCTGTGTTGATAGTCAGAAGCGATGCCATTTTAAGATTGAAATCTAGCATTCATACACACAACCATTGACTAGAAATTACAAATTTGTAAAAAATATGTCCCGAATAACACCGGTTTACTGTAGTATTTATATAAATCATAACTTCCTAACCATAAATTATTGCTTGATAGATGATTGAGGGCTGCCAGTCTGTAGGTAAACATCAAAAAATTCATGGAAAGATTGGGACAGGAAAACTTCCTTGGTACTTGTTTGAATCTGTTTTGGGGCGGTTTTGGGTCATTTCATTTCAATTGAGTCTACTTTATCCCATTTTCATTTCATTTCCACAGTTATATTTTCCCACATTATTTCTGCAATTTCTTCCAAAAGCAGTTGTTGTATGGGCGATGGCCTTAATTCGTTGGATGTGGGATTATGCGCAGATTATGTATCACTAGATTTGACGTAAAATTATCTATGGTGGTTGTTATGCTTGCTTGCTTGATTGATTGTTTCACTTGCTTGTGGGTGAAATGTATAAATAAATATAATTATATATATAGGATCATAATCTGACGAACGGACGGACGGCGATATCTTTTTTTAGATTGTTTTAAGTTATTTACTGAATACGTAAAGTCAAAACAAATTAATAAGAAACAAAGTCAAATAAATATTTCCTCTCAAGAATCCCCAAGTGTATGTTACGTTATCCAATACCAATTCGTATAAATTCTACTTCAGAAGTGCAAGACGCCACGCCTGCTTAGCCCAAGAAAGGATGATTTCTTGGCCCTCCAGTATTACAATGTTGTGTTTATATAAAATCAAAAGTGGATATTAAAAGAAATACGGAAGACTATGTGTAGATGATAATCACCAGTTTAATGTAGTTCTGTTCTCTGGATCCCGAAATGGAACTATTTATATATTTGTCCTTTGTTTCTTACGTTTTAGCTTCCGACAAAGGTGAGTGCGGCTACGGTGCTAACACCCATGTGACTCTGTAACATAGTGACCATTTTATTTACCATAATCACAAAAGCTTAAAATAACAATATATTTTTATTAAGTACAAAAAAAATCGGTAATATTTTTCAGCATCTTTCTATGGCGCCAGTTACATTTCTTACCCCCTGCAAGAAGCCAAAGGAGTAACAGATATAAGTTTCAGTTTCCGAACACATTTGTCTGATGCCTTGCTTCTACTTGCTGCCGGCAAGACTGACTACTGTATGGTAAGTGTCAGTTTACTTAATCATGTTGGACTTATTTTCCTGTTTACAAAGAAACTGTAGTTTTATACATGTTAATTTTGCTTAAAAAGAAAATAAACTACCTATGAATAACCATTCAATTGGCAGCAAGCCCCTGGTGTCTTTTTGCTAGTACCATATCAATAAGCATTTTCAAAAATTACATTAACACACATCAAGGGCTATAATAGAAATATATTCCATGCAATAATTAGTTCTTTCATAGTAATGAAAGCTTACTTATTTGGGATGTTTTCTTTTCTTTGTCTTAGTTAATTCTCTTTGGCTTCGCTTATAGATTCGTCTTGAAAAGGGTAAACTTAAGTTGAACATCAATTTGGGTGCTGGTGAAAGTGAGCTGTCTTCTCCTAAAGGATCTTTGAATGATTCCCAGTGGCATCATGTTGGTATTGTAAGGAGAGAGGCTAATTTGACCATGAAGGTAAGAATCACATTACTTACATGTTTAGTTATTTCTTATGACAATTAAAATGAGGTCTAATTTGGTTGAATTTCTAGAGGACAAAGGTTTGGTGATTTCATTCCGTTCTTACTTACTGTACCCTAAGAACGATAAATATAAAGTGGTAAAATTTGTAAGTTTGTTTGTTTGTTTGTATGTTCAAGCTTATCTCAGTAATTATCAGTCCAATTTGAATAATTCTTTACGTAATAGATAGCCCCATTCAACGGGAAGGTTATAGGCTATTTTTCATCACAAAATTTCCATGGGAACGGTCCCAACGCGTGTTACACTGCGGGGTGCAGCTAGTTTTAAATAAAAAGAAACATGATCTTTGCACCAGTGACTTGTGTAAACAACTCTAAACTGTTTGTTTTGACTATTGTATTTTTCTCTGAAACTGTTATACTTTCCTATTACTGTACATCAATTAGTAAATCTGTGACAGAATTAAGATATTTTTAAATGTTTGATTTCCACTGTCCCCTTGTACTTAACATGGAGAAATTTATTTAAGGACCAGAGAATAACAAGACATTTAATTAGACAATAACCAGATACATTTAAACTTATAAATAACATTTAGTACTAAATTAACACCTAAATGCTATCTATAGGTGCCACAATATGCATTAGTAAGTGACCAGGTTTCCGTTTATCATCTCTTCACCTGTACTGATGCTATAATATTTTGCAGGTTGATGATAGCTCAGTTAAGAAAAGATTACCGGGAAGATTTTTCGAATTAAATATACATTTCGGCATATTCCTGGGAGGACAAGGACACTTTTCTGAACTGTTTCTGGGGCATATGGAAAACTTCAGAGGGTGTATGGAGGATGTGAGTTAAATGTTTATTTGATTTTATTATTATATATTTATCAAAATTGTCTTTTAAACTTCCTTCTTCCTTAGGTTTAAGTGAACAGATTATGTATTGAAATCCCAATTCAAAATGTGAAGTGCTTCAATTCCGTCTTTTACTTATTTTTACTAGGTGTTCTATAATGGAGTCAAGATAATAGATAAAGCTAGGAGTCGCAGTGGTTCAGTCAGAGTTGAAGGAGTAACTTGGAACTGTGCCCCGGAATTTGACGCGGATGTCAACTCTGAGATCAGTTTTGTTGACGAAGGAGCCTACTTGATCTTGCCTAAGATTAACTCTAGAGCTGGAGGAAGGTAAGTGACTTCTATTAATCTTTAATCCTAAACCAAACATATTATAATCCTTGGGCAAAACCTGTGCCCAGAAGTGGGACAGTGAGGCCATTTTTCCCTTTAGAGGCATGGAAATGCTTAAAGAATCAGTTTGTCTATTTGTCTATTCGCGATAAACTCGAAAACCAAATATATTTCAAGAAGATTTTGGGCTACTTTTTATACTATAAATTCCCTCGGGAACGGATAAGTACAACGCGGGTAAAGAACGGATCGGATAAGGCGCTGCTAGCACTCTCACGTGTTTGTGTGGATTGATTGATTCATTATATTGCTACAAATCTTTGAAATTGTTGACATATGCAAAACAAGATGACAAATTTCTAATCCTATTCTAATTTGAAACGGGTTATATTGTAACTTTAACCATAAAAAGTATTAGTTGTACTACCTCAACACAGGGCAGGGCAACCAGGTTTAAACCTTCGCCCTTTGAAGACAACATTAAGCCGCATATCATCACACATTTTAACCATAACATTCAAAATTTACAGATGGCAAATAGAATTCAAAACCATAGCTCAGAATGCTGTAGTATTGTACAATGCCGGTGGAGGCAGATCGGATTTTCTATCAGTGGAGATTCTGGATGGAATGATACGAGTTAAAATGGCGAAGGGTCAAATAAGTCACACAGTGAGAGTGAATGACGGTGAATGGCACAAGATTCATCTACTGTTTAACCCTTCTTTGATTGAGGTATGAATTTAAAATTCTTTTATATTGACTTCTAAGGTTTAAAGACGATACATGATGAATTAAAACTATGTCTATATTATGTCTTGGTTCAAATGAATATATGCCACCGATTGACCTCGAGTCTCGAGTGTGATGCTTTAGTTAGTTATTGCTATTGCTAGTTAATTATTGCGTAACGTCACGTAATATAGCAACATAGTATACCTATAGCTTCGATAAGCTGACTAAAAAATAATTTGCGAAATTATGTTTATTAAGGTGATATATTTTGTTCTTATAAACTCGAATACAATTGAATAAATTGGATGAAAGGCACACAGTTATTTGATAACTTGGAAGATATGTAAAGAGTTCGTTTACCCTAAAACTTCTATGGGAATTAATATTTAGCTAGTGAAACCGCATTGCGATTGTTGTATACAAATTATGTACCTGGAATTTTTCAACATTTCATCATCAGGTTTCTTTGTGCTGCCACGCGAAAGTGCAACATTTTTTGAATATGCGAAAGAACTTGAGAAATGTGTCTGAAATACATATCATGTATACAAAAGTTTTTTAAAGCTAGACAATTGCCCAATAAGTGGATGGAATAGTAGAAATACTTTACTAAGGGATAAGTTGATGTAGTGTCAAGGCAGTGTCAAATAATGTTCGTAATTTCTTGCAGAGGTCATTTAGATAGAACTGATTTAATAGGTCTTACTGCTTGAAAACTTGTTTGTAAAGTATTCCGATATCGATGGCGTTGCAAAAATTAAAATAAAGCGAATATGATAAAGAATGATTATTTTTTCTAACTATAAGCTATTATTGCGAAAGAACTTAATTTGTATAACTAAATCAATGACCGCCATTTTGTTTTTCAAAATGGCTGCGTTACATATCGTGCGTAATAAGTATGTCTAACGTGCTACGGAGTTCACTTTAATCAGTCGGTCCAGGTGGTTTCAATCATTAAAACAAGTTAGAAGCCTTTAGGCGGTTTAAAAACTACACCAGGGATGGAAATTAATTAATTTATGTAGGGATTAATACGGGCAATGATACATTGAAGTTATTGACTGAAATCGACTATAATCATTTAAAATATCGCTTTATAATAGCACTATGCGAAATTATAGTACAGAACTAGCGAAACTTAAGAAATATGCTAATATATTTGTACGCGAACTATGAAACTTGAAGCTATAAGCGTGCGAAATGTTGTATCTTACCTAAACTATCAAATATAATTGTATATAAATTGTACTTGTGTATAGTAAGTATATAAAGATATACTATGTGACTGCACATATTTCAAAGAAAGAAAGGTATACTATATGTGTATAACGCTATTGAGTAACCTTATGAAACACCATGATTTTAGTAAAATATGACCGATTTGACCCAATGTCCCCCGTTATGCTAAAGGGCTGTAAGATGCCAAACAACCATTACCATAAAGTATATGATGATGATCATCGTTTAACTTAAGAACTAAGAACTTGTCGAGCAAACAAATGCTGGCCCGTCTATTTAAACTGTATGCATGTCCCTTTACAACCCTTTATGACATGACAGACACTTTCCGCCTTATTTATAAGCACTCTTAACTTAAACACTGTTACAAAGTGCTTTCTCTCTTTTACTCTTTGGAAAATTGCGTATAATTGGAAAGGGACAAACCATTTGATACCTAAAATGCTGTTCATAAGCGTTTATGAATAAGGTCCTATCTTAAAACCCTTCTCTATAAGGATACGTAGTACATAAACTACCGTAAATTGTTTCAGCTGTCAGTGGATAACATAGCAATGAGCACGCGCATTGAAAGTGGGGGTACGAGATATCTGGACCTGTCTGATTCATTTTATCTCGGAGGCATTGAGAGCGAGAAAAGACAACGGGCATTCGCTAAAGGCGTGAAAGCGGCTGATTCCAGTATTATGGTGTGTAGTAATATTGTTTGAAGTACGGCCGCGAAGCAGGAAGAATGTCGTGCATTGACCTTTATCTATTTATCTCTGTCACTCGTACACAATAGTATTGCCGTTTCACTCCGCCAACGCATTTTGGCGAGTGAGACAGTAATATTATTGAGTACTTGTGAAGTATGTGGAAATGGAAACATTAATTTAAGTTTTATATTTCGATTAAAATTATGTCAGATCACTGCACAGAAATATTTATTAGGTTTCGATATTGTGTGTCAGAGTGAAATATAATTCAGTCTGATTTGTAAACCGAACATATAACTCATCTCTATTATTTTATTACCAGGGTTGCATAAAGCCTATAGAGGTTGACGAGAAGATATACGGGCTTCCTAACGCCGTAGTCACGTACGGAGTCAACCCGAAATGCGTGTGGTTCTATCCGTGTCACTCAAGCCCTGGGAATCCGCCGTGTGTATCGCAAGCGGTATGCGAGCAACATGGTGTCGATCATTTCAACTGCAAATGTGATTCCGATCTGTGTATCAATCCTGATTATGCGGAAAAGTATAAGGTGTGTATATTTGACAAGCAGTGCCTCGGAGTTTTACCCGCGTTGTCCCCGTTCCCGCGGGAATTTCGGGATGAAAATAGCCAATAACCTCCCCGTTGAATGTGGCTATCTATTACAAAAATATTTTTTTAATTCGGACTGCTAATTCCCGATATTAGCCCGAACTCATTTAAATCAATATCTATGCACCCTTTCAGGTATACTCAAAATCGAGTAGCGAGCTAGAACTAGTCGGCTTATACCCGTTAGTCGTACAAGAAGGAGGCGTCTCAGTAATCACCACACAGAACATAGATGTGGTACTAGACCACCACAAGTACGGAGTAAGACCTTCAGGAGTCGTATTCTACGTATCACAGTCACCTCAACACGGTAGGATTGCGATAGACTTATCGTTGCAAAGAAGCGCGCAATACGGGAATTTCATTGAAGATGGAAAATCGAAGCAGTATTTTACGCTGTTGGATCTGTCCAGGGATAAGGTTTGTTTTTGTACTAAAATGTTGGTTACAAAATAATAATAAATAAACTGTCTTGAATAGGACACTTTTTGTGTTTCCGATTAGATTTTTATATTGATGGAAGGTCATTTTGCAGATAATTTTATGGAACATTTTGCTTTTAATTACATTATTTAGAATTAATTTATGAATAAAAGCCGCCGAATGACATAAATGATAGGGTCAAAAATGCTTGGCTTTGTAGGTTTATTCTAGTGAAATCAGCTCAGTCTAAAATAACTTTGGTTATCCTAGATTCAGATAACCTGGAAATCACTTTACTCATGCTAACACTCACATCGAAATCCCTATACCATATAGATGCCATAACAACATATAAAACAAACAAATTACCCACATTCACAGGTGCGCTACGTTCACGATGGCTCGGAGAACCATCAAGACGCAATCGTTCTAGAAATGGAACTCATACAGGAGACAAAATTCACTCTCCCCAGTTATCTTCAAGGAAGAAACACATTCGTTTTACATGTCAACATAACGCCAATAAATGACCCGCCAGTACTTAATTTGTTACCCGGAAAAGTGCTCAGATTAACTCAGGTAAATAAAGATATGTGTTGCACTAATTTGCATAATATATACAGGGTTGATTTTTTAAGTCAGTATGGGCAAGTCTGAAACTATAAGAGATACGATGATCTTTTCTGAACAACCATAGCATGATATTCATTAAGTATAATAAAAACTACATTCATGATTTTAGGAAAATACGCTTAAATGGTTAAAGAAATAAAGTCGAATATTTTATAATTGTCTTCCATTCCATAGATTTCATTTTGTAGTTTCAGACTTACCCTTACTGACCGACTTCTTCAGTTGTTGACGTTCAGTCGCGTATTCGGTTCCGTACGTGCGATCGCGTAGCAAGCTGACAGTTGAAAACATCTACAGCGCAATCCTATGCTCCGTCGACGTAAGCGTCGCAGTCTACTGCTTAAATAGAACGCAACGTATATTATTGGTACGCGACTGAACGTCAGGAACTCGCGAATTCGATCCTAAGGTGCAGCGCAGACGGCACACTTTTTGTGCGAACGAGTCTGCGGCGCGCAAAAAGTCGGTCGCGGATTTTTCACACTCAACGCACACGACGCACATCTTCGATCATTCTGTCGGCAGAGCTGTAGGGACGTAGACGCTATGAAAATCGTACAGAGATCGCGAAGTATTATTTTGTACATGAAGAACAGAAAAAAAAGAAGAAACAGAAAATTTTGGGCACATCCTATACTTTCGGAAAGATCATCAATTTTTTTCACACACTTTTTGTGCGGAACGGCGCTGCGCGGCGCGGTGCGTTTGCCCGAATTACACGGATTTTATGTGCGCCGGACTTTTTGCGCGTTGTGTGCGTTACTGTATATAATTACATAGGTTCTATTTTCACAGACTAAAAAGTGCGTCACGGATAGTCTGTCGTCTGCGCTGCACCTAAAAAGGTGCGTTTCCAGTCAAGCGTTGGAAACGCACCCTAAGTGTAGTTTGTGATACGCATATTTATTAATAAGATAAATAAAATGTTACCATAGTTTGTTTTGTTAATAGCTTTTGTATTGCTGTTATTAGAAATGTCACATTATAGTTTTATTAAAATACAAATAATATTTTGCACAAAGCATGTCTGTAGATTAGTTTATGAAAACGTTAAATAAAGTAATCTTAGGGCTCGAACACACTTACTGCTGCGCTTAGAAACGTTTATTAAATCGACAATTAACTAATTGACGTATTTTGTTATACATTAAATGTCAGAATCGCTCATTAAATCTCTACGAAAGAAGCTTGACGTTTCTGAGTACAGCGGTTAGGCCTACGTCTTGAAATTAATCGCATATGTGTATTCGAGCTTAGATCGCAATGTAATATTTTTAACTTAGATTTTTTTCATTTTCTGCATGTTAAATATGGCATTATTTTCATTAATTTATTTTAGTTTTTATTTTCAGAATGAGACCAACGCTTCAATTGTATGTTTTATTTGCTTATACGTAATTGCATGTACTTACAAACACGCTCCCGGATCCAACACCTAACATTAGTGTGACTTAGAATTACTGTGTGAGTATTTATTTTATTAACAGTTTACTATAGGTATTAGATAGTTCGATCTGCGTGCATCGAATTCATATCCCCACCGTACTCATATCTTCGATGAGATGAGAGAGGCTTTTGCCCAGCAGTGGGACATTAACCAATACTTTATTTACTTTTATATCTGCATGTGAAACGCGTTATAAAGATAACAATAAAGTAAGTTAGCGTAGGTCAGCAGCCAACCTTGTTGTCAGAGTTTTTAGACCGCCACAAGGCCTACGACATGGTCGATTGAAACAACCCGGATCGACAAATAACTTGCCCTTCGAAGCATGGCGGCGTAGATAGACATATTATGCCAGTATTGGCCAACCATCCAAGTAATGTCCGAGCTGGACTTTGCTTAACAATCGTGATGAATCAACGTTGCTAAGTCAAATTTAGCCACAAGCGTTACTATTGACTCATGACCAATGAGAATATGATGTCAGTACCAAAGCGTTTGACTTAAATTTCGTTGAGAGTTCCGTAAAGCCGTGTTTTCGTTTAGTGTTCTGAACTAACAGAACTTTTCAAAATTTTAAGTGAAACAGCTTAAAACACGGACTCTGTAACTACACAATTTATTATGGTTTGCTTTGTGTTTTTATGAGTTTTTATGAGTTTTTAGTTAGTTTTTTTAAAGCACAGCATTTTAAGTAACTGCTTTTAATTGAAAATGATATTAATAAGACTAGATACAAATGAATTTGAATTTTATTTATTTTGTTGTTTATTTTTAACAAATACGAATGTAACTACAAATTACTTTATTTAAATTGCCTACATTGTTACTTATTGCTTATCTGAAAAGTTGAGGAAACTAGTTAAGGGTGCCTTTCCAGCAGCTACGCTTTAGTAATGATTGGTGGATACCGAATGCACCATCACTGTTTCGATAATATGATACGTTTGATCTTCATCTTCGTGGTGTCAATATGGTTCTAGTTAAAATTATACGGAGGCAGACCAAAACTTTGCGGCAGGAATTGCTCTTTCGGTGGTTCGGCTCAGGTCATTTTAGGACATGAGTTAGGGTCATAGTTTGGGGTTCGGTGCTGCAGGGGCATTGGGTGATCCACGGAGGCTGGCGGCGCGTTAGTTGAGCTGCCCAGCAGACGCGATGAGGGGCGGTGAGACGCTTTGCCTCTTACCCCGGCTGTTTCCCCAAACAACCGGGGAAGTGCAAAGGCATTCCCCATCGATAAAAAGGGGGGATTGGGTGAAGCCGGAGTAGTCCCGTTTCAACAGTGCGTTGGATATGAATAGTAGATACCACCATTGCTGTTACGGACGTATCTTGGCATAGCTCTGGTGGAAATAGTGGAAAGGCACTTTTAATGCTGAAATTGTATTTGAACACCTCATGAAAAGGAGTCTAAAAAATAATCTAATCTATATTACATTGTACTTTTTTCGGGTCGTTAATATTTTGAAAAATGGTACAGGGAACAAGAAAGGTGATAACATCTGATATCCTAAAAGCTGAAGATCCTGATACTCCTCCCGAAGATCTGCTCTACACGGTGTTACACGGGAAAAATGAAGCTAACAGGTAATACTGTGTGACATGTATAGAGCATAATACATTCTAATTACATTGAAATGGTGTAAAGTACAAATCTTAGGCCTCGTCCATACTGACGCGTGGTGCGCTTTGTGTGGCGTCGAGTTGCGTCAAGTAATCATATAGAAACGTGGTCACGTGTTATTTGTTTTCATACTTTATTACCGATCTTTATCGCTTCGCGCATCGCCCCGCGTCTCGCTAAATAAGGCTTTAGAGTACTTCTGCTAGTGCCAGTATCCCATCATCCCTGAGTACTCTAACTTTTAGCCATATGATATAACGTGTAACGTACAAAACAAATACATATATGTATAAATCAATCGTGGTTCGTTTGTCTCGCTAAAGCTCTAAAATGGCTTAGCCGATTTAGTTGATTTTGGGTTTGAAACGTTTTTCGTAATCCAGGGAAGGTTTAAACGGTAAGCAGTGATGGAATAAAGGCGGGTGAAACCGCAGGGCACAGCTAGTATTGTTATAAAAGTAATACCATAGTAATTGGAAGTAATATCGCGTGGAATTCCCTAGGTACTGTATGAGCGGTAAAGTTTAATTTCAAACAATAATATAATATTACTATGTATAATTTTGTCCAATTTCTTATTGCAGTGGGCATATTGAAATGTCAGGACAGCCCGTGGACTCGTTCACACAGCATGATATAGACTCTGGTGTCATATCATACGTCCACGGTGCTTCGGGCGATAAACAACTCAACAAGACATCTCTGAGACTGGCTTTACAGGTAATTCATATTCCTTTCTGTTTTTGTTCCATCATTATCATCACTACACTAAAATAAAGTTCATTTCCGCTGTCTGTCCCTATGTATAGATCTTTTATAGAGCTTAGATCTTTAAAACTACGTAACGGATTTCGATGCGGTTTTGTTAAATAGATAGAGTGATTCAAGAGGAAGGTTTACATGTATAAAAATCCCGAAATTCCCACGGGAACGGGCACAACGCGGGTAAAACCGCGGGCGCTGCTAGTTTTACATATATGATTCGAGTTATGTTAGATAACAGAACTAACTGTGTTAGTACCGAGTCTACATTGATATAGTAAATTGATCTTTCCTATTAGTTTACAAGAAAACCTATACGAAAGCAGTTGTATTTATAGCTATTTCGAAAACTCCAATGAACTCTCTTCTTGAAAAACTTGAGCGGATTTTTATAAACTTTAAAATATTTTCTCAGGTATCTGACGGTATAGAAACCAGCGGTCCCGGCATTTTGCGCATTTCAATAGTACCTCTACAAGTGAGGTTGGTCAACAATACGGGATTGCAACTGGTTCACAACTCATATGCTCTAATAACTGTCAATAATTTGACGTTTACGACCAACGCAGATGATATCAATGTTCCAGTGAAGTAAGTTTTTCGAAAATACACATAGAAAATACATAAAACACCAGTTTATTTACAAACTATTATTGAATATTATTACTATCTATACTAATCTATACTAATATTATAAAGCTGAAGAGTTTGTTTTGTTTGTTTGTTTGTTTGTTTGTTTAAACGCGCTAATCTCAGAAACTACTGAACCGATTTGAATAATTCTTTCACTGTTAGATAGTCTATTTATCGAGGAAGGCTATAGGCTACATTTTATCCCGAAATTCCCACGGAAACGGGCACAACGCGGGTAAAACCGCGGGGCGCTGCTAGTTATATTATATATACAGTTGTGGTCATATAATTAAGAACGATTTGAAGTTCCAGAAGTTTTTTATTTAAATCGTATCATACACAGAGATGTGTACCTTCTGAGAAGCAACTAGTTATGTTATATAATAGTCACATTAATAGAGCAACCTGAGTTAAGAATAAAGTATGAAATCGCTAACTATTTTTTGCACATTTTATTGATTTTATCAAAGTAACACATTCAAATAGTACTGAAACTGGACAAATAATTAAGAACGATTTATTTAACTGCTCGGGAATTGTTTTGTATGACACTTAGATTTAAAAAATCACAATATTATGTAGCACAGGAAACATAAAAAGAAATTTAATAAATATTTAACTAAAATTAATAGTTAATAGCATATCCACGGCTTTTAATTACAGCTTTACACCGGCGAGGCATTGACTCTATTAATTTTTGACATTTCGCAAGAGAAATAGAGTTCCATTCTTCTAAAAAAACGTCATACAGCTCTCTTAAATTTCCACACTTTGTATTTGAAACCTTTTTCTTTACTTCAAACCACAGATTCTCTATTGGGTTTAGATCTGGACTGTTAGCAGGCCAGTCTAAGACAGAAACTAATTGCGCTGTAAGAAATTCCTTTACGGTGCGTGCAGTGTGCTTTGGATCATTGTCATGCTGGAATGTCCAAATGACCGGTAGAACGTCTTCAGCGTATGGTAACATTGTTTCTTCCAGTATATTTTTGTATTGGAACTGATCCATGTTACCTTCTATCAACTTTACAGGTCCTACACCATGTCCAGAAAAGCAACCCCAAATTTTCACATTTCCACCACCGTGCTTTAATGTAACTTTCGTGTACTTTGGGTCGAATGCTGTATTCGGGGGACGTCGTACATATCGTTTTCCATCAGAACATACTCTGTTTATTTTCGTCTCGTCAGAAAAAAGTACATTTTTCCACAGTTGCACAGTCCAGTTTTCATACTTTCTCACAAATGCAAGCCGGGCTTGCCTGTGGCAAAGTTTTAACATGGGTACCTTTCTTGCTATCCTACCGTGCAATTTTTCTTCTACCAAACGTCTTCGAATAGTGCGTGCTGAGATTGCTGAAGGGTTGTTTTCACCAAAATATTCTTTTCTAAGCTCATTGGACCCTTTAAAAGGATTTTGTTTTGCCATACGAACGATGTTTCGGTCATCTCGAGGAGTTGTTTTTCTCTGTTTAGGTACACGTGGAACATTCGAAGTAGTTTGATACGTAGCAAAATGCTTTACAGCGTGGAAAACCATCGTTTTTGAACATTGCAGATGGTCGGCTATCTTTTTATAAGACCAATTCTTCCGGCGAAGTTTTATTATTACTTCCCTTGTAGATTTATCACAACTTTTATTTTTTCCCATTGTTTTTTCTAAAGAAGCAATCACCTTTAATCTTTTACAGCACGTAATGGCGCCAAAATTATACAAACAGTAACAAATCGACTGAGTGTTCTCTATTTAAATTTGAATAAAGGTATAAACTACTTAGCGTTCTTAATTACGTGACCAGCCAGTAATAAGGAATATTTTGTTTAAAAGTAGTGTAAAAAGTTTGCCTATTGATTTTTAGCCAATCATTATGTATCAATGAATACAGTGGTAATATGGAAATGTTTTACGATACCGAGAGAATTAAAAACAAATGCATACAATTAGTTTTGCATCTTAGTTGGAAAAAATCTTCCCTTTATATCAGCGTTCTTAATTATATGACCACCACTGTATGTATAAAACTATTATATTATTCAATTGGGCTTTTGAAAAAAAAAAAAAAAATTTTTTTATGTATTTTAAAACTTTATTATTAATAATATTGATATTTAATGCAAAAAACTTAAAAGAAATATTTTTTCAATTAATTATAAACAATTAAACATTTAATAAAAATCACGTGACTATAAACGCGCCATAATTGGTCACCGTGGTTGTGACGTGATAATGTATAGCTATTTAACCATAAGTACGTACAGCGTTTACGGCTATTACACGTGTAACCGAATGGGGCTATACATTATGACGTCACACCGCGCTCGGGTTTGTTCGGGAGTTGTCCGAGTGTTTTCGGTACTGGATACAAAAATTAATTTTTATTTTGAAATAACTTTTGAATTATTGCGAAAAAAATAAAATAAAAATAGTTTTGTTATAAAACTAATAAGTATTTTTTTTGTGATAAATGGAAAGATTATATTATAATCTTTCCATTTATCACAAAAAAATTTTTTTTTAAAAAGCCCAATTAGCATACAACAATATGTTTCCCTTTAAAAACAGACTACCCGTGGAATATTACTTTTGTCTAGCGTTATATTAATGTAATCACACTCCCAAACTTAAATATTAACCCCAAAAGGAGCTCTTGAACGTAATCGGAAGAATAAATCGCATGAAAAATTCAGCAGAGAAATATTGGTTTAATATATAAACATACTTTTTTACTCGGAGCTTGTGTGACCTTTAAATGTCCTTTGAAATTATATAAATAAGATTTTGGAGACTGTCATAGGTTACTTTTTTTATTAGAAATCATGTACACGGTTAGTGAAACCACGACGTACAATTAGTATTTTTAGAAACATTTTAATGTATATTTTTCGTATGTTTCTAATTTTTTTATCCCCTTTGCAGGTACGACATAGTAAAACCACCACAGTTCGGTGTCGTCGAAAGACTTCGGGTTTTAGACGGTAACTGGCAGACAGTGGACTCATTCACCAGCGATATGGTTAACTTTGGACGAGTTAGATATATGCACCTATTGGGAAACCCTTCGCATGACGAATTCAAGGTATTAATAATTTCTAAGGCATAAAATATACAGGGTGATTTCGGGGTCGTGATCCCAACCATTTTTTTCTGACTCAGTAAATAAATGATTGCGATGCTACCTGTATTTATTTTAATTTAAACAAAGATGATTCGTTATTTACGTATTTTTATTTAAAAATTATTATTGACTCAAAATGCGTGGTCACCCTACTTTTAATATTACTTGACATAAGTTTTCTTGGGAAATAGTAGGGTGACCATGACCTCGAATTATCGCAGTTTTTTCTGCTGACTAAAATAAGTCGCTGGTGTACTGTTAGTCCTAACCTATCGTGATGCTTAGGAGAAAGTAAGTTAAATGCTTCTTTCTTGCTCCACGACCCCGTAATCACCCTGTATATATTCTATTTTTTCACAAGAGTTATTATTCAAATCGTTTTTGTAATTTATTCAATCATTGTTGTTTAACCAAAGACAGCTTCTTCCATTGAAGAAAATTGAAGATGGGTTAAGAATGGAATTAAATCACTAAACCATTTTCCTCTTCAGAAAGAATCGTCTTTGACTAGATCACATCAGTCTAAATTTTATTTAGTTTGGTTCTATAAAGCATGATGCATATATTATGTTTAAAATTCGATTTCACTGTTGACAGCACTTTGTTTTGAAATTTTACTTGGTCAAATATATATGGCAGAATTATTAAGTTTTAAAATTACGTTTTTATCTATTTTTACAGTTCAAAGCCTCCGTTGGATCGATACGAACGAACACATTATACGATTTTCGATTAACATTTATTAAACTCGAACTATATCAGTGCATTAATGAGGAATTAGTTCTAAACAATACGCGTGAAGCATTCATATCGTCACAGCATTTACAATTCAAGACCAAACCTCTAGTTATACCTGCCGATACGATTACATACACTATAATACGACCTCCTAAGTACGGAATCCTTCATCTATCTTCGGGAAAACATCACCTACAAATACACAGCGTTTTTACGCAACAAAATATTGACAACGATCAGCTGTGGTACCGTTTACATCGACGTGCGTACTCGCATATACAAGACGAGTTCACTTTTGTTGTTGGCGCTACCGAGTGTGAAAATATCACTGGAGTTATGATGATAAAACATACCCCCGGAGCTTATACTTCGGACCATTCATCGAATAGAGTTAAAACGACATTAGAACGTTTACAAGTCCAAGAAGGTTCCAGAATGATCATACCAGCCACTCATTTGAATGTCCGAACAGATTCAGTCACTAATCTAATATTCAACATCACACATTTACCTAAACACGGTAAAATTGAAGTTACTAATGAAAACATAAAGATAATAAGAGATAATACTACTTATTTTACCTTGCAAGAGTTGAATTCAGATAGAGTTTACTATTCACACGACGATTCTGAGAGCCGACATGACTCTTTCCATTTTATGGCTTTGAGTCCTGAACCGGAAGATTTTCAGTACGTGGGAGTGTTCCATATAGATATATTATTGAAAAACGATAACAGCCCGGTAAGAGTTAACGATAACGTTTTCCATATCGTTCATGGAGGCGCCAGACTGATAACTTCAAGGGATCTAAGTTACACCGACGCAGACTTGGATACAAAACCTTCAGACATTATATACACAGTTCAACGTTACACCAAAGATCCACCTAACGGTGGTATATTTAGAGCTGATAATCCTTCGGAGCAAATAGCTCAGTTTTCTCAAGACGATATCAATAAAAATTTGGTTTTGTTCAAACATCAAGGGAAGGAGTATGGGAAGTTGGCGTTTTGGATTTCTGATGGTTTGTTCGATGTTAATGGTAACTTGGAGATCCAAGCGTCACCGCCGTTTATCAGAATGTATCCTAGTAACGGATCTATTGTTGAAAATGGGAAGGCTGTTGTGATAACTACTAGAGATATGCAGGTAAGGTTTTAATCTCATTTTTTGGGTTTTTGATAATGTCCTTCTAATATTACTTTGTGAGAAATAAAAGTATCATGGGAATATTAGCCACTTTAACATTATTATAAATCAAAGCACTGCAAAATCTTAGGTTTTAACGAGTTCGTGTTTTTTTTTTTAAAAACTACATTTACGGATACCATATCGTCCATATCCCCTTTTACGTTAGTATGGGTTAATTTTACCCAATATCACTCTTAATATTAATTGTACTTTGTCAGGTGGACACCAACATGAATTGCTTGGAAGAAGATATTCGTTACGAAGTGACTTTGGAGCCCAAACACGGTGCTATTGAAGTGGGAGAAGGCCAAGGGGCGTATACGTTTACACAACTGGATGTGGCTGCGGGCAGAGTCGCGTACAGACATAGGGAACCGAAGACACCTACTGACCAATTCAGGTATGAATAACGATAGCAGTATTGCATTAAGATATTCGTTTTTTAAAATCCTATACAGCCTTATTGCTAAACCTACATTGATTTCAAAAAATGGTTGTGTTTTCAATATGAGTCACTTGGCTCCGAAGATATTAAAGAGAGTGAGTACAGGACGAGGCCTGATGAAGTTATTTACAATTTAAATAATTGAAAACTTGGTCGGGTGAACACTGTAAAGGGTGACTTAAAACAAAAAAGTGTTTTAAATTGCACGTTTTCGCTGCTGCTGCAGTTGAGATAACACTAAACAACAGAATTTGCAAATATAAAGGGCGAAAATGTTGTACTGAACCTGATCATTAATTAATGAATAATATTTTTTCGCAACTTATTTCTTTCAGTATCATAATCAATATAATATCATTGCAGGTTCAAAGTGTTGTGCTTAGACACCTGGGGTGAAGGAGTATATACGATAAAGATATTCCCGTCGAGCTACTGGGAGCCGCTGCGAGTTAATGTCAACAAACCGCTAGTGGTTGAGGAGTCTACCAGTGTTAATATTACGAAAGATATCTTGGAGGTACGTTGTTATTGTATAAATCACAGTGGCAGTGAGAGCGCTTACTGTGTCGGGGGTTGCGGGTTCGATTCCCGCCCGGAGTCAACAATATGTGCAGACATAGTTGTTGGCAACGACGTCTGGGTGTCATATATATATTCTTATAAAGCATTTGTGTATGTATATGTAGTAGTATCAGTTAATTAGATTCCATAACACAAGCTTAAAGCTTACTTTGGGTCTAATGAACCATGTGTGAATTTGTCCAGGTATATTTATTTATTTATTTAAATCCAAGATTTCATAAAGGTCGCGGGTAAATCACGTACCTTCACAGTGTGGAACTAGCGCCCAATGCGTTTTACTCAGAATCGAACCCGACACAGTAAACCTTCGATCAACAATACACAACTAGATGTCGGGTCAGCGCAAAAAATCCGTCTCGTTGAAAAACGCCTCATTTGAAAAGCGAGGCGTTATTCTCACTTATTTTATTCATAAGATTTGCTACTTTATTGCTAGGTGTCATGGTTGTAATTAGGTTGAACTTAGAACTGTTTTAAAACTTTTTTTTCAGTTCGGTAGTAAATAAAATAAGCTGTCACACGTCATCCACGCGGACAGTATTTAGCTTTGATTTTGTACGTGACCCGATATCTAGTTGTGTATTGTTGATCGAAGCAGTAAACGCAACATAACGTACTCAATCTATTCTTTACATATGCTTTTTCACAGGTAATGCACCCCCAAATCGAGCCGTCCAACATCGTATACAAAGTAACCGCCGGCCCCTACTACGGGTGGCTCGAAATAGCGACAACGCTCGGCACTCTCGAATTAGAAAACTACGAAGAACCAATCCATACTAAAGTATTCGATCAGTCAATAATCAATGCGAATCGACTAGTCTACGTTCAATCAGGAGTCAATCGAACTAGAGATCGAATTCGAATGGATGTTACCAACGGAATTGTATGGTTGAGAGATGTGGAACTCTACGTTATTATAATACCGGAACATTTTTATGTATCTGTCGCTAATTTGACGGTGGTAGAGGGCGCAGCATTGAGTTTGAAGCCGGATATGTTTAAAACAGAAACAGAGTATTATAGAGGAAAAGTGGTTTCTTATAAAGTTTTGGAGAAACCGAGATTTGGAAAGATTGTTATGGGAGAGCAAGTGTTGACTAGTCTGTCTTTTTTGAAGCTTAATTCGGGGAATATACAGGTGAGATTTTGAACTTAAGCATATCATATCCTTTGTTTTTCAAGCTTAGTTGAACGATATAGTTGATGTAGTTGTAGGTTGGCTAAAAAGTAAATGTAGATTTGGTTAAAAGCACTGCAAGTGCAAGGTGGGCACCGCATGATGTTACCATCTATTGGTCAAGTCAAATCTAACCTACTTTAAGATCTCACATTTTTTTAAAACAGCAATTGTTATAGGTATCCAATAAAGAGAAGAAATAGAGTTTAATACTTGTTCATAATGTTATTTTGTTCCTATAAATAAATACATATTGGGATTTTGCCTAGAACTTTACACTCATTTAGATCTCAATTTTTTTTTGAGGCGAAGCCCATAACCAAGCATAATTTTTGTATTGAACTTGGCTCTCCTATTTTACATTATGTTTTTGGTGGGATATGCATCACCGGTGTTCTTTATACATTTAGCCGTAGGGTGCGTTCTCATTGGAGCGAAGTGGAGCTGTGCCGAGCCCGATTCACTAATCACAGTGAATGCGTTGTTTGACAATCCCAACAACGCATTGACATTGCCAAATTCTTTTCGTAATGCGTAATGATTGGTCAGTTGACCTCATGTCCGCTACGCTTCAAGGAAAATGCATCCTTAAAACCAGGAGTGTTCTTCTCAATACTTTAAAATGACTCTTTCCAGTACGTAAACGACGGTTCAGAAGAGTCTGCAGACTCGTTCAAACTTGTGGCTGTGACTGAGAATAACAAACAGAGCAATCCTTTTGAAGTTCGCATCAATATTGTGGCAGTGAACGATGAAACGCCGATTGTGGCTGCTAATACAGGACTTTGTGTGTGGGAGGGAGGCACCTTTGTACTGACAAGGAATGAGTTGTGTATGTTTCTGGGTTATTTACACAAAATAATCTAAATATAAGTTTAATATATATGTTGAATTTTATCGTAAATAATAGGTAGCCTATTGTTTGCTATTTCTACATCACACCTATCCTGATCAATTGTTTCCCCATTTTTTTCTTGAAAGTGTAACAAATATATTTACATCCATTCTAACACTTTCTCCTTTTAAGTATTACTGTTACTGTAAGCCCGTATCGTCCCACTGTTGGGCAAACGCTTCCCCCATACTTATCATTGTTAACTTCCTAATCAATTAACTCCTCTTACAGATGTGAACGATATAGATACACCTTTAGAAAATGTCACTATTATTGTAGTGGACATCGTATCTGGGTATATGGCGATGAAACCGAACCTTGAAACTCCGATAAATCGCTTCACTCAAGCCGATATTGAAAATAAACAAGTCATCTTTGTGCATACAAGTAAGATCACACGCGCTTGGTGATAGCAAAAGTATAGTTTAGTTACTATTCTGAGGTAAACCGCAATCGCAGGCGATTCACCAATATTGGGAATGTAATCAGGCGGAACTGCAGACTAAAGTTTGTGAACCGCCTGCCGTAACTAAACTCAGAATAATAGCTATACTGTTTTGCTATAGCCATAAAGAATAAATAAAACAAGCTATTACTTTATTAATATCATTTTTATTTATTTTGCAGATGGCACAAAAGGCAAAATGATATTCAACGTCTCAGATGGTCTTCACGAACTATCCAAAATAACGTTCCTAATTTCAACCAAATCTGTCTCACTAAAAATATCTCGGAAGCAGAATCTACGCGTCTTTCCATTGATGAGAGAACCTCTAACCAATGCTATACTCATGTCAAAATGTTCAGATGTTTCTAGAAACATTGTTTATAAGATCGAAAGAGCGCCTACTTTAGGCAGATTAATAATGACGAACGGTGAGAACCATCACAGATCTATAAAGCAATTCACACAACAAGATGTTAACAATTCCGTGATTTTCTATGAACATACTCATCCTTTCTCCGATTTACATACGAACGATTCCTTCATTTTCACCTTAGAGGCCGCTCTAGCTAAACCTTTAACAGATCAAGTATTCAACATAGAAATATCAGTATCATCCGGTGGTCTAGCCAAATACGTGAACATACCAGCTATCAAAGTGCAAGAAGGCGAAAAAGTACCTATTCAGGTGAATGTGACTAACGTTATAGCGTATTTAGAAACGCAGGCAGGAGTTAGACAGCCACAAATAGAAGCGCAGTGGTCCCAACCGCTCCATGGACAATTAAAACCATTTATGTCCTCGTTAACACAATCGCAGCTAGAAAGTGGTGTGGTCAACTATGAACATGATGGTTCAGATACGGTTCAAGATAAAATTGAGATGGCTCTATTCCTTTTACCTGATTACGTATTATTATGTAACGTGACGATCAAAATACATATTATACCAGTCAACGATCAACCCTTTAGACTTCTCACTGATACACCTCAAATACAAGTAGTCCAAGGAGAAAACTACACAATAACTAAAGCCGATTTGCTAACTGAAGATGCCGATACGGAACCCTCTGGAATCCTTTACGATATTATCAGCGGACCTACACAAGGCAGGATGGTAATGATGGACAAAAATCGAACTATGAACGAAGCTCAATCTATTAACAAGTTTTCACAGGATGATATTAACAATGGCAGAGTTATTTATGAACATTCCGGTATATTACAAACAGCTACGTTCTATTTTAGAGTGTGGGATGGACAGTTTAAACCTACCTACACGGTTTTCACTATAGACGTGGTCCCAGTTATTCTAAACGCTACTGCGTCACATCCTATACATTTACAACAAGGATCGAATGTAGCTACAATAACTACTGATCAGATTTACATCGAAACTAACGCGAAAAAGTCTAAAGTTTGGTATAATATTACAAGGCAACCGACTCATGGCATGATCTATGTAGGACGCCATCCTGTCACCTACTTTTCGCATAGAGATTTGATGGATAAAGTGGTGATTTATATGCAAAATGATATGACTACAGCTAATGATAGTTTCAGTTTGATAGCTTACGTTCACCATAGCAATGGTACAAATCCTTTCGCCATTGAAATTACTGTTCAACCTCTCATGGATTTGGGAGACTTAAAAGTAGAGTCTGATAAAGTTAGAATCACTCTAAGCAATATGGATGCGACAGGGTTAGCTAAGTTGACCGCCAGCGATCCTATTTACACTTTACTAAGGAAACCTAGGTACGGGGTTTTGAAGAAAATTATTAGAAGTTCGGGTGAGAAAACTAGTGCGAGAGAGAGGGAAATAGCCTATTTTACACATGAAGATGTGAAAGCGGGAGTAATATATTATGTAGCGAAGAAAAAGATAAGTGATTTGAATGGTTTGGAAGACAGCTTTAGGTTTTTGTTGGCTGCTTCTATATTTCAACCGGCGTCTGGTGATCTCAAGATTTTTATTGGGAATAGACATAAGAAGAATTTGCCAGGACCTAATGACCCGGAGAGCCATGAAGGGGTGCCGGTAAGGAAAATGTTATACTTATAGTAAAGTAGTTTGCCATTCAGCTTTCATAAATCGCTTATTATAACGTGAATAATTTTTTCGAGGTTCATTGTGATTCAACTTTTGGACATTAATTTGTCCATGAGCTAGACAAATCTATATAAGTATGAGCACATTTGTAACTAAAACAAACTATTTGCCTTTCTAATTAGTCATTGGCAATTTTTTTGTGACATTACCAATTTATAACATGCTTTTGTGTCATAAAATTTAAAATATGTACTAAATCAATATACCTTCTTCCCCATAGGTGGTGAACGGAGATTCAGCATCATACTACATGATGATCGGGATCGGCCTTTCCGGCGTCGTGGTCGCCATTTTGTTTATACTTGGCGTCATAAGATGTCGGCGTTATCTGATGCGGGATCAAAACGCGTTGGTCAAAATACACGGTCAAGCGCAAGGCGTAGCGCCGATACCGTTGCCACGACCGCCCGATCATTTGATGCCGTCGCCTGCGCAAGCGACGCCGCCAATTAAACGGTAATGATTATGGAAGTTATTGACGCTTGGCTATGTTAAGCTACTCGCACACTTTCTTAACGCCGGTGCCAATAATATATTTCTACCGGTAATCTCGGAAGTCTGTAGAAGTCAGAAGATAGTCTGTAGAAGATAGAAGTCTGATAAATAAACTTCGTTATATGTCGTCTAAAAGAAAATGTTATTTGACATTTATTTATGTACAGTAGCGGTCGCGGTCTTACCCGCGTTCTACCACTTACCGTGGCAATTTTGAGATGAAATGTATCCCAAGTATTCGCATGCTTAACCTACATATATAACTCTAAAATTTCATCCAAATCCGTTTAGTAGTTTGTGTGAAAGAGTAACAAACTACATCTTCATAAACTTTCGAATCGATGATATTAGTAAGATATATACTTGCTCTCCTATTACTGTATTAGTTGTCTATTACTGTATTACTGTTACTACTGGTTATTAGATCCAGACTTCGGCCGTATCTCGATGGTACCTTGAGTTTCCTTTCTTCAATCGTATCTTCGAACCTAACCAACCATTTATCTACAGCTACGTGTCATCCGAGCAATCAGTGCACACAGGCGCTAGCACGCCGCTGCCCTCTGGCGGGAGTGTCGCGTGTAAAGTGACGCCTCTAGCCGATGCGGGCGTTCCGGACCTCAACACTAGATACCCTTACGGTACTGAAGATCATACGGATGTGAGTAAATCTTTAAATAAATAAATAAAATCAGTCATTTATTGCCACAAATAGAGTACAGAAACAAAAATACGAAATAAGAGTCGTGCGATTTCATTTTATTTTTCGCTTAACTTTAAGCTACTTGCTCAATGATGTGTCATGTGTCATACAGACATACGCCTACCTAACGACTGCTAAAGTGAAGAAAACGCTTTATACTGCCTGCACCGCCAATGTTTTTTATGTATTTAACCTTAGGGTGCATTTTCATTGGAGCAAAAAAATAGTTACCCATTTTTTTGCTATCACCGAGCGCTTGTGAAAATAATGATCTTACTTGAATGCACAAAGATGACTTGTTTATTTTCAATATCGGCCTGAGTGAAGCGATTTATCGGAGTTTCTAAATTAAAAACATTTTAGTTGATGACAGTGTTTTCGAAGAAACCAATTTATAAGTATTGATCATGTTCCAGGCTGAAGACTGGAGCAGTTACGAAGCGAGTGAGTCTGCTTACCCGATCCGTCCGACAGGGGGCGCCAACCCGATGCTGCGTCGCAACCAATACTGGGTCTGACCCCAGCATACTTACACACTGCCGAGAATCAAACCGGGTACATATTTTACTAGTGACCCCTGCAATTTCATCGACATTATTGGTGCTTTAAACCTTGCCTGGACCACCACAAATATTTCAATAAGTAGTTTTCGAGAGGTAGTCTGAATTCGACTACGTTGACCATGGATCATTACTTCATCATGTTTTACTGCAATAATTAATTAAATATTCTTTTATTATTTTTATTAATTATTTATTTAATAATTACGTCTATAGTCTATGGGGTTTAGTTACCCATGACTCAATTATAATTCTCATTTCCAGTGTCGAGCAGTCAGCGCGATAGATGCGTGACTCTGCACCGACCGCGGCGGCGAGTACAGCTAGTTCCTACACCTTTCCTACTGAGTAACTATACGGTCACCCGGGCCATGGAGACTCGGGAGGTCACGGTCTAACATTCTTACATCTACATTATACAATACTATAGTAATAGTAAGGTTAGTTTCTATGATCAATATTTTGTAGGTTACTTTTAGTGTGACCGTGTGTAAGTCAACTCATGATAAGCACTGTATACTTAGTCACATTGTACAATTTAAATGAACTCATTGAAATGGTAGTAAATAAAAAAAATATAGAACAGACCGGTGTCGACTCCGATTCACCAATCACAGCGCATTGTAATTGTCAAATAACGCATTGACATTATCGAAATGTCTTCGTTATGCATTGTGATTAGTCAGTTGCTCTGCGCACGGCTCCGCTCTGCTTCAATGGAAAAGTATCCTTAAGTCAGCCCATAAAATTGACAAGTATTTTTATACGTTGTCCTATTATAAAAAAATTAAATAAACTCATTGACAAGTAGATATCAGTAAAGTAGGTATATTGATTATGATATGCTTAATAGCCCATGAAAAGAAAAGATTATTTCAAGAAATCTTGCCTTACACGTCTTCTACATTTCCTACAATTAAGTGACTTAAGGACTATAACTAAATAAGAAAGGTTACAGTGAAATAACTTAAGTATATTATTATCATATACTTGATCATAGAAACTGACCAACTTCATATTACGACTTCGTTCACTCAAATACTTTACAAACTAAGTTTAAAAGATAACTATTGCAGTCAATTTGTTTATGAATTTATTCTACATATTATATCTTTGGTTATACTGTATAAAAGTGTATGTAAGTAAAAATCGATTGCTAATTTCAGTCTATTTGAATTGCCTACGTCAATAGTTGCTAAACGAGCTTATTTAGTTAGTAATCACATAATCACACCTTGTCACAAATAATATGTATTCAATTCGATGTTACTTGTTGATAAAGCAATATTGATACAGTGTATTATGAAGAAGGATGTAGATTGTACCGTAGCTTAAAATAACTAGGAGAACCCACTGCCTTATGTTTAGATTGTATGTATTAATTTCAAATTCCTTAATCAATCTATGTGCCGTATGCATAAACGATGCACATCATTCAAAAAATCATCCATAAATCAGAGTTATTCAAATAAAGATTCTGCAGCCATGCCTTATTCAAAAGCAGACAGTGGACAATTTATTCCTAGTTCTAGGATATTTGTATTTAACCAAGTATTGTTAATGCATACCGCTTACCTCATTAAGTACGTTCCCATAAAATATTAAATTTAATACGTACAGTAAAGCTATGTTTTCACCAGAGATATGAACGAGAACGCGTGGAATGTGGTAGTTTGGTATGTGTTTAACCTTGCTATGTGTAGCTTCTTTTAAAGGTTTTTTTATACGTACAAAATATCCAAGAGGTTGATTAAAGAGATTTTGCGAAGGATGTATGAAGAGAGAGAGAGAGATGTGTGAGGGAGATACTGCTATAGTATCATAGTATTAGCTTTAGTATTATTATATAGTACCTAGTTACTGTTCTAGACGTATGTGAAAGAGCCCCATCATTCACATTCGCTACATCATTCATCCCTACGCATCCTCGAACTGTTCACCTACTTTGCATATCTCTGGTGGAAACGCAGTCTTATAAGGAAAATAATTCATAACGATTTCAATATTATTTCAAATAATATAACAATTGAGTTTCGTTCCAAAAGGTGTTGACTATCCACAGTATTGTGTTCTAATGTTTTTTCTAATTTAATTGTCATTGCCGATTCTTCTTCTTTTCGAGTCGAGATGATTATTTAAATTAAATTAAATAAGTTTAGACCAAAATTTGGCCAGGTCTATTGCACTGTCATTTGCCCTCCAAACATCCTCCACAGTGCAGGACACGGGGCTGCTTGGGCACTGTAGCAAATGAGTCATTGCCGATTGAACACCAGTAATGAATGTTATATAACATTCCAAATCGTAAACTCCATTAAAAATGTGATAGTTATTTAAATTTCTTTACAAACATTTCATATTCTAAACAATATCTTTCAATAGCCATTGCCACACTGTGAATAAAATATGTAGTACATTTTGAGGCATTGTTCTATAACCATGCCTCAAAATGTACTACATATTTTTATATTTTTAGATATGTAGTAAGAATTTGATATAGACTGTAAAATAGATGTACGGACACATTAGAACAATATGGCGGGTGCATACGTAAGGTCAGTACAGATGGTCTATATTTTTGACTGTTTGGCAGTAAGGTATCTTTTCAGGCAAAATATTTTTGTCTTCTTGAGTCGAGATTATAAAATAATATTTTCGTTATGTGTTATGATTGCTCCATTGAGTTCTGCTTCGATGGAAACGCACCCTAAACCATTATTACAGTAACATAATTATGATTATGTTAATAATTATGTTATGGCTATGCTATGAATTTGCTATGCTAATTGCGATATAGGTGCGCCCTTGCTATGCATGAAGGTACTAAATAAGTAGAGTAATAAAGTATAAGCTTCTAATGTCTCACTGGGCAAAGGCCTCTCATCTCACTGAAGATATCAGTACAATCTGTACTAAATAAGTGTAGGTACAGTTAATTTTGTACAGATTAAGCAACTGCTTGGAAACTCCTAAAAATTGAATATAGATCATCTGTAATGAGCGTTAGCGAATAATTTTATTAAGTTAGTAGCCTTATTTTGGTTAGAACATTTATTTTATATGAGTAACATAAACAAGTGCCAATACCTAATCCGATGCACACTTTAACTTTAAATTAGTTATAAAAATGTAATGTAATGACTGGGAGTAATAATCTTGCCAAATATAACGTAATTTTAAGTATAATTTTATTAAAAGTTAATTTGATAATGTTACGGTTAATGTAATGAGTTTTAACTGATGTTAATGATATTTTAATATAGGTATAAGTTTGTGCCAATGATTACTTAATCGAGTACTTAAGAGCAACAGCGTCAGATTACACTAGGGATTGATCTCTCTCAAAAATATAGTGGCAATAGTTATTTACAGTAATAATTTAAATGCACCATAGACCATGATGAAATAGGGTCGAAATTCGTCCGCAGCACATATTCAATAGTTTCCTTTATTGCTGTGTACATTAAAGTGCCTAGTTTCTTAGAGTGGTGATGTTAAGGTTACTATAACGAGTTTTTCATAGTTTATTTTTAAATGTTTGATATTCACGTCGGAACAGGCGCGCATGCGTACTCGCACCATAACACGACGCAAGCACGGAGGCATGCGTACGCGCCGGTATTTCATACCTAGTTTCCATAGATTTTATATAGAAATGTTAGTTGTTTATTTAGATACTGAATTATATACTGGTAATGAACAATGAATTTCCGCTGTTTTAATAAAATAAAACTCAAATGGTTGAGAAAAATTGAAAAAAATGTTGGTAGTAAAACGGTTGTTTCAATGTTTGGTACAATGTGCTAAGTTCCTCAAAACTTTTATACGATTAATGTAAGGCTATATTTTACAGTTTGCGCGTATTTTTTTTGTATTCTACCTCGATAATATGACAGTACTATGTACGAGACATTGAACGTATCTGTGAAAAGGCAGTACTGAGACGTAATTAAATGAATAGAACTTATTGCGATAAATATTCTATTTAATTTAATATCATTTCAGGGACTGACCAAAAATGCAATAACGTAAAGGACATAATAAAGAAAGTATTCATATTTTATTTTACTGAATTTGTTTAACCAATATTATTAATAAGTTCTAACACTTTTTTTTAGTATTTTACTCAAACATTAACATCTAAACTATTGGTACTTATAGTTTTAGTTGTAATCCCTTTGCTATGTCATCCAGAGTCTAATAGCATCAGATAATATCTGTAATTTGATTTCTTAGGTTGAATTTCACATCATTTTATTTGTTTAGTATCTTTGTGTAGGTAATAAAAGCTGTGTATTCAAAAATGTATTATTTGTACCAATGGAACGCAATTGAAAACGAATGTCATTTGTTTAAGAATGTTTAAGACGCCTTATAAAATATTGAGGTGTGCAATTGAGCCTAGGTATCACTTTGTATAGTGGACAAGCCTAGACCTAGTAAAGACCTAGTAAAATTGAATAGACAATTCGATACACTAATAAACATAGTAAAATACGAAGTAACTTTACAATATATCCTTATTCCTTATATTAGGTTCTAGATTCTATCAGGTTCTAGATTCTAGATTCTATCCGGTTCTAGATTCTATCAAATTCTAGATTCTATCCGGTTCTAGATTCTAGATTCTATCAGGTTCTAGATTCTAGGTTATATATATATATACGGTATATTGTACAAGCCTTTCGGTATTTCATTTAGTTCATAGAAACACTCGTTTTGCACAAGTATTGCCGTCTGTGTGACGTCATGGATTATGGAAGTTAAAACGAACATAGATTTTGTAGTAAAATAGGTATGTTTATGCCTTAGTTAAATTAATATCAAATTGTGTATTCAATATGATTAATGAACACTAAAATTGTAAAATAAATTGCCTCGTTGATAACAGTTGCCAAACTTCGTAATGTGCCATACATAGTTGCTCATGTTGTTATGTTGATGGATTAAGATTTGAAAACGTTTTCATTTCTACCATTATGTAGGTAGTAAAGGGTTTATAATAAATGCTAAATTGAATTCTGTTGTATTTTTTAACATACCTTCATGGAAACATGACTTTGTATAAACAATAGGTATTTTTTATGATATAATCGAAATGAAAAGAAGTTTTTTTTTAAATAAATAGAGTGATTCAAGAGGAAGATTTATATGTATAAAATCCCCGAAATTCCCACGGGGACGGGCACAACGCGGGTAAAACCTCAGAGTGCTGCTATAATACATATTTTACTAAAATATAAGTAAAGAAAATAAACATATTGTACAAAAATCGTTTATTAAAATGCTACAAGTATTTAAGTCTATCCAAAATCAGTTCAGTTATTACCAGAAATTAAGAATTACACTCCTTAATTATTTAATTGAACCTAATCTATAATACTAATTGTCTATATTTAAAAGAATTTACCCAACCGAGAAGAGATTTTAACGACTAAATAAATTGAACTATAATATTCTCGATTTTTAAATTACATGCAATTAATCTACTTTATTTGTCCTGGTAACTGAGAACACTGAAGGGTTTTTAAACTAAGCAACATAGTTATTGCACCTCTGGCTGTAGGCGCAGTCAGATCTTTTAATGTGGTTCATATCTTCTAAATATGACTATAGTCATATTTAGAATAGATATATCTATCTAGATATATCTAGCTCATCATAATAGATATTCTATTGCAAGCTTCAGAAGGTTGAGTTATAACTTTCAGATGAAGTCCAGTGGAGTAATTAATGATTTCCCTCCGCTTAGGAATCCGACTTGACTGTGAATACCGTACAATTTCAATAATGAGTGGACACTTGCTATCTAGGTGATTTCCTTAATCGGATGTCTGTAATTGCATCCCATTTGCCTGACCACGAACAAACTATAATTAAATCAAACGTAACAGCCCTTATAACTACAATCAGACCCATAACACATTAAGGTACTGTAGTTTAGTCTACTTCTAGCTTCCTAAAGTTGCCGGTGAGGCCTCGCATCGCGTCTCCAACTGCATCAGGACCGGCGCAGCCACCAGCTCTTAATGCGGACACAGCGCCCTCTCTCGCAGCCTCGCTGTACATTTCAAGACGGACGCCCATTTTGTCGTTCATGAGAAGTGTGTCCCGTCGCTCTCCTAGTTCCACCTTCCAGAGTTCTGTAATGGTAGATGAGGTTAGTGAAAAATTTCGGTAATGTCCCATTGCTGGACAAATTCTTTTCATCTCATTGAAGATCAGTAGAAGAGCAAATACAAATTTTCATGTCAGCTTTATTAATGACTAAGCAGAAAAGGTCAAGTCTGCTTATGGACCAATTTCTGAGAGTTGTTCTCAAAGACAAAGTTAAAAAACAGTTGTGGCCATAGACTATATAGAGATTTTAAAGTCTCTATGTGGCTCTTTTGAATTCGGAAAAATATCGGCACAGAAGAATGGGCTCAAGAAATTGTTATTTCTTTCCCTAGTAATATGAACCTAATCATTTTAGCACGTAACACTTCAAACATGACTCAAAGATCTTACCAATCATTTCCTTCATGGGCATGGTACCGCCGTATTCCTTGGGCAAAAGGCTCTTGTCAATCTCCACATCCTCGGGACAGCTGTACAGCTTCACACGTTTCCTAATCTTCTCTGATATGAGAGCCATGCCGAAGTCTAATGCGAATTTCACTGTGGGGTGGACGTTGGTGCCGTAGATCTCTTTGTGACGGATCGGTAGAGTTCTCTGTAGAAATAACGTATGTTTTAGTCTAGAAGTTTTATGAGAGGAAGAACTTAGCTTATACTACGTATGGTTGGCAATCATGATAGATAAAAAATCTAAAGAAAGCCCTACAAAATTCCATTCTAATCTTCTTCAAAAACGAAATTGACCTCTCTTTAATATGTATTAGATGATCGACAGAAGAATTTAATACTATATTGGATGGATAATATTGGATCTTCGCAGCATTATAGTAAAAGCGTTTCCCTTTCAATCACTTAAAGAATCTTTTATTCACCTCTCCATTCTTAACAATCCGTACGGCTTCTTTTGGAGTGAAGAGTGTTAAGTGAGGGAAGCTGACTCCTTGCCCGTCAGCGTAGTGGACCAACCCTCGCACCTGTACCTCTTCATCTTCCATCAGGGTCTCGTAGCAGGTGCCCATCACACGGCACATGTCCTGGTTCGTGAACTTGTAAGGGTCGAATACACCTGGTGATTAGATTTTTATTAGCACTAACATGGTTTTTGATGCAGGAGAGCGTTTGTTTTTGCTGACTTTTCCTTAGCAATTCTTCATTAGCGTCTGGTAACTTCATCATCTTCAATAGCGCAAAGTCCAGGTACATTTATATAATACCTAATGCGGGTCATACACGATCAAGTGCACCGTCAAGTTTGCAGTGAACTTGATGCGGCGTCCAGTAAACTTGACGATGAACTTCATCATGTCCGGTCCGCATTATAATACAAGCTTGCAGTTGTGAAGACGGATATTTTCTCTCTCTTTGTTTCCCTTTAATGACGCTTAATCATTTATTTTTCATGCAGTTACTCTTCTTTGAAGAAATCTAAATCTTCTGAAGTTGAAGACTTGATTTTTGGAAGACTTAATAATAACGAATGCAAGCAAATATTAAAATATTTGACATGTTTTAGTGCCAATGGAAAAATGTGCAACAAGATGAAATAGTGTCAAAGCAGTGCCAATAAATGAAGCAATGAATAGAGTATTTTATTAGCAATATATAAATATAAAATGTATACTACTTGTATATCTGATGGTACGAATGGAATAATTTGTGTGTTATATCTACCGGGCCTGTAAATCACTACGCGACGTCCACCCTTGTCCTTGAAGGGACTCACAAATATGAATCTGGAAAAAATAAGTAGAGTTAAAAAGACATAGACGGTGGAATTGAGAAACCTCCTCCTGTCTTGAAGTCGGTTACATATGATGCAGAAGTTCACTCCAGTTAAATATGATCCCACCAAAAACATAAATGTAAAAAAGGAGAGCCAAGTTCAATACAAAAATTATGCATGGCTATGGGCTTCGCTGCAAAAAGAATGGAGATCTAAATGAGGGCCAAGTTCTAGGCAATATCTCAATATGTATTTATAGGAACAAAATAACATTATGAACAAGTATTGAACTCTATTTCTTCTCTTTATTCGATACCTATGACAATTGCTGTTATTTAAAAATGTGAGATCTTAAAGTGGGTTAGATTTGACTTGACCAGTTTTCATTACAGCAGTCATTTTATAAAGTTATTCAACATATAACAACAAACTGGCCAAGTTAAATCTAACCCACTTTAAGATCTCACATTTTTAAATAACAGCAATTGTCATAGGTATCGAATAAAGAGAAGAAATAGAGTTCAATACTTGTTCATAATGTTATTTTGTTCCTATAAATACATATTGAGATATTGCCTAGAACTTGGCCCTCATTTAGATCTCCATTCTTTTTGCAGCGAAGCCCATAGCCATGCATAATTTTTGTATTGAACTTGGCTCTCCTTTTTTACATTTATGTTTTTGGTGGGATATCATTACTTTTTGTAAAGAAAACTAGGTATTGATATTTATTGTTTTTTCTTGCGTTTCCGCTGCATAGGTACTTTGGTTCGTTCGCATTTTAAATCGTATCGTATAGCGCTTGTGAGCCGCGCGCTGCCCCCGCGTACAAGTGCAAGGCGCGAGCGAGTTCAACCAGCATTCTTAAATTAGTCAATACATACATTATATCGGTAACAATAATACATCGCTTTACTACCATGCAGGTATAAACCAACCGACCCGCTAAATTTTTACCAAATCGCTACCGCTTATAATTGTGTACTATTCATCAGAGCGTGACGCTGATTGGCTGGGGCGACGGTGGACCGACCGCGTCATAAGTACCTACCGCGCGCCGCCGACGACACACCGTTGGCCGGTTGTTTAGCGCGAAATTTAAGTTTTTTTGAATGGGGACACCACTTATTTTTTTTATTTAACTTTACGTTTATATTGCAGTTAAATAGCAAATATAATAATACATATATTGGGATAGTTACAAATATCTGCTAGAAACGGTTCCAACGCTACAATTAAAAAATATATTTTTTGTATGGGGACCCCCCCTATTTTTTTACTATTTTATATTTTTAGATTTTTTCTTACGCTTACACACAATTACCGAGCTAGATTCCAAATTTCATCCTTCTAGGTCATCTGGAAGTAGGTTAGGTTTAGGTACTATATGTCAGTCAGTCAGTCAATACTAAAATTTACGACTTTCTGACGTTCATATCTTTATAACCGTTTGAGCTAGCTTTATGAAATTTGGGTTTCTAGATGTCCTAATGGATATAATTAAACACACGAAGTTTCATGTGTTTACGTTAAATAGGTTTTGAGTTATAGAAGGGTCAAAAGTGGCACCAAGTGGTTCGTGTAATATTACACTCGGCGCTGGCTAGCCGTTCCTTTGCTTGAACTTGGCTTGACACGCTGCCGCGTGTCTAGATGCAGAAGTTTACTAGAAGCCAGTATACTGTTGACTTGGGTATAATTAATGCATTTCTTGTCAAACATCACTCATACTTAATACATTTTAAGAACCCTTATTACTTGCGTATTGGTCCTAAAATGCATCTACGAATATTGCATGCATCAATCTCGAAAGTATGTCATTTAAATCTATGAACTCAAAATTTTGAAATCTTTTCATCACACGTTCCAATGTAATCAAGAGCAAAATACTCAGATGGCGTGATTCAGTACGGTTGATTGAACTCGCGTGTGGTTCCAAGTCATTGTGTTAACTTGAAAGTAAAACCTTCGATTGTATCCATCTTTATCAATGACCCCTCAACAATACCGCTGATTGTTTTCTTATGCAACATGACTTTGTATGCCCAACCTTGAAATGCCAAATGCCATTAGGTCACGGATTACGGGACTTGCTTTAAAGAACTCGCGATTAATATACAAATATTTGGTTTTAATATTCGTGGTTTCATGCGTTTTGAAATGGCGAAAAAATTTGTTTTCAAAGTTAGTCTAATCAATGATTAAGGAAATTATTGATTTGTTAGTTGTTGCAACATGACTAAGAAGCGATTACTTATTCGTTCCAGGTTGAGGTATTTATCTCCTTTACGCTTACCCTAAATCAGTGAGTTCCATCATATTTGGTAGCTTGAAGTCGAGCTGGTTGAACGCGATTCCCCAGGACTGACGCAGCAAAATGTAACGCTCTATGGCTTCTTGGGCCATTGGCACGCTGAACTTCTTGGCTCGAAGGAAACGGAGCAAGTAGTTGGCATCTGGAATGGATAATGCAAATATTTAACTGACTACCTGATACAGTATCGTAACTGCCCCATATTCTGTCTCTATGGAAAATCTCTGAGAGTGATTCACAGAAACCATCTCTCTCATCTGCACTTAGTATCTTACGTCCTATCTTTCCCAATATATTGCGTTCTCTAGCTCTAGAAGGCACTCAAAATAACCAGAATGTTTTATGATAAGTACATAATTTATTCTATTCTTCTTTTTATTTTCATGGCGTGTAGCGGCCATACCTTATGCTCATTATAAAACGTTTAATATTCAAAAAGTTTAATGCTTTAGTGATGACTAAGTGATGATTTTTGCAATTGGATAGATGAATCCTATTGCAAAAATCGTCAATGTTACAAATTGTATGTATCCAACACCTACCCATCCTAACTGCCATGAATTTAGGGTTCTGTTCCATCCAACTCCTGAGTGCAGCCAGTGCTTGGGTCCTGGAGTTCTCCGTCTCTCTGAGTTCATCTTCAGCGATCTTCTGTGTCTCCGCTGACAGAGGACATTGGTAGTCGTCCGCCTCAGTCAGGTATCGTTTGGTCATTCTGCGAGAAGCCATCTTGATCTGGAAAATGGATTAGCCATCAATATTGATACATTGTAGAATGTAGGTACTAACTATTTGAATTTTAGCTTTTAGAAAAGTTTTCTTTTATTCCTCTTTGTAGTTAACAGCATTTTGTTCTGTTTAAAAATATCGGTAAGTTAAAAACCTCCTTCTGAGAGGATGGCTGAAGAAAGGAACAATGTAGTATTTTCTATGGCTTCCCACTTTAGTACCTATAGTACAAACAATATATTGTACAGTATATTGCGAAGTTTTGCATTGTGGGTGTTCTCTATGAAGAAATAATGACCAACAAATACCTTTCGAACTCAGATTTTGAACCAGCGGATGTAAAACAAGAGAGATAAACGTCAAACGTTTCATAACAGATTTAACTTGCAAAATGTTTGTGTTCGCAGTGCGTGATGTAGCAACTGCGCTCGTTCGATAAACAATACGAACTGCTTTCGTAAGTAGGTAACTCATAAAAATAGCACGTTAAATCAGAAATCTGAAGTTTTATTGATATTTGATTGAGAATGAACTGAACCATAACTATTAAATCGATTTTTTACAGCCGCGCTCTTTTTTCATTAGTTTTTGTTAATTTAGAAAGGCAGTATATATAACTTTTGTTACCCGTGCCGTGTTATTCTTACTGAGCTTAGTTCATAAGTATGTACCTATTTATATTGACGCATTCTCCATGTATTCCTGTTCAGTATATTATGTTGTACTTGCCGCGCTCCGCGGTTTCACCCGCGTTGTACCGGTTTCCGCAGGAATTTCGAGATAAAAAGTAGCCTATGTCCTTTCTCAGGCTCTGGTCTAACTGTGTACCAAATTTTAATCAAATCGGTTCAGTAGTTTTGGGATGAAAGCGTAACAAACAAACTTACATTCACATTTATAATATTAAGTATCATGTATGTATTATATGCAATTTCTTTTATGAAACATTCACAAGTAATAAAGATTTGAACTCTGGTCCTATCGTCTATTCTTTGCATAACTGTTTACATTCCTTTCAAGGTATAACATAGTCTAGCAAGTGACCATAAATATTACGCTAACGTTATTATTATACTACACAAGTTATTAACCAACGTTACAACACAAGCTGTTAACTAACGTTTAACCTAAATTATTATCTAATTTCTCAGAGGATTAAAACTTGTTCTTGAACAAAATATCTTAAAGTAGGAAACCTAGTTTAAGCTACTTTTCCAGTTAACTCTCGTATGTTATTTACTGTAGTTTTATGACACACAAATTAAACGATTTATTTCAGTGAAGCGCAAAAAAGTTGAAAAATATTTACTTAAATACTTTTTTATCAAACTGTACTTTTATTTTCACTTGTCCCGATCTATCTGTTAACGAATTCAAGTTTGACCCACTTCCTTTATTGCATACACATAAGGTTTAAATGACAATGCATGATAATGCCAAAAACTAAAATCTACTTAGACAAGACATTATTTTTTGAAAGAAATTTCTTATTATGTTACTATCATTGGTTAAGTATAACGAAATAGAAAAGTGTAAAACCTTTAGTTTGTCAAATATCGTATTTATTAAAATACGTTTTAATTCTTACGCGATAGAGCATAACATACTTAATTGTATCACTCGATACAGACCCGTTCAATTTAGTATAATGAGTGCAAATCGTGTTGTAAAAAGTTAAACTTTTGTTTGATTTAGTAGTCAGTCAGTAATTGTCATTACTATATCATTACTGCACGGAATTGCAAATTGCTTCAACCACATTCTCGAACATAACCTTCAGAGACCTCTCAACCATAATCAAGTTAACTTTTCTCCCAACCGTCGAAATTAACACTTAAAACTCTTTCATAATTCTTATAGAGTAGGTTATCCGATCCGGCTCAGCTTGCGATGCAAGCTTTGTTCATGGTAGGTAACTGGTAGGGATATTTGGCAACTGCATACACTGACCGACTTTGTAAGACTATGTAAGTTGTGTAATAATAATGAAACGAAATAAGTCTGGTTTGAATTATGAATGTTTTGTCTTTAATTATACTCGTATTAGAAGTACATTTTTAGGGTTCCGTTCCCAAAGGGTAAAAACGGGACCCTATTACTGAGACTTCGCCTTCGGACTTCGCTGTCCGTCCGTCTTTTACCAAGCTCTCATGGCTCTCAGGCTCTCTCTTATATCTCAAGAACGGTGATAGCTAGACAGTTGAAATTTTCGCAGATGATGTATTTCTATTGCCGCTATAACAACAAATACTAAAAATAAAATAAAACAAATATTCCAGGGCTCCCAGACAATAAAAGTGATATTTTGCCGTTTTTAAAGTACGGAACCGTGCGCGAGTCCGACTCGCACTTGGCCTGTTTTTTTTAACTTCTTGCTACTGTGAGTACCCACAATGACCTTCATGTATGGGCGTCCTTTAGCTCTCTGCAATACACCTTACTCTTTGAATCATGATGGGAAAGTGCCCTTTATATTATAGTATAGACAGATAGAAAATTTTGTTTTAATGAATAATTTAGCAAGCACTAGAAATGTACTCGTTCTGGCATGGCTTTACAAGAAAATATTTTCTACTTTGCGGTAAAAATATATCTTTAAAAAAAATCCAATATCTTTTGGCTGCTAAAACTTTGTTCTGATTCTAACAATGCTTTACAATCTCCGTAAGTGATGAAAAGAACGAGAAGATTGCGAGTTATTCAATTCAATATTAATAATAAATGTATAACCAACGGCACATTAGGTGACTTAATTATTACTCAAGTAACGGCCTTTGTGAATCAAGTAACTTGAACTTTTACCAGTTCTATTGCACAAAACGGTTATTTACATTATGACATGTATTGCAGCGTGTTATATAACGTTATTGTTAATGTTATGTTTATTGAACCTGAAATCTTGAATTAAATTAGTGGAATTTTTCAATGGCCGTAGGACTGGAGGTTTCTCGTAAAATCGAAACACAAAATATCGATTTTTATTTCAACGAAAACCATTAATCGATGCCTTATCAGAACCAAGCTTTAATTTCCCCGATGTAACAACTCACCTAAAACCAATTTACCGATGTTTATTTCAACTACATACTTTATTCAACCGACTAATCATTTTGTAGAATGTAACTTTTGATTGATAGTTAACCTACTCGAATATACTATTATCTATCATCTTAGAAGAAGACGAAGACTATAACTATCTACTAATATAATAAAGAAAAGTGTATTGTTATGTTTGATTATATAAACACGTTAATCTATGGAACTACCAATCCATTTTAATTAAATTTTTACTGAATCCATTAACACATTCAAGAGGAAGGTCATACGCTTACTTTTTATTTATCCCTACATTCAACGAGTTAAAATCGTTGGGAATTACTAGTAAGGTATATTAATAGACTCAATTATTAAATAATCGCTCACAGAGTGACCCACTTGTTTCAGTTGAGAAACCGAACAAGTACTTACCTGTATCACGAAAGATACGCTCTGACCGTAATCATCAAATCGGGGGCCTTTCGAAACCATGGACGCGGAATAAATAATAAGTTCCAATAATTTTATGGTGTTTTGAAATAGGAAGTCGATCTCATTTCGTACTGTTACGTGAGGTGCTGAAATCTCGGCCTATTTGTACTTAATGTACCTAAGAAAGTTGTTGGATATATTTATCAGTAAGGTAATACCTATGTCATAGTTACTTAGTAGGTCATGTTTCATGTATCTAATCTAATAGTTGGATATGGCATTGACCTTGTAAGTAAGTAAGTAAGTATTAGCCTGTAATGTCCCACTGCTGGGCAAAGGCCTCTGATCTCACCGGAGATATCAGTACAGCGAGGAGTACCTTGTATTGTAGCTTCCGTAATAGAATAGCACGAAGTCAACCTGTCCCAATAGACAAGTGCAATCGCGTCGCATTGCTACTATCCAAATATATGAGAATGTCTCGACGGTCTCCACTCGAGAATTTTAAGTGACTTAATTATTACTCAAGTAAAGGCCTTTGTAAACAAATTTCTACATATTTAAAGTACTTATTACTACCTGCAATTAATCCCGGGAAGGCATATGTTAAATATGCTATTATAGTTAAGGTTCAATAACCGTTTTTTATTAAAATTCGTTATTAAAAAAAGGATTGTAATTTTATGTTATTGATATTCATTATAATGATATTAATCTATATCGAAATAAATAAATAGCTCTACAATCAAGATTAATTATTTTACTTTAAACCCCTCTTCAAATTATTAAAATCTGACGGTTAGTTTAGGATTTATGATGAGAATTATACAGAACTAGCAGCGCCCCACGGCTTTGCCCGCGTTGTGCCTGTTCCCGTAGGAATTTATTAAAATCCTTTCTTAGTGTGCACTTACGTCACTTGAAAAATCTTCCTGCCAAATTTCGTGTTTCTAGGTGTAGCGGTTGAGGCTGTGCGTTGATTATCAGTCAGTCAGTCAGTCAGGACTTAGAATTTTATATTTAGAGATAAGTAATACTTGATCGAAGGCGATCTGTTATACCTACAAGCAAATAAGATACTCTATGTCTTATCTCGAATTTTCCATATGAAATCTTAATTGACCGATGTGAAGCGAGGGCTAGTAATGTTAGAGTTTTTTTGTTGTTTGTTTGAACGTGCTAATAACAGAAACTACCAATCCGAATTGAATAATTATTTTTGTTATGCATAGCAAAAAATGCCGTAAATAACATTTGTTATTGACTTCAATAAATGAATGAATGTATTTGTACATACATAATACAAATTAATATTAATATTATTATTATAACTTGCCTATACTTATATATTGTTTGCTAAACTATGGACCTGTTCTGAAATAAAGATTCATTTATTATTTATTTTATTTATTTATTATAGCCACATTCAACGGGGAGGTCAAAGGCTATTTTTCATCCCGAAAGTCCTACAGGCACAACTCGGGTGGAACCGCGGGGCGCTGCTACCAGATAATAAGCAAGTATTGATTTAGTTGTAGATTTACAGATTATAACGCTGTTATATCACTGAACATTCACAATAACTCAAGCGTTTAATGAGGTTATTGATTAGAGTAAAGATCGACTGAAATACATCTGATACTAGCAGTGCCCGTGGACTTGCCCGCGTTGTGGCCATTTCCGAGGGATTTTTGTTGTTGAAAAATAGCTTCCCGTTCAATGTGACTTCGGATTAGTAGTAGATAGGTTAACTGGAAGGACGTCTTTGTCTCCTTTGATAGCGAGTGGTAGAAAACAGCGAAGGACAAGGAAGCTTGGAGCGTTTGCTCAGCAGTGGGACGATGTAAGTTGAAAAAAATGGTTAGTTATAGACACGAAAAATTATGATTTTTAAAAAAGTTGTAAAACGCTTTAAACACTTTGTTTTCTATTTTTTTAAACTTTCGTAGAATTTGATTTTCAAAAATTCTTCCAGTGTTAGAGATGTTACCTACGCCAGCTAAATGGTCCCATTTGATAAACTCTAAATGAATTAAAAGAGGGAAATAGACAATAAAAAACAGTAAGTAAGTTTCCACTGCAACGCAAAAGTTGCTGGAGAAAATGACTGAAGTTTTAAAGTTAGTATAATGCGTTAGGCCATGTCGCCTTTAGGCGGCCTAAAAACTCCCAAACCACTACCACTACTTGAAATTAAATAAATGGGGTTGGGCGTTTTGTAAAGAAAAAGATTAATGATCGCACATGCATGCCATTTAATAGATATCAAATTGTATGAATATATATACAAATACATAAATAACATAAAAAAAAACAAATAAATATAAAACTCGCATTCGCAATAAAATGAAAAAACTGCTACGAAAACAAAATATTTTGTAAGTATTAAAATTAAATTTGAATAAAAAATAAAAAAGAATTACCTGAATAAAAAAGGAATAAAAAGTCCAGTAAGACTTTGACAGGGTTTAATTTTTAACAAAAGCAATTAAACTTTTCTGAATTAAAAAGAAAACTTTTCTAACTTTTCACACCAAACACAACATTTACAAAAATCCTTTTTTCTAATTAAAATGTACACATAACTCACATGCAATCCGTAGTGTTCAAGGCACGGTAATCCAATGCGCCTGCTATACGTTTACTCTGCTTGAAGGAATGCCCCACACTGGTCCCAGTGGTAGAACAACCACCGTTTTTGCTCACTCTTGATTAAAATTGCGTTCTGCACCGCTACGGTAGAGCCTGTGCGGTTTCGGTGAATGGGGCAGAGGTGATCAACATTTGGTTGTTGGTGAAATTTTAATAGAAGCGTTTAGATCCCTCTAACTTTATCTGACTCTATATTCAGACTATAACTGTCATAATTATCAGCGAGTGGCATTTGTTTTTGTGTAAGTTATGGGACTTTTTAAGCCATTGCTATTTTAGTTGCCATATGAAGAAAATATGTTTGCACATCGTTCAGACGCTATCTGTGCTTAGAGTGCAACCATTTGTGACTGAGTAGCTATAGGACTTTGCTCTGTTATGGGATTTTCAATACAATTGCGATACTTGTTGGGTAGTTCTTGTTGTGTAGGGTGTAGTATTGCGATTACTCGTAGAGTCAGTGAGAGACGACTTTAAAAAAAAATTAAATGCCTTGTGTAAAATATTAATGAAGTAGATATTCAATTTAAATTTATCTCGATAGCGACATAGGTTTGTTATTTATTTATAATAATTGTCACATGATGTCAGAGGTTGTGTTTTGTAGTTTCTATGTTAAGTATAGAAAAATGTTGCGTACAACTGTTTTTTTATTTACACATTTCTACTACAGTTACATAACACAAAATTAGTAGCGGTTTCTGAATTGCAGTTTTGATGATTAAGGTCAACTCGAATTGTAACGATATTTTGCGGTACTTACGATTATGTATTTGACAATTATAATAACTATCATTTGAAGAAAAGGAAACGAAACGTTCGTGACACCACTATCAGGTACTTAGGCGTACTTACTTTACTTAGTTACTAAGCTTCTATGGCGAAGCTTTTCGTATTTTTAAAGATATCAGTACAGTGAGGAGGATGAGGAATTCCTAACCACCACGCCTGTTTACTGCGGGATGGTGGTTCGGAACTGGAGCCATGTATAAAAATAAAATAAAATCATGTATTTACGTTTTAAAACTAGTCGATTTATTCGTTCCCAATCCTGTGGAAATTAGGGGATGAAAATGGCTTACTATCTTATTTTGACGGTAGCTAGCATACCTTTACTATAAAACCGAAAGGATTTTCAAATAAAACGGATAGTGCCAGGGATTACAGCTAGTTCAAACCAATTCTTCCCATTTATTTTATTGTATTTACTATCTACTATGTAATAAACAACCATAGTTATACATGGGACTTTTTCTTCATCGAGTGGATGGTCGACCTGACCAATCCTGGTGTCAGAGTTATTGAGCCGCCAAGCGTTTATGAGGCAATTCGGCGAAAATTTTCGTTTTGTTATAGTAATTACTTTTGCGAAATTCACGATGTTATAACACTTTTATTTGAATGTATGTAAGTACACGTAGACGGTTTGAATCTACTTGAGTATCGAACACGTACTAGCAAAGTGAAAATGAGTTAGCATTTTATTTTTAGCATTGTTCTATTTTGTGTTGCGGTTAGCGTGCTAGATTAACAAATGGACTATGAAAATGAAGTTTAAATAAATTCTATGCCATTTTTGATTGGTCCAATTATTGGAATGATTAAAATATGTGTAATAATAACTCCATTTATTCTTTATGCGTTTTCTAGCGCATGTAATCTATTGGCTTAGCTTTGGGATTACCCAAATAGATTACTATTAGGACTTTAAAGAAATTTGAAATCAAAATGTATTTTCTTAACTATTGATTATATTGTGTTAGTTATAAATAGCACTTCTGAATTATACAATAGGTATAATAAATGACATTCGTTGGAGGTTATGATAGTAAATTGATGCAAAAGGTTACAGCTCTAGTTAGGATTTTTAATTAAATGTTAAAAGCTTGATACTCAAACGTTTACTCTGTGTGAATCGCTGCATTTATTAATTTAGTCCATTAAATTCAGCTCTAATTACTCTAATTTGTAATTATTAAAGGCAGTCTAGTTTATAGTTTCGTACTTGATGCTTAAGTAATTATTTTCTTCCGACTTTCGGTCGGTTGGGGTTCTATTCCCGCCCGGAGTAAACAATATGTGAAGACATAGTTATTGGCGACGACGTCTGGGTGTCAATTATATATACTTATAAAGTATTTGTGTATGTATGTAGTAGTATCAGTGAGTTAGATTCCATAACACAAGCTTATAGCTGACTTTGGGTTTAATTAACCGTGTGTGAATTTGTCCGTAGTTATATTATTATTATTATAGTGTTTCTCCTTACAGTCACGAGACAAGCCCGATCTTTTTGAGAGGCATGCGAGGGGTACAGATCTAATTCGTAGAGGCCATTTGGAGATGTTTAATGTCATGGATTACAACTGTAGGGACACACTCCCGACCTCATACATCAGTACAACGTGTCCGGAAATGTGTACCTGCAGAAGTAGGAACTATTATTATTATTAATACCTAACATGACCAGCAGCTAATGCTTTAGAAACCATTTAACTCTTTCAATATGAGTAGTAACTAAATCTAAAAAAACATACTCTAGTGATTTGCATGGCTACATATCACTACATAGTATAAAACAAAGTCGCTATTTTTGTCTGTTTGTTTGTCTGTTTGTCTTTATGCTTAAATCTTTAAAATTACGCAACGGATTTTGATGCGATTTTTTGAAATAGGTAGAGTGATTCAAGAGGAAGGTTTTTATGTAAAAAATTCCCGAAATTCCCACGGGAACGGGCACAACGCGGGTAAAACCGCGGGGCGCTGCTAGTATACTAATATAATAAAGCTGAAGTGTTTGATTGTTTGTTTCTTTGATCATGCTAATCTCAGAAAATTCCAATCCAATTTCAATGATTATTGTAATACCCTCATTCAACGGGAACATTATAGGTTACTATTCATCCCGAAATACCACGGGTACGGGCTGCTTGTTGTCTAATAAGTACAGTTCTTCCAATCAAAGTGATGGTCTGTGAACTGAGATGGTTAGAGCGGTTCTTAATGAATCTGAGCGTGATAGCGAATGCTGTTTATGCGTTGCCTAATAGCCGCGTCTGCAGACGTTAAGCCATAATTCCATAAGTCATAAAGTGCGTTTGAGATTGCGACCCACATTGCTGCAATATTGTATACTCATATAGTTTACATTGCTGACATTACTTTAATAATATTTAACTATATTATAATATGTATTCAATTATATTATAATTTGTTATCCCCTAAAGCAGTGTGTTTTCATCTATTCTCTTGTCTTGTTGGTTTAACTTGCGTAAATGTAAAAATACTGTTTGCTACGCCTGTAGTTAAAATACTGTAGGCGGGTAGCCCTATAACGTCTGTGCGTACGGCGCGTCTGTAGGTATCGAACTCAAGGAGAGAGCCCAGTTACAATACTGTTAGATTCTATTACCGTGCCATTAGTGGGCAGTCGTCTACGCACAACGTCTACGTCTACGGCAGTCCTTTTTTTTCATCCAAAACACAAGTAGCAGGAGGATTGGCAACGCTTGATTAAAGAGCCCTTTACGTCCGCGGACGTAAAGATCCATATCTGAACCGGTGTAAGTTTTGCTCTATAAGTATAGCCTTATTTGCTTTTTGTACGCTGGCGCTCTGGGTTAGTTTTCCACAGTGTTGTAGGCCAAATCTTTTCCAAACTGTTTGAAGTTATTAGGTACTGGTTGGGCATTAGATATTTTAACATTTAAACAGGAAGGTACACAGGATTATGTATAACTAGCCCTGCCCCGCGGTGTTACCCGCGTTGTATCGATTCCCGCAGGAATTTCGGGATAAAATATATCCCATGTGTTATTCTGATGTATAACATAAATTACTGTAAAGTTTCATCCAAATCCGTCCAGTAGTTTTTACGTAAAAGAGCAACAAATATACATCCATACATACATCCTCACAAACTTTCGCATTTATAATTTTATAGTAGGATAGGATAGGATAGGATATATACTGTAAATAATGCGATCCAAGTAATATCATAACATTACTGATATTTTGAACATAACACGCATAACACAAGCAAAACAGAAGAACAAGAGTATGTAGAGTAGGCTAGGCTAAGTTCACATGTAACGTACATTAACGCACGATCAGCTTCAGGAGGCGTTCAGAGGAGGAGCGCTAAAGCGTGGCTACGCTCGCGATTTAATAAGTAGTTAAACTCAAAATTGCAAAAGAAGTATTAGTTGTTACCACTCGGTAACAACCTGTCGTCCACACTATACATTACTGCATAAAAACAAGGTATAAATGACACATTCACTTTGAAGTAGGTATTAATATTACTATGTAATTGTTCCGCGTCTTTATTATTTTGGATTTGTGTAACAGGGCAAACTCGATGGTAGTTCAACTACCTATTTCTTATTCTCTTCTTATATTGATATTATGATTCGGGAATAAAAATACTTCTAATAAAAGGACATCATTCACGTTTCATACATTTTTGAACCAAGAAATCAAAGTGCCGGCAGAACAAAAAAAAAACTATATTCGGATAGAATACACAATTACTAACATTTTTTACTATGACGTCCAATCTGTGCGCACAATGGTGACGTCGTAATAACATATTGACAAAAAAAATTGTGAGACCTGTTGAGCATTGAGCCAGGCGCCATTGTTACTGCCCAAGGTCCTTAATTTTTACATTTCTGGAGCGTGTAGTTCAATTACGGTTGGGAATCTCAAAAAAGTGTATGAATTAAAGTTATAGGGAATTTTATAAGCTTTCGTTTCATTCTACCAATTTTTTCTACTACATAGCACCTTTTTTGACATATTCGCGGATAAACTGTAATTTGAAAGGTCTTCAAGAGTTGTAGAAGTCACTCCTAGACAGTTATATCGAAATCGACGGCCAACTCAGTGTTTTCGACCACCTTAATCTTTTTCTTTTTAAGTTACTGTTAGTTTTATTATAAATGCGAATGACTCCGATGCAGAATCTTAACTGAATATCTCTTCGGATAGTGAATAAATGTGTGTAATGAACTTGCAGTGTTTTTAATATCCTAATTTCGAATAAAATATGTTTTCTTATTGTACTAAATAATAAAAACAAGCCTTAACAGTTCATTCAGAAATATTTATATTTTTTTATAAATTAATAATATTATTATTTTTAAGTAAATGAAATTACCCGAAGGTTCGACACATCTGACCTCCTACATTGACAGTGCCAAATCTTGACATTACTTTGTTTACAAAAAATATCTGGAATTTAGAAATAAGGAATAGGCTCTAAGCGCAAAGCAAGCCGCCTGTGTGTCCGTAGCCTTGGAGATCATTAGCGCGCTGTGAATGGTTCTTGAAAACACGCATCTGAACATAGCCTAACCTTTACATTAAACGTTGAAGACCTTTTTATGTAAACATTTATTTCTTAATATACTTAGAATTCAAATACGTCCCTATATATTTTAGTCTCAAACATAATTATCTCATATACACGGTACAGTATACATAAAAAAAAGTATATTGGAGCCTCTTAAACATTATAAAAAAGGTCTATAAAAATGGCGATGTAAAATCAGCGAAATTTAAAAAAAAGGCACCGATATTCGTTGCTAATTAGTTGCCAATTATTTTTTTTTTGCTCCAACCGATTAGCAACACATTGACCTCTATTCGTTTGATCGATCAGTCGACATTCAGTGATTTCCACGCTTAATAATCTTAATGAAAAAAATGAAGTTAGCGTTATTGCCGATTTTTCGCGATCGGTTGGAGCAAAAAAATATTTTTAGCAACTAATTAGCAACAAAAAGCAACAAATTTTTGATTTTTCATTGCCATTTTTTAGACCTTTATAAAAACGGGGACTTTACAGTTAAAACTAATTTAATTCATAAACAGTACAAACACCTGAGAATATACAATGATTAGCCTCAGTTATCAAACATGTAGGTACTTATGAATTAGGTATGTCAGTCGTTCAATATAAAGTGGTAAGATGTAATTAATTCCTCAGCTGTGATTTGAGCAAGAGATATGTTTCACAAGCCTAAGTAGTTCTCAGCCACTCCGAGGTAGTAGATAGTCTGTGCGATTCCAAAGAGAGGCGCGATAACTATCATACGACAAGCACCGCCTTTGAAGAACGCCGTAGGGCCTTCGTTCTTCAAAGTTTTTCTGTAGGCAGAGAATTATTATTGCTCCCTTTAAACCAAGTGAAAAAAATACCATAAACTACGCAGAATTAGATGTCACTTTATTAGTAATTATTAGGTCACTAATCAGCAGGGTCTTACAACTTGGGGTTACGCGGTCCACGTTTTTGGTACAAATATTTATTAATAATTTTAAGTACCTATGTTGTTTAGTTGTTGATTTTATATTTAAGTGTTTTTTAGGGTTCAGGCAAAAGTCCCCAAATAGTATTTTCTTTTTTTTAACCTGTGGTGTCCCACTGCTGGGCAAAAGATTCCCCTAATTCTCTCCATCTAGATCTATCTTTTGCCACTATTCTCAATTCTGAGATAAAATTAGTTTAATCATTAGTTTTAGAAAAAAAAATAGGCACAGAAAATACTGGGTGTTGACTGTAGACTGTAGTGTTAACCTTCATTACTAAAACGTCTTAACTCTTTAGCTAGTGAGTGAACCGAAATTTTCTGCTTGAAATACAATTGGTTTAATTTAGAGACATCTGCAATGAAATATTTATTAGAATGTAGCTCTGGAAAGTGATGTCTCAATAGTCTAGTGCACTGTATACGAGTACATACGTGATGCAGTCCAGAATAGAGGAGTACTGTCGATCGGCGGAGCCCTTCGCTAGGGACTGCATGCGCGTCTTGATCACGTCCAGCGGATTCACGCCAACCGCCGCCGTCGAACCCGCACAGCAGCCCGATATGAACGACCACCTGATAAAAATAACGTTTGAAAAAGGAAGTAAAATCCTCTATTATTTCAGTACTATATTCAAATGAGAATCACTATCATAAAACAAAGGAAACCGTGGTGATTACGAACACCTCGTTAGCTCTAGAATATCATTGGGCATACCAGAATGGCGGCGACACAGCCCCTTCGGGAATTCCGAGCGCGTTGACTGTCGCGAACAACGGGAAGTATATGACACTGAAGGAAATATCGCGGGCTGCCGTCGCGCTCACTCCCTTGTACAACCCTAACAGTCCGTTTTGTCTGACAAGCTGACGGGTTAACTCTAACGCTGATATCTGCTTGAACTCTTTGCCCGCTGAAATTCAGTAAAGTAAGTAAGTGCGATTATTCTAGTGGGCTAATCAGAAATATAAATTCGGTCCCCATTGTGGCCAAGCCATCACCACCAAATATACAATGTATCACCATGTACCTGCTTTGGCCTCTGCAGCAACTCGACCTGCGTCCTGCATCTGAATCTTGAGCAGCTCCATGGGCGTGGTGATCACGATCTGACACGCGCCCGCGCTCCCGCCAGCTAACATCTGACGTGGTATAGGCAGGGTACTAAGGGGAATATGGCTAAAATGTTCTATCTATATAAATTACTAGATGTGCCCCGCGGTTTCACCCGCAGTGCATCCGTTCCAATTTTCTTATATAAAAACCTTGTCCTGACAAACACGAACACATTAAAAAAGAATCATCCAATTTGGTGTAGTCGTTCTGAAGTTATGCGCGTACATACATTTCGGCGATTCATTTTTATTTATATAGATTATAAACACCCGGGCATATTCACACACGGTTAATTAGACCGAAACTAAGCTCTAAGCTTGTATTATGGAATCTAACTAACTGATACATACATTACTTAGACTTACACAAATACTTTATATCTATACTAATATTATAAAGAGGTAAAATTAGTAAGTTTGTTTGTTTGTATGTTCGAGTTAATCTCAGGAATTACCAGTCCGATTTTAATAATTCTTTTTGTAATAGATAGCGTCATTCAACGGGAAGGTTATAAGCTATTTTTCATCACGGAATTCCCATGGGAACGGGCACAACGCGGGTAAAACCGCGGGGCGCTGCTAGTGAAGATATAATTGTCACCCAGACGTCGTCGCCAACAACCCGCTACCCCCGACAAAGTAAGCGCTCTCACATGCTGCTGTGCCAGTCATAGAAATATAAAGTGGAACTTCCGAATTACTACTCGTGGTCATTGGAAAACTCCACTCATCTCCCAAGACTCTTTCCGTGAAGGTACAAGTGGTGTAATCCGGTCTTGGTCATATTTTTGCAAACTACGTTTTAAGTAGTTTAAACGCGATATTTATTTACTAGCGGCCAGCCTCGCTTTGCTTCCGGTGAAAGGACCACCCCCTGTTAGGGGTTGAATTTCGTAAAATCCTTTCTTAGAACTCACTTATATCATAAAATGAATCTCTGTACCAAATTTCAACAGTAGTTTCGGCTGTGCGTTGATATGAAAGACAGTAAATCAGACAGGTGTCTTTCGTACGTATACATAAGTTCATTTCACTTTGATTTGTCTACTCCTGAAGACAATTTTGGTGCTCACCCGTCCGGAAGTGTGAGGTAGTGTCGGAACATATCGTTGCAAGCCAGCTTGATGGCCTTTTCGGGCGTCACGAGGATGATGTTGACCGCCGAGCCGCGGTACATGCCGAAATACCCCTCAGCCGCGTACGTCTTCTTGAAACAATCCACCCTGCAAACATTCGTTTCGTTTATAACTTTGTCTTATCCTCATGATTATTATGTGCTTGGGTCCTACTAATATTATAAATGAGAAAGTTTGTGAGGATAGATGTAAGTCTGAAAAAACTACTGGACGGATTTGGAAGAAACTTTACAGTAATATAGGTTATACATGAGAATAACACATGGGATACATTTTATCCCGAAATAAATATATTTATTCTCAACAATATGACTAGATAGTTACATGTTTTTGTATTGTTTCTCGCCCTTGGGCCCGACGGTTTGATTTTGCAGCCGAGTTTTGACAAGGTCCAACGGGAACACGACCGATACGCCGATAATACCCGCGATGCCTCCATTGACGACTTTGGGGAACAACCTAAAGAATACAAGAATAACGTAATATATATCTATAGTAAATAAATAAATACAAAATCGTTTATTGCTTACAAAACACAACAATGTATATGTTACGGCTAATACCCGAAGTGCGGCTACACCTAGTTCTAACCGGCTAAAACTAGGTGTAGCCGCACTTCGGGTATTAGGCGTATGTCATTTTAATGAAAAGAGAGAGTTTAAACATGAAAAAAAAAACCCTAACCTACCGAATTACTTACTATTCGGTAGGTTAGGGTTATTTTTTTTTTCATGTTTATACTCTCTCTTTTCATTAAAATGACATATATATGCACCTAGTTCTAACCGGCTAAAACTAGGTGTAGCCGCACTTCGGGTATTAGCCGTAACATATATACAGAAAAAGATTGATATGACTCTATACTAATATTATAAAGATGCAGAGTTTGTTTGTTTGTTTGAACGTGCTAATCTCAGGAACTACTGGTCCGATTACTAACTACTGGTTAGGTTAGGTCTAGGAAGGCTATAGGCTATTTTTCATCCCGAAATTCCCACGGCAACGGGCACAACGCGAGAAAAACCGCGGGGCGCTTTTATTATATATCAGCAAATGGTTGGTGCCGCGATTGGGGTGGGATTCCAGGTAACTCTGGTTTTCAGCCACCCCCCTCGCTCAGCGGTTGTGCGGGAACTGCGATAGGGCTACGTCCACATACTTACTAACTTATATTTAGGTAATAAAGGTAATGGCCCATTTCTGATCTGGTTGGTCAAAGTTTGTCTAGATAAACCGTTTGTATCAGTTCTACCCTGGGAATTTCGGGATGAAAAGTTGTCTCTAATCTTCCTCTTTTGTACAGTTAAGATATTTTTTCGAATCCGACTGGTAGTTTCAGTGATCATCTCATTCAAAACAAACAAACTTCTTCAGCACAATAATATAAACTTAATTAATAAAATACTCATCTTGGCTGTTGTGCCATGTGTCCGGCACTAAGGAAACTGTGTTAATTAGACTTTAGAATGGTACCTTTTATGCAAAACATTACTTTTTATTTTGTACATTAAATACATTTCAAAATACATAGACATTACGTACAAAGAGAATACAACACAGCACAGACCTGTATATAACGGGGCATTACGAATCTCCTTTGAATGTAAATAGGACCTAGGAATATGATCACCATGACCACGGAAAAAGAGAAAGCATGGACAGTTTACTCATGCACCAAAAAAGGATATTTAACTATTGAATTTAAGACTAATTCGGTAGCATGTTTCATGCGTTTGATTGGTCATGTTTGACTGTAGTCAAGGTTTTAATAAGATTAGGACAAAATCTAGGTGCATAAGCGTTATATTCATACTCAATGGTGTTAGCGGAGACTTGTATTTAATGCATACTATATTTTTTTTTATAGCCGCGCCCCGTGGTTCCACCCGTGTTGTACCCTTTCCCGCGGGAATTTCGCGATAAAATATCCCATTTGTTATTCTGATGTATAACCTATATTACTGTAAAGTTTCATCCAAATCGGTTCACTGGTTTTTGCGTGAAAGAGTAACAAATATAAATACATCATACATCCATACATACATCCATCCTCACAAACTTTCGTATGTATAATATTAAGTAGGGCTCGTATAGTTTATATTGCAGACGGTACTTTAATAATATTTAACTATATTATAATATGTATTTAATTATATTATAATTTGTAATCCCGTAAAACTTTGGAGTGTTTTCATCTATCTCTTGTTTAGTCTTGTTGGTTTAACTTGCGTAAATGTAAAAATACTGTTTGCTACGCTTTTTTAAGGCTTCGTCTAAACCACTGAACCAATTTGGATGACTTTTGGCTTCAACATTAACATTGGAGACGGCCATAGGTTAGTTTTATCCCGGTATTAAATAAACGGTTCCTGAGATGATTCTTGAGACAAAACTACCGAGATGCAAGATGATATTATGAGCAAAAATCGACCTCAAATTACTTTCATGTCTTCCCATAACAATAATCACACCCAATTTTAATAAAAAAAATTCTTAAATTAAAATTAACGCAACGACATACAATTACACTTACTAATTATGAACATCAATCATCCAAAGCATCCAGTAATATTCCATAAGTAAATTCGTTCATAATAATAATTGTCATTATTAATAATTGAAATGTATGTAAATAATTATCATTTTTGAAATGTTTGGTGTTAACATTTTGTATGATGTTCGGTGTATGCGCTTGCTCATGTCTGAGCATCCAGTTTGTGTGACGACATCGGATTCACCGACGCGTACAGGGCCGTACTAAGTAAAGATCACTTTTAGTTTGATGATATAGAATAATACTTGGAGCGCCTCATGGTTTTAGAGCCTTACCTCACCGAGACGCCATGGCGATGTCGCCGGCTACGTATCCAAACAATTCATATTACAATGTATGACAGTTATCTCACTGGGCGATGGTTTGGCAACGTCGCCAATTTGGAAGCGTAGCCACGAATGTCGGCTCGCTGAGTGGAGGAAACCGTGGTGATCTGGCGAGGTTGCCGGCGTGGCGGTGCTTATATAATAACTAGCTGCGCCCCGCGATTTCACCCGCGTTGTACCCGTTTTCGGATTCGGAATTTCGGGATGAAAAATAAAAATAGATGTTGTCCGATTCTCAGACCTACCCGACATGCACACAAAATTTCATGAGAATCGGTCGAGCCGTTTCAGAGGAGTTCAACCACGGTACCCGTTCCCGCGGGAATTTCGGGATGAAAAATAGATGTTGTCCGATTCTCAGGCCTACCCGATATGTACACAAAATTTCATGAGAATCGGTCGAGCCGTTTCAGAGGAGTTCAATTACGCACCCCGTAACACGAGAATGTTATATATTAGATTAGATAATACGTAATACATAAAAGAGCCTAAAATTAACCAAATACCGCATGCTATTCATAAAGTACAGAAGAGGCCTGAAAACTCTCACTCCAGGACAAAGCACTCAAGACACATTGAAGATTACAGAGGTAAATCATAAACTCTGTTCTCAGTACGTCTCTGGATAACGTCACACCATTCACGATGAAAGCAACTTTAACGAACAGGCCAAGGTCATTTGCAAAAGGGCAGTACTCACACTAGGTCAAGCTTTCTTTCAATATAAAACTCCGCTTACTTAGTAATTAAGATTTGAGTACTTTATAACTAAGAAATACGTATTGTGAAAAGTAGTTAATGTTGTAGCGTTGTTCTGGTTGGTCTATCAATATTTAAGTAGCTTTTTGGAGTGTAAAGGTCCAACTGAGTCAGTACTTTAGTACAACTAGGACTTTCTGGAATAGGTAGTGTAGATCCATGGATGTAAGGAATTTTTCTTTTCGTTCTGTACGCCCCCCCCCCCTGCGATGTTGCGGAAAATGTGCTATTTCCTTCTGTAGTAGTAGGTTACAAATCCCAACCCCCTTACCTAACCTAACCTAACAATTCCCCTTGACAAAGCTACAGCTATCGAGCTATAGCTTCATTTTTCACCATTATACAACACCAAGGTTCTATGATAAAACTATCTAACAGTCTAAGTGAAATAAAACTTAAAATATTTTAAAATGTATATAGTTTTGAATTTATTTCATACTAAAATGGTACTAAAATGATTGTTGTTACTAACAACTAACAAATATAAGGAACCGTTTCGCAAAAACATCCCAGGATTTTTCGGCCGCTACAACTTTGCTTCTAATACCTGAAAAAGAGATAAATCAATAAGTTTGTAAGTAAGTAACATAATTATATAACAATAATGTACAGTATTATGCTGCAATATCCCACTGCTGGACAAAGTCTCTCATCTCACTGAAGATATCAGTACAGTGAAGAAGATTAGGCGTAATTACCACTCTTGCTTAATGCTGGTTGGTGAATATAGCAATTTAGTAAATAATTCAAGTATATATAATCTATTCAGGATCTGTAATTTAACCACAGTACGTAAATGTAAAAAGCAATGCCCCGCTGCTGGGCAAAATGTCTCATCTTACTAAACATATCAGTACAGTTCAGTGCTTATCTATACTAATATTATAAAGCTGAAGAGTTTGTTTTGTTTGTTTGTTTAAACGCGCTAATCTCAGAAACTACTGAACCGATTTGAATAATTCTTTCACTGTTAGATAGTCTATTTATCGAGGAAGGCTATAGGCTACATTTTATCCCGAAATTCCCACGGGAACGGGCACAACGCGGGTAAAACCGCGGGGCGCTGCTAGTAATTATTTAAAATCAGCATTTTAGTATCCCAAATGAGTAGTATTAAAGCCGTGAAGAAGGATTGTTCAAGCTCTTACGTGAAATATCCGTACAGATTGTCGTCCATGTTGAACCAATTTGCAACACGACAAACGTTATCTGCACCCTGTCAAGGACATCAAAATAATATAATGAAATTATAAGAGCCTATTTAATTCAAACTATCCTACATATGAAACTTGATCCTACAGAAATAAAACCTGTTTCTGCTACTGAGACGGGTAGAGCATAAAAGTGATACAAGTATCATTCCACTCAGACAAATGACGGACACCAGAAATCGGTTTGAGTGGGTCTTCCATTACATAGTCACTGTAATCTTAAACGTGGTCTTCAATCCAGAAATCAATATCTCACTAGGCTTCGCTTTACGTCTCTGGGGATGCAGGGACCCTAGTATATTTTGTGCCTAAAGGATCTAGACCTGCTGGTAGGAGTTGGTGGATCCTATTGAATGTATGAATGGCAGACTAGAGATAGAAAGGTGAAAAAGTGTGAAAATTAACGGTGACACCAATAAAATTATTATACTAACTACTAGAACGTCTAGTCCTTCTGAGCCTCCTATATATCCTAGTAAAGACTGGGCAGATCACCAGCATTGCAATCAAGAAGCATAGGGCGACTATGAGACCTTCGCTGGAAAACAATGCTATCTTCTTCTTAGATTGGTTGTATTCCAATGTTATACTTGGATCATTGCCCCCACCACTGCAACTGCAACCATAGTCAACGACATTCCAAGCCAACACCCTTTTACTTACCCAATAACCAGGGAAGATATTCTGGACATTATCAATTTACATATTTTTATGCTAAAAATACTGACAAGTCTTAATAAATATATACAGATACAGGAAGTGAGATATATTTAAAAGGGATTTCAAGCAGCTTTAAACTGATGAGAGTTGGGAACCGAGAGTAGGAGCGGGGACAGAGTAATGTGAAGCCGAGTTCTGGCTCCTGCTAAGCCAGGTATGGATCACCGCGAGTTTGAAATGTCAACCCAAGAAAATATTAAGCATACGGAGTAGCTTTGTTATATTTCAAATTATATAAATTCTATTCTACCTACTTACAAGTCAATGAGAATTTAAAATTGTATAATGAGACAAAGTAATACTAATAAGTGCATATACCTAGGCAATATTTTTATGGGCAGACTATTATAATATTTTCACATTACTCTGAAAAGCTTTGGTAGATAGGATGTTAAAGATGTGAGATACAGGATTAAGAACGGGCATCATTCTGTTTTTATCTTTCTGGTAAGGATTTTTAGGGATTAAAACAACAATTTTACACAAGTATCTTAATTATAAAAAGATTTGACAAAATGTTATGGCAAATCAAATTATCTTACATATTTGTAATATGTAAGATAATTTGATTTTTTCAAATTATCTTATATAATGTAATTTTTTAAATAGAAGTGAGTATATTACCGATTTTTTGCATTACTTGAAGTTTTTTGCAGTTTTCCTTTAGCCATATCGACACATTCATTGATACAAGTCCCTACGTGCTTATTATCCATTCCGACCAAATCTGACGATTATATATTTGAGCGTTGGATGTCTTTTTTATTAAGTATTTAATCCTATGCAGAAAATAAAAAAAAAACATTATACTACATGGAAAAAATCACCACTTTGTGTTATTATGAATTTATGAATTTTAATAGCAGGAGCACATAACTTTACGTATAGGAGTTGCCTCTAGTTTTGCCTTGTAAGTTTATCCGAAATTTGGTCGGCATGGAGTCATCAAAAATGTAAGCCTGGCACATCAATAGCTTATATCAAATAATTACTTTTCTATTATGACGCTTGCTTCCGTGACTACTCCAAATTTTTGTTTCCGAATTGTTTTTCCGAAACGGGATTTATTTTTCATCTACTGAACCTACCGAATGTATTAAATCCTGCACAGTTATGGGCTCCTGTTACTATTTAATTATTTATTCATTTCACACTAATAGTTACGAGTTTCCTGGTAGAGCATCCAGTTAATATTGATGAAAAGAGACACAGGCGCCTTTTATAACATAGTGTCAATATGTAGATTTATTGACAAGTAGTCATAACAGAAAAGTGGTTATTTAAAAAAAAGTTATGTTTTTGAACGAAAACATTCGTTTCAAAACATAAGCAGATAGGCGTTTGTTTTATAACTAAAGGGCTACCCTTGCTTGTAGCTGGCATCTTTCATGTAAGCTCCTTGCAAGCAAGCCCGACTAGCATGCCTGTGTCTCGCAAGTAAGCATACTCTTACGGCCTGGCCACGGGAATCGGCGGTGCAAACGGCGAAGTGGCGGGCGAGGCAACCATTCGCGCGGCACCGTCTGCAGGCCACGGGCAGTCGCGTTCGCCGTGGCGACCAGTAAGGGAGTCCGACAGCGAAATGTCTTTATCAAAATTATCTCGATATTGCTTAGAAAGTCATCGTTTATAATTAGTTAGTAATCGGTTCAAGACCTAATATTTAGAAGAGATTGTGGAGTACATTATTTGAATAAGAATCGGGGTATAAATGGATAATTCCACAATAAGTACGAGAAATACAGAATATATCCAGAAATGCTGTGGATTGCCAGACTTCCAAATAACTGGTCTAGCTAGTATTTCAGCAATAAAAGTCTCGGTGTTTATTTTTCGCGACGAAAACAACTAAACTCGTTTGATCACTACACTATTCGCCGCGACTGCCGCTCGACTCCGTGGCTTGCACTGTACCGATTCAGACATTTGTTTTACTCGCCCGCCGCGCCGCAAGTCGCCCGCGCGATTCATTTGGTACAATTCGCCGGTCGCTTCGCCGGACGCCGTTGCGCGTGACATGATAAGTACATTGCTTAGCGTTTATTTCAGTCGCTAGACGCTTCGCGATTCGCACCGCGCGCCGCGAATATTCGCATCGGCGAATGTCCCGTGGCCAGGCTGTTAGTCTCAATTCCATGCAAGCTAATACTTGCTTGTGAGAAGTACAAACACTTATCATGCTTTGGATATAAAAATAAATAAGATATATGAATTATGTAATACTAATGTTAATTACAGTGATAATGTCAATTTGTCTATACTAATATAATAAAATAAGTTGATTTTTTGTTTGAAAGTTGATCTCAGAAACTACCAATCCAATTTGAAATAATATTTTTGTAATACATACCTATCCGCATTGTTCGTAAAAGTGTTTATGTTTAAGTACAGGTATTTGTTACTTAAAAAAAAAGTAAAAAACCGTGTTGATGAATTTATACATAAATGTAGTCATAACATTTGAAAGATGTAATTTTTAAGCGCCTATTTATTGATCTTCAAAATTATATGTACTTATTATAACTACTTGAAAGACCAAAACAATACTCCTATTCATAAATAAATTTTGGTTTTGATACATTAATTTCACTATCAATGAGAGTAAATTGCTTATACGGTGTTGCAAAGAACCGCTGGCGTTCTCAATTACATAACAATTATGTGTATTTTCTGGCACGCTGCTCTACAGAGTGTAATCTGTTAAAAATCGGAGCGTTGCGTTAGAGTTACCAAATAGACATTCAGCACGGTGTTTCTCAACGCGTATAATGATTGTTATGATAGTTTTTCCGAGCGGGCATGGCCGGCGCGACGCTTTTTACTAACCACGTGGCGTAATTTATTGTATATTTTTGGCAAATCTGCAACGCGTAAAGCGATATGCATAGGTACATACATGTCCCCTTTATTTTGTGTGAAATTGTTTTCGTTATAAGATTTTAAAGTAAGTTGTTTTAATCATCATAATTTAACTTGTGTTTTTATTAGTTAAACTCACTTTGATTTTTTTTTCGCGATTAATTAGACGTATTATATTTACTTTTTACCCGACTGCGGCGAAGCCCGAAAGGAGGGTTATGTGTTTGACCTGAATGTGTATATGCATGTGTGTCTGTTCCTATGTTCCCTTGTAACTACTAAACGAATTAACTTTTTTAGTTTTAATGGCGTGATTGTCAAAAATATAATATAAACAAGGCGGCTTTTAGGTTTTAGGCGCCATATTCTGTGGAATTAAAAAAAATCATTTCCTGTACATTTTATTAGTCAACTATAAAATGTGTTGTATTGTAAAAAATAGTTTTATATTACACTCCACTACAACACCTTTTTCAACTTTGTTGAGATGCAATTAAAATTGAATACTAAGGGTGGATAGCACAATAATTCTGTAATCTATATACCTAGCGCCTAAAAATGTTTAACCAACAAATGCCATTCGCTTGAAATTGTGTCTATTTAGTGCACTATAAAGTAAAATTTTGAATGAACCTCTTTTGTTTCTTAATCATAGGCACTAAATAGATCATATGCAACACAACTAAATGTCAAATAAAACTAATGCAATGATTATGAACAATTAGCATCGCCTCGCGATTTTACCCGCGTTGAGCCCGTTTCCATGGGAATTTCGGAATGAAAAATAGCCTATAACCTTTCCGTTGAATGTGGCTATCTATTACAAAAAGAATTATTCAAATCGGACTGATAATTTCCGAGATTAGCTCGAACATACAAATAAACAAGCTTACAAATTTTACCTCTTTATAATATTAGTATAGATTATAATATTAGTGTAGCTATATATAAGGTCACTTTATAAGGTCATCGCTCATTTAAAGCACCATACCAGACAATTCAAGCAAGACTTAATTTTATGGAGCACTTTGTCCCCATCTTATTAGAACCCGCTCCCCGGGCATAGGGCCGATATGAATTCAGAGGCGGTTCTCACTTCATGTAGAATGTCGGGGCTATATATGAGCGGTGACCTTTAAATTGTTTCTACTTCATATTTAACAATATGATATATAAAATGTTACTAAGGAAAAATAGGGAATTAGGGTGTGTTTCCTTAGAAGGGATCAATTGAACTCCGCACTGCTCTATTGATCCATCTTATATGAAAACGCACCTCTCACCCCCACCACGGCTTAAATTATTAATTAAGATAACTTACAAGCAATTTTTACAAGAATTCATATTTGTGGTGTAAAATTCAGGAAACCGGAATGGTATATTTGACAAGCTTGAGTGATGAATATGAGGAGTAGCGTGAACACCATGCACAAGTAGAGAATTTCAATAAGATCAAACTTATCATAGGCATGAGTGGTGGGAGGAAAAAGAGTCCCCATGCTTTATACTACCTGGACAAGAAAAATAACGATTAACATGCTCCAACCTAATTAGTTAAGAAAAAGCATTGTTCTCTTCAAACTATAGAGTGCTTGGATGGCTGGATGATAATGGAATTTCAATCTGAGCGTTAACTGTGCTTCGGAGGGCACTTAAAATTGTAGGTAGGGCCCGGTAGTTACAATGGTTAGACCAAGTCAATGTTTTTTAGGCAATCTAAAACCTCCGACACCAGGGTTGGCGCAACTAACCTATTCATATTACAATTTACTTTTAAAGCATGCTGCGGGTAGCGAATGTAATATTTGGTAATTCCTAACCTCAAATTTTATTTTTTACTAGCAGCGCCTCGCGGTTTTACCCGCGTTGAGCCCTTTCCCGTACGAATTTCGGGATGAAAAATAGCATATAACCTTTCCATTGAATGTGGCTATACATTGCAAAAAAAAAATTCAAATCAGGCTGGTAGTTCCCGAGATTAGCTCGAACATACATACAAACAAACAAACAAACTTACAAATATTACCTCTTTATAATATTATTATAGATTATAGATAACCGCAATTCGCTATAAGTTATTGTAAGAACGCATCATCCATGAAATAGCTATTTTTTTCGTTTTTGTATCAATTAATTTTGGACCGAATTATCGGTTTCAGTATAGTACATATGGTAGGTACTACATCTACATACTTACTGCTACAAATAAATGAAAAACTTACATAGGAAATTATTTGTGATATCTCTGTTTACGATCATATTGTCTGAAAGCAAGATAAATGTCGTGGCATGATACTACTAGTGCATAGTACAAGCGAAGCGTCAATTTGTAATTCAACCCTACCCCCAATATAAAAAGATCTCCCATGACTGTAGTCACCAAAGAAGATAGGGGATATTTTTTTTAGTTTTCCCAAAATCCAATAAATAAGGAGTTATAAATTGCAGAAAGGGCGAAGGGTATTTTATTAAGGGCCTTATTTATTAACGCTTATTAAACAGCACTTTAGCTATCAAATGGTTTGTCCCTTTCCGACATACGCTATTTGCCAAAGTGCGAAAGACAAAACACTGTTTAAGTTAAATATCGTTGAATGAATAAGGTGGTATGTGTTAGGCTAAAATTAGATTTTTAAACTAGAAGTCGGATTGAATAGTAAAAACTACGCAACCTACCTAATAAACTACCCTTCTGATCAATAATTTGAAAACCTTGTGCAAGAAAAGTATTGGTGGTGGCACGGTGAGTGCGGTTTCTAGTTCTGAAACAAGATATCGCAATGTACAAGTTCATTATGTTCAAATAGGCCGGTGAATAATTTAAACAAAGCGAGTGGATATATTTAAAAAAAAGAGTGGATATGTTAAAAAAGCGAGCGGATGTGTTCAAAAAAGGTTGGGGATATGTTAAAAAAAGCGAGTGGATGTGTTCATAAAAGCGAGTGGAATGTTCAAATAAGCGAGTGGCATGTTCAAATAAGCGAGTGGAATGTTCAAATAAGCGAGTGGAATGTTCAAATAAGCGAGTGGATAAGTTCAAATAGGCGGGTGAATAAGTTCAAATAAGAGAGTGGATACGTTCTAATAGGCGAGTGGATATTAATAATGTGTAATAATAGAGTGGATAAGTTTCTAAAAGAGGAAATAAGTTTGCTAATGAATACTTAGGTAGCAGCGTTCGAATAAGCAAATAAAAAGCGTTTAGTGAAAAGCGAGCGAAATAATAAACATAACTTTAAATGACATCTAGGTTTAGGTAGGTATTATTTGCACAAGTTTATTTTAAGTTCCTAAACGATTAAAGATTTGAATATCCTCTTTTGGCATTGAGGATTGCGAGTCTTAAACCTCAAAAGAAAATAGAGATGTTTTAAAGACGCATGTCAATTTAGTAGTCGTGTTCTCCAAACGCTTGTTTACCTTCCAGATAATTTTCTTTTCGCATCCTACTAATATTATAAATGAGAAAGTTTGTGAGGATGGATGTATGGATGTATGTTTGTTACTCTTTCACGCAACACTACTGGACGGATTTGGATGAAACTTTACAGTTACTTAGGTTATTCATCAGGACAACACATGGGATACATTTATCCTGAAATTCCCGACCTATATTACTGTAAAGTTTCATCCAAATCCGTCCAGTAATTTATACGTGAAAGGGCAACAAACATACATCCATACATATACATCTATCCTTACTAACTTTCGCATTTATAATATTAGTAGGAAGTATCGGTACAGATTGGACTCTTCGGTGCAAATATTTTACTCACATGATGATGAGAGTTAATATTTTATTTTATTAAATTTAACAAAGTAATTAAATTAGTGGCGTATGAGATATAAGTAGTTAACTGAACATGATGGAGAAATCAATCCGTCAGTTTTTTAATTATTAGAAAAGCATAGGTATTAGTTATGAGCATATTCAATAGAACGAAATAAAATTCCCTATAATAATGGTTTATGGCGTAATACTGACTGACCAGACCTTGTTCTTTAGACAGTATTTTGGGCAGTTAAATTAAAATGTCATATGAAAATTAGTACACGCTCATGCACACAACGAGCTATGGTCGCATTCAGATTTTTTTTTAAAAGATAATACTTTTGAACCTCATTGGTTTGTGTTGAAATTGGGAAGCGTATAAAATCATTGTCTATATAACTACGTGTAGTTCCTTTACCTATTTACAACTACCAACGTAAATTTGGATCCTACTATAGGTCTAACGAAAAGTGTGTGGATTAGTACATTGATGTATTTTTATAATTTAAGCACATACCTGAATCATGATTACTCCCCATGCTAGTTTTTATATAATCATAATTACAAAATCATGGTCCTATTATTATTGTAAATATTTAAAAAAAATATCATTTTTTGTGAACCATATTTTTTATTTTGTACTTCGGAATTTGACTTAAACATTGATTATGTCGTGATAGAAAGAAGTTTAAAATACTCTTTGGGCGCTTTATTTTTCTAAAAATGAAACAGAAAAATGTTATAGAAAAGAGGTTCTATTGTGTACTTATGCTGGGGCTACATTAGCGGGCGAAGATTCGTGTCGCGTTGGCGCGACAAAAACATCGTGTTCGGGCATAGGCGATGTTCTTGTCTACATTAAGGCGAGCGAAGATTCGTGTCGAGTTGACGCGATGCATCGTGCCGGATTGCGTTGTGTCCGTCTTGCTTCTAAGTATGGAAGACACTGAATTGACGTAGGTGTAGCCACCCAAGCGAATATCGTCGCGACAAATCCCTTTGATTCGCGCCCGTTTACCGACAGCTCCCCGATACTACATCGTCTTCGCCCGAATACTACGCGATGACACGATGTACGCGACCACATTATCGCGTTAACACGAGTATTCGCCGTAGCCCGCTAATGGAGCCCCAGCATAAGAGAAGACGTGGGACACAGATTGGGGGCCCATTGGGAGTGTCCCGTGCGTGGTCACCACACACAATATTGAAAATATTTTATTAAACTCTAGGTAACTAATTATTATTAATATTAATAATTACCTTTTATTCTCATTTCTGTAGAAGATCTCATTTAGATATCAGATGAAATGAGAGGAACGTATTTTACCCAACAGTGGGAAGTACCCGTATTGGTCAATATTACTTTTTTAAAGGTGACTATGGAAAACAATAAATACCTACCATTCTGTAGCACACACCGTAAGTACTCGCTAAAATATTATCATTCTAGAGACATCTACCAACAATGAATAGAGTTACGGAGCCACCTAAAATTCCGTTATAAATGTGTTCAGGATAAAATGGTTCGGTTACCTTTCTGCATTCACCTGTCCTATTAGTTTCAAGACTTACTGCTAGATGGCGCTTATTAACCGCTCTACATATCGAGGCGTTTAATTTTTATGAAAACCTTATTTTTTGTGATCTAATTTTATCACTGACAAATCTTTTAGGTCTGAATAATTTTAAGCTTATTATCATACAGGGATAGTAATAAGTTATTAAACTTATTTATCAATTTTGTTGCGCTGATGCCGACGGCAGGTGTCCACAGGTGGGTTACCCTAGTTTGAAGCAAACCTTTGGCGGTAACGGCCGTCCGCGGTGAATATTGCGCGCGCTTTCGTACAATCGTTATTCAAATTCAAATGTTATTTTTTTGAATAATGTTCATTGCTTCTAAAGATTATGTTTATGAAGCCAAACATGGTATCCGATAAACAAGGTGAATTCATTATACCGGTTGAGTCCATAATGAAATGTGAAGATTTCAAAAGCAATTTTGCCAGAAAACTGTCCAACAGATACACATCGAGATCAGCGCTTTCAGGAAAACAAGATAATTCACTGAAACTGGTCATTGATCCTCATGAATTCGACGATAATGTAAGTACCCAGACTAAACCAGCTTATTTTCAAATGAAGCTTTATATTACTACTAGCCACGCCCCGCGGCGTTACCCGCGTTGTAGCCGTTCCCGCGGGAATTTCGGAGTAAAATGTATCCTATGTGTTATATTGATTTATGACCTACATTAGTGTAAAGTTTCATCCAAATCCGTCCAGTAATTTTTACGTAAAAGAGCAACAAATATCCATATATCCATCCTCACAAACTTTCGCATTTATAATATTAGTAGGAAGTAGGATTTTGTCCTTTCTATACTGTGAGTGAGATGTCTTTGGGACCGTTGCATTGGTAACTTATAGACCATTATGATTGAACCATCCTACTATAATATTATAAATGCGAAAGTTTGTATGTATGGATGTATGGATGTATGGATGTATGGATGTTTGTTACTCTTTCACGCAAAAACTACTGAACGGATTTGGATGAAACTCTACAGTAATGTAGGTTATACATCAGAATAACACATGGGATATATTTTATCCCGAAATTCCCGCGGGAACGGGAACAAAGCGGGTAACACCGCGGGGCGCGGCTAGTTATGACATATTTTGGCAAAAAAAAACACATTATGCGCCACCCCCGCGTATCCGCTGAACGGACAGCTGCAATTTTGAAGGATATTGATTTAAATCACACATCTGCCACTAAATACGTTTATGAATACACAGATCTATATATACATGCAGGTATTCGTATAGTCTGACTTGTAATTAAAGATACATATCTAGCTCCCATTATTTAAACCCTATAATAGTTAAATCTAGTGGAGATATTTTTTTTAAACTCACACGATTTGCACTCATTATACTAAATAAAACGGGTCTGTATCGCGTTAGATAATTAAACGTATTTACTAAAATAGGTACGTACCCGACGTTTCGAGCGGACTACACCGCTCGTGGTCACGGGAAAACCCGTGACGCGATAACAGACCCGTTTCATTTAGTATAATGTAGTGGAGATTTATCACCTCATTCATTCATAAACATTCTAAAATGATAAAATGAATACACTGTTTTAAAGATTTTGTCTCTTTTTCTGTTCACAAAATAGCGTATGTTTGAAAGGGACGAAATCATTGGATAGCTAAAATGTTGATAATAAGTGTTTATGAATTAGCCCCAATTACCAAATTAATTAATTGTCAACTCAACTGGGGCTAAATAAATGCTTTAGCCTTGGTCTAACTAAGATATAAGGTACCTCTTTGGAACCAAAACGTAATTCTTCTTCTTCATCGAGTGGATGGTCAACCTGACCAATCTCAATAGGTATATTATATATATGATGAAGGTGTGGTCATACAAAAGATATAAGTGAAAGCGACAATATAAATCTGCAATGTTATTATTTGAATCTGTTTATTCAGTTATCATTACGGACAATGGCTTGTAAATATTCATGTTTCCTTTAGGAAATATTGTCAACTGGTAGCGCTCCGCGGTTCTACTCTCATTGTACCCGTTCCCGTGGGGATTTTGGGATAAACAGTAGCCTATAACTTGATATGTGTGATGATACTTATTTAATGTTAATTCAACATCAATGTATTCACAATTCATATTTAACAAATAAAATTATTCCTCTTCACGAATTAAATCCAATACAAAAATAATTATTGGAACCGGACGGGTAAATAGTTTTTAAGATTAACGAGAGTTAAAATGTGGACTAATGTGGTGAATTTTGTAGCTTCCTTCTGAAGAGGTTAAAAGATGAAGAGGTTTAGGGATTTCTTTCCATTTTTATCTCATCACTGGGCCCTTTTCCTCGATGGAAGAAGTAGTATTTAGTACAGAAATCAGCCATGATAATTTGAATTGTAACTGTCGCGGTCGTAAGAAAAAAATCTTCTAATCTACACTTCTACACTAATATTATAAAGAGGAAAACTTTGTTTGTTTGTAATGAATAGGCTCAAAAACTACAGGACCGTTTTAAAATTCTTTCACCATTCGAAAGCTACATTATCCACGAGTAACATAGGCTATTTTTCATCTCGAAATTCCCACAGGAATGGACACAACGTGGGTAAAACCGCGGGGCGCTGCTAGTACTTATATAAAATTTTCGTGTCGTTGTGTTTGCAGTTAAACTCCTCCGCAACGGCTTGACCGATTCTCATGAAATTTTATGTGCATATCGGGTAGGTCTGAGAATCGGGCAACATCTAATTTTTATCCCCCTCAATGTTAAGAGTAGTCCACCCCTTAAATTTTATATTGCAAAACAACATTTGCCGGGGCAGCTAGTAACATATAACTCTTCTAGCTTTCCTTTATGACTCAGCTTTCTTTTATTAAGATTGAATATAGATTACTAAGTTTGTTGATTTTGATAGTACCTTATCGATGTTGGTCATTGTCAACCTGTGTCGTCAACTCACGGAGGAAACCTGTCACGTTTTGAAGTCACGAATTTGATGTAATTTGTGAAACAATGGACTGTCGTTATTTTTAAGTTCGGGTTTAATTATGGAGTACCTTTGTATGTAACGTGCGTACAGTCGACCCATGAGAGTTGAGCATATTAAGAACCTGATATGTTAGGACTCCTGGAATTTATACTGACATGTCTATGAACATTAAATAGATACCCAACATAGTACTAATGTTTTGAATTTGAACCAGCGAAATATATCTATTTTTGATAGCGTTTACTTATTTTTAGGGGTTTAATATATTTACATAGAGTTTGTTTTTTTGACCCGATATTCTCAAAAACTACCAATCCTATTTCAATAATATTTTTTTTAGTAGATCCTTCGACGGAAAGGATTTTTATCCGGTTTTTATCGTCGGCTTATATTAGTAGTTTCTCAACGTAAACATAGTTTTAATGAAGTTAATGTCCTCCACATTTAGCCAACAAAACCAACAAGTAAAATACCTTATATAATTTTAATCTGTGTACCAAACGGTAACTGATGTTTGTCCCTGCGCGTGCTCAACCATTGTTCCTTACAACAATAAGACTATCCTATTGTTGACTCACACAAAACCATTTAAATAACAACTTCTCGCTAATTTTTGCAGAAACTATGTAGTAATAAGTTACTAAACTCTTTGGGTATTTTTGTTCCATGGTAAATAGGTAACCTTCACGTTTCATCTACTGTTTAAAATTTAATGAGTATGCAGCTTTGGAAGTACAGTAAAGAGCGGTATGTCTTGTTCGTCGATAGTCGATAGTCGGCCAGCCCGGTACAACGAATGAAGGCGATAAAATAAGATATGATAAACACTGTGTGCTGATTGGTGGGATTCGAGTTTTGTGTCGCCAATCAACTTCCAGTATTTATCAATTTCAGTTTTTTAGAGCGTTGACTCTAACACATAAATGAATGAGTTATTGCTAGTGTGTAAGTAAGTGGTTGTATCAGTACAGTACATCAGTGATTCACATAGGTGTGTCAAAGATAGCGCTATACAAAATCAAAATTATCCAACTATCTCCCTCCAGAAGTCGACGAGCAACAAATAATATCGTTTTCTATCGTACTAATCCCCTCTAGAGAGGCCTACTTAAGGCCTTTGAGTAGGAATGTCAGCCTCTGCCGTAACTTCGTGTTTTCTACTTTGTCTCTAAATGAGAGAGTATTTGACAATTAGTTATGAAATGTCGTTAATGGATATTTAATTATAATAAAATATTTCTTTAAATAAGTAATTATCACCTACTACAAACTCTGGGTATTACATTCTCTCTTTGCTTATTAGTAATGATGCTTGACAAATTGGAAAATATTAAGCTTTCCATACATCAGTCATTCCCGGATCGAGGGAGGCATATTTCCCATTAAACTTTAAGAGATGGGACAGGTTTGAGACCACCAATCAGCAGTAGGTCATTACGTCCGTACTGTGGTGATTACGCCTAACCCTCTTCACTATTTCCTCCTTTGTGAGGTTCACATTTCACCTGTCCCCTCACCTGTTTTCATCTTCATTTACTTAAAATTTCATTATTATCAGCTACTAGCAGCTAGCCCACGCTTTCACCCCTTTTGTGTCCATTCCCATGAGAATTTCGGTCTATAATTTAGGCCTATATTTTAAAAATACCCTATAACCTTCCGGTTCAATCTGGCCACCCATAACAAAATGTTTTTTTCAAATATTGGTAGTTTCTGAGATTAGCGCGTTCAAACAAACAAAGAAAAACAAACTCTATGTCTTTATTGGTATGGTTGTTATTAGCTTACATTACAGGCTTATACTAGTGCCGACTAGTTCTAACAAAATTTTCGTTAAAGGGTACACTGGGGTAAAGTATTAATAGCATTATGTTATTGAGATACTACACTCTCGTGTTTTTGAGATAGGTAACCAATTCTAATTGATTGGTAGAATATATTAATGAAATATTGAACTGGCTTCAGGCAAGTGACATTTTAGGCACGTTGAATCGTCAGCCCCCGTTGTTTCAACACAACATGTTAGAAGCTTTAACGTAGGCGATCTAAATCAAATACCAAGACTTAGGTTTTGCAACGCAACATTTCTTTTGAAGTATCTTAGTATAAAAATGTTGGATCTGTCCATATTCAGTTACCTTAGTATAAAAATCGGTCAAACCTTTGAATCGAGAATATACTTTTGAATAATTAGTTTATTCAAAAGTGCACAAGAATTCCTAGATCAAAACATAACGTTGCTCCGCTAAGGGCGGGTTGCCTTATTACGCTTACACACCAGTTAACGTTAACACAAAATGTCAGTCTCAATAGACGTAAGAAAATTAAAAATCGTGGCTTTCTACTGACCGCCCGAATAACTTTAATAGGCTATCATTTTGGTTTTGAGACAACGCTTTGTATTCAACAGATATTTATTATATTATATGTATATCTATATTTATTTATTATTAATTTATTATGTTTGTATTAAACAGCGTAAAATATCATGGACTTGTAAAGAACATAATACGAGATGTTACCATAACCAACCGGTTAAAATAACTTACCTATTAATCCTACCTATGATATAAGTCGTAAATTTGTTATATTCGTAGGATGGCAAAAAGTAAAACCTGCTAAGATATCGAATAAGCTTTACCCAAATGCATATATTCTGTTAATTAAAAATGTCTAATATTATACATAATAGTGTTTTCTAGTTCATCGACCTCAACTGAACAGGCAAAGAATCAATAAATAAATTACATAAGTAAGTCATGATTATGTTTTTGTTACATAAGTAAATTATTTTATATCATCCGGTTTTTAATGTTCTATACTTATTAATGATACTACATTATTTATATTTAATAACAAGGAATTTGATACCTAACCTACAAACCAAAACACGACATTTCTTCATTTTATGATGAACTAGCTGCGCCCCGTGGTGTTACCCGCGTTGTACCCGTTCCCGCATGAATTTCAGGATAAAATGTATCGCATATGTTATTCTGATGTATAACCTACATTACTGTAATGTTTCATCCAAATCCGTTGAGTAGTTTTTGCGTTAAAGAGCAACAAACATACACCCATACATCCTTACATTACATCCATCCTCACAAACTTTCGCATTTATAATATTAGTAGAATAGGATTTCCTTAATACTGTTCTCCGATACGATACGATAGCACACTTAACTAATAAGAGAAATGATTCACATTATATGAGAAAAAACTGTGTGCCAAATATACTAATACAAAATCAAGACAAGTACAGCAGAAGCATTTCTTGCTTGTCGGCCTGTGGGCGGAGATTTTCTATTCGAACGATCGCTAGTTTAGGTTTCGTAGTACTTACTCTTAGTAGAGTGTCGAACAGCACGTCAAATTGTCGGTCCCAGTTGTTACGATTGGTTCACCATGTTGGAATCTACAGGTTTGGCCACTAACATTCTCCGAAACTAGCCGCTTTTTATCTCTAGAAGTTGATGAGGAAGACATGTTGATCTCTGTTGTACCAGTCGTATGTCGGAGACTAACATAAAGTATCTACGTATATACAGCTATCAAATTTCATGTAACAGATGTCCTAGTTAAGATTTTTTGTAATTAAACGGTTTTTTAGGTCAGCTGTTTCGTTGAGCCAAGCACCTATAATAGTCAGATACCATAATTGAAATACTTATATTCTGTTTTTGCTTACTTAATTATTTACCTATATGCCAATCTCGTAGCAGTTTTGATAGAGATAAAAGTTTAATGGTATTTGTATTCTGCAAGTCAAGTAATGCGTCCGCGAGACGATCAAGTGCACTTGACAAGTCGCAAATGAATAAAACTTGTCAAGTCGCGTCAAGTCGCATCAAGCTCAAGTTGGTTCAAATTTGTTGTCAAGTTATCATCAAAATTATTGTCAAGTCATGTCCAGCACGTAGATACTTGACGGGAATTGTCAAGTCAACGCTGTAAACGATCAATATTCACTTCAAGCCCGTAGACTTGTCAAGTGCACTTGATCGTCTCGCGGACGCTTTAGAGAAGAAAGATAGATAGATAGGTACTGGAAATTTAATAGAGAATGACAATATAGACAGATTAGCAGCGCTCTGCACTTTAACCGCTTTGTGTCCGTTCCCGTGGGAATTTTGACATGAAAAATAGCTTATAACCTTCCCGTTGAATGTGACTAGCAATCACAAAAATAATTATTCAAATCCAATTGGTAGTCTCTAAGATATACGCGTTGAAAGAAACAAAAAATCATAGGTACCCTTTACCTGTATTTTTTCAGATGCCAGACTTGTAATTACAAGGTTTAATATGACGGAGTGCGACTATACTCGTAGAAGGATCAAATAATACATTGGATGAAGTGAAGGAATGTATGCAGAGATACTCGATTTGTTGATCTTAAGCACATCACTAGGTACATGTTTATAAGCTCTTTAAGGGTTAACATTGCGTTAAGTGTGCGCACGCCGCGGGCGCCCGTCGCGGTTCACTATTGTATGGAACCGCGGCGTGCGCACGCCCTAAGTTACGTGTGACAGAATACACGTACTAACTGTTCCATTTAATTAACCATACGCGGTTTACTACTATTATAATGAGTTTTTTATTACATTCAGAAACAATCTTATTTCTATAGCACAAGTGAAGGAAGTTGCAAGTGATTACCTAGCATCTTATAACCGTCGGAAAAGTTACTTTGTGAATAGCAAGATATGAAAAGTTGATAGCAGAACCATTGTCTGTAGACTTTTATCTTATAGCTGTTAGTTTGTGGGAAGTGTCTAAAACTTACAATACAACTTGTATATTGCTTTGTTGGTTAAAACACCAGGGTTTGAACCTTTGTATAATGAGATTGGCATAGCAACAATGCCCCCACGTTTTATGTAAGTAAGTTTGATTGTACTCATAAAAGGGATAAAAACAAAGTACGTACTTTTTAAACTCACACGATTTGCACTTATTATACTAAAACAATTTGTATTTTAGTAAAATACGTTTAATTATCTAACGTGATACAGACCCGTTTCATTTAGTATAAAAACAAAGTACGATTAGACAATTTCTAAAGAAATGGTCATCACAATCTTGAATACTTTTTTCAAGGTTAGGTTAAATTTGATCCAGGGTAGAGATACGTGCACAAAATCATCATGAGACCTGGATCTTTTCTGAGAAACCGATGCAGGCTTCTAAGATACTGAATTTGCCGTATAAAGAGATGTGAATGAAAAAGAGAAGTGAGGTGACCAAAATTCATTGGCCAAAAATTTTATAATTTTCTACTAACTTACTCGTATTATTACATTACTTAATACGATAGGAACTATTGCAATTTATTTTATCTTCTGTCGCCATGACGCCACTCCTGACTCCGACAGAAGTACTTGAAGATAAACCGGGAATTCTTTGCATTCTTCATTGATAAGATATAAATCATCTTATGTATTATCGACTAATGTTCTACATCATATACTTTCACACAAGTAAACAATTTTATATCGACAAACATTATACCAATATGCATTCAATATTATTTCAGTTGCAGCGCCCTCTCTTTTTCACAACTAATAGCGCAATCATTTCGTAAAAAACACTTCTACCGTCATAGCTACCATACACAAAATATTTCTTTACATATACCTATTCAAAATGTCCAAAATTTTACTAAATCTATACGTCTACATACAAACAACTTCAGCGTTTCTTATATGAGCACAGAAGAAAAAATAACATTGAGTAAGTATGTTCCTGCAGGGCTTCTGTCTTCTCATTAAACATATCAATCAGCAAATCTAAGATTATATTATTAGGCGTAATCACCACAATTGCTGACCAAAAAACACTACCAGAAGTTGTTGCAATACAATAAAATTGCTCCGATCCACACATAATGAAGAAAAAAACAGTTTCAAGTGTATCCATTACACTTATAATTTTAATCAGTTGCTTACATCACTTTGGCTGTGGTCGTACGGGTCATAAGCAAAAGAAGCCACAGGAGTTACGCAAGGAGTTGACGTAAGTAGTAAGGCTCAGACAGGTCGATATAATAGGTCAACTAAACAGGCTTTAGATCCTATCTCATTAGGACACCGTGCTTTCGCCAAACGCTGTTTATGAGATGCCGGCAACATAGTGGTTGCGCAACCATACTGATGAATACAAAGTGGAAAGTCCATACAACTTACACGGGCGGTCTAAAAATCTATCTCTACCGGCAATGTCAGGAAGTAGATATAGAATTGAAATTGATTGTATGTAAATAAATGTATCTACATAACAATGTTTAGAGAGAGGTCATGATGGTGGCGCGACCGGCTGGATACATTGTCATGAGATAGGATTGATATGATAAAGATTACCTTAGTATACTTCAGTTATAGAGTTGGGAAGTCATTAATAGTACTAGTAATACGAGTATAGTAATCTGTCGTGGTCCATTCAATACTTAGTCACTTTCAACATTTAACTACTATATTCAACAGTTCGTTGACCTATTATTGTGGAGTAATATTAGGCGGTCTAAGGGCTCCCGCACACGGGCCACCGGCCACAACCACAAAACGCCGCCACCGGCATATTTCCTTTAGTTTTCATACATTTTACATGGACTCGCCGCACACGGTCGCCGGTGGCCGCCACACGCTACACGCCACACGCTAAAGGAAAGAAGCCGGTGCGGTGGCCGCGTTTTGTGGCTGTGGCCGGTGGCCCGTGTGCGGCGACACTAAAACTCTGATAGCATCAGGATTTGCCACTAATCTGCTCGAATTGAATGTAGAGTGGAAAAACTACCACCAGAACCTTCTTATTGGTTCTCCTGATTTATACTTCTAAAATTAAATCATCACTACATAGTATAAAACAAATTCGCTTTCCGCTGTCTGTCTGTCTGTCCCTATGTATGCTTAGATATTTAAAACTACGTAACGGATTTTGATGCGTTTTTTTTAAATGGATAGAGTGATTCAAGAGGAAGGTTAATATGTATAAAAATTCCCGAAATTCCCACGGGAATAGCCACAACGCGGGTAAAACCACGGAGCACAGCTAGTTTTAAGAATATTTCGGAAAATAAAAGTGAGGTTTCTCTGCCGATATTTGGGGAGTAGCGTCAGTCGATGCCTAAGTTGGCAAAACCAAGTTTGCTCATTTTAAGCTTCGTTTTATAATACTATTTGGGAAGTAGCGTCAGTACTGAAATCTAGCTCAATGTTCTGATCACCTCCTTTTTGAGCGTTTGGAAACCAGTTGACTCTTACAAGTCATTATTATTTTTTACTTTTAACAATTATTTTTGCTCATATTTCAATTTGTGATTGATTTACGATTTTTTACGATATTGTTTTATTCAATTCATAATGAATTTCGAGATTATTATATTATAATAGAGAAATGTGTTTAGAGGTACGATCGATTTTTCTTTTAAATGGATATTTATACTAATAGTATTAATAAAACTGAAGAGTTTTATTTTTGTTAAAACGCGCTATTCTCGGAATTCAAGTTGAATATTTTCTTTCTAATGGATAGCCACATCCAACGGGAAGGTTAATAAGGTTATTATTCATCTCGGAATTCCTACGGGAATGGGCACACCGCGAGCAAAACCATGGTGTACTGCTAGTAAGAACTTAAGAGCGTAGATAGTTTAATAAGTCCTCAATCTAATGCGTCCGCGAGACGATCAAGTGCACTTGACAAGTCGCAAATGAATAAAACTTGTCAAGTCGCGTCAAGTCGCATCAAGCTCAAGTTGGTTCAAATTTGTTGTCAAGTTATCATCAAAAATATTGTCAAGTCATGTCCAGCACGTAGATACTTGACGGGAATTGTCAAGTCAACGCTGTAAACGATCAATATTCACTTCAAGCCCGAAGACTTGTCAAGTGCACTTGATCGTCTCGCGGACGCATTATGAAAGTGGGTGTAAATCACTCACGGCATCTTAATTTTATAAAACGTATCTTATTTTTGTATCACGCGTGCCTACAGTGTTACCAGCAAAACAACTTAATCGTTCTGTTAGTAGAGTAACCAAGAAAATTGGTTAACCGTTAATTAAAGAGGTTAGCTAACTCTCGGCCAGACGGGTAACGAACTATCAGGGAGGTCTTGCACGAAGCGATTGTGGCCAGTCGCGTCGCGGCAACTTTAGTATCGCGTAAGGTCTTAATGGTTTTTCAAATAAATTCTACAGTTTATTGTGTTCTCAATTTTTGCCTTCCTCAGTATACATAGTATTCAGAGTACACTAACTATGTGAGCTATGCCGTGCAACAGTGACCGACAATTTTACGTGCCCTCTGAATCGCGTAAAATTGTCGATCCCGGTTATTTCGATTGTAAAACCATGTTGGTGGACTTTAGGCAGTTTAAAAACTCCAACACCCGGATTGGCCACTGACCTACACGAATTTGCTTGCTTACTTAAATCAATAATTAACTAATTGCCTTTTATTTTCATTAAATTATATTATATATTATATTTTATATTATATTATATATAATATTATAAAGCTGAAGAGTTTGTTTTGTTTGTTTGTTTGTTTGTTTAAACGCGCTAATCTCAGAAACTACTGAACCGATTTGAATCATTCTTTCACTGTTAGATAGTCTATTTATCGAGGAAGGCTATAGGCTACATTTTATCCCGAAATTCCCACGGGAACGGGCACAACGCGGGTAAAACCGCGGGGCGCTGCTAGTTAAATTATATTATCAAAACCACAACAAATCATATGATCTTTAGTGACTAAGTGCGACAGAAAATATTGTACTATACATGTGAGGAGAGAAGTGTACAATCAATTAATTAGCCACGAGTTGAATATTGTTGTTTATAATTATGCTCTGTTTTTAATGTACGAATGAGTAAATGGCATTGTTTTAATATACCTACATTGTTTTTTTATGTACTCTGTTATTCATAGGTATATTGTTGTTATAGATGTTCACTCGTAACAATATTTGCCACGCCACTGTCGTTTAGTTGGCAAACGCCCTAAACAATCCACAAGCAATGATCAAATCTGGCACCGCAAAAAACTAAGATGCCAATGGAGAGTAATGTATCGCAAAAAATTAGGTCTTTTGACGCTTTGTTGACGAAAATATTCGAATGGAAACGTTTTACTGTTCACGTGACCGTTGTATTATTTTATTTTTCTTACAAACGAATAACCACTTTCTTGGAATGCTTCGGCATTTTATTATATTTTATTTATTGTTATTACAATCTCTGTTATGAGTCATATTGATTAGAACTTTTAACTGAACTGTACCTCCTTCAACATTTGAAAAATCGAAATATATTCCAAAGAAGAATACGAGTAGGTACTTCTTTTTTTAAATTTTGACCATGGCATACAATTGACTGCTACACCAAAAGTGTTTCAAAAGCCCTAACCCGTATCTTTATCTATCCTCAGTAAAGTGAAGGTACAATACACAGTTCGTTCCACATGGCTGGTTTCCATCTTTGAAGTACCAACATGTTCAAATTGCAGGGATCCGGGTGACTCAGACACCTGCCCGGTAGAAAAACACTATTCCGTACTTTGTAAATTATTTCAAACACCACCAGAGCGTTACTATTGCTTGCTTCGAAGGATAAAGTACATAGATATAGTTTTTTGAACTTGCCCGCATGTTTTTTATCTCTGCCTTGGAATAATTTGTTTTTTTTACTCAATGTTAGTGTTTAATGTGTGATGTGGAGTATAGAACAAATATTTATAGACTCTACTTGCACTTTTAATTCTCTCAGTTTTTGCTTAAAAGAATACTGTGTTGTTTTATCGTCGAGTTCAATGTTCTTCTATAAAATTTTATACACATAATTTATAAGTAAAAAGTCTAGAGGAATTGTGCAGTTTAGTGACCAAGGCCTAGGTGTGGTAGTTTTAGACAGCCTAGTATAACGATTGGAACCGGAACCGCATATACATGTGCTGCGAAGCACGGCAGCGCTCATAAAGCCACGTAAATATATATGAAAATTTCTGACAATTTAGAAGATACAAATCTAAACAATATAGCGGAGTTTAAGTTTCGGTAGTGCTATTGTAATATTATAAGATGTGGTCGAAATCTTTATCTGAAATCTACACGGAATGTAACAGTAAGTATTACATTTAGTATAATCGAGTATTCTCGTGAGAACATTTCAAAGATCATCATACAACGAAACGTAGGCGTTACCTCTCAATAGAAATAGCCCATTGTTAAGTAAACATGTTATTATGATATGCAATTTTGATATTAAATTAATTTCAATCTAACTTTCGATAAGAAAATACAGTTAGAGGCAGCAGCTAGTTTTTGGTACATTGTGGCTGACATCATAGCCTTACTTTACGGTATCTACTGTGTAACTCCGTTTCAGTAAGGATTGGATTGATAGTACAGTAGGTGCAGTCGACGTCATATACATATATGTTTAAATTTTTGCACCTTATTCCAATAGGTACATAGTCGAAGCTGGGCCGACAACCGAAAACGCAAGCTGTTCATCAACAATACTCCAGCACCAACAGAGTTTGCAGATTGCCTTCGGCTGTGCCTAGGCCCCAATTCAGACTGGCACCTTTCCAAGTTAAGCATCCATTGATATTGAGAGATACCCTTCAAAAAGTTTTCTATGGAACCATCGCTGTGGAAGAACGCAGGGGATAGACTTTGGTGAACTCTTGTTCTTTCCAAAGTTCCCAGCTTAGAGATACACCGGCTTGAGAAGCTGGATGCTAAACGTGACCGATTGAAAGCCCGACCACCTGCGGCCTATTATACTTATTGTGAGGGTGCGATGTTCATCCTGTTCGAAGGTATTCTCAAGACAGATGGACTACTAAGAGACATGCGAGCACACGGAATCATCGGGAGTAGAAAGCAATCACCATAACTTGTAAAATATGAGAACATATTTCATGACTGTAATCTATATTTATAAATTGTATTATAAACCTTTTTTTTAAACAGCCGAGTTTCTTGTCCATTATTCTCTCAAAATCAGTTCTTCCGAATAGTTGATACATACGTTCAATGAAGCCTTTGTGCCCAAAACTTAATAAAAATATTTGATACTACATTGTAGGTAGCTACAGTTTAATAATAAATAAATAAATAAATATACCCGGACAAATTCACTCACGGTTAATTAGACCCAAAGTAAGCTCTAAGCTTGTGTTATGGAATCTAATTAACTGATACTACTACTTATACATACACAAATACTTTATAAGAATATATAATTGACACCCAGACGTCGTCGCCAACAACTATGTCTGCACATATTGTTGACTCCGGGCGGGAATCGAACCCGCAACCCCCGACACAGTAAGCGCTCTCACTGCCACTGTGCCAACGGGCTTGTCATATTTGAAAGACAACTAGGACGCTCACATTTACGAAAGACCGAAAGTCTTTTGCATTTTGTGCTCACATTCTATCGAGCTCACTGGATTACAAACTATGTCAACATAAGACGCTTCATTGATTCGTTTTGATCTCAGTAACCGTAATTATCTGCTCAGCAGGAGTAATATTAAACTTTTACTGTCTTATTCATAAACGCATTTGAACTTAAACACTGCTTTAAAGTGTTTTGTCTCTTTTGTTCTTCGGAAAATAGCGTATGTCGGAAAGGGACAAACCATTTATTAGCTAAAGTGCTGTTAATTATAAAAAAACTTGAGAGGTGTCAAGGGACACCCGGATGGAACGAAGTTTATTTATTATCAACAAAAATAATCGTCGCGACACCACACTGTTCAATGCGAAATAGAAAGACGACAGGCGTGCGCATGTTTCTCTGTCTGTCTCTCTCTGGCGTGCGCATGTTTCTCTGTCTGTCTCTCTCTAACGCAAAAAGTGTCGTTACATTTTTCCGTCTAGCCCCCTTTCGAAACGCGCGATAAGGAACTTCGTTCCAATAATCGTTTATGAATAAGGCCCTTACTATCTCAAAACTGTAGTAGTCATGACTCAATTTCATCATAACCATGACGTTAGTACATTATAACTCAATGTAACCATGTGATATTGTAATTCGTATGCAATCCGTGCTGCCTAGCCGGTGTTTATAAGATCCGGTATTGTTAAGCAACAAGCCATACTCACGACGGATATAAACAATAATAACTATTATTGTTAACTGTTGAATGTTTAGAAAAATTTTCACTTGATAAACTTTATGATACGCATCGTGTTTGAACAAAGGTATCTAATAATGATCAAATATAATACTCGTATATGTACTTCTCTTGACATGCCCGTTGGCACTGTGGCAATGAGAGCAGTTACTTTGTCGGGGGTTGCGGGTTCGATTCCAGCCCGGAGTCAACAATATGTGAAGACATAGTTGTTGCCGACGACGTTTGGGTGTCAATTATAAATTCTTATAAAGTATTTGTGCATGTACATGTAGTAGTATCAGTTAGTTAGATTCCATATTACAAGTTAAGAGCTCAGCTTGGGGCTAATTAACCGTGTTTGAGTTTGTCTAGGTATATTTATTTATTTATATGCAAAAGACAATTATGTATCTACTCATTATGTCCCTCGGCAGTGGAACATATAGGTATAAAAAACAATTGCCATGCTATGTCGTGCTGTCTGGCAAAAAATCGGGAACAGCTTGAATGATTTGCCATTGTAACTGATCGACTGACTTGATACGAATGAAAACAATACATAAGAAAATTACCTTCAATATTGTTTAAATACATAGTATTGAGATGTATGAACTATTTACAAACAAGGTAGGTTCTCTGCGCTATGAAATCTAATCCCTTTATAACTCTCCTTATGAGCAACTAGCAGTGCCCCGCGGTTTTACCCGCGTTGTGTTCCATTCCTGTGGGAATTTCGGGATGAAAAATAGCCTATGTTACTCGTGGATAATGTAGCTTTCAAATGGTGAAAGAATTTTTAAAAACGGTCCAGTAGATTTTGAGCCTATTCATTACAGCCAAACAAAGTTTTCCTCTTTATAATATTAGTGTAGACAACATATTGACTACGCCATGTCTCCCAAACACAAGTGATTAGAAGTCAAACCTAATTTGGTACAGTCGTTGTCACTGACTCGTCAAATTACCGATTGTACCCGTAAAATTATAATAGCATCATGATAAATACAAAATAATAACAAACAACGAAACACGCAGTAATCGTCACTAATTATACACTAAAACATAACTGCTTCATAACATTTACAAGACAGTTTGTATGCGTGCATTTAAATCACGTCAGTGCATGCAATCGCGAGTCCATTCGGTACATTTGGTTCCTCCTTATTAACGGACTATGAAAAAATCTGATTATACACAATATAGACATTATAGTTTGATTGTATTACGGTGTTATTACGCAATTGTTGATAATTAAGAATGATTTATGTTTGAACGTTGTGCGCATGAGTCCGTGCTCCGTGCATGAAACATCTTCATACAACGCGTATGTCAATTGTCATTTGTCTATGTCTATCTATTTTTTTAAATCAATTTCTATACTCGTATCTTTATTATACAAATAAAAATTAATCGCCGAAATGTATGTTCGCGTATAACTTCAGTATGAATGCACCAAATTGGATGATTCTATTTTTATGTGTTTCTTATTGTCAGGAAAAGGTTTTTATTCCACATTTAAAAAGGTTAGAAAATAATAATAGTAATTTTCACACAAAGACACGCCTATGAGACCTGAATTGTGAATACTGGGAAACAGCCGTCTTATATATTAAGTATATATACAGGGCGACTTCAAATTGGTAATACAAAATCAAAGTTTTGCGCACGTTTGCCCTACACTAAGCACCTCCATTAGGTCTCATGCTTTTAAAATAACCAGAAGTATTTTTTTTGTTAGTTTTAAATTATCCCATTTTCTTTGGCTTCATATGGCTACCTTACCATTAATTATTATCTTACGTTGATAACATCGAGTGACAGGTCTGGCAGTTGACAGTTAGGTATTGAATGTGGGGTAAACACACTTCGGGACTGTAATTAAATATTTTATTAGAAAATTATCAATTATTAAAGACAGCTAATTTTAACATCGGAGTTAATTAATTACAATACTTAGCATTAATGAAGCCAAAATCAAGTGTTTTGTATTACCAATTTGAAGTCGCCCTGTATATAAAACTAGCAGCGCCCCGCGGTTTTACCCGCGTTGTGCCCGTTCCCGTAGGAAATCCGGGATAAAATGCCTTCCTCGATAAATAGACTATCTAACAGTGAAAGAATTATTCAAATCGGTTCAGTAGTTTCTGAGATTAGCGCGTTTAAACAAACAAACAAACAAACAAACAAAACAAACTCTTCAGCTTTATAATATTAGTATAGATTATAATATTAGTATAGATTCATGATAGTAACACCACTTCCCACGGGAACGGGTACGCTAAAACGGGTATGGTAAAAGTGTATTTTGATGCGGTTATTTTTAAATAGATAGAGTGATTCAAGAGGAAGGTTTATATGTATAAAAAATCCTGAATTTCCTACGGGAACGGGCACAACGCGGGTAAAACTGGGGGGCGCTGCTAGTTATACATAATAAATATTGTTTTTACATTAACCATAATAAATATGCCGAATAAGTACAAGTAAGTTCAAGTTAGTCGTGATCAGCATACTTATTGATCGTTGAAATCGAAACCCCTTGAGTTCAAAATCCCCATTTAATATTGGATATCCTGTATTTCCGATTGTATCGTTGTTTGTTGGTGTTGGTATGAGGGTTCCGTAGTATTATTTTAAAACTAGCAGCGCCCCGCGGTTTTACCCGCGTTGTGCCCGTTCCCTTAAGATTTTTTAGATGAAAAATAGCCTATAGCCTTCCTCGATAAGTCGACTATCCAACACTGAAAGAATTTTTCAAATCGGACCAGTAGTTCCTGAGATTAGCATGTTCAAACAAACAAACAAACTCTGCACCTTTATAATATTAGTATAGAGAAACTGTTACGAACCAGCTTTGTAGCTAAAGTAAAATAACTTGCGTTTTCGAAGTCCGTAATAATTGTGATTAAGTTTTTATGATTAGGGATGTGAACAGCATATTATTATTCATATTTAAAATGCGTCTAAAAAGCAAAAATAGCTTGTCGCCATCTCATCAATTACTCCATTACAAGTCCATTTCGGCAAACTATAAGTCCGCAATATTTGAGGGAGCCGTTTGCCCAGTAGTGGGACAGTAAAGGCTAAGCTAGTCCATATCAGTAATTTTCGCCTACAAGTGATGGACTAATGACTATCTCTATTAATTGTTTAAACGGGAACTTACATACGAAGGAGGCTACTGTTGAGAGTTCCTCAACACGTTTCGGTCACATTCTTTTGAAGAACTCTCAGCAGTAGCCTCCGTCGTACGTAAGTTCCCGTTAAAACAAATAATAATGACATTAACGTACGTTTCAATAATTAGTATAATGACTATATTTCTTTAATGACTATCTTCTTATCTTTCTTTTTTATCTTTCGCAATACCTATCATGCCTATAATAACAATTACTTTTCCCCCTAAAAGTTGACCAACGTAACTTGAACCAGTTTAAAAAACCTCTTTTAAACCATCTACGTACTTATAAACTTTAAGCAGATAGACCTCAACCAAAACTAGAGCCCACAATTAACCTGTCCCTAACAAGCGAAAACATGACATGATCTCAAATTATATAGTTAATAAGAAACAGGTTTCCGTCGAAGAGCCTTGAACAGGTCTACCCCTCCGGTAGTACATACATACGTGACTGGAGGACAACTTCCTCCGGATGTGACGTCACGCATCGTAAAGCATGACGGCTTACTTCACTGAGGGGAACATGGATGGTGCACGGTTTTTGGTGCATTGTTTGTGCATTTGATGATCGAATAATGAATCGGAACATTTACGTTTGAAAATTTTAATGAGTACTAGCAGCGTCCGCGGTTTTACCCGCCTTGTGCCCGTTCCCGTGGGAATTTCGCGAATTTTTATACATATAAACCTTCCTCTTGAATCACTCTATCTATTAAAAACCGCATCAAAATCCGTTGCGTAGTTTTAAAGATCTAAGCATACATACGGACAGACAGCGGAAAGCGACTTTGTTTTATACTAATGCAGTGTAGTGTAATAATGGAATTTGTATTAACAATGTAGTAAGGCCTCGGCACTCACTGATAACTGACATTACATAATGACCATCATATGACATAGAGTGAGGATGATTAAGCCTAAATATGAAACCACAAGTAAAATAGTCCTAGAACTAAACATTGTTCTGTCGTGTATGATGACACCTCTTTTGAGTCAAGAGTTAAATTAAATAGAAGTTTATTTTCAAATAAATCCATGACCGACTGGATTCATCATCAACCAAATAAAGTAATTGTATTCAATACGCTTTGAGTTTACTAAACAATAAGGTTTCAGTGTGTTTCGGAAACCAAATATGTATTTACAATTTCCATATCAATTTCAAAGATTGCATGCAGAATTAAATCACCCACTGTAAAACATTCTTATAAACGATTGTTTATTAACAAAGAGCATTGTTTATTTGACTGTTATTACATCACATCATTCATTGTCGAGTATGTTAGTGGCCAACTCTAGTGTCGGAGTTTTTAGACCGCCTAAAAGCCTCCGACTTGGTTTAACGATTGAAACAACCGGGACCGACTGCTTAACGTGCCCTCCGAAGTAACGGGCGCTCAGAAAGAAATGCCATTATCGGCCACCCATCCAAGATGGGACCGAGCTGCACGTTGCTTAACAATCCCAATGAACTTACATCGCTTAGTCAAACTATGCCACGAGCGCTACTTCAATAACCGTGCCCCGCAATGTTACCCGCGTTTTACCCGTTCCCGGAATTTCGGGATGAAATGTTTTCGATGTGATATTCTCATTTATAACCTATATTACTGTAAATTTTCATCCAAATCCGTTAGGTAGTTTTTGCGTGAAAGAGCAACAAATATACATCCATACAACGGTATAACGTGGGTGAAACCGCGGGGCGCGGCTAGTACTTATAATTATACAAATTTGATCATATAATCATATGATCTAAAATATCTAAGGCAAACATATATATTTATTTGGTACGAAACCCCTGATTCGCCTCCAAATTCCAACACATTGATGAAAATATAATATCAACACCTACTTTTAAACAATTAAATCAAGATAAAAGTATAAGTGTAACATGTGCTGAATGCATACTTGGAAGCACCGAGAATAGAAAGTACGTTTCAAATAAAAATGCCTTTGAATTTTTTGTGACGTTCTCAGCTCGTACTAAAATTCACTTGTTAGTGTTTTTTGCTTGATGCTTTGAAGCCAAGGAAATAGTTCACATAGTATTAAAATAACACAAATAGTTTTGTTTTCTTTGCCGCCCATTTAGAATTGTTTTGGTTATAAAACAGTTTCTTATTTACAAACTACCGAAATACTAGTTCGTAAGTTGGAGCAACATTTCAATGTGGAAACTGGAAACAGTAATGAAAACTAAGATTGTTTACTAATATAGTGTGTTGTATATCTTGATGGAAAATTGTAAACTGAGAATAGTTACTCATTGGCCTTGATTATGAGCGTTGTGTTCCGAACCGGTGGCCAGTCACATGAGAAGCACTGAGCAACTTGACACTTCATCATGTGAGCGTAACAATTTCATAAAATCATATCATCTATCTATAATATAAAAATGATTCGCTGAATATGTTTCTAAGCTTCAGAACGACTGCACTAAATTGAATGATTTTTTTATGTGTTCCTTATTGTCAGGACAAGGTTTTGATATAATAAAATAAGTAATAAAACTCTTGAAATTCCCACGGGAATGGGGGCGCTGCGGGTGAAACCGCGGGAGCACAGCTAGTATTCAATAAAATAAAGCTAAAACAATTAGCACGATAGTGAACAGGTGCCTTCAAACATAGCCAAGCTACTTTGCTGTGCTACGGTGTTCACCAATCTAGCCATAAAATGGAAAAGTCGTATGCCCTTAGGTCTTCTGAGTACCAAATCTCAAAATACTTAGTTACGTCTGATTCTTGGTCTGTCCTGTGTTCAATAGGCCATGTGTGAGGTCTCTTGGAAGTCTAAAATACCTCTATACAAATATAATTTACTTTTTCCCCGCTTCAGATTACATGGAAATATCAGCAAGTCTTAAATATGACATTTAGTAGATCTCGTAACAAAAACCATGATCAAATACGAGTATTCCCACTGTAGATCTATACTATTCCGCCCAATACATCTGTTATATCCAAGTGGATTACGTTGTTTTTCTATAAATACAGTTATTGTATTGTAATGTGGAATACCATAGTTGGTGATTGTAAAATTCCTGGCCAGATTGCGAGTCTATTTAACATACGGACAATGGTCTTTGTTGATGTGCTAAATTAAATCGTTGGGTACGGCGGGGTCATGCAATGCATTATGTACTATCACACTACGTATTCCAATTTTGTTAGAGACAAAACTATGGTGTTTTGATGTAACCGAGTTGAGTATTCAATCAGGTTAGGTTAGTTCAGGAGGTTAATTAGTTTTATATGTCCCAACCCAATGTCGGTTCTGAACCATGTTGACGCCAAAATATTTTTTTATTAATTATTATTTTTATTTGGATATTAGTCTTCTAGTTGAGGTAATTTTTCAGGCACCTTCTTTGTGGTAGCAAATTAAGAATAGCCTCATCAATGTAAATCGCCTAATCCTAGGTTCTTACTACAATAATGGGTATAAAAGGTTAGATTAACGGTTGACTATGATTTTGCGATGTAGATGATAGTTGTACTTATTGAATAACGAGATCATTGCATTGTTCACACATGGAGGTCACCAAGCAGAATCGGGGCAAAAGCGTGGGAAGCCTGTGACACTGCATCGCTGATCCACGCCCACGTGAAACATCGCTTTTTGCAGCAAACAAATGACACTAATTAACGACCGTTATTGAAGTTCAATTGTTTTTCCAATCTTTTATGTCATACCATTCAATTGTTCGACACGGCAGAAAATGCATGACTACAGTTAGGTGAACTCAGAATCTTACTCACATCGGTAAACCTGCTATTTAGATTTACAAATGATAATGATGTTTACACATATTATGGTCGTATTTTGTAGAGTAATAATCTGAATGTTTTACTTTTATTTTCCTATCCCACGGTTATTGTGACCCATGACAGTTACAGAGAAACTTTTATAGGTGCGTGATTCACCGACTTCCGACTCCAATTCGGTTCTAATGACTGTTTCTTTTATTTCAAAACATTCATTTTTTGTTGCAGGCTTCAGAAAGAATTGAGCCGTGTACTCAACTTTCCAAAAGTGTCATCAAACATAATGGAGAACCAGTGAAGTCCCCGGATAAGGTAGCTGCGAGGGAGCCAGCAGTTCGGAGTACTGAAGTGATCGCACTCAACCGGGCAGTGGAAACCTTGAGGTGGCAACTGTCACAGGTACAAAGATGGATAATTGGGTTCTTAGCTCGCGTTCTGATTGGTGCACCAACAACACTTCGATTTCACGTTGCGAAATAATATCGTAATGCTTAGCGAATTCATTTGCGAACTGTCATTGTTTATGATTTCTAATTCTTTGTGTAATAAGTACTTTATTGTTTGTTAAATATCCAATGTGTGTCGTTTATTTTCAGACAGAAGCAAACAGACAAATGCACATTGCTTTACTTAAGCAGGTAGTGAGTTTTCTGAATAGAGTTAAGGAACACATAGAGTATAAGAAACCGGAGACTGGCATGAGAAAGGAGTTGCCCGGGAGATTGATTCCAGGGTCTTTTAGCGTAGCCGACTTGCCTCGTTCCCGATCAGTGGTACAAGTTAACAAAAACGATTATTCTTTAGTATCTAATAAGAAAAATGTATCTAAGAAGATCAGTAAATCTATAAGCAACGTCAATGGGTTGAAAGAAAGCAACGCTGCTTGGTAAGTTGTAGTTATTACATGAACTAATTAAGATTTCAATATATGAGTCCCGATTTTAATTAGTTTTTTATTTTATTTTAGGAACCAATCAAAACTATTATTGCTATCCGAAATAGAATCAAAGAAAAAGATAACGGAGGAAATGACGAGACTCATTACACTTGCCAATACAGTACTTAGTACTCATTTGCCTGATCTCGCTTGCAATGCTAATGATATCCATGAACTAACCGCTGTCACTGACCCCGATGTTGATAATAAAAACCAAAACAGTGACTCAACATGTTCTCTGAACACTACTGACGATGAAACTACTAATGCGTTAATTTTAAACACGATGTGCGATAGCAAGGACACATTGAACGGTAGTCAAGATAATTTCATTGAAGATAAGACTAGAGCCGTACAAGACTTAATATTAAACGGTTCGCCTGCACCTGATTTTGAAAACGAGTTCAATATTATAAAAAACGATGCTAAATATATAAAGAAGCCGTTGGAAATGAAATTAAAGTCGCAGAAGTTCGTTGAGAAACGTAACGATTACAACCTCACGTCAAACTTTATTGAAGATGAAAGTGGATTCTCGTCAATGAGCTCGTTTCAAGAAATTGGCATTCCGATAATAAGTATCATACCACCGTCTCCGTGTAAAGATGTAGGCTACATAGACGACATAACGGATATGTTAGAAGATAATAACAATTGGAGGAACGATTCGAAAACTCTAGACAAGCAGGCCGTCAAAGTATTCTGGGTCTAACCTACATTAACTCAACACAATGTTTTCGTGTGACAATAATAGATATAATGCACAAATCTTTACGTCCGTATTGTATTTATTATTTATATTGCCTTAGTAATAATTTGTACTAATTCTGCGATTACCGATTTTTTGTAATTTATGATAATAAACATTAGATTTTTGCCATTGATCGTTTAATCAATCAACCTTAAAGTAAATTTTGATATTCTTCGTAAATTAAACATGGTGTTTTAATTGCAAGTGAAATTCATGTTGTCTTTTGAAGAATTAATACAATCAAACTTAATAACAGCAATAACAAGTTTCGTTCAAAAGAAACATTAATTCTAGTTTCTAACCAATTAGAGAAACTGGTTTTACATATGGCCAAGTTATGCGAAAAAGTTATTTATTTGATTTATTACGATTATTATGTCAGGTGGTATAATTTTTGATGAAAAACTGTCAAGTAGTGTTGCGTAATCTTAGAGTACTCTGTATTCTGAGTGCGTAATTAAATAAGTTACATCAATATTGGCGCAATAGAGCGGAAGGTCGAATTGGACCTGCCACCGGCACTCTAATCGTAAACACAAATATTTCGATAAACTGGATTTATGGATTTCCTTATTAATGCTTTGATTAGATAACTTCCAGCAGATTAACACTACAACTTGATCAAATAAAACAAATATTTTGTAAAAATGTAAATTAAAGTGAAAATATTTCTCATAAAACAGTTAATTTAGGTAAATGGGCTTTTTACATTGAGTTACGATGATCCAATTGCTTTTTCCAGTAAATAAAAAAGGTTATATTACTTTTACTTTTATTTGGTTGTTGTAATTGTATAGATACTTTGAATTAATGAATAAATAATATACTTCGGGAAATACAGTTAAATACTCAATGCATTTTAATATTCATCCATTTTTTTTAGACTTAGTATGCCAGTTGAATGGGTCCGTGTATACGTACATTTCAAACATAGTAAAAACTTTTTTTTAATATAGTCAACCTTATTATAATTAACCACATCAAACTAGATTACAAATGTCACTTCAATCAAAAAAAATATCACACAATTTATAAAATATTTCGGCAAACATATTTTTTTTAAATAAAATTTTAAGTAATCAAACATTATATAAAATTTATAAGTTTAAAAAGTTCTGAATCTCTAATCTTCTCTTGTATATCTAAATTCTCTAATCTAAATCTAAATTCTGAGTGAGATGGCAGAAGAAGCTGAGATTGGTAGTGGAGAAATTATCCCAGAGGAAAAGCCAGAGCCCGAGCCTGTGCCGGAACCGCCGATCCCTGATGTGGAACTCATCATAGATGGCTTCGGGTTCATGCCGAAAGCTTCCAATTTGAGTCTCTTACGCAAAGGTCGAAAGCTCTCCAAGGATATAGACCTTACGGAAGAGGAAAATCCTTGTGGGTCAAGCAGCAACATAGACATCGTGAGAAGGTACACGTGGAAGACAAAGAATCGGATGCAAGTTCAGGTAGCTAATGGGAAGATGAGGCTTCATGCAGAAAGTATGCAGGTAGACTGGTCTACTAATGGTCATTGGAACCAATAGCACGGTTAACCGAGGCATGCTACCTGCTTTGTTTCTGTACGTTGCTTAAGATGTTGAACTATATAGTAATTATCATAAAGATTCAATATTGCTAGTCTTTAAGTAAGGGAAAGTCAATAAATTAACAATCTATTTTTAGGTGATATCTTATGGGGCAACAATAACCTCTTTAAAAGTTCCTGACAAAAAAGGTGTTCCGGACGATGTCATAGCTGGCTTTGAAAAACTAGAAGGTAAGTTAGGCGAACAAAATATTTTATCTACTAGGTACTAAAACAGAGCTTCGTTGATATCTTACAAAATGAAAATGGCTTGACCAATAAGGTCATTTCTCTTTCCCAATATATCCACAATGGTATATTTTAATTCAACTTATACCTTTGCTTCCAGAATATTTTCAACCACGAAACCCATATTTTGGTGCCACTATAGGACGGTACGCAAACGTTATCACAGAAGGCACATTTGTAGTTAAACCTTCAGGGCGCACTTATATGGTCTCTACTAACAAAGGGCCGCATCATTACCACGGAGGAAACGTTGGTTTTGACAAGGTAAGGCTTACTGTAAAACTTCAAAGGGTCATTACAATGTGAAGGATTAATGGTACTAACCATGCATTATTTATTATAGTTTTCACCGGTATTTGTATAATGTTTAATTTAGTTGAATGAGCCTACCTATTTACATAAACTAACCGGCATTGTTGGCTTGGCAGTATTTTTAACTATAAAGCTATTGGTCCCGGTTGTTTCAATCATTAGACCGTATCGGAGGCCTTTAGGTGGTTAAAGACTTCGATCAGTATTAGCCTCTAATCTATTTGAAATTAATGATTGACTGAACTTTCTTACGGATTGTGCTGATCAGATAGATCATCGGGCAACTTTGGCAGTATTTGTGGATTTTGATTTGAATTAAAGGCCCAACTATGCCATGCCAAATGCCGGCTCGCTTATGCGTAAAGAAATTGACTTAGAAGGAATATAGTTATGTCATATCGGCATTGTGTGTTATTGAAGTGGAAACTTCTTTAGCGGCGTTGTGCACTTTATTTGGGATGGGTAAAGAATTTGCGTCAGGCAGGACACGTGACCTGATCGAAAATTCGTATGACAGTTTCAAAGGTTGGACCGTTCGGTGCGGCTTAGGAGAGGAAGTAATATCTCCCTCTCTCTTTCTAACGCACGGCGAAAATGTATGCTTTCTCCTGCTGTTTCGTTTAATGCGTCCGCGAGACGATCAAGTGCACTTGACAAGTCGCAAATGAATAAAACTTGTCAAGTCGCGTCAAGTCGCATCAAGCTCAAGTTGGTTCAAATTTGTTGTCAAGTTATCATCAAAATTATTGTCAAGTCATGTCCAGCACGTAGATACTTGACGGGAATTGTCAAGTCAACGCTGTAAACGATCAATATTCACTTCAAGCCCGTAGACTTGTCAAGTGCACTTGATCGTCTCGCGGACGCTTAAGCGGTGCAATATAAATTGTCATGTTTGTGTACGATAGCACAATAGATGAATATCGTATTTAACCATATAACCTGATACTTTTATGCATGCATATGCATAATAAAGCAATTTGTGCGAAGTTATACCTTAACCATCCCAAAATATTCAAAAATGCACAAGTTTTCACTTCTGTCGGCACTCCCGGAGTGCAACCCGTTGTTTTATTATTGTACTAGCAGCGCCCCGCGGTTTTATCCGCGTTGTGCCCGTTCCCGTGGGAATTTCGGGATAAAATGTAGCCTATAGCCTTCCTCGATAAATAGACTATCTAACAGTGAAAGAATTATTCAAATCGGTTCAGTAGTTTCTGAGATTAGCGCGTTTAAACAAACAAACAAACAAACAAACAAAACAAACTCTTCAGCTTTATAATATTAGTATAGATTAGTATAGATACTACGAGTATTTACTTGACACTCGCTAGTTAAAACCAATCAATTGAATAAGTACTAAATCTCTTGTTTACTCTTTCTACCTATTGCCATCTTATTTGACGCATTACATTCGTTAGCTCATTATTGTCTTTACTCTTACTGAAAAGTGAGTGTAAGTATTAGTATAATTAGTATAGTCCGTAAAAACTATTTCCATTACAATTATACTTTATGTATTTATTTTTAACTTTTCCAGGTCAACTGGCGATCCTACGTTAATGGCAACAAAGTTATAATGAGTCATGTTTCTGAACGCTTCAGTGAAGGCTTTCCTGGCACATTGATGGCACAGGTCACCTTTGAAGTCACCTGCAACAACACCATCAGGATCGACATGAAATGCACTACCAGTGAACCAACTATAATCAATCTTAGCAACTGCCTTTATTTCAACCTCGGTGGACACGTAAGTTCGATGACCATTCGTTATCACACAGAGTTTATTTGATAATTCTGTCTACCTACTTTTGGATGAGGGCAATTTTTCCCATATTCAGATAGATCTCAACCGAAGGACGGTGATACATTCATCAATAGTCGAGTTAAGGAAAGTCTTTAGAAGAAAAAAAACTGCAATACTTTATAGTTTTACTATTTGTCCTTGCTAGCTTGCTAGTAAACTGTCATGAATGCTACAATTTATGTTACTTTTATTTCCCTTTCAGCAATCGGGCAGTTATACATTGCTGGATCACATCGTAACGATTAACGCTGATAAATACATAGCTACAGACGAAGATGGTATAATAACAGGTAAAATACATGAAAACTTTTTATAACCGCGACATATATTTTTATTTAATTGCCTTAGAATGTCTGCTTGTGCTAAGAGTTCAAATTGCGATAGTTAAAAAAATATCATAGTTAAGTACTCGCAACCGAAAATCTAGACTACATCACTCCATTTGTTTAGGAGCTAAAATGCTAAAGACATACAGCCAAACACTGCAGCACCCCTTTTTGTCAAGGTTTAAAATATCAAATTGATACAATAGATAAATCCATATTATTTTTATAGGAGAAAAAAAAGTGGTGGGTGGAACTGCATTGGACTTCAGGGTACCAAGAATGATGAAAGTCATGTTGCCCAAGATACCTTTGGGGGGATATGATCATAACTACTGCATTACTCAAGGGATTGATCAAGACCTCACTTTTCAGGGCAGGTACGTTATATTGCTATATAATTATTTATATACATATTTAATATACAATTTTTCTTTGTCTTTTATATTTTTTTACGTAAATAAAAATATTGCTGTTCGGCAAAAACGACATGCGAAAACGGCGGGACCAATATATCTCATTTCACTTTGGCATCTAAATATTTATGTTGCTTTTTAAAAAGTAGCAAACAATTGTTAATCGTTAAATACTGTAACAGTATATTTATCTGAAACGTGAATAAAATTGCAACAAACCGCATTATTTTTTGAAAATTACACACATTCCAACAAATGAATAGTTTGCAACACACTAAACCTATTTCTTAAAATACGGGTATTTCTAACGGACTTGAAAAACCTAAGGATGACTGTTCTTAATTCGAGTGTAGGTGTTTTTTATACGTATTGTGAGCTCGACAAGCCCGTTGGCTTGAGTGAGAGCGCTTACTATGTCGGGGGTTGCGAGTTCGATTCCCGCCCGGAGTCAACAATATATTATGTTGTATATTCTTATAAAGTATTTGTGTTTGTTTATGTAGTAGTATCAGTTGGTTAGATTTCATAATACAATCTTAAGGCTTAGTTTGGGTCTAATTAACTGCGAGTCAATTTGTCGAGTAATTTTTTTAGTGATTTTTTTTTATTTTTGAGCTGATTTCGAAAATTCTTTCGGTGTATGAAAGGGTATCACTACAGAATGATCCTGTTTAATTTCTAAAAGCTGATAGTTTACATAAAACATGGTTTGAAGTTGTTATTTGGTATCTCATCTTAAAAGTATATTATCCTTATTCAAAAAAGAGCATATCGACCATTTTCGTTGACATTTTAGTTGCTTTTAAAAGAAACAAAATTTTTTCAGGGCGCTACATCCCGGAACTGGTAGAGTTCTGGAAGTATACAGCAATCAACCCGGGATGCAGTTCTATACGGGCAACGACCTTCCCGACCCTGACAAGATAATAGAGGTAAATAAAAGCCGAATTTAATGATTAATTACGCCTAGTCTATCACTGTAATTACATCTACAGTGAGATGGGAGACCTTTGCCAGTTGTAGGAATACGTTTTACATAATTATGGTTAATTCAAAGTTAGCTTCTTTGCTATTTCATTGAAAACAGCAAATAAAAGTAGGTAGTAGATCAGATTTTAGCCCTCAGGTCACATAATCATACCATAAATATAAGTAATAGCAGAACATGATATTTCCACTGGGTTTTTCGATTTACCCACTCTTTACTTTTAGTAAAGAAGTAAAAATTAGTATAATATAATACCATTTATTAAGACATTCGATTGTACAAAAGCCGCTTGCATTAGAACTTGATATCTAATAAAAATAAAAAAGTTTATAAATATATTAATTTAAGGCATCAATTACCCGGAAAACACAATTTGAAACAATTGTCATTTGTTTTAACTTATTTAATTTGGGCACTAATGAAAATGTTAAGTTCATACAAGCCGTTAAGCCGCCATAGGATTTCCAATCGGTATTAGTTTTTTCCATACCTACTTAACCTAAATTAAAAGCCGATTCAGTGCACTATGGTGTGAATGAATGTTGTAGGTTGAGGCGGGACAGAAAGAAGAACAAAGTGAGACGAATAGTGAAAAAAGCAGTTTGAGTGGAGAAGGAGAAGGAGAAGGAGAAGGAGAAGAAGAAAGCAAGGGGGAAAGCGAGGGGGAAAGCGAGGTGATCGTTTATTATAAACTTTATTTTTTGTTTTTTCTCGTAACTGTTAACAGCGCCATCTTTTGATGTGATTCCGAATTAAATGCAGAGTAGTGATGTAACGAATGCGAATATTATTTACAGTCGACATTCGCGAAGGCGCATGCGAATATTCAGAATTATATTCTCATAGAATTACTGTCACACGAGCGCCATATTTTGAACGCGGAAAAGCTCTGGAAACTAACGTTGATGACATAAAAATATGCAAACAACGGTTACACATATTCATAATTCGAAAGCTTAGGATGAGGTAGTGATTATGTATTGTTTTTTTAATAAAATAGTCCTCAAAATTTTAAAGATATTATAAAGAGATGCTCTAAAAAAAATTTAAAAATCTACTTTAAAAAACCGACTTCAAAATTAAGAAGTAAAAATTTACTATATTCATAAATATGACTACTAGTATGGTAGTAATAATTATTAATTATATACTAGTATTGTTATTTTTGGAGTCGTTGACAGCCGAGAAAGAACAAATTATTCAAAAAAAATACGTTATTCTCACGTTATAGTTATACTTTCCATCCAGCGGATTGAGAAGTTTATTTTCATAAGATTATCTTTGGCTCTCCTCCTTCTCTCCCTCCATCTCTCTCTCTCTCTCTCTCTCTCTCTCTCTCTCTATCTCTGTCTCTCTCTCTCTCTCTCTCTCTCTCTCTCACAAACAATCTCACTTGGCTGTCACCAAAAAAAGCAATTCTAGTATATATTGAATAATGATCACTACCTTAGATACAAATTATTACCTGTTTTTAGTTTTGTGGTATCATAAAGTGGATTTGTGTAAACGTAGTTTTTTTTAAATTTATTTTTTTCTTTTTTTTTGACTTTGGAAATTTGGGATATAACTTTAAACTGGACCAATTTCCATGTCTACAGAAGGAAAAAGAGTAAACTAATATTTAATTGGGTCTTCCATACTACAAACGTGATTTTTGCCGCCCATAGTTTTATCTCTTCCATTCATATTTGCAAAATATTCGAAGGAATGATGAATTCCAATGCTAATATCAAAAAACATGCGAATGCCAATATTCGTTACATCACTAATGTAGAGGCCCATTTAAAAGTTTCGATAACTCACTCAAACTCAACCAACTGCTTTTGGTTAGCGATTAAACTGACTAATAAAGTTCCCATAGTATCATTACTCGTAATATATTGAAACTTCACTCATTCTAAACCACAGAGCATAGAAGCACCGCGCTCTCCTACTAGAGACGCCTTTCTTAAAACTTTTCATACAAACTTAGCGTGTCGGAAAGCGTTACCGTTCACTCACATCATGACACTTTTTACTTCAAAGTTGACGTATCTGTATTGTATGTAGAGATGGGTATTTCGATATGAGTCGATGTTTTTATCGATATTTTTTTTATCAGCAGAAATCGGACTAATGACTATTAAAATTTTAGGATTAGGGAATTTTAGTTTTTTATTATATGATAATGATAATACATGTATACATAGGTATGCTAGGCGTGAAAATAATAAGAATCAATTTAGTGGTCAAACGTTTATTCAATCAATAGTAAGGATCATTAGGAAACCTTAAATAATAGTTTGTATTATTTTAATATTAGTTACTAGTTAGCTACAAAACATAAATCTCTAGTCTGGGTTCAATATATGTAAAAAATATCAATTCCACAATATCGATTCAGTACAAGGATACGATTGACACGCATTATCGACATTACGCCAACCAATGCGTTGCCTCACTAGCGCATTTTAATTTACTGGTTACCATGGTTACGTTTGAGGTTTTGTGTTTCAAAATAACCTCGATTGCATTTTTTAAACAGCTAAAAGTTACATTTTATTACTAACTTATGATACGATACGCCAGAATTTTGTTTATTTACGTTTTTACTTTGATTATGACACCAAATCACTGCACAATGAGGCATTTCTACCGCTTTTTTGATAATATTCACTCCACAACGTGCTAGCAGAGACTGACGGCGGCTTGAGCCTGAAGTTGTGTTCAGCGCATCTTCGCCGCACGGGTATTGTTGTTAATGGCGTCTCTAGTAGGAGAGCGCGGTGCTTCTATGCTCTGTGTTCTAAACGGAACTTTTACCAAGACTTTTAAACACAAGAAGATTAAGATACATACAAGTACATAACATATTAACATTAACGCCATCTATTACCATTTTTACGTACTACATGTACATGTATTGTACACGTACTTCATGTCATGTATGTATAAAGTTTACGGTATAGGTTGCAGTTTAAATTAAAGATTTAACTCTTCTATTTCTGATACTCGCACGTAATAGATGGCGTTAAATGAAGTTCACAACAGCGTTTACAAATAGTTTATTTATTTTCAGGGTCAAAGGAGTGTAGGGTACGTGCCATTGGTGGGAAAGAATGGTGCAATATACATCAAACACGGACTCTTCACAATGATGCCACAGAATTACCCTGATGCTATTAATCATGTAAGATATTGATTAAGTATCTTGGATAATACTAGCGCAAATACATTGCGATAAAGTCTCCAGCCGCGTCTGTCTGCCTGTTCGCGATTAACTCAAATACACGGATATTGATGTGATTTTCTTTAATATATACAGTGATTCAAGCGGAAGGTTTATATGTATAAAAATTCCCAACATTTCCACGGGAACGGGCACAACGCGGGTAAAACCGCGGGGCGGAGTATTTTTTTAAATCGCTTGAGCGTTCTAGGTTGGAATATATAGGAAATATATAGGGAAAGCCTGATTCATAATTATATTAATTAAGAATTTGTTTTGTTGTTTCAGAAAAACTTCCCCAATGCAATTTTGAACCCTGGTGAAGTGTACGTCCACAGAATAGAGTATAAATTTGGTATATTACTGGGTAAATATGTATAACTGTAACGTGTAACATAATGTATTTGAGAAAGTGTTAAATGAATAATAAATATTGTGCGTACTTATACTATTTACTTAGCGAATTATTATTGGTGAATTTGCCAGTGATTTGAGTTGGTATGATTTGTTCAAAAACCTAGTATATTTGAAAAAGTGTGAATTTTTTGTTATTGGGCTTTTTGTCCTAAATTTTAGTTCAAAATTAATTTGTTTTTGTCCTTTCCAAAGGTGGATGAATAGGTATTGAATTGTTTTTAGATTATTTGTAGAGTACATTGGGTATGACAGAAAGCAGATCGACCAACATACACGATCCGACAGACGGACAGACACACGCATGATAAAAGTTCCTTTCGGAGCCACGGAACCCTAAAAATACGATATAGTATTCAATTCGTATCATTTATACTTTACGAAGAATTCTTCAACTGCATGGACTGTATATCGGGGGTGTTTAGGCTATTGAAGATGGCTCACCCCCCCTTTTTTCAAAATTCTTTTGCACCTGCGTTCGGCACTGAAAATTCCTCCCTTCCTTGACAAAGCTATGAGCTATAAGCTTCTCCCATAGTGGGACTATGTTCACGTTCGAAAATGAAATTCCATTTCGTCGAAGGCTTATAAATGCAATGCTTTTGCTTTGAAATAGCTACTACGTAATAACGCACGTTTGGAGTTGATGATGATGACGCCATCAAAGTGAAGGAAAAAAAACGATATTCTCTGATATTCTCGCTTCAGAAGATCAGGTTATAAAGATATATAATTATATATGTTTTAGTAACTGGACGTAATAGCACCTTTCAGCCGGTTTGATAAAAGAGAGGGTGATAGTTTTAAAACATTAATTGTTACTTCAGGTATAGTATTTGTATTTTAGTGTATTATATATTACTAGCGGTGCCCCGCGGTATTACCCGCGTTGTACCCGTTCCCGCGGGACTTTCGGTATAAAATGTATCCCATGTGTTATTCTGATGTATAACCTATTTTACTGTAAAGTTTCATTCAAATCCGTCTAGTAGTTTTTTCGTGAAATAGTAACAAACATACATCCATACATACATCCATCCTCACAAACTTTCATAATTATAATATTAGTAGGATTTGATGGCACTGGAGAGAGCTTTATCCAGTAGTGGGCAAAAATACTTACAAGTATGTTGAAAAAGATTATTTTGTATGGTTGGTAGATATTTGTTTCTTTTTATCGCTCCTGACTGCCATGTCGAAATATTTGGACATTACGGTAGTGTACGGGTCCGTAAACCTCTTTCCTGTTAGCATGGTTATGTTAGAATAGTTTAACTATTTAATAGAGCATATTACTACTACAAGATTAACATAAAATAGAATGAAAACTTACACTCGATAATCGGAGGACTCTTATTTGGAGCGTTTCTTATTTCCTTATTTTTGATAGTAAAATAGTTTTATCAAGCGTAGCGCTCGTTTTTTACGAAAGTTTTTAACGGCAGCTTTTTGTTAATTTTACTATTAATTGAAACGTACGTTAATGACATTATTATTTATTTGAACGGGAACTTAAGTTGTCTCTACAGAAATAGTGAATTGTTTTTAATAAAATTGCTAGTATTTACGTCAAAAAACAAGTGCATTGGATGCTAATACCCTAGGTAGCTATTGAATGGTTCAATTTGATTGTGAACAAGTCTTCGACTGTTCGCCTGAAGCACTTGTTCGCTGCATCAATATATATCAATAGCTATAATTAGACTCTGAAGTAATTTACGCATATTTATCACGCCTACTGTTGCCACTACTTTTGTAACCTATAGGTTATCGAGAGCAATAACGGATAATGAACACTTTATTTTTATTTTAAACATTGTTCTTTATGTATTTAGAAGTACTTATATTTTCTTAACTAGGCTATGTAAATAATTCTGATATTATTGACTGCTTAAGTACTTTTAATTTATGGCAAGACATTTAAGGTGTGTTTTACATTCGGAAATAAAAAAAAATCCATAGAATTGCATGATATGAATATTGCAGATTTCATGCAAATTTGATTCTTATTGTCACCGTTCTGCCATCTAGCTCCGGTGGATAGGTAACCTATAAGTGTGATAAGCAAGTGTGGCTTTTCAGAGTTGGCGCATATAGAACTATCAATTCCCTTTACTCTTCATGGCATCCCCAAAAAGGGAATCATGGATATCCATCTATATATAAGTGGTATGTGGGATGAGTTTATCTCGCGGTGCAATACTTCTCAAAGCAATGCAACAAAATGAGCAATACAATAATCACTACATAGTATAAAATAAAGTCGTCTCTTTTTCGTGTCTGTCACACTGTTTGTCTGTCTGTATGCTTAAATCTTAACGGATTTTGATGCGGATTTTTTTGTAATAGGTAGAGTGATTCAAGAGGAAGGTTTTTATGTAAAAAAAATCCTGAAATTCCCACGGGAACGGGCACAACGCGGGTAAAACCGCGGGGCGCTGCTAGTGCAATATAAAATAAGCTACGTAGGAAGTTATTTTAGGTTAAAATATCGCTTAAAATGTTATTATCCTGATAAGTTTTTTGTGAATCGATTAGTTTTAAAAGATACACCATACATAAATAAGGTGAAACAATAATTATAATGCTAAAATCAGGCAATTCGTTTGTCAAGGTTTGACGGAGTTAAGTTAGGAGTCACATCTCAAACCTACAACACATTTTTTCCAATCGAGGGTAACCAAAGAAATAATTGTACATTATTAATACAAAATTCATATATTCCATTTATCTCTATATATAAAAATCAATGCCACTTTTCGTTGTAATTTTATAACTCAAGAATGGGCTCACCAATCCAAACGAAATATTTAGGTTTTGTTCGGACTATTTAGAAGATTGTTTATGTGAAGTTTGCGCAAAATCGGTGCGGTTCTTAAATTCCCACGGGAACGGGCACAACGCGGGTAAAACCGGGGCGCAGCTTGTTACCTATATTTATGAATCTATTAAGGGTTGCCCATAGCTAGACTATAGCTACTAGCTCCAGCCAGGCTCGTTGAGCTTAGTGACAATTTTGAAAAGGCGTTTCCAGGAAACGGTGCATAGCCTTATCAGATACATGACCATTGAAAATCGTTGCCGGTTTAAGTGGTAAGTTCTGAACGTTTGTTTTGAAGTTATGTATTGATTATTTAATTATGTTGGCAGCGGTAAGAGGAAACGTAATGATTATATTCTCTGTAGAAAATAGGAATTACTAGCACCTCGCGGCTTTACCCGGTTTTATCGTCAATCAATAAAAGCACCGAGAAATGTTCCTGAACTTGATTACTAGAAAAACATCGCACCCTAAACAATTGCGGATTAAAAATTCATATATTCTCCCGAGAGCAACTAAACTCGTCTAAATTGAAGGCATGAAGTGAAAACTCAAAAAAGAAGTAGGATCTTGAGTCCGACTCATTATACTAGACTGGTCCGGTGCAAGATTGACTGCACATTGTCTAAAAATCCAAAAGGCAATTTTTCTACGCAAATATGTGGTGCATACAGTGCGATGTTCCTTATGTGGTACGAGTATTGTGGGGTTAGAATGGACCCAAAAATTTATTATTTGACTCAATGCGATTGTTAAGTAACGTGCAGCTCTGCTCCTACTTGGATTGTTGGCCAACAATGGCACTCCTATCTGAACACTTCCCTACAATTTTACGTAGGCTCCGTAAGTAAAATTGTCAGCCCCGGTTATTTCCATTGATAGACTATATCGGAGGCTTTTAGGTGGTCTCAAACTCTGACATAGTTGGCCACTAACCTACACGAACTTACTAACTTATCTATAAGCTATAACGTTATTAGTAATACTAAATAAGTGATTATCATTTGATAGGAATATTATTAAGGTACAATTCATCAAAATCATTCAGGTACAAAGGGAATAAATGATTTATTTAAATATTTTATATTGCGGTCTTCTCTGACCCTACATAACCAACAAAGTGATTTTGTTTATCAACGAGCCGCGCCCCGCCGTTTCACCCACGTTGCCGCGGGAATTTCGGGATAAAATGTATTCTATATGTTATTCTGATGTATAACTGTAAAGTTTCATCCAAATCCGTTCAATAGTTATTGCGTGAAAGAGTAACAAACATACATACATACATGCATCCTCACAAACTTTCGCAATTAAAAGAGTACCTAAGACCTTAAAGTATTTTAGAATCCATTATTTGGAACTGACAGGTTCGATGGACTCAGGTAGACAAAAAAGTGTACTAGGATCCATTAATGGAGCCACGCAGTGGATCCAAGTGGACAGAGGGATTAGTAGGAAGTAAAATAATAATTAAGACTTAAAACTTAATATTTGAAAAGCAAAAATTGCTGTAGAATATCTGATTGCATTGATAAATCGATATTGCAGACGGTAACAATATGAAATCTAATTTGAGTACTGGGGCAGTGGTCCGCTAATTATTTTAAAACATTAAGTTCGTTCGTTCTCAATTTCAATTTAGTCTGTCCGTCTATATTAACGCTATTAAATTAACTATTAATAGATATTATATCGATATATCGTGATAATATATCGATCTACTCGTATTAGGCCAAAAGAAAATTTCATCCGAAACCTATAAAAAGAATTAGTACTAAAATACATACTGACTTATTCATTAACGATATTTTACTTAAACATTGTATTAAAGTGTTTTGTCCCTATCGCTCTTTGGCAAATAGCGTATGCCGGAAAGGGACATTAGAAGGTTCTCAGTGTCCCATTGACTTTACAAGGACTTTGGATATCGAATTCATGAAGTATCCTCAACATTTTCTGAGCTGACCATACTTTGCAAATTCAAATCTATACTAATATTATAAAGCTGCAGAGTTTGTTTGTTTGTTAAAATTCTTTATGTAATGGATAGCCACTTTAAACGGGAAGGTTATAGGCTACTTTTTACCCTGAAATTCTCACGGGAACAGGTACAACGCGGGTAAAACCGCGGGGCGTTGCTAGTTCAAAATACATCACCCAAAGGTCCTTATTAACTAGCTACTTATTTACGAAGTATATTTTTATTTTTTATATTATTACAATTATTAAATAATATTATACATACATATTCATTATTAACTATACGATCACTCATAAACTTTTAAAATTAAAAACTTAATAAAGCTTGTTCCAATAATAAAAGTAACATAAAATATATCAAAACGAATCTGTTAATGTGACATAAAATTGGAGTGAATAGCGCTGTAAAGCAGTATACACATGAAGAGGATGTTTGTATACCTGTTGCATCGACAGGAACTCCAGTCTGGCTGATCGGAGAGGGTGGCAGCCACCCCACACCCGTGCCAACGATTCTTAAGTTAACAAAATAGAGTCTATAAAAAGAATATATCCTTGATTTTTATATAATTGAACAATACAAGAAAAGTAAGTAAAAGATTAAAACGCAGCCATAGGAATTTTTGTTAAGGATTGTTTAACAAAGTGTTTTCTATTACTTTTTCAATAGAGTCTGTTATATAGATAGACATCACTACATAGTATAAAATAAAGTCGTCTCTTTTTCGTGTCTGTCTGTTTGTCTGTCTGTATGCTTAAATCTTTAAAATTACGCAACGGATTTTGATGCGGTTTTTTGTAATAGGTAGAGTGATTCAAGAGGAAGGTTTTTATGTAAAAAAAATCCCGAAATTCCCACGGGAACGGGCACAACGCGGGTAAAACCGCGGGGCGCTGCTAGTTTGAAATATAATGCAATTTAGATTAGACAAGGCCGTTGGCACAGTGGCAGTGAGAGCGCTTACTGTGTCGGGGGTTGCGGGTTCGATTCCCGCCCGGAGTCAACAATATGTGAAGACATAGTTGTTGGCGACGACGTCTGGGTGTCAATTATATATTCTTATAAAGTATTTGTGTATATATATGTAGTAGTATCAGTTAGTTAGATTCCATATTACAAGTTTAGAGCTTAGTTTGGGTCTAATTAACCGTGAGTGAATTTGTCGGGGTATATATTCTTTTTGTATAAGATAACCTCGGAGAAAAGGCTACTTATGAAGCTTCACTTCATTAAACACCCTGTAATCCTCAGTCATGTCAGGTATATTATATTATATTCCTGATGCCGATGAAGGCAATCCTTATTTTATTATATCAATATTTTTTGTTTTGCTAAGCTGCCTATCCACTAGAGGATGCCTTGGGTTGCAAGGGCTGCCTCGCCCCGAGGCCGGAGGCGCTGTCCCAACCTGAGGCTCGTCGCGACACGATGTGCCTTGTACGCTGTTTGCTTCAAGTCGAGGCTGCTCCATCCGAAGCTGCCTCTAGTGGACGGCTTGTGACTTCTTCTCACTAAATGTCTTGTTTCGAGAATTCATTTTAGTCAAAGCAATCGAATTCAATCAAAATGCCATTGACGAAAATATTCTTTGAGAAATATTAAAATTGCGCGCCAGTACGGAGTTCTCAAACACCTGGCGCGTCACGCAAAGAGAAAACAAAATAATGCCTTCGACTATCGTGTTTTTCGACAAAGAGATAGCAGTATATTGCTTTTGCAAAAATCTTGAATTTATCGGATGTTTTATAGAGAATACGTGGAATATTATTAAATTTATTAAGAAATAAATTAATTAAACAACGAATGATTTGTATATTAATCATGTTTTTTTTGGTTGTTTCTTTGAAAGGGTTAATTTCGGAAACTACCAATCCGGTTTGAATATATTTTTTTGTATTGAATAGTCACATTCATCGGGAAGGTTAAATGCTGCTTTTGATCCCGAAATTCCAACAGGAACGGGCACCACGCGGGTACAACCGCGGGGCGCTGGTAGTTGGAAATATTTCATTGATATTTGGCATGGGCCTTTTGGTATTAAAAAAAGTATACGAATTTTACAAAGTGTGAATTTATTTTATCTTAATGAAAGTACCAAACTTTAAAATAGTGAAGTTGAATGAATCATTACTAAAAGGTATTTTCAGACTGACCATGTTAATGCTATTATATGACAAAGAAACTTTTACGTTTTCAGGCTAAACTTGGTAAAGGACTTTTATTCGGAAATCCCGATCTCGTAGGGATTTCCCAATTACCTAAATATATTTCTGGTGAAACTGATCAAAGCTGCTAGTACCAATATAAGCTACATCACATGTACTGACAAAAATGAAAAACGAACCGAGCAAGTGCGAGTAGGACCCACGCACGAAGGGTTCCGTACCATTATAAAAAAATCACGTTTGTTGTATGGGAGATTGAATAGGTATTTGATTTATTTTATTTTTAGTATTTGTTGTTATAACGGCAATAGAAATACATCATCTGTGAAAATTTCAACAGTCTAGCTCAACGTTCTTGAGATAAAGCCTGATGACAGACGGACGGACAGACGGACAGCGAAGTCTCAGTAATAGGGTCCCGTTTTTACCCTTTGGGTACGACGGAACCATAAAAAGTGTTGAAAAAGAATTATCCAATAATAATGAGCATAACATAACATTATGTAACAAAAATTATATATTTGCGTCATTGTAATCTATAAAATGACTTTGAACTTTGTACGAGTTTTGTTGGACGTGGCACTATAAATAAATAAATACATCCGGACAAATTCACACACGGTTAATTAAACCAAACTAAGCTCTAAGCTTGTATTATGGAATCTAACTAACTGATACTAATACTTATACATACACAAATGCGTAATATGAATAAATAATTGACACCCAGACTTCGTCGTCAACAATCATGTCTGCTCATATTGTTAACTCCGGGCGGGAATCGAACCCGCAACCCATGACACAGTAAGCGCTCTCACATGCCACTGTGCCAACGGATTACTAGCAAAGTTCTGTCGCTTTACACCTTTATCTTTGGAGAGAACATGATAATACCAATCTGGCCATTTACATCATACATATTATTTTTTTGCAAGCTCTGTTGGTAGTAACTGTAAATATGGTTAAGTTCTTCTGAATACTTTTTGCTATCTTCACTTTCAGCCCGTAGAGAAAAAGAAGTACATATATATACCCTGTATAATAAAACTGAAGATTATTGTTTGTTTGTTTGAACGCGCTAATCTATGCAACTTCCAGCCCGATTTGATTAATTATTTTGTAATGTATACATCTGGCTGTATATGCTTTGAATGTTGAATCTGTTCAACAGGACGCCTATAGCCTATCATCCCCAAATTCCCACGGAAACGGGCACAACGCGGGTAAAACCGCGGGGCGCCGCTAGTTCAACAATAATTATAAATAAATTAATAAATGTTTACTCGCCGATTTTACTTCTCACCTGCGATCATTTCATCAGAGTTGTCAAATCAATACAATATTAAAACACAATTAGCTGACCCGGCAAACGTTGTTTTGCCATATAACTACTTAAATTATTTTTAAAAAATTAAGGGTTTACCACCCTTAACATTGAAGTATGAAAAATAGATGTAGACCGATTCTCTAAATTTCATGAAAATTTGTCGTGCCATTTCGGAGGAGATTGGCAACATACACCGGGGCACGAGAAGTTTATATTATTAGATTAAACAATGAACAATGTTGTGAACATTAAACGAACAGATTTTTCTGTTTACGAAACTGACATCAAGAGTCTTGTTCCGTTTAAATGAGACCTAGACTGAGGAAGAAAGGGTAAGGTACAATTTTGAATACTAGCCCGCACAATAGACCGGCCACCGCCAGTGAATGAGGTTGATTGTATGCTCAATAAAGAGCCACGTTCTATGTTGTTGGCTCGTGAGAACATATTTTCTTAGTTCTCTTTAGTTACCTAACTACCTACAAATACGTTTAAACAAATGAATACGTCCCGTTAAAGATAACGAGTGACATTTTCACGTATCCAGGGTGATGTAAACATTGATTAAGCTTTATCTCATGTCGTTATATTCTCTTTAAATCGTTATCCAAACATTTTAAATACTTAAGTCAAGTTTTACACTTCTTTAATTCACATCTGTTAATAATATTATGGACTTGTATACCTAATATTTGGGTCACTGTTTATCAAGTGTCTGTATGTTGATAAAATATTGATTTATTTTTTATTAACGATGTTCTTTAAAGACCATATTGTGACGCTATAATGTAAACTTTGTACTGATATTTTTGCAGGAAGTATGTAAATATAAAGTACTAAAATTCAAACCTACATATATGCACTACCTACTTAAATACTGAAGGCAGGAATTGGGCGCGACGGGTAAATAGCGATATGATTCACAGAACCATAATTGACCACAAAATTCAAACTTAAAATATGAATGTATAAGTACTATTTTACGATATTAGCACAGCTGCTTTTACAACGTTTTTATAATAAGCGTTTCCTGATAAGCGCAGGAGAAGGGTCATAGAACTTTGCAGGGCTCGAGTCTTACCTACAATGCGAGTGGAGAGTAATATTGCTGAATATTACTTGTTCGATTTAGGAATTAAATGTTAAGGTGAGCACATTCCCGGGATGCGTAGGTGGGATGCACGGAGGTAGTCGGCTGTTCGGGTTTAGAAGTGGCGATCGCGAGGCAAAGCTTGCACCGAGCGGCGCGGCGGCGGCGCTTCACTCCAGTACGGACTGTGGCAAGGCGCGGACGGTCGCGCGTATGTCGCTTCCCTAACTTTACGCTCACTCGTAGTCTGCCTACCGGTCATCATGAGGGCCGGCTTGGCTTGTGCTATCCTTCTCCTCCTAACCCTACATCATCAGGTAAGCGACAAACACACTCATTATTACACACTTCACAACTAAAACAAACTTTTGTTTAGTTATTGTTCGCCGCCAGACGGCCCGTGTCGAAGCCGGTTTTTGCAACTGAATAAAAATCTCTCCTGAAATTGTCATTGTAATATTTTAGTTTGACACTTTGTTTGTGTTTCGAATAGTTTGTAAGATGATCCGCGGTCACTGTCGGGGAATTACTTATTTCAAAATGTCGACGGTATAAAGTTAACAAGTTCCGTGAATTTCGCACTTAGGCATTGAGGTTGATAATAAAAGTAAACATTTGTGGCTCCCTGTGAGTTTGATGTCATGAGATACCTTAAGGTTTTTGTTGAGTTGCGAATTTCGAGTAGTACATATTAATAACACATGTCTGTATATAATAGCTGCTCGGTAACATTATTTATATTATGTATATAATAATTACTCGTTTACACAGTTGACTCTTGCAATTAAAGCTACTTGCGAATTACCTACATTGCTACCTTACTTACCTACTAAAATGAATGTCAATTCATTCTAAGTGTCTTCTTTATGGAGGTATAGATTTTAAATCCCAGTTTTACAGAGGGGATACTCAAACGCATAGTAGGTACGTTTAGTTCTACTTTAAAGTCCCTTTAAAAGGTTCACATCACACTTGGTCTATGTCCTTTGGCAACACTTTTTTTATTTCTCCTATAGGACAAATGACGATATCCGGCCTATTTAGTGTAATGCGATAAAGAATTCCACTATCTAGAGAATTCAAGTAATTTTTAACCAACTTAAAAAAGAGGTTATCTTTCCGACCTGAATGGCATAATAAATGCAGAATATACAGTAATTTGAACGTCCGAATCAAAAATTTTAATTGAAATTAAACGTATAACTAAAATTGTTCAAATTGTTATTGCGTTACTAGTTTTGTATTCTCATGGAGTAATTAAAAGTAAATTTTGGAATAACAATTTTATTGACCGTAAAATTAACAGCAAAAAGTGTAGTTTTTCAAGTATATTGCCAAGTATGGTAACATTAATTGTTCGGTTTATAAACCAAATCTATACTAATAATATAAAATTCTCGTCTTATATATATAATTCTCGTGTCACAATGTTCGTTTCCGTACTCCTCCGAAACGGCTTGACCGATTCTCATGAAATTTTGTGAGCACATTGAGTAAGTCTGTGAATCGGCCAACATCTATTTTTCATCCCGCAATTCCCGCGGGAACGGGTACCGTGGTTGAACTCCTCTGAAACGGCTCGACCGATTTTCATGAAATTTTGTGTACATATCGGGTAGGCCTAAGAATCGGACAACATTTATTTTTCATCCCGAAATTCCCGCGGGAACGGGTACAACGCGGGTAAAACCGCGGGGCGCAGCTAGTAATAAAATAAATAAAAGAAGAGTTTGATTTTTGCTTATCTACGGAACGGCCAATCCGTGTGAATAAATATTTTTGTAATGGAGCCACTCAACAAGATGGCTATAGGCTATTTTTCACCCTGAAATTCCCACGGAAGCGACTAGAATGCAGGTAAAGACGCAGGGCGATGCTAGTAAGCAGTGCCCCGCTTACTAGCAGCTTACAAGATACTATATTGTGATCGAGTCCGCTTATTTTGTAGGTTAGTTAGCAAAAATACTTAATCTGGATGAAACATAATTAAAAAAACCTAATTTATAATTTTCATACATCCTGTGAACTATTTATCTCTACCTAGGTAATTAGTTTCCATCAATTATCGCCCACTAGACTCACTCGCCTGCCAAAACTGAGGACCCGGGTTCAATTTCCAGGTCGAGCGAAAACATATTTTCTACTTTTCAAACATGGCTCGGGTTTGAGATCACCAACCCGCATTAGGCAAGCGTGGTGATTACGCCTAATCCTCCTCATTATACTGATATTTTCAGTGGGATGAGAGGCCGTTGTCCAGTAGTGGGACATTACAGGATTTACAGGTTAATACTTTACTCACTTTATCGACCACATTCTAAAATTACTAATGTCCTATTATGTACTAAAATACTTGCACTAATTTGCTACACTACACCGCCACTGATTACGTCATAGTTAATTCCTAAACACCACCAATTACTTCAATTCAAGTTCAGTTTAATTCGGTATTCGAATGAATCCTTTTCTTGCTCCAGAAGTCACTTTAGACTATGTCGGTGGCCTTTAGGCGGTCTAAAAACTACTGGCCTCTTCGCTATTAACCTAATCGAACTACCATCACCTAAATTCCTAAAAACTATAAACGCAAAGAAATCATACAGCAAAAATGTAGTTAAAAATCTAAAGCCGTAGTCTTAAAAATGTTCCTAGTGGCACTTTTATCAAGTTAATGGAGCCCACCGCAGTATGCAAGAGCGTTTACTTTTGTCCCTTGTCTTGAGTCGTGTGACACAACTCGGTTTCCGAGCCAGGCTCCGCGCGTTTGTTAAAACACATGAAAACATTCATATTTTTACCTCCACTTTGAATAGTAATTACTTTACAACCCGCTGATGTGCTACGTCACTGTTTTTATCGTCACTTTGATTTTTTAACTGTGGACTAAGTTTTACAGGCTTATTAGGGCCTTTTAGCCTTCTAGAGGCCATGCCCTGTTAAAGCAGAGTCTCTAGAAGGCTCATGTGAAGTCATGCCCTAACTCTACATATTACGTGTCCCCTCTTAAAGGCTTTCACAGTACCTTGCAGGCTTATTCCATCCTTTACATCAAGTTAAAATAGTGGAAATTTTTTTCAAAATGTTAAATAAATATCACAACCAACTATAGTGCATTTGCTTGTAACGCAGCCTCCATTCGCCCATTCAATTATAGGATTAATACACCCACACATAAAGGTACAAATAGAACTATGCGATTCGTAAAAATAGTAAATTAGCTCCGACGTTTTCCGTTCGAAATCTTATCAAATCCGTCTTTTATCTCAAAAGCCTGATGATGATATGAAAGCGAACTATCTGAATAATACTAATATCATATGTCAGAAAGGAGGTTTTTGCACTGCAGTATGATTTTACTGGACAATACTTTGTGGTTTTAAAGCCTTTGAAGGATTTATTTCAAAATCAAAAGCTTTAATGTGCTTTCTAGATATTCTTTCACAGCATACAGAATTCACAGTTTATTTATACCCTCCATGGAAAACGAAGGGTGCTTTGAGTTGTGTGCGTGTGAGTGGCGGGTGTGTGTGTGCGTGAGTGTGCGGGTGTGTGTGTGTGTGAGTGTGCGGGTGTGTGTGTGTTTCTGACTATTCGTATTCTCAGTAGACCGATTTGTTTGATATGGGTCAGTTTGCTTTCTTTTGAACTCACCAACTCGCATCACAGCTTCTAAACTCGCTCTAAGACAATTTTGTCATTGACGCGTAAAATATACGCAATTTATTTTATCTCTTCAAAACAATTTTTACAACGTTGATATTAAAATTATGAAGTACAAAAACTTACATTTCTGTTTTTATTGTGGTTTCACAATAAAATAAATGAAGGGAATACTCGCTAAGTCTTCGAGCGGAATATTGAAGATGTTTTCCGCCACTTTTTAATATTTTATTTATGTTTGTTTTTGAATATTTTAGTTTCTTTCATAAAGATTTAAAATAGTTAGCATGCACAAAATGGTAGTATTTTCAGTTCTCAGATAAAGTTTATTATCAATTAATTTTGACAATTGCTACTAATGCAAAAACTGTAATATATGCTCTGCCAATATATTGGGTACTAGCAGCGCCCCGCGGTTTTACCCGCGTTGTGCCCGTTCCCGTGGGAATTTCGGGATTTTTTTTACATAAAAAACCTTCCTCTTGAATCACTCTACCTATTACAAAAAACCGCATCAAAATCCGTTGCGTAATTTTAAAGATTTAAGCATACAGACAAAAGTAGCGACTTTGTTTTATACTATGTAGTGATAGAAAAACAGTGTTTTGGCATAATGTTATTTTTCAAAGATTTTTCAACGAGTCAATTAAATTGGGACATAGGGTATATTTACTGGTTTCTTAAGTTTAGCGAACACTACTAATTTTGGATTGAAACTACGTTTACTACTACGGAAAAAGGAGGAGGTTTATCAATTCGACACGTTTGTATGTTCACGGATAACTTCATTGTTTATGAACCGATTTTAATGATTCTTTTTTTGTTGGGAAGGAGATATTTCCGGGGTGGTCCTATGGTAAGGAAACCATGATCTAATGATGACATCCTAGTGAAATCGAGGGGAACTTTCAGAAATCGCAGGGGCTACTAGTGCGTAATTTTTTCATTTGAGTATGTCAAAGCACTATAATTTAATAAAGTTATGAATGTTGTATGTCGATCTGATGATGGAACCATCTGATGATGAAGACGAAGGATATTCAACTTAAAATGTATCAGGTAGTCGACTAAAATGATTATTTCTTTGATTTTAGTTACTATTATTGAAGTCGGTTAGATTTTTATACATTTTTATCTGACGTTTAGGTCCTTTACAGGAACCGTGGTCAGTCTTCTGTAACACGGTTTCCTATTCAAAATAGGGCTTTTAGTTCAATTTGTTACCAGCAGCGCTCCGCGGTTTCACCCGCGTTGTGCCCGTTCCCAGGAAAAAAATTTAAAACCTCTAGGAATAACATCGCCGAAAAACTTCCCAATTAAATGTAAATATTAAAATATTATTTCAGAGTGATATCAGTGTTCGTTAGTGAATGACTTCTGTCAGTACTGTTAATGGAGCTAGACAATTTAAAACACACTAGGTAATTTCTAGGGTTCCTTTTACTAAAGACTTTTACTACCCAATATTACAAGAACCTACTGGATCTTGTAGTATTAGATTCTTATGTGGTTGTTGGTATTTCTTTCTATCTGAGCGCTATCGTGTTTCAGAGGGTATGTAATGTTTTTGGTCCCTTCAATATAAAATTTAAAAAATGATGTTGAAAGAATCTTATTTTGGAAATGGATAGCTATAACTTGTTTTAACTTTCGAAGCCAAGTTCGACGTACGAATATCTGTGTGTCAGTCTGTCTTCATTGCTCTTAAATGAATGGCTTGTTTTAATAAAGATTTTTCTTAATTAATCACAGATGCTATAATGGACATTGTTCTTCACTATGATTGAATGTAATGATGCTTATGTATTTTTCAACCATCGTTTTCCGTTCTAGTAGTTATGTAAGATACTGAAAGTCTTAACACATTTTACGTAGAAATTCGTATCCAAAGATTTCATCGTTTATATTGTGAAACATCGATAGAATGTGAAGAGGTCCCGACTATATAATAAGTGGTGGTGCCTGATGCGATGCTTCCACGGAACTCAATTTATATAAAACAGATTTCTGCCTAAAAGCTTTTTTGAACGTCTTATATCTTCTACCGACTAATAAAATTGAAGGTTAAAATTTCAACTCTCAATTACTTACTTTAAAAAACAATACAACTTTCTATAAATCAAAAATGTTTGTATATTTTTCAGCCACATTTAAAAAAAATTTATACAAAAAGAAACATTTGTGATGTACCTTTACAAGCTATTGTTGTTTTTCTGCGATTTTTTTTCAGAATAAAGGAATTTAAGTAGTACTAGTAGTAGTAACGGGTTAGTAAAAACATTTTGGACTCGTTTATCAAACAGTTTTCTATTTTATATCTGTAACAATTACATTTCAAACAAGGGCAAGGGTATATTTCGACTTAATTATTTTAACTTCAGTCTATTAAAGAACATTTAAATAAAGTCTCAAATAACAGTTTAATCTATATCTATGTCAAGTATAAATAACTAAAATGAACAATTATTTGAAGTGCGTAGTTATATGTTCCATTTGCCTGTACTACTAATCAAAATGCTTCGCACTTGACAATTTTGTCTAATTAAATATATCTTAAATTTCCATTGTCTTGTAATAGTTATTGTAGAAATTGACATGAGGTTTTAGTATGCTCAACAAGCCGATCCAAATGCAAGCGCCAGAACCACATAGCTGTTACACTGGCCCGCAGCGGGCCAGGGTGACAACATACAAATACGTCACGCGAACCGCTTGATGCTCTTGTCGTAGCTGTCGACCCAGAACACCATCTCCTGCAGCGGGTCGTAGTCGATCCGCACCCAGCCCTCAATCGGCCCGCATCCGGTCCGCATCCGGTCCGCACCCGCAGTCGCCAAGATTTGTATTCCAAGCAAGCCGGCTTATCCAAATACACTAAATAAAATAAAAAGGTTGAAATGAAAGGCTTATTGATCACCGATACTAATCATTTGTTTATTCAACATAATTTGTAATTGATCAACCGTGTCCGAGGAAAATAGAATAGGTAAATAATAAGTTTCTCTAGTTACACTAAAATTAGGTTCAAGTCAGTTCATTAACAATAAATAGAAGTGAATCAAGTGATGAATCCACAAAAGGCGATGTTATATTTAATTTATTCGCTAATTTTGAAGAAACGAGACCAATGACTTGGATGAGGAAAACAAACTAAAACATTTTCTAAGAAAACGTAACGATAAGAGGACATTTGTAATAATATTATTATTGTTTTAGAATCGCTCGCAAATGTGGTTTCAGTTTTTGAATTTATTAACACTCTAGGGTTTCAAAAGTTAACTTTGTTGTTAGTTTCATTTCATTTAGGCACATTGTTAAATAGGCGAAAAGGATAGTAACAAAAATCAATCCAAAGGTGTAATTTAGATTGTGTCATTAATTCTTTCATTTCGAGTAGGATATTGGTTTACCTGGTCTTACGATTGAAACAACCGAACCGACTGCTTTGCGTGCCCTCCGAAGCACGGTAGCGCTCAGATAGAAATGCCACTATCGGCCACCCATCCAAGTAGGGGTCGAGCTGCACGTTGCTTAACAATCGCAATAAACTGACATCGCTTGGTCAAACTACGCTTCTTCTTCTTCTTATCGAGTGGATGGTCAACCTGACCAATCCTGGTGTGTCAGAGTTATTGAGCCGCCAAAGGCCTCTGACATGGCTCATGTAACGACTACTATCCGTAGAAAGTAAAAAAACTAAAAAACTACGCTAAGAACACTAAATGTGAGTTTACAAGATGCAAACTGGCGAGTTTAGCGGAACGTAGGACATCACTCGCATTATATTTCACTCCGATTCGTGACTTGTAACGCATTCAAGTTAAATAAAAATCTAAATCATATTAAAATTAAACTTCCTTCCTTCAATGTTCCTCCATTTTTTAAACTAGTTCGTAACAAAAATGAACACTATTGCAAACAAGTTATGTACTAACAAGCACGAAACTAGTATTTTTGGGAATAGGAGCAGTACATGCAAACTAACATTCTATAATAAACGAATTAGTTACACTGAATTGGGTTTGTACACACTACCTCGCACTTACTTCTTTAAATTTATTGAAAATTGATGTTCCGTGATGTGATTACGCACTTCTTCTTCTTATCGAGTGGATGGTCAACCTGACCAATCCTGGTGTCAGAGTTATCAAGCCGCCAAAGGCCTCTGACATGGCTCATGTAACGACTACTATCCGTAGAAAGTAACCGGGACCGACGGCTTAACGTGCCCTCCGAAGCACGGAATCATCTTACTTTTCGGTCAATCAGGCAATTACGCACTATATGCACTAAGCGTTAGAATCCTAGTAGTGCTCAAATTCTCTATCGACGTGTACATATGCCTTAGTTCTGAACAGTAGTACCTAAAGTACTTACAACTTTACGTTCAGTTAGAGTAGGTACTTAAGTAGTGGAAAGGTACTTTCAACTATACGTTGGTCTAATATTGGAAATAGACTTACAGTTATACGTAGTAAGTACCTAATTAATTTCGAGTAGGTTGGCCAAGTAATGGCCAACCCTGGTGTCGAAGTTTTTAGACCGCATAAAGGCCTCCTACATGGTCTGACGATAGAAACAACTGAGACCGACAATTTATCTTGCCCTCCGAAGCGGTAGCGCTCAGATATAATTGTGACTTTAGCTATCACGTGGTATATGTTCCTGCATGATAGTTACGTGTGACTTTGCCGCGCTAAGTATAACTATGTTACGTCTAATGCGTCCGCGAGACGATCAAGTGCACTTGACAAGTCTTCGGGCTTGAAGTGAATATTGATCGTTTACAGCGTTGACTTGACAATTCCCGTCAAGTATCTACGTGCTGGACATGACTTGACAATAATTTTGATGATAACTTGACAACAAATTTGAACCAACTTGAGCTTGATGCGACTTGACGCGACTTGACAAGTTTTATTCATTTGCGACTTGTCAAGTGCACTTGATCGTCTCGCGGACGCATAACTGAGGTGAATCAAAGTTTAAATGCTGATTTGATGGTTGGTTTATACATTTATTAATACCTGCACTTGTACATATATCTTTTACTAGCTGTGCCCCGCGGTTTCACCCACAGCGCACCCGTTCCCGTAAGAAATACGGGATAAATAGTACCCTATATCCGTCTCCTGGTTCTAAGCTAACTCTCCACCAATTTTCAGTTAAATCTGTTCAGCCGTTCTCGAGTTATAAATGGTGTAACTAACACGACTTTCTTTTATATATATAGATTTAAATGATTTGATATGTGTGATATGATACCTAGGTCCATTACTAGAAATAAAAAGTAATATTATAGGTATCATGTTCTTAACTCCACAAAACGATATTAAACAGATTCTAAGAAAATGTGACGAATGACGAATAATTTTATTTACTGTGTCTCATATCTACTCCGTACTACAGGAAGTGCGATATGTCAACACATCCAAATATCGCGTATTTCTCATTCAATGTTACAAAGTAAGCTAGTTCCCACTAATAATGTTCAAAGAGTTCTGATTTCATATTTAAAAGTCCCGTTTTAATGTTTCAATAGTCCTCTTTCTATGTTCAAAAAAATCCCCTTTATATAACTGACGGCTCGCTTCATAACAAAGAGTTTAGTTAATTCCTAGTTTGTCGTTAGGTCACTTAATAAAATACTAATAAAATCTCGATATGAAACAACAGGCTACCCAGCAACAAACTAAGTACATATTAACTTAAATGAAATTGAACTTAATATTTTTCAAGTGTGAATGAACTTTTAAATATATACATATATACCTACCTAAACTGAAATGTAACTGAGTAATTTTTGACTTGTGATTTATGTAAAATTACATTAATAAGTTTATTGCCGATAGTAACGTCTTTGAGAGCGGCAGTAATAGAGTAGTATTAGTAGTATTGGTTTCTTTATAGAAAGTAATATGTAGTAATATGTACTTAGTTCAACAGTGCCCACTTATGTGGGCACTATTGAACTACATATTACAGCAAAAGCTTTACTGCAGGGATCAGAACTATGAAGAAGTATGTGTTTCGAAGTCTCTCCACGAGGTAATACCACTCTCGCCTATTGCGAATTGATATTTTGTAATACCTCATAAATAGGTATAGACAATCATAAAGCATTTAAGACAACAACTGAAGTTATCTATTAATTAATGAAGTGTAAAAAGCTAGTTAAGTTATAAATTATGTTATAAATTAATTGTTCTGTCCAGTCGTCATACAAAATGAGGTTATCCCAGCGTGTTATCAGCAAGCACAGTTTATTCTCAGCTCTCGTTTCTGTGGTCGCTACTAAAGATAATTTTACGAAAAATAATGTGTATACATTAAAACATTTTGTGATTTTTTTACACGATTCTACTGTTTATCTTGGTTAGTTTATCGAACGGTGACCCGTGAACGCCTTGCACAATATATTTATAAATGATAACGGTGCCAATTTTTTAGTATATTGTTGATATCCTACTAATATTATAAATGGTAAAAATTGTGAGGATGAATGTATGGGTGTATGAATGTTTGTTACTCTTTTACGACAAAACTACTGGACGGATTTGTATGAAACTTTACAGTAGTATAGTTTATACATCAGAATAACACATGGGATACATTTTATCCCGAAATTCCCGCAGGAACGGATACAATGCGGGTAACGCCGCGGGGCGCTGCTAGTACGTAAATAATTATAAAGTTATTAGAGGAATTGTCAATAAGCGGAACCTACTAAGATCGACCCTTAACTAATTGATGACTTTTTCATACATGTCAAAATCACTCGTAGATCTCTACTAAGGAAGCATTTGACGTGTCGTATGTCTACTGTTGGTACAACTTTCCAAGAAGATATAAGAGGATAGTATACTCGTAGGTGCTGGGCATGCCATTTCACTCTATCCAGGCAAAAAGAGTCTAAAACAAAATAATGTTCCATGAACTGTATCTCTCTAATGTAGACAAAACAGAGGCCATTTAGCGCATTGATTTTTTACAGCTGGTACATAAATTGGTTCATAATTAAATGGCAGAAACAACTGTGACCACATTTTATGTTGATAAATATGAAAACAGTTGCAAATTGTATAAATAAACACAGTAACTATTTTGCTTAAGTAAACAATTACAAATAATTGCTGATATACAATCAAATTAATAATAGCAGACATACATTACGTTGTTTCCAATTTTTGTTATTAATTCGGTTAATCTTTATTATTATAAAAGGTCATGGACCTTTTATAAAATAATATATAATTTTAGGTACAATTAATACAATTCAAGTGATAAAAAATGTCAGGATTTGTTACTCAATCTAGTAAAATATGTTGAAAATACGATCCCATGGGTATTTGCGAAACAAAATGACATATTTGAATCAAAACTTTTGGAACAAAAACCTTTGTTAAGACACAAAGCACTCGTCAAACGAAGAAAATGCAGGTGAACAGGCATGATATTTTGAAGTTTGATACCTGTATGGATTCAGTTGGAATTCAGTAAACTAAATGACATTTTAAAACTGTATTATTTTCACGACTAGCAAGCGGTAGTGTCCTTGGGTAGTGTAAAAGGTGGGTTTGTACAATAAAGTCTTCAAAAATTAATAATAAGTACAAAAAATACTTTTCATAGAGAGCCGTTGATCACGATAAAGATTCAAACTTGAAAAAATGTAGAGTTAGGAAGTAGGCGGTCATGGCGTTTTTAAGTAATTTGAAATTTTTAATATTCTAATTAGGCAGTTAAACTTCATATAATATGAAATCGGGATAGTTTGATAGATAGCGAGTGTCAAACAAGTCATAATCTAGTTTTTCCTTAAACCATAAGAAGGTTCTCTTTTTCGTATGTTTGTGTTATCTCATAACTCCGTCGTTTATGAACTGATTTCGAAAATTCTTTCGGTACCTACATGGACATATTTTTCACTGGTCTAAAAAATCTATTTTTAATCGGTTCTATGCTTCAAAAAGTTATCTCTTTTCAATTTGCTTGTAAATTAGCTTGATATGGAAAACGCTATTATTGTTTTGTTAGTTTATCTGAGCCCAAAAAGGTACTAGTAACAAGAAAACGCGTTGCATTATGCAGAGATATTTATGAGAAATGTTGATAAGGATGCGATAAAAGTCATTCGACCCACATTCCCGAATGGATGTTGCTTAATCTGGGACCCGAGGAAGTACTTATTGTTGCATTTTGATATGTAAGCGTTGATGACATTGAGTGTACTACTAGCTGTGAGTCGATTTTTATAAACAAAATATGTTTGTCTAGGTCTCACCTAGATTAAACAATGAGGTGAGTATAGTTTCTGAGATATCATGATTAATAAGTCAGTGGTTTTCGAATTGTATATATAGATTTGTTGCAGATAAAGATTTAGCTGTTTGTAGATAAAGATTTTTTAAACAAAGTCAATTAAACTCAATAAGTGAACACAATCAATGTTTAGGCATAATTGCCTATTGTTTAACACTTGAGCGATCAAATATAAAATGTTTGCCAATTTCCATAATTCATAGACGTACAGTTAATGGTGATTAGTCGTAATTTTTCGCCTCTAGAGAGAGATAGATAGATAGTTTTGTCTTATCTCGTAGGACAGGGAAAAGTGAAAGGACCTGTTGTTAATACAGCTGGATTAAAAGTAATCTCTTTTCCATCTCACAATACTGATCTAAAATTTGCCATAATGACACTATAAACACTGAAAACCTAACGACTAACTTCACATTAGTTTCTAGACAGAGTCTCTACTTTGTCTCTATTTCATGCGATTGTATATACAAAAAATTTGCTTCTTATCTGTGGTAGAGTGGTTGGGCCTTTATTATTGCTTAAAAAAATTGGGCTATAGGTCAACTGTCTCCCTCTAGAGGCCGAGGAGGGAGTCGAGTCGCCATTTACTGTACGCCCCTCACTATTTCATCTCTTCGTATACCTGCGTGAATTAAGGAATTGTCAATATTTATTAAAAACAAAGTGGTCTCGTCTTTGTGTTGTCAAACTAGCACTTACGTAAGGCATTTTTTTTTTATAATGTAAGACTAACTAGCTGTTGGTAGACCTTGGAGCTCGCATCGTGTGCTAACTAATGATTTGAGTAAATTTTAAATTTTACGATCCGTTCGAATGAATGTACTACTCGTAGTACTTATAATGTAGATGGAGAGTGTCGCAGTCAGAACGGAGAACCAGTCAAATGTTGTTTTGACTGTGTTAGATTGTTTTTATGTATCCCATATTTAAGGTACAGATATGGTGGAGGGACACTGAAAAAACTCCATCTTCAAGAACCTAGCTGTTAATAAAATGAATATTCATTTAATGCCGTGTTCTCGGTAAAATCGAGTTAACAAGCATGAATCGGCAAGCTGCAAGAGCGTCATACATACAGGCCATTCAAACTACGTTAAAATTCGCGGGCTCATAGAAAAAATTGTTCGTAACGTTGTTTCTTGATAAACGTAAACGATAAAAAGAGTCTTAAAAACACTCTTATCCTTATAATCGTACTCTTCATAATAATTTATGCTAATTTATTAGTAAAGAAATGCTAGTCAGAAGTACATATCTAATTATGGCTGGTTAAAAGATTTCACTGCAACATACACATCGTTCTTAACACTCGATCGTGACATCATAGACGACCAATAAATGTAGGTAATTATTTTAGAGCCGGTCACAAAATGACGCGTTCGTTAATCTTTGAAGAGATATTAGCTAGCCCCTACTACGAACTACTGTAGACATAGTTTAAGAATAAACTGAGGAAATTATCGCTAGCATTTCGATTCGACATATTAGCGTACATATTAGCGGTTAATGAATAGTTTTTACGCTAATAATACCCGCATTTGGTAAGCGTGGTTATTATGCCTAATACTCCTCACTATACTGATATCTTCAGTGAGATGAGAGGCCTTAGCCCAGCAGTGGGACATTATAGGCTCATATTTACTTAATAGTCGCCGATTTAATTTACGTGGGGCAGTTAAGGTAAAATAATTGGTCGCGCGTTCGTGTCCAATTTACGGCCGATCGTTTCTTTCTGCACCATTTCGCAGCTCGTACTCATCAACGTTGCTGAACATTATTTGTATTGAAACATTTCGTTAACTTTTCTATTACGAGAGTCAACCGTTTTATGGGAACTAGTTATACGAATTTTGATTAATTTGTTAAAGGCTTAGTCGGATATTAAACTAATCAAGGCCATTAGCATGACAAAATATTTGATGAACAGTTAAACGAAATAAGATAAAATCGATTTTCTTGTGATAATTACGTGATCCACTGGTTGTCAGTTTTTTACGCATTTAGATTGTTTTATAGGTAAATCGACGTAGTGTAGAACCGTTAATATATTTAAAACAACTTTGCTTGATGATTAAAGTTCATGGAATTGCAGCTCGCTAGCGTGGTGGTCACAATTTGAAGTATTAAAAAAAAGCTGATCGTTCAACATTGAATTTTATTTTGCACCAAATAGAACACTATTTAAAATGAACGTCATTTATTAATTAAACATATTTAGGCGCTAAATAAAAGTAAGATGTGCCTTTAGAATTTTTATTAATATTTGCAATAGTGATACAATGGTAACTATTAGTAGGTTACATTTACTTCTAAAATTAATTAACGATTTGTATACAATTATCAATTTGTCTTGTTTTAATAATTTTCTATACAAGAGCCAACAGCGCGCGGGCGCGTATAATAAATTATATTAAGTATTCTTGTGAATTCAATGAACTCAGTTAGGTAACTTATATGTCGCGTAACAACAGATTTAGGGTTCCGTACCCAAAAGGGTAAAAATGGGACCCTATTACTGAGACTTCGCTGTCCGTCCGTCTGTCACCAGGCTCTCTCATCTGTCTCAAGAACGGTGATAGCTAGACAGTTGAAATTTTCACTGATGTATTTCTATGGCCGCTATCAAAAATAACTAAAAATAAAATAAAATAAATTTTCAAGGGGGGCTCCCATACAATAAACGTGATTTTTTTTGTCGTTTTTTAAAGTACGAAACCCTCCGTGCGCGGGTTCGACTCGCACTTGGCCGGTTTTTGATGTCTCTTGTCAACCTTGGAGATGAGGTGAAGTCATCATGATCTAACTGAGATTAGAATGAAGTTTGCTAACTGAACTGAAGGTAAACGTTGAGGGTGGGAGGGTTTATAATGCGAGAGCGAGTTGAGAGTTCAATAATCGAAGATAGCACCCGTCACACTTTTTAAGTATTATTTTTATTTATTTTAAATATCAGCTGCTCGTAGCTAGCAATATTATCTCAATTTCAATTAGATCGGTTTTAAAGGGATATTATTGTAGGGATGTATTATAATTACGTCTTACGCTCCCCGCGGATTTACCCGGTGTGTTCCCGTTCCTGTGCGAATTTCGGGTTGAAAATCCTTACCGTTGAGTATGGCTATCCAATACAAAAATAATGATTAAAATCGGATTGGTAGTTTCTAAGTTAAGCGCATTCAAATAAGCGAAAATCGAAGTCTTCAGTTTTATTACACTAGTATTACTTGTAGTATCGACAGCTTATGACGGTAAAGTATCTACAATATCCGGTGCAATCTATCTGAAAAATGTTTACAGTTTTAAATATATTTATTCTATTATACTTGCAATCTAGTTGCTGTCATAGTCAGGACGGGCTAGTATTAGTTGAACTCTCGATACAGGCAGATGTTTGTACTTTGCTACATGGGTTTGTGGTCTCCAAACGCATTAGTGTACCGAACACGAGTAATTTACCTAATTTTAGCGGCAAAATTAGAAAAGCCTTTGTGCTTGCCCACGTTGACTCGCGGGCGCGGTGGCGGGCGCGGTCACGAAATATCAAACATATGACGTGATATCCAAGTGTTCACGTTCAAAACGCGAGTGCGGTGTAAGTAGCGAGCTAACTAGCGACTAGCGCGCGCGGCGCGCTCCACAATGGTCCGAAAATCGCTCGTAGTGGACATAGGCAATCGCGAAAATTGACTTCGTATTTTTAATATTTTTATTGCATATTTGGGTTTTGCTATTAAATACAAGATGTTTTTATAGATGGTAATTTTTGATAAAACCTTATATTTTTCGAGATATACGTCATTGAATTATTTTTTGTATGAAAAAAAACACATTATTTCGAATATCTTGAAAGTCTCAAAATGTCTCAAAATATGGTTTTCAGATTTGGATAACACTATTTTAGTGCTAAATTAAAAGCTATATGCCAACCCTCGATTTGCCCCGATTTTTGAGAAATTTCACTTTTCATTCTCATTTCCACACCACCCCAGAGGTAGAGAATAAAGTGCGTTATTTTTTAAGTGGTGTCCCCAAGAGGCATATTCCACTCACACAGACTTAAAAACAAGCACTTAAAAAAAGTAAATTACACAAATCAAATTTTCCTGTCATTGTCCTTCGATGATAGTTTCTACATTTATAAATTCAATGTTTTCTTGCTCATCATCTTTATCAAAACTATCAGGTAATAGCAATGCTTTCGCGTCTTCTGAAAGCATTTTATGTACACGAATTATTTTATGCCTCTTTGTTGATATATAGGGATCAGAACTAATCAACAAGTTATTAATAATATCCTGATTACAAGCAGTCCGGTTAATTTTACGTGAATGACTTTCACGGTACCTTCTGAAATCTTTGTTTCTAGACTCTGCAGCTTCTTCTGATAGTTTTCCAATTGGAACATAAAATGTTTGTTTCCATGCAAAGAATACAAAAAAATGATTTTGAAGCCCTATGTCCCAACTTTGCAAAATCGGACCACTGGCTCGCTCCAATTTCAAACGCTTGAGACGTTTGTGTGTGTTCACGTCAAACTAGCGCGGTGGCGCGCGCGATTTACTCGCGACGTCAGGTAAGTTCAACCCATGGACTTATTACTAAAATCAGGACTGAATCAAATCAAATCAAATCAAAATTATTTATTTGTTCGAATACGGGTTACATTGTTTTTTTAAAACTCATATTCCGCCTTTTGGCATACGAATTTAAAGAAGAAACTTATAACGTAAACATAAAGTAACTAATTATGTAATAATATTATTATATAAAAATAAAAAACATAAACATAACTAACCATAAACAACTATAAAATATACAAACAACTATGAAATAACTATAAACAGGAATCATTTAGGAAATCTGAGACAGAATAATAACATTTTTCTAATAATAGTTTACTTAAATGAGATCTAAATTGAGTGACAGCGGAAGGTCTATATATACAAATATTTAAAATTACTCCTGTCACTTAGAAACGAATAGACAACATTTAGTGTGAACTCACCGCGATACAGACCCGTTTCATTTAGTATAATGTTTCCTAATATGTTTACGACCTCTGACAAAACGTCACATTCGCGCGAACGCCTGGCGGTTAACGTGAACACGAGCTCGCGACGTTTCCCGCGCCCTCCACCGCGCCCGCGCCCGCGCTTTCAACGTGGACAAGCACTTTGTCTTGTAACAGTTTCTTGTGTCACTTGCATAATGCGGTCGCCGAATTTATTTTAATCTACTGCGGTTAATGACCTTTGTCTTTACATTAGGTAGTGGACTGCAGACGACTAGGCATTTTAATACATAGTAAGTCGCCTGCCAACAAGTCATGCCTTGTTGCAGTTACTGCACGTTGCCTGCGGCGATCGACTTGCTGCCGCAGTCTGAGACAAAACTCAAATCCACACTTAACTGATTCACGTAATTGGCAAAATCATTCGTTAAATTAACCAAGAAAGGAATGGCCGTCTCTTGAGTACGGACGTTATTTTCATTGCACTATTAATACTTTGTTGTTTGTGGATTGAACATAAAAAAAACATATTTAGTGTAATCACTAACGAAAATTCAAACTTTCCTTTATTTTTCATTAGGAGTGTAGCTGCACAGTCGAGGCCGATCAAAAACAGCTCAATATAAACCCTGATTTTATTCCACCCGTAACGAATATATTGCTTTCAAAAAAGAAATTGCAAAATAAAACTATTTCATGTCGTGTATCAGATTTTAATTACATCCGTAAAATGAATACTAGTTAAAATATATTGATAAGGAGAAAAAACGAAAATCCAGTTGGTGACCTCTATCACATATTAAAAAATAAGTTTACTCAGAAAAATAAGGACGAATGGATTATCTCCTCTTTTTATTAATGTATTTAAAAATAGTGTTTCTCAGAAATCTTTAGATTGGCCGAGATGGAGAGAGAAGTCGTGGATCCTAATATTCGCATCATAAATTATGAAATACTTTAGGTTCTATCAATTTTAACCCATGAGTGAATGAAAGAACTATTATGTGTTTTTTATACATTTTCAACAAACGATTTTTTGGCGAGATTTTGTGTCTTGATTTCACAGACACTTCTAAAACTAGTTATCATCATTATTATCTGATTATCATCTGTTTTTCTTTGTGTTTAATTACCTACCATATTTTGAATCGAGCTGCATAAATCTTATTTCTGACAACTTTTATTATTTAATGAACTTGCTAATCTAAGCCATTAGTATCTCATTGCTGGGCATACACCTGTGCTATTACTGGGCCCCTTTACCCAGTAGGGCTCTTTCATTTAAATAGATACAACTTTAAACCAACTTTTAAAGTGAAGAGTTGAAGTGAACTTTAAGTATTCAGCGTAGCTCGAATAACAGAGCAATGATCCTGCAACTGCAGCGATTAACAGTAAAATAAACATAATGTTTATTAAGCTATACGAGCTAAAGGCTCGATAAGCCGTCATTGACGATCCTGTTACAAGAGCAACAAATACAAAACTCGCATATTCCGGCGAAACCAGTTCTGTCGTCTTGCGATACTTTCACAACAACCCGGCTACATTGCCGTTTTAAACCTTCGATTCTCTTTTTACAACACATAATATAACAGCAATGTACAAGTAAATCAAATATAGGCACTTTATTTTGCTGTACCAGATTGGATCAAGTCAGTTCTGGGAGTGCAAAGCCATTCAGAAAGTATCATCAAGAGTGAATCACTCTTTTTTGCTAAGTTAAGCAAATGTAAAGGATTCTTTTGCGAAGTTTATATGGAAAAAGTGTAGAAATAATATTAACTCCTAGCAGCGAACCGCAGTTATACCCGCGTTGTGCCCGTTCGCGTGGGAATTTCGGGATACAAAATAATCTATATCCTTCCCGTTGAATGTGGCTATCCGTTACATTAATAATTATTAAAATTGGACGGGTAATTTCCGAGATTAGCTCGAAAATACAAACAAAAGAAACTTAAAATGTTTACCTCTTTATAGTATTAGTATACCTAGAGGTAAATTCCTCTAGACACTGTTGTGATATCTTCAGTTAGTTTTCTCTATAGTAGTACTTACGTTATACAGTAATAACTATTTTACCTATTTTCTCAGCTTATGATATTATTGAAAATGTTTTCAGAGTCTTCAATTCACTAGAAATCATCTTGAAGTTTTTGCTCTGGCGTGCAATTAACTGGCTATTGATAAAATACTTCAAAATATTAACAAGAATTATTTCTTGTTGATGAGATTCTTTATATTTTTCCAGTAACCTGTGATACCGGTAGCAAGATTTTCACTTTTTTAATATAAAGATTTTTCTGGATTGACAATCGTTCTAACCTTTTTCAGAATAGATAATCGTATATAACTTGTTACAAGGTTAGTTAACCCACGGCGACAAGTGTTTAAACTAAAACAATAACTGTCAGTTTTGAATATCAATTAAGCGCAACACACACATAAATGGTGTCACAATGGCCCGTTGGGGGACCGCTGCGGGCCACTAAAACCTTTCATAAAAATACACGGAATGTATCGCCACGTGACCCATACTCGGCCCGCACCCGCTATATATGTGTCTTGCACTTAAAAAAGTAAGTAAGAAAAACCCTGGTGTCGAAGTCTTTTGACCGCCTTAAGGCCTCCGACATAGTCTGACGATTGAAACTACAAGTATAATAACTTTGTATTATAACAAAATCGCTAGTGTCTTCACCATCACTGACAGGCCCGGGGTAACTTGTAATACTTAATCTATACTAATATTATAAAGAGGTAAAATTTGTAAGTTTGTCTGTTTGTTTGTTTGTATGTTCGAGGTAATCTCAGGAATTATCAGTCCGATTTGAATAATTCTTTTTGTAATAGATAGCCACATTCAACGGGAAGGTTATAGGCTATTTATCATCCCGAAATTCCCACGGGAACGGGTACAACGCGGGTTAAAACCGCGGGGCGCTGCTAGTTAATTATAAATTATTTGCGCCCTGCCACCAGGCGTTGTCCCGTCGGGATAAAAATAGCCTGTAATCTTCCTCCTGAAGTAGCTATCCAATACAAATCCAATCAACGAAATTGTTGATGTCATGAACAAGGGATTAAAAAATAGAGATTTGTTTCTATATACATATTTACTTTATTTTCTCTTATTCTCGTATTATATTCTCATATCGTTAATATCTATACTGATATTATAAAGCTGCAGAGTTTGTTTGAATACGCTAATCTCAGGAACTGCAGGTCCAATTTTAACCTTTCAGTTTTGGATAGTCCTCTTATCGAAGAAGGCTATAAGCTATTTTTCATCTCGAAATTCCTACGGGAACGGACACAACCCGGGTAAAACCGCAGGGTGCTGCTAGTGTTGTCATATTGTTTACTGTATATCATACCTTGGAATAGTCAATGTTTATCGCAATAATAGATACACAGAGTCGTTGTCCTATATTTTTAAACAGTAGAGTAGTTTGATTAGATTATCAGAACCATCACTGTTTAGTAACCATATACTATTGTATATATATACATACATTACGTATAATGTTATAACTATACATATATGTAATCAAGTGCAAGACGTCTTAGAAGTCTTTTGTGATATGTCGAAACATTTTATACAGCTAAAGTCTGTACCAAAATAATGAGTTTGTTTTCTTGAACGCTCTTACGTCAGGAAGTATCAATCTGATTTCAATAATATTTCAATGATAGCCATATTTAATAGAAAGGTATTTAGATATTTTTAATCATCATATCCTGATTTTCAATGGAAATAGTACAATGCGGGTAAATTCATTAGATCATAATGCAATTGAAATTCAGAACACTTGGGTATATCAAAGTTACTATCTGTAATTAAAATATTGAAAGTCCCTGAAAACATCAAAGATTTTACATTGCACTTGAATGTGTAACATTAATTCATATTTTTGTTAGAAACCTTCCCCAAACCAAAAGACAATTTTAGTAGTCAACATGAGTATTAATCTAAGGGCGTTCTAAAGGTCCATTTTCATTGCTCAAAGGATATTCCGACATCAGGGTCGGCCACTAACGTAGGTACTCCAACTTACTTACTTGTATTGGAACTAGTAGACTGGTGAATAGCAAAACCATTTCAAGCATTTATTTGCTAAGCAACAAAAGTTTACTGAAATTGAAAGCGGATCTCCGTGTTGTACGCAAAGGAACATTATTAATACTAGGAATAATACTTGTAAAAATAAAGTAAATAATTGTACATATTTTTCTATTAAATTTGATAATCAAATCTTTTAACTGTCGTTAGAGGTAATATTTAACTGTCGTTAAGTGATGCACGGTACAGACAAACAACAGCGACTAGTTAGTGTTTTATTTTTGAAAAAGTATGCCTACCATACTATATTGTAAGAATGCTCAATGACATGTTTTCAAAAACTTGCTTTTGCCTTTCCTGCGACTTGAACTATGGTACCAGGTGTTGAGCTTTACCAAAATACATAACTGTAGAGAAGTTTAAGACATCACATTTGACGAGAAGGTAACCACAGACAGACTGAACGGGGCGACATCCGTGCTGCATCTGCACGAGTCCGTTCTCGACAAGTAGAACCAGCACGCTGGGCACGCAAATACATATACGAGTACATTAGTTAATTTCAAAGAATATACTCAAATAGATGGCTCCATGACATCATCATAAATGTGTCAAATGTCAAAAATGTTGTCACCAGAAAATAATTTTAATATCGATTAGTCTTAGAGGGTTATTTAACTACCTGTGTTATATTAATGGCTTTATTATATTGAGGAATAATGTGAAGTTTTATAACGCGTTTGCGTCGAGTTTTACCCGATTTTATAACCTTTCTCTTGACTGTGTCAATCGTGCAAATATTTTTGTTTTTCAAATCCGGGTGGTAGTTCCAGAGATAGACGTCCAGAGTCCCAGAGATAAGGATATGAACAAAGTAAGAAAATCAAATTAAGAAATTCAGCTTTAGTATTAAAAATGCATCTAAAAATTAAATGCCAATCATCGATTTTAAATATTTTTCTATACAAAGCAAAATCAAATCTTGATTTCGTTACGTTAAATTAACTGAAGTTTGATCATAGTTCGAGGACGCGATGACGTCACAGTCTGCGCGTACGCAGACGACGCCATATTGACTTAACGCTGACTGCTACAGTGTGATATAATTTCTGATACTAAAATTATATTGAAGTTGAAGAAAAATAAGACAGCGGAATGTTTTATCCCAACATCTGCATTGTAAGTTTGACTGTAAAGCGTTATAATATAATCTATGTGTTTGTTGGTGGGATCCCAAAAGTAGGAACTATTTGTGCTGTCCAAAGATTATAATTATCATCATCTGAATGAAATTATGTCAAAACTTTATAGCACAGGCTGGTCCGCGCGGTGATTTACCCCCGATCCGATCGATATTGTAGATCTTTTCTCAGACTTCGTGGGGTCGCGCCTAATATACATTTTGTTGAGCAGAAAAAATATCCCTGTTTATAAAATGAGTGTAGAATATATCTGCACTCTAAAAAATCTAAAACGAAAATCACCAACAACAGGGTTGGCCACTAACCTAGTCGAATATTACTTACGTAACATAAACATTCTTTGACTACTTTTAATTTAACTAAAAAACCGCTCACAAATAATCATCAATTTATACGAGACTTCTATGTAATTTGACTTCAATTTTATTGGCTGTGTAAGTGGTCTTGTAACACAGAGTTAGTCATTGGTATTTACTCCTTGGCATTTATTAAAAACACCCTTGAACTCCTGGAATCATTGTGTGAATATTGTTTATAGCGAATAAATCGAGGCAATTGGCATTTTTATCAATCTAAGGAGTTAAATTTTGAATGTGGAACATTTGTTTGACGAGTTAATACAACGGAAGATAAAATAAAAGGCCATTTATGATAGGCCGTAGCAGCGCCAGCCGTGCTCCCCACGAGGCACAGACGAGGCACGGATTCAAAATCTCACGAACATAAGTATTTACAATTTTATACAGAGGTTTTTTTTCTGCTCATCAAAATATTATAATGGGCACGACTCCACTAAATCTGGGAAAATAACGTAAGCAAGATCTACAAAATTTTCACACTCGCGCCATCTATGGATCGAGTGGAGCCACCGCGCTGAACAGCTAGTATAATATAAAGCCTATCCTACGCCGTGCCATGACTGTGAAAATAAAACTCGGATAAATCTCGGACAAAGCTCGGACACGACCCGTGCTAGCCTTAATCAAATTTAACTCTACCGTTTAGCTGTAATGTAAATAATGCTTGATGTAATTGCAGATTGATAGATAAGTATTTTAAATACATAAGCAATCAAATGCCTCAAAGTAGCAAAAACGTTAGTTGTATTTTGTCATTATTTTTTGTCATTACGTAGCTAATAACACGAGTGTTGTAGTAACGATGTTATTACCTTTAAAATACACTTTGTTACTACCTACTTAGGACTAGATAGATTTGTATACATAACCACAAACTTACATTTATAAAACGAAGTCCATGTTATTTTTTCATTATGAACTCTAAAAATCTACGCAAACAATGATGACAACTGTGAAGGTGTAGATTCTCATTTATATTAAGTAGTATTAGCTAAATGTCCCTTAAAGGCTTCTACCCATTACACCGTAATCATACCATGACCGTGCTATGAACGTGTCAGGCAAAAACGTATTCTTTGTATTGAAAAGTATGGGACTATGCTCACTAGACCGTTCCGTCACCAACCAACAACGTCGACTATTCTCACCTAATATTTTGCCGGTGCTGAAACGTTCATAGCATGGTCATGGTATGATACGGTGTAATGGGTAGAAACCTTAAAGGAGGACTTTAGGCGGTCAAAAACTGCGACACCACAGTTAAACTATACTATACGAACTTACGTACTTACTTACTGGGTGTCAATTATATACTCGTATTCTTATAAAGTACTAGCAGCGCCCCGCGGTTTTACCCGCGTTGTACCCGTTCCCGTGGGAATTTCGGGATGGAAAATAGCTTATAACCTTCCCGTTGAATGTAGCTATATATTATAAAAAGAATTATTCAAATTGGACTGAAAAATCATGAGATTACCTCGAACATACAAACAAACAAACAAACTTACAAATTTTACCTCTTTATAATATTAGTATAGATTTGTGAATGTAGGTATATCTAGTAGTAACAGTAAGTTAGATTCCATAATACAATCTTAGAGCTTAGTTTGGGACTAATTAACCCCGTGTGAATTTGTCCAGGTTATATTATATTATATTGTTTTCGATCCCAGAACGCGCAAATAACGCAAATGTAGGTATACTATTACATTAAGCTATCTATCTCGTTTTAAGATAATACTTTATCTTGTTTACTTTGAAAAGTGCTTACCATCTCATATTTAAAGTTGCACTACATCATATTCCTCTCTTAAACCATATAAATTGTCTCTAATTGGTATGGAACCCAAGCTCTTGCCAAAACGAGGCGCTTCAATTGTTGTTATTTAAATTGTGTATTCCTAACATGGAGTGCCACAAAAGGTATGATGCAGTTTGGGCCGAATTCAGACATTAAGGTATGCGTCATCATAATGTATATTTTGTGGGTTATCAATATAAATTGCTTGAATTATGATGCGAAACGTTTTCAAGTCATTCATTAATTTTGAAGAGGTCAGTGGCCACGGAAGAGCGAAGCACTTAGTGCGTTATTCTCGGTTTCGTGTTAGTGGCCAACCCTGGTGTTGGAGTTTTTAGACCGCTTATAGGCCTCCAACATAGACTGATGGTTTGTACAACCGGGATCGACTGCTTAACGTGCCCTCCGAAGCACGATGCGATCATATAAAAGCCACTCTCAAGTTAATTTCGGTTTACCAAGATGTAATTTCACTACATATTATAAAAGAAAGACCATGGCCGCGTCTGTCTCGCGATAAACTCAAATACTACTGCACGGCTTTTCACGCGAGGAAGTTATATATGTATAAAAATTCCTGATATTCCCACGGGAACGGGCACAACGCGGGTAAAACGGCGGGCCGCGACTACAAGAATAAAAGTCAGTTTGCAATAGAAGATACCTTCTAACTTTACTTTAAATATTGGCACGACGACTTATTTTGCTTACAGTAAGTACAAAATATAAAATGTATTTTGCGTTGTCAATAACTCGGACGCATATTGAATTACTGAGCATCGTTAACGTAGTTAGGAATATTTAAAACAGAGGAGGCTTATTAATTACTCAAGGCAAAATTATAAAATTCTGTTGACATTAATATTCTCTCCGACACCAAGGCTGTTCACTAACTTACTCGAGTTTATTTTACTTTACTAAGAATATAATAATATACACTAAACATCTCCAAAGGGCCTCTACGAGTTGGATCTGTATCCCCTCGCATGCCTCTCAAAAAGACCGGGCTTGTCCCGTGCCTCCAAGGAGAAACACATCTTTTAAGGGCACATACATACAACTTTTAGTTGAACATCTATTTTGTTGTGTATCATATGTTTAAAAGAATATATTAAGAATATATAAAGCGCACAGACAGTCAACTCGATAGTTGCTCGACAAAAAAGTTAAAAAGCTATATCGATTTGCTCTGATTTAAAGTTGGACTATCGATCAAGCGCTCAATTTGTATTGCATTGTTAGTGCTAATACCAAATTATTTATAGCATAATTGTGATTAAATTATATTGTTGCATTCATTACATCTTTTTTATAATGAAAATTTCAACAGGATTGTGAAGGCTTTGTGATTTAATGAAAGTTTTGTTTAAATTCGTCAAATGGACGAAGCTTTTAGTTTTCTCTTTAACATAGCTGTTTAAAAATAAATCAAGTTTTGTTATGTCTAAGTTATAATTGCAAACGATATTGTATAAATATTGCATTGGTTAAGAGAAACAAATGAACTTTGTAACAAAATGCACGTATTCAGGGGGAGGCTATTTACAAACTAATCCGGGTTAATATCACAAACGACCGAAATATAATGTGAGTAATGAAAAGTTCTAGCTTCAAAACTTAGTGAAAAAATTATCTGGCTGCGATGAAAACGTAGAGTAAAATTGCTCTGTTGTATTACCAAAGAGGCAGGTTATTGTATGAACAAATGGCTTTTTGGGTTACATTAGGGACTGTTTGATTGAGTGTTTAACAGTCGAAAGGAATGTAGGTAGGAAGAGCTCAAACTATGACGTATACCATAAAACGTAGTACGTAGTTACAAAAAGCAAGCTTAACGATTAGATCCCATAATATAAAAAAAATCCGAAATTTGCAAAATATAAACATAAAGTGACTAATCTTTTTTCGGAATCGGCAACAAGAGAAGGCGCAACAGAAGTAACAATCAAATTGAAACAACCGTATACAAATAAACGTAAGGCTAAGTTTTATGAATAGTGTTTGATTGGTGCACTTTGAAACGGAACGTATGCACGAGATACGCCTGATAATTTTATTACCCTGCTTGTTTGTGCCGGTAGAGTTCGATCGACAACTTGTCTGCCGAGGCCGTGTACGCGGGCGAAGCGCGACGCGTATAGCGACAAATATAAAAAAAAACGAAACACGATCACACGACGCGAACGGTGTTAACACGTTTGATTCAAACGCGACGCTCCCCGCGCCGCTCGTTGCGCCGTCTCCATGATCAAGGTCTTATTCACTAAGGTGTTCTGGAAGCTTGATGTGTGTTTCTAGGTTATGTTTGCGCATACAGTTAATAAGAGGAAATTAAAAACCTCTCTGATTTCTTGGTTTGATTGCGTTTACGATGGTGGTGTTTGATGTTACCGGTGAGAAATCGAAATGGATGTGAAATGGTTTGGTAGGTAGTCAACGAGTTATTAAATACAGCACGATCCGGGTTGTTTCAATCATTGGACCATGTCGGAGGACTTGAGGCGGTCTAAAAACGCCGATACCATTAGCCACTAACCTACTCGAAATAAATGGATTACTCACGTTCAAGAATACAGTCTAACCCTTTACCACGGTAATATATAATCTTACTAGCAGCGCCCTGCGGTTTTACCCGCGTTGTGCCCGTTCCCGTGGGAATTTCGGGAATTTTTTTACATAAAAACCTTCCTCTTGAATCACTCTACCTATTACAAAAAACCGCATCAAAATCCGTTGCGTAATTTTAAAGATTTAAGCATACAGACAAACAGACACGAAACAGAGACGACTTTATTTTATACTATGTAGTGATTTATGTCTATTCTACTTCGACGAATGTATTGTATTTTAAGTGGTTCAAGTATCGCATATACCTTTCATTTAAACTTCATGCTGTAACAGTTGAAATCCACTATCAAAATGAAAACAATACTCGGGTTGAGAGGTATCGGTTTGATGTTGAGAGTAAAAATCCGTATAAATTCCAGGCTGCTTCGGATGGACATTCCAAAGGCTCCATTCCTGATTCCCTCTTAGCTAGTTTTATAAATGAAGGATTAATAAATGGCGAATCTATAGACGGTGACAACAATGCTTTTTCTTCGCTCCATTAAAGTACGAGTATACAACTCAAGTGTTCAGTTAATTTCTCTTTGTTAGCAATCAGATTTGCTAAGTGGTTTTTTTACGAGGGGTCACGCGTGTTAATACATTCCACAGTGTTGTTAAAAGCTATGTTAATTATTACGTAACTTATGAACGCCCTAATAATTGAAACTATTAGTAAAACAACAAAGAATTTATGAGAAACATTGCTCGCGGTTTTACCCACGGTGGCTTCTAGGGCTTATTTTGGTATCGAAGGCTATTACCGTTAAGCTTATGCCAAAACTCTCCGAAAGTAGAAGATTTTAACATTACTCTGTATTTATGTTTTCTTATGTGATGTTACATTTTTGTGAATACAAATTGAAAGCTTTTGCGTGTGGTAAAACTGAAATGGATTGCACTCATCGACTTCATCACTCAATTAGCCAATGCATATGCATTTTAATTTGTAATAACGGCTTTTAGGGCGGAAGTTTCTCAATTACTAAGAAAAGTAACAATACACACAAAAAATCTAAATTCAAATAAAGTAATGTTCTATTCATTCAAATGATAAAACTTACTTAGGCCTCGTCTTCGCGCACAGATGTTATTTTATATGTGATACTAAACGCACGTAGCACGATTGAAAACGTTTATTTTAAACAAGCTTAAGAAATGTTGTACTTTTCGACGAACATTTAAAAATGTTCAAAACACATGGAAGGCAGGATTTGAAAGATATTTTAATAAAACATCCTATGTTTTATATGAACGTCGACGTACCAACTTGTTAGTAAGTAAATTAAGTAAGTAGTTAATTCTTGTTAAATGTTATTAGTTTTATATCTTTGACGTTTGTTACAAAGTGTTTATTTATTTTTCAACCGTTTTAAAAAGGAGGTAAATTCCTAAATTGTGTATAATGTCGTTTTAGGGGCTAGTTAAAATACCTAGAGCTCCTATAACTTTTAGGATACAATATAGTCATACATAATACATATTATGTTGATTATTTTTGCACTTATTTAAACAATTTGTTCTTTTTAAAGAACAAACATTTTATAAAATCATTGTAATATTTTTATATAAAAAAACCACATACTAAAACTTCTCCACTCACATAATACGATCATTATATTTATACTATCACTGAAGTGTTTTTATATCGTCTCAAATCGATCAAATGTGTGTCGTGGTCATCTCGCGAACAAAACGGTTTCACGGAGCGTTCCCCGCTAAGAGGGGTTTCTTGTCCAAGGTTTTCCGGCTGCCGTCATCGGCTCATATTGAGATTGATGTTAGTGCCTCCGAAGTATCGCTCCTGAATACTAAGGACCAACTAACGGGTTTCCCAAACCCCAATAATAATTAGCCGCCAATCCCCGTCGCGACTCTTCGAATACCAAATTAACGCCATATTTTTTTCATATAAGCTACCTAAAGCGATTAAAGCATACCGATGTGCAAGTTTTTAAGCACTCAATGAGAGTTTGTTAAGAAGTTTTTCGTTCGATGGTTCGGTGGAATAAGTAAAGAATTTTAGTTTTTAGTTTGATTTATGTACTTTAAAAAGGACATAGTTGGAAAGTGTGTGAATTTGAATGGATATATATAATGGTGAACGAATTTATTTTAATAAAACGTTACGTTTGTGCAAAAGTAAAATGTAATGATACCTTGAACTTATAATCATTACATTAGAAAATTTTTGATGATGTGAGAACTACATATAGACGTCTAAACTGAAAATGTAATATCCGTAAAGAAATTGACATTCCCGTTTAAATGATTTTAAGTATTTATTATTATTTTACCTCCATAAACCTTCAGCATGATATTCCAATCGATCAGGTCGGAATCGGACCTTTTCTCCTATTTTGATAGCAATAAAAACTGTTATGTATTGATATGTTGAAATTCGTTTGTCCGGTGATCCCAGACCGCGGTCTATGAATAACAATCGTGAACAATCCTTGGATAACGCGAATCAGACGACACGAAGACGCCATTAACGTATGAATAAATGTATGTACTGCAGGACACCCTTTACATTACGATTTTTGTGAAAAATCATATGAATTTAATTAGAGATAAAAACAAAGATTTTGATTTAACATTGAAATGTTCTAAACTTTTTGTTTTTTAATAGTAAGTGATAACCAAAACATATGACTTTTACGAGTGACGTTTAACATAGTTAAGAATCCTTTTATGTTTTACTTACAATGGAGCCAGTTCCTGAAATAAGTATGTCTAGTGTTCGTTAATAAGTTTAGCACACGAGGACGGAAACTTCGTTTATTTTTAAGGTTATGTTGGAAACTCAAATGTGACAAATTTATAAGGCTTATGCCCGCCTTCATTTATTTGAATTGATATTGAATTTTTAATAAGTAATATTGAATCAAAATCTTGGAAAAACTACTGATTTTGTTAAAAATTTCCCTTAAAAAGACATAATAAAAGTGACACGATTTGTTTACACTGGTTTTCGTGACACCCTGTGCTCATTTTTGAACATCAATAGAAAATGGCTTTTTTAAAGTAAGTTTTAATGCCAACCACTTCAGAGTGTGTCATTTTAAAAGGACTTAACAATGAAACAAAAATATCAATTACCGACTACACATGCCTATTTTTCAAATAATTTGAGAATACCAATATGAAAAACAGTTTATAGCAAAATAATAAAATCATTCTCGTTCAAAACTTGTAGATGAAAATAATATGTTTTCCCTTAGTTTGGCGTTCGATGGAGGATTATTGGAAGCCTAACGAGATAGCGTGTTATGGTGAATATATCCATTGTGTCGACGAGTTTGATATTGGCATATACTTGTATATCCCCATATACGAGTATACGAGTATACTGTCAAACACAATGTGATCACGGGTCAGTTAAATATATTATTGTATTGAATATATTTACTTACTGACTTACATCCTTAGTTTGCATATAAGTATGAGTATGACTTTGATTACTGTCAAAGTTTTTAAAAAGACCATAAATGCTGACCTCTTGGGAGTCATCATAACAACAACATGATAACATATGGGATATATTGTATCCCGAAATTCCCGCGGGAACGGGTACAACGCGGGTAACACCGCGGGACCCGGTTGTAGTTATATAATAGTATCTAGATTTGTGTAGCTTCATTTGTTTAGTTCGATGTGTTTATTGATTTACATATCACTCGATAAATAAATAAAATAAATAGGTGAAATTACTCATGGTTTTAGTAAGTAGTTTTAGGTAGAATAAGTATTTAAAGTATTTAAAGTTATTAAAAGTATTTAATTTATTTAAAATATACAAGAGAAACAATAAGTCAGTATGTCATAATATACAATGTGAGATGTGTGTAACAAAGACTTTAAAAGAAAGTACATTTCGGCAACATCCTTCAAACGGGACTTAGGTATTAGGCTGCCGGTAATGCCTACATTTAGATAAAAGTACAAATAACATAAAAAGTACGTAATAGATTAAAATGTAAAGGATAAGTCGAAGTATCATCGTAAATGCCGTTTTCCGCTTGTCCCTCAAACTTTGAATACTTAAAAGGAATCAAGAAGGATCGTTAACAATGGCCGCGAGTATTGTAGGTATATTTGTATTTTTCCAGTGTCGGAGTGTACGGAGGGTCCCCCGTCTTGGTTACATACATTTCATGAGCTATTTAATCCATCCCTTGCCTTTACAATCGTTTAGCAGCACATTTATAGAGTTGGTATCACCAGAATTATTGATGGTGTTTTGTTTTTTAAGTTGATATTTAAAGTGTTCTCAATTTAAATATTGTCAAAATGTTGTTACTTGTAAGAGAGATATGAAATGCACTGATTTACAAATAAAACATTATTACAGAATATTAATCTCAGTGACATTACCTCAACAAAGTTACGAAGCAAATAGTTTAAAATGTATTTTACTTTTATAAAGCTTTCCTCAAATGAATACTCAATTGAGTACATTAACATAAACATTTAAAACTGCAAGTTAACGACTGATTATACTGGATACGATTGGACTAACTGAAATCTTAAAAATGATATTTAAGCCATTACTGTCCTACTGCAGGGCCATCAAAAGCCATCAAAAATTTGTATATAAATTTGTCGTTTCGCTCTACCCTATTGCGTATTATCATCTCTGTACGTATTCAATGAAGCTTCCGCCGTGAACCGGCGACGCCGTTGTAAGTGCTGTATTTGACTGAGAACCACTAAAATTAGTGAGGCTTTGTTGTTGCAAACATTGCATTCAGAAAAACATACATTCTACAACAGCATTCTTGTCTGGGGCATATTTTTTATCTTTTTATTTGTACCTTTGAAGGGATTGAACAGTTTGCACTACAATGAGCGTTAGTTGAAAGAAGACTTGAGACATATTTGTTTAATTTTTTTTCATTCTCATAGTAGAAAATGTCCTTTAAAAAGTACAAAGGACAAAGAGAAGCTGTTTTATTTTCAAAAACATTTATATGTAGATTATCTAATAAAAAATGACCAGAGAAATACACAGGCTGACTGTTCTTTAAAAAAAATTGTACATCACTTCAGTAAAGTCATAAATCGTCAAAATTTAAATAAAAGTCATCTGAATGTAAAAGCCTTTGCCTTGATCAGAGTCTGATCGCTGTTAAGGGGAGGTGTCAAATACTCAGCAAGGTATTAAGGATCACACAAAGGATTTATAGCGCTCTTCTCTCACTGATCACTATAATGAGCGTCAAGCGTCACAAAACTTCAAGGGCATTAGAAATTAATCGTTTAAATTAATAATGTCTAGGTGAAATGACATTTCAGTGTTTAATTATTACTCCACTAGCAGCGCCTCACGGTTTTACTCGCGTTGTCTCCTTAATTTCGGGATCAATTGTAACCCATGTTTTATTCTGAATCAGAGTTGTTGATAGCCTTCACTGTAATGTTTCATCTACATTCGTTTAATAGTTTTTGCATGAAGAAGTTACAAACAAATACATATCTGATAAACTTAACATTAAGAATATTAATAGGATATTGTTATTAAACTGGCGAGCGAAAAAGAAGTCATTTGAATACAATTTTAGATGAAACTCAAGTATTTGCACAGAAATGATAAGTGTCTTGTTTCTACTCGTACATCAATGCCATACACGGACAGAGAAAAAAGATTCACAGATGATTCTAAACTTCTTCTCTTCTTTATCGAGTGGATGGTCAACCTGACCAATCCTGGTGTCAGAGTTATTGAGCCGCCAAAGGCCTCTGACATGGCTCATGTAACGACTACTATCCGTAGAAAGTAACCGGGACCGACGACTTAACGTGCCGATCAGTCTCAAGTCTCAAGTATTTAATTGAAGATAGTGTTAAAAGTATACCTACTTTTGGCATAGATTGCATAGATTGATTGAGTAAAATATTATAACTTAAAAATACTTGCATCATTTATCATAACCCATTACCGAGACGTAATTCGATCTCTTTGCTGATAGATGTTTTTATTAATGATTTGTCATCATTACCTCGCTCGTGTCCAAAATGGGTTTCGTTATCATTTCATTATGATGCGGTGTCATTTTAGGTAGAGTATGCCTTTGGTCACGTGAAGAAGAGTATTTTGAGAGCCACGTACTTAAATATTGCAAAAGCAAAGAACTACTGTTTGAAAATAGCTAAGAATATAAGAGGCAAACATTATACTGGATTTCCCATTTTGAGTAGATAATACAGCACAAAAAATTCACACTTGTTAACTGTCTATCTCTTCTTAAAGAGTTAAGAATCTAAACTTATGTGGCCAATTTTCCAAAAGTAATTTCTTCTTCTATGAAACATATTTAGTGATTTCGTTTCAATTTAGTAATCAGCCATTTACGTTGACAACCCCACTGAGTTTCTTGTTAGTTCTTCTCAGTAGGTGGCGCGATGTGAACTAACGTAAACTTAATTTTAAGCTGACGATTATAAATGATTGTAATGATCTGATGTAATAAAGACATTTTGAATTTGAATTTGAATTTGAAATTTGACGTTAAGATTTTTACTATTTTCAAGTGAAATAGACTTATCACTAGCTGTTCCAGGGTGGCTCCACCCGCGATCCAATAGATGGTGCTAGTGTGTAAATTTTGTAGATCACGTTTACGTAACTTTCCCAGATGTAATGGGGTCGCGCTCATACATTTTGTTGAGAAGGAACAATTCTTCCTCTGTATTTTAGATTAGAAGTTTAGGTGTGGCTTAAGATTAACGTATGTAATACATTAGACACAAAAAGTCCAGGATCCTAAAGCAAAAAAAAATACAGTCCAGAGCTATGAATACAAATATTAGGTCACAAATATTTTGGTAGACGAACTGAAAGTATCGTACTAATTGACTTAGCGAACATTTCAAAACTAGACTCAAGTTTCAGTTACTAGAACATCATACAGAGTTCTCAGTTAATTGTGAAGTTTTGGTATATTTTCTACTTACATAAAAACATGTATAATTTGGTGTTTTTGGAGCATTCCATAATGAACCTTGAATGTGACTAAATATACTTAACTAGCAGTGCAGTTACCTACGGTGTGTCCGTTCCCCTGGGAATTTCGGAATTTTTTCTACTTATAAACCTTCCTCTTGAATCACTCTACCAATTAAGAAAAACTGCATAAAAATCCGTTGCGTACTTTTAAAGATCTAAGCATACATAGGGACAGACAGCCAGACAGCGGAAAGCGACTTTGTTTTATACTATGTAGGTAGTAATATTTACAAAAATATTCTTCCGAATGCAATGGTTTTAGAGCTTAACGTATTCAAAGTTATATAAAATCCATTTCCATTGAATGGAATATTTTTCTGCGAAATCGAATAATTCATTCGACCGCTAAAACTTGTATAGATTTATTTGAAAAATTAATGGAAATAAATTCAATGACATATTCCCTACACCTTGTTTTTAAATTGTAGTTTTTTCTTGAATGTAGGTTAAAAACGCTCATACTCAATGTCAAATGCTTTTTTTAGTAGAGATTCAATGAGTGATTTTGAGATTAAATGTATGAAAAATTACGTGAGTTAGTATCCATTTATAGAACGTCTGTGAGTGTATTTTGTAAACTTGACGCCTACAGTAGGGTCTGGCAAATGGTGACCTAAATCGTGAAGAGTGGCGGAAATGGGGAAGGCCTTTCCCAAACAGAAGAGGGACAATACGGGCAACAGTAACATTAAATAAATTTAGGATTAAATAGAAGCGCCCCGCGGTTTTACCCGCGTTGTGCCCGTTCCCGTAGTATTTGAGATTATCGCGAACAGACATACAGACGCGGCCGGGGACTTTGTTTTATAATATGTAGTAATTGAAATGGATGCAAATAAAATATGAATTTCAATTGTTTGAAAAACAATATTCCGGAAACTGTATTACGTAAAAATATGTTTTTATATACAAAACTATGATGAAGAATGCGAGTGTGTATTAATTGTATTTGTTCAATGGATTTACTTTTTGCCTTTTAAAAATGTCTGTAACATATTGAATTCGAAGTTAAATAGAAATTACAGAACTGTTACTACTTATAAAAAAGATCAAATGGTGCATATAACTCACTAGCAGCGCCCCGCGGTTTTACCCGCGTTGTGCCCGTTCCCATAGGAAATCCGGGATAAAATGTAGCCTATAGCCTTCCTCGATAAATAGACTATCTAACAGTGAAAGAATTATTCAAATCGGTTCAATAGTTTCTGAGATTAGCGCGTTTAAACAAACAAACAAACAAACAAACAAAACAAACTCTTCAGCTTTATAATATTAGTATAGATAACCTATTGGCATCTGTAATAAATGAATAGTACTCCATAACTTTATCATAACAAAAAGATTTTATTTTTAATTTGTTTACTATACAAAAGTATTTTTTTAAAGGTTAAGAAGAAAGGTTCGAAACAAGTTAGTGCTCATATAGAAATGTCACTATCGGCCCCCCATCCGAGCTGCACGTTGCTTAACAATCGCAATCTATCATCGCTTAGTCAAACTACACCAAGAGCTCTACAGCAACTATCGTATGCCAGTAGTCGAGCTACAACTATTGACTACTCGTATTTCAATAAATGAATGAATTCCTTGTGTATTAAGTATTAAGAAAAGTCATATTTTTTTTATAATTTCACCGTCATTCTCATCACTTACAATAATGCGACATACACCATAGCAAACTATGAGTTTTGCTCTATAAATACAGCCTTATTTGATTTTTGTACGCCGTGGGTAAGTTTTGCATATTGTCGTGGGCCATTACTTATACTGTTGAGCATCGCTCAAAACTTAGAACTAAGAAAATAACATTTGAAGAAAATGGGCATAAGGTAAGGGGTTCATCTGTGTGTTGTGCGGACAGTGTCTACACAACGCTGTTTTTCAGCCCTTCCAGACTCCCAGAGGTCTTGAAGGGAGGGAGGAGAAGGGAGGAGGGAGTTGAAGTAGGAGAGGGGTCGCTTAATCAAATAAAGTGTGTGTGTAGCCTTATTTGCCACCCATCCATATATTTAGATACTCAACGTGGCTTAACATATAAGCATTACTAACTCTCTTTCAAATTAATACTTACGTTGCTAGTCTTTCAAACTACGCTAGTCGTAGTCATGACAGATAGTTACGACAAAAAGAAACAGTGTTTTGAAAGAACAAATACGTGTTTAGTATGTAGAGCCCCCAGTCAAGGCAAGGCTTTGCTCAACCCCTTCGCCCTCAAGCATACTTACACGTGGGGCAATAAGTAATTACTTACTCTTTAGACTAGTTCTAACAAGTCTGCATGAATACCGTGATGACTGTCCGTTTTTATTTTCAAACCTATTTTCTTTAAGATATCTATACTTATAATAAAAAGCTGCAGAGTTTGTTTGTTTGTTTGAACGCCCTAATCTCAGGAACTACTGGTCCGATTTGAAAAAATATTTTTGTAATATAAGCATACTGATTTGAAGGTCTTTAGGCGGTCTAAAAACTCCGACACCAGGGTTAGCCACTTCCTATTCGAACGTACTTAAAGAAAAGCTCAAACTATTTCATTTTTCTTTTTAACCTATATCCTCTGCTGGGAAAAGGTCTCCCCAAACGCTTCAAAATAAAAACGAATATCAAAGATTAAGATCACTTACTGTAAATTCAGTTTCATTCCATTGTAGAGAACTCTTAACTCTCTTATTACTAGAATAGTAAACTTTAATTGGTCAATACCATATATATTTATATTCTATTTTAGTGAAATTATCCCAATTTAGTTGGCTCCGAAACTAACTTGCGAAACATACGGAGCTAGTTTCGTCTTCAGTCCATGAATTATTTTAGTATTATTTGAGAAACAGTGGTTGTAAAATCTGCTTTGTGAAATTTTGTCGGCGCTTCTAAACTGAGTTATACAATGCCCCGGCGAAATACTTACTAAGTAGAAAGTGTATGTGTTTATTAATTAATACAAATACTATGCGAGAGAAAAGTGTATTACCAAATTTTTGAAGTGAAGTTATCGTAGAGCATATTGAGGAATTAAGGTATGTTTTCAATCACCGACTGCAGCAACAGATGGCAGGCAGCAGTGCGTTGCAGTCACCTCAGTGCTGTCTGCGGTTGCTGCAGTCGATGCCGGCTTCATGTCGCGACACATCACACAATCAACGTTGCCAATTTGTGAAAATTTCCCCAAACTGCGGGAAATCTCAATCAATTAGAGATTCAATAAATCTATTTTTAACTATTTAGACATTTACTCGTACACCACAGAAAACACACCACCACCACACTTCCGGTATATACCTCCTCCCTCCGGTATATACATACTCGTATATACCGGAAGAATTTACAACTAAAAACCTATGTGAAATTTCATAGAAACTAGTGGTGAAGCTGTGTTTGCAGTTGCAGTCTGCCGCTGCAGTCGGTGATTTAAAACATACCTTGAGTTCATTGGTTAGGTTAGTAATAATCATAATTACACACACACACGCACAAAACTTTAAAACCATCCTCGTTAAAACAATTCTAGGAGCCGTCGCCCACGGCAACTTGTTGTAGGGATGCTAACGCGCGATAGCATCGCTATTTCGTACGAAAAATAAGTCTTCTTCTTCTTCATCGAGTGGATGGCCAACCTGACCAATCCTGGTGTCAGAGTTATTGAGCCGCCAAAGGCCTCTGACATGGCTTAAGTAACGACTACTATCCGTAGAAAGTAACCGGGACCGACGGCTTAACGTGCCCTCCGAAGCACGGGATCATCTTACTTTTCCAGCAATCAGGTGATGAAAGAGGTTTTTGTGAGATATCCCCACCGGGAATCGAACCCGGAACCTCCGGGTCGTGAGCCGGGCGCTCAAACCACAAGACCACGGAGGCTGTAAAAATAAGTGGGCGAGGCTCTAAGACTTCGCTTTTATTGAAGCGGAACAGAGCTGTGCGGATCTCAATCGACCGATCAAACTGTCACCACTTCACATTGGTGACAGTTTGACAGGTTGCAATGGTCACCCATTGCAACTGTCAAAAAGGCATTGACATGGTTCAAATCCTTTCTGCGCTGTCATTGGTCAGTTGAGCTAACGTACAGCTCGGCTTCGCTTCTATGGAAACGCATAGTTAAGGTTGTTGAATTAACAAGCTATTGGCGAGCTCAAAAGAACTTGAGCATCACACAATTCACATTACCAGCTCACTCGTTTTCCGTGAAACCCACCGGCTAGCAACTTGAAATCTTGTTCTATCTAAATGAATATCCATCAAAACCACGTGAGCCAAACCCTGTATTATTATCACTTCGCTACAGCAAAAACGGTTAAGTTAATTCCGTACGTATAATAGCAAAGTGTCATAACTATTGTAAACATTAGCTGAAGATGCATAGATTCTCTGAAAAGCTTATCTTTAACGTGGGTGGCTTGCAATATGATCCAAGGTCGGAATTATAAAGGTCGGAATTATCACTAACGAGAAATAATCCTGCTGTTTGTATAAACATTGCGAAATACATCAAAGTATTGGTTTTTGGAAGGTCTTATCTAGGTCTTATGGTCTAAGCTCATTTAAGGAGTTTAGCGTATGATTGATTTCACCGGCACTATATTGATTACGTTCACGAGAACCGATTTTATGTAATACGGAACGTATAAAATATCAACGCTATCGTCAAAAATTTAAGGGTTATCATAGCAACAGGTCATAATAACAAGTTTCTTATGTTGAAGCGAACACTACTCATTCACTAATCTTCTATGACCACGGCTTCTGTAAAGGGACCGAAATGTCAGAAAAAAAGCGAAGTGTATATGATTCGTATACGTAGTTTAAATTCTAAACGTCATAATAACTGCACTGACAAACAAATAATAGAGATTTTTTTCAAATCAAATCGATGTTAGTCCATTGTGATGGTTAAGAAACGTTTACTTTGATAGGTGGCCGACAGTGGTATTTCTATCGGACCGCTACCGTGCTTCGGAGGGCACGTTCAGCAGTCGGTCACGGTGGTTTAAATCCTTATACCACTTTGGAGGTCCTATGGCGGTCTAAAAAACACAGACACCAAGGTGAAAAGCCCTAGCCTTCTCGAAATGAAATGAAAGCGCTCTCTTCATGTTTTTCGTTACCAATAAACATACACGAACGTCGAATCTTTGTGCCAAAATTGAAGTGTCTGTCTGTAAATATCGTAATAACAGTTTACTCCCACCTGTTCTGTTGAGTAGTTCTGTTGAGAGAACTACTGGGACTTTTTTTACCATTCGTTTTGTCCACAAAACAATTGGGAATACAATTCTCACTTGTTCTGTTGAGTAGTTCTGTTGACAATACTAACTATTCGGTAGGTTAGGGTTATATTTTTTTTTTACTAGATAAAAGTCAGGTGTAAAGCATAGTCTTTTAAGCCACAGAACTAATGGTAAAAAAGTCCCAGTAGTTCTGTCAACAGAACTACTCAACAGAACAGGTGGGAGTAAACGGTAATAACTGCTTTTTCTTCATGCATTTATTTAGAGTAATAGCAGATTCTTAAGAAACTTCTATGAAAAAAATGTATACCTATAGGTAAGTTCATAAATAAATTGAATACAATTTTTTTCTATTAATAATGTCGGCGATACTAATGCTCTGTTTTTATAAGACTTCTCGCATTTCTTTCAAATGAAATATAAACTTTTAATTAAATTAAATTGTTACGTTTTCCTTTCACTATTTTCATGGTATCAGAGTTATTTTAATAATAACAGGAATTACTGGAAGCAAGAAACTTTTAAGTAGGCTCAGTACATCTGAAAACCGACTATATTATAGGTAGTATTTGTGATCGTTATTGCCAAATTGTTTTGTTATGCAATTGTAGTGTTTTTGTTTTTAATAATAGAGTCTCCTTGGTGTTTGCTCCCTTTACGCATTGAAATCATGATCTTTGTTTCGTATATTGTTTTCGAAATAAAGCAATTCCTAGACGTGGAAATTTGGAATCGCTGATATATTTCCGTCTTTTGTAAGATGTATGTTGATATCACTCGGTTCGTATCAACAGGTGAATTGGAACATGTTTGTTGAACGTACGGACTGCAACGAAAATAGTTAATTCGGATAAAGGATTTCTATTTCGGAATTGTTGACAAAACAAATGACAAAGTAAAATGTAATGTAAAGTAAAATGTAAAGTAAAATGTAAAATGTAAAAGTAATAAACGGAATGTAATTATAAATTCCGTTAGGCGGCATCCACGTTGTTTATCCACACTAATTTCACCCAAACATGTGATGAACTAACCTAACCTACCTATACGAATATGAAACTTAATAGGTATCCAGAGGTAACTACAGTTCGTTCAAGTGAAATAAGTTTGAAGTTGAGCTAGGTCTATTCAGGCTTTATATTTCAATTTTGATTGCAAAACCGCGGGGCGCTGCTAGTTTCTAATAATATTGATGACAAATAAAAAACAAAATGCCAAGCTCGTTAAAAAACACCTAAAAAAAGACACATACCTACTTACAGTTTATATAACAAGCAATATACTCGTAGTACAAATTCAACGAAAGTTAATTTTTACAGTAAAATCACAAAAGATCGGAACTCTTACTGCATCTTCTCTATTTCATCAATAAAACCCATTTATATATTTCTTCATTAACAGGTAATTTGATTCTTGATATGAAAGGACCAAACAAAACAATACGTTTCTCTTCGACAAGCCTTTTGTTGAGTTATCGACATGTTATTAGTATTGAATATGATATGCCGCGTGTGGATATCTTATTACAGTTGCAGATATGCATCGTGAACGTAACGGAAAATTGTTTCCATGCTTTTAGGAACACGTAACAAACACGTGCCTGATGTTGAGAAGATATTGCAATGTCATTGTGCGCGAAGAAGCATCGAAATTCTTTGAAATAAAAGATTAAGAATTCAGATATTCTCGTACTGGAAAGCTTTATAATATGGGGTTCCTTGTCAACTGTTAAATATTTCACATTGCTTGCTTTGTATTGAACTTGCCGTCTTGACACTGGTAAACTTGCTTTATGATGCATTTCTATTGGAACGGAGCGGAGCTGTGCAGAGCTGAATCGACCAATCAGCGCATTGAAATTGTTAAGCAAAGCATCGAGATTGTCAAAATCTTTTGGTAATCTTTCAGCTCAGTGAAAACGCTCACTAAGAATTCAGATATACTTGTACTACTAGGATATTGTGTGTGCATTGTATACTAGCAGCGCCCCGCGGTTTTACCAACGGTGTGCCCTGTCCCGTGGGAATTTCGGGATGAAATGATTCGGGATGCCTATAAGCTTCCCGTTGAATGTGGCTCGAATCGATTACAATAAGAATTATGCAAATCGTACTGCTCATTCCCGAGATTAGCTCGAACATACAAACAAACAAACTTACAAATTTTACCTCTTTATAATATTCGTATACTCGTAGATGTGTATAAAAATATACATTACTCGCTGGCTCCCTGGCTTTGTAATGAACTTGCCAACTCGACACTCGCCAACTCGCCCAACCTTTCTACTTGAATGTTTTAAAACAAGCGCCGCTTTCTGTATGAAACTTAGCACAAATTTTGAATTCTCAAATAAAACGCGAAGCCATTTTTTAACGAGACACTTATACGAGGCTGTATTACTGCTAATTAGTATCGAAGCACCGCGCTGTTCAAAGTTTGAAAGAACTGACTTTCGAAAAAAGAACTTTACAACGCATTCAACATCATATTAAGTATAAAAATAGAGGCAAATTTTAATCGTCAGATAATTTATTTGTATAATTACATTAACTAGATATTTTGGACAAAATAAATTTTAACCGCGGACCGCATTTGAAATGGATCACACTCAGATATAATTTCAATATTATGAATCGAAGCGTAGCTCTGATTATCTATTTTATATTAATGCCTCATTTCAACACACATTAAGCTAATCTATACTATATAAGGAGATAAAATTTGTAAGTTTGTTTTTTTGTATGTAAGAGCTAATCTCGGGAATTGCCAGCCCGATTTGAATAATTATTTTTGCAATGGATAGCCAAATTCAACGGAAAGGTTATAATATATAATTTTTCATCTTGAAATTCCCACGGGAACGGGCACAACGCGGGTAAAACCGCGCGGGCTGCTACAGCGGGCGCTGATAGTCGAAATATGTATATGTTTAGTATAACTAAGCAATTATTTGTACCATTATACGAGTATATCAACTATATCAATACTAAAAACCAAGTATAATATTAAACATATACTTTGTGCTCGTTCCCGTGGGAATTTTGGGATAAAAAAGCCGATGACCTTCCTATTAAATGTGCTTATCCAATTAAAAAGTAATTATTTAAATCGGACTAATAGTTTCTGAGATCAGTGCGCTCAAAAAACTAACTATTCAGTTTTATTATATTACGGGTAGTATATAATAGGTTCATCAAAGAGATTTTTCATCTAATTCGACGATATAATGTTACAACTCAAAAACAGGTACTGAAACAAATGTTAATCTTTGTAACTCCTTTCTTTTGCATAAATAAATAAATGAATAAAGGACCTTGGGAAATTTTGGCCCAAAGCTCAACAGTGACATGACATATGTCATTTGAAAGCTCTTGAGGAGTTGTTCAAGTCACCCTTTGACGGTTATATCGAAATCGACGGCCAACTTGGTGTTTTCGACCACCGAAGATTGGAGTTGACCAATGCTATGGACGCTGATCCTAATGCTCAACAGTGACATGACATATGTCATTTGAAAGGTCTTGAGGAGTTGTCAAGTCACCCTTTGACGATTATATCGAAATCGACGGCCAACTTGGTGTTTTCGACCACCGAAGATTGGAGTTGACCACTGCTACGGACGCTGATCCTAATGCTCAACAGTGACATGACATATGTCATTTGAAAGCTCTTGGAGAGTTGTTCAAGTCACCCTTTGACGGTTATATCGAAATCGACGGCCAACTTGGTGTTTTCGACCACCGAAGATTGGAGTTGACCAATGCTATGGACGCTGATCCTAATGCTCAACAGTGACATGAAATATGTCATTTGAAAGGTCTTAACGAGTTGTACAAGTCACTCTTTGACGATTATATCGAAATCGACGGCCAACTTGGTGTTTTCGACCACCGAAGATTGGAGTTGACTACTGCTACGGACGCTGATCCTAATGCTCAACAGTGACATGACATATGTCATTTGAAAGGTCTTGGGGAGTTGTACAAGTCACCCTTTGACGAATATATCGAAATCGACGGCCAACTTGGTGTTTTCGACCACCGAAGATTGGAGTTGACCAATGCTATGGACGCTGATCCTAATGCTCAACAGTGACATGACATATGTCATTTAAAAGCTCTTGAGAAGTTGTACAAGTCACCCTTTGACAGTTATGTCGAAGTCAACGGCCAACTTGGTGTTTTCGACCACCGAAGATTGGAGTTGACCAATGCTATGGGCGCTGATCCTAATGCTCAACAGTGACATGACCTATGACATTTGAAAGGTCTTGATGAGTTGTACAAGTCACCCTTTGACGGTTATGTAGAAATCGACGGCCAACTTGGTGTTTTCGACCACCGAAGATTGGAGTTGACCAATGCTATGGACGCTGATCCTAATGCTCAACAGTGACATGACCTATGTCATTTGAAAGCTCTCGAGGAGTTATACAAGTCATCCTTTAATGGTGATATCGAAATTGACGGCCAACCTGGTGTTTTCGACCACCGAAGATTGGAGTTGACCAATGCTATGGACGCTGATCCTTATGCTCAACAGTGACATGACATATGTCATTTGAAAGGTCTTGGGGAGTTGTTAAAGTCACCCTTTGACGGTGATATCGAAATCGACGGCCAACTTGATGTTTTCGACCATCGAAGGTTGGAGTTCACCTATGCTATGGACGCCGATCCTAATGCTCAACAGTGACATGACATATGTCATTTGAAAGGTCTTGGGGAGATGTACAAGTCACCCTTTGGCGGTGATATCGAAATCGACGGCCAACTTGGTGTTTTCGACCATCGAAGGTTGGAGTTGACCTATGCTATGGACGCTGATCCTAATGCTCAACAGTGACATGACATATGTCATTTGAAAGGTCTTGGAGAGTTGTTAAAGTCACATTTTGACGGTGATATCGACATCGACGGCCAACTTGATGTTTTCGACCATCGAAGGTTGGAGTTCACCTATGCTATGGACGCCGATCCTAATGCTCAACAGTGACATGACATATGTCATTTGAAAGGTCTTGGGGAGTTGTACAAGTCACCCTTTGGCGGTGATATCGAAATCGACGGCCAACTTGGTGTTTTCGACCATCGAAGGTTGGAGTTGACCTATGCTATGGACGCTGATGCTAATGCTCAACAGTGACATGACCTATGTCATTTGAAAGCTCTCGAGGAGTTTTACAAGTCACCTTTTAATGGTGATATCGAAATCGACGGCCAACCTGGTGTTTTCGACCACCGAAGATTGCGAGTTGACCAATGCTATGGACGCTGATCCTAATGCTCAACAGTGACATGACATATGTCATTTGAAAGGTCTTGGGGAGTTGTACAAGTCACCCTTTGATGGTTATGTCGAAATCAACGGCCAACTTGGTGTTTTCGACCATCGAAGGTTGGAGTTGACCTATGCTATGGACGCTGATCCTAATGCTCAACAGTGACATGACATATGTCATTTGAAAGGTCTTGGGGAGTTGTACAAGTCACCCTTTGGCGGTGATATCGAAATCGACGGCCAACTTGGTGTTTTCGACCATCGAAGGTTGGAGTTGACCAATGCTATGGACGCTGATCCTAATGCTCAACAGTGACATGACATATGTCATTTGAAAGGTCTTGGGGAGTTGTTAAAGTCACCCTTTGACGGTGATATTGAAATCGACGGCCAACTTGATGTTTTCGACCATCGAAGGTTGGAGTTCACCTATGCTATGGACGCCGATCCTAATGCTCAACAGTGACATGACATATGTCATTTGAAAGGTCTTGGGGAGATGTACAAGTCACCCTTTGGCGGTGATATCGAAATCGACGGCCAACTTGGTGTTTTCGACCATCGAAGGTTGGAGTTGACCTATGCTATGGACGCTGATCCTAATGCTCAACAGTGACATGACATATGTCATTTGAAAGGTCTTGGAGAGTTGTTAAAGTCACCCTTTGACGGTGATATCGAAATCGACGGCCAACTTGATGTTTTCGACCATCGAAGGTTGGAGTTCACCTATGCTATGGACGCCGATCCTAATGCTCAACAGTGACATGACATATGTCATTTGAAAGGTCTTGGGGAGATGTACAAGTCACCCTTTGGCGGTGATATCGAAATCGACGGCCAACTTGGTGTTTTCGACCATCGAAGGTTGGAGTTGACCTATGCTATGGACGCTGATCCTAATGCTCAACAGTGACATGACATATGTCATTTGAAAGGTCTTGGAGAGTTGTTAAAGTCACATTTTGACGGTGATATCGACATCGACGGCCAACTTGATGTTTTCGACCATCGAAGGTTCGAGTTCACCTATGCTATGGACGCCGATCCTAATGCTCAACAGTGACATGACATATGTCATTTGAAAGGTCTTGGGGAGTTGTACAAGTCACCTTTTAATGGTGATATCGAAATCGACGGCCAACCTGGTGTTTTCGACCACCGAAGATTGCGAGTTGACCAATGCTATGGACGCTGATCCTAATGCTCAACAGTGACATGACATATGTCATTTGAAAGGTCTTGGGGAGTTGTACAAGTCACCCTTTGATGGTTATGTCGAAATCAACGGCCAACTTGGTGTTTTCGACCATCGAAGGTTGGAGTTGACCTATGCTATGGACGCTGATCCTAATGCTCAACAGTGACATGACATATGTCATTTGAAAGGTCTTGGGGAGTTGTACAAGTCACCCTTTGGCGGTGATATCGAAATCGACGGCCAACTTGGTGTTTTCGACCATCGAAGGTTGGAGTTGACCTATGCTATGGACGCTGATCCTAATGCTCAACAGTGACATGACATATGTCATTCGAAAGGTCTTGGGGAGTTGTTAAAGTCACCCTTTGACGGTGATATCGAAATCGACGGCCAACTTGATGTTTTCGACCATCGAAGGTTCGAGTTCACCTATGCTATGGACGCCGATCCTAATGCTCAACAGTGACATGACATATGTCATTTGAAAGGTCTTGGGGAGTTGTACAAGTCACCCTTTGGCGGTGATATCGAAATCGACGGCCAACTTGGTGTTTTCGACCATCGAAGGTTGGAGTTGACCTATGCTATGGGCGCTGATCCTAATGCTCAACAGTGACATGACCTATGTCATTTGAAAGGTCTTGATGAGTTGTACAAGTCACCGTTTGACGGTTATGTAGAAATCGACGGCCAACTTGGTGTTTTCGACCACCGAAGATTGGAGTTGACCAATGCTATGGACGCTGATCCTAATGCTCAACAGTGACATGACATATGTCATTTGAAAGGTCTTGGGGAGTTGTACAAGTCACCCTTTGACGGTTATGTCGAAATCGACGGCCATGTACAACTCCTCAAGAGCTTTCAAATGACATAGGTCATGTCACTGTTGAGCATAAGGATCAGCGTCCATAGCATTGGTCAACTCGAACCTTCGATGGTCGGACACATCAAGTTGGCCGTCGATTTTGATATAACCGTCAAAGGGTGACTTATTCAACTCCTCAAGAGCTTTTAAATGACATTGGTCATGTCACTGTTGAGCATTAGGATCACCGTCCATAGCATTGGTCAACTCCAATCTTCAGTGGTCGAAAACACCAAGTTGGCCGTCGATTTCGATATAACCGTCAAAGGGTGACTTGTACAACTCCCCAAGAGCTTTCAAATGACATAGGTCATGTCCCTGTTGAGCATTAGGATCAGCGTCCATAGCATTAGTCAACTCCAATCTTCGGTGGTCGAAAACACCAAGTTTGCCGTCGATTTCGATATAACCGTCAAAGGGTGACTTGTACAATTCCCCAAGAGCTTTCAAATGATATAGGTCATGTCCCTGTTAAGCATTAGGATCAGCGTCCATAGCTTTAGTCAACTCCAATCTTCGGTGGTCGATAACACCAAGTTGGCCGTCGATTTCGATATAACCGTCAAAGGGTGACTTGTACAACTCCTCAAGACCATTCAAATGACATATGCCATGTCACTGTTGAGCATTAGGATCAGCGTCCATAGCATTGGTCAACTACAATCTTCAGTGGTCGAATACACCAAGTTGGCCGTCGATTTCGACATAACCGTCAGAGGGTGACTTGTACAACTCCCCAAGACCTTTCAAATGACATATGTCATGTCACTGTTGAGCAATAGGATCAGCGTCCATAGCATTGGTCAACTCCAATCTTCAGTGGTCGAAAACACCAAGTTGGCCGTCGATTTCGATATAACCGTCAAAGGGTGACTTGTACAACTCCCCAAGAGCTTTCAAATGACATAGGTCATGTCCCTGTTGAGCATTAGGATCAGCGTCCATAGCATTAGTCAACTCCAATCTTCGGTTGTCGAAAACACCAAGTTGGCCGTCGATTTCGATATAACCGTCAAAGGGTGACTTGTACAACTCCTCAAGACCATTCAAATGACATATGCCATGTCACTGTTGAGCATTAGGATCAGCGTCCATAGCATTGGTCAACTCCAATCTTCAGTGGTCGAAAACACCAAGTTGGCCGTCGATTTCGACATAACCGTCAAAGGGTCACTTGTACAACTCCCCAAGACCTTTCAAATGACATATGTCATGTCACTGTTGAGCATTAGGATCAGCGTCCATAGCATTGATCAACTCCAATCTGCGGTGGTCGAAAACACCAAGTTGGCCGTCGATTTCGACATAACCGTCAAAGGGTGACTTGTACAACTCCCCAAGACCTTTCAAATTACATAGGTCATGTCACTGTTGAGCATTAGGATCAGCGTCCATAGCATTAGTCAACTCCAATCTTCAGTGGTCGAAAACACCAAGTTGGCCGTCGATTTCGATATAACCGTCAAAGGGTGACATGTACAACTCCCCAAGACCTTTCAAATGACATATGTCATGTCACTGTTGAGCATTAGGATCAGCGTCCATAGCATTGGTCAACTCCAATCTTCAGTGGTCGAAAACACCAAGTTGGCCGTCGATTTCGATATTACCGTCAAAGAGTGACTTGTACAACTCCCCAAGACCTTTCAAATGACATAGGTCATGTCACTGTTGAGCATTAGGATCAGCGTCCATAGCATTTGTCAAATCCAATCTTCAGTGGTCGAAAACACCAAATTGGCCGTCGATTTCGACATAACCGTCAAAGGGTGACTTGTACAACTCCCCAAGACCTTTCAAATGACATAGGTCATGTCACTGTTGAGCATTAGGATCAGCGTCCATAGCATTGGTCAACTCCAATCTGCGGTGGTCGAAAACACCAAGTTGGCCGTCGATTTCGACATAACCGTCAAAGGGTGACTTGTACAACTCCCCAAGACCTTTCAAATGACATAGGTCATGTCACTGTTGAGCATTAGGATCAGCGTCCATAGCATTGGTCAACTCCAATCTTCGGTGGTCGAAAACACCAAGTTGGCCGTCGATTTCGATATTACCGTCAAAGAGTGACTTGTACAACTCCCCAAGACCTTTCAAATGACATAGGTCATGTTACTGTTGAGCATTAGGATCAGCGTCCATAGCATTGGTCAACTCCAATCTTCAGTGGTCGAAAACACCAAGTTGGCCGTCGATTTCGATATTACCGTCAAAAAGTGACTTGTACAACTCCCCAAGACCTTTCAAATGACATAGGTCATGTCACTGTTGAGCATTAGGATCAGCGTCCATAGCATTGATCAACTCCAATCTGCGGTGGTCGAAAACACCAAGTTGGCCGTCGATTTCGACATAACCGTCAAAGGGTGACTTGTACAACTCCCCAAGACCTTTCAAATGACATAGGTCATGTCACTGTTGAGCATTAGGATCAGCGTCCATAGCATTGATCAACTCCAATCTGCGGTGGTCGAAAACACCAAGTTGGCCGTCGATTTCGACATAACCGTCAAAGGGTGACTTGTACAACTCCCCAAGACCTTTCAAATGACATAGGTCATGTCACTGTTGAGCATTAGGATCAGCGTCCATAGCATTGGTCAACTCCAATCTTCGGTGGTCGAAAACACCAAGTTGGCCGTCGATTTCGATATAACCGTCAAAGAGTGACTTGTACAACTCCCCAAGACCTTTCAAATGACAAAAGTCATGTCACTGTTGAGCATTAGGATCAGCGTCCATAGCATTGGTCAACTCCAATCTTCGGTGGTCGAAAACACCAAGTTGGCCGTCGATTTCGACATAACTGTCAAAAGGCGACTGATACAACTCTTCAAGAGCTTTTAAATGACATATGTCATGTCACTGTTGAGCATCGGGCCAGGCTCCATAGTAATCCGCCCAAGGTCCTTTACCCGGAAAAATTCACTCAAGGTTAATTAGACCCAAACTTAGCTCTAAGCTTGTAATATGGAATCTAACTAACTGATACTACTACATATATATATACACAAATACTTTAGAAGAATATATAATTGACACCCAGACGTCGTCGCCAACAACTATGTCTTCACATATTGTTGACTCCGGGCGGGAATCGAACCCGCAACCCCCGACACAGTAAGCGCTCTCACTGCCACTGTGCCAACGGGCTTGTCGTCGTAATAATGACTACATTTGCTATTTATCTTTATAATTAGTTCTCTCCAAAGCTCCAAAGCAAGGGTTTTAACCATCAATTTTCTTTTTCTCTTCAGAGCAGTAACATTGAAACCAGGTCACAAAGTCGTTAGTTCTAATAATATTGATTTCACATCAAGAGAATCACTTAAATATATCAAATATCGTATGCACTTACAGCCTAATTAGAATATGTAATGCTAATGACTCAATCGAATCAATTGTAATATCACTAAGTGTTTAATATCATTGTATCGTATGGACTTGATTTTGTATGGAAATATTTTGAGCGAGGATAATTATAATTATGAAACTAGCTGCGCCCCGCGTTGGCTTTACCCGCGTTGTGCCCGTTCCCGTGGGGATTTAAGAACAATATTAGTCCAATTAAAGAAAAACTCAAAGGAGGGTACAGAGTATCATAAAGTGGGGTGACAAAGGTCTCAATTTTAGGTTAATGGTAATTTGTGTTTGTGAAAGAAAAACATTTAGCAAGATACTCCTAAAGCAGAGCTTAATTTGGATGTAACAACCGAGTGTCAATTTAGTTACATTTACACTTTTGTGTTGTTATTTGTTAGCACGTCCAATTTTTCCATCCTATCAGTCTATGTAGAAGATTTTAAATTGCATTGTTTTTCCGCAATGAAATAGATATAAAATACGCATAATGATAATGTATGATTCTTAGTTGTTTTACTATCAAAATGTATGGAAATGTCACAATCTCATATTTTGACAGGAGTAAAAAATAGAAGCAATTTGCTACTTTCAGTAACTGACGTCAATTAAACCGAGAATTAACAATTCTTTTTCTATATAACGTGTCAAAAATCACTCATTAAGTACTACTTAAGAATTACCGACTCTGAGTGACAGTAAAAATGGCTGATATCTTTTGCATTGAGCCTTTATTCACACTTTAATCATAATTTTCCTATTCATCTACCTTTAGAATATTAGAATTTGTACCTTAACATCGCTTTTGTTCCGCGGTCGATGAAAAAGTAAACTCGTAACGTATATGAGGGCAAGGTATGGGGTTTCATCATTTATAGGTTCATTAATGAAGGCTCTAATTGTCTTAACAATTAGTGAGCGCAAACGGGCAGGGGTGTTTGGACGTATCAAACCTGACGTAGAGGTTTCACGGGGACAAATGCGACTGTGATACAGTTTCATATTGGTTTTGATGCAAGTCCTAAATTGAAGTGTAATGACTGATATCACGTTAGCGACTTTACAAATTATTTCAGAAAAGGAATAGGTTTTTTATTCTTTTTTTACAAGTACAGTGGCATGTGAAAGCGCTTACTGTGTCGGGGGTTGCGGGTTCGATTCCCGCCCGGAGTCAACAATATTATGCTACAAGTTAAACTAAAAATACTCCTTTAGTACGAAAGGTTAATTGAAAAGCAGTCTTAGTTTACTGTTTAGTGACTACGCAACACCACAAAGAAAATCTTATAATACCATTATAATTAAGTTCGCCGCTGTTTTCTATACAATGTCCATGAGTAAGTAGTATATGATCACAGTAAGGTCGGTGATGTTTTAGCTTGCAGTTTCCGATACACGAGACCGGAGATAATTAATTTTGAAATTCGAAACTGAACAGGTGATACTGAACGTTGTGAAACTGGTATTTGGGTTAATGCAATTATCAATGTCAATGAGCAATTATCTATGCGTTGATAAAATATTAATAACTGTTTTAAATGACGTAAAATGACCATAAATTAACCATTTATCAGCCTGTAATGTCCCACTGCTGGGCAAAGGCCTCTCATCTCACCAATTATCAGCTATCGCCATCAGTATTTAGTTGTGTAAAATCCTGTAAAAGTACATTATTTTAATATACTTGTAATAACTAAATTATTTACCTTTTTTCGCGACCGAATTTAATTAACTACTCGTATCACTACATAGTATAAAACAAAGTCGCTTTTTTTGTCTGTTTGTTTGTCTGTATGCTTAAATCTTTAAAATTACGCAACGGATTTTGATGCGGTTTTTTGTAATAGGTAGAGTGATTCAAGAGGAAGGTTTTTATGTAAAAAATTCCCGAAATTCCCATGGGAACGGGCACAACGCGGGTAAAACCGCGGGGCGCTGCTAGTCGAATTATAAGATTCGGTTAGCTGTCAAATTGTATAGCAGTAACCTACCGAGGGAAAGACTATGTCGGAGGCCTTTAGGCGGTCTTAAAATTCCGACACCAGGGTTAACCACTAACCTACACGAGCTTGCTTTTTTTCAAAGCACTTTCGGTTTTGGACACACTTAACCATTTCAAATTGAAACCTCGTTAACGGATACACTTCGCTTTTATTTTACACTAGCTGTGCCCCGCGGTTTCAACCGCAGCGCCCCCGTTCCCGTGGGAATTTTGAGATTTTTATTCCCTATAAACCTCGCGGAGCCCGAGACCTTTCCAACGAATGCAAAACCGTGGAAATCGGTTCGTGCGTTCTGGAGTTATAGCGTCAGGGAGGAAAACCCGACTTATTTTTATATAGTAGATTTTTATCAGATTTTTATCTTTGTTAGATATAAATGTTAAATAATGAAGTGTATAATATTCGTAAACCTAGTTTTCAATTCAAAATGAGTACCTAGTGTTCGCTCAAACTTAAGGAACCAGTACACTTAACCACTCCTGTATATTAATTTCCCTTTACCAAAAGCAAAATTATTTATTCTTGAACGTATACTTACCTAATAATAAAACATACGCACCGGATTCTTAAGCATAACAGACCTTGAAAAATGTATTAATATAGCGAAATAATAAGGAATTGTTTGTATTACCAACTGGGTTACGGGTTGGGTACATACAATCTTTTTGCCTTACTTTGTTGGCGAATACCCTGGTCATGTGTGAGGCATCCGTCGTCACACTGTAAACGTACTGGATCTTGAGTCCGTTTACGTGGATTTAGTGGGAACTGTTTCATTTTTTTATCGACTGGCTTTTGTGTTTGTTTAGTACAATGTACTTCAGGTTAAGACATACTGGCAGTGATGTTTTATAGTTGACTATCAAAACCCCCGTAGTTTACCCGTGTAGTCCCAGTTTTCATGGGAATTTCGGGATAAAAAATAGCCTATGACCTACCCGTTGAATGGCTATCCATTACTTTAAGAATTGTTCAAATCGCATTGGTTGTAATTTTACATTTTTATAATATTAGTATAGAATAGTACACGCAGCGATGATTTACCGATAGTTTTTAGGTAAAGAGTCTTTTTGTTGTCTGTCAATTAGGTCTAATCTATACCCAGAACTTTTTCTTCTGTGTGTTTACTAGTAGCCTTCACACTCGCTCAACAAAACATAATACGAGTAAGTACTTCGATATGGTTGTACTATCTTAGTAATAATTTTATACAAAGTGTTTCTTATGCGGTTAATAATATAATGACTTCATTGAAAATTATTTATCTCATTAATTCCGTAATCCAACAAAGCTCGATATCGACGCTCATTTGTTTAATCCCTTTAATTGTTCCAATTTGTCTGAGTAGTTAACTATCCTGAAAATTGTTTTTGTACAGAAAATGGTGGTCTAACATATTTTCATAGAAAACGAATTGGATATCTATCGGTTTTCTATAATCCACTAAATATGAAAGAGGGATTTGCGATATGTAACATGGCTCCTTTTTTAACGTTTTTTGTGTGTTATAAAGTGGTGTCCAGCGTAATCGCTTGGTTCAATTATTTTCGTTAAGTGTGTGAGGTTGACGAAGTGAAAGAGTGTTTTTAATAGTTTTCGAAAACCTTTCATGTCTCGAAGCGTAATTTTAAAGATGCACGACTAAAAAAGGGTAATATTGATCTTCAACTGTTTATTGAAGACTAGCAGTGCCCCCAGTTTTACCCGCGTTGTACCCGTTCCCGTGGGAATTTCGGGATGAAAAATAGCCTACAACCTTTCCGTTGAATGTGGCTATCTATTACAAAAATAATTATTAAATAATTCCTGAAATTACCTCGAACATACAAACGAACAAACAAACAAACTTACAAATTTTACCTCTTTATAATATTAAGTATAGATTAACCCGTGCTTCTAATCTTTTTGAAGATACAATTTGAAGTAGTAGCAATAATAATAATGTAAGTGTCATATATTCCTGTAAAGTATTTATCTTTTTTAAACTTACCCGATTTGTACATATAATAAACGTACTGGCACGGATTTTTAAACTTTCTACCCCGAGAAAACCACGTTTACTATAAAGTATTTGTGTATGTATATACATACATATAAAAGTATAAGTCAGTAAGATTCCATTATACAATTTACTGTAAAAAAATATATTTTATATTTATTAACTACTAGCGAAAGACAGGGAGAGTTGGAAGCATTTGTGGAAGACCTTTGCCCAGCAGTGGGACGATATAGGTTAAGGAAAACTACTAGAAAGTAACTCTTAAGTAGTTATCAACTGCCTCTGAAATTAATTTGTCGAAATAGTTCAATAACCAAATTCAGATAGCATTTAGGAAGCTAGGATCCTAATCAGCATCCTAAATAGGAAATTAAACCACTAAGCTAGAAGGTAGAAGAACTATGAAAGGTGACTAAATTGAGTGCATTTTACCCAGGCAAAACTTTTAAGCATGCCTAAATTTAGGCATATGGATTAAAATATTATGGAGCTTTCACACTTCGAAAGTATTTTTAGGTACAGGATGTTAGTAAAGAACAGAACGTCATGACTAAATCGAAACTCATAAGGAACTGTTAAGCATGGTTGAGTTATAAATTGACAAATACTATGCCCGTGACTTCATCTGGTAGAGCGTTTAAGTCTATAATTAACCGTGTTTGCTGAAGTCCGGTTACACGTACACCGTTTGTTTGGCTCATTTTATTTGACACCTAACCTTGATCATGGTTGTAAGCGATTGGCACTTTTAATACCAAGTAGTTAAAGGTTTAAATAGGAAACTAAACCGAAGTCAGCTTGTGAATCTTTACCGATCTTTAGACAGATTTATCTGTGAGATTAATTATTGTCGATCATTTTATGAGAATAGCATCGCCTTCCTAGCTATAAGCTATTGATGAAAATTGTGGTTTTAACGGGCGTACGACCACAATTTTCATCAAATGAGACGTCACAAGCTTCCTTTGTAGAGATTTTATAAGTGATTTTGACATGTAACGTATGGAAAAAAACATTGATTAGTTGTGTCGATTAAATGGACTCAAGAAATTAATGTAAATTTTATAATTTAAAAACAATTATTTTTTAAAAAGCTTTACTCCTTATACTCTTGTTTTAAATTATGAATAACTCTTCCCGAAAGCCAATAAACATACAATAAACAACAAGAAATTAAACGTGAACAAGTTTTATGTTCGAATCTATACTAATATTATAAAGCTGAAGAGTTTGTTTTGTTTGTTTGTTTGTTTAAACGCGCTAATCTCAGAAACAACTGAACCGATTTGAATAATTCTTTCACTGTTAGATAGTCTATTTATCGAGGAAGGCTATAGGCTACATTTTATCCCGAAATTCCCACGGGAACGGGCACAACGCGGGTAAAACCGCGGGGCGCTGCTAGTATAGAATAACTGTTTGAATTGAGCACATATAAACTGCTAAAATAGGTCGGCGTTAATAAGATTGTAAATCATTTTACGTTTAACTGCTGTTAGGTGGACACTCAACACGAATTGTTTGTTATACTAAGTATTCTATTGCTCAACCCGCTTGACAATTGATGGGTTCAATTGAGATGTGTAATTTCACTAATAAACGTGTGACTGCGTTTTAAACTGGAGCATTATGCAAACATTGGTTTATTAACAGTTCTATCACTGAACTTAACCCTCCTAGGGTTAATGATGGGTTATCCCCACGGTTATCCCACCCGCTGCACACACTACAACACCCTTTACGTACGTTTGGGTCCCCTCATATATCATCGTTTGATACTTTTTATTACAAACTTCTTCATCTTCTTCTTCTTCTTTATCGAAAAGGATGGTCAACCTGACCAATCCTGGAGTCAGAGTTATAAGTTTCTAATCTTCTTCATCGAGTGGATGGTCAACCTGACAATATTACATGAGCCATGTCAAAGGCCTCTGACATGGCTCATGTAATGTCAGGTTGACCATCCACTCGATGAAGAAGATTACAAACTTAAGAAAGAGCTTAAATCTTTACTGTTAGTTTTCATAATTACTTTTTACCCACGAACCAAGAAGTACTACTTCCGTAGCTTATTTTAAGTGACTTCTCTACACATTAGAACACAATCGTTCGAAGCTTATTCATTAATTTCAAAAAATATAGTAGGTATACATCCCTTTTATAGACCGTTTGAACACCAACATGGTCTTACGATTGAAGCAACTGGGACCCACTACTTAGAACGCTATGACACACGATAGCACTCAGATAGAAATGCCACTATCGGCCACCCTTCCGAATAAGTGCTCGCTGCAGGTTGCTTAACAATCACAATGAACTAACATCGCTTAGGCAAAATACGCCACGTTATACGATTTATATACTACTAGCAGCGCCCCGCGGCTTCGCCCGCGTTGAGCCCGTTCTCGAAGGAATTTTCGAAAATCCTTTCTTAGTGTGCACTAACGTCACTTGAAGAACCTCCCTGCCAAATTTCATGTTTTTAGGTGTAGCAGTTGAGGCTGAGCGTTGATTATCAGTCAGTCAGTCAGTCAGTCAGGACTTTGAATTTTATATATATAGATTGAATTTAACTGATATTATAACATTACATTTACATAAAAATTTCTTAGTACCCGCTTTAATAGAGCACTTTATAAAAAAAATTATATACAAATGAGTGGACACTGAAAGTAGCACGATAGTAAGCAATATAAGTATGTTTGCAGCTTAAAGTTCGCGCTCGTGCCGGCAATAAATCTCCTCATTGTCACGCTTAGCTTATGGTCCATCTCGCGATATCCCATTACAAAATGTTTGCTATTCCGATCCGAGCTCCATTTTGTGAGCATTCTCATAATTCGTAGCTTAGTTAGGTTCACTTTGGTGCTTTGTAAAGCTAGTTTTAGCTCGGTAACGTATAAATAAATTAAATATGATTGCTTACTTTGCTTTCATAATTTATTTTACTCTATCCTAAATGGTTTAAATGTATTAATAAATTAATAGCTCATCAAATATTGTATTTTATAAATATTGAGGTCGTTGAGGTTTGCGGTTCAATTGGCGTATGAATTTCATATGTAAAATTTATATTACACGTATTCGTATATTAAAAAACCTTTACCTTACCTTAAAATAATAAATTATAATGAATTTTAATAAATAATGAACATTAATGTTTGTATGATGTCATACAAACTATATTATGTTTCAGTAGCAAAGTGGTTATAAAGTAGAGTCTTCTGACAACTAAACGTGTTTATCTAAATAGTCAAATATATTCAGAACATGTGCCTTATAAAATATCCAAGCACTATTAGTGCTAAAAGGAACATAAATGGTAACTCGTTATAACAGAGAGCTTCCAAAAATGCAGTAGAAATATGAACTTTCCGCTCGTTCGCTCCAACTCCATTAACTTGCAAGTCTTGTCGACCACACTTGTCTACGGATCATGTAGGACTAACTAAAATTGCAAAGAAATCCCTCTCGAGTCGCCCGAACGCCCCCTACTACCCCCTAATTGCGGCTACGTTCTCGATTTATTTGCGAATCATGACTCCCTTCGAGTTAATGACGAGTCGACACAAACGACCCCAGTGTCCGGTGTTTTAAATATCGGTTTTCTTTATAAGGAGTATCTCGATTTGATGCATCGAGAACCAAAGGTAAAGGTTATTTTAAAGAAATAAGTGTTAGTTTAACTGGTTGAATTCAACTGTATAAGATGATTTTGGTGAAAGTTACTCGAGTGCCGAAAACTAGGGCGTGAATGACATCGGCCGAAATGAAATAAAGATCGTTACGAGGGCGGGGCGACCCCAGCGGCTTTCAACCGGTGGCCAATCACAAAACACCTATTTACCTATTCCAACATAATCCCAACCCAGAGCCTTCGGGTGTCTGTAAATAAATAATTCCTAAAGATTTATCTCTTACGATTAGGTACTTAAAGAAAACGCCTTCTCGATTCTTTACAGATTATTTTGTATTACATCTTTCAAGATTTTTCTCGACAATTTTGATTATTATAACATTTTTCATTTTATTCGTGCAGAAAACCTGCTTAATTCATGATATTTGAACCATCATAAATTATTCAACCGTATTCACTCATCCGAAAATTATAGGCCAATTAAAGTCATAAAATTATCATTTTATACGATTAGTTCTAATAACGAGAACTATAAAGATAATAAGTTACATATTGGTTTATTGTTCTTACATTGTATAGTCGAGAAGTCATCAAAACATGACTCATCAAGTTAATATCAAAGATATAAATATACCAGCTGCACCACCCGGGTTTACCCGCATTGAGCCCGTTTCACTTGAATGGTAGTTACTGAAAGGCTACTCAGTTCAGTAATCACTTCAAACATACAAAAGTTCTAGCTTTATTAATGCAGGGTGTTTCTTTTTAATCGGCCAGTATGGCCAAGTTCGACACTACAATAGATACGTACGAAAACCATTTCTTAGGAAACTTGTCATCGATAACTAAACAAAAAAATCTGTTTGCTTAACTTACGTTCTCCTTTATCTTAATTCCAGGTTTCTAACGCAGAAGATCTTTACTGGGAGGGTGAAGATGAATCTGCGAACGAGTTTCTAGAAGTAAAAGAGGAGACTGGAGTTTTGGACCATCTGAAACGATTAAAACGTCAATTTAATTGGGGTAAGTTACATGATGACAATAAATTAAAAGGGCGTAGGGATTAGCCCAGTCTTCTTCTTCATCGAGTGGATGGTCAACCTGACCAATATCCTGGTGTCAGAGTTATTGAGCCGCCAAAGGCCTCTGACATGGCTCATGTAAAGACTACTATCAGTAGAAAGTAACCGGGACCGACGGCTTAACGTGCCCTCTGAAGCACGGATTCGTCTTTCTTTTCGGGCAATCAGGTGATTCAGCCTGCATTGCCGACATCAATTACTAAGTTACTCACTTAAATGAACACTGGACTTGGAAAACTTTAAGTAATATTTGAATAAATAAGACAATGCATAATTATATCTTTATCTCTTGTACGAATAATAATTAAATATCTTATTTCTTGTATCTTTGTATATTTTTCGTGGACCAAGTTCCACACGTTGATGAAATTTAATTATGTAATTTGAAACTTAGCTTACTGTACTGTAATCTGTACATATATATCTCCAGTGAGATGATTAAACTATGCCCACTTGCCCAGCAGTGGGATATTTACAATAAACTAAGATTTCCTGTAAACTTTTCAATTGCATATTTCAGGAGGATTTTCATTCTTTTCTCCGTCAACGACAACCACGCCTTCACCAGAGAACTACGAATCGATCACTGAAGATCAGGATGATACGATTCAGTGAGTATTTCGTGATTTTATTAAACGAACCGCGCCCCGTGGTGATACCCGAGTTCTACGTGTTTCCGCGGGAATTTCGGGATAAAATGTATCCCATGTGTTATTTTGATGTATAACCTATATTACTGTAAAGTTTAATCCAAATCCGTTCAGTAGTTTTGCGTGAATGGGTAACAAAATCTAAGTCAATTACCAGCACCGAACGCACCGAAAGACAAGAATTAAGCGAAGAAGACGAAGTACTCACTCATTGATCTGTCGTAAGGAACTGATAACATGCGAGCACATCGATCGAGTCGACTTCATAAACCGTGCTGAATTGAATGACGTCATCCAAATTCGTCTAGGATTTTTGGGGTTCTTCCAGATTCGGTCTTGTTCGCGTCAGATATGACGAGGAAGAATGTGCTATATTTCATAAAGAGTATTCTAAAATGATTTTCATTTGTCTCTTTCGGCGCAGATAGGTTTGCATTAACCTTAAACTAGACATACGCATAACTCGAAGAGATCATTGAATATTCGAATTAAAAAAGTGAAAGAAGCGACCTACTGCAATAAATGATCTGGGCGTACTAAAGCTCAGATCTAAGTGCCCGTGGCACTTTTGATTGGACCCTCAAGTCAATTGGTCCCGCAGATTAGTTAGCAGAATTTCTGAACAAATCCTACATATTTTGCTTCGTTTCTCCGCGCGTCTCTCCGCGCCATCTCCTTGAAAATCTGAAGAGATCCAAAAAGGTTTTAATGACTCCACTGTTCTGTTATCTTACTATCGGACTTTGCCTATGCATAAATTCGTTATAAATAATACAAGAAACTAAATTGTCTACTAAATCTTTCAGGGATACAAGAGATGACGACGAACGTATTGATGGATCTGGCGCTTCTGAAAGACAGGAGCCTGATGTTGGAGAAAGTAAGTATTACTTCCAGTCAAAATAAAAATTAACAAATAATATTTTCTATTTAATGTTGACATAAGTGCTTGCCCACGTTGACTCGCGGGCGCGGTGGCGGGCGCGGTCACGAAATATCAAACATATGACGTGATATCCAAGTGTTCACGTTCAAAACGCGAGTGCGGTGTAAGTAGCGAGCTAACTAGCGACTAGCGCGCGCGGCGCGCTCCACAATGGTCCGAAAATCGCTCGTAGTGGACATAGGCAATCGCGAAAATTGACTTCGTATTTTTAATATTTTTATTGCATATTTGGGTTTTGCTATTAAATACAAGATGTTTTTATAGATGGTAATTTTTGATAAAACCTTATATTTTTCGAGATATACGTCATTGAATTATTTTTTGTATGGAAAAAAACACATTATTTCGAATATCTTGAAAGTCTCAAAATGTCTCAAAATATGGTTTTCAGATTTGGATAACACTATTTTAGTGCTAAATTAAAAGCTATATGCCAACCCTCGATTTGCCCCGATTTTTGAGAAATTTCACTTTTCATTCTCATTTCCACACCACCCCAGAGGTAGAGAATAAAGTGCGTTTTTTTTAAGTGGTGTCCCCAAGAGGCATATTCCACTCACACAGACTTAAAAACAAGCACTTAAAAAAAGTAAATTACACAAATCAAATTTTCCTGTCATTGTCCTTCGATGATAGTTTCTACATTTATAAATTCAATGTTTTCTTGCTCATCATCTTTATCAAAACTATCAGGTAATAGCAATGCTTTCGCGTCTTCTGAAAGCATTTTATGTACACGAATTATTTTATGCCTCTTTGTTGATATATAGGGATCAGAACTAATCAACAAGTTATTAATAATATCCTGATTACAAGCAGTCCGGTTAATTTTACGTGAATGACTTTCACGGTACCTTCTGAAATCTTTGTTTCTAGACTCTGCAGCTTCTTCTGATAGTTTTCCAATTGGAACATAAAATGTTTGTTTCCATGCAAAGAATACAAAAAAATGATTTTGAAGCCCTATGTCCCAACTTTGCAAAATCGGACCACTGGCTCGCTCCAATTTCAAACGCTTGAGACGTTTGTGTGTGTTCACGTCAAACTAGCGCGGTGGCGCGCGCGATTTACTCGCGACGTCAGGTAAGTTCAACCCATGGACTTATTACTAAAATCAGGACTGAATCAAATCAAATCAAATCAAAATTATTTATTTGTTCGAATACGGGTTACATTGTTTTTTTAAAACTCATTCCGCCTTTTGGCATACGAATTTAAAGAAGAAACTTATAACGTAAACATAAAGTAACTAATTATGTAATAATATTATTATATAAAAATAAAAAACATAAACATAACTAACCATAAACAACTATAAAATATACAAACAACTATGAAATAACTATAAACAGGAATCATTTAGGAAATCTGAGACAGAATAATAACATTTTTCTAATAATAGTTTACTTAAATGAGATCTAAATTGAGTGACAGCGGAAGGTCTATATATACAAATATTTAAAATTACTCCTGTCACTTATTAACGAATAGACAACATTTAGTGTGAACTCACCGCGATACAGACCCGTTTCATTTAGTATAATGTTTCCTGATATGTTTACGACCTCTGACAAAACGTCACATTCGCGCGAACGCCTGGCGGTTAACGTGAACACGAGCTCGCGACGTTTCCCGCGTCCTCCACCGCGCCCGCGCCCGCGCTTTCAACGTGGACAAGCACTAAGACTACTGAACGGTAAAGAATCCACCTCTTATCGCTATCATGGAAATGTATAGGCGTCATATCTTGAACAACGGTTTCTGGAGAAATAATCGGCTTGATTCAAGCTTATAGAGCAATAACTCAGTCACGATGTGAGTCTGCTGTTCCTTGAGTTTGAATATCTAAACTCAATCCGTCTTATTAATAAACGCGGTGTAACTAAAACACTGTTACACTGTGTTTTGTCTCCTTTGCTCTTCGGAAAATTGCGTATGTCAGAAGGTGATAAACCATTTGATAGCTAAACTGTTCCTAATATGCGTTTATTATTGTGGCCCAATGTGTTGTACTGACAGGACCTATTACAAACTTGTAACAATTTTTGACTTACCTTGACTAGCCTGTTGGTATAGTGGCATGTAAGACTGCTTACTCTGTCGGGGGTTGCGGGTTCAATTCCCGCCCGGAGTCAATAATATGTGCATACACACTTGTTAGCGACAAGGTGTCAATTATATTATCTGTAATGGTAGATTTCAATTGAGGTACCAAAGTATTCTCTGAAAACTATCCCATACTACATGCTATGTGGACTGGTGGTGCTGTGTTTTTTATAACATAATCCAACCTTGGCCCTAGTCATAATTATTATAGTTTACTACTAACCTCTTTTTTAATCTATTCACTTTTTCTGTTACCTAATTTCTCCAAATAATTGTATTTTTCCAAATTCCAGAAACTCTGCGGGTGACATTCGTCGTGATGGAACCTTACAAGGATGAGTACTCCAACCGGGACTCAGTGTTGTTCCAGAACTTCTCCAAGACCCTCGCCGATGCCGTCAACCAGCTGTTCGAAAAACTGCCGGGAACTCAGAAAGCTTCTCTAGTGAGAATCCAGTAAGTATAGAATGAAATGAAGATAAGAAGGAACAACTTCTTTTATGAAACAAACAAGCAGCTTCATCTAATATTTCATTGAAACGATGTTCGGTTTTCTAACAAGAGACCTATGAATATTCGTAATGATAATATCAGACTACAACAAGCGCAATACGATTAAGAAACATTTCTTCCCTGGAGAGGGTGAGGCTCTTGCCCAATAATAAGTATATGATAGACAAAATAGTCTATTAGACGTCTCGTCACTCTCTGGTATACCTTCAAAGGTTTCCAAGGACCAGAAAATAGTTTAAAACTGTCTAGACTACAGCGCAGACTCTATGTGCTGCACGCTGAAATCGATAATTAACTGATTGTCGTTTTTTTCTCATACATCACATGAGTCAAAAATGACTCACTAACCACTCCTATGGAATCCTTTGTCTTCCTATGGATCTATGAGCGTCTCTCTCTCTTGTATAATAAATAACTGCTTTACCCTGTACTTCAATGATTTGTTAAAATTTTCAGGTCCCGTGTGGCGGATGAGTTCTCCTGCAAAGTAACCCTGGATATAGTCACCATTAGATTCGATGATACCAACAGAATTATTGAAGTTTTAAGAGATCACATCAAGAAAATTGGCAAGCTTGGAAATGTCACTGTGATTGACGCTGATTTCAACGCCAATGTGGTTAATCCAGGTTTGTAAATTGTTTAGGTAATATGTCAGCTTATCATAAATACACATTTCTTTAGGTACCATATTTCTTTTGTACAGCTTTCGGTACCATGCTCACGGCAATGTTATTTAAACTGTAATTTTTTTTCGGAGAATGATAAAGAAAATGTAAAAAACAAGAAAAATCTTCTTTTAAGCTTAATTTTACCAATAATAACTAAAAAATAACCATAAAATAATACTTAAACAAACAATTAACAAACTAACCCAATTATTAACCGACTTCAAAAACTAGGAGAATTTTCTAAATTTTTAAATTTATGTTACCGATCACCGTCATTTACGATCAGATTACCAAAAATATCATAGTATTATAGCCAATGCTTGCGGGATGGACTTACTTCAACCGATAAAGAAAAAACAAACTACCAATTGCAAAAATCCAATTTGAAGTCGGTTTTACGCTTTGAAAAATTATAAATAACGTGATAAATAAGTTGGAAATAATGACACTAATGGTGTCCTATCCTAGGGTATGCTTTTGAGCTGTGCGGGGTTGATGAAATCCAATGTGGTGACAGCACATGCTTACCATCAAGCAGTCGATGCAACGGAACCCCTGAGTGTTTTGACAACGTTGACGAGATGAGTTGCAATTTCGAGGGTATTTTTACATTTGTTTCTTTATTTATTGTGTCTATAATACGAAGTCAGATCCCGCGCACCTGACGATGTACAGTGCTATGATACATTGCGTTACGATACAGACAATAGGCTATTTGACTCAGCGACAGATGAGATTCAATACCGTGACGTTAGCAATCACACACAAATAAAAAAGATGATTTATCTATTTAATGAAATCTCTATTTAAATTTATTTTTATAGGATGTCGGAAGATGCCTGTCGTAGCCTATAGTGAACGTTAAAATGTTATGTTTTGAAGTATTATGTATCTCACAATGATTTTGCTACCTCTACTTCTTTATAATATGAAATGGTTTCAAAAAGTTGTCAAATAGTCTATTGATATTTAAAAAATAAGAAAGATGAGCCAATTAGAGGATTTTAATTTTACGGTACAGTGAATTGAATCAATGGCAGACCTCGCTTTCTTTTTTTAGCTTTTAAAATATTGAATACAATTCCAAACAAAGACAATTCCATAAACGCTTTATTATCAAAGGCACACTTTTTGTTTTTTCTTTTTTATTTATTATAAAAAGTATCTACAGAGGACCCAATCCCAGACAACGACCAGGATCAAACCAATGATGTTGACAATGAAGTGCCTGGCAACGAATACCCCGTGGTACCGGAACCTGAAGCACAACGTTGTGACAACCCAAGTCCTTGTGGAAGCTCCTCAGTGACTTACTGTCCCGAACAAAGATGCGATGGTTCTCCTGATTGTCCCCTAGCAGATGATGAGAAGAACTGTCAGGAATCAGGTACTTGGAACAAATATAAGATTCTATAAAGATTCATTAATGACAAAGAATCTATCTAGAGCATCGTGGCTTGATTGTACATAAACAATTTGACTGTGTGAGGCCATGAACTTGGGAAACTTCGATATTTTTTATCTTATTACTTTACTTTTTGTTTGATTTTTATTTTTGTTTCATTTTTGTTTTTAAAAGAAGATAAAGAAGAGGAACGCGGTGATCAAGAGCTGGAAGGAGAACCTTCCGCAACCACGCCCACTGGATATCCATCAAACCCGAATTCGGATTATGATTACACGACGACAGCGGCCCGGCAAGGTGAGAACTGAATCTCATTGGAGGAAAAAACAAAAAGCCCCTTACGGGAAACTGCATATTATGATTTGTCATAAATAATTTTTAGCCTCACTTGGTAAACTAATCTACGGTCAATTTCTTCTTACGGGGTAAAATAATATAACCTATACCCAATCAAATATATTAGCGTAGTGTTCGGGATAAAATAAAGAAAACTTGTCTTGATTATTACCTATAACTAACTGTGCTGCGTGTCAGCATGTAAAATAAAATTCTGACTGTAATGTACTTGATAACTAGATATATGTAAGTACTCGTATATTGTAATGTGGAATTGAGAAATTTTATGTAAGGCGAACGCCTCGGTAGTCCAGTGGTATGTGCACTCGTCTGCCAAGGCTGAGGTCCCGGGTTCAATTCCCATATCGAGCGTATACATGTTTCCTACTTTTTAAATATGGCTTGGGTTTGAGTTCACCAACCCGCAGTAGGCAAGAGTGATGGTTACGCCTAATCCTCCCCATTGTAATGATATCTTGAGTGAAATGAGAGCCTTTGCCCAGCAGTAGCACATTACAGGCTAATGTTACGTAAGGCGCTGTTAATATTGTTTCACCCATGAAACCCTTCGAAGTGTTCCAATCCTTGCCAGTGTTTGAATCGAAGGACCATATCAGAAATCATAGGCTGTCTAAAAACTCCAACTATAGTAGGGTTACAAATGCTACAATGCATATCCAAAACGATATTTCTTCTATCATACGAGTAGATCTAATAATGAGTAAGAAATAGTAATATCTTTAACACGGAGTAAAACGGAGACAAAATGTACGTCTTAGCATGTAAAAAGCTATTTTTTGTGAAGGTGGTAAATGCTTATACGCATCCCGCCCATCTAGGTGATTTGGGGAGTTGGGAGGGCAATAGCCTTGCAGGATTGGTCGCTGAACTCCCCGAACTTAGTGTCTATCTTTTTTCTACTGCTCTATTATTGAATATTGATTCTTGTTTCACAGCCTGTCCTCCCGGCGAGTTCACGTGTGATGAGACCCGATGCATCCCATTAACATCAATATGTGACAGAAGAGCTGATTGCGCTGATGGCACTGACGAACAGAACTGCAAACCAGGTATGTTGTTAGTTTGTATTGCAGTGATTGGATAGTAGAAAACTTTTCATCAGGATCAATCAGGAATGCATTGTACATATTTAAGTCGGGTCAAGTCGGGTTGTTTATTTTATAATGCAGGGAGAAGATGATGATACAACCAGCAAGGTTTTGGTGAATTATTGAGCATCACAAACGAATGAGCTAAAAAAAGGTTCCTTCGGGATGACATTGAGCTTGATGGGGATAATTTAATATTATTTGGGGTCTAGGGAATTCTGGCCCCAAATAAATAGGATAGCACAGGAGAAATAAAAAATAAGATCTTTATTAGCGTTGTTGGCGCTTTCTAGGTTGTGGTTATAAGTGTGCGAGTGAGACGGCAAACTAACCTAGAGGTAGTGAACTTAAATATACTTTCTTTTGTTTATTTATGTGACATTCATTGAATCAACCCATTATACATAGCTTTGCCATGCGAATGCGTGTTTTAGGTGTTCATAATTTTTGTGATCTAAGACTCCGTATAAAACCTTACATAAAAACAGGTGAATTGACAAAAGGAAATTAGTGTCTATTCTACACTCGATGGAACAGAATATAGAACAGATTATTTTCTGAATACACAATAAGTTAGATGATTGAGGCAGATTGGCAGTAGTTTGAATCTGCTTTTGTATTTGCTCTCCTATTAGCGATAGCAGCATTTTAGCTATGAATTGGTTTGTCCCTTTCTGACATACGCTATTTTCCGAAGAGCAAAAGAGACAAAACACTCAGTAACAGAGTTTTAGTTAGAGAGCGTTTATGAATAAGGCAGTATATAGGACAGACAGACATGGCAAAAGTATAAGGTTTCCATTTCTTCGGTTACGCAACCATAAAAAACGGAATATGTTACACAATGTTATCCTCTGCATATGCCTTGTTTCAACTGTTTACATCAACATTTGCTCTCAAGCACAAGTACTTATAGATCACTCAATTATGACCTAATTGTTTGCCTCTCAACTCTATAAATAGATATCGAAATAGAATGTACATTGCATTTCAAGTACTTAAAGTACTTCGAATTAATCGAATAAATGTCTGAAAATAAACTTAGTATAACGCATATCTGAGAATTTTCAATTGTTACTGAAATATAAATAGGGCACGCGACGGTTCACTTTTGTATAAAGCCACACGCCGCGGGCGCCCGCGACGGTTCACTTTTGTATAAAGCCACTCGCCGCGGGCACTTTTGTATGAAACCGCGGCGTGCGCACGCTTAACGCAGTGTCGGCCTTTACGCATTAAATATAAAAACAAACTCTTCAGCATTATTATTAAAAAATCAATTTTGTACACAATTAAGCCAAACCATCAAACTACCTATTGCATCAAATGTTATAATTTACTTTATCTACACTAATGTTGTAACATTCTACTTATGTTTCCAATACTTGACTTATAATTACTACTGTTATAGCGCAGACAACTAAAACACTCAATTTAAGCAATTGCACATGATGTTATAATATCCAAATCGATATCGTAAAATCTCATTATAACATCGCGCCCTGCGCGGCGCGCGCCCTGCGGCCCTGCGCGCGCAGCTGCGCTCTCATTGGTTAGATTTTAATGGCGGCAAGTTCACTGTGACTATACACGTACGCGTGAATTTAATGTATCGCAATGTGTTTTGTTTTTAAAATTTTGTTTGATTAATTGCATTAGTGAAGATAAAGTAGTGTATGCAACTGCATATAACACGGGTATTAAAACACGAGTGTGAGTTTATGAAACGAGCGCAGCGAGTTTCATAATAGTAACGAGTCTTCTTTATATGACAGTTGCATAAACTACTATTAACAATTTATCCATTAATTGCTAATTATAAACGATTATGTTATCGTTCTACGTATGTTTAAAAGCTTCATAAGCCCATAATGATACTATAATATGTAACACTAGCCAGTAGTTATCTTTGTTGCTCTGGGAACCTAATGAAATGATGTAATCGTTCAGTTAGGGTGAACAAGATTTTGAATTTTATGGGAAAATTTTGAATTTTATGTTTGCTCGCGGTTTCTCATATTGTTGTCTTTCTAGGGCTTAATTTGGAATCGTAGACTATTATCGTTTGTCAAGCCTATGCTAAAATACTTCTTCAAAAAAAGATGTAAGTAGACAAGGTAATGACATAATTTCATAACATGGTCAATAGAAATATTTTTATTTTTTGTACCCTTATCAATACGCGAAGTTAAATGATATTGGGAGGTACAATGGACATGATTTATGAAGATATTTAAACTTTGAAAAAATCTACCGTGTCATACTTTAACATACCAAGCCAATGATAACTATTTTTAGAACTACTAACGACTAGATATACAGATAAATAATATGTTATATCCAATGAGGATGGAGCTATGTGTGAATAAAATAGACATTATTCCATTAGATATTCCATTTTATACAAATATCTTCATAGTATGTAAAAATAATAATAAAAGAGAAGCTGTGGTCACCCTAACGCTAACGTCAAGGCAGGAATGTAGAGAGCAACTGTAGGCGCATGATTCGTAAGTGCTATGATTATTGTAGAAGCAATAACAAGCACACTCGCTGCGTTATCAATAGCTTTATGTCAATAAACTTTGTCGTAACTGTTCCTACTGATTATAATTTTAATTATGTACATATTTTAATGCACTGTTAAGTAGCTGTTACGAGTACATCAGCTTATTCTGAATTGTAACGTTTACGGATACACTTCACTTTTATTTTTTATTTTTATCTAACGATCGGCCCCTTAGCAGGAACCGTGGCCACAGAAGACTTATTGATAATTTCCTTACTTTTTTTCTCGCCTTTGCACAGCAGTAGGGTATTAGAGGCCAATACTTGACTTTTAATTTGTACAAGGTTGTTGGCTACTAAGTTACTGGAACGCACTTAACTTTTACTTAATATTTTATAGAGAAAGATAAATGTTACGGAAAAGGTAAATAAAGATATTTCATGAGTAGTAAGATAGGTAGGTTAAATAGGTATAACGTATTAAATATGAACACCTCTCTGTATAATTTCAGAAGACTTATCCACCGTATTTAAAACGAAGAGTGATGGTAAACTGACAGAAAAGTTTGTTTAAGTCGTAATATTAATAAACCTAAACACGTTTAATAGCTGCGTTTTGGCGACTTCTTATTAAATCTGCCAACTTAAAAAAAATAACGCCTAGAAATACAAATATTCAAATACATACTGGTTTATAATACTCATTGATATCGTCTTCAACGTAAAGTCTTTCAAGTGCTCAGCAACTAAAGATAACATCATAATTCCAAGATCTATAATTAGAATAAATAATAAAACCTTTGCGTCCGGCGTTATGCTGCGATCATCATAATTAAAGCGATGACGGAATGTTTACAACGATGACAAATTATTGTGACTACTGATAACTGCTAGTTCTGAGTACCTATTTAGATAGCTTAACTTAGCCTATACTTTGACCGTGGCACTTGGTCGATTCGCACAAATTTTCTAGCATGAAATGGACGGATCAACTACTTCTGTGTAGGATTTCGTACTAAAGCCGATCCAATGACCATAATATGTAGCTGTTTACAACAGTAAACTGTTTACCTTTCAACAGAAAGGATAAACAGTTATTTGTCAATAGAGTTCCATTGTAAGGCAAAGGCGTCCCCCACTTCTTCCAGTCAGCTCGTTCAAGATCTGCCTGATATCATCAACCAGGCCAACTCTTCAAGCTCCTCTCACCATCTCTGTTTTTGTATGTCGTCGATATATCTCTCTGTGTATATAACAACTTTACCCAAAAAAGTACTCAGTAAGTATTAGCCCCTAATAATATGGGTGATCAACTTCTGGGTAGAGGCCTCCCAACTAACTGAAGATATCAGTAAAATGAGGTGTAATCATCACTTTATGACTATCCAAGCCAAGCTAATTAAATACTAATACAATTTTTATAAAGATCTTTTTTCTGCTCATCAATATGTAGTCGTTACTTGAGCCATGTCAGAGGCCTTTGGCGGCTCAATAACTCTGACACCAGGATTGGTCAGGTTGGCCATCCACTCGATGAAGAAGAAGAATATGTATGGGCGCAACTCCATACAAAATTTTCATACTAGTGCCATCTATTGGATTTCTGGTGTAACCACCGCGCGAAAAAGCTATACTCGGAATTTTTATTAGATTCCAGATTTGACATTAGCTACTGTCATTTTGTGAAATAATGATACCACATATAATAGTGTAGTGTAGTGATACGAATATCTTATTTCTTTGCGAATCGATATTTTGTATCCGATGTATTTTCTCATTGTTTTTTACTCGTTATTAAACTAGATTATATAAGCTGTTTTTTGACACCAATATATTAATTACTTGGAATGAACAGTCTAGCACATTAACCAAAACAAACAACGTTTTTTTTCTGTTTTATTTGTCATGTTCCTTCATGATCACATTTTTTTATTTATTTCACACACAATTATAAAAGAAACGTCTCAGATTGTTAACTAATCGTCAAAACTAAATTATCGGTTCAGAAATATTTAATTTCCTGATATACTTAGTTTACGAGAGTAAAATTATAAACGAGAAGAATCGATCCGGAAATATTCCATTTCCATATCGAATAATTTCGCAACGTCACTATTTAGTATTTGTCATAATGTTGCAACACTGAAATTGTCAAATCTGGAATCTAATTAAAATTTTTAGTATAGTAAAATAATAGCTTATTGCCCTAAGGTTTGTTGCAAACAACTTTGTACTTGCGTTGCATTTATAATATACTACCTACTAAGGGTCTAGACAGACGGACTGCAATTCAACTGCAATCCGACTGCCAAATGGCAGTTCAGATGCAGTTTGAATGCAGTTGGCTCGACTGCAATCAAACTGCACGTCGACGGGCAGTTGGCGTGCAGTTGGATTGCAGTCTGTCGTTGTAACTGCACTCAGACTGCAATCCAACTGCACGCCAACTGCCCGTCGACGTGCAGTTTGATTGCAGTCGAGCCAACTGCATTCAAACTGCATCTGAACTGCCATTTGGCAGTCGGATTGCAGTTGAATTGCAGTCCGTCTGTCTAGACCCTAATATCATATGGATATTAATAAGTATGGTGTCAGGGCTTGTTGGCATATCCATTTTGCTTCTATTAATAAATTAGTATGAAATCATTCACGTTTGTAGGCATTTTTACTGGGTAATAAATACAGTTAATTTTTACGAAATAAATACCTAAAGTACAGACGAATCTCAATAAAACATTTTGTGCTCGTGGCGCAGTGACTAAGCGATGTTATTTCATTGCGATCGTTAAGCAACGTGCAGCTCGGCCTTTACTTGGATGGGTGCCCGAAGTGCCATTTCTATCTGAGCGCTACCGTGCTTTGGAGAGCGTAAAATTGTGCCCTTTCCCGTGGGAATTTCGGGAATTTTTATACAAATAAACCTCTTTAATCACTCTATTTGAAAATTGCATCAAAATCCGTGCAGTAGTATTTGAGTTTATCGCGAACAGGCAGATAGACAGACGACTTTGTTTTATAATATGTAGTGATTACTTGATCTGTACCTTGTATACTCAACTATGCTGCTGCATAGATAAAGTTCGTAGCCCCTTCATAACTAATAGAATCATACGCAAATGAATCCAATCAAATTGTAACAAAAATAAATTAATCACGCCATGGCTTGCGTTAGATCATCATTTTAATTGTTTAACAGTCGGCCACGTAGACAAAGTTGTTAAGCCAATTGTTTCAGTATCATATTTTGTCTTTCGGTTCGCAGAAATTAGTCATCATTGAATAAATTATTTGAATTACAGTGTGATCGGTATGAAAAATGTAAGCCAAACTGAAATAATTTTATTATGATTCTATTTTACCCTGCTTTTGCCCAGCAGTGGGACATTAAAAGACACTTTTGTTTTTTTAACATATTTCCCTTTTCAAGTCATTCTAAGTAATCATCGCGTAAACGTTTATGTTACTATTAAACCCCATTCTCATTTACAACACGTCTTCTTTGGATAAAACTAGATTTTAATAAATGCCTTTGTTACAACTAGAATTAACCTGCTGTTAGAAAGGACCAGTGAAAACTAGTTCTAACTAGACAAAATACGAGACGCAAAACATAGAACATCGAGACGCTAAATTAAAGGATAAGGATTAGGTATAAAATCGCTAAGTATTCATCTATACTTATATTATAAAGAGGTTAATTTTTTAAGTTTCTTTGTTTTTTGTTCGAGCTAATCTCGGGAATTACCAGTCCGATTTGAATAATTCTTTTTCTTATAGATAGCCACATTAAAAAGGAAGGTTATAGGCTATTTTTCATCCCGAAATTCTCACGGGAACGGGCACAGCGCGGGCAAAATCGCGGGTGTACATCTCGATCTGGTTCTATCCAAGATTACACAACAAACAAAAAAAACGCCTTAGACGTAGCACTCACGGTAATTTTTTCATGCATACTCTAACGTTCAGATTTATAAGAGGACAATGCACTTTGTTACTATTGCATGATGTTTAATATGCTCCTCAAATCCAAAGCAAGGGTTGCCATAAAATATGAACTCCCAAATAGTTATTAATGAATCTTTTACTGACTATTACTTTAATGAGCTCTAAGCTTTACTAGAATAATGTTATAGTCCATAAAACTACAATTTTATGGAAATAATTTTTTTTTACTGCATAACCCAAGGAATTATTTTAAGTACCTATATATTTTTTGCATATTTGTGACCTAATCGAATTCGTAAATAATTTTGATATTTGATAGGACGTGCTTACAGAATGGTCCCGTTTTTATGTTCTTAAAAAAATGGTCTCAAAAAGTGGTCTCATAAAATTGGTACCATAAAGGTTCGCTTGAAAAGGTTCTAATTTGTGATATAATACTTATTTAACTTTTATAAATAACTAGCTGTGCCCCGCGGTTTCACCCGCAGCGCCCCCGTTCCCGTGGGAATTTTGAGATTTTTATTCCCTATAAACCTCACGGAGCCCGAGAACCTTTCCAACGAATGCAAAACCGTGGAAATCGGTTCGTGCGTTCTGGAGTTACGAGTATAGCGTCAGGAAGGAACACCCGACTTATTTTTATATAGTAGATTTGACCTAACCCTACATTAATCACAAGATATATTCTGGTACATACAAGATGAAGTCATTATCGACACCATCGGCACCATCGGCATTACCTGTCCGTAAATGTTAATTAGCGAAGTGGTCCTATTAAAATGCCTAGTAATTAATTAGTGTTAAAGACGTGCCTAAAGCTTAGGGTTAGAGGAAGTTAAAGTTTTACTGTGTCTAGTGCCTCACTAATTAGATACGTCTCTTAAACTGTTAATGCTTTCAGAAGTACTTACCCTCTTATTCATAAACGCTAATTTACTAAAACGTTGTTAAAAGCGTACGTCGGAAAGGGACAAACCATCACTACATAGTATAAAATAAAGTCGTCTCTGTTTCGTGTCTGTTTGTCTGTTTGTCTGTATGCTTAAATCTTTAAAATTACGCAACGGATTTTGATGCGGTTTTTTGTAATATGTAGAGTGATTCAAGAGGAAGGTTTTTATGTAAAAAAATTCCCGAAATTCCCACGGGAACGGGCACAACGCGGGTAAAACCGCGGGGCGCTGCTAGTAAGAAATAAAAGCTGAGTTTAATTTATTGTTTTTCGAACGCGCTAATCTCAGAAACTAACAATCCGATTTGAATAATTCTTTTTGTAGTGGATAGTTACTTTCAACAGGAAGATTATAGAATATTTATTTACCCGAAATTCCCACGGAAAAGTGTACAACGCTGGTAAATCCGCGACGCGCTGCCAATAGGTATATAAAAGTGTTTTTGCTGCACATATTAAGTACCAACCCTTATTTAACTTACAACCCACGATTTAAAACGAGAAATCTCTTTGATTTACTTTAAAAACTTCTAAACAAACAAGATAACAAATTAAAGGTCACAATAGTTACGACATATCTCTATTAATTATATTTAAATATCAATACTTTTTGCTTTCATTATCAGCGAATGACCTCATATTGTTTCATTCAAGTGTTTTGGATTCCTTTGAGTTTTGACTTCAGGGTTCACTTGTTATCTAATAAAGTGTCTTGATATTATGTACTCGTTCTATCATTATTCGTTTGCCTAATTATAAAGATTATGATTAAAAATAATTCGTTGGGATATTTATTGTGAAATTATTTACGTACCTACTTTAACTAGATGATAAAGTTCAAGAAACTTTTTGGTTATATTTAGTTCTATTTCAATCCTACTAATATTATAAATGCGAAAGTTTGTGAGGATGGATGTATGTTTGTTGCTCTCTGGACGGATTTGGATGAACTTTACATTAATATAGGTTATACACCAGAATAACATATGGGATACATTTTATCCAAAATTCCCGCGGAAAACCGCAGGGCGACGCTAGTCGATAAAATGAAACCTCTTCGAATTAAGAGTTGCATGTCATTAATGAACTGAAAAACGTTTCGCTTTTATAAATGGCTCAGTTATCAGACGGATCGCATAACGGGACGTCTCGCCATTCGTTTGTTTTAGGACATAAACTTTGAATATTTACCATTTTTTCAGTTATTAAATACCTGCTTTGAATGAAATATGGCGGTAATGTCGTGATTTCGAACGATCAGTATGAGCTTACTTAGAATTTGAACAGATAAATTGCGTTTATTAAGTTTTTCGTTTTGATAATTATTTTATTGTTTGACTGTAATATATCTTTGATTTCATGTTTTCTTTATTTTTATTTTAAAGCAATAGAAATATTTTATGTTAGAAATAATCTTTGAACCTAGCCTACTGCTTTTGAAATATGAATAGACCCTCAGAATGTTTAATAAATATGTTTTATGTCGATTCTTATTAGATATCTTAAGCATATAGCGGTACCAGGGTATTCAAATAGACGTCTTTAATACTCGTATCAACCTCTTTTCAGAAGTGTTGTGGTTACCGTTAGGCTAGATTTTACGACTCCTATAATTAAATGTCCTAAAACTGCCTGTAAAGCATCAATATTTAGCAATATTGATGCTAGTACTTTCTAGAAGAAGAGAAGAAGAAGGTGCAAGTACCGCAAGTTTAAAATTCAGATATAAAACCTTCAGGGTGGATTGCACCAGCATTCTCAATTTTATTTAGCGCCTAAATATGTTTAACTAGCCGCGCCCCGCGGTTTCACCCTTTCGGACGAACAGCTTTTGTTTCTGCGGGCAACAAAAAAGGGACCACCAAATAAAATGCAAATCTTCCTGTTAGTGGCCAACAACTTGTCCTCACTCTTTCGTACGTTTCAAAAAAACAGACGAACAAACAGTCTTTTACTTGCATTTTACTTTAACTAACTTTTAGAAACTATTTAAAGATCTACTCAGATGGTACTTATATATAACTATGTATATAATATTTTTAGCAACCGTATTTCAAATTTTATCTATACTAATATTAGCTGCAGAGTTAATTTGTTTGTTTGTTGGTTTGAACTAATCATAGGAACTACAGGTTCGCTTTGAATTATTTTTGTAATAGATAGACAGATTCAACGGGAAGGTTATAGGTTACTTTTCATCCTGAAATTCCCACAGAAACGGGTACAACGCGGGTAAAACCGCGGGGCACTGCTCGTTTTCATATAATCTCAAAATGAACCTCGTCATGAATAAACTAACTAAATACTAAAATCAACGCTACATGTAACTAATAAACTATTTCTGTTCAATTAATTAGACAATCGAATTGTTTAAATGAGGTATTCACAACGAAATTGGTTATTATTGTGTATTATATTGTGTACCTATAGGACGCACATCTGCATCGTCTAGGCACATCCAGTTATCCATGTAATGAATGTTTTCCATAATTATTATTACTATTTACTAATTAAAGCCTCAAGGGTCCCATTGTTGGGCAAAGGCCTTCCCAATCAGCTCTATCAAAAGCTTCTTGACACCAACCGGACAAGTACATGTCAAGCTCGTCTCGCCATCTCCTTTTTGGTCTGCCGCGGCGTCTTCTGCTAGAGTCTGGGTTCCATATGGTGGCAATTTTTGCCCAAACCTCATCAGGTTTTAGACAGCTTGGAAAATGGCGGATATACTGTCATAGGCTTTTGTGAAATCTATGAAGGCGAGGTAAAGGGGGATATTGAATTCGGAACATTTTTCTATTATTTGGTTGACAGTGTGAAGGTGGTCGGGGATTCATAATCACCAGATTTTTTTCAATTCTCTTAACCTGGTGACTGTCTTTAGTCATGTCCAAGCACGAAATGGTACATAACATTCCGTGATCAATCCTTTACTTGTCATGAATAAGTACAAGTTCGTTGTCATAGAAGTTTCTCTATGTAATTGAGTACACAGATCGCGTGTTTCATTGTCTTTCATACTATATATATATACTATTGAATTGGCAATGTAATTCTTACGTATTTGTCTCAGATAACTAGGTATGTTCCTCGAACTGTGATAACCCGGGTTTGAGGACGGGTTGTGAAATAGATAATAACATCTTAACCTCTCATGTATTTACTACTAACAAATTCGGTTGTAAAAACGTGACTATGACTTAAATTAAGTAATCAGACAGAAACAGAAATAGTGATAAAGAACCTATATTTTTTATAATTGTACCTAATATGTACGAAAAATAAATTTATCTCATATTGTGAGAAATTTAATGGGTATAAACATAAAAAGCCTTTTTTGGCCATTCTTTGAAAATTATATTATGTGTAGTTTAAGGAATAGATATTCCCCTTTCATTTATTTATCCAATAAATGACTTGTATAATGTAGAAAAAATATATCTCAAATAACAGTAAAATTTATACGTCTGATTGCTGTCCATAATCAGTCAAATTTAAGGCGCTCGTGGCCATGTTTGACTAAGCAATTAGTAATTGCGATTGTTAAGTATCGTATAGCTCCTACTTGGATGGGTGGCCGGTAGTGGCAGTTCTATCTAAGCGGTACCGTGCTTCGGTAAGCAGTCAATCCCGGTTGTGTCATACGTTAGACTATGCCGGAGGCCCTTGGGCGGTCTTAAAACTCCGACACCGAAATTAATAACTTAATGATTCTAATCTAGCTGGTGCCGATCAAAATACTTTGCATTCTCTTTCAATCTATGTATCCAAAAAGTCTATACCCCTTATATTTATAAGTTCCCCAAGCAGCAGAGCCACTAACTCCACATACTACGCAATCTTTGAATACTTTAAACGATCAATCGTGTGTAACTATTCGTCGCAAAGTCGCGCGACAAATAAATCACCATGCGAGTGTCACGCGAATGATAACGTTTGGCCGACTGCGACTGTCGCGTCGGTGTCGGAAACGACGTCGGTGCGTCCGTCGTACGACGTAACTGTGCCCTTATCAAATGTACTCGTAAAACCATGCGATTGCACTATAAATACCACCTGAGAAGTTGATTCTGTTTGCAATGCATTTCTGTTGTAAAGTTGCGTATGGACTGGGCGTTCGGTTATTCGGTAAATCTGGAGAAAGGTTGCACATGTAAGGGTCTTATAAAATGTGTACAGATTTAGCCTGAAGGTGCGAATAGCCACTGGTTTGAGATAATGACATTATTTATTTTATTTATCAGGAGCAAAGTGCTGTAGGTTTATGAAAGTCACTTAATTTTTTTGTGAATCTCGAAATGATGCTGGTTTCTATGCATCATTCGTGTGCGAAGCACACATTACCGTAGTATGCTTTTTTGATTTCATTTCAGACTATTTCGAGCCCTTATTATACTCTCTAGGAATTTATCTAAGTCTCGGTCTCAATTGAGAGTATAAACAGTGTCTAGATTTAAAAATAAAATAATATTTATTGTACTTTTCAATTTCTTACCACACTTATCCACGCTAGTTGTGAACTCATCCTTAGAGTAAGTGATTCAATTTAAATTGTTTCAATCAAATTGGTGCCCATTACATCACTGGCGTTCGTGTCAATCATAATTATTAACAAGAATCTGTTATTTATGTTTCTTAGATTCAGTTCAATTATCAGAGGTTACAGTGCCTACATAATGTACAATCAGATGTGTTCGCGCGACTAATTTTACGGAATTATGATTAGAGTTTACAATATGAATTAAAGTCCCAAAGCACCGATGGATGTGCATCGTCCTGTAGTAATATTGATATAAGTGCTGTGCCTATTTTTGACAATGGTCAAAAAATTAGGCTAGTGGTGTTTTAAGATGTAGCTTTAACAGTCGCTATGCATTGACATGCAAAAAATACCCTAGATTTGAAATTTCATACTTAACTAGCTGTGCCCTGTTTCCCCGTATTTTTTCCGTCACTGCTTACCGTTTAATCCTTCGCTGAATAAAAAAAAGACAAAAATAAAATTATAGCTAAATTGACCCTTCTCAAGTTATACAAAAGAGCCGACACAATGATGCGTGCAAGCAAATTGCAGAGATCCTTTTTATGAATAAGCAATACAAAAAATTAAGCGACTATAACATAAAAATAAAACAATATAAATATATTACGAATTGACTTTTCCAGTTTTATCTCTTCAAATATCTTGCGATGTGAAAAAAAAATATTCTGTTATATATACGGATATATAAATAACATATCGTATGTACTACTAACTAACATTAAAAACTTGAGAAGTGTCAATTGACACCCGGATGGAACGAAGTTTATTTATTATCAACTATTTTTGTTGATAATAAATAAACTTCGTTCCATCGTCGCGACACCACACTGTTCAATGCGAAATAGAAAGACGAAACGAAAATATCTAGTCTAAATTTAATAGTTTTTGACCTTACATGAATACCATCAAACTAAACTAATAGTTTCTGCAAGTGTCAACAGAATTTTTTTCCCGTTTATCATTTTAACACTCATGATGTCACGGTGTGAGATCATTGTACAATCATTATCACTAAGTATAGAGTTCTGTTTTCGCCATCATTTTAAAGATGCATGTATTGCATATTAAACTTGTTTATAAATAGCAGTTCCATAACGATTGAGTATCCTTTGTTGATCCCGCCGTAATGTACTGCTTTACCTTTTGTTGTTTTAGTAAGTTTAGGTACAATAAGCAAAATAATTGGATGATACACTTATGGGCGAATAAAACGGGCCAATTTAGCAAGACAAGATTTGTGGAATATGTCATTGACAATTGACCCCTCTTTCCCTCCATGAAAACAAAAAGCTTCGCATGGTGCATACAAAAGTATAATTAAATCTTTAAAAACGGATTAAACAGTAAGCTTCCCTGATTGTACCTAGGTACAAGGCAACAAAGTTAATAATATTTATTATTTCACGAATTGTTACCAATTTGTAAAATAAATTCAAAAGTTCTACTAAAATGTGTAACAGTAATTTAATAAATAACAAACTTAACCTTAAATACGCCAAACTATAGTTTCTTTAAAAACTGAGCCGCGTAGCACTGCGAAGCTATTTTGCAGCAAACATTACATTATTCGGTTAAAAACTTAGTTCTCTTTTCCACAACCACGGCAAACTCTCCGTTCAAACTACATTTTATTATTTAGCGGTAAATATAAAAGATGAGACAAACTTTCCGTACCGTGACTCTGTAGCGTGGTAACAATCAGTTAAAAGTTAAGTACTCATCAAAATCATATCGAATTGGAATAATTGCAACTGTACAAACACATTCAAAGGAGCTGGCAGTTGCAAAAGTTTTATGTTAGTGTGTTAGATATTTTTAGTGCGAACTCCGTTCCAGGTCTAAGCCTCGGGCACGGTTGCGTGCGATGCCCTCATTTACCACATTTTATGACACAGTTCCGACTTAGTATTTCACTTTTTGTTTAAACTATGTCTTTGAATATACCGACAGGTCTGAAAAACGAGCTTTTCCCGCTGATTTTGTTAGGCTCTTTCGTCTAACTAAAAAAGTAACAGAGCATTTCTTCTATCTTGATATTTTTTTACTCAAAACTTCACACTTAATAAAACTAAAGTAAAAGCATTAGCCTGTAATGCCCCACTGCTGGGCAAAAGCCTCTCATCTCATTGAAGATATCATTACAGTGAGGAGCATTTATACATAATGCTCCATAATAATATATCCGGTTATAATATACAAATTCACACACGGTTAATTAGACCCATAGTCAGCTCTATGCTTGTGTTATGGAATCTAACTTACTGATACTACTACATATACATGCAAAAATACTTTATAAGAATATAATTATAATTGACACCCATACGTCGTCGCCAACAACTATGTCTTCACATATTGTTGACCCCGGGCGGGAATCGAACCCGCAACCCCCGACACAGTAAGCGCTCTCATTGCCACTGTGCCAACGGGATTGTTTTGTATATTATTTGATCTATAAGTTATTATAAGTTAACCTTTAAAAAGTTCTTTAAATCTTCTTTTACTACCAACACTTGAACTTTAAAACATTAATCAAAATCATCTATTCGAACTCAATGAACACTGAAATTTGCCTTAAATATTCCGTTCAATTAATTTCACTGGAAATGAAGTTTTCAAGAGTATGAAACATGCCATGCTCGTACTGATTGATGTCCATCTGATAAAGGTTTATAAACGTTCACAAATACAACGGTACATGTGAATTCCATTAAAAATAGACCCGTTTTGTGTTTATAGTTTAAGTGAGTGCATTGATAGGACAAATTCTGGATTTACTACAAACTATGTAATGCTTGTGTCAAAATTCGTAGGTCCTAAAATTAATAATATCCTAAAATTTAAACCAGATAGCCAATATTTCAACTAAAGATTTCGTAGAGAAAAAAGATTCATTGATTTTGTGTATCTATGGTATCTACTTTTATATTTATGGTTATTTCCTCTGTGAAAGAAATTACCAGCTTCGCAAGTCAAGTTTTGGCCTGTAACTCACGTAATACCAATGTCACACGAATAAAAAGTCAAGTGAACAAGTGATTCATAAACAGAAATGATTGACCAAAAACTGAAAACGAGTACAAACATTAATTAACTCTTTATATTAGTTTTTTGTTTGTTTAACCGAGAAAATTGGAATGTGGCGGCTTTGTTATGACGTCATTATATTAGTATTTCATCAAGGTAATTGCAGACTGCATTACGATTACAATTTAGAAGCGCTCCTTGGTATACTCGTATATTGACAAGAATATTACTAGTTTAACTTGAACTGACCGATCGAAAATGTTAATGATTTGTTCGATTCCTTAGTTTGCTATAAACGTTCGAAAAAGGAATAATCGGAATTATAAAAAAAAAAAACAATTTAAAAATTTAATTTAAATCTAGTTAGTACTTATGATTATTTATTTGCGTCGTAACGTACGAACAACTAAAGAGGAAAGCAGAAGATAGAGAAAACTGGAAAGAACTCCATCGATAAGAGCCCTTATGTTTAAGAAGGAGTTAATATTGTATGATTTTTTCTAACCTATTAAAGTTTTACATCACTTTAATCTGTCGCCAAGCGAATCTGTACATAATTACCCCTTCTTAACATTTGACTCAATCATAAATACACAAAACTATTTCTTTCACCAATAATATAAACAAATTGTATTCTTCAATACCACAAACAAATCAGTAAGTCATCGTTTAAAACAAATAAATCACAATTTAGAGGCTATCAAACAAATATTGCACTTAAAACTCAATGCATACACTTAGATTGCAGCAGTTGATATTCATCACCTATACTGTACATACTTTGTACAATAAAACAAAGCTAAATACTTAACATTTTTGTTTTCAACTAAAGAATACTTAACTTTTTAGTTTGTTTGTTTGTTTATACGTGCATATCGTTTGTAGTCAAGCGCGTTGGCACAGCGGTTTGTGGGAGAACTATGACAGGGACTGCAGGTTCGATTCCCGTCTGAATCAATAGTTGGAAACTGTAAAACCAACTTAACGCTTCCTCTGGCTCTTGTAAAACAAATAGTGGACTCCAATAGATTGTTGGAATATTATAATATAATTTATGATAGTCCGCTTTCGGGAACTTCCATCACAGCGCAATTGTTTGGTCAAAGCGTTTACTCCATTGATCAGCACCGAGCGGCGAAGTCGTCGGGCTGAATTATTTAATTAAATGATGTTACTCTATCACGTTTAAATGACAAGATTAATAATTATACTCTTACACAACTAAGCAGTTTTGCCCGCGTTGTGTCTGTTACCGTAGGAATTTCAGGATAAATAATAGTGTATAGCCTTCCCGTTGAATGTCGCTATCCATTATAAAATGAATTATTCTAATCAGACTAGCAATTCCTGAGATTCGGGATAATCTCAGGAATTGCTAGTCTGATTAGAATAATTACACAAACAAACAAATTTACAAACTTTACCTCTCTATAATAGATTAGTAACCAAGCGAAGACACCGGACGCTGCTAGTAACAATAAAAATCATGCAACGTTAACAATTAAAAACGATCGCATCTCAAATATTAGGCCGGGTGTTGAAATACAAATATTTTTATAGTCTCTTGAACTATAAATTTTAGTTTATTGCTTCTAGAAACACGTTTAAAACAAAGCCGGGTCACCGAAATTATGTTTACACCGGATCTTTGCGTCTTACTAAATTTAGAGGTAGCATTATCCATAACCTAGATATATCGGATGGATACAGGATAAAGTTTTACAGTGCGTTTTCTTTGAAGCGGATCGGAGATGTGCCGACCAATCACAGCGCACTGAAATTGTCAAACAACACATTGACATTGTCAAAATTGTCAAACAACACATTGACATTGTCAAAATTGTCAAACAACACATTGACATTGTCAAAATTGTCAAACAACACATTGACATTGTCAAAATTGTCAAACAACACATTGACATTGTCAAAATTGTCAAACAACACATTGACATTGTCAAAATTGTCAAACAACACATTGACATTATCAAAATTGTCAAACAACACATTGACATTGTCAAAATTGTCTTTTCGTAATGCGTTGTGGTTGGTCTATTTTGCTCAGTTCCGCATTAATGAAATTTTAATTATAACCCACCCTTCATAATTCTCGCGTACAAATGATTCAAATTTCACATCACAATAAAAGGATTAACCTATTGAACACTTCATTATATTTAAAACCCAAAATATTGATACAACTTTTCATAATGACAAGCATAACCAGGCCTGTGTCACTCCGCGTGTAGGTATTAAAAACATACCTACGGGCGGCGGCCACTGCGCAAAGGCCAATCTAGTAGGCTGCCACAAGCGAAAGAAAACACACGCGTGCGCGCTATATGTTCGACCACGTTCAACTTTGATTGATTCATTATTGCAAGATGGACACAAAACGAAAAAAAGCAAAAAGATACTGTGCAGTATTTAATTGTTTAAATACTGCACACACGCTCGTGCTGTGCGCTAGATGGCATAAGTAGTTTCTCGAAGTAAGCAACCCTAGTCCGCGGCTCTTTCAATACGTATAACCATGTATAACTTATTATGAACCGTAGTATAGTGAATTAAGGCCCATATTCCTTCAAAAAGAAATTGGTAGGTATGTAAATGAACACGTGCTCGACTGGACCGCGAGCTAAATTAAATCATATTGTTTATCAGATTCGAGTCATATTTCTTTGAAAACCATTGCGAAGTAAAGCTTCTGTACGTAGTACTAGTTATTATTCTGTGGCATAACGATGTATCGACACTGAATAATCAACACCAACCGCTATAATTGCCGATTATCCGACACTTTCAAACTAGGAACGAACAATTCAACGTCATATTCACGTCAATACGATTTGATTGTTCCAAAATATTATATGAACTACACTGCAATAGGTACATCAGTTAATTGTTTCAAATTATACACAAACATTGATGCATAATAGGTAATTTAAATTCACTTATTACTACGTTTAGCCAAATTAAATCAACTTATTATTACCTAGCAGCGCCCCGCGGTTTTACCCGAGTTGTGCCCGTTCCCGTGGGAATTTCGGAAATTTTTATACTTATAAACCTTCCTCTTGAAACACTCTATCTATTCAAAAAACTGCATCAAAATCCGTTGCGTAGTTTTAAAGATCTATACATAGGGACAGACAGACAGACAGATAGCGGAAAGCGACTTTGTTTTATACTATGTAGTGTTGATAGAATTTAGACTTCAACTATGTATTGATAATGACACTGTTTAACATGTAAATTGGGAAACCCACTAATTTTATATTAAACGTTTAGCAACAAAACATTTGTAATTAATGTTAATTCTAATATTGAGTACCCTTATGTCACTTCTATTACAATTAATGATTGAAACTTATATAAAAAAGCTGAAGAGTTTTATTGGAACGAAGTTCCTTATCTCTAAAAGAAAGGGGGCTAGACGGAAAAAAATGTAACGACACTTTTTAGGCCAGAGAGAGACAAACAGAGGAATATGCGCACGCCAGAGAGAGACAGACAGAGAAACATGCGCGAGAGAGACAGACAGAGAAACATGCACACGCCAGAGAGAGACGGACAGAGAAACATGCGCTTATATTTTTGTTTGTTTGTATGCGCTTATCTCAGAACTGCCAATCCAATTTGATTAAAATGGCTAGACAAATTAAAAGGGAAGGTTATAGGCTATTTTTCATCCCGAAATTCCCACGGCAAAGACCACAACAAGGGTAAAACAGCGGGGCGCTGCTAGTAAGTATAAAAGTATCCTTAAATACTATGAAATGATACATAAAGACCTAAACTAGCAGCGGCCCATGGTATTACCCGCGTTGTGCCCGTTCCCGTGGGAATTTCGGTAATTTTTATACATATACTTCTTCCTCCTGAATCATTCTATCTATTTTAAAAAACCGCGTAAAAATCCGTGCAGTAGTATTTGTGTTTATCGCGAACAGACAGACAGACAGACGCGGCCGGGGACTTTGTTTTATAATACGTACCTACTGATTATATATTCTCACAGCCAATTTAGAATTTGACTGGTTAATATCAACTTTTTCCAATAAACATCCCAAGTGGTGATTGTCCAAAACACAGACAATTCACTCATATTTGTCAAATTTCAAAGTTAAAAGTCCATAAATGCACACCTATTCCGAGTCCACTTAAAGCAGCTATTAATAAACAAAAACGATCTTATGTGTATCATGTTAGATTGCATTTTTGTTAGTTTTTAACGGTTTGTAGGTCCTTTTGGAGTTGTTAGGGAACACCCGATTAATGTTACTTAGAGCATGACCCTCGAGGTGTCTTCACTGATAAAGTACACACTTTACTACTTAACAGACTATGTTTCAACTTGAACCATGACAAAATATTTATTTCCAAGTGGTCAAAACGTTGTGCTTTATAACTTTAAACACTTTGAACAGTTCTGAGAAATAGTTAGATATTCATATAAAGTATTTGTGTATATGTATATGTGATAGTATCTAGTGGCTCTGTGGCTAGTCTCCTTATGGTTAACGTCTTAAAAATATATCGAATAATTATGGTAAAATAACTTTAAGGTACGTAATAATATTTCTAAGGTAATAGTTAAAAAACCGGCCAAGTGCGAGTCGTATTCGTGCACGGAGGGTTCCGCACAAAATCACGTTTGTTATATGAGACTTCCCTTGAATATTTGTTTAATTTTATTCTTAGTATTTGTTGCTATAGCGGCAATTGTAGAAATACATAACCTGTGAAAATTTCAACTGTGTAGCTATCACTGTTCTTGAGATACAGCCTGGTGACAGACGGACGGATGGACGGACGGACAGCGAAGTCTCAGTAATAGGGTCCCGATTTTACCCTTTGGGTACGGAACCTTAAAAAGTATCAGTTCTGCCTACCGCAGTCGAATGAATGCATATTGCTTGTGACTTGCGGTAAATCGGTTGTGTTTTAGGCACTACATTGATTACGGGACTAAGTGACATCGGTTTCCAACTAAATTACTGCTAAATCCATCTACCTATTCTCATTTAATAAAGCTGAAGAGTTTATTAAATTATTGTTTGTTTGAACGCTTATCTCAAAAACCACATATCCGATTTGAGTAATTCTATTCGAAATGGATAAAGGCTATTTTTTCATCTCGAAATTCCCATAGGAACCGGGCAATACGCAGTGAAAACCGCGGGGCGCTGCTAGTTATTTTATACATATGGTGGCCTTTTTAAATCGTTCAGTATGGGCAAGTCTGTAACTACAAAATACATATATAATTTTAATGTTACAGAAAATGACTGAAATAAAAATAAATATAGAATTTTGAACGAAACATATCACGTTATTTCCCAGAATATATCTTTTGACACAATACAAATACAAGTTGTTATTTTTTTCATACCAGAATTGATAAATGCAATTTATATTCTCACTAAAATCGACGGCATGGTTCCTTAGATCAGATCTTCGTATCTCTTTTATAATCAGACTTTAAAAAAATCCGATTTAAAAAAAAACACCCTGTTAGTGTATTTTTTAAAGGTTCAGAATAAAAAAGTTGTGTTGCAAAATTGTATGACATGTTTATTTCACGCTAGCACAAAAAAAAGTCAAACAAAACGTAAAATTGATCAACCTCCGTAAAGTGTTAACGTAGTTTCAATCACTTTTTGCGTCACGCTATATATTGCACGTTCGATCTAAATGGATATTTTAATCAAAAGAGTTCTTCTAAACTGGTTACACCTATCCACTTGGTGGTCTAGGCCCATCAATGGGGCAGATGGGAAATAGTTTAATTGTAGTCCTTAGTAGTATAGTATAGTGCCTAGGTTTTGGTAGGTTTGTCTAGAAAACTCAAAATAGAGCTAAGTATTTTGTACATCTGCTGCAGTATTGGATACGTTAAGCTATTGGTTCCGATTATTTCAATTATTATGCTGTCGATGGGCTTTAAGTGGTGGCAATATAACTCCGATATCAAGCATATCCTGTAATATACGAAATGAATGAATGTCATCCCCACTAAACACTATTTCCTTTATCCACTACGTCCTATCTTACATATACTTGTTGGTTTAATTTACATCTTTAGGAAAAAATAGCATAAATTACGCAACTTTAATATGTAAAAAACAATGCAGAGTTTTCTAATAGCAAATTGTTGATCATTTTAACCAACAAGCAACTATCAACAAGTTTAGTAGCAGTCTTTAATACTCTCGTGATAGTGTATAACTAAGTATAGATAGGTAATATAAATGTAAGACTCACCTAACGGTGCTCAAGCAAGTCAAGTAGCACGTACGAGTATGTTCTTTGAAACAGTATAAATCTGAACAGCCAGCGTCACATTGCACCTACTAATAATAATTGCTTCAACAGTTTGTGGCGTTTAAAGGTTAATCCATTTAGCAGAAGGCGTTTAATTCTTTCTAAGAATCTGTAGAGATATTGTTCGCGTTTCTGATCCGAAATCAAAAGTAAGTTTTTTTAACATGGACTTGGCCCGTGCACACTGTAGTCTAGACTGCAGCTAGACATTCTTCAGGTCTATGAAGACATGTGAAGGTCTGTAATCATTACGTTATAATTGTACGTAGTGTTGTCTCTAATATGGCTGTGGAGACTAGATTTATTATTACAGTTTTTGTCTGTTAGGGTGCGTTTTAATTCGATCAGAACGGAGTTGTGCAGAGCTATACTGATCAATAACAATGGATTACGAAAATATTTTGACAATGTCAATGGTTTGATTGACAATCCCAGTGCGCTGTGATTGGTGAATGATTGGCGGTCTCCGCACCGCTCCACTCCGCTTACGGGTAACATAATATAATATAATGGAAACGAAGACTGAAAAAATTGTACTAAGCCGAACTAGTCAGTCTAAAGACGTTTGTGACTGTACAGTCACAAATCATAAAAAACTGTAAGAACCTAAGCCGTAAAAATATAGTCAGGGTCTTATCGGATACTAGCAGCGCCCCGCGGTTTTACCCGCGTTGTGCCCGTTCCCGTGGGAATATCGGGAATTTTTATACATAAAAACCTTCCTCTTGAATCACTCTACCTATTACAAAAAACCGCATCAAAATCCGTTGCGTAATTTTAAAGATTTAAGCATACAGACAAACAGACAAAAATAGCGACTTTGTTTTATACTATGTAGTGATGGAAACGAAGACTGAAAAATTTTTACTAGTTAGTCTAAAGACGTTTGTGACTGTACAGTCACAAATCATAAAAAACTGTAAGAACCTAAGCCGTAAAAATATAGTCAGGGTCTTATAAGATATTAAACTATTTACGGAAACAATCATCCTGCCTCAAAAATTTAAATTGTGTTTTTATAATGATCACACTCCGACACCAACTCGCTATACCGACCATCAAACAGTGTTATCTCGATAAAGCCTAACCGATATTTCCAACACTGTTTTTATAAAAATGTACACAAAAAACATCGAATCATATCTCACGTGAATTGCATGTAACTTGGAATTAAGTCAATCCGTTTACCGGACTGCGGTTACAGTTCTTTCATTCAGATAAACTTTGTGCGAAACTCAGTACTCTAGTGTTCTGAAGAGAAAAATAGAGATTTATTTTATAGTTATACTACAAACTTTATTACCTTTGGTTATTGTGTCCATCTACCGTTTTGATTCGGGTTACGTTTGGTTTGTAATGCAATTTATTCCATATTGGTAAAAGGAAAAATATGATAAAACAAGATAAATTTTGAAGTGTGTAATAGAATGTAATACTCGTAATTAAAAGATTCCCGTATGTCAATTTGGGTTTGTTATATTATAGTAGGGGCTACGACGAGGTGTAGGGGTATACGGTGTAATACGTCCAGGCATCGGCCGCCGATGCCGCGTCAGTCGCATACAGCCCGCGGTACTGTTCTGTTGCTGTGAAAGCAGTCCGTGTTCGAACGTGCCCGCCACCGCACGCACCCATAGCGCGTTCACAAACCATCCGTAAGTCTCGAGACAATATACCAACTCCAACACACTGTATCACTAAAACAAAATCAAACCAACCAATCAGTGCTCGCATAAAAACTTTCTATACTACTTAGATTAGTTTTAAAAACTTAAAATTGGAATCTGTTACTCTGTTGTGAAGGAGAAAAATTACCTGACTGCGGTAACTAACTATTTCGGCTACTAAGAATTGTCGGAAAAGTTTACGTTTGTCGAAATTGTGCAAGTTCTGATGGGGAATTTGCGTTTGACGGTTTTATGTGCAATTTTATAATGTACCTACACATTTTTCGGCGGTGACTAAGTAACGTTATCACATAATTAAAGCAAACAAAACTAAGATGATGTTCACGTTATGTTTGCTGCATTCCGTTTAATTCCTAAACTTTGGCCCGTTTAACATTGGTGTAATAAAATTAAATTGATAAAAATGACTAAAAATTTTAAAATATTTTCGCTCCATTTTTTGTTGCATAATATAATGAAAATAATTATTCTAGATTAGCGACAAAAATAACACATAGTAATGAATTTTTAGTTTCAGTTTTAAAATCTAAAGTACTTGGAACATTGCGGATTTAGGTGTGATATAATTATTATAATCCCAAATGGAAGTTTAATAACCAAATCGAATATTACAGTAACTAACATATTACACATTACCATTAACATAAGTAGTATTATTCAATCTACAATATATTTCGTTAGCTTTATTCAAGAAGCAACAGATTAAAAGATCTCTTTAAGAAACGAAAAATAAACTTTTCTTAATTCAAAAACAACATAGGTATTACGTTCGCCTCTGTTTGTGTTCGAGAAACAAAACACGAGGAATATGGCTTCAAAGTCATTACATTATTCCTAGTTTCAGTTTTTTTTAAATCTAAACCATGCTTGATTCATTGCTATTTTAAAGTCTGAAAAATTTACCGATTCTTATACCGACATTACACCGATTTTTTTTAGTAACTACTTTAAGAATGTAAAGTAGTATATTAATATAAAATGTATAGTATAGTAATTAAAGTTTGAAAAAGGCGGTTTTAATTTAACCTCGTGCAAATTCGTGTACGCCACTGTTTTGATATTTATATTTCTACTAGCTGACCCAGCAAAAGTTGTTTCGCCATATTATTATTTTTTTAAATAAGGGGTGGACTACCCTTAACATTTAAGGGGATGAAAAATAGATGTTTCAGACTTATCTAATATGCACACAAAATTTCATGATAATCGGTCGAGCCGCTTCGGAGGAGTTTAACTACAAACACCGTGACGCGAGAATTTTATATATTTCTATTCTATTTTTAAATTACTAAGATTTTGTAATGATTTTTGATGCTTGGTACCTTTTAAATAACGGAATGAATAGCACTCATCAAAATTTAACTAACTGGAGCAGTCAGATACGTCCTTAACTAATTGACGTAATCTTTCATACATTACTAATCAAAGTCATTTACTAAATCTCGTTAAATGAGTACTATCGGCAAAGTTGGTTTTCTTACTCAGTCATGAAAAGTACTGATTAAATAAACGGTACTATTAAATTGATAAATTCCATCGACATCTTCGTGTTTAAACCATAAACACATAATTGTAAACTGGCATTAATAATCTAAGTTTCTCATTAACTAAACCCATATACAGGGTTTCAAACGTTTACCGTTGCAAAACCATACCAACCTTTAAAGGGTAAATTGATGATAAATTTTCACATTTGCAAAATATCAAGATAGGAAACTAAAAACTTAGTGTGAAACTTAGTGCGGTGACTACACCTACTCCTCACATTCCTGATATCTTATGAGATAAGGGACAACTTTAACAAACAAAGTCTTAAAGATTTTACAGGCGGAAATATTGCTTTGGTTGCAAATAAAAATTAATTAGAATCAAAGCGCCGAATCCTCCTCACAGTACTGATATGTTTAGACTCTAAACTGTCTTAACTTTTGAGAGTTATTACTTAGGACTATTACAGAACAAAATGCTTCCAGATTTTGCAGGTTTACATAATTCTTGCGAAATATCCGGATTCGAATAGGGTTGTTGACCGTAACACCGTTAGTTACCCGGCGCCTGCGCATCTATTACAGATCTCACCTTTGATGCCAGGCCTAAGATTTTATCTCGTCAGATATGCACATAAATAACGTCCTCTTTACTCTATACTCACTATAATTTTCATGGTTACTTAGCATAGAAGGCTTGAGTTATTGATCTTTTGAATTGGGTAGCGATAAATCTTACTGTGAACTAACTGCGAAAATTGGCGAGTATAATTAAGTAGAATTGAGTGTAAAGTACTCTTTCTTCTTGAAGCGACTTATTATAGTTTTTTTTTACTTTGATCGTCCCATTGCTTGGCAACGGTGTCTTTCAAACGTCTTTTTAAGGCTTTCGCAGTCTCTCACCGCTCGCTGTCAAAGGAGACAAGGTCGTCTCTCCAGGGTTTTCATGCCTTTCTTCGTCGTTTTGTCATAGTTACTTTTGCAAAACTTTTTCAAGTAGAGGCATGAATATTAAAATTCAAATTTAATTGCTATAAAATTGTGAATAGGTAAAATGACAATAACGTTTAAGATAAATTGAACTTTCGGTTAAGGAAACCAGGCATCGGTCATTTGATAGTTCGGTGAATCATTTTCGGTGCAGTGAGCTTGGATTGAGCGTACTTCAGCAAAGCAAGGATAAACTTTTTTCATAATTTAATCTCGTATTGCTATTTTCTTTATATCGGAGCGTCAAAATAGTAATTTAATTAGGAAAAGAGAATGCACATTGTACAAATTATTTTTCCTTCTCACTCTTTTTCCGATGTGCATCTTTATTTGATGAAGTCCACTACATATATTAATAATTCCATATGCTCTGATATTTACTTCAATTAAATTATATGTTTATTGACATGAAAGTAAACAATAGGGAGTTAGGCCTAAAACTGTGTTAAGCGGGCACCCACGCGGTTTCATACAGAAATACTACGTCTAGAGTACCTGCGCGGGCGTCGGTCACGGGGAGCACCCGCACCCGCGCAACGGGGCCCGCCTCCGTGCGACGGAACCGTTAAAAATGAACTAGCGACAAATAATCCGGTCTCAGCACGGGTCCGTCGCGCAAACGGGTCCCCGTGACGGGTCCGTCGCGTTCCCACAGAGTCCACCCGCGTGATCACGCGCGTAGACAAGCGACGGTTACCCGTCGCGGGCGCCCGCTTAACGCCTTACTATAATGCAATAATATTCTTTCCACCTTGACTTGACTTATTGCTATTGACAATGTCTCTTAACCTTTTATTTCAAAGTTAATTCTATTATTTTTTAATATCTTTGTTACGAATCTGTAATTTTTGTCTTCCAATTTTAATTGGAACGATTTGTTCACGCGTGAACCCGTGTGGTACTACTATTTCTAGTCGCACTATTTGTCTCCAATAAAACTTTCAATAGACATTACTCTCGACCTGTTTAGATAAAAGCTCTGAGCGATACTTGTACCGCATATTTTCTAATTAGGTTCCTACTTATAATTTCTATATTACTTACTAGCACAAGAATAATGTATTAATACTTAACCTTGTATAGTTGTTTGTTTGTTATAGGGCTATGCATTGCGTAGTAAACACCTAGTAATGATTTACTAGCAGAAGCCCGCGGATTCACCCAACGGTTGTACCCGTTTTTGTGGGAATTTTGGGTTGGAAGTAAGGTTCCTTTTGTGGCTATCAAATTTAAAAAGATTCTCAAAATTTAACAAGTTATTCCATAGGATTACCCGTAAAACAAACAAACAAAAATATTTTAAGCTTTATTGGAGCCTGTATTCCAAACTCATTAACAAATTCGATGTCTCTAACAATTGTCATTAGCTATTAATGATAACATTGACTAGACACGGTTAACAACAAAAGCTCACTCTCTAAATGATTTGATAAAAACGACTAGGTATTTCTCGTCTCAACTGGAACCGAACATATTTTTTTAACGCCCTAGATATAGTTCAAAGGCGCCTATAGTCATAAATTACACCAAACAGTTTGTTATCAAATGACTGTTTAAAACTTGATTTATTTAAATACATAAACACCTACAATAATTGAGTTAGTGGCAGTTGAAATGTAGACTTTTTTGTTTTATTTTCTTTTAGGTATTTTATACTAAATCATGTTGTCAAGCGTTGCGTGGGAGGACTGATGTTTTGTCATACTTCTTTAATAAATTTTCTATTTGATCAATACTTGAATGAAGCACATTTCAATGTGCCATTTTGAAAATATTGTAAGTTTTATAATTGTTTTTTTTGTTTGGTCTGTATTCAAAATAACGTTAATGATATTTGAATGGATTCAAGTATTATGTAGTTTTGCGTATTTTTTATTACTATCCGCTTCAAGGGGTAATAAAGCTTTTGATATGACCAGCAGTAGAAAGAAACGGCATACATCATCAGCATGTAAAAAAATACCTTGTGAGCAATAAACATTTTCATTTTCGTATTAAGTTGACATAACCATGTTTAACGATTTAAATTAAAACTTACTCACAAATAAACGCACTCTATGGGCGATGAACTCAATACCTTCATGAACGCAATAGGATCTCAAACGTTAAGTATCCACCAGAGACCCTGTGATCTACCGAAAGCCGCCGCTGTTTGAACAGGCTGCTCATCCCTGTTTGTACAGTCTAATAACTATGAGTAACGTTATAAGAACAAGGAGTTTGTTCTATTTGTTGTAACCTCGTATGTCTGGAGGTGTTGTTTTGGCGTGAGCACCATTATACAACCTTTGATGTCTGAATTAAATGTTTTCATTTAATATACAATGTTATTTTGACTCGATAGATGTCAGCGTCTCATCTTTAGTACACGTGGACAAATATTTGTACGAGACTTTTTTGTTTTGTTTTTATTCGATGCCCAAAATTGGGCAAGAGCCCTCGGTTATATGAAAGTGGTAATCAAATTAAATACAATGTAGATTTTAATTTGTTGTAACGGTTTGTTTATTGGTCTTGTAGTTTTAACGAACAATTCATTAACTAAGGGTGTCGTATTACTATTAGATTATAATACCGTGCTTTGTCTGCCGCATAAAGAAAAAGTACCTACCTATACCTATAATTTTGAATTCTGGATATTTTGTTAAAAGGATACGTTATTTCGGTTTCTAAAAAAGTAATTTCGCATTTGAAGATTTTTCGAAAATTCACCTTCTTGAGTAAAGTTTTTATGTAACGGTTTTCCCCTTTTCTTTCGGTTCTTCCCCATTTCCTCTTTCACTTGTCTTTTATTCATCTAATTATTAGATTCAATTATTTATTCTTTATTAAAGACATAACATGTATTCGCTTCGTGTTTGAGATCACCAACCCGCACTAGGCAAGCGTGGTGATTACGTCTAATTCTCCTCACAGTACTCATATCTTCGGTGAGATGAGAGGCCTTTGGCCAGCAGTGGGACAATACAGGCTGATACTTACTTATATAGACGTACTTACTTCAATCCTTAACTAAAGTAAATAAATCATTCTTTTATATATATATGTTTGTAGCATTGTGACACAATTTGATATGAACAACCCGGCCTTATTGACTGAGATAATATTAAGAGGTCATGCTATATACTTATTGGGTACATTATTGTCTAAATATCTTTATCACTGACACCGTAAACTCTGGCGCATTGAAAGTATCAAGTTAACAATTATTTATTAAGAAGTCTAGTGATTGATACTTACTTGCAAGTTGTTGCTTGCTGATTGTGTTGCTTGCAGATTGTTGCTTGCAAGTTATTGTTGCAAGTTTACATGGAAAATGATCCGAATAAATAATTCATAATTTTCCTGTACTCTTAAACTACATCCTTTCTTATTTCCTAACACTTTGAAGTTAGTAATGGTTGATTTTGCAGTGCTGCCTTCGAAATAAAAGTTGTATTGTATTCGAGATAGTTAGAGTTATTAAGTTAGTTAGAGTTTATTATTCGAGTTACAATTCACAAATTTCAAATTTTTTTCAAGAATTCTGGCACGGTCAAACTATTGAAATAAAAAAGATATCCATCCAATTGTCATGAAAACTGATCAGATTTTAATAATATTCACTGAAAATTGTTTTCCACCTATGGCCCATAAATAACAAGTCTTAAGAACAAAACTCCGATATAAATAAGCTCTATGCAAAAACGTATGGTATTGTTGGTATCCAATAACTGTATGTGGAATAAAATATTTAAAGCAAAAATATTTAGAGTAATGTGAAGTCGCGGCTATCATCGAGGTATCGCGGTTGCTTGTTATTGTTATGTCTAGTGTGTACGCGCCTTAACCCGTTACCAGGGGTTGGATTTCAAAACCATTCTCGGTACCGTGTTCATTGCGGTCATTTTAACGCATACTGTGAACGATACCCATGCGTAAACGCTATATAATTAGTACTTTATTCAATCAGTCGCTAGCTATTCACATTCACAAATTAGTAACATCGTTTTAAATACCATGGACGATTCGAAGCTTGTAATTAAATGTGAAGCCACGTGATTATGAAAATTGGCGGTGATTTAATTATTTTATCAATATTTACTGTTGTTTCATTCAGTATGACTATTTATATCACTTGAAGGAACGTAAAATGATAAATGTTCCCTAAAAAGAACTAAAAGGGATAAAGGGCGGATTGCAAAATGTATATACCCTTAATCCCTTAAATTGAGCGCTTGAATATGTTTAAAAAACAAATCGTTTTATATTGTGTTCTATAGTTTATCTAGCAGTTCAAGAGATTAGAACTTAAAACAAAGGTTTTTTACAGTTTTCAAAGTATATAGTATTTTATAGTTTAAACTGGTAATGACAAACTAGATGGCATAGTTACAACGTTGTTATCAAATTTCGTCTTCATAATTGGTTGTTATAAACTGAAAATAATTGCAAACTTTGTTAATTAAGATATAAAATCAACATTTGGTTTGATGCAGCAAACTTTTACTGAGTTAACTAAACTAGTGACAAAATGTTTGTCTTCAGCAATAACTGTTACTATTTAAACTAACCACAACATTGTCTGCTTTCTAAATTAAGGTTCTTTTAGGGACAGAATGTATGTACGTAGTGAACCCACAAATCCCTGGTTAGTTCCATCAGTGTCCTTAACTGTGATGCCCAAAAAACACGTTAATTTCATCTGGGCCGACGCGCGACTAAAATAAGTAGAACACGCTTATTTTTTTTTGTTATTTTATTAATATATTGTATCTCAATATGAACACAAATAGTGATAGAAAATAAGTAAACACATCTTTACTAATATTAGAAAGCTAAGCTTTTTTTTGAACGTGCTAATCTCAGAAACTGCCAATCTTATTTGAATAATTATTTTTGTAATAGATAACCATTCAATAGGAAGGTTACAACCTATTTTCACCTCGAAATTCCCGCGGGAACGGGTACAACGCGGGTAAAACCGCGGGGCGTTGCTAGTATTTAGATAAAACTACAAGGTTTTCATGTTTTCATCTTACCCAAAAACACTTAATCACTACATACCTATTATAAAACAGTCCTCGGTCGTGTCTGTCTGTCTGTTGGCGATAAACTCAAATACTACTGCGCGGATTTTAACGCAGTTTTTTCAATCAATTTAAAGTTTTGTCAATAGATAGAGTGATTCAAGAGGAAGGTTTATATGTATAAAAATTCCCTAAATTCCCGCGGGCACGGGCACAACGCGGGTAAAACCGCAAAGCACTGCTAGTACCTTATAAAGCAAGAACAATAACAATGCAAATCACTAATTACAAACTATTAATTCCATATCAGTACATTTAAAACTTAATATTACAACTTAGTGAATATAAAGTAGGTTGTGCCAACAATAAGGACGGTGTGGGGTTCCTAGGAAAGTTTCTCTGTCTCAAATGACTTAACAAAAGCTCTCGACACTGAATCGTCTCAGGTGAACTTTGTGTAACGCGGTATTCGCAAAAGAGAAAGGTGTGCCAATCACTTTAACGTGGATTTGAAATGATGCCTACTTGAGAACAAGAGCGTATTGGAAGATACTTCGCGCCTGTGTGAACACTCCTTGAGTTGCGGGAGTAGGGGAATGTTGTTTTAAGTAGTTAAATAAAGTGTGAGCTTGTAATTCCTTACTGCTGGGCTTCTCGTGTCACTGGAGTGCAGTGAGGAGGATTAGGCGTATTCAACTACATATTTTAATTATAGTGTTTTATAATAATTTTCATAATCAAAGAAAATTGTCTGTTTTCATTTTCATAATATGTGCATTGAAATATAGATTTCATTTATCATTTTCATAATCGGTCTGGGCTTTCTCAAGTCATTAAGTCAAGTGAAGATAGTTTAAAAATGGAACAAAAGGTTACACTAAACCGCAGATGTTATCACATAGAGCGTTCATTTCATTTGTTACTTTTGAAAGCCAATGTATATTTTTTTAAAGTACATGTTGCGGATATTTTCGTTTGTTTTGCAATTCTGACATGCTTTTTAATAAAGTTTTATATTAAAACTTTTTTTTATTAATTTCATAAAATACACAAGAAAATAATTGTTTTTTGTGAATGTGATGTGACTGCGCGATTCTGCATAAAGCTTTTAAAAATAACTTACACACTTACAAATACTTATAGAGAGATTCATGAGATTTAGCTTTAATTAAAAGCTTCAAGCTTTTTACCAAGTATGTACCTAATGATTTAACGTTATGTACAGTAAATAAAGATATGTGTTTTCCTTGGCTTTATGAATAATTGATAAAGACTTCTATGCACACCACAAGGCATAGACTTCCATGCTAACTAAAGATATCACTTCTGAGAGGAAAATTAGGCGAAATCACTACGCTTGCCTATTCTGATTTAGGAGGTAACGTAATCACCACGACAGCTCACTGAAATTTGATGATCTAAATTCCCAGACAAAGTCTTTTGTCTGCCTGTATGTTCGTGCTAATCTCAAAAACTACTAAACAAATTTTCATGTCATCAACACCATTATAGACCGAGTGATTAAAGAGGAAGATTTTAAACTACTTTTTAATCCAAAATTTCTACGCGTACCTTACGCGATCTTAAACAAAAGCGAAGCTAGGTCAGGTCGCAAGTTAAAGATAAATAAATAAAAGTTATTATTGAATAACAATCGAAAACTAGAACAAACATTTGTAAATTGATGGAGTTCATTGGAGACATTAGATTTGAAAAGAGTCTCCCTCGTACAGCGATGTCGTGCTTTTGCACAGATTAGCATAAAAGACAGCGTTTAACTATTGCTACGTACTTGGGTTTTAAGGTAAGAGCTGAAAGCGATTTCAGTAAATATTCGGTTGAAAACAAAAGTTTTATGTCGAGTCGAATTACTCTAACGCCTCCAATACAATTTTAATTAAAATTAGGTTAGAAAATAAAATTAATACATATTTGTAGCAAAAAAGCCACTTTCTCCTGTCTTGAAGATATAATACATTACTTATCTTCAGATATATCCTTTGATTATTGAGCCCTTTACTCAATTTTTCATTATTACTTTTTCTTAATACCTTAGTGCTTAATTTGGGTCTAACCAACCGTAAGTATAAGTCCTACGAGCATTTACATTCTTATTTCGATGGTGTAAGTTTTACTTATTTCTGTCAAATTTTTTATTTATTTATTTTTTTGGACAATCGCTCAAAGCTTGCACCCGTCGGGGGGTAACGGAAAGGGGCACGCAAACGGTACCGTCCTCGGCAAAATTAATATCAGTTTCTAAATAAGTGGCCCGCAATGTTGGTTACCTTTTTGTGAAACAAAATGTAACGTTATGCGGATATCATGATTTACTTTTGAGTCCTTCGGAAATACGAAATGTTAACTTTGAATTTTCTTCAGCATAGTTTTCTTTATTATCATCAGTTAGAAGTTTTGTATTAATTTTGTCTTTGTTCCGTATTTTAACTAGATGGCCATGAATTAATGCACAAATAGAAGATGACGGATTTTGTATAGATTAGTTTTTTGTAGATACACCTCAAAGTTTTGTGAGATGGTGCAAAATTATTTAAATAACACTCGAGTTGAGATACTAAAAAACTTGATTGAATTTAAACCGAATTGGAATCGGGTCAACTTTTCAGCAATTAATGATAACACTAGCTCGATCAAACAGGTTCAAATATGAACTAAATCCTACGATAAAAAGTGTATCGATTTAGGCCCATGATATAATACGAATTGGGGAAAGTTTTATTCATAAATCCACCAGAACAAGACCAAATGTCGTATGATAGTGAGTTCCACAGTAGTTAAATATGCCTATAAGTAAAGTAAAGTAATGTTTTGCCTGTAATGTCACACTGAAGGGCGCCTCTCTTCACACTAAGACTTGAAAAGAAATGCTTATGCTAATGCTATCCTTTATTAAGAAACATACAAATATAAAAATCCCGTTTTCAACTTTCCGTATTTCCTTACTAATTAAGTTAAATATTGATTTCATTGACGTAACTCAACCAAAAGCCTTTCATGGAAATGATTCCGCTTTCGAACAATGAAAAAAGACAGAACACAGGGGGCCCACGTACAAAACAGGAGGTAATAACTACAACAGGTTAAAATGAAATGGAAACCTTGACATAATATTCAGTTGTCTGTCATAGATATTAATAGAAAGTAACTAATATTTTCATAGGATTTTAACGGTTCAAATTGATAGTAGTGTAGGCGTACATTAAAGAATTTAGCACACGATTAATCGCAGGCAGTATTACGTAATCAATTAAGAAACACCTTTAATTTAATATCTTAGCACTTGAAAGCTTATTACAACTTAAGTTAGTTTATTAGTTAAGAAGATAAAGACATACGCCTTAACAACTGTAGAAGTTGGAGAATAATTCACTCAAGAATGAATGAAGAAATGGCTATTGTATTCACTGACAATTCTTCATGAATTTAAATTGCGAGTAATGTTACCATAAGCACTTAGTTATTACAAATAAGCAACTAAAAATGATTTAGGCAAGGTTCATTTTAGGTAGTGGAAATTACGGCATTCGTCGCGATGAGGTGATGTTTTCACTGGAATGGAATGACATACTTTTTTCACCCGCAATGGGTGTCTGCATTTTTTCGTCATTCAAAAAAGCATTCGTGCTAAGGTTGAACTGTTCAGGTTGTGTATCTCGTAATTGGTCATGGTTCAAGTCAAATGGATGTGTAACAACGAACGGATTCAATTTGAAAAAATAACACAAAGTTCTTCGAAAAAGAACAATTCATACGAAACACCAATATGGCACAAACGGCTCATCATTTAAATAAAAATAACACGCGTATTTTTCGTTATGTTTTATTGTATTTCCCATCGTGACGTTAGACTACACGTTAAATGCCAATAAGAAAACCAGATGTTGCCATCTCGAGAGCCCTGGCAGTTTAAAAATAAAAGAATACATCCATATACCAGATGTTAATCTGCTAAACGAATTAAAAGAGTTTTGCTAATTTGACGTATGTGGATGTGGGAACGGTTGAAATAGAGGCGACTCTCAACAATCATGATTGGTCACTTAGACAGGAAGACACTGGCTAAAAAAGAAATATAAAATTCGTTACTCATTCTATTTAGAGGAGTTGGGAAAAATAGAACGATTTTTGTGACTGAATACATGAAAAAATCATAACACATCTGCTAGCCTCTATTTTTATACTAACTGCATAGAAATAATTTTCTGTGGTTTGTGGAAATAAATAACATAATTTACCGTCTCTTCAATTAATATCTACTTAATAATAATAATTGTTTATTCTAGTAATTTGTAGTTTAGTAGTAATAAGTAACATATATACATATTAATATTCCACAACTATAAATAGTTTAGGAAAATATTACGATTACAATACTGCAAGCACTATTTCATAGCAAAATTAACAGCATAACCAAACGAGTGAATCATAATAATATTTCGTACTAATGCTGCGACAATTACATGCATGCATTAGTCAATGCTGGTAAAAGTATATATCGAATCATGTCAGTATAAATAACTTTAAAAAGGCCACAATTAAAGCTAAAAACGTGAAACAGCTAGCTTCTACCACTAATTGGTCTTGTGCGACTTACTTGTCCAAACGATTGGTTCACGAATATTTTTATCTCCAGCCAGTTCAATTGATCCGATAATGAAGACTTTTATAAGATCTTGTAGGCCTACGTGTAAAATGAAAAGGTATTTTAAAAGTGTTGGTCGAATCGATCGGACTGCGAAACATTTTAGACTACAGGACTTTTATTTTTCTTTATGTTCCAATGGACGCAACGAATATTACTGTGGAGTCATATGACTTAAAGAGTAGGTTAGGTTAGGGTAGAGTTCTTAATCAGATTTGAAAATAAGGTGCTGCTAAACAAAATGTCTAAAAAGCTAATTACGTATTCAAACTGTCTATAATATATTTGCATTGATGCAACTTAATGTCTTGACAATTTACATATTACTTACGCGAATCGTGCTATCTAGTTTGCAGGTCATTTTTTGCTCGAAATATACGTGGCTTTGTCATACAGTATACGTTAATTTTCATGTCGCTGGAAAGTTTTAGTTCTAGAAATGACTTAGTAGCTGAAAACAATTTATTTAGCTGTTTGTAGGTTGGTTTCTTTCAACCTAAAATGCTATTCTCCAATGAATGCTGCCTTAAATTGAATGTTAAATCGTTAGACCACGTCAGAGGTCTTTAGATGGTCTATAAACTCCGACACCAGTGTTGGCCACCAACCTACTTGAACACACTTGCTTACTGCCTTACCTGTATTCTTTCTATAACATATCTTTGTATCAATACTCTTGATTGTGATAAGTAATTCTTAAAAATTATTGAACATTGAATCAACATACGTTAAATCATTAATAATTATTTAAAATCACACCTGATGCAGTTTCATGTTTACAAATGTAACTTGATTATAAACTGCAATTGTGGTGAAGTCAACAAAATTACAATAATTTTCGAGACATTGCATTTCAATTTGGTTGTATTAATAGTTCAATCAATAAAGTAGTTATAGAGTGCATGAGGGGGAACCTAAGCGATTTCTTTAAAAACTTATTCCATGTGCTTAGGTAGGAAACATAACTATGATATACTACGTGTTATTATAATAAAAGTACTTTGAAAATCTTTTTATTGAATACAAAAAAAATATGTTAGTAGGTTTGGTATAATTTTGACTTTCTTGCCCACTTGCAAGACTCCACCTACAATATTTAACCTGTTGAAATTATGTTATATAACCAACTTATCACGATTAACAGCAGTCTGGGAGCAGAGCAAAAGCGACAGAGAGTAATAAACGTTTAAGTATAAAATACACTTGAGACTAGTTTTTTGGGGACTATAGCCGATTATTCATTTACCGATTTTTAAAGCAAAAAGTAAACAAATATTAGCCTCTAATGCCACACTGCTGGGCAAAGGCCTCTCATCTCACTGAATATATCAGTACGAGAAAGGGATTAGACATATTCGCCACGATTTATGCGGGTTGATGATCTCAAATCGAGTCATGTTTGACAGGTAGGAAACGTGTTTTCGCCTGAGCGGGAATTGAACCCGGGACCCCAGTCTTGGCATGCAAATGTACCTACCACTAGATCACAAAATTAAATGTGACAATATGACAAACATTTGAAGTGCTTAAAATTAAAAGCACACAAAAATTAAAATAGTCTTCTTTATTAAAACGATTTTCCGGTCGCTGTCGCTTGCATCGCGCTACTACCGTAGTCATACTTTTATAGATTATGTAGATTATATAGTTTTTATTCTCACAATATCTCTCATCCCAAACACTCCACGCCTAAACGCCTATTTATTCCATACATAGACAAATTAATTGCTCTCTCATTCATAAACATATTATTATTAATATTTGGTATTATTATAGAATACAACCAAATTAGTTCTACTGTACTGTAACAAGTACGTCTAGAGATAAATTTAAGATTATTGTATCATTACAGTGGCACGTTATCTAGTTGATAAGAAGATGATATCTTATCAACCTTGACTGAGTTGTGACGACACGCGCTGCCTATGAGTACTAGTTAAAACCGTTTTCCGGGAATCATAAAAAGAGTAGGTCATATTTTTATCATGCTGTATATTATGTTAAACTAGTAGCGCCCCGTTTTACCCGCGTTGGGCTCGTTTCCGTGCGAATTACGGGAATTTTTATACACATAAACCTTCATCTTGAATAACTCTATTTATTTAAAAAAAACCGCATCTGAATCCGTTGCGTAGTAATAAAGATCTAAGCATACATAGGGACAGACAGCGGAAAGCGACTTTTTTTTACTATGTAGTCATGAGTTATTTTTTCTTCACGGTATTACGTGTCGTATTTTAGTAGCTGTTAATTTCACAACGGTTTCCTGACGTGTCCTGTTTGTTTTTTGTCCTATCCAGTGAGAGTGAGAGAGTTGATAAAAAATGGTCTGGTGTCCGTCGTAGCTAAACGAAAGGACGATTTTGCCGTCGCCTAACTATGATTGACTATGAAATATTGGTCAAGAGATACACTTTCGTCTTTTTATAGACCTTCTGGTCACTACTATCGATAAACTGTTTTTGTTAAAATTATCAGTTACTTAACAAGATACATTTATCAATTTACTTACTGTGAATTAGTATGTGTGTATTGATTTTAATTATCTAAATTAATTAAAATACTTGTTTCAAGACCTGGTGCTTAAGTTCAGCATTGTTTTCTGCAATGTAGTACAAGATTAGAATTACAAAGAGAACTGTGACTAAATTATTCATTCGTAAGTAGTGCTTAAATAGCTAGACTTTAACATGATACAGGCTTGTAAGGTGATCTATTTTCGATAATCCATGTTAAGACTTGTGATATTTGCCTTTTATTGTGTTGATGTTTTGGGATCTCCAATAAGATAGCAAGACTAAATTTTTCGAAGATAACTAAAATATTGCAATTTACTTTTAAAATATTGAAAGGTCGTAGAGATCGATCTGTGATTTCACCAATCCAAGTATCATCAGCAAGCATGAGGACAACTGACATTTTCAGTGAGGGTAGACCTGTGTCTGGAATGCTTTACTAAATCATTAGGTAAATTAGGAAATTTTAATACATATAATATTTTTTAAATCACTCTATCTATTTTAAAAATCGCGTCAAAATCCGTGCAGTAGTATTTGAGTTTATCGCGAACAGACAGACAGACAGACGCAAACGGGTACTTTGTTTTATAATATAGTTATTGTAGTGATAGTACCATAGCTGCTGCGTGTGAATTGGACCAAATTTAAAAAATGAGATAGTCCAAAATCGTGTTTTGTTAAGGCGGTAAAGTCTATACATACCTAGGTCTTAACACCTACGCTGAACCAGTAATGGTGAAAACGAGAGTTTCGTCTATAAAGAACTGCCAAATAGTTTTATTAATTCATTTTGAACGAAATATGTTTCAAATTAACATAAGCAGAAGTCGATACATTAAATGTGTTTGAATCAAATCCCACACACGAGTAAACCGCATCAAACGATCAAATTTTATGAGGCAAAGTAACATGTTATCGATAAAAACAAAAATGTCTTCACGGCTTACGCTTCCCAGCAATAGAAAAAACACATAAAATTTAACCAATTTTGAATGGAGATAATTCTGTTTCATGCCTTAGTGATGTGGTTATAACTTAGAAGTAGGTACCAAAGTTGAATTTTAAGTCTTGTTGCAGTTATTTTTATGTTCATATTTCAATATTTATCTTTTATTATATTCAATTTATTTGATTACTACTTTTCTAAATTAAACTACGTGCATAAATATTTAATAGACGGTTGTGATGAATCGGTATTCCTACCAGTATATCAAAATAAACACTTTTGAGTGTGAGTACACATACGAACAGTCTATTAGCAAATGGAAAATAAGCAAAGCCACAATTTATTTAGGTCCAATAAAGTTAAAAAACAAATAATTATAATTGACGATAATAAATTATTTTCGAACATATCTCAGTAATAAATGATTTATTTTAACGACACTATGAAGGTGTAGTGTGGGTTGAACATAAGTATTTAGGCGAGTCAAAGAGGCGTTTCAATTTAAGCGTTTATGATCATCCCGCTGTGACGTTTAGACGTTCGGTGCATGGACGTTCGTGATTACACAAAACGTCATTATTGATCCGCGAAGCGCGGCACCACTAAAATGCTTTAATAGAAAAAGCCCTAAATACCACGAACAAATCACTTTACGATCTGTTGTGATATGCCAAGTTGTTTACACGATGATGCTTTATCAGATACCTTCCTAGATTTGATCATCAAACACATTTTGACTTAAACAAATAATTACGTTGAGTGAGTTTTTAGAGTTGCCTTTGATTACCAATATTGACCTTAGTTAAAAAAGTTAACATTTGTTAAGCCTACATAAGTCTATTGAGATATTCAATCACTATGAGGTTTCATAACTTTTTGATTTACATATATGTAGGTATAAAAGTAATAAAGTCAATAAGATCCCGCTGTAGGGTATGCCCTACAGCGGGATGGATGAAGATAACCTAAATCTTTGATATTTTTAATTCTTACGCCCAGTTCTTGAATAGAAAATACTTTTAAAGAAACATTAAAAAACTTAGCTATTAATAAATAAGTCAGTGACCATAGCTAAACCAAGCCTACACATGGAAAGTTCATCATTCGATATCCCATCCACCTCACACATATAATGATGCCCTTGTCCACACTTTTGCTATAAGGCTCTCTTCACACGTATCTCTACCACACCACAACGCAGATAAAAACACCGTCACGCGTGAACTATGTCTGCAATATCTTTTAGTTTCATTGTGGTTACTGCAAACTCGCTGATAGTTGCGCACTGTGCAGCAATGTGGTAAATTTAACCAAATGATTGTGTTTGGCGATTAAATGTGGTTAAAGCGAATTATAAATATTCTTCTACCAAACTTAGCTGAAGCAAAGAGCTGGCCTTTTGTCTATGGAGTTACTTACACTTTTTCTACTCTTAAGAATCCTTTTTACATGTCTATTTTCTCTCTCTAAAACTAAGCAATGTAATAATAATTATTCACGCCGAAAAAACACATTTGTGGTAAGGTTGTATAGAGAGCCTAATAACTCATACTTGACTGCACTTTCCGATCCCTAGCTGTAATCAAACTTAATCCCACCTGTCCACACTACAGTCACAATAAAAACAAAACTTCATAAACTAATGACAGCCGCCAACTTGACAGATGTGTCGAGTCGAAGTCAAGCGTGTTTAATCGACGAAATGGGACGATGATATACGATCGATATCGATGTTGTTCACTTTAGATGCCTTACCTGATGGGTTTTTTAGAAGTTTACATTCATATGTTTGAAGCGCTGTTAGTGTTTAGAGCCTTACTTCGATATTTTGTTAATTATAGGATTTGTTTAGTTATTAAGTTTTTAAAGCACTTTATTTACTTTTGTTTGGATTTTGCGAGCACAAGTCGTTATTTTTAAAGAATATCGTAGAGCCGTAGAATAAAACAGCTAAAAACTTTTGACAGTTGAGCATATTCATCATATAGATGAAAGAACTTGCTATTTTCATTGATAAGATTTTAAATATAAACCATATCCAATTGACCATCGTAACTCCTAAAAGTCGTGAAGCTATCAGCAACTTGTCATCTGACTGTTATGTTAACGATTTGAACCTTAATTAACAAACTTTATAGGTAAAACATTTTCTTTTCAAATCGCCTACTATAGAACAAAGAAAAGAAGAAAAAAGATATTCTAAGCCTGTTTAAACGACAGCCAACGAAAACCACAAAGACCACTTAGCAACCGAAACAAATGAACCACTAATTAACTCTTACTTAATCTGCTGTTATCATTAACCGGTCACGGTGAAAGCCGCCTTAGTTTACTAATCACCATCCAAGTTATTATGCGAGCATTGAAAAGTGTTGGAGTAAAAAGGTATATCGTCTAGAAATTGAATGTGTTAATACAGTGACCCAGCAGTGGTATAACCGAGAACCTCTATCAATGAAACCACATCAGTTTGAGACACGATGAAGTATCTTAAAGGGGCCTGGTTGCCCTTTTTAATAGCAGCCACTTGTGTCTTAGGAGTCCAAAGTCAAATTATAAGACGTGAGTATTTTGTTTAGTTTTGTATAATATATTTAGGTATAGCTGTGCGTCCATTTTGTTCCCTAAGTCAAAGTTACTAAAGCAACAATTTAATGCTAAATGTTTTTAAGTTTTTTTATTATTAATATTTACTAGAAAAATACTACAAACTCATAAAGTATTGTGTGTTTGTTTATTTATTAGAAATCTTAGAGCTTTTAATAATATACTAGGTTTTCCGGAAGTCCGGATAAGAAAATAGTCGTTGTTAATTAAAAAATAAAGCTATTTAATGCTGACGTAAACATAACAAATTATAAAAGGAGTCAAATATTAAAGTTATTCTGTAACTTTGTTCACGCGGATTGAAAAGGACACTTTGATTTGTCCCTTTTGTTATTGTCCGTTACGCGATATCTCCACCAATAAAGAAATCGATTTGCATGCTTCTTTATTTGTTCAATAGGTTAATGTACCTACAGAAAGAAATACGCGCTGTTCCGGTTTAACTATCGTTAATTAGGTATTGTTGTTTAATTATTTTATTACTATTTAGCAATTATATTTTGGAACTAATATTTGTACCTCTTTATTTTGCTTATTAAATTGTAGCTAAGTTAAACTTTGAAACCATGATAACTATATTTTAAAATATTGTATTGTTAATTATTGTATTATCGTCCTCCGTAATGTCCATCAATGGCGAACCTTAATTATTATAAATAAATAGCAGCGCTCTGCGTTTTTACCCACGTTTTGCCCGTTCCCGTGGGAATTTCGGGATTTTTTTATACAGATAAACCTTCCTCGAGAATGTCTATTTATCTATTTAAAAAATCCGCGTCAAAATCTGTGCAGTAAGTAGTATTTGAGTTTATCGCGAACCGAAAGACACGGCCGGGGACTTTGTTTTATACTATGTAGTGATGTTATTAAATAATGAGGTACAGTTGTCCCGTACAATAAAATACGTGTCAGATTTCAAAATACTTCACTTATATTCCACCTTTGAGTACCGTATTAACAAAATAGCATAACACAAATGATACCTGTCAATCTAGTACACTTAATTTTTTTTGTAAAAATCGAACAAGTATGAATTATTCGACATCGTGCTACTATAGTCCAAAACACCATAGAATTTTGGTGCGGACAAAGGTTTTGCTTTCTATCTAGACTTTATAACAGGATGTTGATTACGTGAAACCAAACGCTAGCTATGACATGTGATTGTACATAATATATATAGTGCTACAGTATCAATTATTATTTTTGGCTTTTATTGATGGACAATTACCATCATGATTGAGGACTCGACAACGTAATGTTCAAATTCAATTGCTCACTATAGACTGTAAACATAGGTACGTTCGGTTTGCGTGTGAATTTCGAGCATGCGGTCGGTTTGAACCTCCACAACACGTACTAAAGGTCGAAATATGTACAACAAATAATGCATGACCAAACATAGATACAAAGTTACGAGAATAATTATCTACTGGCGATGATTCGTTTTGAGTTTGTATTAACATAACAAAACAAACGATGATGTTTTGATGGAAGTGTGCGCGGAGAATCCAATTGAAATATTCGGTACGCCCACAGTTACAGTCAGATGTCAATATTTACGCCTATGTATTGACGTTAAAGCAGCTCAATGATGCGTATTTCAGCTTTGTACTATCATTTGGTCAATTGTTTCGATGAAAACGCGGATTTTGACCTGTTTGTTGTGTTGGATCACTTTGAAACATTATTTGCGTATGAGTAGGTAAATGTTCAAGTATTTACTTTTCGTTGTAACAACTGCAATCAAAATAATACGTATTTTTCAGTAGTTTGGCAGTTTGGCTGTACACTTATTTGATTTTGATACAAAAATGTATCAAAGCCGTTAAATCAGTTAAGCCCTGGTTAGCATAACAGGCATTTAGTTAAAAATATCAAGAGCATAGAAGACGGATATTCAAATAAAATTGACCTTTTTTAATATCTATTTTTAATAAGATACCATAGACCACCACTTCGTATTACAAACCAAGCAGAAATCAAATACAAATAAACACATATAAACAGCAACTCATATGGTATCTCGCGATAAAAACGAAAGTGCAACGTTTTTACATCATCAAAATGTTTATCCAAAGTAATTGAGAGCTCGTTAATTGTTTCATTTGGAGCGAGATGGCTCTCTGGTCATGTTTACATTCCAGTGTGGGCGTGCCTAATCATATTTAAGTGTTGCCCCCGCTCGTCTGGACTTGATATACTCACTTCTAGATACGATATCTGTCAAAAACTTCGCGGAGCTGATGCGTTTTGTACGTGGGAGCTTGGGTGATTTTGTTTCCTTTTCTACGTAAGGTTTGAACGACGAAGGCAGTATTAAGGCCATGAGTAATAATAATTAGCCCTGCGATTTATGATAATGTGCATTAAAAACGGTACACGATACAACCCTCTCTGAGCGATGAAAGAGCTAAGGCAGTCCGGGCCAAGTTCTCTATAAGGAGAGTTAGGAAAAAAAGCGAACATGTTGAGATTTTAGCTACTGCGGCTGTTACTTGGTCTTTAAATGCCCTAGGATATATAATAAAGTGCGTTAGAAACCGCAACCGAAAATACCACGAGATGGTATTGTATAGTCCGGTGATGTCCCAGAGAGGATCATAAGTGACAACGCTAACGGTATTGTAATAATAAACAAAATATGACGAACGTTTCTAATCCCTGTTTTATAGTAACATTGAAACTCCCCGTGACTCATTTAACGGCCAAGACATAAATCATATATTTTTACACCTCTATATTGTTATTAACCCAAAAACCTATTAAAAGATTATATAAACAATCCCTGTATATAATTTGAGCTGGTAATTATGTCTTAGTTACGACACTGTTCCCTTTTGAACATACAGACACAGTTACACACTAATCTAAATATACACTGGCATACATCGACAACTGAATTTAAACGTGATTGACACTGTAAAAATATAAAACACTAGCGCCCTGCGGTGTTACCCGGGTTGTACTCGTTCCTGCGGGAATTTCGGGATAAAATGTATCCCATGTATTAGTTTGATGTCTAACCTATATAACTGTAAAGTTTCATCCAAATCAAAACAAATAAACATACTTCCATCCGAACAAACTTTCGCATTTGTACTCGTAGTATTAGAAAGATTGACTATAGATGAACTTTTAACGAACCTAGCTACCTGAAATAGGAAATGACTCTCACGTTTACTGAGGCATATGTTTTATAATAAGATATATGCGCAGAAAAAATATTGCATAGATGTTGTTAGGGAGTGATTTTTACGTGTAATGTATTAAAAGTTACGGTAATTAGTTCACTGTCGATTCATTTATCATTCATTTCAAATAAGTTTGCGGCCAGCCATAGTGTCGAAGTTTTAAGACCGCCATAAGGCCTTCGACTTGGTCTTGCGGTCAAAACAACCGGGACCGACTGCTTAGCGATACTTAACTGTAAATTTAAGTACCTGTGAGTACGGGAATAATAATTTATTGAAACAAAAAAATAACAATTGATATTCAAATCCATTTTTTTTTAATTCACAAATCGATCGAAAAAAATGACAACCCCACTGAGTTTCTTGTTAGTTCTTCTCAGTAGGTGAAGCGATGCGAACTAACGTAAACTTAATTTTACGCTGACGATAATAAATTATTGTAATGATCTGATATAATAAAGACATTTGAATTTGAATTTGCTTGAAATTCAGTTAATATTCAGTAAAATAACATAGTTAAGATTGGCATTTTAAATTCTGGATAAACTAGTATTACCATTTTAAATTATGTATGTTTAATAAACTGTCTAATCCAGGAACCTTTCAATAATATTTGATCGTTGTACGCAAACAATGTAGCGGGGATTATAATCAGAGATCAAGCTCTCCGTAACAGCTCCGCAAAACATAATGATATTATCCCATTACTGCCCTATTGGCGTCCCGAGTCCCAACCTTAGGCGGGACTTTCGACTCGTCAAATTAATTTATTTTTATACGAGCACCCCGCTGTTCGACCCGCGTTGTACCCGTTCCCGTTGGAATTCACTTTAAAATTGTAAAATGTTCATGTGCTGTTTTGTGTAGTCTAAAAAAAGAAGAAAGATTTAGCTACCCGCTGTTTGACCAGCACTGCACTGTTCCGTGGTAGTTTTTTCTGACAAGTTATAAAAAAATAAGGAATTTATTTATCAGCCATACAAGAAAAAAAGACATCAACACAATAATAAACGAATCAAGTACGAATATTTGTAACAACGCGATGTTACCCGCGTTGTGCCCGTTCCCGTAGGAAATCCGGGATAAAATGTAGCCTATAGCCTTCCTCGATAAATAGACTATCTAACAGTGAAAGAATTATTCAAATCGGTTCAGTAGTTTCTGAGATTAGCGCGTTTAAACAAACAAACAAACAAACAAACAAAACAAACTCTTCAGCTTTATAATATTAGTATAGATTAATATAGAATACAAATATACGTCCAAACTGATATATTAATAAAAACTGTTAAAAGCAAATGCAAGTGTATTCTTTCGATTAAAATGTTTTAAAGAAACTTGTAGTTTTGTAGAACTTTACGCCTTCGAGTCTAAAAGGGGTGGTTATTATGTTTAAATTAAACATACTTGCAAGTGTCTTCAAACTTCAAAGTTAACATGATGCACGTGTTTGTTTATTTCAAACGGTGATGTTTAAAGCCGGTTACCGACTAAACGATGTAATATTCACTGTACCTAAGCATGTTAGATACGCGTACAAGGCTTCAGGTTGTTTGCAGATCAGGCTCAGATTGAAGAGTATAATGTCAGTCCGCTTTGAATAATTCTTTTTTGTAATAGATAGCAACATTCAACGGGAAGGTTATGGGCGATTTTTCATCCCATAATTCCTACGGGAACGGGTACAACGCGGGTAAAACCACGGGGCGCTGCTAGTTCGGTTATAAAAAATAACCGAAAAAGTCCACTGGCTTTTATTCTGTTATTACTCGAAGAAGTGAATTCAACATTGAACCAACCGTTGGTTACTTTGAATAAAACTAACTCCATCAATTTATAGCAATTTATAGCCATAAAAATGTCAAAAAATACATGCGCTTCAACGCTTCCCTTATGATGAACCAAAAAGCTCTCAATTGGTGTATCGAACGGATAATTTTATTTACTTGTACTATTGCCTCTAAGCACAAGCCAATTCTTAACACAAGATGCCGTTCATTCGAGTGAATGAATCACTAATACATTGAGATGCACTCATTGCAGCTTACATGTGAAACCCCTTTGTAATAGGTCAAAGGCTTCAGTTTTAAAAGGGCACGTGTTTGTATTTATCGGCTTCCTTGTACTCTTTTAATATACCCATATCTCATACTTTATGTATCTATGAGACGATGGTTCACTCTATTTTTTCTTACGAGTCTTAAAATATGGACTAATGTCGTCAATTTTCACGATTACTCCTGAAGAGGAAAAAGATTTAGAGATAGGGCAAGAATGAAATAAAATCACTAAACCTTCTTTTCAGGAGTATTATATTTTTGAGTATGCTTTTTTATAATAAAAATATATTGGAATACTACCAGTACAGTTAGCCGCATAGTTAGACCCTTATCATATTCAACCATTTATAATTACTTCTTACATAATCATGACAATTTTGATTTAAATAACAATTTTATTGTCCTACTGTCTAATAGTAATAACAAAACACACGAATAATGTATTATTTAGTTGTTTCTAAATGCGTTCAGGTCACATCGAGCCTGCTAATAGACAGCTCGGTTGCAACATAAATAGATACAAATTATTTTCTAGAACATATGCTCATTCATTGACAAAGACAATCTTCATTCGATCTTTGTTCGATTTTATGACTTGAACTAAATAATCAATAATTAACTTATACTCTTATAATTATGTAAAGGTTATTTCACTAAGTAGTATAAAATAAAGTCGCTTTCCGCTGTCTATCTGTCCCTATATATGCTTAGATCTTTAAAACTAAGCTACGGATTTTGATGCGGTTTTTTAAGTAGATAGAGTGATTTGAGAGGAAGATTTTTATGTCTAAAAATTCCCGAAATTCCTACAGGAACGGGCACAACGCGAGTAAAACCGCGGGGCGATTCTAGTGTTTGATGCTTTGCTCAAACAACCTTAAAAAACCTATGGAAGAAGTTGCAATATAACGTGTGTATATGTTTATATCCCAAAAATCCTATGGGATTAAGGCATTAAAATCGCTTTTCATTTTTATGTTTGGGTAGACTTTCAATTTCAATATAGGTTGCGTACTATTCTATTTGGATATTTTGAATGTAGTCTAAATGAACATACATATTATTCACGATTGTCATTCACTTTTACTGTTAGCCTGTATCTGAGCTTGTCATGACTTTGGTCTTTGACATGTTCATCTGTAATCCAAGCCAAGGCTTGCGTTGCGTTTTATATTTACCAAATTATACATATTTACCAATAATGCAATCACCCATATGTACCTTTAATTTACCGTTTAAAAAGAACTTTCAGAAATATTCTCAAGTGGTCGGAAACAAGTGGAAATCTCAGCTGGGTAGCAAGTTGATCTTAAAATATGCCTATTTAATATTCATAAGCGCCTTTGACACGGCAGTTGGTTTCAAAGGAGACATCGATAACAAAAAAATGAATTAATTTTCTCAACTTCTAAGAAATTGCAATCGTTGAGCTCTGTTTGTTCCAAGAATAATTAACGACAAACATGTGGTAATGTTAACAATAATAACCTTTTAAGTCCTAATCTATACTATCTATACTAATATTATAAAGCTGAAGAGTTTGTTTTGTTTGTTTGTTTGTTTGTTTAAACGCGCTAATCTCAGAAACTACTGAACCGATTTGAATAATTCTTTCACTGTTAGATAGTCTATTTATCGAGGAAGGCTATAGGCTACATTTTATCCCGGATTTCCTACGGGAACGGGCACAACGCGGGTAAAACCGCGGGGCGCTGCTAGTGTTCTATGTAAGTGCATATTGGCTTGTAATGTTCCACTGCAGGACAAAGGCCTCGATGCTCACTAAATAAAATACAGATCAGTTTTGAAAATCTGTCACGTTGTAAATGTAAACGTCGTTACGTCAAAGCTAATGTTTTTATTGTCATGTAAAAAAGAGTGCATTTTTATTCATTCTAATTTTAACTAAATGACCCAGTCGAGTTTACGAAAGATTAACCACGGGGTAATATTATTACCATTACACTAGGCCGGCCCTACTAAGAGAACTAGATCGCAACTCGACACGAACTCGACACGTTTACGTTCGGTTTTTAGAACGACAAGTTTGAATTTCGTATAATTTAGTGGAGAATACTGGCGTACGATTTCAGTTTTTGTATGTTACAATTAATGCTACGTAACTGTGTGTAGTAACGCTTGTTCGAAGTAATTGAAAATTTCATTTATTCGATATAGTTTTTTAATTAAAAAAGATCAAATCAATAAAACCATCGGTAAAATTAAATGTGCTTTCGTTATAGTATTTTAAGACTACCTAGGACCTAGGAAAGACTAGGAAGGACCTAGTTTTCTCATAAAAGTATACAATTGAGAATTTAAGGTATAGGATGAGAGTTTATTTGTTTATTAAGATAAAGATTGCAAACTTCTACACAAAACAATAATAATAATGACTAATACAAACATCTTAAAACTCTTAAAACTATTCACTGAGAACAAAATTTAAAAATAAAATATATCAAAGAGATTGGCTTAAACTAGCTAGCAGTTTTGAAATCTGTCGAAGTGATAAAGGTCACCTCATAAAAAAAATCAGTCTTCATTTTGGTTTCCTGGAATGCTACTAAGAATGACCCTACAAATACGAGTATGTGAACAGCGTTACGACCATGTCGAACTAAAACCACTTTCAGACATTCTTTGTTATACTTAGTTAACACATGTGCTATTGTTTATATGACATGGTTGCATTAGTTTCGTTATATTCAATAATAATTATACAAGTATCTAAGGTAAGATATGATCAGAAATTTAGTATATTACGAGCATAATTATTCCAATTGGATAGGTATTCAATTCGGCATATCGAGTTTAGGATTTGAGGGAACTTAAATATCTATACTAATATTATAAAGCTGCAGAGATTGTTTGTTTGTTTGTTTGAACGCGCTAATCTCAGAAACTACAAATCCGATTCGAATAATTCTTTTTGTAATGGATAGCCACATTCACCGGGAAGGTTATAGGCTAATTTTTATACCTGAAATTTCCACAGAAACGGGCACTACGCGGGTAAAACCGCGGGGCGCTGCTAGTCTAATATTTAAAATTCTCGTGTCGCGGTGTTTGTAGTTAAACTCTTCCGAAACGGCTTGACCGATTCTCATGAAATTTTGTGTGCATATCGGGTAGGTCTGAGAATCGAACATCTATTTTTCATCCCCTAAATGTAAAGAGTCCACCCCTAAATTTTTATATGGCAAAACAACGTTTTTATTAACACTAATCTAGACGGGACTTAATCGCGAATAAAAACATTTAATGCATACCTCAACGTTTCGGTCGTGTCGCAACGGCCGTGTTCACGAGGGTACTCAACGTTTGTCGGGCCAGCTAGTATTTTATATATTTCATATCCCAGTATTGAAGGTAAACTTTTTTCTAAACACTATACAGTCTATTTTTTTACAAAATTTAAAGTATGGACTGATGTCGTCGATTTTTCCGCTGGAGACGATTCCTTCTGAAGAGGAAATGGTTTTAGTGATTTCATCCCATCCGTACTCCCCTCACTGCACCCATTTCCTGAACAAAATAAGTTTTCTTGGATTGAACATCATTATAGTTTGAATTTTAAGTCTCGTAAGAAAATATAGAATACACCTGTTGCAGCAACATAACAAACATTGCTGTGAACATGTTGCTTGTTGTTTATAATTGTTCGGCAACACAATGCGTTGAAATGTAAATGTTTAAACGATCACTGTGGCATCAAAATTATATCACAACTATACTTTTAAACTGCCTTTAAGCCAACTTTAATATTCTGTATTCGGCTTTAACGCCTCGGTGGTCTAGTGGTATGTGCACTCGCCTGCCAAGACCTAGGTCCCGGGACCAATTCCCAGGTCGAGGGAAAAGCGAAAAAAACATGTTTCCTACTTTTCAAACATCACCAACCGGATTAGGCAAGCGTGGTGATTATGCCTAATTCTACTCACTGTACTGATATATTCTGCCTTCGCCCACCAGTGGGATATTACAGGTTAATACTTATTTTTTTACTTTGTCAAACTTACGAAATCAGAACATAAACTTTGAACCCAAAGGTCCTGATGGCGGTTGTAGAATTGAGACCTCTGCATATTTTACGGATGTCTATTGTGTTCCCTCTAACGATGAACAAATATGTATCACAATGTTTTTATTACATTACACTTTGATATACCGATTTAATATTAATGATTCGTTTGTGTGGTCGGGATGGAGTAGCCAGGAGCGACCGAATAAACAGTTCTGTGTGAATGTTTTACTTTGTTCCTTAGCTTGGTTGTCCTAAGAAATGTTATTTTTTAAAGAAAACTTATTCAACACTGTGCTGTAAAGACCATTGTGATAGAACTTCGACATTGTGTATTTTTGTCCGTAGTATCTTACCTTCAATGAACTAATTTAATTAAAACCCTAATTTAAAGTGTTCATTTGGTACCAATAACTATCTCAATCGACAATCAAAGTACGGGCTCAAGACTGAATCGAAAAGTATATTACTAAAAAACGCGGTGTGAAGAATAGAAGATAACATATATAATATTGAATACGACGGCCTAATTGATTATTTGGAACGCGTACTGAGTTTACCTGCGGCCAACAGATTTTATAGTATAAACTTAAATATTCTGTGCTTCGAAGACCACAAACAATGCATTGTAATAGACAAAGTTAATGTCATTGACCTTACATAAATTCATGTTTTTTTTATTATAAGATATAAGAAATTGTATTAGATTTATTTAGTAAGCACTTACATGTTTTCTATTATGACCGTACTACCCGCGGTTATACCCGCATTTTACCTGTTGGTATGCGAACTTCAGGATAAAATTAAGGCAGGAAGGATCCTAAATTTAAACAACAAAACAACTAGAATTTTGTTAACGTGATGTCATATATAAACCATAACATCACGTGTACAAAATTCTAAAAATATATTTTCGACGTATTTATATTCGAGATTTCATGATACATTGCTGGCAACATACTAATGCGTACAACAGTTTACCATTATTGCGAGAAATGTAACGTAAATCATAAAGGATCACAAACATCGCGAGATACAATTGATGACAGGACGTTACACGAATACAGAATAGTCAAGTCGAATTTGATGTTAGAAATTTGACTATACTTCGCCAATTTTTATTCTATAGGTAACTACTTATAAATAGTAGAATTTGTTATTTATTTGACGCCAATAAATCAAAAAAATATCAAGGCTTATGCAGACAAGTAATTAGTAAATACAAAGTCTCATCAAATCCAGATAAACCAATATTTTATTGAACAGTCCAATAAAAAAAATGCTAACAGTGAATTACCTTAAGTTACAAAAAAAAGGAATCGATTCAAACGCTTAAAACAAAATCGCTTACCTTAAGGGACATACGTCTGCCCGCAAAGTCAACGCTCAAAAAACTTTCGTGTCACCATCAATCGAGGGAAGGGGTAAGTCGGTAGCATTTCATAATCATATCAGGGTTGAATTGAAATAAGTGGTCGGAGCACGATTTGCCAGGGGGGCAATTTAGTAATAAGGGAGACTCAGTGCCTGGTGCCTACTTAAAACATAGTTTAATTTATTTGCCGAATCCACCTTGTCTAGTCCCCATTACTTAGTACCATGGAGCTACTAATTTTGACTGATCAGTTATTTCTTAGATATGTTTTCTGTGCCTTTAGCAGAAAGTCAAAACAGTATTCCATATACTTTACCCGTAGACTTTACCAGTCGAAATATAACTGTTTTGAAGCAATCCGAAAGGCAGCCGAAAGTATTCTCATTGTTTCAGTATTTTTGTTTGTTTGTTATTTAATTTCGACATTGTTTTTATAAAAAAAATATTTAATTGATATTTTGCAATATATAGCACAGTTCCTTTTTACTTAATTTTTATTTCTTCGTGTCGTATTATTTTTGTAGTTTATACTCAGACTCTTTACAGTACAAGTTCTAAATACTGCCGCATCAATTTTGTTTTACGTTTTTTGTCGGTATCAGTTTTGTTCCGTGGTCTCATTTTCTATTACTTTATAAAACTCGTTAATAAGTTAGTTAGTTTGTTTCTGATAGAATCTGTTCTTAAAATATTCTTGCATTTGAATGACAATACGTACAATAATCTAATTATGATCTGATTTATAAAATAAAATCAAAAGGAGATAAGCTCAAAGCGCCATCTGCCGGGCTGATTTGCAAATGTAAACCATCCAGGGTGCCATCCAAACGCATACAAAAAAATAATTCAAATCCGTCCAGCCGTTTAGGAGTTCAGTGACATACACACGTTCAGTAGAATTATATAAAGATGAATCTTATAGAAAAACGTTAGAAAGGCGTTACTTAACTAAAAAAATAAAGTAAGTTATAAGTACCTACTAAATAGTAGGACGAGATATGCAAAATTGTCTCCTACTACACAAATGACAGAATCTAAGTATCAAATATAACATACCTATTTACAACGAACGTTAAAGCCGGTATCGATGTAAAAAACAAAAGAAAAACGCCAATGTTTTGATACAATAAAAATATTATGTATCGCGTTGTAATGTTGTTAAAATTCCACGGGTGACTTTCTCCGGGCCTACTAAGAATACGTGATAAAGTCATCACCCTGTATACTAAATAGGTGTTATGGTAACTTCAGACTCCGTGCATACCGAACCCAACGTACAAAGTTACCGCATGTATATAGCTAGTACGTGGAGCTTTTAAAAATCCACCCCTACTTTTCTTTGCGAGAAACTTCCATGATCGCACTCGGCTTTAACGGATAATAACGCGACAGATTAGGGTTAACGCGGGTTATTAATGCCCGTGTATTATAATTTTCTATATAGTTTTGTTCACACTATCAATTAACAGAACGTATGTAAATGTATATATACGTTAATAATAATATTCGGAAGTAATGAAGAGTTTTCTATAACAGAGTATTTTAAATGCAATTGTGTAGTCGTATTGGTTAATAGCTTAATTTTTAAATATTTCTACATTATGTAGCTAAAATTTTAGATTGTATTTCAATCGGTTAACAAAACAACTGTATTGGAAAAATAAATAATTGCGGTTAGTTTCGCTATGCTCGATTCCCGCTATGCACTGATCATAAAATACCTACCAAAAAGTGCCGCTTTGCTCTGAATTTCTCAGTGCTACCTTAAACAATGGAAGGTACAATTCGATAGAAAAGTGTTTCTAAAGTATACTCTTAAAGCTAGCCTGGGACTGCATAGTTTGAGGAAAATTGTTTTAGTAAATAAAAATCTAATTTAAATTTAAGAATTGCGTATATTTCGATTAAAAATATAAAAACACTATGAAACATAAATCAACTCAAAAACTAGCCAAGAAAATATATATTTTCAGATTCCAAAGTTACACTTCCACTGCATTTAAGATCACTTCTTTTATTTACACATTGCCAGAAAACAGTTCTTTTATTTTGTCTTACAAAATGGTAATTGTGTCCGGTATATAACAGGGTATTTCCACCACGTCTACTATCAATTATTGTATAATTTTTAACCGGACCACGGGAAGAACTTGAATCCGACATGATTGCAGACGTACTAACGAACTAACCTAATTACGCTTATCGGTAAAATAAAGATGCACCAAAACCGCAATCCTACTGTCTCTTTCTATTCAAGGACAAAAGTTAACACTCAGGTACAAATTCCCGGAAGAGGTAACCCAAAAAACTCGTTGTTTTGGTGTTGACGGTTTAAGCTATGAGTTGATTAACACAAATACTGATTATTAATTATAGTTAGTGAAACTAGTAAGAGAGTATTTATTTAAATTTTTATTTATTTAAACATAAGCATTTTCCTTTTGACAGTCCAAAAATCTGATTCCGTGCATAGCGGCACTTTTTGGTAGGTATTTTATGATCAGTGCATAGCGGGAATCGAGCATAGCGAAACTAACCGAATAATTGGTTATTTTTGTACATTTTAACTTAACACTAAACAGTTTAAAACCAACACAAAAAAATGTTTTCTTCGATTTTAATTTCTTTTGTTCATTTGAACTTCTTGGTCGAAATGTACACAATCCGTAGTTTATTAACTACTAGCAGCGCCCCGCGGTTTTACCCGCGTTGTACCCGTTCCCGTGGGAATGTCGGGAATTTTTTTACATAAAAACCTTTCTCTTGAATCACTCTACCTATTACAAAAAACCGCATCAAAATCCGTTGCGTAATTTTAAAGATTTAAGCATACAGACAGACAAACAGTGTGACAGACACGAAAAAGAGACGACTTTATTTTATACTATGTAGTGATAGTGAAGTAACTAACAGGCAAGTCTTATTCCAGCTTCAAGGTTGTTTGTAGGCATGAATATAATATTCCGCCTCAAGTGATCTAAAGCTACAAATATTTAGGCCACGCTAAGGTTTCATGCGAACGCAGTACGTCGTTAGTTCATAATGTCCTATGATATTGGAATTATATATCAGATAGTAGTAGAATCTAATTTTGATAAACCTTTTATCACAACGAGTTTGAATAAAACTGAAGTTAGTATAGTATTAGGCATCCCAATCATTATTGAAATTAATAAAAATATTGTGTCCCCTAAGTTAGGGTTGGTTGGCGATGTTTGGGGATACCTTTTTCCAACAGTGGGACAGCAGAATGTTAGGAAGAATATGATTTTATGTAGTGTTATTTTAATTTGTTATATAAAGAAAAGAAAACCGTACAATATGAAATTCAAAATATTTACCGCTAACAATGGTTCGATTAAAAGATGTAACATTGATTTGAGCACAAAACTTTCTTCTAGATAGCTAGCCAACAAACATTCAAAGGATTAATCTATTCAACTAGTGAACACCAAAGCATCGAATCAGTTCATCCAATCAAACGAACCAAACTATTGCTTAGAGTTAGGTATTTGACTTGCACTCTGCTACTAAAGTTGCATCAGAATATTGCAATATTGCTATATTGTTCACTGAATCAAACACTTAAAAATTATGTTCAACGAAAGTTTTTTGAATGAAGGTAAATTGACTTAGTATATGTACGTTTTCTTACTCCACTCAGTTTGCAGCTTGACTCGTCTCGACATTATAACTAAAACGACCAAGAACAGTTTAATGAAAGATATTCTGTAGTATTCAAACATACTTAGGAAGTTGTCTTAAGCGAGTTTCAAAAGTTTCAGTCGCGTCAATTTCAACTCAAACATTAAGAGACTTACTTTGCTTACATTTTATTGAGGATACTACATGTAGCGCCATCTACAGTAGTTTGGGAAACTTTGATATCGTCGTCTTTAGATTATAGGCGGGACGTCGGGAGTGGTGGTGTGTTAGATTAGTTCTAATGTTCGCCGCTATGTGGCGTTGGCAACCTTATGCAGTCAATTAACATTATCTTTAGCTGTTGGACTTAAGACCAGTACTCTTAAAGGTGTTCATTAATATTTGAATTGTTGAATGCACCAAATAGAACATAATTTTAAACGAAAGTCATTTGTTTTTTAAATTTATTCGGACGCTAAATTAAATTAAGAATCCTTGTGCAATCCACAGTAGATCTTCACAATATTAGTGAGAGGCATTTTCAAGTATCCTAACTCCTATTTGAAATCAACTATCTATTTTTCAAACAAGGAGTATTTGTAGCAGCTATTGCTTGCTAAAACGACTTCCATGATTTAAGTTGAAACAGTAGTACTTATCAATAAATATACTTTCTCTCATTTGTTCGTGCTTACCAAACTTATGTGTATTTTCTTTTGTTCCCAGAATACTGTGGCCAAGACGATTTCCGATGCAACAACGGCAAATGTATCGAGGCATCAAAACGTTGTAACTACGTTTTTGATTGCCCCGGCTATGAAGACGAATTAAATTGCTGTAAGTACAGAAATTTCCGTGCCGTGTGATGATAATTTATAAGAACGAAAAAACGACTTGAGACATATTATATTTAACTTATAGACCAAAAACATGAAAGCTCTCGTTAGTACAACGATTTTTAAGGTTCTGTATTTTTCTTGAATTTTGAATCTTGGATTTCAGTAGTAGTCTTCTACTGGTGGATAGTTGGCATAATTTTAATTTGATTTTTATGAACTAGCTTGCCGTGAGGACGAGTTCAAATGCGTAAGCGACGGCATTTGTATCGAGGGCAGGAAGCGTTGTGACTCCAACCCGAACTGCAGCGATGGCTCTGACGAAAAAGATTGTGGTGGTAAGTATCGAAAAAAACATTTTGAACCATCAACCTAGTGAAGTCATGGAAGCTCAATGAATACCTATCCTATATCTGGTGTGCATATGGTATCAAAGCAGCGAAAACTTTATTCAAACAGAATTATTATCCTTCCAATTTAAGAAATTTTGAAATATCTAAAACAATATCCTCTCCTTGCTTGCTTCTTTTTGTGGATTCCAACGGTAAGTTTCACGTATAATTAAGTGGACTGGGCATCACGTGTGCAACAAATCCGGTAACTTTCGCTGCGGTGACGGTCATTGTATATCGATACTTCTGCGGTGTGATGGCTTCCGAGACTGCAAGCATGATGGTAGTGATGAATTAGGATGCCGTAAGTATTGGTGTTGGCTTATAATGTTCTTTGTTTTGATTCACGCCAATATTTTTTTTACCTTCACTTGTACAGTAAAGAATGACCTTTATGGTTCACTCAAGATGACTGAAATGACTGACCTAGCTTAGCTAGATTAGATTTAAACTGTAGAAGAGATTCTTATTAGGGATATCTTGAATAAGGTTATAAACAAGGATTTTTCGTAAAATAAATCAAAACAAAAAACAAAACCATTTTAACTACTAACCAACATCACCATGATACTAACAACTGCTATTCCAAAAGCATGCAGCGCAGATCAGTGGCAATGTGACCAAGGGAATTGTATTAAAAGGAGCAAAAGATGCGACGGTCGCGTCGACTGCCCGTCCGATAGGTCTGACGAACGGCATTGTGTTGGTAAGATCATTAACATAATCTTCATTTAGATTCCTCTTCTTTTCATTCTTAGTCACAGTTGATGGTAGTTCTTGTACTATGGTCTCATGGTTCACAAAATATTGATAAGCCATACGTTTTTCTAGGTAACGGGTTCTTTAGATGCAACTCAGGCAAGATAATACCCGAGAGTAAGAGATGTAATCGTCAGTACGATTGTCCATCAGGCGATTATTCAGATGAACAAAATTGTCGTAAGTTAAATAATTGTAATGATATTTCTGATTCGTCTTTTTTATTTCAATCCTCTTCTCGTATCATTCTTTTTTCGTTTCGTTTTTCTTCTTCTTTACATCATTGTTGATCATTTCACTTAGTGTTGATCATAACATTTCATTCGAATCACTTTGTGATCGGTTGTATCTGTATCATTGTTCGTTCCTTGGTTGCAGTAAATGTTTTCTTTCTTTGTTTTTATCTTTATTCTAGTTGTCCTGTTTTGATTCTTCTGCTCGATTTGATGACTTGAATAATTTAATAATCAATTATTTCAAACAATTAATTGTTTGAGAACAAAATTCTAAATTAATTGGCACTTGTTTTGAACAGCATGCGGTAGTGGAGACTTCAAATGCAATAACGGACACTGTATTCCTGCAAACAAACGTTGTGACAGAACGCATGATTGTCAGGACGGTTCTGACGAACTCCATTGCTCCTATGGTTTGACCTTTTTCCAAATTTATTTACAATGTTTCTTTTACATTTTTGTCCCCATTTTGGTACATTGCACAAACCTTATTATTATTCTTTATGTCTGGTAGGTGATGGTACCTACACAATATTGTATGTCCAATATGTATGTATGCCCTTGCACAGTTGCATGAGGTTACAGATACATTTACACACTAATTTATTTTTATATTTAATAAGCGCTTACTACGTGAATTAATGGACTTTTGGAAACTTGGTGATTGTTATATTTTGGTTACCAAAAGTCTCACCCCATAATTTGTAATCGATGATTAACCTAATCAGTGACTAGCTGTTTTACGCAGTAATTTCGTTCAAATCGCAATTATTTAATAGAGACCGCTTGATTTTATGATTATTGTTAAGATTAACTTAGTTACAACTACCATTATCATGGATAATTATCGTAGCTTGAGTTAGTCAGCGATTCAAAAGGGGGTAAATGTTTAGATTTAAAACTCAGTTCTGTTTTAAATCTGAACATTTGCAGAACACAATTTGAATTATCTTATGCTAATTTTTAATATATTCATGGTTATGGTGCATTATTATGGCAGGCACAATTTGCATGGCTTATGAGTTTAAATGTACGAGCGGCCAATGCGTACACGCTGAGTCTTTTTGCAATGGAACTGCGGAGTGCGAAGATGGATCTGATGAAGTTAGATGCCCTTGTAAGAGGGGAGAATTCGGTTGTCGAGATGGTTCTTGTATTAATATAGCTCTAAGATGCAACAGACAAAAAGATTGCCCTAGCGGAGAAGACGAAATTAATTGTAGTAAGTATAATAAAGAATTAAGTTGACTTCGCTTCTGTGATTAACGAGGGACTAGATACTTGTGGTAGATGTGACTTTCATTGTAATACTATGCACATAATTTTACTTTAGATGTTTGTTCCATAGTTTTAAAATAGTAATAATTGGCTCAGAAATATGGGAGAGAAGGTAAAGAAATTATGATTCTTATTTCAATGTTATATGAGTACTTAATATATCACTAATTAGAGCATGGTTGTACTTGTTAGATATGAACCTTTATTCAGAATTCGAATCGTTATCGAAAAAGATAAATCGTTGTAAAATAGACACAATTGGTGTATATAATAAATTTTGCAACTGCATGGCTAGTCTTGCATGCATGATATTTTCTTGCTTAGCATACCTGTAAATAGACAACTAAAGTCTTCAGTCCGAGTAAACCGTTTTCCTAGTAACCCTGAGCACGAATTTAAGGGTTATTAGGGCATCAATAATATTTAAACGAGGGTTGAAGAAACATGATCGGGTTGTATTCTGCTTCACATTAGTCCATTCGTGGAACCTAAGTTTAGTTTGCCTGTTTATTTACTCCTTTTCATATGTTTTCTTAGATATTATTATATGAAGATTATTCTACTTGATTCTACCTTTTCATCCTTTTTTTTATAATTTGGATATTTTGTAAAGGGTTAAAGCACCTCATTGTTCAAGCACAATTGAATCAATTGGTTTCTTGGGATCTAGAGATGCTGCTCCTGCGCCATTTCTGCCTACTTTTTATATACATTAACCAATTTATATATGAATAATATATATTTTTAATGAATATTAATATGTCAGTATTCAGTATACTTATACTTTATAAGTACTACTTTTATACTAATTAATATTTCCATCCTAAAATCTACCCTTAAATTTTGGCACCACTGGTACTGAAAATAAAACAGAATTGGTACATAAAACACTAGTACAAGACTAGATTTCAAAAAAGTTACTCGATCGAGGTCTACAGAGGGATTCTGATCAATTATTAAATGACAATTTCGGTTGCTCGAAGTAGTTACTCTTGTGGGGGCTGAAGCATTTTACGGATTAGTTTTGGATAAATTTTGAATGCTTTTCAGAATGCCCTGTTGGAATGATGGTCTGTGAGCGCGACCCCAGCTCGCAATGTGTCACCCGGTGCGATGGTATTCGTGAATGCCCTAATGGCGAAGATGAAGAGGCATGCGAAAAAGGTAACCCCCATAGAATCAAAGTGGTGATTTTTCCATTCAAATTTCTTCGACTCAGCCTATACTTATATATTTTTATTCTACTGTATTGAAATATAAATTAACACGGGAGCGGTGGGCACTGTAATCAAAATCGTTTTGGAGAATGTTAACGAGTAGATATAAATTAAACTTTTTTCCATGGATGTGTTGAATATAATTGAACGTAAAAATCACCGCTAGAAAGGTTTTAAAAATTAATAGTTTTTTCCTATAAGATTTTGTATATCATATTTTATAAGAAAAACCATATTGATAAGGATGATAACCTGAAAATTGCTACTAGCAAAGATGCGATGCGTATGCGTTTTTACATAACTTATTTCTTCTATTACAACAACGCATCGAATTTTTGCTACATTACATTTTAATTTTGACTAAAAGGCCTTTTACATATAGCTTATAAGCGATTTCTATTATGCGACTTGCGATTACGATTTCGAATTTGGAATCTTTTATTATTTTGCCTATATGTAAATAATGTTTGTTTGAAGAATGTCAACACACGTGCGACAATAAGTGCCTGGACGAAAACCTCATCTGTGACCAGAAGGCGGATTGTTCAGATGGCTCCGATGAACTGCACTGTGTCTATTGTGACGGCCCTGATGACTTCAGGTAATTTACACTATTTGAACATTTCCCAGTTTGGAAAGTGGCGTGCGACTATCGAGAAAATTTCAGTATTATAAAAGTCTTCATCATCATCATTAAACTTAAGAGCTAAGCTCTTGTCGGGGAAACTGATCCAGGCTCTTCTATTTATTTCTATTATCTTCTATTCTATTTCTATTTCTATTACAAGCCTTCACGTGTAACTAAATCACTAGTGACATTTAAAAAAAATCTCAATGGTACGACTCCATAATATTTTTGATGAATTTTAATGCTACTAAATCGTTTGTAAAATTCACAAAATCAATCACCTTATGAACTTTCCCGGTTTAATAATATTAAGTAGCTATTAGCAATGATTATACTGGGAAGTTTTATTAACAGACAATAAAATTGTTTTTAAGTAATTGAAATAATAAATAGATTTAATGAACCATATTGTTTCATTAAATTGAAATTTAATGAAACAATACGGTGATAACTATGCAGATTTAGATTATGCTAGGTTAGTTAGGTCAGACCAAAACGAGGCAAAAATAGTTAATACAGTTTTGGCAATGACTGAAACTAGTAAAAACAACAAAAATGCAATCTACATTCGACTAATTGTATTTTATTATCGTAATATTTTCTTCGTCGTATATTGACTCGTTAAAACCCTTGATAATTTTCTCGATGGTTGCATTGCAACTTTATCAACTGCAAAATTTAGATTGTTTGGATATATGTGACAAAATTGATTTAAGTATTTTTTAAGAACGTTATGCTTATTGCGATTTTTGCCTGTAATATTGCGAATTGCGATTGTTCTTGTTATATCTAATGTGCGGTTTACCATGTCTTGTAATTTAAGTTTCTATTAGTTTATAAGGTGTTTTACGATAAACATTCTATTGTTAAAGATGTTCTGATGATGAGTGTATCAGAGCCAGCCAAAGATGCAATGGAGTTTGGGAGTGCCAGGATGGCTCTGATGAGAGCGACTGTGACAAGGTCCAGACTCCAAATCCACGTCCTAGAGGTAAATAAATCGAAATTTATTTTTAAAAGTAGTCCTTATCTACTAGGTCTTAGAGCACAAAACGTTAGGTACCTATACTGACAGTAGCTCTACCACATCACATGGATGTAGAGCAGTATATTAAATTATAATGTGTAGAAATTTCTGTTAACACTGCCAATTGTCAAATTCACTCATTCGTACGCTAAACTGTATTAGTATCCCTGGGTCAAAACCAGCAAAATCTCAATGAAACAAAATTAATTAAATTATGCTAAACTAATTACAAAATAAATTAATTAACCCCCCTAAGTTACCACTATTATTTGTAGGAGAATGTACCGAAGACGAATTCAGATGCGACGATGGTAGTTGTGTGAACGGCCTCTTCCGCTGTGATCAGAAAAATGATTGCCTTGATGACTCTGATGAAAGAAATTGCGGTAAGTCCACTGATGTAGTATTTGCTAAACATGTTATAAACAGCACTTGCCAGGTTAAAATCTACAAATTATAAGCACATGTAGGCTCTAGCAAAAACACTTGGCAGTCACACTTCTTATAATACGTATTTAGTGTACCACATGAATGATTTTTAATTATCAACCAATATTGTCTGTGAATAACAAAGGAGCACTGCTATTTCAAAAATTATGTGTATTTTAATGTAAAATGCACCAACATGCTTGGCATCAAGGCACAATGGATTACTGCGCACAATATCAAATGCTTTTCCAATAGGTAAATACAGAAGTAGAAGGTAACTACTTACAGAACTGAAGTACGTAAATCTTTTTAATCTACCTACGTCCCAAATATTTTTTCAATTTTGGTTATGGTCAACTGTTAGGAACTAAAAAGTTTGTTAAACTGGATAACATACAGCGTGGTACATGGCTCGGGCATCGAGGTCGTCATCGACTGCACCATGCTCCGAAAATGAGTTCTCCTGTTATAATGGCCGTTGTGTGCCATTGTCAAGACGATGCGACAATTTCTATGATTGCACCGACTTCTCAGACGAACAAAACTGCCTTTCCGGTACATTTTGAACACCCTTTTTGACTGCTTTTATTTGTCTCCATCATGTCATTGTTTAGACTCCAATTAGTACTGGCAGTTTTGATCCATCCATTGTAGGATTAGTCATAGTTAGAGACCAAGTAACGTGTATGGTGCGAATCGATGTAGACGTTAGCAGTTGACATAGAGAAATTGAAATTTTTCTTAGCTGAATTGATCTGATGAATCAAGTTTTTAGTACAAGTAGTTTGGATACCTATTTCTTTGTTTGAGCATGAATAGACACCTATTTTACCTTTTTTATTGTTTTGGACTGCTCACGTTTTCACCCTGTAGCTTGTAGTGCTTGTTACTAGTAGTTGTTTTATGTTTTCTTTTAGAAAATTGTGAGTATAAATGTAAGTCTGGTGAGTGTATCACCGCTGACTCTTTCTGCGACGGAGTAGCGCAATGCAGCGACGGGTCTGATGAACTAGATTGTCCAGTTCAACCTTTTGATACAACCACACCTCCAGGTAATATACAAAACTTTGAGCCAAACTAATTTCAAGACATATCCCTACACAAACTAGCAGCGCTCCGCGGTTTTACCCACATTGGCCCTTTCCCGTAGGAATTTCCGGATAAAAATAACCTTCCCAAGGAATGTGATCAAACTCTTCAGCTTTATTTTATTAGTATAAATTAAAGTTCTATGACGAAACTTAACTCAATAGAGCTAAGAGCGATTCAACTTTTGGTTTTAGCTTATCTATAATATTTTATGATTAGGATACTAAATTCGTTTTTTTGCTCTTATAGTTTTCACTACCAGCGGCAACACGGAACGCACACGTAAGTATTTTGTTAATATAATAATTAAATAGCTATTATATGGCTGCCTGTCCTTTGAAGCGGAGAAAGGTGGTAGAGTGGTGAGCGAGTTATACTCCGCCTATAGAATTTCAGGAGCGGGATTTTTATGCAACCCTATTGTTGGATGATTATCTAGGCTCACCGTTTGACCTCACATCTGAACTCGATCAATCAACTTAATCCTAGTTCAAGAGCTAATCTGAGACCAATACGTCAAATTTTGTTGACTAAGTCAAGTTGATCGTGGTTCAAGATAGAAACGGTGAAATTGAGGCTTAATCTGTGTTTCTACAGATGGGATTTTAATTGAGTGAAGCTCAATTGTTCAATGAATTGCATTGCACATATATTATCTCAGTTGAAGTGGTATCATTTATGCTGACGTCACGAGGTTTTTCAAATCCAATATTTCAAAAGATAAGAAATTTTTGATTTTTAATAAATAACTGTTTTTTTTTACTTTTTCAACAATATTATGAATTAAGAATACATGTACTGTCGAGTATATGTATTGTTCAGGTATAGATGTAAGGTAGATATGACCCACCTTATTCAAATGAAGACAAGACTGAATGATACAGGGTGCCTTATCACAATTACTTGACATCAACTAAATTATACTGTTTATTGAAAAAAGAGTATAAGTACATAATTAAATAGAAATGATTTTTATTCAGCTGAAGAGAGCAGCTACCCAGCAACAGCTTCTCCAGTTGATTCTGATGGTATGAATCTCTTTGAGGGTATCTTGGCTTCAGCATTGGGATTGATTGAAAACATTGCATAAATGAGTGTTTGTGTTAAGCAAAAGCTTACTGTGTTAAAATATGAGATTCATTGAAAATCAGCTGCTTTGGTTTCGTCCATTTATTGGTCTTCGGGAGAAAATATTTCATGTAATGCCCCGGTCTCACATTCGATCTTACTCCAGAATACTTCGACGTCTCGAGTAAAAGCATTATTTATATTACCTTCGAATTTTGAATTTTGAAGTACACACATTTGACTATTCCTTTTAGTTTAATAATTGAGTAATAACGAATTTGAGTACGGGGCTACATAATGTTAGTTTTAGTTAACTTTTCACAGAGTAATAGGAATAGGAACAGTTTTGGTCCTTGATAAAATATGTGACATTTACTCGTACATACATATATATACATGTTGCATACATATTTGTGATTTTGTGATTGTGATTTTGACAAGCCCGTTGGCACAGTGGCAGTGAGAGCGCTTACTGTGTCGGGGGTTGCGGGTTCGACTCCCGCCCGGAGTCAACAATATGTGCAGACATAGTTGTTGGCGACGACGTCTGGGTGTCAATTATATATTCTTATAAAAGTATTTGTGTATGTATAAGTAGTAGTATCAGTTAATTAGATTCCATAACACAAGCTTAGAGCTTACTTTGGGTCTAATTAACCGTGTGTGAATTTGTCCAGGTATATTTATTTATTTATTTGTACATTTACATCCCGTGTCATGGCGACAGTTTTTGTTAATGTTATGTTAAGTTAAAGCCTGTTTCCACCAACTTCATTAATGCTGTTCGTCGTAATCGTTCGAATTGTATTGTTCATAAAGAAAATGCTTTTGTGGGTTGACTTGGCAATTTAGGGTAATATGATTGATTATTCTTAGTAAAAGGTTCATTTTTCTAGGATACCCTTACTACAACACGCCGAGATACGTAGACCCCTATAACACGCCGAGATACGTAGACCCCTACACAGTTCCGAACCCAACAACTTATTCGCCATATTATACCCAAGGTTATTTTTTATTTTATTTATATTTTATGTTTTATTCTTTTTCGAATTCTGGTTTATGAAATATTTTAAATACTTTACCTATTTTTACAATCTGTATACCATGTAGTATGTGTTTTAAAGATAAATATTGAAATCAATATGTAACGCTTGTTAATTACCCGGTGTATTAGACTCCAGAAAAAAAGGCGGCGGCGCCCACAGTAACGCGACAGAGTAAGAGACAGAAAAGCGACTTTCTCACTTTCATAAAAATAAGTACAAGTCTTTCGCAACCCATTCTTCACGAACAGATTGTAGAACATGTGTTTTATTTAAACAGATTAGATTTATAACAGTTCAAAACCAGTTTCGAAGGAGATTTACAGTTATTTTTTTTTATTTTTGTATGCAGACAGGAAAACTTCGCATTGGACAATTAAATTAATTTTGCAACAACATTAAGTTCTTAAACATTGACTTTGGTTTAATCTACTCTACAATTTAATTGATCATCCACACGTTCCAATACACAAATAAATAAAGTTATTAACCTAGGTTCATCGGAATCGGTACCTTGCAAGCGACACGAATGGCGATGTGAGAACGGGCCTTGCATAGATGCTCGGCGACGTTGTGACGGCAAAAACGATTGCCCATTGGACTACAGTGACGAATTCGATTGTCCGGCCGGCAGTAAGAACCAGTGTTGTACTAATGAATAACTTGGCCAACGTTTAACAATGAAACTTACAACTTATACTGACGACCTAACAATTTAACTTGGCAAACTGACGGGTTAAGAAGGGCTTGGCAACTGATTTAATAAAAAATAAAAAGTAATACATACTATTAATATAAATATACTGGACTTGGCATGACTTGATAGCTTACTAAATGAATTTTAGGAGCAATTGAATTTTTTATTATAATTTGGCTAGACTTGGCTAAAGCAGATTGCCGTTGCCATTTGCCAAGGTTAAGACATTTAAAGAATAAAACATATTAATATAATTCGCTGTATATACCGTTTACAATTTTTTTGTGAATAAGTGTTTACGTCTAAAAAAATAATATTGCATAAATATGGCCAAGTTTTACCCAAAATAAAAAATCAACTACACTGATAAATAAAATTAATAACACCTTAAAAATTACTTACTTTCCTACTGGAACGTTACTAATTTGTACATAAATAACTGGTTTTGGTTATGATTTTCTAAACACTTTTCTTTGTATATATCTTTGTGTCCGATTAACGGTTTAACATGTTAGGTACAGCACGGACCTTAACCAACCTAATTAAGAAATGTGAAGGGTAAATATACCCTATTCATTGGTAATAAATGTGTTAATCGTTTGTTTTTTTTTTCCAGCTCCAGTTGCGCTTGATGTAAAGGTCTATCCCACCCAACAAACCGTTAGATTTGGTGAGTAAATATTATTTGGTTTCTCCATTTCTTCTATAAGTGAAGGTTTCCCAAAATAAGCGTTGAATTGATATGTGTATAAATTGTATTAGAAATTTGACAAAAAGCAACCAGCTGAGTTTCTTGCTCATTCTTCTGCTGATGTTCTTCCGAATGGGTGGTGTATTCAAGAGAGCCTCTTTGAGGCATTATGAAAATTTTTAAGTTCTATAATAATTTTTATCTTACTGAGTATATCTGTCAGACTGTATCTTAACACCGAGCGTAAGGTACGACTAAATGAAAGCTTTTTGGATTAAAATGTTCATGCCTTTTTGGTTTTTCAATGACATAAAACAAGCAAAGGTCATTTATTACGAGGTCCTAATTATGAAGCGTTTTGGTATCACGACTACTAAAACTAAAAAAAAAAAAAAAGACGAGTTTGTCTTATGAAGATATAGTTTAATAAAAGTACCGTAGTGATTATTTTCAGTAGCATAATAATTTATTCGAATCGGGTAATAATAAACTTATATTTTGTGTCGATTTGATAATAACAAGGCGGGGATGAAAAGGTGAGGTGTAGATTAAGTACTATAGATACAAAATAACTTTAGAACGAATAATTTAAATAAAATTAATAATAAAATAAATACACACACACATACCTAGCCGAGGACCCTTGTAGTATTAAGCCGTAAGTATATTCTGTTGTAAACAGTTCTAACATGTTCCCTCTCGCTCTTTAACTGAATGAAAGAGCAAGCAAGCAATTATTTAGATCTGTTTAGAATACCTACTGAGTGAAAACCCGGTTTTAGTCATAATACACACATCTTGAAAAATCCGTATTGAAGTGCATGACACATATAGTGCGGTTGCGGGCCGTGTGCGGGTCGCGTGACGTATTCCTTGTATTTGTATGAAAGGCATTATATCATATCATATATTATAGCATATCGTACTGGCTGCCGCCGCATCGCACTAAGTGTCTCTTGCGCTTTACCAACAAACAAATAAAATTGAATTAAAATAAGTTAAATTGAAAGATTCTTCCTAAATGTAGAAAATAATTTCCAATTCCTATGTATGTTTCTACATTTTTATACGCCATAATATTTTATACGCCATGTTGTTGAAGTAATTAAAATAAAATATCAATATAAAGGATTTTCATTGAATTGGTTCCATTCCATTTTTGATTAAAAATCGTGGTAGTGGTTATAAGATAAAAATCCTTTTTTTGATTAAAAATCGTGAAAGTTTTTAGTTGAAATTGCCTTTTATGAGTAGTATTCACGAAATATAAATTAGAATTAATATTGTATTATTGTTTTCCATGGTGGTGGTTTCAGCCGTCCTTGGTGAGTTGGTTTGCCTAATAAAACTATCATTGGGCAAATAATGGGATTAAAATGAAATATAACATGAATGAAACTTAACGGGCAATCATTACTATTGTTTAATCATTATTTATTATTATGTACTCGTATATTTTTGGTGAACTATCATTACTTATTATAACATGAATACATAATTCGACATTGATTATGGATTAATTGATAAAATGGTTTGTTATAGTTACCCTGCAATACTTGTTGCATGGATTATTTGAAGTAATTTTATAATGCATTAAAATGGCCGCAACTAACGAAAGGTTTTTAATAACTTGATTACTATGGGATTTTAATTTATTAATTTTTAATATTTAACAGGTTTTCAAATAATATTTTATTATGTCATTAAAACTAAACAACAACAACAGGGACCTTATTCATAAACGCACATAACAGCACTTTTAGCTTTCAAAGGTTTGTCCCTTTCCGACATACGCTATTTGCCAAAGAGCGAAAGAGACAAAACTCTTTAAAACACTGTTTAAGTTAAATATTGTTTATGAATAACGCGGTAGGATAATAAAAATAATACTTCGATAATCGTACGTGTAAACTCTTTACATGACATTACAACACTTCAAATATATTCGCATCATTTACTTTTCATTTGAGATGACAAAAAAAATACAAATACTAATGTAACAAAATGGGTCTCAAGAACTGCATGAGAATCACTCGAATGATCATTTTGAATAATGATTTCCTTTAAAAATCAATCACAGGGAATGATTTGGTGATCATGTCGAATGCTGCATCGGAGAGTTGAACAGGTCACGGGGTTTTGGTCGAAAATAGATTATGAGTACTTTTATAATTCAGGTGGTGATGTTGTTATGCAATGTCGTGATGAGGGACCGACTCGAGCTCCAGTACGGTGGGTCAGGGAAAATGGAAGACCACTGAAACCTGGCTTCACGGAGAGGAACGGAAGACTTGAGCTTTTCGCAGTTACCGTAAGTAAATGGATACCGCCTCTTGAGTTGTATAGGGAGAGAGATAGAGGGAGAGAGAGAGAGAGAGAGAGAGAGAGAGAGATGGAGCTACAAGCTTTGTTATACAATTAACTAACCACAATGGCGCTAAGCTACGCTTTTATGTTTATGGCGACAGCTGTATTGCCACTACCATTAAAATGGTAACAATTATCACTCGAGTCCCGGACAGTTATTAAGTACTTGTAACTTTATGAAAAGAGCTTCATAAATATCTGTTTCTGTAACAACAAAGTCGGCATACTTAAACTATAAGGCTAGGTTAGGTAGATAGACCTGAATAAGTAAAAGTATAAAGCTAAAACTGTAATTTTATGTTTACAGTTGGCAGATGCAGGTGTATACATTTGTCAAACACCAAGTTACCTGAGATACCCTGGATCAGAAGTGAGAGTCACTCTTAATGTCGAACAACCACCACAAGGTATGATACAAAATATGTCTACAGTTGTTTTACTTCACGAGCGCCCCGAGCCATACTTGTAATTGTAATGAGTACGAGTATAGACCCACTTTTTTGTGTGTGTAACTATCAGTTTTGTCGACAAGATCATCGGCGATTAACTTTCGAATAACTTTGTCTTTGTTTTACTTGTAAGCTATGCTCAAATATTAAATGATGTCGCTACTTTAAGGACAATTTTAACGCGGACACTAAGACAGTGTGAAGTGTGCAGACATGTATTACTATACCTCAGGGACACTCGTAATATAAAATATATGTATAAAAAAACTATAAAATATATATGTTTTGGTTAATATCTACATTCTAACTGATGGTGCCTTTCAGTGTTTGTAGCACCGAAATACTGCAAACCGTACGAAGCAACTTGCGGTAACGGCCAGTGTATTCCGAAGAGTAAGGTGTGCGACGGCCATATCGACTGCTCCGACCGATCTGATGAAGACATGTGCAGTAAGTATTATTAAATGATAGGCAAATAAGTTAACATTGAATTTTAAGACTTGACAGCATACGATTCTGATAAAAAACAAAAGTAAATAAAATTGCTTCTAATATCCCTATGCGGGACCAATTATCATTGAACTCAATAATCACAGTATAGATAATCATCACGTCATGTGTGAGAAGTATAGTAAGGAAGATTAGGCCACCAATTTTGCCTAATTTTGACAATCTGAATTTCAGTAACGTTTGCGTATTTTGGGATAACTATTTTTTACTGAAGAAGGTATCACAATCTGATTAGGGGCAACAAGACTTATAGTATGAATACAAATTGACATCCAGTATCATTAATTTCACATAATTGATATAATTTCAGATTTGAACGGGGAATGTGAACCCAATCAGTACAGATGCGAAAATCGCAAATGCGTGCTTAAAACTTGGAGGTGTGATGGTGAAGACGACTGTGGTGACTTTTCCGACGAAGAAAACTGTGCCCCCATCAACCCGGGATCACCTTGCAGAGCCGTTGAATTCGCCTGCCGAAACCACTCACAATGTATCCCTAAGAGTTTCCACTGTGATGGGCGATCAGATTGTTTGGACAAATCGGACGAAATTGGTTGCAGTGAGTATGCCTTTATACGAAAGCAGAAGTTTAATGCCTGAAGAGTAGACTATTTTTCTACCGCTAGTTCGTTTTATCCTGAGGTTAAAACTAATGAAACCCTGACTACAATTTCCCCTAATCAAGAATCTTCAAAACCCCTACAAAATGAGTCTTACGTTACAGCTGTCGTTTACATCTCAAGCCCACCCAAACCTGCCAACGTGAGGCTGAATCCAGGAGATACCCTGACATTGACCTGCGAAGCTGTCGGAACACCCACTCCTCTCATCACCTGGCGTCTCAATTGGGGACATGTTCCCGAGAAATGTAAAATGAACAGCAGAAATGGAATTGGTACTCTGGAATGTAATGACATGCAGGTTTGTAAAAATTGGATCTATCAACACACATCTAACACATCTGTTCATGGGTTTTTGACAGTTACAAAATGAATGGTTGATCCAATCCCATATGTCAAGCAGATCCTATATGCCAACTGCTCCTGTTTGAATAGGGTTTCCGTAAATACACTTTGTTTTTTTTACCATCACAGGCTCAAGACAGCGGAGCTTATTCATGCGAGGCCATCAACAACAAAGGAACCGTGTTCGCCACCCCTGACTCCATCGTTTTCGTCGATAGAACTGAAACTTGCCCTACAGGATTCTTTAACAGGTAAAAGCTGCAACTAAAACAAATATTCAGACTGTTAAAATGAAACTGTCTCTAATTTTAAGCAATTTTGATTATTTGACAGTTTTAAAAATGCATGAGATTAAACCCTATTCCTTTCCTCCTCTTTTCCATCAAATTGGCGTTTGCGCGTAAAGTAAACGGGGTTCATCTGCTAAATGCCAATAGATAATATGTATTATATTTTAATCCTTTACTATTAACTTGTATAATAGTATAAAATTCTTACGCTCATATATTATTTACATAGTTTTGATTTAAAATTCCAGTGAGGCTCGTTCCGAAAGTGAATGCATTCGCTGTTTCTGCTTCGGTGAATCCACTCAGTGCCGCAGCGCTGATCTCTTCACATTCAACATGCCTACCCCTCTTGGAGAAGGTGGCACCAAACTTGTGGGCGTTGCGTTAACCCCGGAGGGCGAAATTAGGACTGACCCGTCGATCAACAACTATTATTACTACCAGTCTTTAAGAAATGGCGCTTCGGTAAGTTACTGTTTTAGGAGTAATTATACCTAAATATTGGTGTACTTTGTAGCTATGAAGAACTTTAAACCATTGGCAATAATTTATAAATGAGTAAAGCAGTTCGAATAGGTTAGTGGCCGACCCTGGTGTCGAAGTTTTTAGACCGCCTAAAGGCCTTCGAGTCTGACGATTCCAACGACTGAGACCGATAATTTTACTTTTACAAATAATTTATTAGTGATAAAGTGAATCCCTTTTATATCAATGACAGACCTTAAAAAACGTTAAAATATTTTTGTTTGTTTCTATTTACAGGTTACTAAATTGGAGTCCTACGACCAGAGCTGGCTTGGAATTTTCCATCCTTATCTTACCCTACCTGAGAGTTACAATGGAAACCAGCTGACCTCATACGGAGGACGTATTAAGTTCATCCTTGAACCTCACAGCAACGCATACTCTCCGGATGACTCGGCACCTACCATTATCATAAGAGTAAATATAATATGACAATATTTTGACCCGATAGAACACAATAACTGACAGTTACATGTTCTATATGTATTTAAAACTGTGATTGACGGCTGGTCATTATTTAGTCTGTTTGAACAACTAAAGCAATATTCATAGTTGACACTTTAGTTTGAGTCAATTTGGACAGAGCACTTGGAATCCGTTCTAAAATTATTATGATTTGAGATTTTGTATTTCTTTCCTACATCTTGATTTAGGGTTTGGATGTGTATTATTTTATCAGGTTAATCAATAGTAAAATTGTAATCTTATTTTAGGGTCGCTACGCAACATTGTTCTACAACCGACGTAACAGCAATACCCTTGACGACAGAGTTGAGATACGTCTGACTCCAGGAAACTGGCAAAAGAACAGCTCCAGAGGATTCATCCCAGCATCCAGAGAGGACATTATGATGGCGTAAGTTTTTGTTTATTTTTAAAGACTACCCTTTTCCGGTAATATTACCTCATTACATTATCCTTCAGTGTTTTTTATCCTAACAGAATGTAGATAATGTAAAGGAACATATTTATAACAGAAACAATAGGAAAAGCACCATTTTCCCAGACAAGAGCTTGGATCTTAAGTTTAATGAATCGAATGAACTTAAATCTATATTTATACTAGCTGTCCTGCGCAGTGGCACCCACGACCCAATAGATGTCGCTAATATGAATCTAAACCATCCAGGGTGCCACCCAAAAGCATAAAAAAAATCATTCAAATAAGTCTAGCCGTTTAGGAGGAGTTTAGTGACATACGCGTACAGTAGAATTATATATAAAGATACTAATTGGCTAAAGAAGTCAAATTCGGAATTTAGGTCTATATGTTCGGACTAATCTTGGGAACTACCTGTCCAACTCGAATTATTACTTTTATATATTGATAGCTATAATCTGGAGGAAGGTTAAAAGCAATATTTATCACGAAATTCCTACAGGAACGGGCATAACTTACAACGGGAAAACCGCGGGCGCGGCTGGTAATGACTTTATTTAAGTTATCTTTAGCAATGTTTTCATACCTCCACAGCCTAGATCAAGTCGATATGATACTGCTGCGCGCAGACTTGAACAACGGTGGTGTCAACATCACAGATTTCACAATGGAATCCGCTCAACACATCAATGTAGGCCTAGGAGCAGCAAATCTTGTCGAAGAATGTACATGCCCACCCGGATATGAAGGACTTTCTTGCCAGGTACGTGATTAAATAAGCTACCCTTAATTGAGTATCATAACGAAGCTTGTTGGCACAGTGGTATGCTTTCGGGGTTTGCGGGTTCGATTCCCGCCCGATAACAACAATATGTGCAGAATTATATATTAATGAAAAAACAATGTGCTTGCAAAATAAAATTTATAAGTTTCATTAAGTATTTCAATCGTTCTGATTGTTCATGGTTATTGTAGAAATGCGCGGTCGGCTACGTTCGTGAGAAATCGGGACCTTGGCTTGGAAACTGTGTGAAGGAGGAGTGCCCTCCTGGTACTTACGGTGACCCTACAAGAGGGTACGCATGCAGATCTTGCCCATGTCCTCTGACCAATAGGAACAACCAGTTTGCTCGCACCTGCTCTCTTGGACCTGACGGGCGTGTTATCTGCGACTGCTTCCCTGGGTAAGTGTTTAACGTTTATTCAACACTGAAATAGGGATTCACTTGAAAAAAGTAAAGTATTAGCTTTGAATGTCCCGCTGCTAAGCAAAGGCCTTTCATCCCACTGAAGATCAGAGGATGGGGCATAAACACCACGCTTGCCTACTCAAATATTTTTATGATTAAAAATATGTTTTTGCTAAATGGCGGGCTACTTAATAATAACTAAATAGTTAACATGACATTTATTTTAAATAGTAAGTATAGAACTAAAATTATAACCCAATCACATGTTTTTCAGTGGAAAATAGGCAACACCCTTATTGGTGGTGTTGCTTTATAAATGTCCCTATTGATGATATTCTTCTTGATTTAATTAAATATTTTAACGAATTAGTAAAAAATTAATGATTTATATATTTTTCAGTTACGAGGGCAACAACTGTGATATTTGTGCACCGGGCTACACTGGCAATCCTCTGGTCCCTGGAGACAGTTGCAAAATTGAGAGTGTCAACAAGTGTAACGCAGTCGGAACCCGTCAATCAAGACCACCCGATGAATGTATTTGCAAGGACAACGTCCAAGGACGGTACTGCGATCAGTGCACCAACAGTTCTTTCTATCTCTCAAATGACTTTAGGTAATTATTTATCATTTTTTCCTTGCTTATAGACGGGAAAAAATCTTATATGCGTGAGCCAATTTTTGTCCCAATGATTTTGGGACGATAACTACACGCAACGAATCGGTGATGGTCTCATTTTGAAGACCTTCAGCCGTAAATGTGCAGAAAAATTAATATTTTAAAATAAGTAGTTTCGCAGACGACCCAGCTTAAATTAACTTACTCATCGTTCGAAAATCTTATTCTAGGCATGGCTGCGCATCATGTTTCTGCACCGGAGTTTCACAACAATGTATGAGCAGTAATTTCCGCCGTAAACCAAACCACGCTATTTTCAATGTTCCTTCGACTGTGGATCAAGTGAAGATCTACTCGAGTGTCCCGGCTAGATCAGGACCCGCCAGATACACGGCACCAAAGGAAACCTCTCTTAGACCCACCACGACAAGATCTGGTCTCACTGTGGAAGGAACAATTAGAGCAAGACAAGTCGTTTACTACTACGCTATGCCCCTCAGGTATGATAAAACAAAAAAGTGAAATAATTTCACATCTGGATAATTTGGACAAATTATAAATATATTCAATTTTGTAGTTTCTCTGGAGATAAGGTCACTTCGTACGGAGGCTACCTTCATTACACACTGGCGGGTGTTCCAAGCTACTACGGTGCTCCACAAAAGAATAATGCTGCTGATGTCCAGATTATCAGTGTAAGTAATTAAAAAACAAGGAAATGTGCAGGTGTTTCATTTAGTTGGTTAATATAATTTAATTATTTTTAACAGAAAAACCATCTGACCTTCCAATATCACGGTGATTTCCAAGCATCTTCTGATGGCATTTTGAATGGAAGCGTTCAATTCCTTGAGAAGGGATGGCAGAGGTATGTCAAGAGCAATTAAAATTGAGTACTACGTGATCAAGGGATCCTTCTAATTCAATACTTTATTCTCTAGATCTGATGGTAAAGGTTTGATCCGTGAACATTTCCTCCTGGCACTTGCTGACGTCGAAGCTATTCTGATTAAGGCAACTTACGCGGCTGATACCCAAGCTATTCTGGAATCCGCCAGTATTGAAACTGCCGAGCCTGGCGGTGAAGGCCCAGTTGCTTTACATGTTGAACAGTGCATTTGTCCAGTCGGCTACAAGGGTACTTCTTGTGAAGATTGCGACAAAGGATATACTAGGTAAGATATGTAAAGTATAGATTAGCCAAGAGCAAGGAATATATTTAGTGAGATGAATAGATATTTTTAGCCAGTGGTTTTATTACATTTTTGTTCATTGCATCACTTGTGTTTCAGGGCTGGGAATGGACTGTACTTGGAACTTTGCGGTCCTTGCGAATGTAACGGACACTCCCGTAACTGCAACCCCGAAACAGGAGAATGCTACGTAAGTTTCGTTACATTTTACCATAGTTAGATGCCATAATCTTACAGAGTACTTTGATATTTAACCATCAATTTACAGGATTGCTTAGACAACACCGCTGGACCTAAATGCGACGAGTGCAAGGAAGGCTACACTCGCGACACCTACGGCAACTGTATTGAAAACGATTATAATAGACCACAGTGCGAGTAAGTACTCGTAGTATAAAATACTTCTTTTGTGTTTTTTAAGAATAAGCATAAGACAAATTGCCAAAAATAGAAATAACATAATATAATAAATATACAAGGCAAATGACAAAAGCCCTCAGTCTGTTCTGTTGCTATACGGGACGAAGCACGCACAATGCTAGTTAGGGCGTTAGCGTATTGCAGATTTGCAGTGTTTAAAATTCAGAATTTTTTTTTCATTTTAGCAAATTCTTATTTATATTACAGATGCGATCCAAGAGGTGAGACTGAACCGTGCAATGAGCAATCCGGCGGCACCTGCATGTGCAAGGTCAACGTAGAAGGAAACCGATGTGACCGCTGCAGACCTGGCACCTTCGGCTTGGACATCAATAACACTGACGGATGCCTGTCGTGCTACTGCTCTGGCGTCAGCACTGACTGTCACGAAGTAAGTTCGACGATAAAAAACATAAGATCAATGTACAATAATCCACATATTAATATTTGCTTTTTTCATTTCATTTGTTTCAATGTAAATCGATGTTAATGTATTTCATCATCCCACCAGGCTAGCCACTACACCAAAATCCTGGTGCCGGCTCCAATATTTGGAGACAACTTGGGAGGTTATACTATCACGGACTTGAATGCTGAAAGAGTGTACAAAGAATCCTTCGTTCCACTACCAGACAAGAGCGAGCTGATGTACACGTTCAATTTCCCTCCAGATAGGGATCTATATTGGTCATTGCCTGTATTCCCTGGTTAGTAATTTATTATATTAATATTTATTATATTAATATTTTGCAGTTAAAGATAACTAGACAAAATTTTTAATAAATATAAATATGATGAATATCCATGAATATAATATATGAAAAGCTGATTTTTTTAAATGTGGTACACAGGTAACAGAGTCTTGGCATACAATGGAGTTCTCTCTCTGCGTCAAGAGTTCAAGAGCAATTCCCAATCGGTATCCGAACAAGGCAGTGACGTCATACTTGTCGGAGAGGATATATCCATCCAATGGACTAACCCTACCAGTTTCATGTCTGAACAATCACTGGTAAGATTTTTCGTAATATTCTTATACTCGTAGGTTGAGGAACATCGGGGCAGATGATTTACTTTAAGAATTCGTCTTCCAGATTTTCGCTATCTTTACTAAAGAAAATGTGAACTAATCGGGTTAAGTAAGTGTTTTTCTATATTACTTTCTCACTTAGTCCTATTTGATTTTAGAGCTATCAAGTGCCGCTCAAGGAAGGACAATGGTATATTTTACAAACACCAAGATTAGCCTCGCGAAGGGATTTCATGCGTGTCTTGAAGAACCTCAAACGTGTTCTGGTTAGAGCTACCATCGCACAGGACTTAGTGACCACTTCGATTGCTGATGTATCTATGGAAATGGCAATTGAAAGTAGCCAACCTGATGCTCCGATTGCTAGAGGCCTTGAGGTAAATGTTGATGTAAAAGACATGAATGTTAATGATAGAAAAATAAATTATATATGTATACATATGAATGGTTTATAACACATTTTTATTCACTCCAGGTTTGTTCATGCCCACCGGGACATATTGGAACTAGTTGTGAAAACTGCAAGACTGGATATTATAAGGATAAACAGGATTACTGTGTAAACTGCCCTTGCAATGGCCATGATTGCCAACAAGATGCCTACGGAAGGGTTATCTGCAACTGCCAACCGCCTTACACCGGTTCCGACTGCTCAGCTTTAGGTATGTGTTACTAATATTATGGTCTTTAGTAGAACGCGACTTGATTTATAGCACATTCTGTAGTATATTTAATAATAGTTGATTTTACCCTAAGACTTTCCTATTTTTTTAATTGACTCTGAATTAATATTTTATGATAACTAAAATTGGCTGCTTGTTTTTTGACCTTGATAACCGAGTTATTTAACAATTAGGACTAATAATGGAACTTCATCCCACAATTCGCGAGGACGTCAATGACCCGATATTCAGGAGTGTGACGTTGACATGCAAATATCGCGCTCCTGAGCCATTAACTATAAAATTCATCGTGGAGGGTGAAGATACTGGGCCGATAAAGCCTGCGAATACCTCTGTTCTTGAAAAAGACGGATGGCACGGCGAGCATGTGCTGCATACTTTGTGGGATACACGGCATACGGGCTTGATATACGAGTGCTACACTATTAACCACAGGGGTTCCACTCTCGGTGTTCTTACCGCAGACATGCGGCACACGCCAGTGCTGATGCCTGAACCGGATAACTCTACGGAAGGTAGACAACATACTAGGACATCAGCGCCATCCATCTAATACCTGCTTCAAGCATAACTTCTAGCTCGTTTGTCCTTCCATGTGAATCGATGTGCTCCAAATCAATGTGAATAATACTATCGACGTTCATTACATTGTAACAACTTTGTGTAGGTTCACACCTGTTAACGTATCGTTTAAAAGAGTGTGTCATTGGTATGAGTAGATGTACTCGTATGTGTTTTAATTGATGTTGATCGTATATTTCTTGTACAATGCGCCCGACAATTTCAATGTATATTTTGAATTATATCATTATTATTGTCTTTATCAGTGTTACGATAAATCAATTATGATTTGGTTATTTATATGAATATCTACTTTCAGTTGGCGAATCTCAAACAACGACATCCCGTCCTCCGATACCTCCATCGTCTGTGACAATCAAGATAACCAGTAAGAAGATTGAGATCAAGGAAATTGGCAGCAGCGTGAACTTTACTTGCCAGGCCCAGAGCCCTTACACCAGCAAGCGCCTGCCTGTCACATGGATCAAGGTCGACGGCGAATTGCCTCAAGGCAGAACTTACATTGACACAGACTCTGGATTAATCCAAATCACCAACCTTCAAATATCTGACAGCGGCCAGTATATTTGCCAGACTTTGGATGGTATTTCTTCTACCCAGGAGATTGCTACACTCAAAGTGCCAAGTAAGTTAACAGACACAAATTTCATAGTTAAAATAAAATATCAATGTAACCAAAACTACAACTTCCTATCTTTTCATGCTATCTGGAACAGCTGTGCCTTTACATGTACTGTATGCAAAAGGTATAATCATCCTATTTTCATATCAGTATAAGAATAATAATAAAAATAAATGCTATGAATGAAAAATAATGTTACATTGAACATTTACAGCCAACGACATGACTCTCCCAGTAGTCGAGATAAATCCAGTGGTAAACGAATACTACGAGGGTGATCGTATCGAGCTGCAGTGTCTGACTTCGGGTAATCCCACACCGAAAATAACGTGGCAGAGAGCGTCCCGGCGCCCCTTCCCCATGACATCTGAGCACAGAGACTATTACTTCATCATTGAAAGTGCTAAGGAAGATGATTCTGGAGAATACAGGTGTATTGCATCTAACACCGCTGGATCAGTTGACCGCACCGCTGTAATCACCGTACGACCTAGACCATCTAGACCAGCACAGGACAAACTGATAGTCAATCCCACCGCACCGAATGTCAATGAAGGACAATCTCTCAGAGTCGTTTGTACTGGATCCGTTAATGTACCATCTGGCACAATTGATTGGATAAGGTAATTATGCACACTTCAAACCAAAAGATCTTACTCTGATTCCTCAAAGTTATGTGTGAGTAATGCGAGTAATTCTCTTACAGACGTGATGGCGATCGCTTCCAATCCAACGTACGCTCTGACAACGGAGTTTTGTACATTGAACAGGCTATTCCTGAAAACCAAGGAATTTATATATGCCAGAGCCAGGCTGCACTGGTTGAACCTGTCCAAGTTGTTCTGACCATTGTTCCTCAAGGAACTCCTTCGCCTGACCAAATTCCGGAAATTTCTGTAGCTGTTAACTCATTGAAGATTCCTACCGGAGAAAGTAGTACCATTGATTGCGTGCCTAAAGGATATCCACTTCCATTGATCAAATGGACTAAGGTTAGATCATGAGACAAAATTTGATTGAAGTAAAATGATGAAATAATCTTATACAATCTTAATTTAATAATTTCTTTATTTCTTCAGTACGAAGGCGAGTTTGGTCCAGGAACTAGTCAGCGAGGCAATACTCTGATTATCCACAACGCTCAGGAGTCAGACCAAGGTTACTATGTGTGCGAGGGTATCGTTGATAACCAACCTATAAAGAGGGTCTATGTTTCTTTGGATATTGAAAGTAAGTTGAGAATATGAGACACTAAAGTTGGCCATATTAATATTATTATATTGATACTTCATTGTATTCTATTTTTTGAAGGACGCGAAGCGCCTCGTGTACAGATATGGCCAAACGGTGAACAACCTGTTACTCTTGGTAGCGAATTTGAATTCCATTGCCGAGTGGTTGCCGGAATTCCAGAACCTGAAATCATGTGGAGCAGAAGTGGTGGTCGAACCCTTTCAGCAACTACGGACATTTTGCCTAACAATATACTGAAGTACGATTTTTAAGTTATAATCTTCGATGTCATTATTACCATATAGTGATAACCTAGATTATGTTCCTAAACCTTACCGTAACTAAGTCTTAATCCGTATTTTCAGGTTCAAGTCGGTCGATGTAAACGATGAAGGCGAATATATCTGTTCAGCAAGCAACTTGGCTGGTACAAGCAGTGCCAATGCTGTGCTCAAAGTGAGATCACCACCTGTGATCAACATCACTCCGAGAAATTATCTGGAAGTGGCCATTGGAGACCCTGTCACCGTTGAGTGCCGCGCTAACGGTTATCCAGAACCTATGGTCTCTATCATTGGTAAGATTGTTGGACTATAATTTGGCATAATATCATTACTGATACCAGCAATATTCAAGTTACATAAAGTAAACTACTATGAAGCAAATGGTCAAATTGAAAAGAATGACGGAAATGGGAAGAGGCAATTGCCCAAAAATGGGATGAGACAGGCTAATAGTAAAGTAATGAGTACAATAGGCGTTTTTAATGTGTCGTTAGGAAGCTGTAATGTCACACAAGACGATTTGACAGTTCAAGTCGTTTTTGAGGAGTATTTAATTTAAAATGTTATAATGCAAAATATTTAATATTGGTATACCATAATTGAAAAAATAATAGTTTTATTTAGTCAAAATACGTTATAAGGCAACATATTAAATAGGTTCCATTTTTTTTTCTATGACAGAGATGTACCCCGTAGATAAGGAAACACTAAAATGTATTCATATCTTCTAGGTGTAAACAAGTATGAGATTGCCGGACCAACTCTTGGCATTGCTGCTCTCCGCATACCAGCTGTCAACGAGCAAGACGATGGTGACTATAAGTGCACAGCCACTTCGGCAGCCGGCTCAACAACGGAAGACTTCACCATTACCGTAGCTAGAGGTGACGGTATTGGAATTGATTATGGTTAGCTTTTTTATTATGTTTTATGACGTTTTTGTTCTCATATCCACAAAATCTAAAATTTCTAACATTCTTTATTGATTATTAAGTTATTTTATCTTGTTTGCCTTTTTGAACTTTTTGGTAATATCCAATTTGACGATAAGTACCGACTTTTGATCAAAAATATTTTAATTCCAAGAAGGGAGTGGTGAAAGGCCTGATGATGACGTTCCAAGATCAGAAGAAAGAACAGCAACTGCTGGCGATAAAGAAGTAGTCATCTAGTAAGTATATTAATAATGTCATTAATCTATATCTCTATATAGGTGTATAATATCTGTTTACTAAAACAATTAATTTGAAGAGATTTGCCACAGATTTATAGTATACCTCGCAGTTTTTGCTTATTCCTGTTGGAATATCGGGATGAAAATAGCTTAACCTTCTCGTTAAATCTGGTTATCCCTTACAAAAAGAATACCTAATTCAAATCGGATAGTGGCGTTTAAATAAACCAAAATACAAACTTTTCAACTTTATTATATTAGTACTTAAAGATCATGTTTAAAGATTTAAAGAGAGTAACAAAAATACCTCATTGTAGCTGTCAAGTGCCAAGTGACACGCAGCCGGTTTGGAGCCGCGCTGACAGACGACCACTGCAAAACAATGCTAGACAGGCTCAAGAACGTCTCGTCATTACCGATGTAAGTATCCTACTGCAATTTTCAGTGATAGGAAAACTTATCAAGGATCTAATAGCCCCACAAATTTTCTTACCTACGTCCTATAAGGAACCCCCATGTAAAATTTGAGGCTCCAAGTACTGAGTTTCTGAGATTTCCTGATTGACTGGAGTGGTTTTTTATAAATATATTTGCTAAAATTAAGCAATACTCCTATAACCACTATTTGAAGAACTTACGTTTTAAAACTTAATTCATATTATTATCGACGGCTCCAGGTATCCCCAAGAGACGCTGGTGAATACGTCTGCACCATCTACGACTCTCAAACTCATGAAACCAGACAAGCCATCATAACGCAACTCAGAGTGGTGGATCGGCCAAGGATCACCATTGAACCTTTGACCCAAACAGTTCAGCCTGGTGCCACAGTGGTCGTAAGATGTGTCGCACAGGGCGATGATATTACCGACGTGCAGTGGGAACCTTATAGAAAGAGCTTCTCAAGGTAAGCTTTGAATTACGGATTGACGATATTGCCTTCAACTAATACCTTCACATATTTTTTGAAAAGCCCGTTTGCACATGTGAGAACGCTTGCTGTGTCAGGAGTTGCAAGGTCAATTCGACGTCTGGTTGTCAATTATATATTCTTTGAAATATTATTTATTATTAATTTATTAATTTTTAGGCGAGTAAATGTCCAAGGTCCCAATCTTCAATTCAACCGCATCGAAGCCGAAGATGCTGGCAAGTACATCTGCACAGTGCGAACTTCTTATGCGAGCTACAATGCTTCAGCCGAAGTTATTGTTGAAGGCAAGTATTAAGTAGATCATATTTTAATTAAAAGCCTGTCGTATCCCACTGCAGGGAAAAGGTCTATCTCCTCTACTTCCTTGATACCCGTTTCTGTGCGACGGATTAAGTCGTCGCGCGACTTAATACGGGTTCTGCCGGATGGTCGTTTCCTATTGGCGACCAAAAGGTTGTTATTTTGGCCCACAGTTCGACTGAAGTAACAGTCTTACAAAATCAAATCTTACTGTTGACATTTGTCCAATACCTTTTAATTTTTTAAATGCCTCGAGTATGACACCATTTTCCAAAGCAAGAGTTTTCGACACCTATTAGTTTACTGAATTCATTTTTCGGCCTTTACTTGGATGGGTGGCCGATAGTAGCATTTCTATCTGTGAGCTACTGTTCTTCGGAGCTCGTTAAACAGTCAGATTATTTTAATCGTTGGTCCATGTCGGAGACATCTAAGCGGTGTAAAAACTTCGACACCAGAGATGGCCACTAACTCTATGATGAATGATTTTTTAAACTTTAGATCTTGAAATTTGTTTTAACGCCATTTTTCACTTTTAGATGACAGATACAGCGACCCGAACGCAAATAGAGAACAGACCAACCAACCGCCAAGCAACTTAGTAGCCACTGAAGGCGAGCGTGTAACTCCAATTATGTACGTATCATTTTTAGGGTCCCGTTACTCAGATATCGTTACTTGGAGACCCTATTATTTAGATTCCGCTTACCGTCTGTCTGTCTGATTAACCATTCTGTTGCCGCTATAATCACAAAATTGTTTGTGTATGCGCGACTCCACCTTTCAAATACAGCCCATAATATTAATACATTCGACATTAAGCTGTCAGTGAGCTTAGAAACTAAAAGCCAAGGAATGATTGTCTACCTGTGATTTTGCTGAGTGTTGTAATATTAGTTATATATCGATTAATAATAATTCAACGCGTTAAATATGTTTTATGCAGTTGTGATGTACCACAAGGCTACACTAATCAATGGACCCGTGCTGACAATCGCCCACTGCAAAACAACGCAAGACAAGAAGGATCCAGCCTGGTTATTTACAATGTACGTAAGATTTTTAGTATTCACAAATAACGTTATAACTTTTGATGTTCAAAATTACACAAACCTTCCTGGGGCACCAAACCCAAATCTTCTTTTTTGAAATCGCCATTTACCTATACGTGTGCATTCCAGTAAATGGGAAACCGTAACGTAGAAACCTAGTATCTTAGTCATGAATAGTAAGCGTATTTATTTATTTTTATATCAGGCATCAAAGAGGGATTCGGGCGAATATGTGTGCAACGTCTACGACCTTCAAAGAAATTCGCCACCAACGCCTTACTACACAACCCTCATGGTTGTGGCTGGGCTGAAGATTACTCTCCAACCACCCACACAAACGGTGCTCCCTGGACAATCCACCAGAGTCGAATGTATCGTGGAAGGAGACAACGTTACTGATGTCACATGGAGACCTTACAACAGAGATCTCCCAAGGTATGTTATGGTATCGACAAAAGACCGGAATTTCAGTTAATAAATATACTATCTTCTTATTCTTTTGTTATGGACCTATGTTAAGTAATAAGTTTTAAGAGAAATCATATTTAAAACCAACGCCCAAAACAATGACTGAAATGTGCGTTTCTGTCACATTTCAGGCGTGTCGAAATCCGCAACACGACTTTGACATTCCACCAAATTGAAGTTGAGGACGCTGGACAATACGAATGTGTAGCTCGAACTGTTTTCGCCAGCGCTAGCAAAATAGCTGAAGTCAAAGTAGCAGGTACGTCAGTAATTCCTATCAGAGAATGCTCGCAGCTTCATCACCAACAAAGAAAACGAAAAGGCACGAAAAAAGCACATTCAATGTCTATATTACAAGCAATTTTTTGTTAAATCCTCACACCTTTTTAGTTCAACCTCACATATTTCAAGCACAATCACGCCGCACTCTATGTACAGTTAAAGAATGATGATTGTCTTGACAACACTATCATCAAATTATTTTAATTTATAAAACAATTCAACACTGTGCCATTTTATTCACGTAACAAAGAATGCTTTAACATTGTTTTTTATTTTAAATTTCATTTTCCACCCGCTTGGGTAATGCATGTTGAATAACCGTTCGTAGAGGAAAGCGATATGGCGACGACAGAGTCGCATGAAAACGAGCAGTACGTGCACGTGGGTGCTGCCGTGATGTTGAGCTGCAACGTGACGCACCCCGACCTGACAGTTCGCTGGACGAAGGACGGCCGCAGCCTCCCGCGCTCAGTCCGCCTCAAATCTGACGGCTCCCTTTACATCAGCCTTGCTCAGAAATCTGACAGCGGACACTACGTGTGCCACTTGCGCGATGGCCAGGGCAGAGTCTCTAGCAATTACATCAACCTCCACATCGAGGGTCAGTCTGGTTACCAACACATTGCCCATGACATACTGTAGAAAGCTTCGCTCGGGAAGGCGGCGTTAGTCCGTTTAACGGGTTATTTATAACCTAGGCATGCTTAGTCGATCGATTACCGATTAGATTTTCTTTCTTATTAACTTTTATGTAGATGAAAATATTATACAGAAAAAGTATATTTTTATGTTATATTATTATATGATGAGATGCTGAGGTATATATTTTCCGTAAAGGTATTGAATGCTTGGATACGGAGTTCCAATGTCTTGATGACAGTGGGTGCATTAGTCACGACCTTGTGTGCGACGGCTTCGACGATTGTAACGATAGAAGTGACGAGGGAGTCAACTGCGTTTTGAGGGACAAACGATATTCTGTGAACCATTTTCCCAAGCTGACTGGTAAATCTGGTGGGGGGTGTGTTGTTTAGGCTCTGCCTCGGGTGCCGTGTGCGTGCATAATTCGTGATTAACGGACCAATTATTCCAGCGTTTCGGGATGCCTTGCTGATTCTTGAATTTTATTATAGATTTTTTGCCAGTTATGTTTTGTTTAATTAGTAATCTGCCTTGGGATTATGTCCTTTCAAATATTATGTTTGTTATTTATTTTTCCGTCTAAGTATTTGTTATTATTTGTTTCCTATATGTTTTTTTCTTTTGTAATGTGCCTGTCTGCTCTTCTTAGAGATTTAGTCGATTATAATACTAGTATTTTTTTTTAATATTATGGCATGCTTAGCTTTTGTGCGGTTTTAATTTTGGGGGAAAAAATGGGCGTATCTGCAATTGCGCTGAACTTTTGTGACGTCCGAAAATGTATGTTTGGAGCACAATGTAATCACTGCCGTTTATTTTAGGTCCGCCTGAGGAGTTGTCTCTTGTGTCGATTGAGGACCCTCGTAGACGGTTCAGGGTTGGAGAGAATGTAGAGATACTCTGCAGAAGTCGCGGACAAGTTCAAGCATCTTGGGAGAAATGGGATCAACAGGGAACCAGGCAATATGTGGAGTCCAGGGTTAGTATACTTAACGTATCCTGATCTGCACGTCCTTATATATTTTATTAGAAGTAATACATCCACCAAGTTTAAGGAATAGTAATAAACTCACGGATAGGATTTAATACACAATACCCATCGATGTCATTAACTTCCTGGCTTTAATGTCAAGCGTCCTTCAAGTGTTGGCGTGATTAACACATTTACCCGATCTTATAGTTACTGTCTCAGTGGTAACATACATCACTCGTATTTATTGAATATTCTTTTCATATATTATTGGTACTAATTTAATAATTTCTTCTCAGACCTACGGCGACGGCGCTATGATGATCATCAATGGAGTGACGGAGACTGATGCAGGCATGTACAGGTGTACTGGAGTGGATACTCGAGGACGCAGCTCTTACGAAGACTACAACCTGGAAGTTGAGCCAGGTAATCTATTGGAAAGACTATTGTTTTTCCACGAGCGAAGTGAGGTTGTAGTGAGTGCGGTCTAAAAGCTTGAACGCAGGGTTGGCCCCTAACCTAACGAACTTACTTTTTATAGAGATGTTAATGTCGACGCATACTTTTCAGGAAACCCTCCTCCTGTATGGGACAGTGATGGCCAAATAGCCAATTACACGGCTAAGTTAACTCAGGATATAGATATGCCCTGTAATCATGACCTTGAGGAACCAGTTAGTATACAGTGGAGGAGGGAGTACGCTCCTTTACCTTCTGATATCAAAACCGACCAGGTAAGAACCACTCCTTATATATATTCGCCATCTATAACATATTCCTATTATAATATAATTTAAAATTGAAGATGGATTTTGTAAACAAACGTCAAGTTAAGTCTCTGCCAATGGGGAAGAGTTTGGTAACAATGGTATCAGTGCTCCAATTAAGGAGTTAAAAAAATCGCGAAATAGCGTTAAATCTTGAAAAGAAAATTTAATGCTGCAATATCTTTAAATTAATATTAACAAGATTTTATTGCAGTTAAAAAAAAGTTTATCAGAATGTTTATAAAATCTATCTTGAACGGTGAAATGACTTATAAGATCCAGTAACAGTAACAGATTAAATCCCTTGTTCCCTTAAACCACATTATTGTTTTGATATCAGTATGATAAATTCCTTTGCAAGGCAATAGGACATTGCAGGTCAAAACTTTATTATTAATATATTATCATGATTATATTATTGTCCCAATAACTGAAGTGTGCTTTCTATACTAGCAACGCTCTACGGTTGTTTGAACGCATTAAGTTTTAACCAATAGAATTTGACATTCTTCTTGTAATAAGGAAATTGATAGGTTTTTTTATCCGAAATTCCCACAGGAAACACACAACACGGGTTAAGGATCAATACTGCGTTAAGCGTGCGCCCGTTCATTTTTGTATGACACCGCACGCAACGGGCACAAGCGACGGTTCACTTTTGTATGAAACCGCGGCATGCGCACGCTTAACGCAGTGTCGGCCCTAATTCGCGGGGTGCTGCTAGTACTCGTATACAATATGTTAAATATATTTGACTGAATTTATTCTATTTTCAAACACATAATTTGTTAAAAAACACACGCAATGCCATTTTCTCCATCACGATACATCAACAATTTTGTAATTATGGTTTTTATTGAGTGAATTTATTTCTCCTAAATTTTGAGAAGCAAAATTCTGAAATTAAGTTATGTATTAGTTTATCGGTGAAACATAAGTGATGGTGGCGAAAATGATAAGCTTTACAGATCCCAAAAATAATAAAATTATTGTACTTAACACGCCAAAGAAATATGATAATTATATATGTACCCTTCAAATAATTCTCCTAATATCCATTGCGTTGTGTTTCTTCCCACCAAGCCCATGTCTTTCCGAATGGACCAAAATTATTTGCAAACTCTTTCGTAAACCACACGAAATCGGCTTAAATTTTAATAACTATTCGGTGAACAAAAACAGCGCTTGGAGGGCGTTTAATAAATGTTGATGTGAAATAACATGTAACCCAATATTTATTTAAAATTTACTCGCCTTAGGGAATTTTTCTTTGGATTTTACTGGGTAGGAAATTACCAAGACGTCTTGTAAAATTGGTAACTAAAACACAATTTATATAATAAATGCTTTTTTATGTGTTTCTGGTTGTTTGTTGTATTAAAATAAGGACTTGATCTTGATATCTTTCTGCCAATGCGAACTTCTTTGTGACGCTGCGCTGTTTCTAAAGTGGATATTATTTCAGTCGATTGATTTGCGTGGGTTATATATAGATATGGTCCTGCATGGTTAATCTTACCCTACTTTGGTGTTCGATGTTTATTTAGACAAATAGGGACTCTTTCTTTTTGTTTTATCTTTTATTGTCAAAATTGAAGTGGAAGGCGATGTATATGATCCCGACAAGCGACATTTCCATTTTCAAAATTCAACCACAGACTAACATGTCTTGAATTGGCTCTAAAAGATATTTTCAGTTATTTTTTGTAGAAAATGTATGTACAATTTTGGAAAAAATATGTGATAAAATAATGAGACTTGTGTTTCGCAGCCAATCTTACGCCTAAGTAGAGTAACTGAGGCAGATGCCGGCACTTACGTTTGCCGTGTAAGCAATAACATAGCCTCAGTCGAAGCTAAGGCAGTGCTAAGGATTGTTGGAGTTATACCTAGATTTGATGGTAACGGTTGGCTTGCGCTAAGAACTCTACGCGATGCTATCAGGGTATTCAATATCGAGATTGCTTTCAAACCACAAGGTGAGACAAGTTATACAAAATTATGATTATTGGATTAAAATAAACTTTTATGACCGCATTCTGACTCATAAAGAAAAATATTTAGTGATCATTTTTTTATTACCTCATCATTCATCACTAACACTTGATATTCTCCTTTACAGAACAAATTATCTTTGATTCGAAATCTTTTTTTAATATTGGGAAAATTGGTTCGCAAGAACTAGTTTGAATATTCACTCATTAAAAAAGCAGTAGATAGTTACTATCTACTAATACTGTATTACAAAGGCATTTATACTTATGAGTAAAATACTTATTTATTGGTTACTTACATAGATTTTTTTTAATTCAGATAACGACGGCTTAATCCTGTACAACAGCCAATACCCAGATAGGCAGACCGATTTCTTGGCATTGCACATGCTCGACGGAGTACCAGAATTCATCTTGGAGACTGGCAGCGGGCCGATATCTGTAGAGGGTGACAGACCTCTTCAACTCAACGAGTGGCACACGATTAAACTGAGCAAGATTGGATCTAAAGGTCACTACAATTTTAATTTATAACGTAACCCGGGTCATTAATATCTGTCTATCAATAGTATCTGGACCTTCCATTCTGACCCTAGGTTAAGGTTGATGTATTTCTGGCCAGCCATTTGCTCGGCTAATTTTGCCCTCGACACAAACTGAGAATTTAACTGTCTGTTCTATCGTATATCTCTAATTTTGGTAATATATATACCATTTATAACCATTTCTATTTTCCACAGTGATAATGAACGTTGATAACACCGGACCGTTTGTGAATGAAACCCAAGAGAACTGGGTGCTTGATCTTCAAGAACCTTTGTACGTTGGTGGCGTTTCGAACTACGACAGTCTTCCGTCACAGCTGGCTGGTGCTTCAGGGTAAGTTTATTGCATCCTAATATAAGAAACTGGGGTTTCTCAATTCGTCTCATATTTTTAAGGCATTAATGAGGACATCTGCAAAGCAGTGGCACTTTACCAGGCTAAGTGAAAAAAGAAATACCCAATATTTCTGTCAACAGATCAACAGATCTTGAACAGACATGAACAGTTTAATGTTGGTCCCATTTTTTCATTGAAATCTGTGGCTGATTTTTAAATTGTCAGAGCGACACTAATTCTTTGTATCGGAAATGGCTATATAAATAAATATTACGTATTTATAGGTTCGTTGGTTGCGTGAGCTTGCTGAAATCCGATGGCACAGAAGTAAACTTGATGCTGGATAATTTGAACAAACAAGAAGTATATGAGTGCGACACTTGTGCCCCCAATTACTGCCAAAATAATGCCGTTTGCCAGGTTTGTACAATCTTTACTAATGATGCTAAAGAGTTTCATTTCGCTTGTTTGAATGAGCTTCAGGAACTGCCAGTTGATTCATGAGCTAGGTACTGGCTCAATGAAGGTAAATCCGCAGGGCGCACCGCTACGTTATAAATCAATTGTCAAACATCCTAAAAAGCAATGAAGAAGTCTATATCACTTTGTCAAACAGACAAATAGACAAAGCTTAATAGCACTCGTATCGCCAAAACAAATACACCTAGGGCTTTTTCAAATTGAGCCTTTTCTGTTGTCCTGCGATGTGCGTTTTTTATGGAAAACAAAAGAACATTCATGTGCGTGGACTAAACACTACTACAGCGTGTGGACAACTAAACCGCTTAAATTGTAAGAGCTACAACTCACAAAGTTCACACAGCACTTGTATCGTTCAATTCGCAGGAATCTCAGAACGACCGCGGGTATATCTGTCTGTGCCCTAACGGGTACGCCGGTACTCACTGCGAGCGTCTTGGCGAAGCTTGCCATCCCGGACAATGCGGAGTCGGGAAATGCACTGAAACGGCTGAAGGGTACAAGTGCGCTTGCCCTGTGACACACACTGGAAAGAAGTAAGTCGAAGTCATAGAAATAAATATAGTGATACTAGATCATCCATGTTGAATTTTTTTGGGTTTTCACTTTCTGTAGGTAATGATATAATGTGGATTAATTCTATTGAGCATTAAGGGTTACCAAAGAGGTGACTCTTAAGGGAAGGACAGAAAAACAAATAAGAGAGAGTAAAGTGAAGTAAACTAAAGGGGCATGTTAATAGTTAACTTTATGCTTATAACACGAGTATGTAATTGCACTTACAACTTTGAAACTGTAATAAATAACAAATTGGGGTGGCGCGCATCTGATGGGGATGGATTGCATCGAAATTGTCATAAAATAATTGATAATACCATGTCCAAATATTAATACAGGATCTTTTTTCCAGCTGCGAAATCCGTCAAAACATCGAGTACCCAGCTTTCACCGGCAGCGCTTACATTGCTCTCCCCAAACCTAACACCTACCGATTCCTTAAGATTTCCATGAAAGTCAAACCCACGGCACCAGTGACAGACGGTATCATTATGTACTGCGCTGAATCTAATAGAGGACTTGGTGGATTTACTTCTCTTGCTGTAAGGAATGGAAGATTGGAGTTCAGATACGACTTTGGAGACGGTAAGTGATAAGGACATTATGTTTTTCGACGGTATCCTCTAACAAACCCTAACTTAAAGAGATAAATACTGTGCTTCGGAGGGCACGTTGAGCAGTTAGTCCTGATTGTTGTTACTGTCAGAGGCGGTCTAAAAACTTTGACACCAGGGTTGGTTGCTAACCTACTCGAAATGAATGACTGAAGAGATTATTCGCTATAATGATATATCCTCTTTAGAAGCTCCTGTGGTGATCGTGAGTAACACAACTCTTCCTGCCAACGAATGGACCGACGTCCAAGTCACACGATCCGGGCCCACTGTCTCTTTGACCATTAACATGAAGCAGAAATATGAAAGCCGCCTGGATTCTGCTGGCAAGGTGAGGTCTTCGAAAACCTTATTAGATTGATATTTTTGCTTCACAAATGCAATCACTTTAAAAAAAAGTCATGTGTTCCTTTTTACTTGTTTAGCAGTATTTTTAACATCATGAACATAATTTTTAATGTTATCTTGTTTTTTAGAGTTTGAGATTCGATACGCCTATGTTCGTCGGTGGAGTTGACGAGAACATCATTTTGAACAACAACACTGGCGTCACTAGTGGTTTCATGGGATGCATCAAACACGTAAGTCTCACATCCTACTAATATTATAAATGCGAATGTTTGTGAGGATAGATGTATGCATGTATGTTTGTTACCCTTTCACGCAAAAATCATTGAATTTATTTGGAAGACACTTTACAGTGATATAGCTTATACATCAGAATAACACATGGGATGTATTTTATCTCAAAATTCCCATGGGAATGGGTACAATGCGGGTAAAACGGCGGGGCGTGGCTAGTATTTTGTATTATCGTATCATGTGCAAAAATTTGTGAGGTTGTGTGTTTGTTACTATTTCACGCAAAAATTGCTAAATGGATTTGGATGAAAGTTTGCGATAATATGGGTTTTACTTCAAAATACTACATGAGTTACATTTCATCCAGAAATTCCCAAGGGAACGGATACATCGTGGATAAAACTGCAAGGCGCAACTAGTTCTCTGTATACATTTCTAAGCATCACGACAAATGTCTCATATTGGTTTTTCCAGTTGAAGACCAGTAATGGCGATCTTATTGACATGGTGAACTCTTCGATTCAATCTGCTAACGTCCGTGAGTGCAACAACGCTGACCGTGGTGACATTCCTGAAGTAAGTTCGTTTGTTTCTTCTACTACCATATTCAACTTTCAGCAGTTCACTGTCTTGATAGCGATTGGTAATACATGTTCTTCATCTGATAATGTGAATTGTAAGAATATGCTTATTATGCTATCTTGTTTGTACTTTTTATGAAGGAATAGATGAATTTATTTCTTCTACCATCACATCTAACATCCAGTCTTACTAGTAATAATATTACCTAATTTGGAAAAGTACTTTTCAGGGAAATATGTCACATCTATCTGTCAACCGACACTGCTTAGTATGAAAATAGAGATTTCCCTACAATATGTAACATTTTTTAACATTCATAGATTGAGAGCTCATGCCCCTGCAACAACGGCGGTACCTGCTCTTCTGACGGCTCCTGCATCTGCCCTCCCGGATTCACTGGACAGAACTGCGACTCCAGACATCCTTCGTCAATGAGGAGTTCCCGACGCTCCCAGGCTGAGCCTTGCGCTGTAAACCCTTGCCGTAACGGAGGCACCTGTAGGACTGACTACTCTAACATGATGAACTACTCTTGCGACTGCCCATTGAGGTTCTCTGGTGCTTCCTGCCAGATCAGTAAGTAGTTTACGACATTTATTGCCAAATAATGTATATGCTCTTTATAAATTTAATTGATATCATACTAAAATGTGATTTCTCCCTAGGCTTGGATCTTTACCTTAGCGTAGCCTTCAATGGCAATGGATACCTGGAACTGCCTGCCAACTTGATCAACTATGATGATTTGAGACGTGACCCAGTTGTGATCGCTATGGCATTCCACACCAAACAGAATGGAGTGCTCCTGTATCAAAGACAAGGTGTATCTCATCTGGATATTGGAGACTTCATCATGATAAGAAGTACGTGATTATTCTACTGATAATATTATAAATGAGCAAGTTTGTGAGGATGTATGTATGTATGTTTGTTACTTTTTCACGTAAAAACTACAGATCGGATTTAAATGAAAATAAACACACAGCTAGGTTACAGTTACTAGGTTACTTTGTATCCCGAAATTCCTGCGGAAACGGGTACAATGCAGATGAAACTGCGGGGCGCGGTAGTACTATTTTATTCAATTATTTTTAGTCAATATTTCCTAGGAACTTCATCATATGAATATTAACTGTGTTTAAAAACTTTATCATATGATAACTTTTTTCACAGTTGATCGTGGTTATGTGGTTCTTGAATGGGATATGGGAAGTGGTACCGAAAGATTGACGGTAACCGACAAAGAAGCTTTCGTTACGGATGAAGAGCGACACCAGGTAAGAATGCTTGCTATTGTATTAAATATATATATTAAAACAGAGCCACCAGTTTCAGAGACATTTTATCCTAAAAAAATAGTTTGTGTAAAAAAAAGTAAGTTCATGTTGGTTAGTGGCCGACTGGTGTCGGAGGGTTTTTACCATTTCCAGGCCTCCGACATGGTCTAACGATTGAAACAAGCGGTACCGATAATTTAACGTACCTTCCAAACCACAAATGATTATAAATATTATATTAAATGCTGATGTTTTTCTTTTTGTAGATCGTAGTGAAGGTGTTGCCTGAAGGCCTGATGGAGTTGACTGTTGATACTTACACTGTAACTGAAACATCCAGCGGTCTGGCTAGCAGACTGCATGCTGACTCCAACATTTACATTGGTAAGATTCCACTTCTAAATAATTATGACCACTGCAATAACAGTCAGTACTAAAGTCTAATAGTGTTCTCAGTAATTAAACCTCTTAGAAAATGTTGTTTACTTTAATTATAGATATTGAACATAATAGAAAATAGTTTTTTACCATAAACGAGAACTTTGACTGCATCTAAAGATATAAGCTTTTATTGAGGAAACCGATATAACCTGTTTATAAAATTATCCACATAATTGTCTCTGTCTACAAGATTTTTTACTTATTCATTTTGATACGTTTTCTTTTAGCATATATTATGCTGGTTATGGACACAACCTTACAATGTTTAAACTGAACTCAAAATGAGTCCTTGCCTGTTTTCCAAGACTTTAATCGCTCTGACACTAAGTATAAGTATTAATCAAAATCAAGTACATTGGAAAGTTAATGATTAGCAGGAACAATTTCAAGTCTAACCAACATAACTATTTCACAGGCGGCATCCCCGACGGTCTCAACTACTACAGGTACCCAGGCCTCATTGGTTGTATCGAGCAGATTGAATTCATGAACGCGCCCCGAGGATTGAACCTGGGCAACACCGCTGTCGCTGCCAGGAACGCACAGCGATGCAAACAGTATGTATATGATTGTGGTTAATCATTATACGAGTATATGTTCGACTATACTATATACCTACATAACCTAAAAATGTTGCTAATCAAAAATATTTTTTAATTGTTGCCAAGAAATATAACAGCAGACTGCTGCCTGAGTTGAGATTTTTAATTCACCATATTGAGGGCTTTAATCTGCACCTAACATGTATTTTTTAAATAACAATCAGTCAGTCCAAAAATAAAAGTATTTTCAATTTAGTACCTTGTCAAATTAAGATAAAAAACCTTATAAACATGTCAGTAGAAATTAAAGAAGTTGGAAATTTCTAACCTCTTCCGTTCGCAGTATGCTCAACATTTTCAAAGACCGACTGTATGTTCTATCATCTAAACCTGGTTCCATATTAACATTATATTTACAACTTCTACGCTGCCTTGGATAACAAGTCCTCTCTTCCCGGACCTTTACCCTTACTTCGAAGAATTGGAGGTCTTTGAATCCCCCCCACCCCGCTACTTCAATTCCTCTCCAATCTCCCGCGTAACTCCTCTTTTCATAATACCGGCGATCCTTTTCCTTTATGCCTATCAAGCTTAAATCAGGACTTATGCAGGTGGGGGATCTATACTCATACTATATTAATAAATTTAACCAAAAGACTTTGATATTGGTTTGTTAGAACGCGCTAATCTCAGGAACTATCAGTCTGATTTCAATAAATATTTGTTTGCCCAGCAGTGGGACAGTATAGGTTAGATATTATATTAACTACCGCTGCTAACTAGCAATACGACCCCAATTATTTGCTGTTAAAAAATATATTTACTAACAGTCATTAGAGTATATTTCTATTATCAACAATTTTTATAGGTTTAAGTTGATTTGCATCAGCTTGATATCTACCGTCACATCAAACTTCACATAGCTCTGATGGAAAGGCTTGTGGACTTCCAAAACTAGGAATTTCTAATGCGTGTTTGTTTTTATTCATACAAGTTTCCTTATACTTCCATCATTTATGAACGATTATAAAAAAATATGTCCGTATTAAAATGTTCTTTTAAAATCGTTTTTCAACCCAAAAGTTTAGCTACCTCATTTCATGTTTCACAAAACGTAAAGACTGCCCAAATTAATCCAACATATTTGTTTTTCAGCTAACGTGTACGAAGAAAGAGGACGAATACGAAATCTCTACATAAGTGTTATGATAAGTTATTTTCTGTCAATTTAAAGTAATAATTAATATTTTAATGAATGTACATTGATGAAGAACATTATATTTTAGTCTCAAGCTGAACTGTAGCTCGACATTCGACTCTCAAGTAGAGATTTACGACGTTAGTATTAAGTGGATCATACGGACAATACAATTTTTAACCTAGAGTTTATTGTTGGTAGCGAGAGTCAATTTCGATACTATAATGTTAAACAAAATGGTGCCATAATGTTAAACTTAGGTGTGAATAAAATATTTGTTTTCGTCGTTTGCAATTTTTTTACGATAGTTTTGTTCATGTTGGCGTTGCATTTTGTTTTTTTAACCACAGTTCCAGTATATCCAGTGATTACAATTTATTGTGCCAAACATTTTGAATGATGCTTGTTTTACGTTTATACACTGCCATTTTCATTTATAGTTTTTTTTCTTTTCTCATTATTGTGTTATTTTATTATTCGTTTTTATTCGTTGGAATGATAATGATGGCATTTAACTTAATAAAGAACATAATTTATATAATCACATTACATTATAAATGTTCTTAAAATAATTGTGTAATAGATTGGCAATCGCCTATTGTGAAATTTCTTGAATATATACGATTTAATAATATATAAATATGTACTGAACTATGTTTACAAAGTACCTATGTATAATAAATCCCTTTGTAACTATTAATAAGTAAACAATCAACTAACATAAGAATAAACAAATATAAATATATAATAATTCGTTTTGTTTTATTGTATTCATGGTTTCCTGGTTTAATAGCAAGTCTGACACTACAAGAGATCCGAAGATATTTTTTGTCACCAATTTAGCGATAGGGGTGCTTTTCCACCAAAGATGTGCTATGCTACGATGCTATGGATGCGTTTGATATCCACCAATGATATTCATTGGTGCACATAGCTATTCATGTGTGCTATGGATGTGCGCTATGGATGTGTGCTATGTATTCGTGCTATGGATGTGTGTTATGGATGTGTGCTATGGATGTGTGCTATGGATGTGTGCTATGGATGTGTGTTATGGATGTGTCCTATGGATTTGTGCAATGGATGCGTGCTATGGATGCGCCGCCCCCGCCGTTTCCCTACTATCGATACATAGCATAGCTCGAGATGCGCATCTTTCTTGCACAGCTACTTTGCGACGGCGCATCTTCGTAGCGCATCTTCCTCGCACAGCTACCTAGCGTAATATTGGCGGAAACGGTCACATATTTTCGTAGCGTAGCTTTCACATCTTCGCAGCATAGCTGCATAGCACATCTCTGGTGGAAAAGCACCCTTAGACAAACTGCATATTTTTTTATTCAAAATATTTCGGTCCCTTTCATTTAATCAGCTATGTTTTTTAAGAAAAAAATATCATTATTATAGGCCTCTTCTAATGGCATAATGAAAATACAGGATTTTTTCCCCGGCACAGCAAGTTACATAAAATCATGAATGCAGTTTTTTTGTCACAAATATCGATGACATGGTTCTTAGAAAAGTATTTTCGTATGTGATATAGTATTAGAGTTACCCATTAAAAAAGTGGCCGTTTAAAAAACCACCCTGTATAATCCATATTATTTCGAACAATCCTTTTCACAAGGAACGCGACAGCGTCTCTTCCCACACATGTGCGCGGAGAGACGCTGTCGCGAGCGCTTCACCCACCTCCTGATGAAGGTCACCGAATGTGACCGAAACGTGTTGAGGGACACTCAACAGTAACTTCCGTCGTACGTAAGTTCCCGTTTTAACAAATAATTATAACATCAACGTACGTTTCAATTATTAGTAAAATCCTTTTCACGTTACAAAACAGCACTGGAAAACTAACAAATTTCTTAATTGTAGGCACATGTTGTTGCTCCTACTTTTTTCTCTCTCAAAGAATGAAAGAAATAACTGAATCCCTTCAAAGTTATAACAAAAAGTAACTAGAAACACGTTGCAAGGTGGAACAAAGGCATTGTATGTTCTTTCACGTTTTCCTTAGATTTCATTAAGGTTACGAAAGAACTTATTTTACGATAATTAACAATAGAATTCAACCTTCCTAAAACATTTTTTTAATTTCATCAACAAGTTTATATAATTATTGGTCGATTTGATATGAACATATTTTTTAATGAAGGTTTGGCGATCAAAAGGGCTGACCAGATAAGTAAAAGATGGCATAACCTCGTTTTAAACTCAGCATTTCAAGTCTTTTATATAAAAAGGTGTATTCCTCCCAATATTACACTATTCAAAAAACTCGTCCAGTACTTTAAGTGTGAAAGCATAACTGACAGTATTTCTCTCGCGTTATTAAAATATAACTAGGGTAAACTAGAATAAATAAATAAATATAATTATGACAGATATGTGAACTGAGATATTAAATTTCAATCAACACCTCTGGTCAATCATAAACTATTAATTGTAACTTATTAATTCATGGCCAATTAATAACTGAAGTGCCCTAAGCAAGCACTTGTATTAGCTATTTTAAGGGAAACCGAAAACTAGAGTAGTAATAAAATATAGTAGCCGATATTGAAAACCCAGTACAAATGATTCCAGTAAAAATGTCTGGAGTCAAGTTCCGGCACCAGCAACACAATCTGATTTAGGATTATGTTATCTTTACTTATAATTTTTTTAATTATATTTACCTAAACCTCATTTATTTACTTACAAACAAAATAACTAGAAGAGTTTCTTGGCCATTCTTCTCTGCTGATGCTTTGAATGATGGTTCGTTCAAAAGAGCCTAGGTATATGGAGCAAAAACAAAAATATTTGACTTTGCAATGACATTGCAAATCGATTTCGATATTACTAACAGCCGCATCCAGAGTCACTATCGATTCATTTCATTGAGAGAGTTGAAAAGAGTGATTTTGACATATCCTATCCTATCCTATCCTACTAATATTATAAACTAGCAGCACCCCGCGGTTTTACCCGCGTTGTGCCCGTTCCCGTGGGAATTTAGGGAATTTTTTTACATAAAAACCTTCCTCTTGAATCACTCTACCTATTACAAAAAACCGCATCAAAATCCGTTGCGTAATTTTAAAGATTTAAGCATACAGACAGACAAACAGACAGACACGAAAAAGAGACGACTTTATTTTATACTATGTAGTGATGCGAAAGTTTGTGAGGATGGATGTATGTATGTATGATTGTATGTTTGTTGCTCTTTCACGAAAAAACTACTGGACGGAATTGGATGAAACAGTAATATAGGTTATACATCAGAATAACATATGGGATACATTTCTTCCGAAATTCCCACGATAACGGGTACAACGCGGGTGAAACAGTAGAGCGCGGCTAGTAATGTATGAATCATTACGTCAATAAGTTAATTGTCGTTTTAATTGATGGTCCGGAGCGCTGCATTTTTGACTTTGTCAGAAACTTCAACTTCTTACCTCGTCAACTTAGGTGAATTAATGTGTTTTTAGAAGCTCTGTGAAGTGGTCGATTTCATTGATATAAATAATTATTTAGATTAAGGGTTTAGTCCTCATGTATATTTATTTAACGGTATTATTTTATCAATGTATTTATGGCAACTTAGTGAATCTCGGCTTTTTTTCCCGAGCTTTACCTTTTCTGTTAGTTTTCGTACAAAGTATGCTATGTTTGTAACACTCAATATCGCATACCTAACGGCAAGTCTCAATAACCAATTTTGATCCGTCTAAAATCATCAGATGACGACACTTTTATGAATACCCCAAAATACTATGTATATCAAATAAACAATATTGTATTTTATATACTTTATCAATGATCATTGTCATATTTTGTAGGAACTACTGAAACTTAAAAAGGACCGCGATGGGGGTACAAGAGTCTTGCTCTGATTCCTCGTAAACTGCAGTCATCCAACCAATTCACGCATTTCTTCTCAATATTGTAGTATATGTTGTTAGGGATGACTGTCGCGAAAGGGTCTTGAACCGCCTCAGCCATGACCAAGAAATCCTGTTTCCCTTTCTTTTCCACGAAAGGACGGTCATCTAATGCAGTAATTTTCTTTGCCAAGGCAAGTTTCAGTTCAAGTTCAGCAACCTTGGCCGTTTCATCTCTCATCAGTCCAATTTTCTCTTGGTCTTCTCTCAGTATTCTTGATCGGAATAAATTATCAAATGTTCTTCTAACGCTTTTCAATTTGTCTGTACCAAGTTTCGTAGCAGCCGTTACGAATTCTTGTACTTTTTTAAAGTTTGGAATAGTATCGTACAGGGATGATGAGTCATTTTTATTGACCGGGTCCAATGATTGAACTGTTGAAATGATTACTATTATTGGCAGAAGATGAATCTGTAAAAACAAAAGAAAGTTTACATGTTATGTCAAATAAAAGTTTCTTTGCATGTGTTTTCAGAAATTGCATACGTTTAAAACCACCTTGTGGAAGTTACTTGGTGTATTTTTTTTACTTTGTAAGTGGACATTTGCCCAGAAGTAGGACGACATAGGTTAAGGAAGAAAAAGTAAGTGAAAGATTTTGTGATAGATGCAAAAGTAATTGACGTACACAAGTACGTTAAAATAAATGTGGTAATGTTAAAAGCTGGCCAAAATAAAACTACACCACCCTGCAATTGTTTTGTATCCTATTAATTAATATTATAAATGCGAATGTTTGTGAGGATGGATGTATGTATGGACACAAGTTTTGGTAAATGCAATATCCTTTTATTTGTTTACACATCAATCACTTTCACGTAACAAAATATAGGTTTAATGATGTTTAATGACACAAACGGTGACACTAATAGCACTTAGTGTCTCAGGACCTATTTTGAATTCAGCGAAATGAGCGAGTATCTTGGTCTGTTTAATAAAGTCTACGAAAAAAACATACGTTCATATTCACTTTATGTCTTTCCAAAACCTTGGAACGTTCACTATTTCCATTATTTGATTAACTTTCTACAATTTTATTGGATTGATTTAAAATTATTTTTGTTACGAGAAGCCAATTCTTTCTGGTCAATATAAATTTAATTAAATTTGAAATTTGATCCTCGCTGAAATTGACGCATCTTACTCCATTGTTTTTATATAAATAAACCTTTTCTTTACTTCAACGTCAACTGCGGTGTATTATACTCGTTGTTCTTAAAATAGGACATATTGTTTTTCTTCACGGCCAATGTTCTCGTTATCGCTTTTAGAGTGTCCTTTTGATCTGAACTATATAGGAAAGATACAGTAAATTTTATTACTCCCGACACCCGGCATCTGTCACAGTCATCCTTCGATGTCTGATAGCTGATCACTTAGTTGGTCTCAATTACTAGATAGAGCTGCATGACCCTAAAGTTATTAGTTGACCAGTGGAACATTACAGGCTAATACTTTTTTATCCAGAAGGTGTATTTGGAATCCAAAAAAGAAAAATTTAAAATGTGGTGCTTTACGACTTTATTCCTCGGGGGCGTCGCCATGTTAACTAGTGGCACGTGCAAATAGCAGTGTGCAAGGCATCTAAGATTGTTTGTGTGTTCGGGTTAATCTCAGGAGCTACCAGTCGGAATATAGTAATTCTTTTTGAACAACTTTCAAGGGAATGTTATAGGGTTTTAATCTCGATATGCCCCTGAGCGTTCGTGTACAACGCGGGTAATACCGCTGCTAGTTTTATATAATATAGCGGTTTTTTGTAATTTTTAAGTTTTCTGAAATATTTTTGTCTAGACTTGCTTTTTGTCTTCCGACTAGATAATTTATATCGACAACTTGTGTAAGACTGACTGAGTACCTATTCCTTGCGTCGAACACGGGTCCAACAAGTAAGTCGGTTTAGTTTTACAACTAAATTGGGTAACTAACGTTAACGTTAACATTTACTGTACTTACCTTATAAAGAAACATTGTTTTTAATCTTTAAATACACTGTGTTAGGGTTAAAATTAGAAAAGTGTGATTCTTTGATAATTACCAACGTGACCGTTGCTGGTCTTAATCACATTTTCAACACGTGACTGGTCTAAAACACGCTCAATTTTGACTTTCATTTCTTAAAACATTCAATTATTCGGGCAAAAAGTTATTATAACTTCAATAACTTTTGTTCGTTTAACTTTGATGTGATGGTAGAAGTACTGAATGGAAGAAGTAGATAATTTTTTAATTAAAATTGACCTCAATATTTTATCTCGGTCAAAAGATTCACTGAAAAGTTCGTTGCATTAAACGTCTTAATTTTAATTGGCTGTGATGCACAGTTCTTTAACAATCTTATCTCAGTAACTTTAGCGTTCAATCTCACAATGAGTTATAATAAACTGAATATATTTTTTATATACTTTTGTTTTGACTCTTGATATATTTATATGTTTTGACGTTCTCCCAAAAAGTGGTATCATACAATTCCGTGTCTGGCATGTGAGATTTTAATACTCTACCGATTTGCCATTCAATGCAAAAGAGGCCAGTTTTATTTTAGATCCTATTTTTTTATTAAAACAATAGCAACTCCTGCAGTTTAAGTCGAAGAATTTTGGGAAAAGAAGTCTGTTGTGTCTTATTCTACACTACAATCTACCTCAGTGCCATTTTTTATTTAGATCTGATCATTCGCTTTTTGCATGACAATTTACGATTCATCCATACATTAGTAGGATAGAATTAAATTTTATAGAAAGAAATTGTGTCATACTGAATGCGGTAATTGCTGATGACTGAACTAATGATAATGAAGCTATCGGTATCCTGTTCGGCTGGGCGGGCCAGCCTGGAGAGTATGGTATCACCCATGGCTAAACACAGATACCGTTGTATTATGTACGCATCAAGGACTTTTACGTAAATGTATGCTGGCATATGTGTTATGTAAATATAACAACAAAATTGATTAATGCACCGATGCACTTTTCATAATATGTTGTGTTAATACCCTTCGTTGAGTTTTGAGAAAACTTTCTGAACTCTTAGGAAACTACCTGAACCTTGTATTCCCGGTTTAATGTTCAAGTACCATTCTTACCATTCAGAAAATTAATTGATGAACAAGTTCCTTGCTATTTCTAAAGTTTCATGCAGAAAATCTTAAACGTTCAAGTATAAGTTATTAGTCTTTGATGCCTTTTTACTTGGAACCTTTTGAATTCGGTGTTAAATTGTTAGGAAACTTTGTATTCGTGACAGTACAGCTCAAACATCTGATATCACTTTAAATAAAACTTTGAGAGAGGAGGTGCAAACAAAACCGAATATGCAAAATGCAGTTTTTTATAAGATTTTGTTTTAAGAAAAAAGAGCTTGACTCCATCGTTCGTCGTATACACATCTGTCCGTGCTTACAAGAAACAAGGCAACCCCGACGCGTACTACGTCATATGAATGGGAAAATATGTGATAATGTATGTTTATTACTCTTTCTCGCAAAAAACTGATTTTATACAATATTCGGTTTGTTAAATTAATACGTTGTGTTATTATAGTAATTAACACAACAAACACTCGCAACCGACTAAGCTCGCCAAAAAACATCGTCAGTTATTTATCCAAGCCAGTTAACTTGTCTTATTTCAAATCCACCCTCATATGATTTACAATTATTGACGTACAAGTTGCTCAAGTTTAAGTATTCTAGTTAAGAAACATTTCTATGTTCAACATCGTAACTCATAAATTAACACAAAAAAACTAAGCCGGTTGGGTTTGAAACATCCCTATCCCTATCCCTATCCCTACTGATAATATTTTAACAAAACTATCAAAACCATGGACCCACAACATAGCTTACGTCACAAGTTAAAATTATCATCGAGTCAACTGCAAGATGTGTTTATATTAATGCACGTGTGAATTGTCTATGAAGAAGAATGTTATTAGTTTGTAAAACTAGTATTCACACAATAGTTTTGTACGACTGCTAAAGTACTTCTGAACGAAACTGCACATATGTTTTTATAGTTGAAACCTACAAAATAAATCAACATTACTGAGAAATTATATAAATATCAAAACGGAATATTATTTTATTCCGCATTGCGTTTATTCAGGTAGGGCTTTATCCTAAGGTTCTACGAATAGTAGGGGGTGTTTATGGCCTCCCTGCTTGCGCTTTCAAAGCATTTTACGTTCAACATCGCTTTGCTATAAAAAGACGTCTGAACATGATTAATTTTGATAAAATCATTAGATTTAGGGCATTAAGCGTGTTCCGTCGTTCGGCTCTTAGAAATATAAATAACAAGATGAATATTTTTCGCGCGTTTTGCTTTTATACCTAATGGCCAAATTTTCGGAGTACTGCCTTCATTACTTCTATTCCTTCCTCGAAATAGAGCTTACGCAGTAATTCTTTCGCTCTTCCGTGATTTCAACCAAGCTCTTCGCTCTAATTTCAACGGCGACGGCGATGGGCGAGACGCTTGGAGTTTGAATAGTCCTTGGCGAGCCGACAGCTACAAGTGGCTGATATAGAAAACAATTGAGACGGAAGACGAAATAGACTACCATGCGGACTTCCGGGGGGAGGGCAGGGAGGGGGGGCTGTGCATGTGCGCTGATTGTTATATTTAACTAGCAGAAAAAAAAATATTCCCGTTGAATGTTGCTATACATTGCAAAACTAATTATTCAAATGGGATTAGTAGTGCCTCAGACTAAGAGCGTTCAAAACTAAAAAAGACAAATTCTTCAGTTTAAGTCAGTAGGTTCGAGTAAGTGAGTGGCCAACTCTGGTATCGGAGTTTTTAGACCGTCTCAAGGCCTCCAGACATGGTCTAACGAAACACCGCGACCGACTGCTTATCGTGCCCTTCTAACTACGGTACCACTCAGATAGGAATGCCACTTTCGGCCACCCATCCAAGTAGTGGCTGAGCTGCACGTTGCTTAACAACTGCAATGAACTACCATCGCTTAGTCAAATGCCACTATCCTTATATGGCATCAAAATCATTCAAATCTGAATTACTAAGAGCAAAAAAAAACAATATAATACAAACATAAACACTCGGTATCGATCGATCGGTGATAATTGTATTCAGACTTATTATGCATCATCCGGTGGTAATATTGGATATACAAATTATTTTCACATTCATCCACTAAGCGCTTTGTATTCCATAACCCTTTAATTGGCAACTATCTCTCGGTGGCTATTTCCTAGTTACTGTATATCAATCAATTTGAAGGGGTGAACATCAAGAACATAAAGAGTATACTATTAATTACGGCACGCGGATGGGCAATGCACGAAACTGGTTCAGTGTTTACCGAAAACCACGCCCAATAGAGCAACCAACAATGGCTTCATACAACCGCCGTTCCCGCCTCATCCATAGGTAATTAAAATTTCGTATAATCAAATGATGCCTCGTTTTTCAGGACATTCTAGTAAATTACCAATAGCCACAGTTAAATTCAAATTAAAGACGATAATCAACTAACGACAAGCCCGTTGGCACAGTGGCACTGAGAGCGCTTACTGTGTTAGGGGTTGCGGGTTCGATTCCCGCCCGGAGTCAACAATATGTGAAGACATAGTTGTTGGCGACAATGTCTGCGTATTAATTATATATTTTTATAAAGTACTAGCTGTGTCCCGCGGTTTCACCCACAGCGCACCAGTTCCCGTAGGAAATACGGGATAAATAGTATCCTATATCCGCCTCCTGGTTCTAAGCTACCTCCCCACCAATTTTCAGCCAAATCGGTTCAGCCGTTCTCGAGTTATAAATAGTGTAACTAACACGACTTTCTTTTATATCTAAAGATTTTGTGTTTAAAGATGTGAGATTCCATATTACAAGCTTAGAGCTTAGTTTGGGTCTAATTAACCGTAAGTGAATGTATCCGGTTGTATTTATTTTTATCTCAAACTTTATTCTAATTAAGAAGATTTAATTAGCATTGCGTTATATTGTCACCACTCAATACGCAACAGCATCAGTGCATCAATCAATACTCGTCTACGTTGTTAGGTAGTTTTGAAGCACACTAGGTGTGCTTCAAAACTCAATAAAAGCGAACCTACGGTGTTCAATTACTTTTCAAAGCTTCCTGCAATCCTAAAAAAACGACATAGTCTTCCTTTGTGTGGCATTCATCCATAAAAATACCTTTACAATAGTATTTTCAAAAAGTGAAACGCGTAATCCCTTCACAGTGTTCAAGTTTTTAGGAATTGGAATTTCCATGCAATATTTTAATACCCACACAGGGTATTGAAACATTGCGGGTTTCCTAACTCTCTTTGTTATAATTAAAATGTTCAAATACTGCTATGAGAATAATGTTTTTTGCAAAAATATGAAGCTGCGATGGAGGGGCGGTGAGTGCGCGATTATTGATTTGAAAAAAATCACAAAAATTCGTTCGTCGCCTTCGACAACGTTGTACTGTAACACTCCAATCTGTTAAGGATCCTAGGTTTAAAACATTTTGTGGGAAAAATACCTAATCCTCCTCACTGTACTGCTCATCTTTAGTGAGCCTTTGCCCAGTAGTGAGACTTTAGAGGTTGATTGTAAAAGTAACTTACTTGTAAAAGTACAAAGGAAGTTAAAAAGGTGAGAAAATGTAATACAGTCAACTTTCATTGGCGGTACGAAGTAAACCGGGTCAATAACAAATAGTTCATTTCATCAACTTCATTAGAGAGAAAGAAGTGTTTTAGGGAAGAATTGTTTCTGCAAGTGTTCTAAATGTAAGCACTCCTTATTTCAGTTTACTCGCGTTAAAACGTAGAATCATCATTTCAAGTAGATTAGTCGGAGTATTTAAACCGCCCTATGGCCTCCAACATGGTCTGATGATTGAAACCACCGGGACCGACAGCTTATCGTGCCCTCCGAAGCACGGTAGCGCACAGATAGAAATACCACTATCGGCCACCCATCCAAGTAGGGGTCGAGTAGCACGTTGCTTAACAATCGCCATGAACTAACATCGCTTAGTCAAACTACACCACGAGCGTTATAAAGCGATACTGTCTTTATAAATATTTAAAATAAAAAATCATACCTTGAAAAATTTGGATTGATGGAAACTTACCACATTTTATTAGAGAAGATTTATTAATCGTTTTTTTGTCTCCAACTTACAATACCTAGAACTTTATATTAAAACAGCATCGAACAAAAAAAGAATGACGTAAATCGGATGAGAAACCCCAGAGTAATATATGTACATACATAAAACAAAAAACAAAAAAAATATACCGGCCGAATTGAGAACCTCCTCCTTCGGTTTTTGTAGTCGGTTAAAAACATATGTGGCTCGACAAGCAAAAATGGAACACATTAATAAATAAAACTAAATAAAACAATCACCAATCAAAATTGAAACATATATCTATCTCTCTTTCTCTATCTACAATTCGTTATATTACAATCAATATTACCTTCAGCTATAAAAGCATCGCAATTAATTGCACCATATCAGATAGTGGGCGGTACCAGTAAAGTGCAGACTGAAAGAGAGCTTTCAGTCGGTTCAGCTGGCTCATTCGGTGTTCGGACTTCGCAACGCGCGCTCGTTTTACTCGTATCCGCCCTACCCGCGCACAAATCGCTTGCGAAATTTTCTAAGTTGATAAAGTTTAAAAGTTGTTTCTCAATCTCAATTGTTTTAACTTGTCCTGTGCTTTTCGTGGAAACTTCGGCCGTCTGCGTTGCCGAGCTTTCCTCTCCTGGCATTACAGTAAGTTTTAGAAGAACAAGGTTTTTTTTTGTTTTGTAAATATTTTGTTAATTATTTTATTACACCTTGCATGTTTTTTTTTATTTGGTCTGGTAAATTGTGAATTGACTTTAATATTGAAGTTTTATATATGTAATTGAATATGCGAATAATTAATATTAAATAAATTGAAGAAAAATACATGGAAAAAAGGCCGTCCTTTTTTTCCTGTTTTATTCTGTCACTATCAAAGTGGTGGCTATTTTTTTTTTGTTTTTTCAAAATTTAAAAAATTTTGATCAATTCACAAATTACCCATGAATTTAATATTTTTTTACCCATTTTCATTTCCATTACCCCCCATCGTTATACATAAACATTGTACATTGCGAACTTATTATAATGTATTTTTCCTACAGCTGAATTATTACGCGATGTTTTTGGAATATACATAATTATTTTGATACTACAAGGCGTTGAATTTGAAAGCACTTATAGCCCAATTTAAGTTCTACGGTTCTTTTTATAAAATTGACTATTGTGAGATCAGAGAAGCGTAGTTTTTTTGTATGAAAACGGTGATATCTTAAGTTGCTATACGATGAAACGTGCCGACTACAAAAAAAAATGATCGAACATCTAGTTTTTTAAAAACGGCATGAGGTTTATATTTTTTTTATTTACCATCCTCCCGACAAACACGGACATATCTTTGTACTGACTTTGTTTTTAACACTATTTCAGCAAGGCAAATATAATCGCCCGTGCAAAAGCTTGCCGTCAACAGAAAATTTAAATTCAGAACTACATTTTTATCCATCTGCAATTGTAAAATACTTGTAATACGAATAATATGATACATTTTAAGATTTAAAAAAATATTTTTCATTGCAAAGACTTAAGTACTATTTATTAATCGATGTTAGCAGCTAGATTAAAAAAGACATTGGTTCTCTTTATATTAGATATATAAAATAATTTGATTCGAAGTTGGCAACATTTTTTAAAATAACTTGTTGCAAACTATTCCGTGGTACCAAGTGTCTGAACTTCGAGCTCGAAGCAACAGATGTCTTATCAAAGATGTAGCTAAGTAAAAGCAGCTTGGAAAAGCTTTGTGATTTAGTTCGGAGCTGTTGTGATCCTAGTTGTTGCACTGAAACTTTGGTTACTGAAACTGAAAGGTTGGAATAATATTTTTTCGTGAACGCGAAATATTTTGTGATTAGACAGTACCACAGTTCAGTAAAATGAGCGATTTATAAAAAAGAGTACATTCAATTATGATCTCAGAGCTACTACATTTACTTATTCAAAAAAATCGCTCCTTGCCTTAGCTGTCGCTGGATCTTGGGTATTAATATACAGAATGGAGATAGGTTTTTTAATCGTCGAAATATTTTTACGAAAGGTACGATCCATCTGTGAATGTTTCGGTACGAGTGCCAATCCATTAATTAAAAATATGAAAGCACACTGTAGTGATGTATGCTGTAGCAGCAAAGCAAAGCGAAATGGTATTACGTAAGCGCAGTATCCACTGTTTAAAGACACACAGTGTGGGTGCGGGCCGGTGCCTTTCATACAAATACAAAGAATACAACTACACGCGGCCCGCAACCGGCCCGTGCACGCACTATGTGTGTCTTGCGCTTAACATATCACCTTCTTTGTCTTTGATTTTTTGACCAACATTAGAGTGCCTGTCCATTGATGCAGAGTGAGGCTGCGGAGCGGAGAAACGGACAATCTCCGGTCAGATATTTTATGCAATCCTATTGGTTTATATGTGTCCGTTTTTCCGCACCGCAGCCTCGCTCCGCATCAATGGACAGGCACCCTTATTCTCGTCTTAGCTATTAGAGGTATTTTCTTGGTTCACCTCGGAGCGGGCTCTTTAACATCTATATTATGGCCGGTTTACATTATTCTAGTCCAGCGATCCAGTCCAGTACTGGATTGCTTACTGGAAAAATGTAAACCGGCACTGGAATGAACTGAATCCAGTAAGCATTCCAGTCCAGTAACTGGATTTGCGGTCTACTTTTGAATCCAGTGCGATCAATCCAGTGCAACTGGAATAATGGCCGGTTCACATTATTCCAGTCCAGTGATCCAGCGAGCTAATCCAGTCCAGTGCTGGACTGGAGCATATCGTTTACATTGTTCCAGTCTTTTAAGAGTAGCTGGATTGGTCCCCAAAACAATTGACTCGTATTCACTGTTCAACGTTCAATCTAGCACTGGATTGCAACTGGAATGGCTGTCTACACTATTCCAGTGGCGCTGGATTAGGTGAGCTGGAATGAAAAGTTGACGGTCTCTCCAGTCACTGGACTGGAATGCTCACTGGAATGGGTACATTCCAGTGTCAGTTCACATTATTCCAGTAGCATTCCAGTACTGGATTGGATTGCTGGACTGGAATAATGTGAACCGGCCATAATGTAGACGGCCAATCCAGTGCCATTCCAGTGCTGTGCCAAACTGATCTCTTCTTGAAATCATTGTCACCGTAGTGTTCACACTTCAACGGCTTCTAAATAACTGGAATAATGTAGACGTTACAGATCCAGTCCAGCACTGGACTGGAATCTCGCTAGAGCACTGGACTGGAATAATGTAAACCGAGCATTAAGTTAATACTGATATGTTTCATCAGATAAAGCACCTCAAGTCTCTTTTCATTATAACATTAAGTTTCTAGGAAATTATGTACGAAGGACTGCAGAAACTCAAGACTTAAACTTCATGTTTGTCTCATCAGATATTTCTGCATTCAGCGTTCATAGCGATGCAAAGATAGCATTGCAGGTGGTGGTGCCGCCTTTGCATTTGTAACTTAAAAAAAGAAAAAAAGAAAAAAGAAAGTCCTCATTTCATCGGAATCTTTTTTTAATGTGAGCTCGGCCTTAGAGTTTAAACGAAACTATCACTACATCAGAGGTTTAGATGTAGAGTATATATATACTCTAACATGAAGGTTGGTAAATCGGAACGGGTAGGAATTGTATCCTCTTGAGCTGAAAATAGCGTGAAAATGCTGCGAAAAAAGAGCTTCTATTTATAGCACACTTGACAATATACGCATTTTAAACTTAGTTTTATATTCGAGCTAATGTATCGAGATGAAATAACAGTTTTCAAATCAAAGCAATTTCATAAAGATTAATGTCTTCAAAGAAAAAGAACACAATATATTTTTCGGTTCATTGTTTTGTGTCTATAGATATGTAAATAGCCAAGGGTGTACATTTCACACATAATACAAGGAAAACAACGTCACGCCACCCGTAAGCGGCCCGCGCCCGCACTATAATATGTCTTGCGTTTTACCTACCCTTTGTCGGTCTTAAGAAAAACATATAATTTTAAATAAATAATTAGCTCAGGTAGTTTGAATATTTAATTATATATACATAGGTATTTAAAATAACGAGAATAAGCGGATACTAGGCGGTAGACAAGCGTCGGCAACTAGCTTAATAAAAAAAATAACATTATATTACGAGTACATACAATAAATATACAATAGGGTATTTCGCCGTTTTTTTAAATAATTTCTATTAACTCATCTTTATATCACGTGTTAGAGACTAAAATCCATTTTTTTATATCGCTATTATTTCCAGAGTTACAGGCGGTCAAAGTTGTTGATTAGTCAGAGACAGAGTAGTTCTCGTAGTAGTTCAAAAATCGTTTTGCAAGAAAGGGACAGGATCGAGAATCTTTCAGAGCTTATCATTTCTTTATTTTTTAATCGATTTTGGTTTTTATTCCAGTTTTGATCATAATGTTAGCAAAAATGCAAAACAAAAAAGGCTTTAACGAATCGAAAAGCTATTCCTTTTCTAAAATCCTTTAAAAATTGCAAGACGCCGCGCCGTTAGCTTACACGCAACTCCCGCCCCCAGAAGTGTAAAAAAGACAGAATCGGTACTGATAAGAATGTTGCTAAGTCTTGCAAAGGTTTTGAAGTTGGAGAGACCCTTTCATACCACGTCCAGTAAATTCCAATATTAACATTGAAAAATCTCTTTGCGTTTGAACGCAATAAATCGTTCACATAGAGGAGCATGAGCCTGCATAATATTCAAACAGTTGTAAAATTTCGATTCAAAGGGATACTTTATTCAGATTTTCTCTTTCAAAAGGAGAATGTGTTCGTTCTATTTGTAGCAAATATTTTTGATCTAGGTATATATTCTTAACATTTAACAATAGTGTTAACTGTTCTTATTATTCTTTGTCCTATGATGTGTTTACCAGCTGCAAGGGCATTATATAGGGTCAGTTGAGAGGCAGCGAATGTAATGCTTAAGTATCAAAGACATTTATATGATGCTCGCTTAAGTCTTATATCCACGAAAGATTTTTAGGGCGCGGTTTTGATGAATAACTTTAATTGAGTTTAAGTATTACTGAAGTATAAATGAATAATTCAAATCAAAACTAGGTGCAAACAGCAAGTGCGAATAAGAGATTAGCTGGTTCAAACAAACAAAAGAACTAACTCTTCAGCTGTATTATACATACTCGTAATACTACAAGACAACCCTCTGTTTGATTTGTTTGACGATGGATGGAGAGATTTAGTGTCGGAGTGTTTGCGATGGTGTGAAAAGAATTATTCATGTCGATCTCAAATTTGTTTGAATGTTTTGCCTGTAATTATTATTATTCATATTTTATATTCTGTTTTTATTATGATGATTTGTTTAATTTTTTTTTTATTATTGTGATTTGATGCTTTTAGTTTGTAAGTTTTTCAATTTATGTAATTGGGTTCCCGTTTTAATTGAAATTAAATAAATAAATAAAATAAATAAATAAGAAGGTAAAATTTGTATTTTTTTTTGTTTGGGCTTATATCTGAAATTACATATCCGATTTGAATATTTATTTTTGTAATCGATAGCCACATTCAACGGGAACGTTATAGACTATTTTTCATTCCAAAATTCCCCCAGGAACGGGCACAACGCGAGTAAAACCACGGGGCGTAATATAGATAGAACTCTCTTTCCTTCATACGGGAGTCAGAAAAAGTGACATTCGCACACACCATTATCACGCACGTTTGTCCCGTTTGTTTCTTGTGTTTTCTCCTCGGGTTATATTGAATGAAGTGTTTTCCCAAATGAAATTTTCCAAAAAGTAACTGGATTATTCTAAATTTATACCGTGGAGTGGCTGGCCGGATTTAACGGAACTAGCACACTTTAATCAATTAATGAATAAAGTACTTATACAATTAGCAAATTATGCCTAAGGGCCGAAACTGCGTTAAGCGGGCCGCACGCGGTTTCATACAAAAGTGAACCGTCGCGTGTGCCCGAACAATATATTAGGTAAGTCTATTAAATTTACATAATGACATTTCTATCACAGCGCTACCATACTTCAGACGGCACGTCGAATTGGCGGTCCCGGGTGTTTCTATCGTTAGAGACCGTGCCCGAGGTCTTTAGACGGTATAAAAACTTCAGGGTTGGTTGACCTACTCCAACTTGATTTATTACTTGATCATATTATCTCTTACTAGCGGCCCGCCCTCGCTTTTCTTCGGGTGAAAGGGTCATCCCATGGTCACCCCTTTCTTACTGCTCAATTCACTACTAGTATAACAAAGTCGCTTTCCGCTGTCTTTCCCTATGTATGTTTAGATCTTTAAAACTACGCAACGAATTTTGACGCGGTTTTTTAATTAGATAGCGTGATTCAAAAAGAAGGTTTATATGTATAAAAATTCCCGAAATCCTCTCGGGAACGGGCACGACGAAGGCGCTGCAAGTACATATCATAAATGCATGTATCAAATCAGCGAGTCAGTCAGGTTGCCTTTTATGTATATACTAGCGGCCCGCCCTCGCTTCGCTTCGGGTAATCAAGATTTCATGTAGGAAAATCGGGATAAAACATTGCGTGTCTCCCGCAGGAATATACACAATCAAAATTTCAAGTGGGAAATTGGGGATAAAATATTACATGTCTCGCGCGAGTATATATGTATACACAATCAAGATTTCATGTGAGGAAGAATTCGGGATAATATCTACATAGCACGTCTTCGTCGTTCGTAGTTCGTAGGTAGGTATATCCCCGCGCGCTTTGACCGCACGAAACAGTAAGTGGCCTTAAGAGACCCGCCATCGAGCATTATTATTTTGTAAGCAGCGCCCCGTGGTTTTACCCGCGTTGTATCCGTTCCCGTGGGAATTTCGGGATTTTTTTTACATATAAACCTTCCTCTTGAATCACTCTATCTATTACAAAAAACCGCATCAAAATCCGTTGCGTAATTTTAAAGATTTAAGCATACAGACAAACAGACAGACAGACACGAAACAGAGACGACTTTATTTTATATAGCGACCCGCCCTCGCTTCGCTTCGGGTAATCCAGATTTCATGTAGGAAAATCGGGATAAAACATTGCGTGTCTCCCGCAGGAATATACACAATCAAAATTTCAAGTGGGAAATTGGGGATAAAATATTACATGTCTCGCGCGAGTATATATGTATACACAATCAAGATTTCATGTGAGGAAGAATTCGGGATAATACCTACATAGCACGTCTTCGTCGTTCGTAGTTCGTAGGTAGGTACCTATATCCCCGCGCGCTTTGACCGCACGAAACAGTAAGTAGCCATAAGAGACCCGCCATCGAGCATTACTATTTTGTAAGCAGCGCCCCGCGGTTTTACCCGCGTTGTGGCCGTTCCCGTGGGAATTTCGGGAATTTTTTTACATAAAAACCTTCCTCTTGAATCACTCTACCTATTACAAAAAAACCGCATCAAAATCCGTTGCGTAATTTTAAAGATTTAAGCATACAGACAAACAGACACGAAACAGAGACGACTTTATTTTATACTATGTAGTGATATTTCTCATCATAACTCTGAAACTAACTGTCCGATTTTAATAATTTAAAGAGGTACACAAAGAAACATAATTAACCTTGATTGTAGAGCCATTTATTTTGATGTAGATTCATATCATCATATGAATATCATCAACTTAAAATTACACTCCTTTTTTAACTAATTAATTTTAACTTAAAACGGTTATTGTGTCTTAACTATAATAGTTAGACATATGCCCTTGCGAACTTATTTGTTTGCAATGATATGTACTTTGATTGTGTAGAACATTGTTTTTGTGTATCATCAATAGATTTAGTAGCGCACGCCAATAACCAATTTTTTTAGGCATGTTTTTCATACCTTGGGTTACATATACCCGCGTTGTGCCCGTTCCCGTGGGAATTTCGGGAATAAATATAGCCTATGTCACTCAGGGATAGTGTAGCTTTCGAATGGTGAAAGAATTTTTTAATTCGGTGCAGTAGTTTCAGAGCCTATTCGAGACAAACAAACAAACAAACAAACAAACAAAAAATCAAACCTTTCCTCTTTATAATATTATATTAGTATAGAAGTATAGATATGTTAAGGCTAATACCCGAAGTGCGGCTACACCTAGTTCTAACCGGCTAAAACTAGGTGTAGCCGCACTTCGGGTATTAGCCGTATGTCATTTTAATGAAAAGAGAGAGTTTAAACATGAAAAAAAAAATAACCCTTACCTACCGAATTACTTACTATTCGGTAGGTTAGGGTTATTTTTTTTTCATGTTTAAACTCTCTCTTTTCATTAAAATGACATATATATGCACCTAGTTCTAACCGGCTAAAACTAGGTGTAGCCGCACTTCGGGTATTGGCCGTAACATATACATAACAATTAACTAATTAAAATTGTATTCTCTCATACAGATAAACGTTTCATTAAACCAATATTCTCTGTAAAAATATAAATCCATTTTGTTATAACATTTATTTGCCCGTAAAACAATCACTTACCTGATTACTCTTACAATATTTTTTCAGTTTTTTATCACTTCAAAGTTTTGAACAGAAACTTTTGACTTAAAGACTTTTGTTTTTGTTTTGTACGCGTTTATCTCAGGCGATACTATTTCGGTTTGAATAATTATTTTTGTAATTGATACCCACATTCAACGGGAAGGTAATAGGCTATTTTACATTACCACGGGAACGGGCATAATGTAGACATAATGTAACAAACAAAAAACAAACTTTTAAGCTTAATTACATTAGTAAAGATAGCACTTCTTGTTTATTCGATGACTTTATGAAAAAAGTTCGCCTTTTCAATTCTTCTTCCACTATTCTTGTCGCTAAGATATCTTCGCGAATCCCAAATAAATGAGATAACTGATGTATTTTTAAAACGAATTGACCTTGTAAAGATCACTGAACAATCTATTTGCATGTAATACTTAAATCTATTTAAATACTGTTTAAAAGTAACATTAATTATTTGCACATAATAAAACAAAATATGAACCGTAAAATCGAGCCAAGTAGTCCATACTCGTAAAATCGTAGTACTAGTACCTACACTAGTGGATGCCTGATTCATACTACCTGAATCACTACGGTTTGTACTCTTGTACTTTGCTTGTACAGTCGTTTGCATAAATTAATACTTCAGTGGCTTACCGCGAAGATTGAGAGATGGTAATATATTTTGTTAAGTTTACACTATTAGCGCTCACACGTCGGTCGGTATATCTTTCCTTTTAAGCACTTTTGAGCGTTAGTATCCGCGATAATTTATACTTTCGCATCAATCATCAAACATAATCAGTTTAAACGTCGGTTTGACCTTCTGAAAGCTTCAATACCATCGATACACACACAAAACACATGCATCAACTCAGTGGTTACTAACTAGATCATATTGGTCCGATCCTATAGAAGTTTGTAACAAGTACTGTACTACATATTGTAGCGCCGACTTCTTGTATAAGTCGGAACTGATATCTTGTGTACCCTCTATGTAAAGCTGCGTTTTCACTAGTTAAAGTTAGTGTGTTTCTTCCATTACTACTCGTGAAGTAATTGAAAAAACTGGCGCGAGCTGTTACGAACTATTTATTTTTTTATAAGCGAACATCGGTTCTGAACGTTTACATTGAATGTTAGTTTTGTGTAAGTATTCGCGTATTGCACTTAATGTAAAAACGGATGAATAAATCGATCTCACACGTTCGTAGGTGATATACTTCATCTATCGTTGTACATCTACTTATACTAATATTATAAAGAGGTAAAATTTGTATGTTTGAGCTAATCTCGGGAATTATAAGTCCGACTTGAATAATTCTTTTTATAATAGATTGCCACATTCTACGGGCTTCTTATAGGTTATTTTTCATTCCAAAATTTCCATGGGAACAGGCACAACGCGGGTTAAAACCGTGGAGCGCTGCTAGTTTATTTATTTATTAGACACTACAACAATATAATCACTTTGCACTTGCACTTGACTTATAAATACTTAATTAATTGTAAAGTAATTGGATCTCTATTCCATTTATATAATATGATAGACGGAGGTCATGCAAAATAACATGGTATATGGCCCCAGTAAAGACGTGGTCAATAAGTTAATATTATAAGTGTAGAACAACCATCGTGATCACAGTAAACATGGCCTAAGGTAGATTGACCATGTCAATCCCTAAATATATTGAAAAAGTGTGGAGTCAACTAACTCTCAGGTTTACTCACAATATTTTCGACAGCACGATACCCTGCAAAAATAATTGGAAAATTTTGACGCCCGCATATTGCCCGCTGACAGTTGCCTAACGTGGTAAAGTTTTACTGTGTTCGTAAAAAAATAAAAATTAAGTTCTACGCCGTATGTTTTGCCAGGTATTTTAATAAAGTTTGTGTATATAGAGTACCGAGTAATGATAAATCATCATACAAAAAATGAGCAACAGTCCTTTGATTGAAAAAGAATATATCTTCGATATACCTACTCAGTTATTCCAATTATTCCATACTTAAATAATACTAAAATATAATAAGAACATTTTAGCTATCCAATGGTTTGTCACTTTCTGACATACGCAATTTTCCGAAGAGCAAAAGAGACAAAACACATTATTATCAGTGTTTTAGTTACACCGCATTTATTGATAAGGCGGATAATGTCCAATAGTTACGCGAATGCGTTCGAAATCACTTTCAAATCAAATATAACTTTTCAGAACATGAGGCGAGAAACAAGTATTAATTGTTCAGGCTCTAAAGTTCCTTACAAAATAAAAACACCCAGAAGCTATTTTCTACAAACCCTGACGCACACATACAACCCGTACTCAAATGTTTTCGAAGCAAATTTCGACTAGAATTTGTTTGACACCTTTCGAAAGTCATGCAGCGCGCATCTATATATGCGATCGTCTATTTTGGATCGTTAGTTTGTTGTTGGCCTTCAGGCAATGTTTATTTCGTATTCGTACCATGTTTGCAAATGAAGGACGCATATGCCTCAGTAATAAAATACTTTATTTGAAAAAGTTTTTTCGTTACTCACAGTTTTTTAAAGTTAATGGGGATTTATTGTGTAAAAAAAGATAACAAATATTTTAGTTTAGTCTAGTGATTTTAAAAAGACTTCTCAATATAATATGGATATCCGGAACTGGAAAAAATATTTACAATGTTTTTGACATGGTACTCGTAAGTACAGAATTATTTCTTGTAAATTATATTATTTATTAACCAAATTCAAAATAGGCTGAGGTTTCGCAATTCGTTATATACTTACGTTTGTTTTGTTATATCCTAGCAAAGACAATACTATATCTACGAAAACTGATCGGCTAATATAGTTTTTTAAGATTTTTAAAGTTCGAAAGTAGGTGTACCGTATACGATACAGTAGGCCTATACGACGTGGAAAATCTCTAGTATTTTTTTGAAAATTACTTGGTTAAGGCAATATTTTGAATAATTTATGGAGTTATTTGAATAAAAATTGGTATGTATAAGATTCTTAGTTTTTTACGTAAAATTCGTTCTTAATTATCCTACAATTCCTATGGGAAACTAACATCTTGGGTCCACATAAAATGAATTATTATGTATTATTAAAAAACTGAACAAAATTAGTTGCTAAAAGTATCGGACTTTTTGTATGCGTCCTACGACCTCCCTTTTATTACAAATTTTTAAAATGTAATTAGCCTGATCATAAGACTCCCTTTGATAGGTATCAGCAACAAAAACACAATTTTTTCAACAAAAGTATTTATCTGTCTAAAAATTTAATTTATGTATGTAGCGGGCTTCTATTAGATGTAGGACTTCAGCTTTGTGTAAAACCAAGTGAAAATATGGATTTACTTTTCTTTTGTGATGAAGTGAACATATTTTTTTTCTTTCTTGATTTATGTTTATTGGGGACACAGGGTCACAGATTGCGGTATTACCCGCGTTGGGCCCGTTCCCGTGGGAATTTCGGGATAAAAAATATGTAGCTTAGAACCTTCCCGTTGAATGTAGTTATCCATTACAAAAAGAATTATTCAAATTGGACTGGTAATTCCTAAAAATGTTACCTCTTTATTTGTAACATTCTTTTTTAATTTAATTGATTTTTATTATTATTTTGTGTTTTTTTTTTTTTTTTTGTTTGATTTTGATTTTATTTTGATTTTTTATTCTTATAATTTTATTATGCTTTTATATGTATATTGCTAATTGTATGTAAAGTATGGGTCAAGTTTACCTGAAATAAATTTATTTTATTTTTATTTTATTTTTTTATTTTTATAATACTGGTAATTCCTAAAAATGCTACCTCTTTATAATATTAGTATAGAAGATAGGTATTTGGTTGTATAATCTTTATACACAAAAGGCAAACCAGACTGACCTAATTAGGTGACAGCTGCTTTCACTCGTCGAATACTGCCGTCTCCCGTATTGGATCCAGCCGTTAGGTATACTCGTACACATAGTATTTGAATACAATAATATGATATGATACTGTGCGTACCTGTACTAACATTCATCGGTAACCACTACTAACGTCGAATAGTTTATTTTTGTAACAGCGTGTTCGAATCGTAGGTATTTATTATTTTACCATGTTATTTATTTTAACTTTACGCTAGTGTTTGCGTGAATTACGGCCCGGATTTCTTTGAGTGAGACGGCTTTTCCGTACCTTTGCAATACATCTAACTAATAGTATTCTTATTTCATTGATTTATTTGTGTTTGTATATTGGTTGACTCACACCGTAAGTAGGCTAATTGGATGAACTGAAGATGTAACTAGATAACATATATGTGATCTTGATTTCCGAACATTCGAAGACTATTTGAGATCTTCGTTGTAACTGTGGTTCAAGTAAAGTACACGAACGAAGCCATGCGGTTTACACGTAGGAATTTCGGGGTACAAAGTAACCTGTAGATAAGACTTAGAAACACTAGTGCCCTGCCGTTTCACCCACAGGGACCCGTTCCCGAGGGAATTTCGGGAGTTTAATTACTTTTATTTTTATATTATTCTTGGCAAGCTAAATAATATAAAAAAGAATCATTAAAATCGGTCCAACCGTTCTCGAGTTGAAAATGGTGTAACTAACACGACTTTCTTTTATATATATAGATATAGAATAGCTGTGCCCCGCGGCTTCAACCCCAGCGTACCCGTTCCCGTTGGAATTGCGGGGTTTTTTTATCTATTAGAGTATTATTCGACCATATTAAATACCTCCACCAAATATAACCCTTATACCATTTCTATACAGGGACGCGTGCTGTCAAAATATGTAATATCTAAGTAACTTTCCTGGTTTGCTCAAAAATATAAAACTAAGATAAAGGAGTTGCCGGAATGCGGTCGGAACCCTGACCGCAGAGTGAGGTTCTTTGGAGGCCAAGCCAACCTCTATAATGGACAAGTAAACTGCTGGTTATCAGAGTGCCTCTCAGACAATGCTATTAAATATTAGACAAATTATATGTATTAAATATCCTCCTCACTGTACTGATAACATCAGTGAGATGAGAGGCCTTTACCCAGCAGTGGGACATTATAGGCTAATACTTACTTACTTACTTATATGTACGCGATTACCTCAGGAATCCACTTCGATTTGCATAATTATTTTTATAATGAATAGCCATATTTAACGGGACGGGAACGGGCACAACGCACAAAACCGCGCGCCACTGTTAGTATATTATAATACTGGATTAACTTATAATCCCCATCGAAGTAGAGATTTGCACTGTCTGAGTTCTTGGCCAGTTGGAATTTCTACTAATTCACTTGGAAAATCTCTTCATCACTACATAGTATAAAATAAAGTCGTCTCTGTTTCGTGTCTGTTTGTCTGTTTGTCTGTATGCTTAAATCTTTAAAATTACGCAACGGATTTTGATGCGGTTTTTTGTAATAGGTAGAGTGATTCAAGAGGAAGGTTTTTATGTAAAAAAATTCCTGAAATTCCCACGGAAACGGGCACAACGCGGGTAAAACCGCGGGGCGCTGCTAGTTACTGACGACTGGAAGGTGTCTGAAGTGATATTACAGTTCAATTCAATTGGAACTGAAACTGAAATTCCTGAAATTCAAAAGACTGAATTTCTTAAACCTAATTTGAAACGAAGGCGTCTCAGATGCCAATGTGGTTTTTGAACTACGTCGTATTATGACATTCTTGACTGATTGAATTTCATAGATAATTTTGCAAATCTATAACTTCCCGACTACAAAAGGGGTAATTGGATTTTGTGCAGAAGGTATGATTTTAATCTATGTATCTATACTTCTATACCATGGTTCTATACTAATATAATGACGATGAAGAGATTGACTTTTTTTTTTTTTTTTCTGCACGCACTAATACCAGAAACCATCAAAGGCTATTTCATCCCACAATTTCCACAGGAATGGGCATAAAGCACGTGAAACCGCGTGGTGCTGCTAGTCTACTATAAAAATATATTTCTATGATGAAAGATGAACGCTGAAGTTTGGAGTTAGATCATACTGATGATAGATTAGAAAATATTTACAAAGAATGTTATCTCTATATTTAGAACGAATGTTTAGACGTATGTATTATGAGCAGCACTCCGCAGTTTTACCCGCGTTGTGCCCGTTCCCGTAGGAATTTCGGGATAAAAAATAGTAGCCTATCCAATGCAAAAAGAATTATTCGATTCGGACTGGTAGTTGGTAGCTAAGATTAGCCCGAACACACAAACGGACAAACAAAATTACAAATGTTACCTCTTTATTATACTACTAGCAGTACCCGCGTTGTGCCTGTTCCTGTGGGAATTTAAGAACTTTTTGTACATATAAACCATGCTGTTGAATCACTCTATATATTTAAAAAAACCGCGTCAAAATCCGTTGCGTAGTTTTAACGATCTCAGCATACATAGGGACAGACAGACAGCGGAAAGCGACTTTGTTTTTTATAGTATGTAGTGATTACAGATATAGATTGCTCTCTCTGAACTGTTTAGGTCAAACAGCAGATTCTCGCTTCTCGCAACGCTTCGTGTCATCCTAAACAAGGCCTAACTATCAATTGTAAAAAAACTAAGGACACACTGGTTGTAATCAATCAACTTTATCTTAACCTTGACTGTAATTTTCCTCAGAAAAGTTATACAACCATAAACTAAAAAAATATATTTCAAAATCTGTAAGGTCGTACTTTAATTAATTTTATCTACACTAATGTTGTAACATTCTACTTATGTTTCCAATACTTGACTTATAATTACTACTGTTATAGCGCAGACAACTAAAACACTCAATTTAAGCAATTGCACATGATGTTATAATATCCACATCGATATCGTAAAATCTCATTATAACATCATTATAACGCGACCAATTAACCTGGCGAGCCTTATGTCAAAATCCTCATACTAGTTGTATAAAATTTTGATATTAGGCTGGCTTTTGAAAACAGTTCGGTTATACGTGAAAACTTCGTCGAAACTACATACACAAAACTCTTTGGTAAGATCTCGCTCGCTCCTGATTGGCCCTACGCGCAGCTGCGCTCTCATTGGTTAGATTTTAATGGCGGCAAGTTCACTGTGACAATACACGTACGCGTGAAAAACTATTGTCAGCTTTTACTCTTGTTGTTTGATTAATTGCATTAGTGAAGATAAAGTAGTGTATGCAACTGCATATAACACGGGTATTAAAACACTCGTTACTATTATGAAAAACTCACACTCGTGTTTTAATACCCTTCCTTATATGACAGTTGCATAAACTACTATATCGGAATCAATTCATTTCAATTTTCTTTTGGGGGCTTTTGCTAACTTGTATCAATTCAGCCAATGTTAAATTAGTAATACTAATAACCTAAGTAGGTAAAATTATTGTACAGAAAGTAAAATAATTGTAAAGAAAGAAATTGGAAATATGTTATCACAATATATGGCACATCAAAGCTATATGTCGGCGACGCGACTTGTATACGAAATTCAATTAATTTGTATGGCTTGGATACTGAAATCGTCGAGTATCGAAGATTTGAGTAGCCTTGTGTACGAAGGGCCTTACTGTACCTGTATTATAAATAAATAAATAAATATACCTGGACAAATTCACACACGATTAATTAGACCCAAAGTAAGCTCTAAGCTTGTGTTATGGAATCTAATTAACTGATACTACTACATATACATACACAAATACTAGGCGCAATGTCATTAGGTTGTTCGCCTTATGCAGTAGCGGGACAGTTTAAGGTGACGTGAGTTCAGCAACTCGCAAAACGCGGTTTTTCCATCCAACTATTTTCATATAAATTGTCACAATTTTGATTCTAAAAAACTATTATATTAAAGTTGAGGATATATTCTAGTGGCAAAGGTATTTCAGTACACGATTAGATTAATTTCCCTCGATAGAAAAAAATCACAAAGTTACCTCTTTTATTAATTTAAAAATAATTTTATGGCTAAAATAAACAGATTTTTCCCAAAGAAAAACAACTATAATATAGGTCGTAGCATGAGCTAGGGCATTAGGTATTTTTTTGTAACCTTTCATTTCATTCTTAAACACAATTTCAAAATACCTAAAAAAAATAGAGAATTTGCCGTGTTGCGGGTGACGCGGGGCGTGATCAGTCGCGCTCAAGCGCTTGTGGAGGACGGACCTATGCCAAATATTTGCTGGAGCGCGGAGATGCAAAATTTAAAACTTTTTTCGCAGTAATAAATTTGAACTATGACGGTTGCGTGAAAATGAGGTTTTAATATAAATAAGAACTGTCTGAATTATAATCCGGTCAATTTAAACCAAAAATTTAGAGTGATGTTACATAAAGTCCCAACAAGCTGAAAATCAGGAAAATTGTTCAAAACATAATTATAAACAATGTCTAAAAGTTCCCCATCATTTCCGTGTATGGAATTTTTTTTATTCAAGGTCCAAAGGAAAAAAAATAGTTTTTCGCGATTTTCAGCAAAACGGTAAGTTTTCTCTTAAAGTACCTGAGAAAATCAAAAAGCTTATAAAATTCTCTATAACTTTAATTCTATCCACTTTTTCCATATTCCCAACCGGTATTGAACTACAAGCTCCAGAAATGTAAAAATTAAGGACCTCGGTAGGTCATGTCACTGTTGAGCATTGGGGCAGGCTCCATAGTTACCTGCCCGATGTCCTTAATTTTACATTTCTAGAGCGTGTAGTTCAATAACGGTTGGGAATATGTAATAAGTGGATAGAATTAAAGTTATAGAGAATTTTATAAGCCTTTTTATTTTTTCAGGTACTTTTATGATAAAACTTACCGTTTTGCTGAAAATCGCGATAAACTCTTTTTTTTACCCTTGACCTTGAATAAAATAAAATCCATACACGGGAATGATAGGGAGCTTTTAGACATTGTTTATAATTATGTTTTGAACAATTTTCCTGATTTACAGCTTGTTGGAACTTTATGTAACATCGAATGTATAAATTGACCGGACTATTATAGATTTAGTAGATTATTGCTTTGAAAAAAAAAACAAAAAAATATGTTGTGTCACAGTATAAGAATATCAGCAGAACAACTATACAGCTGCAATGTTGGTAGTGGGGATACCTATAATTCGATTCCAGATTTGACAATTTCAGTGTTGCAACATTATGACAAGTACTAAATAGTGACGTTGCGAAATTATTCGATATGGAAATGGAATATTTCTGGATCGATTCTTCTCGCTTATAATTTTACTCTCGTAAACTAAGTATATCAGGAAATTAAATATTTCTGAACCGATAATTTAGATTTGACGATTAATTAACGATCTTAGACTTTTCTTTTATAATTGTGTGTGAAATAAATAAAAAAATGTGATCATGAAGGAACATGACAAATAAAACAGATAGATGTATAATGGTAATAATTTATTTTATAAATTGTCGCCGTCATCGCTATCGCTGTCACTTTCTGTAACATTTATTATAAATGTGTCTGTGATATTGTCAATTAACATATCTAGCCTACTAATTTTTTCCTCTTCATCACATCACTACACTATTATATGTGGTATCATTATTTCACAAAATGACAGTAGCTAATGTCAAATCTGGAATCGAATTAAAATTCCGAGTATAGGACAAGACTTGTCTCCTAAGACGTGGCTTATGAACTCGGTGGCATGCACATTTTATTTTGGTATTTTTACGATTATTTTATACTAACTTATTGAAATATATTTTTAGGTCGAACCAACCTGGAAATTCAAACACTTAAAAATATTTCTGCTCGTAATATTAGACAATAAAAATGATTTCACCCAGTGATAAGACCGATATTTTTTTTAAACCTTTTATCTCTTTTTAGTTATTTTTCCCAAGGCTACCTACCTACAATATAATACTAACCTTCGTAATATCTACGATCAGTTTTGCTTGATAGGCTTTTTTTACTGTAGTCACTACACTGTGGCATCTCAATGAGTGACATATTCAAACTTAGCGCGCAAACTACGCGCGAGCGGGAGATCGCCCGCGGTCGGACCGCAGGCCCCGCACCCACCCCCTCCGTAGCAGCTAAGCGCTCGACTCACGTCGTCTTAAGGAAAGAAAGTCAGAAAATCGTCTTTACATAATAAAATAAAATAAAATAAAATTTATTGCCACAAAAAATACAAAAATTCAAACTAAAAAATTGTGTAGCAATGGGAGGCGTCTCAGCTAATGTTCTACCTGGCCCGAGGCCTCGGTAGAACGCTGGTTTTCAGACGCCCCCTACTCTTATTGCATATTATACTATTATCATTAAAGATGACGTACATATAATATAGTAACATTAAACTATTTACACTACACCTAAATGTAGGTAAGTTCGAGAAGGTCAGTGGGCAACCCTGGTGTCAGAGTTTCTAGGCCACCCAAAGGCCTCCGACATTGTCTGACAATTGCAATAACCAAGACCGACAATTTTACATGCCCTCCGAAGCACAGTAGCACTCAGATAGAAATGCCACTATCGGCCACCCATCCAAGTAGGGGTCGAGCTGCACGTTGCTTAACAATCGCAATGAGCTAACATCGCTTAATCTAACTACGCCGTGAGCGCTTCACCTAATTAGGTGATAGCTGGCTGTGCGCTCGCTGAATGCGGTCAAATCCCGTCTTCTCTTTACTCTGTTGGATATCACCGTACATTGTAGTAGGCGAATTACTTAATGTAATTCAGTTTTTATCTTCTGTATGAGCGTTGGTAACACTTGTATATCATCTGCTAGTAGGGACTCGTGGCATTACCCGCGCTATACCCGTTGCCGCGAGAATGTCTGGTATCCCTATATTACTGTAAAGTTTCATCCAAATCCGTTCAGAAGTTTTTGCGAGGAAGAGTAACAAATAACCTCGCAAGCTATCAGATTTATAATACAAGTAGGGCAAGATTTGTAGTGTATAATGGCCGTTATGAGATTCACATACGTACTGTTAATAATCGCTCATAATCGTCAACATTACACAAACAATTAAGATTTTTAATTCGAGGTTAAGTGGGCATATGTAACGCAACGGTATTTCCGTATTTGAAAGCCAGCCCAAGGCCTATAATTTGCCAGAATCCGACATGAGAATGCCTTTGTGTTTACAGGAAAATTCAATTGTGAGCTCTTTTCAATCCTACTACGTTTTTTTCCATAGCGACATAATAATGCTCTAAGAAATATACGATTACATATGTACCTACATTTAGAAGCATGAAGTAAACTTGAAAATGGGGATGTCATTCAAATATTTATCAGCTTCTAAATAAATTATATAAGCAGATAATATTATACTCATGTATTATACTAGCGCTCATGGTGTAGTTTTACTAAGCGACGTTTGCGATTGTTAAGCAATGGGCAGCTCGACCCCTACCTGAATGGGTGGCCGATAGTGGCATTTCTATCTGAGCGCTACCGTGCTTCGGAGGACACGTTTAATTGTCGGTCCCGGTTGTTTCAATCGTTAAACAATGTCGGAGGCCTTTAGGCGGTCTAAAAACTCCGACACCAGGGTTGGCCCCCTACTCCAACTTATTTTATACTAGCAACGTCCCGCGGTTTCACCTGCGTTGTGCCCGTTTATGCTTATATAGTTGAATGTGGCTATCCATTGCAAAAGACTATGCGAATCGCACTGGAAAACTGAGATGAACCCGAACGTACAAACAAAAATACATATTTTACCTCTTTATAACATTAGTATAGAATTAGTATAATGTAGATAGAGTTGAGCTGATGCCATCGATTTCTTGAGTAAGTTAGTAGGATATTTAGTGTACTGAATATGTTCCTTAAACCCAACAATAGATTCCCCATTAGTTGGTGCTTCACCGTAGGTAATTCCTGTAACGTAATAGCCCCGTCTGTATTTGACAGCTATTTCCTATCATATTGATAGGTATAACCATTGAGTTAGGATAACTAGGTATAATCAATATGACATGTTTTAATTGTTACACATTTTATAATTATTATTTCATATTATTATGCAGTTTACGCAATATCCTGTAAAAATAAATAAAACTAAAACTAGCCTAAAGCGATTCATTAACATTGAACAAACTTATATATTTTGAGCAAAATAGGGCAAGTGCCACTTAAGTTTTTCAATTTTTGTACCCTGAACCCTGACCGGCAACTTATTAGGTCGCTAAATTAAACTAGATCTAATAGGGTGTCATGGGGCAGCAAACGGCAAAGTTTTCTTTTAAAGTTTTTAGTAAAAGAAAACAAAAATATAGCCTATAGTTTGTATTACAGTTAATGTTACAGAACAATGCTCTTTTGAACAAACTGCTCGTCACTGGACGGGCTCAAAGAAAACAGAAAATGTTTAAAACACATTTTGTACGAGAATTTATTCTTATTAGTAACTTTTATACAAACTGTAGAACTAGAAAGCTGCACTGTAAACATAGAACCGTGTATTGTGATATACACGGTGGGACATACAGTATGCCCCACTTCTGATACCGAGAAATAAGGTTACGCAGCCAACTAAGTTTATTTTGTATAATTGTGTCGTGAGTTTAAATTAAACCATTTTGGTTTGTAGAGGTTAGGTAAACATTTAAATTTATAAACTAACTAGCAGCGCCCCGCGGCTTTGCCCGCGCGAGCCCGTTCTCGTAGAAGTTTCTGAATGAAAATTAGCCTTTAACCTTCCCATTGAATGTGACTATCTATTACAAAAAGAATTATTCAAATCGGACTGATAATTCCCGAGATTACCTCGAACATACAAACAAATAAACAAACTAACTTACAAATTTTACCTCTTTATAATATTAGTATAGATGTTTCATTTACTATGTTAAAAATCACGCGTTTCGTAACTCTTAGTTTGAACATTATACTTAATGAAAATTCGCTTGAGTGGTGCTTATATTTTTTTCAATTATTTAGATAATAGAAATGAATATAATATTATCTACATATTTATTATGATATAATAATATCAACCTCGTAGCAATCGTAACTCAGATCAAATAAAAGTCAACCCAGCTATGAACACCATACCAAAAAATTACATACTGTACTATGTACCTACGTAAGAAATATTAGTGTATCTATCTATCTCGCATTCGAAAGATTTAAGTATAACCGCCATTTTGAAAAATGCGCAAAATGGCTACTGTGTTCTACAGAGACGACAAAAACCGTTGACAATTAAGATTTTAATTAATAGGTCACGTATACATATATACTCGTATAAGTAAATGGTTGAACGATTGGTCGTAACAAACGAAAACGAACGATCGATTCGTTCGACCAATCGACCAATCGTTTCGTGTGTCATTTTTAATGTCATGAAACGTCACGATTTTCATCAGATTGATCGTACAGACGAATCGTACCGAATAAGGGGCGTTATAAAAATCGAAATTCATTAATGTTGCCCGGGGTACCATTTGGCAGTGAAAATAATTATAGCCGGTTAATTAAATTCACTCATTTAATCCTGACCTCAAAATAAATTTTATGCATTCTCAGAGCATTGAAGGTTATTTTTATAAAAGATTAAGCTATATTAGATATGGCTTCAATGCTAGGTACAGTTAAGTTGCAAAGACGCAGACAGGTGGTCGCCAGTTTGAATTTACGCTAGCAATCCGTTTTGTTTTTGTTCTTTATGTTTCACTGATACAGTTCGTCCTAATCTATGGCAGAATCATCAGGTTTTCATTTTGAAAATATATTTTTCATTATGCTATAATCATGTTTTATAAAGGAATGTAAGTACAAGACATTACATAACAAGAAATAGATGAGTGAATCTCACACCATACGTTAAAACCGTTCGTTAATTAAAATCCATTTGTTAACTCGGTTCCGGTGTTCGCACGAACATAATTAAGTAATTATATCGTATACAGTAAGAAAACCGTACAAATGTAAAAATAGGTGACGCGGCGCGCTCTCGTGTTCCTGAACGCACCGCCCCAGGAGGGAGACAGGGTGCTATGCCTCTCCTCTCAGCAGGCGTTTTTGCCCGAGGGTAAGCACGCGGCATAGACGAGTTGAGGTACGCGAGTGCGAAAGCCGGACCCACAGCATCGCCTTATTTACCGCCTGACGCAGGAACACAGTGACGGTTTTAGTGGGTATTACCTGCATGGATAATCCCTGTAATGGGGGGACGGCTGTCGGGTCGAGCTCCACATACCCCGATGTTTACCCGAACACCGGGGTGGCTAAAAGCATTTGCTCACTTTAAAAAAAAGGTGAAAAAGCAAACTGTTCATGTCAATTGCTCATACCGATATATCTGCACTATTGTTAGTTGTATTTTAAGCCCGACGGGGCCAATGTTTAGCAACTATTGTGCAACAAATGTTTACCACGTTAAAAGATCATCAACATTCTGACATTTACATTACAGAACGCATCTGGTATGTAAATAACATCGATCGTAGTGATATGCAGTTTTGTTTGGCTAATCCTTACCGTAATCTATCTCTTATAATAGACCTTATAGAATAACCTCTTATAATAGCCTTGTACAGTCGGGGTTAGTTAGGTTGCTTATCATAAAAACGTATACACATAAATGTACTTTTAGTCTTGATTTTAGACCTAAAGACGCCTGCAGGTGTGAGCGTAGTCGAGTTAACGGACAAGTATACGACTTGACGCAGCGCGTAGGAAAATTCTGCGCTATGCACTTGTCTAGGTGTGAATAGAGTTGAAATAATCCCAACATGAGTCCGGGGGCCGAACAAATGGTTATCACTGGTCACGCGGCTTCATATTTGGAATATGCCGCTTTAGGCTTAAAACCTCTTTTTTATATCCGGCGTACGATTGCAATGTCACGGACACTCGGACACACCAAAGTGCTAAACCAACCAATCATGAACGTAATACCACAAACATTGTATGAAAGCGTGCAAGCATAAAATATTTATTTTATTTTTGTTTATCGCCGTTGTTCTATTCAATAGAGCTCAGAAGTCATATCTTGCTTTTTGAAACGTCACAAACAGATGTGTTTGTAATATCATAGGAAAGAAAATAAACTTTGCATCGGCGTGTTTTTTTTTATTTATAGAAGGTTTCTAAGAACGATGCGGTTAGCTACTATTAAAATAGTTACTGATTTTGCTACATCAATATTGAGACCGACAAGTGTACAGATATCCGTACACATACGAGTAGGTATATATGGGTACAGTCGACGTCATAATACTAAGGGCGAATAGCACAAGTATTCTTAATTTAGCGCCTAAGTATCGTTTAATAAACAAATTACGTTCGTTTTATATAGTGTTCTATTTGGAGCAGAATAAAATACCATTTTGAACGAACAGCTCTTTTTTCTTAAACATACTTAGGTATTAAATAGACTAAGGAGTTCTTGTGCAAGCCGTAAGCGTATAGATTTTCACTAATAAACGTTTGAAATAAGGGGAATAATACTTTTTTTGACGTCGACTGTACATACATAATTTATAAAAAAACAATGAACTATTTTTTATTTTCTCTAAAACTCAAGTACATTTTGATACATATTATACCTATATTTAGATAAGTATGTAATTTAAGAGAAGATTCAATTCATTGCCGATGAATAATGAAGATCATATCTTATAGTAAATATCTCACCTGTTGATTGAATTACCCTGAATTAATGAAAATGTGAATATGAACCGAAGCACCGAAGTCCAATGAAATGGTCACAATAGTTTTGGTCCATTATGGTCATTACGATTTCAGCAAGTGGTGAAAATGACCAAATCAAATCATGGATGTTAAACGGTAAATATCTACATAAATATTTATACCACTCAATTTATACTGATTAATCACAATGTATCTAGAGTTATTATTTGTATACACAAAGTTTTCTTTATTGTTAAGCGGGATTTACATTACGAAACTAGTGTCATGCATGATGAAACTAGTTTCGTGAAAGTAATTTCAGCACATGTGAAACTACTTTCGTTGAAATTATAGTGTCGTGAAATTATCAGTATCGCGGAGATAATGGACTTGTCAATATCATAGCTATTGGTGCTGCTGTCTCTGAAATGCTGTCGCGACACTAGTTTCGCGTTGCATCTACACTATGAAATTAGTTGCATGACACTAATTTCACCTAAAAATCGCGCAGGGCACGAAACTAATTTAGTTTCACGAAAGAATGCATGCATAGTGAAACTGAACGTTTACACGTGAAATTACTGGTGAAATTAGTATCACGAAATTAATTTCATGCCACTAATTTCGTAATGTAATTTAGGCTTTAGTAGAAACAATTGGCGAAAGAATAATTAATCATTTCCATTGTCACTTCATGATCATATCACGATCGCAATCGATTTTTCAAAATTATTTAGAATTTTAACTTTTTTTTTATAGAGTCTACACATCTCTATGTACGACCGGTCCTAACAACAAATATCAATCCAAAATCTACAAATAAATTATAAGACTTTATAAATATATTAAAATTATTTGATAAATTAATCTAAGATTGTGGAATGAGATAAGACTAAGTATAGAAACCGGACGTAATTGTGTAGATTCTATTATTTTAAATGCACACTAGTTAGTTAACTAAGCTGCAATGCGTACAAATCTTTGAAATGCTATACCCTTCCTAAAGCTATTATAAAAATTGCTTCAAAACTTAAAAATACCTTCAAGCTTTATGTCTAATTGTTAATTAAAACGCTCATATATAACTTTATATATATTGCAATTGCTTTTAATTGGTGCTTATTACGTAGATTAGATTGAGCGAAGTTGGCAAGCGGCAAGTTCAAAAGACTGTGAGCATGTCCTATGAAACACTGTCAGCTCGCCAAAACGCTCTAACTGAGCGACTAAAATTATCCACTGTACTCAGAGACGTCAAATAAATCTTTAAAATTGTGTCAAACGTCAAATAATTCTTTGATGTTGCGGTCTACGACAATCCCAGTAGCCCAGTAACTTAACCGATCAACCTCTCAATCAGAGATAAGAAGCAAAATTCAAAATTGTTGTAATCTTTATTACCTAAAAGTTGTCTTAAAAAACTCCTAAAGTTCCGTGTCTGGCACGTGAGTCAAGGTCAAATATAACAAAAATCCGTTTGATTGAAATTTTGACGTATCAATTCCTTTGCCTTCAATCGTTTTGCATTGTATTGCTAAATGGTAGAATATAAAAATCTCTACAAATATTGCCCATACACTTTCTTCTAGGTATATAATTAGTTTTTGAGTTAGTATCAGTCAAAAATGTCAGTCCGGAAAATAAGTTGGACTATACTCGGAATTTTAATTCGATTCCAGATTTGACAATAGCTACTGTCATTTTGTGAAATAATGATACCACATATAATAGTGTAGTGTAGTGATACGAATATCTTATTTCATTGCGAATCGATATTTTGTATCCGATATCACAGACACATTTATAATATATGTTACAGAAAGTGACAGCGATAGCGATGACGGCGACAATTTATAAAACAAATTATTACCGTAATACATCTATCTGTTTTATTTATCATGTTCCTTCATGATCACATTTTTTTATTTATTTCACACACAATTATAAAAGAAAAGTCTCAGATCGTTAATTAATCGTCAAAACTAAATTATCGGTTCAGAAATATTTAATTTTCTGATATACTTAGTTTACGAGAGTAAAATTATAAACGAGAAGAATCGATCCGGAAATATTCCATTTCCATATCGAATAATTTCGCAACGTCACTATTTATAGTACTTGTCATAATGTTGCAGCACTGAAATTGTCAAATCTGGAATCGAATTAAAATTCCGAGTATAATGCACTATTTTTTCCTCAACATCAAATAAGTAATTTATTTTGACATGCAATGAATGATAAATGACGTCTAAAATTATAGATTGAATTGACAGCTCTGAGTACAGCAGTTAAATACAATGTGTACTTACTTAATATGTTTTGTCCCAGGTGCCAGGTTGTTGATTAGAAGGTATTACGCCGGCTTCAAAACGGGGAGCTCACTGTCAAACAAAACTCCGGATGTACTGGCACTGTTCAGAGCCTGTGTGGACAAATACTCCCAATATGTCTATCAGCCCGGTGAGTACTAGATCCTTATTATCTATACTAATATTATAAAGCTGAAGAGTTTGTTTTGTTTGTTTGTTTGTTTGTTTGTTTGTTTGTTTGTTTGTTTAAACGCGCTAATCTCAGAAACTACTGAACCGATTTGAATAATTCTTTCACTGTTAGATAGTCTATTTATCGAGGAAGGCTATAGGCTACATTTTATCCCGGATTTCCTACGGGAACGGGCACAACGCGGGTAAAACCGCGGGGCGCTGCTAGTTATTTATATTTTGACGGTGCGTTTCAATTGAAGTTTCACAACGCATTTCGAAAAGACTTTGATGTCAATGCGTTGTTATACTCTATTTCTTTTGGATTGGCACAAAATGTGGACCAATGTAAAATGCTGTATGTTTTTAATTGTTTTGAGCCCAAACCGCAAGTCTCATTTGTCTCACAAGTCATTGAGAAAAATATATAATAGGAAAATAATACTATATTAGTGAGCACTGAATAACTTAAACAAAATTTGCGTTTGATGAGAATAGAATTAAATTTCAATGGAATCTTGCAAAGTAAATTACTGTTAGTAATTCATTGTTGGTAATTTACATTTGTTAATTTACTTTGTAAGATCCCATTTCAATGTAATTATATGTGTCCAGCAAAATGTTTACGCTTTGTCATCGTATTCTGTGAGTATTTTACGCGTAAATGAAAAATTCCTGTTAACACGAAAGTACTATATAACGTGGAATGGAAAAAGGAATAATTGGTTAATCTTTATATTGTTGTTGATGAAAATAGTTGACTAAGGGTTCGTACATTGTACGGGCTTGTGTGTACGTAACCTCACAGAGACAAATGCGACTATGAGCTGAACTTGAGCATTTTTTTTTGTATATTAAGAATATCAAATACCTATTTTCCATTCGGCTAAGTTAATACCAATGTTAAAGTTGATCTACAATATTTTTAACCGTATTCAAAAAATAGGAGGTTCTTAATTCTTCAAAGTCTTGTTTTTATTCCCCATAGCGTCCGCTTATAAAATAAAATAAATAAAATAAAATTCTCGTTTATTGTTTTCTTCAAATTAGTACAGAGTAAAAACAGAACATAAAATGAAATAATTGAAAATCTGAAGAATAACAAAAGGTGGCGGCTCAGCTTGTGCTACCCGGCGTATGTTACTCCGAGCAGCGCTGGTTTTCAGCCGCCCCCGTTCCTTATAGCATTAAACAGGAACGGTCTGGGCCCACGTCCATAAAATATAACAAAAAATTAAAATTAAAATATTACAAAAAATTAAAATTAAAATATAAAAATAAAAATATTTAAAAAAAAATTAAAATATTACAAAAAATAAAAGAAAATACCTATTAAGTTTTTTTTTATTTACTTATTAGGATCAACTGTAAAAGTGAGATGCATTTGCGGAAAAGCATTTGAGTTGAATTTAAATATATGTACTGGATTTATAATAATTATGTTCTCTTTTTTTTATTTCTCTTCGGCCCTCGGATACGAATTTTAACAGCCGGCTATTTTACTATAGGCTCCAACAAAAAATGAAAACGGCACCTGTCGAGATTAAACGACGCCTATAGTTTTATAATTATGAAACTAACTGTTTTACGTCATGGTCCCGCCCGCGATCTATTTGATCTGGTGCGAAAATATTGTAGATTGCGCTTACGCTATTTTCCCAGATTTATAGTGGGGTTGCGCCCAAACATTTTTTGATCAGAAAAAAATCTTAAGAGTACTCAAACATCGAGACACAGACAACTGGAAACGGCTGTTCGTAATACTTGGACATGAGCTAAAACAAAACTACCCTTTCGATTCGCAAACGATAGAGTAACAGACACGTTCCATTCAATACTATGACCGTTCCAAATTCCTCATCCATGTTATTGACACGAGTCTAATTTATTCTCTGCATAAAACCGTGACAGGATTTGTTTGAAACAGCGTTCGGTTTTGACAGAATAGTTCAAATAGGAACACCCCCGGAAATAACCGGCCATTTTACAAAATACTTTAAAAGTGGATGTTTGCACACTTTCAACGGATGAAAGTTCGTTAATGGCGTCACTATGGGTAGTATCAATGAAAGTATCTCAGGGCGATATGAATAAAAGTTCGAAGCACGATTCTAGATTGTATATTACATTGAAATAAGTACAGACGGTAACGGAATAAAATACTAAGACTAGAGGAAACTGCCTGTCGCGTCTATCGCCAACGGTGAGACGAGTGTCGGCGGCGTAGGCGGAAAAAACTTTAAGTTCCGATTCCTGGTTAAAAATTCCTCTTCCGGTGGTACCATTCAAACGTGAATCAGCGTATCATACCGGCGATTATTCGAAAGGGGTAGTAGAGCGCCATCTTGTGAGTCGAAGAGACAATTGGAGGAGTTTTAATGCAAGATTTATTATTAAGATTTATATGGCGACTGTTACAAATGCCTGAATTAACCCCGCATCAATTATACCCTTACAATACCTTCTATTTTTCGACCGACTTCAAAAATCAGGAGGTATTTCTCAATTTGTATGAAAATTACTGTTTTATTATGTTTATAAGCAACGTTTACAGATACACTTCGCTTTTAATCTGTTATTTACATTCTATGACAGGCATACGATTAATTATCCCACAATCTAATTTTAAAATAAGGTAGTCTTTATAGAACATAAGATTAAGGTTCAGTTTTGGCTCTAAAATTTAAACAAACTCATTTGAAAGAAACCTTTACAAAAAAGCAGCAGAAGACGGTTTTTTTCCTAGAAAATATATATAACACAGTACCAGTCACACTAAGAAGTATCTAAGCTCTTTGAAATCCTTGCATCTTATACAATTGGAGACAGGGTTTGCTGTGAAATACACAATTTCATTCCACCTCGCGATAACTGTATAATGTTTGTCTAACAATCTTATTTAATAAAGAAATGTGTCTCTTGTTTGACCGCGGTATTCTTCAATACGGAATTAAGTTTTGAGCTCCAATGACGTCATCTCTAACATCGAATCCTTGAACACTTTAAATCTAATGTTTTCCCTACAATCCGTGAGGTAGGTACAGTTGGCACTTCGCGAAGCATCAAAATCTCTAAAACCTTTAGGGCCAGAACTGCGCTAAGCGGGCGCACGGGGCGCTTCTCTTTTGTATGAAACCGCACGCGACGGGCGCACGCAACGGTTCACTTTTTTTATGAAATCGCGCGGGCAGCCGTTAAACGCAGTTTCGGCCCTTAGATATCGAGATCACATTTACTCAAACGTTCACGACATCTCACACTCATGAGCTTTTCAGTATAACACAAAAGATGAAAGATACTTTATGAATTTAGATACCTACCAGTTAGTTTTTTAAACTATTTGTATAAAACACAGAGCACCGAAACACCGCGCTGTCCTACGCGCGGTGTTTCGGTGCTCTGTGGTATAAATGATAACAACGAGGAAGTTCTTTAAACCATTCCAAAACTCCCATGTGAAGAATGAACACTGTAGAAAACCGAGAGAAGCGTTGTATAAAAAATCTTACAATGATAGATGTTTACTTATTGTTCGATATTATATCGGAAAAGAAAAAACGTAAAGCCCGCAGAGCAAAGGGTATTTTTCAATATTGTGCAACAAACATTCTGTAATACCATTTGCAAGTATTTTACTACTCGTAAGCTATCACGTTGTTTGAAATACTTTAATGGTACCGGTGAATATTTAAAATATACAATATTGAATACTATTATGAAGTATGTATACACTTTGTAAGCAGCTTAGTGCTTCATGGAGGTTTCAAAGTTTGTAGAAAACGACAATAAAGAGTAGTATGGAAATAAACATCCCACACATAACAAAACTAAGCTGCTTTGCTGCATTTTATACATTTTGTCAAAGGCTACTGAACAGATTTTATTTTATTTCAACAAAATACAGAGTAATTCAAGATAGGCGAGGGCAATGGTTAGAATTACTTTTCATGCCAAATTTCTTAACTTAACTTCTCGGTAATTAAGATAAAGCATAAACTTCCTAATGAACGCATCTAGGTACTTATATTTTAACTAGCATCGCCCCGCGGTTTTACCCGCGTTGTGCCCGTTCCCATGGGAATTCCGGGATGAAAAATAGCCTATAACCTTCCTGTTGAAATTGGCTATCTATTACAAAAATAATTATTGAAACCGGACTGATAATTTCCGAGATTAGCTCGAACATACAAACAAACAAACAAACTTACAAATTTTACCTCATTATAATATTCTTTTTCTTCTTCTAAACTTAAGAGCTGGGCTCTAATATTATAATATTAGTATAGATGAAATATTTACGAACTCAGAACATAACGACAAATCAATCTAATGATATATGAAATAAATCTGAGTACAGATAATTATAAAATGAATATACCATGCTAATATAATACCAAAATATAATACACACTCGTCAAAGCATGCCAGATACTACATAAAACAATACTCAATACAAATGTCAATCGAGTAAGTACTAATTACTAATCACTCGCACGTCAGTTACCCAGCCAGTGTATGCAAATCGTTAAAACCTAGTTTTCGGAGTTTCATCAAAAATCATTGCGTTTTTGGATCTATAAGAAGTAAAGAAGGTTCTATATGCCGGCACTTCAACGAGGCTAGTGCCTGGCAGCCCGCAGTTAGTCAACTCATCAGTGATCTGGTGATGATCCAAAGACTTGTACAAACACAAACATTTCAAGAAATCGTTCCATTCTTCCCAGTCCATTTCTGTTTTTCTGAAAATAATATAAATACTTAATTTTGGACTTTATCTTCATCTAAATATAACACTAGCAGTGCCCCGCGGATTTACCCGCGTTGTGCCCGTTCCCGTGGGAATTTCGGGATGAAAAATAGCCTATAACCTTCCCGTTAAATGTGGCTATCTATTAATAAAATAATTATTCAAATCGAACTGATAATTCATGAGATTTCCTCGAACATACAAACAAACAAACAAAATTACAAATTTTACCTCTTTATAACATTAGTAAAGATATAAAAAAAATTGGTGTGTCATTTTGTAATATTAAAATAACCGCTTTTGACTACATGCATATATACCGTACCTATACAAAATAACATTTGTATGTTTGTATTGTATGTCTGTTTGTTCCGGCTAATCTCTGAAACGGCTGGACCGATTTTGACGGGACTTTTACTGGCAGGTAGCTGATATCATAAGGAGTAACTTAGGCTTTTTGAAGAGCAAAATAACTTTTTTATTAAATTCCACACAGACGAAATCGTGGGCACAGCTGATCATAAATAAGAGCTAGGCTCTTGTCAGTGAGTGATGCAAACTTCTGCATCTATTCCTGTTCATCGCAAGCTCGACTTTTACGAGCCCCAAATTATTGGTAGGAAATTGTTGGCTCACTATAGTCACGAAGCTACTCGTAGTAAGATAGAATTCTGACCAATGAAAACATCCTAAGGGCGCTTTCAAATTATGCGTTTCGTGTCGGACCGCTGCGGTGCCGAAGCGGTGCGTTTGTCGTATTGTGTACGTACGATCGTGTGTTTTCATACAAATCGAGCAGCTCGGCAACAGTGCGTAGTAAAATTATTTCGCGGTACCGACGCCGCACTGTTGCCGAGCTGCTCGATTTGTATGAAAACACACGATCGTACGTACACAATACGATAAACGCACCGCTTCGGCACCGCAGCGGTCCGACACGAAACGCATAATTTGAAAGCGCCCTAAGAAGCGCACACTAGAAACAAAACATCTATTCGATTTGTTGTAGATTTATCTGAGATATTATTTTTTGTGTGTTAGACTTAATACATTGTACTGTAAACTGATATTATGTAGACAAAACACAGTTCTATTTGCGTCGAAACTAATTAGTGTAGAAAATGTTGTGTCTACGAGTAGTGCGAGCGAGCCCTGGGGGTATGAGACTTGTAATTAAAAATAAAGAAAAAGATAAGACAGAGAAAATTGAAGGTATTAAATCGCCAAGAGGAATTCTGCTTTCGATTCAGTGACGTAAAATAAGTATTGTTTTTATATTTTCCCGGTCCACTAATTCACAAGCGGAGTAATCACTACATTGTATAAAACATAGTGGCTTTCCGCTGTCTGTCTGTCTGTCCCTATGTAAGCTTAGATCTTTAAAACTACGAAACGGATTTTGGTGCGGTTTTTTTTAAATAGATAGAGTGATTCAAGAGAAAGGTTTCTATGTAAAAAAATCCCACGGGAAAGGACACAACGCGGGTAAAACCGCGGGGCGCTGCTAGTTTGAAATAGTTAATAAGTAAAATGATCATACTCCCATTTCCACCAAACTACTCCAGTGTCGGTCATGGTAAGATGCCTGTCGTCAAGTACTTTTGCTTGCCTCATCCAGTAATCGGACATGTATAGTGTAATGTGTGTGCCAGGGCCTTTATGGTCCATTAGTTTAGAGAATGCAAAGAATTGCCCATCCAGAGTCGCGGGGGCAATTTCGTCTACACTGAAATAGAAAAAACATATAAAAAATCTGTATGGAAATAATTCAATAATATTCTTATAATTTGTTAAAACGGGAACTTACGTACGACGGAGGTTACAGTGCGGGGGAAAGACACTGTCGCGAGCGCTTCACCCACCTCCTGATGAAGGTCAACGAATGTGACCGAAACGTGTTGAGGGACACTCAACAGTAAACTCCGTCGTACGTAAGTTTCCGTTTTAACAAATAATAATGACATCAACGTACGTTTCAATTATTAGTAAAAAAAATATTCTTTTCAAAAATCAACTTCTTCTATACTAAATACATCAAAATAGAAATGATACATCAAAATAGAAAACAAAAAATAATATATCTTGTTTGATAGTCTCTTTATCCCACAGCTGGGCTAGGGACTAATATCTCTCTCGGGACGGGAAGCAAAATAATTCAAAATAAAGTACTTACAGGTTAACTTACAGGTGACCATGAAAATTAATTAAAGTCAAAAATATCATGGTTAAGTTAAATAAATAATTATTAAAACAAAATCTTTGTTTTTTCGATGAAAAACTCAAACCAAGTACTCGAATCACCAGCAAAAAAAAATTAATACTAAATTATTATGAAAGATAAATTAAAATACGATTTCCCTTGTCTATTTTGTAACGTAAACTGCGATACAGGGAAATAAAAGAAAAATTAAAATATGCCTTGACGTTTTAATTAGAATCTGCTCTTCTGTTCCATTGATCACCCATTGCATTATTCCTTTGCGTTGGTGTTACTAAGATAGCGAAATATTTTTTCAAAGCATTCTTAATTAATAGGTAGCAGTCTCGATGGTCTAGTGGTATGTTCACTCGCCTGCGAAGACTAAGGTCTGAGGTTCAATGCCCGGGTCGAAAACATATTTCCTACTTTTCAATCATGGCTCGGGTTTGAGATCACCAACCCGCATTAGGCAAGCGTGGTGATTACGCCTAATCCTCCTTACAGTACTGATAACTTCAGTGAGATGATAGGCCTTCGCCCAGTAATGGGACATTCAGACAGGCTAATACTTTACTACTAAATGACTAAAGAAACGAAAGAAAATTTTGTATCATGGACTCCTAAAAACGTTTCCGAAAACAAACGGAATAAGTGATTCGTAGAAGTAGTATCTTAGTATCACCTGTGTAAAATAAAATCAATGTACTATGTGAATAAGTAAACATTTATTAATTAAAACAAAGAAGGTACATACTCGTAGGCCAATTATTCTACATAAACATAATTTTGTTACTTAAAAGTAACATTAATCAATTGGTGGTAACATTAAAAGTAAGGAACATTAAAAAATGGTATTGCAATAGGTATAACTACTTAAAATCGCATACAATTGTTTTCAAAAGTAATCTCGATTAATAAGAATATTTTCCAATATCCAATAAACATAATATAATATAACTTAAAAGAATTATTAACTACAAAGAATTAATAATGCCCCTTTTAAAATTATAAATATTATTTAGAAACTGGTGCGCAGGCATTCAACTCATCGCCTCGTTCACAATGACTAAATAATGGATCAGTGATCTCACTAAAGAATCATCTTTCTACGTTAAAATTTCATCTTAGATCTTGGTTTATAAGTATCGAAGAAGGTTCTGTAAGCAGGTACCTCTACTGGGACGGTTCCAGGAATCCCACAGTTGGTCATCACGGTCTCAATAACTTCCTGGTCAAAGTTCTTGTAAACACAAACATCTGTTAGGAATTCATACCATTCGTCCCAATCGAGTTCGGTTTTGCTGAAACAGAGATAACAATGAATGGACGAATCCTTTTAGACTTTGTATGAGACAAATGTTTATTAATAAAATAAAAAAAGTAAGTTGTTTATATTTCGAATGTTTTTCGAAGGTCCATATCATGATGCCTTGATTGGTACAAGTCCTAAAAACATAAACTGTTTGTTTGAACGAGCTAGTACTAGAAATAGAGCTAGAACTAGCCGTCTTCAAAAGGATAGTCCTATTATAAACTTAGTTAGAATACAGTTTTATGTCTATTTTTATAAGTTTGAATCAATCCAATAAAAAAGATTAGACTTCTAAATAGTCAAGTAAAATCAGAAAAACAGAGTAAAAGCTTTTCCCCATTGAAATCGAGGATATTGTATCAACGCTTGCCCTCAAATTAAAAACTGAATAGCGAAATATTCAATAAATTAATCGAGAATTTTTCATTTTAACATATGAAATATTTTACAAACAGCAAAAGCTGGTGGATTGGTAAATAAATACCGGATTCTGAAATGTTCCACAACGCATCCTTTGATATGCAATGGAAATTGATTTTATTCGGTATACTGTTTTTTCAGACACAATATTTAGGTACAAAAATACTGTAATATTTGGCGTCGAGTATTGAAATAAAATGGTTTATTGGAATACATACTGCAGGTATGTTTCAGGGAAACCAATACATTGTGACAAATATATCAAAATGATATTTATCTTTTTTGTTTGTTTAACATGTTAATAAATAATATATTACTTGTTTGCATAAAGCATAATATTGAAAATGATTTACATATGAATGTAATGTAATGTACACCTGGAAAATGCAAATAAGCAATGGAACACAGATAGAATTGATATAATTTTACAAATTTAAAGGTGAACACACTTATTCGCATCGAAAGTTGACTAAAATCGAACAAAACCAATTTTAGAATTCTGTTTTATGAAATACTAACCGCTCTCCGCGGTTTCACCCTCACTGTACCCGTTCCCGCGGGAATTTCGGGATAAAATGTATCCCATGTTTTATTCTGGTGTATAACCTATTCTCATTCAAATCCGTCCAGTAGTTTTTTCGTGATAGAGTTAACAAACATACATACGTTCTCTCAAACTTACGCATTTATAATATTAATAGGATAAGATTATGAAACATCGCACATTTTGTCCGCGTCGAAATAAAAGAACCTCGGAAATCTGAGACGAATTCGGTCAATTCGACTGATGCGCCCGCATTCTATCAAAGAACATTGCGCGAGTATTACTTCCTCTTTCGGTGCGGTCGATTCTTTCGGCGCGTTCGATTCTTTCGGTGAGTATAAGTATGCGATCCTCGACTTCGATTCGTTCGCGCGTTGGGCGCGTTCGGCTCGGATAAGTGTGCGTTCAGCTTTAATGTAAACTAAACCAGGTCCTATTTTCCAACTTCAGACGACATCTACCTACCATAATATTGGGAGAAGTATTGAGACTTGATTGGGATAAAATCCCGTAACCGTTTTCTTCTACAGGATCTCTTTCGATACACGATTAAATATCTTGACCTATTCTTGACGGGTCGTTAAGACGACGGCTAAACAATTTATTTTTCGGTGAATAATGTGAAGTGGTAAAGCAGTTTGTTTTTAAGTTATCTTTATTATTTAACCTTAACTTTGTTATTTTTCTTATATTTTCTGTTACTATTTGTTTAACCTTACATTTGTCTGAATTTATTGTATTTTATAACGCGGGAACCTAAAATTGGCCTACTGTTTCTATTGAATATTGTATTTACTTATATGTCTAATTTATGTGCTGTTGGTTCTCCACAAATATTAACTATAAATAAATCTGTTTGAGAAATCGACCACAATTGTTTACATTTTAAAGGGTCTTTATAAACACATTTTACTACAAAACTAGTCATTTTTAATTACTTACGACCATTTCCACCAGCATATTCCAGTATCGGTCATAGTTAGTTTTCTGTCTTCGAGAATCTTCGACTGTCTCATCCAGTAATCATTTCTGTATAAAGTTATATGAGTTCCAGGTCTTTTGTTATCGAATAGTTTGGCAAATTCATAAAACTGCCCGTCGAGAGTGGCTGGCTCGTCATCCATCGCCCTACAAATATTTTATACTAATAACACTCAATTGGAACAAAATTAAATTGAATATTTCAAATAATTTAAAAGTGTCTGTTTTTGCACAACATATAAATGGTATGTTTATTTTGATTACTTACCTTTAAATTATATACGATGTAAATAATAACGTCTCCATGTAATTGTAAATAATCACAGTGGATGGAAGGATGAAATCATCGAGAAAATAATCACTACGTTTTATCGTAGCGTTTTATGAAATCACGATGAAGTTTATATTTCTGTTCTCTATGGTTGAAGTCAATATAGATGAAGTTTTTTTATTCTTTGTTAAGTAATGAAAGGATGTTTATTTTGCTTTATTCAAGACTAGTAGCCCTCCACGGTTTCACCCGCGTTGTGCCCGGTTCCTTGGGAATTTCGTCCAATCCGGGAATCCATTTCAAAAATAATTATTCAAATCGGGCTGGTCATTCCCGATTTTAACTCTAACTTAAACAAATTTTACCTCTTTATAGTATTGGTATAGAAGTATAGATTTATTTAAGTCCATAAGAAGTCCATTATGAAATGTCAAGAATGTCGTGCACTAAATTGATGTTTAATAGCAATCCATGAAGCTGGAAATACCTACAAAGTAGACAAAGAGACAACATGGGAAATGAACAATAGGGAGCGTGAAGCCAAAGGGCAAAACACATGAAACGGACCGGCGTGGATTGAAAAATAGAGACTGGCCAAGAGCGTGTCTGCCCACCGTAAACCGTTGTACAAATAATAACGTTGATAATACGGATTAGACTTTACTTGTAAATATGTGATAATTAGGTTAATTGAAAAAAAGAATTATAATTAAAATTAGTGATAAATAAATTGAAAAACAAAAACAATAAATTCATGTAATTGCTTTTTTCCAGTCTACTACTTTTTTCAGCCAAAACTAAACAATCAGTGTAGTTCATTGAAATATTACATTTCTAGTCGTTACCTTGCTTTTCTTAAAGGACGCAATTTTATTTAGTGCATATTCAACCTTTAGTTAATTTGGCAGAAAAAATACAGACAGAATGGCGGAATGGACAATCGTCGAACCTGGTGAAACTATAAAAGCTTTTAAAATCAAGAACCCTAAAACTGACCAGCGCTAAGCCTCCGTAAAATACCCCTATTGATTCATCTATACAGGGAACAACCCTTCTTAATCAATATGGGGTGCGTTATTAGCGGATAATCCAGGAACAGCAATTAGGTCGAGCAATACCTAAATATGATTCAAGGATGGGGTTGTCGTACGTATTCTACGTGACCGTTTGCATTGTAACTTTGTTTACTTATTTTTGATGAATTATGGTAAAAAAATTCAAATTGAGCTGCTTAAGAATCGAATTTATAGAATTGTTATTATTATTTATCTTAGCCTGGCCGCATACATGCGGAATCCGATTTCGATTTCCGCATTCGTTTTCCGCGTGCGAAATTCCGTGGACCTAGCGCAGGCGTGTTTTTTTGCATTTGGAATTGTATACTGCCAGTACGTTCAGTGGGGACTTAGCTTTTATTTTTTTTTCATTCGAATTCGGATTCCGTACGTATGCGGCCAGGCTTAAACCCTTTTTTCCACATGTAGATTTGCCCTACATGTCTACGTTTCTTTGTATCTCTATTCCTTAATATGTTTTCTTAAAAAATACCAAAATTAGACACAGAGTACGTACGCGAGATATAATTTTGTAGTACAAGTGCATAACGTTGCATTTCCACTAGTCATTACTCGGGTTTCCTTCTCCGATATTAAATAAAGGCACGGCTTAACTGCGGCGCACGCTGTGCACGCACACGCGGCACACGTGCGTTATTTGGGTTCGCAATTTCGCATGACAGATAAATTCATTTAAAAAAATTATATATTTTATACATTTATAACTGCAGTTGCTGTTGCACTGGTAACTCTTAAATTACAATCTTTATTATTTTAAGTTCATTATCCAGTGACATTCTCCTGGAGACCCCGACGAGGCTCATTTGTCAGTGAACTTGTTAATACTCCTTTACTTTTGTTACGATATTTTTTTATTAAAATAATTAATTATATTAGTTATGTTATAAAATAAACACAGCTCATCTATCGGTAAACATATAATAAAATAAATAAACATTAAAATGGTCTTAGTCAAAAACAAATTCTAACAATTAAACAACATCGAAAATAAACTAATTATAAAACGAAATATTGATAATCAATAACAATAAATGTATCTATTAAAATAACCATTAATTATCATAAAAAATAAAAATAACTAAGAAATTATATTACTACAAAATATTATACATTATATACCAAAATACCCTCAAAATAGGCTCGAGGACAATGATGGCATTATGGCCATGATTTTCCATAATGTAAAGTGATTACCAAAAAAGATTAAAAAACTCCTTTTTCTTTGGGTTTGTAAGTGTCAAAGTATGATCTATATTGGGGTACATCAACGGGCATAGAGCCCGGTAGCCCACAGTTGGTCAGTGATGCCTCAACATCTTCCTGTTTCAAGTTCTTGTACAAACACAAATCTGTTAAGTATTCGTACCACTCGTCCCAATTTAAATTCGTTTTACTGTAAAAAAAAACGATGAAAGTTAAAAAAAAATAGCCTGTCATGCCCCACTGCTGGGAGGCGCCCTTACATATCAATACAAAGATTAGACGTAATTTCCCGCTCAGGTAAGAGCCTCAGGTAAGAGACGCGCGAGTCGACACGCGCATAAATCGCGCTTTCTGGACAGGCTCTAAGTTAGTGGTAGTAGTTAGTGGTGGTTAAAAGACAAATCTATTCTCTGTCTACCTATCTTCATCTAAACTATACTAATATAATAAATCTGAAGATTGTTTGTTTGAACGTGCTTATGTCAGTTAAGAATCCGATTAAAAAAATATTTTCCTAATTCAACATTTAATGGAAAGGTATTTTACCCAAAATTTCACGAGAAAGGGCACAACGCGAGCAAAACCGTGGAGCGCTGCCAGTCTGCTGCCAGTGGAATAGGTTTCAGCGATAGGATTTTGGAAAAGTTTACATATCGTCGGTATGAGTACATAAGAACTTCACAGAGAAAGTAATATATTCACAGAGATATGGTAATCTAGAATACCACCCACGGATATATGTAATGTTTTTTGCTAATGTGTTAAGATAATGTTTGAATAAAATGAGTAAAGTATTCCGTACTCCCACTTCCACCAAAGTCTACCGGTATCAGTCATGGTCACTTTTCTGTCGTCTAGAACTTTGGCTTGTCTCATCCAGTAATCCGACTTATATAACGTCATGTAGATCCCAGGACCTTTAGTGTCAAGTAGTCTGGAAAATTCGTGGAATTGCCCATCTAATGTGGCTTGTTCTTCATCATTCATACTACAAAATAAAACACGTTTATTCAAAGAAAAATAATATTATATTAAACAAAATTTAGCCATATTATTTGTCTAGCTGTATAAACTCGAGAAAGGTTATATTAAAAAAGAAGTGAAAAAACAGTTCAACAACAACTGGTAAATGTTCTGAAAAGCTTTTACGCCACAATTATGTTAACAAACAACATGTTTTTGTTAAGTAGATCATTATAGTTATATTGCAACATCAACTACCAAACCATTCAATAAAAAAAGTAAATATCTTATTTACAAGTAGCTAATCGTTTTCAATTAATAATAAATACGAAATATTCAAATACAAACCTTAAGAACTTAGACCACAAGAGATGTTGAAGTAGATTATTGTTGTTTTTCTATTACAAAATGATTAAACCTTTATGTAAAGTGTTCAAAAAGGCACTGGAAAATGGCATAATATTAGCATTCAATAAAAATCAGTCACCTGTAAATTGATGTCATAATATATTAGTCTCTCTAGTTTATTATCGGTTGAATAGGTTTCATCGATGTTCATAGACGAAGGATTTTCGCGTCAAACTTTGCATCTTGATCTCTTTATTATGTTTTGTACTTTACATATTACTTACTTTAATAATAATACCTTCTAAATATTTTCGTTTGAGCAAGTCGGAGGCCTTTAGGCTGTCTAAAAACTCTGACACCAGGGTTACCCACAACTCTACTCGAACTTCCTTTAATTAAAATTTTGTTCCATTAAATTTTTATCAACACAACTAACTTAGAAGAAAAATGAAAATTAATTGCAAATTTTTGTTTAACACAACATAATTTAGCGAGCAAGAGGATAACCCGCAAAGGCAAAGGGTGCTTCAAGTCTGTGAGGTGAAACTGCTGAATCACCATGGGCCTACTCAAATCGAGATGCGAAAAAATTTACCTACCTAAATACCATCTGAAATTATGTCGAGAGCCACTTTTGGGACTGATACGCGAGTCACAATTAATATGGCTATCTATTATTGATGCCGACGTGATAACTCAATTAGTCTATTAATTTAGCCGACCTAATTTTGTAACAGTAAAAAAGTTATGCGTTATACCCGTTTTTGCAAAAAAATTGGAATGAAAAGTCAAAGCCTATAAACTCACTGCCTATCACAGAATGTCCATTAAATCATTATTACATAACTAACTGACGTAATTTTTCATACGTTACATGTTAAAATGACTCATCAAATCTCTATTAAGAGCGGCCAACCCGTCTTACTTTTCATACAAACGCTGTTACGTGATTACGGCGTTGTTATAGATCTTTCTTTGAAACTTTTTAGCTAATAAGTATCTTATGCACTATATCTAGGTTTCTATCGTGACAGACAATCTAAATTTTTAGAAACAAATTCAGTATAAGCCTCCGAAAACCGGCTTTTTGCACAAATTTTACCTGAACTTTGGGCGGTCATATTGTAACTTATAACTTGTAAAATTAAAGAAAATATTATGATAGAAACCTCGTAAATATAATGGAGATTTTAAATAACAATCATTTATTTTACAAACATGCAAGGTTTTTTAAAAAACACGTATATCCTGGAACATGTTTTATGAAGATTCCGCACACTATATTTTGTTCAACGTTATCGCGGTCTCCCTTGCTTGTTGTCAAGTGACGGAAAGAGGTATGCGGGGGGCGAGTCTATCTATGAATGGCGCACTCGCTCGCTAGCTCGCTAGTTCGGTCGCTCGCTCGCTTCGTATAGAACGTTCTTCGTTCTTTGTATTGTGCCTACGATATATATTTTACTAGCTGCGCCCCGTGGTTTTACCCGCGTTGTGCCCGTTCCCGGGGGAATTTAAGAACCGCTCGACCGATTTTGTGCAAACTTCACATAGACCATCTACTAAATAGTCCGAACAAAGCCTAAATATTTAGTTTGGATGGGTCAGCCCGTTCCTGAGTTATACAATTACAACGAAAAGTGGCATTGATTTTTATATATTTCCATAGTATCCCACACGTATGCTCTCGCGAACTTATTTGTACGCAATAATGAGCAATGAGCAATGCAACGCAATGTTCGACATAATCAAAGTTTGATTATGTTGAACATTGTTTTTATGTATCACTAGCAGCGCCCCGCGGGTTTACCCGCGTTGTGCCCGTTCCCATGGGAATTACGGGAATTTTTTTACATAAAAACCTTCCTCTTGAATCACTCTACCTATTACAAAAAACCGCATCAAAATCCGTTGCGTAATTTTAAAGATTTAAGCATACAGACAAACAGACAAACAAACAGCCAAAAATAGCGACTTTGTTTTATACTATGTAGTGATAATATCAATAGATTTAGCAGCGCACGCCAATAACCAACTTTGAAGCGAGTAGCGTGTAGCGAGTAGCAAGTAGCGAGGCGCGCGTACAAGACGATATCTAGATACTGTGATATTATTAGGCGACGATTACACGTAAAGTATTTACTGTGATCGTGGTATTTACTGAACGTGTAACCTAATGTATTGATGGATGTCAGTATTTATTGATGGATTTCTAGATTTCTTGATTCTGTAATGATGATCCGTCGGATTATGATTTAAAAAGGTGTTACTATTGTCAGAAGTTCTTCAAAGCAGGGTTCAGGCATTCGAAAATAATTCTCGTAATCATCCATTTCACCATGTAATTTAATTTCTGCCATTAAATTCAAATGTGTGTACCTTTCCCTTTGTTGTAACCAATTTTTTGCCCATCGCTTTCGCTTGGCCTTTTTATTTAAACTAAGTGCTAAAATAATAGCCACGCAACCTTTAATTTTCAGCTCTGTGGCCATTTTAGACGTGTAAACAGCAGGAGACCGGACACAATACTGACGTAATAAATACTGTTCGTGTAGGCCGGTGTATTAATCCATCAGTAAATACTGAAATCCATCAATAAATACTGTATTGACGGATCACAGTAAATACTTTACGTGTAATCGTCGCCTTATGAATGGCATCGTACGTAACGTCATCGGCCGGCCGCCCCGAGTGAGCGACGAAAGTTATCGAATGCCAAACGAGCGCTCAGGCACTTGCTCACTCTTTTCGCAGTGCCTCTTTTTCTAACATTGCGCTAGTTGAAACAACAAGCTTTTCAATAATGTTCGCGTTGGAGATTGACGGCCCGGGAAGGGCCCTCTTAAGAAAGTATTTGATATATCTCCAGGCGTTATTCTTGTCGATGAATTACATAAAAGATTTTTCTAATGTATGGTAGTGAGATTACCGCCTACTGAAAAACTGTTATATTAAATTCACATTCACGGTGGTTCTTCCCACGACCCAATAGATGCCGCCAGTGTGAACATTTTGTTGAGTTATTTTGTAAGATTTAGTGGGTGGAGTATATTTATTGTTTCCTAACAAAATGAAACGAATTGCGTTTACATCCCCGCAATTTATATAATCGAAACATGCATAAATATTTTCATATGGCTAAGTTCATTTAAAATGTAAAGTTTCCGAGGTATACGTCTGAGCACTGAAGTTTATATTTGTATTTTCTCTTTTCACTGTATCTTTGCCTATCATATTTATTTTCTTTGATAGTATGTTTTATAGGAAGAGTAAAATGTTTGTATACTATTTGTGTAAGTGAAACTAGTTGACTGTAGCATCGTTACTATCAGGAATTCACTCATTCGGAAATAACTATGTTTGTTATCGTATCGTACATACCGGTATGAATTATTAAATAATGAGCGACATACCCTTGGTGAAACCAACGAAAGGACAATTATCAAGCTTTATTTGTAGTTGTAACTCAAAATAAAGAAGACTTGTCACGCTTGCTTTATAAACTTTCTACCGCGAAAAAACCCGTGTGAATACGTTTACTTGTCACGCGTTTATGTGTGTGTAACTCGCGTTCTCAGGATCATAGTTTTTGTGCATTTTCCATAGCTCGCTTACACTCTACTCGCTCACATATTACTTCACTCTTACGAGTATATAAGTGCTTCTTCAGTATTCTATGTTCACAATCACATCACCGTTTGATTAGGCTAAGCTCACTGTTTAAAAGCGAGCGCTTTAATCAAGTATACCTATATTACAAGCAAACTGAATTTATTTATTTCATTTTTACATCAGAAAATTGAATTAAAACTGTTCAATGATTGTTTCGAGCTAATTTTTTGAGTAATTACACATATTTATACACAAAAATACACATTTTTGAGAAACACAACACAATAGTTACTCCTTCAAGAGTCTACAACCATATTTTAATGGCTCGCTTAGCTGGCTCGTTTTTTAATCAATAACAATCAAGTGAGTTACTCTTGGATACAGTATAGTCGTCATAGCAATACCAAACGATTTTTAACGAACGATATTCACGTGGAAAATGTGAAAATGTTGTTGTTTAACGCACTTTGCAAAGTTTCACGTTTACCTAACTGTACACTGAACAATTCTGTTTTAAAACGTGACTGGAAGTTTACGAAAGTAGTCTTATAAGTTCAGGCTTTTTGTTGTTAATTTGTTGCAAAATAAAATACATTTGTCTACTGCCAGACAACTTATAAATAAGTAGGTACACTGTGACTCGCAGCCTCCCGCGGCTGAGCCTGCTTTCAGCTACTTCCCCTAAAAAAATATTTGAAAAAAGTTCGAAATAATAATTTATCGTATTTTTTAATCAATACAATTTGAATAAGAATCATAAAATGGAACTAAACAAAGCAAAGCTGGAGAGTCAAATCTTCGAATTCACCAAATTCATGGATAATACTAAACGGGAAGTACCATTGATTTCTACCAACCGGATTACTGGATAAGTGAAGCAGGAATATTGGAGGAAAGGAACATAATGACTGATGGATAAATATAACTTACTAGCAGCGCTCCGTGGTTTTACCCGCGTTGTACTTGTTCCCGTAGGAATTTCGGGATGAAAAATAGCCTATAAACTTCCCGTTGAATGTGGCTACCTTTAACAAAAAAAAAATCAAATCGAACTGATAATTCCTGAGATTACATCGAACATACAAACAAACAAACTTATAATTTTTTGTCTTTTTATAATATTAGTTTAGATTAATGATTTCAAGTAACTTTCATATTTTATGGAATGAAACGTACTGAAACCTTTCAGATACAGCTTGACAATGGGTTTCTAGGATCAAAGTCAATAAATACAAAATAAACAAGTAAATTCCCCTGAAAACTCCGCACCTTCACACAATTTTACATGAGGGACTAGCGGCTTATTTGGATTGGGTATTTTATTTATGTATGTTACCATTATTTGTGTGATAGGTACAATGGGTAGCAAAATTATATTTGAGTTCTTATAAAAAAAACAACCCGTATTAAGCAAGCGCGGTGATAACGCCTAAACCTTCTCACTGTACTGATAGATATCTTTAGTGAGATGAAAGGCCTTGCTACAAAAAAGTAATTGGAGACAAAAAAAATCCTCCCTTCCTCTCTCTCACTCTCTCAAACAAAATCCCAGTCGCCTTTATAATACTGCACGCCCTTTGCCATAAAGGCTAATCTCAAAAACTTACAATCTGATTTTAATAATTATTTTTGTAATGGATAGCCATACTCAACAAGGGAAGGTTCATCCTGAAATTCCCATGGGAACGGGCATAACGCGGGTAAAACCGCAAGGCACTGTCAGTTTAATTTTGTAATATGTAATCTTCTTATCTCTGACTAACTTATAGTTTGCTTAATATATTATGTACAGTCAACTACAAAAGTTGAAGAACACATTCAATATCATTTGAACATAATATTATTTATTGATTTGAAATACGTTTCATAAACACACGGTTTATATATCAAATGTAAAAGTTCTCTGATATTTTATTAAAACTATGTATCTGCAAATTTAATAACCGTTACATATTTTTTTCAATCGCTGTTAAAATAAATAATGTTTAAAATATCGTTGCCTCAAATCAAACATGATAATGTATTTCCAATACTACCGAATCAAATATCATATATTGATTTAATATACTGAACTTTTTGTATGATTTTAAAACCGTCTGGTGCTGTTGGATGGTTTTCAAATATTTTTTATCTACAAAGTAGATACATTCAACCTAACATAGATATTTGAAGTAAGTAATCAATTAGTAAGGCCAATTGAGGTTCTGGGTTTTAGTAAATGTACATACATTCTTATAAGTGTCGAAGTATGTACGAGTGTCATACATACCTATTATAACACAAAGTCCCCGGCCGCGTCCGTCTGTCTGTTCGCGATAAACTCAAATACCAATGCACGGATTTTGACGCGGTTTTTAGGGTTCCGTAGCCAAATGGCAAAAACGGAACCCTTATAGATTCGTCATGTCTGTCTGTCTGTCTGTCTGTCCGTCCGTCTGTCTGTCTGTCTGTCCGTATGTCACAGCCTTTTTTCTCCGAAACTATAAGAGCTATGTTGTTGAAACTTAGTGTGTAGATGTATTCTGTGAACCGCATTAATATTTTCACACTAAAATAGAAAAAAAATAAAATTTTAGGGGGGTCTCCCATACTTAGAAATGAAAAAAAATTTTTTTTTTCATCAAACCCATACGTGTGGGGTATCTATGGATAGGTCTTCAAAAATGGTATTGAGGTTTCTAATATCATTTTTTTCTAAACTGAATAGTTTGCGCGAGAGACTCTTCCAAAGTGGTAAAATGTGTGTCCCCCCCCCCTGTAACTTCTAAAATAAGAGAATGATAAAACTAAAAAAAATATAATGATGTACATAACAATGTAATCTAACACCGACAATTGGTTTGAACGAGGTCTAGTTAGTAGTTTTTTTTTTACGACATAAATCGTAAACCGCAAAAAAATACTGATTATTCATTCAATAACTCAAATGTAAATAAAAAAACATTTATTTCAAGAACTTCTTTATTATGTTACTCGCTGCTACGGAACCCTTCATGGGCGAGTCCGACTCGCACTTGGCCGCTTTTTTAATAGATAGAGTGATTCGAGAGGAAGGTTTATATGCATTAAAATTCCCTGTATTGTAAATTAGCCTGTAATGTCCCACTGCTGAGCAGAGGTCTCTCATCTCACAGAAGATATCAGTACAGAGAGGAGGATTAGGCGTTATCACCACGCTTGCCTAATGCGGGTTGGTTAACATTACTTTTAACACAACGCCAAAAATAGCCAGTTCATAATTCTCTCGTTTTGTAGAATTTCAAATCATATAATCTTTTTTTAAATACAGTACCGCGTACTTTCAGCAAAACGTCAACTTACTACGAATGGTTAATGTACATAACTAAATGGTGCGAGAATATAGGACTCTATCTGGATAAGATTCTGTTAGATTCCCAAATGCTTAGTCATCATCATGGTATAAATATTTTATCTCGCGAGCGTTATATTTTACACACATTGTCATAGTCCGCATCAAATCCTGTCAAAATTTCCTTTGAAGTAACAACAGCATGGTAGATTTGAATAAATGGAGAATAACATTCGATAGTTATGTGGTTACTAGCAGCGCCCCGCGGTTTTACCCGCAATGTGCCCGTTCCCGTAGGAAATCCGGGATAAAATGTAGCCTATAGCCTTCCTCGATAAATAGACTATCTAACAGTGAAAGAATTATTCAAATCGGTTCAGTAGTTTCTGAGATTAGCGCGTTTAAATAAACAAACAAACAAACAAACAAAACAAACTCTTCAGCTTTATAATATTAGTATAGATTCGCAGTGAGGTCTGTCAAATGAATGTAAACACAAAAAATGTTATTGCCGACGGTACTGATAATTACGCATATAAAGACGCATGTCTATACTCATTACACCTAAAAAACAAGTATAGTTTAGACGCTCGTGAAATTACCGAGAAACAACTATATTATGTGCGGTAAAAACTATTCGTTAGCTACGGACAGTGTAACAATTTTCGGTGACCGAAATTGATTAAAACAAGTTTGGCGACCGCATTAATCAAAGTCTTTTAATTCTCTATTAAATTACAAACAGACACTCCAATTGTATTCATTTGTATAGGGTTGCGGATTAAAGGATTGGACACAGTTTAGTAAGATGTTAATTTACAAACTTAAGAGGGAATTCGCATGAGTTTTTTCCATACAAACGTAACCCTGTTTTTTCTTTGGAATATGAAATAAGGCAATAATTTTTACATATGATATAAATATTACTGGGATAAATGTCCATTCCATTCGCTCGGGCTCATCGCGACAGAAATAGATTTTAACTCTTATCAGCCAGCTTTTAAGAGTTAAATTGTAGTTACAAGTATTTGTATTTAGAATGAACTTGTTTACAAAATATCAATTGTTAAATTCAAAACAATTGATATTTTGGAACTAGGAACTAGCTGCGCCCCGCGGTTTTACCCGCTTTGTGCCGTTCTCGTGACAATTTAAGAACCACTCGACCGATTTTGTGACAAACTTCACATGAACCATCTACTAAATAGTCCGAACAAAGCCTACACATTTGGTTTGCATAGGTGAGCCCGTTCTTGAGTTATAAAATTACAACGAAAAGTGGCATTGATTTTTATATTTATAGATATGATACTGTCCCCGATTGTTAGCTGTTGGATTCGGATTATTTTTATAAGCGCCCACAAAGAATGGAGTGTATGCAAATAGGAATAATTTCAAATTAGTCAATGTACCTACCACTGGGATGTACAATTAAACTTCCGGACCCTGGAGTCTACCATTAGGAAGCGACTGTAAGTTCTGAGGAACAACAATCACAGTACTTTATTAAGATACTAGCAGCGTCCTTCGGTTTTACCCGTGTTGTGCCCGTTCTCGTGTGATTTTTGGGCCGAAAAATAGCCGATATATCTTCACGTTAAATGTCGTTCTCTTTTACAAAAATAATTATACAAACCACATAGGTATTTTCTGAGATTAGCGCGTTGAAACAAAAAGCAATTTCGTCGGCTTTAGTTAATGAATATTGAAAGAAAAAAATAAGTTAATCAAAGAACATAGTCTCGTATAATGATCCAGACCATATAAAAGTCAAGAGAGAACGCCCTGTCAACATGCTACATGCGTCACTGTCGTCTTATTTGAAACAAAAGACGTAATTTTATTGTAAAATGTGAGGATGTGACGTGTAAACGTACAGCAAAGGACGTTATTGGGTATACTTGAAGTATTGCTATATTTCAGTGTATGTGCAATTTTAATTGGAGAGTAGAATGATATATAGACGTCAGTTTTTTAATACTTCACAAGTTAGATACTTATTTGTAATTTGGAATGGATGCCGTATAAATGAATAATTCATTTTAGTAAAAAGAAAAGTAATAACTTTTTGATCATTTTTGTGGAATTATCTTATTACTCATTTTGTGTAATCTTTTTTACTAGGTAATTAATAATGATTTTTATTTAATAACAATTTTGTGGAACTTTCTTTATACTTATTTTGTGTGATCTTTTTTACTAGGTAATTAATAATGATTTTTATTTAATAACATTTTTGTTGAACTATCTTAATTACTCATTTTGTGTAATCTTTTTTACTAGGTATTTAATAATTATTTTTATTTAATAACGCCTCGGTGGTCTGGTGGTATGTGCACCCGCCTGCCAAGACTGAGGTCCTGGGTTCAATTCCCGGGTCGAGCGAAAACATGTTTCCTACTTTTCGAACATGGCTCGGGTTTGAGATCACCAACCCGCATTAGGCAAGCGTGGTGATTACGCCTAATCCTCCTCACTGTACTGATATCTTCAGTGAGATGGGAGGCCTTTGCCCAGCAATGGGACAATACAGGCTGACACTTTTTTATTTAATAAAATCCAAAAATATTTTTTTACCAAGTTTCATTATACTGGAAACCTGGATTTAAAAAAATATGCAACAAATATTTTGTATTGAAAAATTCCAGCGATATGTTATTTTATCGTAACGTTATAACAGAATATAGTCAATACAGCATTCGTTTTCAAATAAATGGTTTTAAATGATCCATCCTATTAGTATTACTAAAATTTGAAAGCTTTTAGCTTTCCAATTAAAGCGACAGTAAATGATAGAGCACTACTGCCTAATACAACAAAAGGGACCAAACCCTATTAGAGATGTTTAACCTCACGAACGCTCCTGAGGCATGTATGCATCTTGTCTTAGTGTGCATCTTGATAACCGTCTTTCATCATCTAAAAAATATCGTCAGCATGGAAAATAATAGACGGAGAAAAGTTATTTCCAGGTATGTCAAATGATCTTACCAAACGGTATTGATAGTTACATACACAATACGAATCAAAAACATTACAACTAGTAACATGGCTTAGGGTCGCTCGTGTAAAAAAACAACTATATTAAAATACTAGCAGGACTCCGCGGTTTTACCCGCGTTGTGTCCGTTCCCGTGGGAATATTTATATATTAAATTTTATACATATAAATATCTTTATTTAACCAATAAGTATACAAGTACATAAGATTATGTTCCAGTAATGAGTACAATTGTTTACATGAGATTGAATCCCTGACCTCTAAACTAGGAGAACCTGTAATAAACCTTCCTCTTTAATCACTCTATCTATTTAAAAAACCGCGTTAAAATCCGTGCAGTAGTATTTGAGTTTATCGCGAATACACAGACGCGGCCGGGGACTTTGTTTTATAGTGATTAGTTAAAAATGAGACCAATTTGCTTACACCCTTTCATGTTTACGCTATCTTATAAAATCTGTTCATAAACGATGATATGAAATATGGATAATTTAAAACTTATAATAACTACCCACGAATTGAGAACCGCCGCCTAGTATACGGTGTGATATACACAGTCGAATGCCGATACAAAGTGAGTTTTGATGCAAACAAAAGTGGGTTCGAATGCCGTAACCGCGACACATGCTGTAACACAACGTTTGCGAGGATACCCTCTGTCAAAAGGTCGTTCTATTGAAATTGAAATGAATGATAAAGTAAAAAAAAATGCAATGTGAAGATGCACTGAATGGTATAGGGACCTAATATCCGTTCAAAATATAGTTTTAGGGTGCGTCTCCATTGCACTGGAGTGGAACTGTGCGGATCGATCGTAATGCGTTGAGATTGGTCAATAGAGGGCCGCTCCACTTCTACGAAATCGTCCCCTAATAGATTTCCCTAAACTAGTCTAATAATATCCTCGAGTGTGACAGACGTCATAGCTTAGTTTTAATTACGAACAAGAGCAAAGTCTCACTTAGTCCAAGAGAACTCAAATCATTTGTATAAGTACCTAAATAGGGCGATAGAGCAAACATTCGGATGCACGGTTCAACAAAAAGCTAATTAAGAGTTCAGTTCTTGAAAGCGCTACAAATGGCAAGCGCTTCGTTTTGCTACAATCAAAATGAATATTAACTTTAACATGTTATGACCACATGACTGAAGCTGATGCTTTTTCATTTTGATTAAATATTAATTATATTTTATTATTGACACAAAACGAAATGTAAAATGTTACATCTGAGTTTTTCTGATCAGTCGGCGTAGCGGCAAAGCTCACCTCACTTTTATGCCTGCTAAAAGCAAACTAACAATTCAAAATCGCTGATAATACTACCAAGTCTTGATATTACTACATAGATAGGTTCATTTTTTTGCAATTCCTATGTCAAATTATCATGGAAATCAATTGATTTCCATGGTTCAAGTGGGAAATTAATCAATATATACTTAATTAAGTATATTGATTAATTTCCCACTTGAACCATCAACGTCGTCATTAAAGTGAACATCAATTGCATGATTGTAAGTGATATGAAAGCTCTATCAGACCGTGCCATTGTCAACCCGCTCAAACGTTTCAATTTTCAATCACGATATGTCCTAACCATCTTGACTAATTATTATCGGCCATGTTGTAATACACATCCCCTTCACGTCACATAATATCGGTAAGTGGTCGTACAAATGCATACAAAAACAAATAGGCATACAAATTATGGCGCCACTAACGAATAAAATAAATAGCATCTCTCTGAATGTTTTCAGAAGTGAAATTTAAATGAAAAACCAAAAAACCGGTCAAGTTCGCGCGGAGGTTTGCGTACTTTAAAAAACGGTGTTGCATGGGAGCCTCCCACGTTTGTTGTATGGGAGCCTCCCTTGAATATTTTGTTTTATTTTATTTTGTTATAGCAGCAATAGAAAATAAAAATATCTGTGATAATTTCAACTGTCTAGCTATTGTTTATTGTATCGTTTTTGAGATACAGCCTGGTGACAGACGGATGGACGCACGGACAGCGAAGTCTCAGTAATAAGGTCCCGTTTTTACCCTTTGGGTACGGAACCCTATAAACAATATGAAATAGATCAATATAGAGTTTTCAAATGACTGCACTAATGAATGACATTTGAATGGTAGCATCTCTCTCAATGTTTCTGGTGGAGGAATTTAAATAAAGACACAATAAAAAATATCAAATATTAAGATCAGAGTAGAAACGGAAAAATATTTTCATTTGTTTCGTTCAGTTCTATGTAAAAGAAATTAGGAGAGCAATTGAGTCCAATATGAGTATTATTATATAATAGCAAAACTTTTCATGTAAAGCAGGTATATAACGGTAAGGCGAATTACCTATTTATGCATTTAAAAGAAAATTAATCTGTTTGAGGCATTAAGTTCTTAATAATAATGTAGTAAATTAATATACTTATACGTTTTCTTCAAAGAAAACTCAGTTAATTGATTTGAAGAAAAAAATATTTTCTCCTACCTTTCCTTATCTTCGTGGGCTTTTTCAGTTTCCGCGAGTTCTCTCTCCCTCTCCCTCGCCTTTTCTCTGTCACTTTGCATTATTTTGAATTTACTTTTAGATATTCACGTTTTTAATATATGGAAAATCAATTCAAATAATTTAACAGGTAAACAATAGTGGTAGAAACACTGAAATTTATTTTCAGATTAATATATTTGACACAAAGGCCGACTGGCTAAATACAATATATTATTTTTAATCTAGTAGGCTTAAACAATGACATGGAAAATTATTTAATCGCAGTAATATTGTGTGCAGTGATTACAATGTAGGGTGCGTGCACAATACCAGGCCGAAACCTTTCAAACCAGAACAGAGTTAAACAAAATAAATAAACAAATTAATAACGTATTGTTTTCTTAACTTTAAACTAACACTACTAATTTTGAAATGAGACCTACTCACGTTAGCAAGTAGTCCTCCGAGACCACGGTTTCTGCAAAGGAGCAAAAACGTCAAATGATTATCTACACTAATATTATAAAGAGGAAAACTTTGTTTGGTTTTAATGAATAGGCTCAAAAACTACTGGACCGTTTTTAAAAATTCTTTCACCATTCGAAATCTACATTATCCACGAGTAACATAGGCTATTTTTCATCTCGAAATTCCCACAGGAATGGACACAACGCGGGTAAAACCGCGGGGCGCTGCTATGTAAAATAAAAACGAAGTGTATGGGGAAGCGTAGTTGCAATGCAAAATGGCTAACGGCCCTATAACCTATCTAACGCCCGTACTCATACGTATTCCACGGGAACGGGCACAACGCGGGTGAAACCGCGGGGCGCAGCTAGTACATTATACTTTGAAAAATGAAGGTAATACGTACATAATTAATTATATTTGGGTGTTGAAACGTCTCAGTTTTTTTTATCAAATAACGTTTTTTAAATAGGAAATTGTTTTGAAAATTATGAATTAATAGGTATGTATTTAATTCTGTAAAGTTGTTGTTGACACTTTTAACTTTCTCTACAATAACAATTTTATAAAAAGGTATTTTTTGAAATATAAATATTGTTATTAATAACTAACGGTGTCCCGCGGTTTCACTCGCAGCGCATCAATTCCTGTGGGAATTTTGGGATTTTTATTTATATTTTACACAGGGCGGGTCATCAGTTCGTGATCACGGTTCAGGCATCGCACGACTGAAAAAAATCATTTCGTTTATATCGCGCGATGAGCTAAATATAAACAAAATAATTATCTTTAAGTAACTTTAGTTATTATGAGGCCGAGTGCAAAATCAAAAGCTTCAATGCTTGCTTTCGTTTATTTAAAAAATCCGGCTTATTTCCTATTCTTAATAAAGAGTGTGAAAAACAGACTGCAGTTTTATGAGAACTGCCTCATATTTTGGATCGGTTAAAATGGGACCAATCTGTAAGCATACCCTTTTATATATCGAAATAATTTTCGTAAGTATACTCATGGTTTATAAATGGCGGAGACATCTGGTTAGGAAGTACAGTCGAATTAAGAACCTATGATTTTTGAAGACGGTTAGAAATATAGTTTTCTTTGCATTAAATATGTCTGTGTAATTTTTGTGACTACAACTAACAGTTGCTCTTTAAGAGTGCGTCCTTGCTCAATGAGGGTTTTCACGAAAATGACACTTTTGACAGATTTCTGGACCTCACGTCTCAGTGCTGCCGCCTACTGGGTGTCAATTTAGAAAACCCTCATTGAATGGGTAAATCCAATAGTCTTTTACACTATGTTTTGTTTCAGGAAAGGTTTTTTGTAATGCTACATTTGACAGTTACCTATGTTGGCCCCCAACCATGGCAGGGCAGACGGCCAAACAAAACTGCCCCCCGGCTAGGCTTAGCGATACTACCCGTAAGATATCATATAACTTTGAATCACTCATAAAACATATCGTCATCTTCATTATAATATGTTCATAATTGTAAGTATTTTCATAATCATTCTTAGTAGGGTGTAAGAGTGAACGGCGGCGATTAGCGTAAGATCTTTAAATTTAAGCCCCCGATGCAAAAGAGGGATGTTATACATAAGTTTGATGTCGATGTGTGTGTGTCTGTTGTGGCACCGTAACTCTACACGGATTGACACATTTTGATGCGCTTTTTTGTGAAGACATAGTGGTTGGCGACGACGTCTGGGTGTCAATTATATATTTTTATAAAGTACTAGCAGCGCCCCACGGTTTCACCCGCATTGTACACGTTCCTGTGTGAATTTCAGGATAAAAAGTAGCCTATATATAACCTTTCCGTTGAATGGGGCTATCCATTACAAAAATATTTTTTAAATCGGACTACTTGTTCCGGAGATTAGCGCGTTCAAACAAACAAACAAACAAACTCTGCAGCTTTATAATATTAGTATAGATTTGTGTCTGTATATGTAGTAGTATCAGTTAGTTAGATTCCATAATACAAGCTTAGAGCTTACTTTGGCTCTATTTATTTATTTCTACATATGTTTATTAAGAGGTAAAGAAGAGGCTCAGAAAACAGTAGGTAAAAAAGATTCAAAATATCTCAAACTAGGAACTTAGTTTGGGCCTTAAAAACCGTGTACTAATCAATCATGTAATTATACAAATATATATTAAAATCAAATATAAAATTATTCTTCTCTCAACAACAAAATGAATTTATATTAATATACAACACAAGATACTGGTCATTTATTAATATTGACATTAAAAGCACGCTTACATCTGTTTATTAATATCTTCATTTACTGAAATATCAACCCATGTCATTTGCAAGCGTTGTGGCGCTAAAATTAATGTCCGATATGTCAATATTACTGTCCTAGGATCCTAGGGCTAAATAAATTGAAATATAGCCATTTAGGTACCCAGGCTCGTCGGCTTTTAGCGAGAGATAGATAGTTTGTTTAGGTTAATTCAAATACGTTATCAATACCATATGTCTTTTTTTTTAGTTTTTTTTTTATATATTTTTTTATACATACCTACCTACTAAAATAATAAGGCTGAAGAGTTTGCTTTCATTTCTTTGAACGCGCTAATATCAGAAACTTCCGATGCAATTTGAATAATTATATTTGTAACTAGCAGCGCCCCACGGTTTTACTGGCGTTGTGTCCATTCCTGTGGAAATTTCGGGATGAAAAATAGCCTATGTTACTCGTGGAGAATGTAGCTTTCGAATGGTGACAGAATTTTTAAAAACGGTCCAGTAATTTTTGAGCCAATTCATTACAACCAAACAAACAAAGTTTTCCTCTTTATAATATTAGTGTAGATAGATAGTAACATTCAACAGACACATAATAAGTTATTATTCATATCGAAATTCCCACGGGAACGGACATAACGTGGGTAAAACCGCGGGGCACTTACTTATCTTACCTACTGACGCAGTCGCTGACAAACTAGTAACAAACTTTGCACTGGTCGTGTGGCAGCGGCTTTCAATGTTAAGTACCTAAATCTAAAGGGGCCCATACACGGTAAGTTTTATCTGTACGATCCGTCGCGTTAAACCGCTCGAAACGACGAATCGATGGTGTATTTCAAGATCGTTAACGATTTACTTAATCGAAAATGATGTCGGAAATCGCAACCAAAACCCATGCAATCATGAATATCGTAACGATGGATTGACAGTGTATGGCTCTTTACGATCAACGACCCACATTTTTCTAGGCTTAACCTTCAGCTTCAAACAAGTAAATGATTGATCGTTACGACCAGTCGTTTTGTGTATGAGCGACATTTTTGATGCGATCCATCGTCACGATTTTCATCAGATCGATCGTATAGACGAATCGTACCGTATATGGGATCCTTAATAGAACTATGTCCAATACCGCTCGTAGCGTAGTTTAGCCAAGCAATGTTAACTCATTGCCATTTTTAAGCAACGTACAACGTACGGCCCCTTGGATGTGCCGATAGTGGAATTTTTATCTGAGCACTACTGTGCTTCGGGCAAGTTACAGTGTTGGTCCCGGGTGCTTTAATCGTCAGACCATGATAGAGGTCTTGAGGTGGTCTAAAAACTCCGACATCACGGCTAGCCACTAACCTACACGAACTTACGTACTTTAATTACTATTACCGTTTTAGTATCACCATACGTGTTAAGGAGATTGACTATAAATGGTATTCTCAATATCACCGTTGTAGCAGAGTAGTTGTGTTAGCTAAAAAGGTATAAAAATATTGAAGGACCTTCCCGTATTTTGACCTAGCTTTCATATTTGGGGTCAATTTCTTTATAACAACTGTTATTCTGATGTATAACCTATGTTACTGTCAAGTTTCATCCAAATTCGTCTAGTAGTTTTTACGATTAGTAGTTTTCTTGTTTCCTTTATACTTTACAATGACATTTCCGATTTAGAATTGAGGTTAATAATTAGGTACGTCACATTACTTGCATTCAATTTTTTCTTCGGGTCGATACAATCATTCATATTTAATGGGCATACTTCTTTCTACCAGCAGGCGGTTCGACTTCAGACTACGTTACAAAAATAGTATGCCTTCATTTTTTCATTGTAGACTAGTAGACTAAGTTACCCTGATAGTTCTACCTTTGATGAATATCCTAGTACCCATAAAATTTTTATTGAAATCGGAATGTCATACTGGTACATAATAAATTTCTTAAACCTAAGGGTCTAGACAGACGGACTGCAATTCAACTGCAATCCGACTGCCAAATGGCAGTTCAGATGCAGTTTGAATGCAGTTGGCTCGACTGCAATCAAACTGCACGTCGACGGGCAGTTGGCGTGCAGTTGGATTGCAGTCTGTCGTTGTAACTGCACTCAGACTGCAATCCAACTGCACGCCAACTGCCCGTCGACGTGCAGTTTGATTGCAGTCGAGCCAACTGCATTCAAACTGCATCTGAACTGCCATTTGGCAGTCGGATTGCAGTTGAATTGCAGTCCGTCTGTCTAGACCCTTATACCGAACGAACATTCTTAGTAAAGTATACTTAATTATCTAGTTCTACGATTTTCTTTTCAAATATTTAGTTAAAGTTACAGTATTTTATAATTATAAAAAAGTTAGATGTCTTTTAAAATAAGGTGAAGTCTAAAGAACGGTAAGAATTATTAAAACAGATTTATATAGTAGAGATACATTCAGGAATACCTTTCTTATTGGATGCTTACGTCATACAAAGAACACCCAGCTTCAGGTCCAGTCTACGATCATCGGGATGGATTGTCTGTTGATCTATTAGTACTCGTATCAGTCATTTAGGCAAAGCATTTTTCAAGATACTCGTACATACAGGGATATTCTTTTATAATTTAACTCAGAGATATAGCGAGAACATTTTGAATATGGCGTTTCTATGATAGACGATGTACTAATGTGCTAACTAAACAAGGTCACCCGAAGGAGAGATTCCTCCATCTAGAGTCTTTTGCTGTATTTTGACTTGACCTATATTCCATACTTTTGTATCCCAATAAAATTGCGTAACTTACCTCTACGTCACCTTCTACATAGATAGGCCAATTGGGTATTTGAATTTTTTTTTAATTTGAATTTGAGAGATGAAATTAGTAAAATAACTAAAATTATGATCAAAACTGAAATCAGAATCAAAATCGTTTAATAAATAAAGAAATTATAAACTCTGAAATATTCTCTCCTGTCTGATGCTGTCCCTTTCTTGCAAAACGATTTGTTGTATGCGACGTCTATGGCGCTCTAACATTGTGACGTTACACTAGTAGTAGTGCTGTCTCTGTCTAATCAGCAACTTTGACCGCTTGTAACTCTCGAAATAATAACGATATAATAAAACGGATTTTAGTTTCTTACACGTGATAACAAGATAAGTAAATAGGAAGAATAAAAAAAAACCATTCAAATACCCAATTGTCTTGCCTCCATAGCAGCAAAGGCCTCTAATGTAAGTATGAAAGTTCGAGTAGGTCAGTGGCCAACCCTGGGGTTTTTAGACCGCCTAGAGGCCTCCGACATGGTGCGTTCGTAACGTGCCTTCCGAAGCACGGAAGCGGTCAGATACATATGGTACTATTCATTCACTACTTATCCAAGTAGTCCGTGCTACACGTTGCTTACGAAATCGCTTAGTAAAACTACACCACTAGAACAAAAAGAGCTATTTTAATAAAACTGACGTAAAGTGGGCAAAAGCTTTTCAAACTTTAGAAGTCAAACAGGTCAAGAACAGACCGGGATCGGTTATGAAATCTATATTTGATTTGTCTGTCTCTATTGCGTTCAGCTGGTCTCAATAACAACGTGACATATTATGTTCACCTTATGTTCAAATAGAGTTCTCTTCTAGTATCCAAGACAAACCCGTTGGCACAGTGGCAGTGAGAGCGCTTACTGTGTCTGGGGTTGCGGGTTCGATTCCCGCCCGGAGACAACAATATGTGAAGCCATAGTTGTTGGTGACGACGTCTGGGTGTCAATTATACATTCTTGTAAAGTATTTGTTTATGTATATGTAGTAGTATCAGTGAGTTAATTCCATAACACAAGCTTAGAGCTTAGTTTGGGTCTAATTAAACGTGTGTGAATTTGTCCCGATATATTATTATTATTACTCAAAAAAATTGCCATCAAGAGCCAATAATTCAAAATATCCTTACTATACCTTTAATACGTGACACGAGGTTATGCCATAATTATGTCACTTTTTTACAGTTATCGGATTGTCATTTTTATTAAATGAGCTTCTGCTCGTATCGTTCTGTGACAGTAACATGCATGCTTGCAAATACAAGTGTCTCATTAAATTAACATCTGGACATTTGTTACGATAGTCACGGTAGCCAACGATCGTGTAGAAAGGTTTGCGTACGAAAGCATTGATAGACCAATATAATACATTCATGGAGAATGAAAAAAGTAACTTTAGTAAGATTCAGAATTTATTTTATTTTGCATGCACTTTGCCATCTCGCAATCAATTAAGGTATCTCACATTTCTTGAGGTTAAAACTAGTTATACTAATGCCATCAACCTTAAGCCATATATACATAGAAAAAGTCACTACTAAATATTTTTTAGTGTCTTAGTTAATTCTTACATTTCACATTGAACCTAATATTTACATCTCTGATACTCGTACAGTACAATAAGTTTATATTCCGTTATTAAAGTGTTACGTCACAGACTGCCGGTAACGGACGTTGCAGAATTAAAACAAGCCTGCAAGTGACGGGACTATCCAAAATGTTATTGAACTTTAATTAAATTTCGTAACTATCATGGTTATTACGAACTACATGGTTATTATGATGTTGTCCTATCCTTTCGTTCAAAAACTAGCGCACTTCGTTAGCAAAACATAAAGCTTGGAGCCGTTCCGTTACGATTTATTAAGTATATATTTTATACGTAAGTGAATACGTTTCGACAACAAAATGTTACGTGAACACGTTGCGGTCGACATTGGAGAGATCAGAGAAATGCCACAGTGTTTTAATAAGGCTTTGTGAACATGTCAAATTTTATATCATTATTCATGTTAATTCAATTCTTTACAATAATGCTTGTAAGCTGTATGGTACTTAGTAGGGGAAATAACTCTTTTTTGCTGAAATCATTAATCAATCATTATCAATCTAACTTAGAAGTAATTTTGTTCTTATGTTAATCTTCATTGTTAAACCTTTTACTTACCGCAGCTAAATTGTTTTTAAATTACTTTCTGAACTCCGTTATTAAGACAAGTTCGAAGAAAGGATTTAAATAGCTTTATCAATTAAAGAGTTCACGGAAAGAAAGGAATGCACAAAACTTTGTACTCAAGGTGTAGTTTAAGTATGGTATAAAATAAAAATAGCGTATTCTGCATAAAAAAAATAAGTTTATAAATATAACCCTACATTAATAATTCTACAATGTGCAGTTCATTTACATTATCATTACGTCCATTCACATAACTTTCTAAGATTAATTAATAAGGTACAATATTGGTCGAAACTGCGTTAAGTGGGCGCACGCGACGGGCGCACGCAACGGTTCACGTTTTTATGAAACCGCGCGGGCACCCGCTTAATGCAGTTTCGGCCCTTATACATCATACATAATGATTCAGTTTAACCAATGAAAACTACTATTTACCATTACCTTAGAAGTATTTGTATTAAAGATACTCTGCAACTGCTAAACTGCTAAGCGAATTTTGATGTATCTAGTACAGCTATAATAATAAAGTTTGTGTTCCTACATACAATCTGTGTAAGTTCAAATTGACTTTAGCGATGAGCTGGGCTGTGACCACGCTGGACAATCCGTTTAGGATCGTATTATACATTGGGATTAGGAACTTGCACTTGCATCGTGCAACGTTCATAACTTTGTGTAAAGTGCCTTATAGCCGATCCCAATAATCGATTATAACCAACTATGACCTACTAACGTAGGAAAATCAAGCTTTGACATTGTTTCCATTTAAATAATCTTTTCTTTTTCTCATAGAGACAATATCAAAAGTTGATCTCATAAGTTGGATTGTCAGTCGAATTCTACTTGTTGGGATCGGCCGTTTATCGCGCAGTGGATCGTCCGGTGTGAATCTAGCTTTAGAACTTGAACTAATTAATTGTATGGGACACCATTTTTAAAGTTGATACACTTTCAGGCCAAGCTTTCAGGAGATGTGGACCTGAAGGGCTATGGCTCGGACGTAAGTCCAACGAGAGTGACGTCATAGGTTGGACCAATTATACACCATGCTTTCCTCCCGAAGTGAGAGATCTGTTCATAAAAGTGTATGATGACGAAGAATATGCTCAGGTATGTAACTTAAAAAAATATTAAAAATTATGTATAAAGGCCTGCTAAAATTCATTACAATGACAGACGGATTAAAGCTTACAGACAAAATGGTTCGTGGTTCTAGGTACCTACACCTATTGCGGATAACCCGCAACTGGCTCGCATCCGCAATAAAAACCTATTACAATGAATATTACCATTCACTATTTATATCTTGGTAGAATAATTGCTTACTCCTAAATGTTGTAACTCAAATTTAGGCAACGAACTAAAACAACAGCTCTATCGGCAGTTTTAAAACACAATTTTTTTACGTATAAATTTAACGACACAAATAGAAATACAAGTAGTTGTGATTGTCGATTGGAAAGCTTAACGAGACACACCCTTCACGAAACTATCGTTGCTCGGACATAACCCGTAACAGCCGCTCACATGCTAGTATCAACGGATTTAGACTGCCAAGCTTAAAAGGTTTCTAGAACGATACCCAGCAAAAGTTGTAATTGTTTTGAATTTGTATTTATAGCTGATTTTTATTTTTTTTTCCATTTCTTGTTGCCGCATTTATCATTCATAGTGTTCAATCCCAAAAACAAAATAAAATTTCGGTTTATTTTGTAAACAAACTGAGTTATCAAATTTATTATATTGAATTAGGTACATATTATTTTCTTTGTCCATTAAAATTAAATATATATTTTAATAGCCAACTAAATTAATTTGAATGGAATATGCGAAAATATCAATTATTATTTTCAATTTTTGGTGCTGCAATACGATATTGAAATGAGACTATGAGAATTTCAAATATTCACAAAAAGCTATAACATTAACAAGCAGCATAATTAAATCTGATGAATTCATTTTATTCGTAAAAATATTTAATTTTAATATACAATTATAAATGTTAAAATAAAAATGGGAATATGTATTTGTCGGAGCGTGGCATCAGTGGCGCCACACCAGATAGCGGTTTATTTCGTCACTACATTATTTTTAGTCTGTAGTCAATTTAATCAAGCTGTCAGTTGATCTGTCTGTCATTCTGTTTACGTTCAGAAACGTCAAGCGGGTAGCTTGGGTGAGGTCGATGCGGGGATGGCAATACTAGTTGGGAAAAAAGGACGTTAGAAGTTTAAGAGTAGTTTGTAAATTCAGCTAACTGATGGAATCTGTAGTTTTGTGATTCCGGGACGTGAGTTCTACCTTCGTGGTGTAGTCTGGGGGATGAGAATAGTCGACGATATAAAAAGATGGCGTATATTAGAGTTTATGGGGAAAATGGGGGATGGTTGGGTTGTGATTAGATTGGAAACGTAGATAGAAGAAATGAGGTGTTGACGACATCACGATCGTATTGCGAATTGAGTATAGAATTAGGAAAAAGATTCTATGGCGTGGACAGGACGACTAATGGGGCGAAGGGAGGTCGTTTAGGTTCCATCAATTAATTGAATCTAGACGTATCCTAACTGTAATCTGTAATCCATGATGATCGTGTGTAAAATACAAGCAATGTCATTGTAATGAAGTCCTGTGAGTTATTATTTCAAGACCAAGACCTAGAAATCCTAAGATGTTGGATTGACAGTATAATGCTCGTGCTTATCTTGATATGACATGTCCCCGATATCAGAAGTGGGGTAAATATCGCTGTTTCCCCGACATCAGAAGTGGGATGATTATCGAGGTTACCCGACATATTTATAATTTAATTCCAAATGTCATTGATTCGTAATTTAGATTATTTTGGACTGCAAATATTAATTATAGTTTTATGAAAATTAAGTGTTTTTTCTTCACATAGTGTACAAATCAAATAATAACGTTAGTTAGTGGGTTATGATTTGAGCAGTATTTACAACATCAATGTTTACAACAGACTTGGGCATAAATATAGTTTTAATTTATATTTATACTGTGACTTAGACTTAGTAGCCCTGCAAAACACAGATTTGGAACACGTATTTCTTTCAAACAGTCGGCTTAGTTTCTATACAGTCCTTCTTTATAGGACGTACTGTTCAGTTGACATCAAAAAATACTATTTCTTGCGAGAGTTAAAATTCAAACCATCACGACTGATTTTTCAACCAAAAAAACTTCTTCCATCGAGGAAAAGTATTCAGTGATGAATATAAAAATAAAATAATAATATAACTCTACACTAATATTATAGAGTTTGTTTGTTTGAACGCGCTAATCTCAGGAACTACGGGCCCAATTTGAAAAAATCGTTTTGTAATAGCCACATTCAACGGAAAGCTTATAGGTTACTTTTCATCCTGAAATTTCCACAAGAACGGGTACAACGCGGGTAAAACCGCGGGGCGCTGCTAGTGTAAAATAAAAGCGAAGTCTATGTGTAAACGTAGTTTCAATGCAAAACGAGTGTTCACTTAAACTTATAACAATGAGTTAAGAATGGAATGAAATCAATGAACCCTTTTCCTCTTCAGAAATAATCGCCATCAGCTGGAAAATCGACTACATACGTCCAAATTTAACTCTCGTGAGAAAAAAATAAGAATATATATATAAAGTAGCAGCACCCCGCGGTTTTATCCACGTTGTGCCCGTTTCCGTGGAAATTTGTTGCGCAGTTTTAAAGATCTAAGCATACATAGGGACAGACAGACAACGGACAGCGACAGCGACTTTGGTTTATACTATGTAGTGATGTTTACACTTTTTCCCCTTATTATAGTACGAGGTGAAAAAAAAAATCGGCCAAGTGCGAGTCGGACTCGCGCACAGAAGGTTCCGTACCTAAAAAAAACGGAAAAAAAACATGTTTGTGGCATGGGATAATTAATTGGTCGTGACAGACAGACTAACGGACAGACGGACGGACGGACAGCGAAGTCTCAGTAATAGGGTCCCGTTTTTAGCCTTTGGGTACGCAACCCTGAAAAGTGTATACATTTTATTTAATATATACGAATTTATGACGGCAACTGTACGAGACACTGCCTACTGTATCAATTCATTCTGAAATATACATTTCATAGGCTAGCTGTCAAAAACGAAAACTAAAATACCACGAATAATAAAGAATATTTATTTTCAGATGAAATTTTCCATAGCTCAACGCACCCGATATTTAGAGATTGTGGGATTCAGTATATCTGTGATAGCACTGCTCATTTCTCTTTTGATATTTACGCACTTTCGGTAAATATAATTTACTTATATTTTCTCCGTTAATTATTTAAGTATGCTTAAAGCTTTCAACATAATAAGTAGTTGTATCCTAAGGCCTGAAACTGCGTTAAGCGAGCGACTGGGCGGGCAACCTTCGCGGGTCGACGCGCATGTGCACGCGCGTACTCACGCGCGGCCCCGTCACGACCGGCCATCCGTGCGGTCATACAAAACGTCGTCTACGCTACGGAGGCGGACCCCGTTGCGCGGATGGACGCCCGCGTAGCACTTTTGTATGAAACCGCACGGGTGCCCACTTAACACAGTTTCAGGCCTTACCAAAAAAAAGATATTTATACTAAGTATAACTAGTACAGTATTAAGTAGGTATACTTAGCATATTTTTACACTTCGCTCATACAATTAAAATATTTATTTAGCACCATTAATAATTTTAATACGCAGTATACCAAGAAAATGGTAATATGAGGCTGCTATAATGGATTACACATGCTATGTAATTATCATACCCTACTAATATTACAAACTAACCGCGCCCCGCGGTGTTACCTGTGTTGTATCCGTTCCCGCGAGAATTTGGAAATAAAAGTAGCCTAAGCTACTCCTTGTTACATCAGTTATCTGCCAGTGAAAGTTCCGATCGGTCCAGCCATTTCAAAGATAAGCCAGAACAAACAGGCTGACAAACAAAAATAAAAAAAATGTCGTTTTGGTATATATGTATAGTGTATATCTATATTTTAATATTACAAACAGACACTTTTATTTTATTTATTTGTATAGATTCGAAAGTTTGTTAGGAAATATGTATGTATGTTTTTTAATCTTTCACGCAAAAACTACTGAGCGGATTTGGACGGGAACTGTACAACGCGGGTAAAACCGCGGGTCTGTCATTTATAAAGTTATTTTCAGTCTTTTCGATTCTCCTTAGGACAGTGGTCATTTCAGTCACAATTTTGAACAAAAAAGTAAATACTGCGCGGGAATTATAGCCGTCGTCCCCGTCTTGCCACAGTGCAGACTATAATTAACAAAGTTTTAATTCCGGCCTGAAATTGTATACCATTAACCTAGACAAATAGGTCTTTCAGTCTAACTAAGGCTTTGATGTATAGGTAGAATTTCTAGAATTTATTATGAAATATTAAATGTTGTACGGGTACGTACAAATGCTAAGCTGTTCTGAATGATAGACGCGTATATGTATATATGAATTTATTGTTAATAGATTATTTAAGTTATTTAAGATTAGTTAAGTGCTAAGATGAGTTTTAATGAGTGCGATGGATCTGCTGGCTAATACTGCACTGACTCGTGTCAATCGCTCGGTCGGCGTGGAGCGCCGACTTGTGCGACCTACTTGAGCCAAATTGCTTAGGCTTAGTTTAGCAGATTTGTGCTGTTGCTAAGGTGTTCGATAAGTATCGAACATACTCCCGAGGGAGAGCTGGGAGAGCTGGGAGATGCGGTGAGATGAGGTGTAACAATACTAATATGAGGTTAGTTATTACATCGATGAGCCAATATTTTTCTTAAGTTTAATGAGGGTTAGAACAATATATGAGCTCGTACTCTTCCTTGATTTTACTAATATAATACGTTAATCCTTATCTATGGTGAAAATAGATTGTCTTTTATTTAGGGGGGAGGTAGGTCTATCCCTTTTGATGCGTAAGCTAGACCAACGCTTGGTCTCACACGCACTACGCGTATACGCATTCTCAGGCACGGTTAGATTTCGCGCACAAGCACTGTCACTGATGTTCTCACTGGTGTGGCGCGCCTGCGCCGCGGGGGCGGGTGCGGGCGCGGGCGCGGGGTCGCGCACAAACTCCACAATGGCGCGTGGGGCCGCCTCGGCCCGACCTGCTCGCCTGCTTCTCCTCCATAGAAATCCTAGGAGTGCTGCTAGGACTGCGACTACGGCTAGTAACACGTACGATACAACGTAGTGGTGTACGTCATGAGGGGTAAAGATCACGTCTTGCTGAGCTGCTTCCTTCAAGGTTGAGATTTGATCACCGAGATGCTGGAGGGTATCGTTTAGGTCATCTCTATAGTCTTTTGACTCGTAAGATGATGTTATATTGGTTATACTGTGATGTTGTATTGGAGCTATGTTAACTAGCGCTAAGTCGGGTTTAATTGATAGTGTATTATGTTGCTGATAAGAGTAAAGCGTTACGTCACGACCTTTAGCTGTGCATTGTTTATCCAAGTGAATGAGCCCGGCCTTGCTGAGTTGGCGGTTTCGTGTTTCATCGCTGCATATTATTGTCATAGAGTAGGTGTCACATATGAAGTATAGATATGATGATAAATCGTGCAATTGAACCCATTTATTATGACAGGGTTCTTTCTTTGTTTCGCATCTATTCATATTTCCTACTTTGCAAAATACTTCTTCCGGGTCTAAATGCTTGATTGGAACTTCCAGTTGACAGAGGTAAGTTTCACCTTGGCGTTGGCACCTTTCAATGTCCTCTCTACTGGCTGTTACGTAGGAGTCTCTAATGAGATTGGTTGCCACCTACTCAGTGATGGGAATTATAGAGATCATTTCCTTTTTGACTTGAAGAGGTACGGGGAATAGTCGATATATCTGGAAGCTATCTCTGCTGATTAATGGTACCGTGATTTCAAATATGAAGTACTCAGTATTCATTCTCGCCTTGACTTTTAGTAAATCGTATATTGCATAAAAGTTGGAATGTAAGCTGTCTATGGGTAACGTCAATTCTTTCGATATTTGACTTGATGCAATTTGTAGTTCGTTGCTGAGCTGGTTTGGAGTTAAGAGATGGAAATTTACTTTACCATGATAGATATCCGTCATTGTGTCAATCAATGAATCCTGTATACGTTTTAAGTTCTGAATCAGATTAGTGGACGCTAAAGCTGTGAGTGTAAACTCTTGTATTATAGCTGTTATCTCTTGTTCTCTATGAAATCGCCTCGCTGTTTGCTCTATATTATTAAGGTGTTTATTTATAAGTTTGTGTTGTATATCAATCATTTTCTCAGTTCTTTTTAGTATATTGTACTCTGTTTCTACTACTGATGTTTGATTTTTCCAAAGCTGTAGAAGATGTTTTTGGTTACTGTTCACAAGTTCTATGTCGCGTTGATATTGATCTGCGAAGCTTTGGTCCAGTACACCAAACAATGTATTTGCTACTGAGCCCACAGCATTTATCAAGCCGCGGCGAGTCCTTGACTGCGTTCCGAAATGCTGATTTAGCAACAGCTGATTATAATGCTGTAGTTCGCTATAATCGTGTAATATTTGTGTTAATATTATATTACACTGGGACGATTCTTTGATTTTGTTGCATGTTTTTTCTAAATACTGAATGAAAGTGTAAGCAGCTTTATCTCCTTGCCAATAAGGTTGCATATCGTAGTACGAGACGATTGTCCATTTATCTCTTATTATATTCATTTTTCCGATTGTATCGTAAAAAAGAGATTGATTTCTGGTGAGTTGGGTTATATTGCTAGTGTGAGCATCGCCTGGCAACAACATATTCATAAATAATAACAAAGATAGCGCCAAGCTAATAATTGTCGGACATTATTTTTCTCTTACTCGCCGTTTGGTACATGATAGGGTTTGCTTGGTATCCGGATATGGATCGCTTGACTGATTGACAGGCAAAATCGATAGTTTAATTACGGGACGCTTCATAAACCCGTTTTTTGTCTTAAGGGTTACTACCCTAGCCAAACTGTCATTTCCCGGATGTACCTCAACTACTCGGCCGACTGGGAACCTTCCCGCTATGAAATTGTCTTCATGTATGGTTACCATGTCGCCGATTTTTATGTTGTCCTTTTTGTTAAGCCATTTACTACGAATGGATAGCTGGCTCAGGTATTCCGTTTTCCATCGCTTCCATAAATCTTGGAAAACTTTATTTATTAAGTTCCATCTAGCCCTGGCGTCTGTTGCTGTTTCAATGACTGTTAACCCTCCTCGACCGGTTAGGAAATGACCCGGTGTCAGGAAGTTCAGGTCATCGATGTCTTCGGATAATGGGCACAGAGGTCTTGAGTTGAGAGTCGCCTCTATTTGTGCTAACACCGTGCTGTATTCTTCGAAGGTTAAAGCTTGTTCACCTACAACTCTTTTCAGATGCTGCTTTAGACTTCTGATTGATCGCTCCCAGATGCCACCGGCGCTCGGCCATGAAGGACAATTCCAGTGCCATTCTATGTTCATCTCCGCTACTTCTGTTTGAAGCGAATCGCTAAGGACTTGTTCCAACTGCTTATACTCCTCCTGTATGAGCTTGTTTGCTCCTACAAAGTTGGTTCCATTGTCCGAGTACATATGCTTTGGTGTTCCTCGTCGTGCCGCCATTCGTTTCAGAGCTGCCATGAATGAGGCGCTACTGAGGTCGGACACTAACTCGATATGTACAGCCTTTGTTACCATACATATGAACAGTGCCACGTACCCTTTGGATGTCTTGACTCCACGTCCTTTATTCGCTTTCACTGGAATTAGCCCCGTAAAATCTACTCCGGTGTGGTAGAAGGCTGGGGCTGGGTTGATTCTATAATCGGGTAGGTCTCCCATTAGCTGCTGTAATTTAAGTGGTTGTTGTTTCCTACAAGTTACGCATCGCATAAGCTGTTTTTTGACTGCTCGGGTTCCTTTAATAACCCAGTAGGCTTGTCGTAAGAATGACGTGGTGAGACGGGTTCCGCCGTGATGTGTGAGCTTGTGGGCTTGCGAGATAAGGAGTTCCGTTAATCGACTGCTATATGGTATGATTATAGGATATTTCATTTGATCGCTTATGTTCGCATTTCTCAGTCTGCCCTTAGCCCTTAAAATACCATAGGAGTCTAAATACGAGTTTAAATTCTTTAGCTTGCTATCGGATTTTAATTTGTTGTTATGTAATAGATATTCAATATCTTCATAAAATTCACTGCGTTGAACATGTTTTATTATAATATTTCTTGCTGATCTAAGCTCATGTATGGTTAGGTACCTATGTTTTTGTTTACAAACATTAGGCGTCAATGCTCGCCGTATCCAACATACAATGCGAGTAATTTTAGAAATAGAACTGTATCTATTTAAAATCTCGTCGATTGTATTTTCTTTTAGATTCGTGTTTTGAACTACGCTAACTTGTTTCTTGGCTTCTTCGCTTGTTGTGTATTTCATGTCAAATTCCTTCGGCTGAAAGTTTAATGAAGATAGAAAGGCGGGTCCTTTCCACCATAGTTCGTGTTCGCTCAGCTGTGATGGCATAAGTCCTCTACTAGCCGCGTCAGCTGGATTCTCTTTGGTGTTTACGTAGTACCACGTTTCAGGGGGCATTACGTTGGTAGTTTTCTTTACTCTATTAGCTACAAAAGGCTTCCATCGCTCTGGAGACCCTTTAATCCAACCGAGGGCAACTTTTGAATCGCTCCACCCGTACTTTTTGATGCTAAAGTTGTTAAAACTGTTAATAATCTTTGTTATAAGTTTTGAAAGCAGTTCGGCGGCACATAGTTCCAGTCTCGGTAATGAGACGACCTTTCTGCTAGGCACTAGCCGGGTTTTCGCTGCGACTAGCACTATTGATATGGTATTGTCCTTTACGATTCTTGCGTACACTACACCGGCGAATGCTTTGATCGAGGCGTCACAGAATCCGTGTAGCTCGATGACGTCACCTTGTTTGCTTTGTATCCACCGTGGAATTTTGAACTGGTTTATAAGATGTATATCCTTTTTCAGCCGATACCATTGTTCTTTGATGTTTGTAGGAACTTCATCGCCCCATAGTATTTCCGCATTTTGCCACACTTGTTGGAACAATAGTTTCATTGTTGTAATTAATGGAGACAACCAGCCTAAAGGATCAAAAATGGTAGAAATTTCAGATAAAAGCATTCTTTTAGTTAACTTGTCTTCCTCTGTGCTGCTTAAAGTGCTTTGAAAAGTGAATGAATCCTCCCCTGAGTTCCATCTTAAGCCTAAAGTTTTTGATGAACTTTCTGTTTTGAAAGTAAACATTGTCGGCTCCTTGTTTATAGCTTGTTCGACATCTATTAAAATCCGTTTGTCGTTGGAGGACCATTTTCTAAGTGAAAATCCGGCACTATTGAGACATGCGTTCATCTCCGTTATGCTCGCTTTTCCTTCAGGGATGCTGTGACTGCCTGAGATCCAGTCATCCATATATAGCTCCTCTTGGATGCACCTTGCTGCTTTAGGGAATTTGTGCTGCTCATCGGACGCTAATTTACGAAGTGTCATCATTGTAAGGAATGGTGCCGATTTAGTTCCGTAAGTTATTGTAGATAATTTATAAGTTTGAATATTTTGACTTGGATGTTCTCGCCAGACTATTTGTTGAAGGTTTTGATCATTTTCATGAACCCGAATCATTCTGAAGCATTTTTCTATGTCCGCTGTGTAAGCGTATTGATACTGTCTCCACTTCAGAATGAGCTCAAGGAGGTCCTGCTGCAGATTCGGACCCTTGTACATGAGATCATTAAGGCTAAAGCCTGAGGATGTTTTCGCTGAGGCGTTGAACACTACGCGTAGTTTCGTTGTGCTTGATTCTAATCTCTGTACGGCATGATGAGGTAGGAAGCATTCTAAATTAGCTGTCTGTCCTCTCGCGTTTTTCATATGGTTGAGCTGTTCGTATTCATTGATAAACTGCTTGTATTGTGTTGCTAAACTTTCCTGTTTCATTAATTTACGTTCCAAATTTCTAAACTGCGCTATTGCTATTCCTTTTGATGCTCCCAATTTTTCTCGCCATTCCGCCTTCATAGGGAGTCTAACTTCATAACGCCCGCTCTCTAAGCGTTTTGTTGTAGTGTTGTAGTAATTGAGGCACTCTTCATCTTCCACTGACATTTCATTTTGCTCGGAAATGTCTTCAATTTTCCAAAATTGCTGAATATCCTCAATATTATTTAAGATGACGTTGCATTGGAATGATGTTTTCACACTACCGCATAATAACCACCCCAACTCGGTATGCTGTGCTATTGGCTCCGATTGACTCTCGCCGCGAATTAAGCCTTCTAACATTATTTGAGAGTATACCTCCGCTCCGAGTAGAATGTCAACCGGGCGACTAACGTTGTACTCAGGATCGGCTAGTGCAATATGACCTAGGTGTTTCCAAGAAGGTTTGTCAAAAGACTGGTTCGGTAGGTTTTTTATTAAATTGTTCATTATAAAAACGTCCGTGTTAAACTTAAAATCTGAATAGTTTGATTGACAAGTGATAGTAACCCTCCCTTTGCAGTTATTTTCCCGCTCTCCAACTCCAAAAATAACTCCATTACATTTTTTCCGCTTTAAACCAAGCTGCTGAGCTGCTTTTTCGCTTATAATTGATACTTGCGAGCCCTGGTCAATCAGTGCTCGCATCATATGTTGAATATTGTCTGCCGCTGTTACTTTTACTAAAGCTGTAGCTAACAATATCTCCGAGGACTCGCTTTTTGGGGATGTCTGTACTCCGTTGCTATTCTTAAATTGTTCCTTTTGTTTGTAAGCATACTCCGTTTTCACTCTCGAAACATCTGCTGAGTAATGCGGCCTTTGCTGAGTTGAAAAGTAATCATGTAAGGTCGTATGATGCCGCTCATTGCACTTATGACATCGTTTTGTAGAAAAACAATTTGCTCCATTATGGTCATAAATGCAATTTAAGCAATAATTAAATTGTTTCAATAATTTAATTTTGCGATCGTTGCTAAGTTCTGAGAACTTGCTGCAACTTACCAAATTGTGTTCACTATTGCAATGAGGGCATCTGGTTGTTGCTGCGTGCATTGATTTCACAATTTCGTGATTATTGTGAGATTTCCATTCTTTATTCGGTTTGATATTATATTTATGAACTGGAAAGTTTGAGTTTCGATGTTGCTGATACTGAGATGGCTTTGGGTTTACGTCGTGACGCCGACGGGATGACTCCAGCGTAGTAAACCTTTTCTCTAGGTATTCCAGGAAATCCTTCAATGTTGATAGTTCTCGCGAGTTTGACAATGTTTCAATATATTCGGAGTACGACTCGCTATCCAGTTTTTGCGATAGTATGTACACGATGAGTGGGTCCCAGGTTGAAATATCAATACCTAGGTTCTTTACAGCGTGAATACTCTCTAACGTGACGTCATGTAGTCGCTTGATCGCTCCGAACGATTGTTGTTGAATGTTGGGAAGGTTATAAAAGGAACTTATGTGTGTGTTAAAAATTTGCCTCTTGTTATTGAATCTATTAGTTAATATTTCCCAACACGTGTCGTAATTGTCGGAGCTGATAGGAAGATGTTGAATCAAGCGTTCGGCTTCACCTTTCACTTTGCTCTTCAAGAATTGCATCTTCTGCGCATTTGAAAGTGAAGTGTTATTATGAATAGCTTCATTGAACAAATCTTTAAACGATGTCCACTGGTGAAAGCTTCCTGTGAATACCGGGACGTCCATTTGCGGGGTAGATTTTTCTCTATACGATGTTGACCACATTTTGGAATTGATAGTTTTTCTCAGACAGTTGTACGTAGACTCATGCTTGTTGTAGTTATATTCGTACGCTTCATCTTCTTCTAATTCTAACATTATATCCCAGTGACAGTTATCCACTACTGTCCAGCGAGTTTGTAAGACGCGCAGTGCATCTTCGAACTCCCACTTGTCCCGTAGGGCTTCTACATCGATGCTATCTACCGCTCTCGTAAATGCTTTGAAATTGATGCGTTGTTTTCGCAGAATTTCATCTAACTTACTGTACGCGCCCCTCGCCGTCTCGTGCCGCGAGCTGGCGACGGGCGCGGTTGCTGCTGATGCCGGCCTCTTTTGCTCTCCACTAGCCGACGGGCCTATCGCTGCTAGGGTGGTGGGACTTTCTTTACGCTCAGAAATTCCCGATTGGTCGTCTTGTTGTAACTCATCGTGACACCTTTCTATTAACTCTTTAGCTAACTGATACGTTTGTTTAGTTCTCTCAAACTCACAATCGACAAAGTACTTATGTCCCCTACTTTCGTAAGGTAAAAGTTTTTCATAATTATGCTGATACTCTCTCCAATACAACTCTAAAACCTCTAACTTTTTCTTACAATAGTCAGTAGTTTTACGCTCTTTACTGTCCTTTTTGAAATTAATAACGATCTTCCGAATGTTCTCTGCTAACTCGGTTTGTTGGAAATAAAGAGTTTCCATATTTGAGAAGTAGGTAATTCGTTAATAAAAGGAACGCTCTTACTTGAAAGCCGCTTATCCTACGGCTGCTATGTAGTTGGGGGTTGCTGACGCTGCTGGAACCTGGCGAGTCACTCGCCTGCTACAATTAGATTAGGGACAGCCTCTCGTCTGCTTAGGTGCTGCTGCTGCTCGACGGGCGATCTTCTTGTCCACTATGTGCTTCGAAACTTCTCTCAAAGTCTTTGGCAATGTATTACCATACACCAATTCTCCGGAACTCAGAACGCGTAACACGAATGACACGTTACACTGGCACGTATGTTCGCGTTGCAGTTTAAGTATGTCACTCGCGAATATGTCCCGCTCTTCCCGGATGGCTCGAAGGACCAATATGTACGGGTACGTACAAATGCTAAGCTGTTCTGAATGATAGACGCGTATATGTATATATGAATTTATTGTTAATAGATTATTTAAGTTATTTAAGATTAGTTAAGTGCTAAGATGAGTTTTAATGAGTGCGATGGATCTGCTGGCTAATACTGCACTGACTCGTGTCAATCGCTCGGTCGGCGTGGAGCGCCGACTTGTGCGACCTACTTGAGCCAAATTGCTTAGGCTTAGTTTAGCAGATTTGTGCTGTTGCTAAGGTGTTCGATAAGTATCGAACAAATGTTACACAATTTATTTTTGCCTTCAAGAAAGTTTTATGAAACTTTTTAAAGAATGAAATATTTCGGGGAACTAGAGATTATTGAGCTTTATATTAATTTCGGGGAATAATCTCATTATTATTCGTATCTTTATTGTTGTTTAGTTTACGATATGACTTTTCAGCTGAAGATTCGTGTAGACCTCGTGCAAAATTGTCTGGATAGGAACTTACGATACCTACCACACTTCTGTCATCTAACGTTCGATTATAATGACTAAAATTTAGGCTAGCAGGTTAAGAGCGGATTGCAAAAGCATTCTTAATATTATTTAGCGCCTTAATGTTTTTGATAAAGAAATAACGTTCAGGTCAAAAAGTGTTATATTTCTTGCTATACCTATATATAAAATACTAGCAACACCCCGCAGTTTTACCCACGTCGTGCCCGTTCCCGTGAGAATTTCGGGATTTTTTATACATATAAAAAATCCCGAAATCTTGTATCACTCTAAATATTAAAAAACCGCATCAAAATCCGTGCAGTAGTATTTCAGTTTATCGCGAACAGACAGACAGACAGACAGACGCGGCCGGGGACTTTGTTTTATAATATGTAGTGACTATTCTGAACGAACAGCTTCGGTTTCTTAAACATATTTAGATAGCTAAATAAAATTAAGTGTCCTTATGCCAGCAGCCTAAGTTTTGCCATTATTAATTTCAAACATGTAACTTATAACTCTTTTTATACGTTTTATTTGTAAACAAGCAAGGAAAAATAAATCCCAAAAATCCCATTAATACAATTTAACACATTCTTCTCTAAGTGTAGGTACTTGTACTATGCACCAATACTTAATTACTAATATAATTTTCTGCAAATACAGCTCTCTGCGGAACAACCGAACCAGAATACATAAGAACTTATTCTGTGCGATGACCGTCCAAGTGATGATAAGATTGACTGTATACATTGATCAAGAGTTTATAAGAGGAAAGACTGGAGACCAATCGGTCAACTCGACTATTAGAGGAATTGATAATATGGTGAGTAATGTGTGAAGGCCTTAGGGTGCATTTCCATTGTAGTGGAACCACTGACCTCTATTATATACATACTGGACTGGCTGTTACCATACAAATGACAGCTAATTTTTTGTGGCAATTTGAAGCGCCCCTGCGAGTGTCCCGAGAACTAATTTTGACGTTCACTGCAAGCACTCCCTACCCCTATATGCTTGCAGTGAACGTCAAAATTAATTTTAGTCAACTTAAGACATTAGTAATTTTAGTTCCATGGACTTTCGTATCTGCCTACAGTGGCCTACAGCGCCAAAATGGCGACACTCAAATAGGCACAAAATAATTATGACTGCAGCCTGTCCAGTGTAAATAATAGAGATCAGTGAGTGGAACAGAGTTGTACGGTGCTCAATCAACCAATCACATTACGAAAAGATTTTGACAATGTCAATGCCTTGTTTGATAATTTCAACTCGTTGTGATAGGTCGATTAAGGTTCGCACAGCTCTGCTTCTAAGGGCTCCCACACAAAACTGCGATGCGATGCGATGCGAATTCCATTTAATTATTCATCTCTTTTCTTTGTACTGTAGTAATGGCGATAGATATAACTATTTCAGTTCGCATCGCATCGCATCGCAGTTTTGTGTGGGAGCCCTAAACGCAGACAATCACAGTACCCTTATTGGATAGACTCTATCATGAACAGATGACGTACATATAATAGTAACATTAAAAATAAAATAGATAGTAATAGTAAAATAAACGAATTAACAGTTGAATAATTCAATTCAATAAGTGTTAGTGCAGACAACATTGTGCACTTAACCAAACATGATTCAACTCTCTAGGCGACCATTTGCGACATTAGACAGTCTATCTTATTAGAAATCGCCAGAAAATGGATTGTCTTGCGCAATTTGCATATTCCAATATACTATACTTACTTACTTTTTAGTATATATTTATCTTTAGCCAATGCACATTGCCAATATTGTCCTTGAAATCATTTTTATAAATAAGTAAGAGTACCTACCTATACTAATTTTTTTCTTACTTGGCCCAAAATTTCGACCAATGTCGTCAATTTACCAGCCAACGATGATTTTTCCTGAAGAGGAAAAAGTTTAGTGATTTTATTTCATTCTTACCGTATCTCTTAACCTGTTTTTCTCTTCAGAAGTAGTACATTGGTACAAGTAAGAAAAAATAGGGTATAGGTAGTTAATTGTTTTGCACTCACTAATGTAGGTATATTCTTGACAAAGCTGGCATGCCTAACTATGCCTAACTTATTTATTAACTTGTATTAATTAATAACCTTTGTAGATATCAAATTAAACAAAAAATAAAGTAATGTTTCTTTATGTAAAATTTCCAGTGCAGTATTTCAAGCATTTTTCCTTCAGCAGATCTAAGATGTAACGTCAAAGGCAAAGTTTTTGTCCGATATCTTATATTTTTCATTTCTTCCTTTCATATAGAATACGAAGAGAAAAACGCAATGAAAAATTCCACCCTGTATAGAAATATACGTCTTAATAAACATTTTCTTAAGGGTGCTCTTCCATTAGAGATGTGCTATGCTACAATGCTATGGGTGCGGTTGATATACACCAATCATATTCATTGGGGCACATAGCTTAGCACTGGTGGAAACGGATTCAACTAAGATATGCTTTTTATATGGGAGTATCCGTGCTATGGATGTGTGCTATGGATGCGTGCTACGGATGCGTGCTGTGGACGCGTGAGCGCCTCTCCCCTAAATCGCCCCCCCCCCCTGTTTCCCTACTATCGATACATAACATAGCTCGAGATGCGCATCTTCCTCGCACAGCTACCTAGCGTAGTGTTGGTTGAAACGGTCAAATATTTTAGAAGCGTAGATTTCACATCTTCGCAACATAGCTGCATAGCACATCTCTGGTGGAAAAGCACCCTAAAGTCCCAGTACACAATGACGTGTGCTGGCCCCTTCAGGCGATCGCCATTACATATGTACAGGGGATATTGGTATATAGTGGCGGACAATTGTCAATCGTGGCGCGTAATGAAGAAACTTTTTCGCCATTTCTTTTTTTATATCTTTGTGCCAGTACTCACTTCTATAATACTTGTTAGTTTAGCAGTAGGTATGTAGACAAATAGCCGCGGACGGCCGTAATTACTTCCACTGCATGGTAAATACTTTGCTGGGCAGTAATGAACCATGCGCCATTGTGTGAACACTAAGTGATTGGTGCCTACTGTGCATTGCAAAGTCACAGGCCATCGTGTACTGGGGCCTTAAGATATAACTTTAACTTATAAATAAGGGTTTTGCCAAGGGGCAGTGGCTGCAGTGGCAACTTCTGTATTGTTTTAAAAAAGTTAGTTAATATCTCGACGCGGCTAGCCGCAGTACTGCACTATAACTGCTCCGAAACCCAAAAAAAAAGTACATGCAGGTATTTTCTTCTTCTAAGAATAAAACCAAACAATATACTCGTATATAAACGTATTCGCTTTCATCAATTTCCACAAGACATTTACCTAATCCAAATCACCATAACATTTTCTTCTAGCCGTACATCTGCGAAGGGTCTTACATACTACTGGAATACGCAGTTAGTTGCATGTTCATGTGGATGTTCATCGAAGGTCTTTACCTCCATAACGTGGTGACAGCTAGCGTGCTCCGTGAGAAAATATCGCACGTAATATATTGCGTCATTGGTTGGGGTCTACCAGTGATCGTTACCATGTTCTGGGCTTCTGTAACCGCTATTCATTACCTAACTGAAAACGTGAAAAGGTAATTTAATAGCATAAACTATAAGTTATTTTATTTCACGACGCCCTTTAGCCATACTTGTGTAGGTAAATGTATATGCACATTGTCTTAGTGTGCTTCTTGGTTTGCGTTCAAGTTTTCTTTGAAGTAGCGACAGCATAAAAGCTACGAGTAATTAGAGAAAAGTTATGCGCTGTGACATGAATTATTTGGAAATCATCAGTTGCGCCTGGTTGCACGGTGCGTATAATATATTCGACAGTGAATTTCGCAAATGTATCGCATTCGCTTGCGGTATGCGGTATGTATACGATCTATGTACCCTATTACAGCTGACAGGCTGTAATCTTACGAAGATTCTCCAATTCAAATCTTATCGCTAATAAAGTAAAAAGCGTTTAAAATTAAATAAGTAACCAAGGTTGCGGAATGTTATATCCTTAAAATGTTTGTACACAAACCGAACATTGGGAAAGTTTTCCTCAAAATGTGGAAACAGCGTAAATGTTTAAAAGTTTTAAGATATTACAAGTTCTTAGAAAAAAACTAATTTTTGGAGCTTTGCTTTGTTTTGATTAATTAATTGTGTTTGTAAATCATTTTTATATGATTGTAATCTGAAGCAATATTTATATTTTTAGATGTTGGTACGGATATAATTTTCTTTCTGAATATTGGATTATGCAAGCACCCCGATTGGCAGTTATTTTAGTAAGTATCATATTAATAAGCATGTACCTACTACATTATAAGTCGTTCGCCTAATGTCGACTACAATGATTGTTTACGCTGTTGCATTCACGGAATACACTGAAACACCTGAATCAATTTAACTATTTATTTACTATAATGTGTTTTTGCCTTTACAAGCGATTTCTTCATTTATAATTTCCTGACGGTTTCTTTGTTATTTTTCCGAAAATTAATTTAAACTAGAATCTAGGTCCATAATAAACAGTATATAGTATGATTTCTTTCAGATAAACCTTGTGTTTTTATTGAACATAATGAAAGTACTAATCATGAAATTACGAAGAAGTAAGAGCACTGAAGTCGAAAAAGTGAGGTAAATATCGATTAAAAATTAAACATGCCTTTAACATAATGTTCTTAATATGATCGTTAGTATGGGCCTACAAGATGCAAGCTTTAAAGATTCGTGCGATGCTCGCTTTTTATCGGCTCCCAAGTTGTATTCTCAGTAAATCTCAAATACATTTTAAAATACATATCTAATAAATATACTTAAAGTTGAAGCACACCTTTAAACCTTAATACTTGCCAAGTAGAAATCTTTAAAAGTTTTAAAAGTTATGTGTAAATATCAAAACTTAAAATACCTACCAATAACTTTTACCGGGATCAAGCGGTAACGACTTTACCGATCCTCTAACCGTTTACAGACAAACTTTGTACACCCTAAAACTTCCAAGTCAAACATCTTCCTACTACGGTAGCGCACTGGTGCAGTCGTGCAAGCCTCGAGTCCGGGCCGACGGACGTTATCCTTGTTTTTGTTTCACACAAAATGTGCGCAGAAAGACGGTTGAAAACGCTAAATTTGAAGGAGTTCTTAATGCAATTTGTTCGCGAGCCTAGACGCCCCGCGCTTAATATAATAAATCTAAATGTTTGTACTTTTCCGTAAAGGGAAATTGTTGAGGAAGCCAAGTACTCCAAACCTCAGAAAAGATCTTTAAAAAATATGAATAAGCGAGCAGACTCTAGACTGTACGGTCAGCCAAATATGTGGTCTACCACCCTACGGTTGAGATTCATTTGAACGTCATGAAACAACAAGGTCAATTTTAAACGTCATAACATAATTGTGCATAGAAAAGTCAACCTTAGCGATCGTTACATCTCGCAGAAACTTTTGTCAAAAGTGGTAGACTACTTTCTTGGCCGACCGTACAATCCTATCCTACTTATATTATAAATGCGAAAGTTTGTGGGGATGTATGTTTGTAAATCTTTCACGCAAAAACTACTGAACGGATTTGGATAAAACTTAAATTACCATTGTAATTCCTTGGGTGACAGAGCACTACGACCGAAACACAAGCATACCTATTAGTTCAGGCCGATAAAAATAACATTGTAGAATTTTTAGTAGCACATAAATGTATAATTATATTAATATTTTTTTACAACAGGAAAGCAGTAAGGGCTGCGCTTGTGTTGCTCCCACTGTTGGGAATCACCAATATATTGAACATGACCGAAGCCCCGTTAGACGGCAGTGTTTGGAAGTTTGCTCTCTGGTGCTATTCTACGCACTTTCTTCGATCATTTCAGGGGTTCTTCATCGCTTTCATATACTGCTTTATGAATGGAGAGGTAAATTGAACTCAAATAAGCAGGTAAATAAGGCGGAATAAAAAATTGAATAAAAATGAGGTTTGTAACAAAAATAAATAATGTAAAGATACATAATTATATACATCAAGGTAAGTTTTTATTGTTATATTTTTTTCAATGTAAAAAATAACTCACATACATTACAGGTCCATAATGTATAAAGAAATTCTTTTTTATACCTACTGAAAAATTTACTGAAAAATGAACACAATAGTTGAAAATTATTTCATCGATGGTGACCAAGGACTTTATATTCAACAGCTGAAAAGTTATTTTCTGTAATGCTTGGTCCAAACTAACGGGAAATGCCATTAACTGTCGCCATAATGGACGTTTAACGTAGGTGTAGCAACGACATAACGCGATAGTTTGACAACTGCGCCACCGCCGCCGTTTGACGTTTGGCGATAGTTGTGTTAGTTGCGTTAAGTTAAGGTACATCGAAGAGCTTTGGTGTGTGATCAACGCGAGAATAAATGCGTTGAAGCGGCCACAATACGTATGTTAGTGTGCATTAATAACTAACGCAATAATTGTTGCGATTATAGGCACTGACATTTTCCTATAATGTGGCCCCACCATAAAGTTAACGAACATTATATCAATGGAACTGGTTGATGGACCTGTCTAAAATGCAGTGTCTTATACCTACTTGCAGTACATATTATTATACATTAATAATATTGCAATACTTTCCACCAAAACAATGTCTCCTACTTGTTCAATAAAATGGTGCAACAATTATTGAGCAATATTGATGAAGATGTATATTGGAGCACATAATTTATGAATTTACTGATAGTATGAAAATATTTCGCAAAGCACAAGAACCTTGTAATATTAAAACTTCAATAATACATTTAACGAACAATAACAATTTCCAAATCGAAAAATGTGAAAGAACTGAAATACTAAACATTTTAATGGGGAGGCTGCTTTTGCTTAAGCAAAACTACTAAATATTGGACGTAAGTCCAAGGCATTTACTTGAATTGTTTACTCATAACTTACTCTTGCTCAATTGGGCCATGATGGTAATCACCTGAAAAAAAACTGCTTTTTTCAGCAAAATATACCTTAAATGACCAAAACCGATACAAAACTGAGCATTTGCATGCATATTTTGTACGACCTTCATGCCTCTTTTGTCCGCCCCACCCAGCACCATTATATTTGAAATAAGGCCAACCCTTGAGATCCTAAGAGTTCTAACGAGGGCCCGCGATACCAGTGAGTGTTGTCAAAAACTCGGAGTATTCACTTATCTATCCACAAAACATTTCGTGTAAAATATGAGTTTCTACTGAGGTAACTTTTGTTACATTTCACAGCCAGGTTTAAACATAACTTCAAATTTAGTTAACAATGCTATAAAACTTGTCTACGAAAGCTTTACATTAATTTAAATTTGGAATCCAAGTAATCGTAGGTACATTTATAAAATAACTAGTATTCTTCTCAAAAGTTTTTTAAATATCTTACCGCGAGGCATACATACTCTCTATTGCTCTCTTCCTGGCTATGAGTCCTACATGGTGGTGGGGTCCCTCTGGATCTTCGGCCGGGAATGGAGAGTTGTAGCGCCAGGTTCCCCACGTATTCCGGCGGTCTTCTCTTCACAAGGCCATACCACCTCAGCCTGCTCTCCTGTAGCTTGTCGGCAAAATCGTGGACACCTAAACTGCCTCGCACGTACTCGTTACGGATCTTATCGAGCCTGGTGACGCCGCACATCTGCGCATCTTCATTTCGGCGACTTGGATGGCACGGTTGTTTTTCTCAATGACCGCCTATGTCTCACCGCCGTACAGTTTGACCGGCATCTTTTTGTCACATGTCACTCCAGTTACTTCCATTTTAGCCATCAATCACTCTCTCTCGTAGAGGTTCAGAGTTAAAAGTTTGATGGCGCGATTGTTGCCCCCTTTCCCCTTGTATTTCGAAACTCTTGTACTCACCAACTTTACTAATTAAACAAAAAATAACAAGAAGACACTATAAGCCCGTTATATCCCACAGGCCCACAGCTGGGCAAAGGCCTCTCATCAAACTGGAGGTTTAAGTACAGCGAGGAGGATTACGCGTAATCAGCACGCTTGCCATTTAAACAAATGCGTTTTTATAAAGAAGTTCCTATTTTAATCATACGTTGGAAGATCTAAACCTTATATTATGTACTTAATCTTTGTGGTTTGTGCTAAGGGCTCCCACACAAAACTGCGATGCGATGCGATGCGAATTCGCATCGCAGGAACTTGCGATGCTGTTCCATTAATTAGCGATTCTCATTTAATATATTCATCTCTTTTCTTTGTACTGTAGTAATGGCGATAGATATACCTATTTCAGTTCGTATCGCAGAAATTTTCGCATCGCATCGCATCGCAGTTTTGTGTGGGAGCCCTAACTCCGTCAAGTACATGTGAATACGAAACCATTGCAAGCTAAACTGTGCAGTTATTAAGTGCGATAAGTGTACGGCTTCGTAGGACAGTGAGTTCCGTATTTATATGCGAATTTGGTACCTACAGAACCAAGAACTTATAACTTAAGAAGATAAGTATTGCACGTGGTTGTACAGTCGATGACGTATATATTATGTGTGAAGATTTTCAACTAATACAATTGTATTAAGGTGAAATTGTATGTACTTATATTATGTCGTTGATTGTACTACACATGTTAGAAATTCATCATACTTAATTATCACTTAGGAAAACAAACGAAGGAGTTGTTCGCGTCATTTTTAATTATTTTTTACGTCACGTAGTACAATATAAACGAAGAATTTCCGATATTATTTTGGGCTATAAGTGTTTTGAAATAACAGAAGGGCAAATCGAAACAAACATTTTATTAAGGTGTACGTTGTTGCAAGGCGTAACTGTGGTTGCGCCACGAAGTCTCTGATTGGATACAGCCTGAAAACACATAGCTGTGATTGCTGCAGATTGACAGACCTTCTCCATAAAAACCTAGGATTGGGTCGGTTCGAGTGCAGCTTGACAGTTCTCAGCGACACTTTCCCTCTGATTCACTTCAACCTGACAGTTCCCGGTGACACTGTCCCTCTGATTGGCTCATGTTGCAATCATGTCAAACATAACGCTTTGAAATTGTTATTGTTTACATATGCCTCGTATTTTACTAAACGTCTGTATAATTTATTTAAAATTAAAATAATATGACGCATGAATTTTTTTACATGTCTGCACTATATGCTAATCAGAGAAAAGGTGACACCGGGTTCTGTCAGGAGTGAGGAGGTTTCAGCTTATCAAAGGAAAAGTGACAATCTGTACTGTCAAACTACAGCAATAAAATTTATGTGTTTTATTGTGTACTAGCAACGCCCCGCGGTTTTACCCACGTTGTGCCCGTTCCCGTGGGAATTTCGGGATTTTTTTTACATAAAAACCTTCCTCTTGAATCACTATTACAAAAAACCGCATCAAAATCCGTTGCGTAATTTTAAAGATTTAAGCATACAGACAAACAGACAAACAGACACGAAACAGAGACGACTTTATTTTATACTATGTAGTGATAGTGTTTCTGTCAGGCTGGAGCCAATTAGAGATATCTGTCGCGTGCTGCTGAACCAGTGTTGCGGTGTGTCGCAACCCTTGACGAACGCGCAGCTTAACTTCGTAATTTGATGGGCTTCGTCACTTTAAGATGAAAAATACGACAAGTGGATCACTTGTTTTTAATTAATTGTGTTTTATTTTCAGTTGGTACGACTTCAATTAAATACTTTAAGAGAAACATAATAATTGAGTCACGAAGTAGAATCGCCAACGTGAACATTGACTTTTTGTATATAATAGCTACCAAGTAGTGCTACGAAGTTTAAAGTTTGGTTGTCTAAAAGTGGTCGAATAACGACTGTGCCGTTTTTACATTGCTTTAAGATTATTTTTTTATGTTTAGGTTCGTCAAGTTCTACGTAAGCAGTACCGCGATTGGAAATCGGAGCAAGCGGACAGGAGAAGATATCGGGAATCAGCTCTCGTTCGCAGAAGAGCGTAAGTAGTTACTTAGTTATAATAAAAGTCTGTGCTCAGACTTTAATATTCTAAGAAGTTGTGAGGCACGAAATGGCTACGTAATTGTGTAAATAATTACATATCAAGAGAAGCTTATTTTCTTAAGCCTCATGGCGGTAGAAATCTATCCTCCTAATCCTACTAATATTATAAATGCGAAAGTTTGTATGTATGGATGTATGGATGTTTGTTACTCTTTCACGCAAAAACTACTGAACGGATTTGGATGAAACTCTACAGTAATGTAGGTTATACATCAGAATAACACATGGGATATATTTTATCCCGAAATTCCCGCGGGAACGGGAACAAAGCGGGTAACACCGCGGGGCGCGGCTAGTATTATAAATGCGAAAGTTTGTGAGGATGGATGTATGGATGTTTGTTACTCTTTCACGTAAAAACTACTGGACGAATTTGGATGAAACTTTACAGTAATATAGGTTATACATCGGAATAACACATGAGATACATTTTATCCCGAAATTCCCGCGGGAACCGAAACAACGCGGGTAACACCGCGGGGCGCGGCTAGCACAATATGATATACCTGGACAATTTTACACACGGTTCATTAGACCCAAAGCAAGCTTTAAGATTGTGTTATGGAATCTTACTCTACAGATCTAGTTTTATTATTTACTAGCCGCGCCCCGCGGTGTTACCCGCTTTGTTCCCGTTCCCGCGGGAATTTCGGGATAAAATATATCCCATGTGTTATTCTGATGTATAACCTACATTACTGTAGAGTTTCATCCAAATCCGTTCAGTAGTTTTTGCGTGAAAGAGTAACAAACATCCATACATCCATACATCCATACATACAAACTTTCGCATTTATAATATTAGTAGGATGTATTTGAACTTTACATCATTTACAGAGGCGATCAGACTTCCTGCTGGACTAAAAAAGAAACCCAAACCGACGAAGAAATAGAAATGGGTGCTAGAAATAGTAAAATTGAGTAAGCTATGATATTTTAATGCAAACGATACATAAATATTATTAAGTTCTCTTTTTATTTTACGATTTTAATATCAAGTTAGATAGCAGCTAATCGTTTAGTGCAGCGACATGACATCACTGTGGCTACTTTAAGTAATTACAATTGGAAGAAATGTTCATTGAACGATATATTAATATTATTACATACTAGCTATTCCACGTGGTTCCACCAGCGATCCAGTAGATGGCGCTAATGAGAAAATTGAGCAAATCGTTTATTTTTTAATTTAGTGGGGTCGCGCCCATTATATTTCGTTGGCCAGGAAGACATGTTTCCCCTCTATATATATATACCTATATTTAGTTTAGATTCTTGACTTTGAAACTGCAAGGTGTTAAATAGTTATACCGACACTGCACTGAATGATTTGCTGAACGTAGATGCTTAGGAACTTATAGCAGATGAGATAGTACTTATAGTCCTTTACTTAAATGAATTTAATCTTGTTAATGAAACAGTTTAAAACTTTAAGGCGAATGAACGCAAATAACTTAATTATTATACTGAACGCCAAAAGTAAGTAGCACACTTTTAAAATCAGTATTGCTCCTAAACTACAGACGTTAGAGTTTACAAATAAAAAGCTGTTTATAGACAATTTCAATAGCTTTATTTTAATTTACTGAAAACGAGATTTTAGAGACGATATTGGCGTATTTTTTCTCAATCTAGTCTTTTCTTAATCTGCTGGAAACGGGAAGCAATACCAGTTATTAAAATGTAAATAAGGCATGAAACATACTAATAAATATGGTTTAAGATTTCTGACAGTACGGTAAAAAATGGGTAGGTATGTTCTTTATTTTTATTATTTTAAATTGAAAATAAATTGATGATATAAAAAACTATAGTATACTTTTGGCGTTCAGTGTATATAGATATACATACAGTATAATTTTAACTTTAGAAGCGTATTACACAAAAAAATATATTAATTAATGTTGGCAACACTTGCGACTTTATTACTTCCAGCTATGCGATTTCTAGCTCTAAAAATACTTCATATACTTAGTGCGAGTTCTCGATGTTTCCTTCGTGATAAAAGTTATGCATGTACCTTATTGTTTCTCTGAGCAGTTGTGCTAAGGAGGAGTTCGAGTATAGAAAACGGATGAGGCCAGACCCGGAGGCGTTGGCAGGGTTCGAAGAAGTAAAAATCGACACGGACACAAACATTACGTAAGTATCATAATTATCATTTACTAGCTGTGCCCCGCGGTTTCACCCGCAGCGCCCCCGTTCCCGTGCGAATTTTGATTTGTATTCCCTATAAACCTCACGGAGCCCGAGACCTTTCCAACGAATGCAAAACCGTGGAAATCGGTCCAGCCATTCACGCGTGATGCCGCGACCAAGGAAAACGGGTTTCATTTTTATATATATAGATTCATAGTTTCCCATAAACTATTTATAGCTTATTCCTTAATCTCCATTAACCGTAGCAGTTACAGTTCTCCTTTAGGTAGGTACCTACATGAATAACGAAACTAAGCAAAAAAATCTTTAACATAACTAGATGTTTTTATAAATCGGTTTTACCAGCTTGTAAATGGGTCAATTAGGCAACAATTCGGCTTTTTTCATATAAATTTAATGTTTCATTTAATCAGTTCATAAATGATGCAAATACTTATCGTTTCAGTAATTTTCAATCTACAGGGAAATTGATGCCAAAAAATCCTACCCGTATTTATATACTTATCTTGTTACCGCTTTATAAAACGTACAAATCATACTCGTTATTTAATTGCGAATGATGGTTCCTACCGGATATGACAATCACCTTTAGCGAATAATCGTCGTATTTTCCTTCCTTAGAAGTACGATGATACCATTTCCCCGCTGATCCGACGGATGCAAAATTGTATTTCCTAAACGGTGCCTTCGAGTATTAATACTTTTTCATAACATAGGTCAGGCTAGCAATAAAAAGTAGTGTTGATAAACAGATGGTTATCGTACCATACATTCGTTAAAAGTTCACGATTTAAGTGTGTTAATTGTCTGTTAAAATATAAAGCGTTGCTTTATACCCAACTTAAATGACAGTCTATTAAAGTTATTTGAAAAGTCAGTAGAAAGTCACGATTTTTTACTGTCTTAAGTCTGTTGAAACTGTCATTCTGTGTTAAAGATTACTTTGTGCGTGAACGCAAGCTGAAGCAACCCGCCCTAAATCACTCATATGTGTTATATGAAGCTCCGGTGACAAGAGAAGTTGATAACTTGATGTCTGTGATTGTACAATTTACATCTACCACCATATTATGAGGATAAAGATACAAAAAAGTGGGAAAATAATTGGGGAAAAAATGGTACAAAAATGCTATTTATTTAATAAAAAATATCGTACTTGCCCTTTTCTAGACACTGTATAGAAAAGACGTTAAACCCTTCATTATAATGAAAATAATTATCATGTGAATCATATCGATATGTTTTTAAAGAATATCGTGGTTGGACATAAATTATGCAGAAATAACTTGTCACATCAAAATGTCGTCCTACAGCAACCCTGAAGTAAATGAATAGGTATTTAATGGCTTAAGGTTCGTAGTCACACATCGGAAAAGTCGATTGTGAGGTATTTAATAAATATAGTAACAGTAGATACCTGAAAGAAGCAAGATGCATCGACTTTTGAAAGATTTTTTAGATTTTTTAAAGTGCGGCATAGTTTAACATTCGGTAAAAACAAAATAGTCTCCTTCAATCTTTGGAGCTACTAATTAGTTTCAGTGTAAAATGGCCTCAAAATCAAAATCCATTCACAAACCACTTCAAGTTTATCTAAATTAACCATACTAAAACATTTCCTTTATGTTTTTCCAGTGAAAATGTTTGACCCTATCGACGAGCCGTAAAGGCGCCAGAACAGATCCAACAACCTAAGACCATTTGCTTATCAGTTTACAAAGAAGGAAGAATCAAATTGCCCAAATATCTAAAGTTGGAGAACATGGCTGAGGTACTTAGACATATCGATAGCGACGTGGAAGATGACGAGGATAACGATATGATAAGTGCATGGAATGAAGGACTCGACGATCTAGAAGGACAACCAAAGATACATAAAACTAAACATGTAGACAATACAATTTTGGATGATGATATTGTAGAGATTCAACATGGAGATATAGTCCCAGAATATCTTGAACCTCCAGTAATTAAATTAAAACCAGCTCCCCAGGAATATTGGGAATCTATCCCAAATATGGTGATACTTCATATTCCACCTAGAAATGTAATGTAAGTCTGAAGTCTAGGGCTAGCTTTGATTTGGGGGTTGGAGGTAGAAATGGCTTTACAAAAGGTGGACTTTTGACTTCAGGACAGGAGGTACTCTAAGATAACCGTAAACGTTAACTTAGAGTACCTAGCCACGATTCAATGTTTTAAACTTTCAATCTCATGCTAGAAATTCTTACCCTTGGATCAACAATGCTTGACAAGTAATCCACCTTTTGTATTATAGCAGATATCCGAATACTCATACGCAGCTCACAATAGGTTGGGTTTAATTTCATTCCATTACATTTTGACATAATGGTATATTTTACTATGTACCATAGTAATTTTTTTTTAACAAACTAATTTTATTTATAAATGCTTATTCACGTTGCAAGCGCGGGCGCGGTAGGCGTGGTGAGCTCGTGTTCACCTTGGCCGCCTGGCATTTGCGCGAGTGTGACGTGTTGTCAGAGGTTGAAAAATGGAAGACAATATTTTATTTTTAACCGAAAATTCATACCTTAAGGGTCAATTCATACTGGCGCAGAGTCGAAGCGCATCGTAGCGTCAAATTCTTTACAACTAAAGCGAAGCCGCATTCTTTTACGTATAGTAATGGGCAATCTCAGACTGATGACGCGTGTTGCGTAGTTTCGCTAGTGGTCGCGTAGGTTCGCTAAGGGTCGCATGGATACGCGAGAATGCGCGCGCACCAATAAGCGTTGTCCGCGCGAAGACGCGCGAATTCCGAATAATGCGCGCTTTTTTTTGTAAAGAATTTGACGCTTAGATGCGCTTCGACTCTGCGCCAGTATAAATTGACCCTAAGTGGGAGATGATGAAAATTAGAACTGGAATGCATGATTTATACAGAAAGAGAACGATATTATTATGGTGAATTTCATAAAAAAGCTGGAAGTAGCTAAATTATTAGGTAATTATTGCGTTTGAGTGTTCGGAGAAAGGACTTTCTAACAATTGTTTTTCTTACTATACTGACTTTTGTGCCATGTCATGTCTTTGTGTCATGATTTAATTTTTAAGAATTCGCCACCCCTACCCCCCTAGCTAAGCCCATATTAAGCCCTATTTTATAACCTAAGCTTTATTGTCATATATTTTATAAAGATATTAAACAAAAAATCTCTTAATATTTAAGTTAAAATACTTTTTTCGTAACCACCGTCCGTCATTTAGTTATATCCTAAATATATATTATATTTAATGACGCTATTTTTGTATTCTATTTCTTCAAAATTGACACAGGGCTTTTCTAAAAAATAGGTAGGAACTTATAATTAATTCCAATTTCTAATATTATATAATGATTGTATTACTTAATCGGATGTTAAATATAAGTAAATGTGGTAATTAGGTATGTATTAATATATGTAATAAATGTCATTAGATGATAAATGTAGGACGTATCTATGTTATCGTAATGTTTATCACTGCTTTTTCTAGATAAACCTATGTTCAACGTGCATCACTTTCAATTAAAATCATAGGTATATGTGTTACGGCTAATACCCGAAGTGCGGCTACACCTAGTTCTAACCGGCTAAAACTAGGTGTAGCCGCACTTCGGGTATTAACCGTATGTCATTTTAATGAAAAGAGAGAGTTTAAACATGAAAAAAAAAATAACCCTAACCTACCGAATTACTTACTATTCGGTAGGTTAGGGTTATTTTTTTTTCATGTTTAAACTCTCTCTTTTCATTAAAATGACATATATATGCACCTAGTTCTAACCGGCTAAAACTAGGTGTAGCCGCACTTCGGGTATTAGCCGTAACATATGGACTAAGAGCCCGTGAACCCCAGACCTTCGTTATTTTATAAAAGCTGAAAGTTTGTCAGCGCATGCTCCCAACACAGGTAAGAACGATGGACTATTATGAAGTTTGGGTTACAGTGGCTTTGGCAGGTAAACGGTACTAAAGGTGTGTAAAATACCGATCTAAATTCATCAAATAATAAAGTGTGATTTGTGTGACATAACATATGTCATTTGAAAGCTCTTGAAGAGTTGTACAAGTCACCCTTTGACGGTGATATCAAAATCGACGGCCAACTTGGTGTTTTCGACCATTGAAGATTGGAGTTGACCTATGCTATGGACGCTGATCCTAATGCTCAACAGTGACATGACCTATGTCATTTGAAAGCTCTTGACAAGTTGTACAAGTCACCCTTTGACGGTGACATCGAAATCGACGGCCAACTTGGTGTTTTCGACCATTGAAGATTGGAGTTGACTTATGCTATGGACGCTGATCCTAATGCTCAACAGTGACATGACCTATGTCATTTGAAAGCTCTTGACAAGTTGTACAAGTCACCCTTTGACGGTGATATCGAAATCGATGGCCAACTTGGTGTTTTCGACCATTGACCTTTAGTACCGTTTACCTGCCAAACCCACGGTAACCCAAACTTCATAATAGTCCATCGTTCTTACCTGTGTTGGGAGCATGCGCTGACAAACTTTCAGCTTTTATAAAATAACGAAGGTCTGGGGTTCACGGGCTCTAGGTCTAATAGTTTTAAGTGTTTATATTCTACCTAGCAGCGCTCCGCGGCTTTGCCCGCGTTGAGCCCGTTAAAATTCCACGTGTCTAAATTTTAACCCGTAGAAGTTTCTTTACTCACAACAAACAAACTTTTGGACCCCTAGTAGATTTTTCGAGTAGATTTTTCGGTTTCTAGGACGGATTGTACAAGAACATTTTTAAATCTATATAGCACCTATGTTTTAGAATCAATAGCCGTTCGTTCAAAATTGTACTTTGTATCGAATAGAACACTACTTCAAACGAACGTTATTTGTTCCTTAAACATACTTAATAGGTTTAAAAGGTCTTACAATCCGCCCCTAGATTTGTTTTTTATTTTAAATTGACTGTAGTAATTAATTTATGTATAATACCCATTTTGGCAAAATTATCGATTGAATATCGATTAGTATGAAACTTCTATGTTTCATTGGGGAAAAAAAGGTTTCGGTGCATCGTTCCTATAGGTATAAACGTATTGACGTTATATTGACGTATCACGCATTGTCGTGATCATAGTTTTCTAGTCTATCTCTAGAGTAGGTAAAATAGTAGTAGTTTATAACCTTTTACGTACCTACACTTAGTAATGTAATTATTATACACTAGGTTTAAACGAATATCAATGTTAAGGTATAATTTATCGATTATTACAACTTCACGTAAATGTAATTTTCTTCTTACAATTATATCGTAGGTAAGACAGTGAAAATTTCATGAAAGAATTGTAACCATCTTTAACTAATTATTAGGTTAGTAATCATCACATGTTATCTGTGTTAGGAATACGAAAGTAGATGTTTCATAATATATTAAATTAAGTGGGAAACTGGGGAAACACGGACAATGGGTACCTAATATCGATCGCAAAGGTTTTACTATACTATAAACAAATAGACGGACATTGTATCCATTGGCACATTAAAAGGTACGGTATAGGTGTCAAGTGTTTGTCAACTCTCAGTTAGTCAGTACGTCACACACAAGCGATACAGGCGCATGCACGGGTTAAGTTTTGAAAATTGTATATCTTCAAAAGGTTCTCAAATCGCTGTTCTGTTTAAATATTTTCGTAAATGGAATCGGACATTTCTTGTACTATCAATATTAAAAAATATTGTTGAGGCACATGTTCAAATTCTCCAATAGTTACACGTTAATTTTAGTTTTGCTTATTAGGATTTTTATTTAAATTAAATTTTGATCATATACATCTGTTGGATAAACCGATAAAATAAATATTTATGTACCTTGATTGTCGCTGTGATTTCGGTTCTTATTTCGTGTTTTCCCCACACTCCCCTTAATAAACATATACGGTGTATAATAATATAGTTTTACGGTTCATCAGAAAAAATAACCTATCTGATAGCAGCTCAAGTTTTCGACTTTGTTTACATATAAATAAATAACAAATGTTGGCCATTAAGACTCTTAAATCTATTGCAAAAAATAGAACACTATTTAAAAAGAAACGTCATACGTTTATCAAACATATTTAGCGGCTCAATATAATTAAGAATGCTTTTGCAATCCACCCTTAATGAATAAATAAGAAATTAACTATAGGGTAGGTTACTATGGCGGGCCGTAAAGAACTAGAATGTATGTTAATACATTTAATTTTAAAAATTTAAACACACATGTATAGTGTAAAACTAATCTTAAATGTCAATTGGTTTAAAATGCTTAAAGCTTTGTATTTGATTTCGAAAAGAGAGCGGGAAGTAAAAATGTTTAATGAGCAAAACATTGACCATGAAACGGTGTTCATTATCTAAGCTTATTGATATTTGATTTCAAAAAATGAAGACTGTCCAAAAAAATGGTGGCTAAAGATTTAAAATCTATAGATTAGGTATGTACGAATTCGGATGATTGGAGATTTATTTCAGATATTTAATGACAATAAATCTCTAATTCGGAGATAAGTTATTGTGAAAAGGAATTTGTGGATAAGAATTTGGTTTTTTACTAAGGAAAAGAAGAAGAAATATTAGGAACCCTATCTATTTACAAAAATGGGCCTATTACCCACTGGCGAGATTGCAACAAGTAAGCAAAAGCAAACGAATTAAAATGGATTTTTTATAAAACATTACATAACAGTCTGTTTCTGTTTTTGGGAAACCTTCATCTTTCCGCACAAAAAATTGTAATAAGAAATTATTGATTCAAAAAGAAAAATGTAATTAAGATAAAAAAAACATATTAATAGTCTTTGTAAATTCAACTGATGGCAATGATTGAGATAAATGATGGACGTGAGTGGAAGCATCCGTTTTCAGCAAACCTAGCACACTGTTACAAGTATGGACAAACGTCTATGTTTTATTATTTAAAAACTTAATCTAGTCTTTGATAATAAAATGAATAAAAATACTAGTCCAGAGCGTCACCTATGAAGGGAGGATGCAAGTTTAAACAGCAGTTGAAGGATTTTTGTGTCTTCAGTAGGGCGAATTTACACGCCAGAGGATATGTCTTCTATTAGAATGGCAATGCAAAAATCAACTGCCCCCTCCCTGAGGCCTTTGGTCCTAGTATGTCATATTTTATTTTTGCTTTAAGTGCGTAGTAAGAACTTATTGTAATTTTAATTAATAATAATTATTGTGCATTTTATATTGTATTAAATATTATATTGATGTGGTGTACATTTGTTATTTTATTTCATTAATTCTTTAGCCGGTTGCTTAGTTAGACCCTTGAGCAATTATGATCTTCTTGTAACATATACAAAAAACCTAGTAGCATCCAGAATTCTTTCTACCTTAAACCTGATCGTAAGTATTTTTTGTAATCTTTGACCATTTAGTTAGAATTTATTTCTGTTTTTTTCAACTTTCTACAAAAATATACGATAGTTGGAAAACCAATAAAAAAGTCTTCCTATCCAACTGAGTTGAAAAAATAGCAATAGGTGAATCCAAAAGAAGCAGCCTCGGGTCGAACAGTTTCGACTTGAGGTAAATAGCACATCGTGTCGCGGCGCACCTCAGGCTAAGGCAGCGTCTCTGCTTGCTCGATCTCAGGGCGAGGCAGCTTTTTACTGTATAATGCCATAGGTAACTTAAATATATTAATGCATTCATACATTCGTAGCCAATTGGAAACTATAACGATTATTGTGTAATAATCCCCTATTCCCGAAAGTCCCACTATCATTGCAGGTGTCATGGTGTAGGATGAAATTTTTTTTAAATCTAATACAAGTAAATATATGAGTTTAATCAATTCCTTGAAGGAGAAGGTCGTTACTAGTTCAAGCCGTTATTACCTAAAACTTGAAATAATACCACGATTCTCAAGTCTGTCTTTATTTTCTCAATAATAAACTCGGACATATAAAAATGGAACATTAATGCTTTTAAGTTTTATTTCTGAATACTTACTAATAGCTTAGGACGCAAATTTTGTTGAATGTTCAATAGCAAACTTCATACACTGACACACATATAAATAAGTAGTCACATTATTTAAACTATACATTTTAGTTACATTATAAGATGAGTGCTGAGAACAGGACGTCGTGATGAAAACCCAACAAATAGGGGAAACAATCTTAGAGGTACGTACCAAGGACTCCCGATGTTAATCCTGATGTTAAAAAGTAATGTTTCAAAGAGCAAAAGGGACAAATCACTTTTTCAGTTTTTTTGCTAAATAGCGTTTATGTAAAGGTGGTAAGTTTAGTGGTTATTATCAAGATTCGCACTACGAGTAGGTATGAGAAGTACTAACCAGAGTATACAATATGTTCGCTTTGACCCTTAATTCATTAAAAGAGGGACAAAATGATATGATAATTGATTGAGCAACTCATTCTATATTAATTAAATCGAGCTGAAGATTGTTTGATTGAACGACTAACCGACAGGTAATCACAGAGGATTGTATATGATAACCTCATTCAGAAGCTGAGTTCCACGGCCTGCTTTTAACCCAATATTTTTGACACAACGAGTAAAACCCAGGCCGCTGCTAGTACTAGTAACAATGTCACAGGTGACAACTGAAGACACAAACTTAGGACACAAAAAATACTATGACAGAATCGATGTCATATATTATGGTTTAAAAATAAATAGGATAACAACAAACATTTAAATTATCTGGTATAATAAATCTACAATAATGGAAGTTTGGCTTCTTTCGGTATAATGATTCTAACTAAAGAAAGTATAATACTTGCAAAGAACGGTACAGGTACTGTGTACTGACAGTGTAAATTAACGTTTTTGTATATTTTAAACGTAAATTTTCGTTATTTTTGGCTCACAATGGTGAAGAAAAAAGTTGACAAAGCTTTTTGTATAAGCGATATTTACAAGTAGTGGAAGTTAGGCTTTAGGCGGTGTAAGAACTCCGACACTAGTGTTGGCCATTATCTTATTTAATGAATGAACAAGTAAGTAGGCATAGAAATAATTGTTGTTGAAAAATTCGATGTTTTTTTCAACGATATTATTATAAATTGTACGTATTCTTAGAAATTGTGTATAAATTGTATGATATTCATAGAAGTTTGTGCTTAACAGATATTTACTATACTAGTTTAATATAGGCCTCGATTTTAACGAAATTAGATTTACGACACGCCTTGAGGTAAAAGTAAAGTATTACGGCATCACTACATAGTCTAAAACAAAGTCGCTACTTTTGTCTGTTTGTTTGTCTGTATGCTTAAATCTTTAAAATTACGAAACGGATTTTGATGCGGTTTTTTGTAATAGGTAGAGTGATTCAAGAGGAAGGTTTTTATGTAAAAAAATTCCCGAAATTCCCACGGGAACGGGCACAACGCGGGTAAAACCGCGGGGCGCTGCTAGTTATTCATAAACGCTTATTAACAGCATTTTAGCTATCATATTGTTTGTCCTTTTCCGCCATGCGCTATTCTCCGAACAGCAAAAAAGACAAAACACTTTTAAACAGTGTTTAGTTATAGTGTTCATGAATGAGGCGGTTAGCATTTAATGTTCCACTTCTGGGCAAAGGCCTCTGAAGATACTCTCAGTACAGCGAGGAGTAGTAAGTACATAAAATATAATTTTTGCACATCATTTCGGGTAAGTTGAAATAATATTATACTGGTATATACCAGTTTAGAGTTGGTATCGCATTCTATTACAACACATCACTATTTTTTTCTACGATTGGAATACCTACTGAACTCCAGATTATAGTAAAACTTTGTATAACGATTTGTATAATTACTTCTATTTATATTATCTTAATTAATATATTTCATTTGTCATTTGCGTTATGTAAAAATAAATTGTATGCTTAGGTCAAGTATAATTTCTTAGGTGTTTCTTCTATATCATTTCGTTAATTTCTCAGTTTCCTTGGAATTTTGTTTACTTTTCGATTTGCTGTAGAATGTGTCGAGGAAAAGACCTGTAAAAACCAACAATTTATGAGTAATTAAGCAATAATTTATTTACGCAAGTACAAAGTGGAAATCCTATCCTACTATAATATTATAAATGCGAAAGTTTGTGAGGATGGATGTATGGATGTATGTTTGTTGCTCTTTCACGAAAAAACTACTGGACGGATTTGGATGAAACTTTACAGTATTATAGGTTATAAATCAGAATAATATATGGCATACATTTTATCCCGAAATTCCCGCGGGAACGGGTACAACTTAATAATAACAAATACCAAAATTTTATTCCTATTGCAGAAATCATTCAAAGAGTAAAAGCCACTGTATCACAACTTTTAGAGTAAAGCTTCTATCATCTCGTAATATACATATATATCAAACAATGTCTTCTAATATCAAAACTAATTGAACAAAACCAACCTGTGAACACAAGTATGGCACCGAACCATTGCCTCGTCAGCAGAACGTTTCCGAATATAATAACAGATGCGAGGACTGTGAAGAACTTCCTCGTTGTAGTCACCACGGAACAGGGAAGCGGGCCAAACTCTGCCACCTGGAATTTAAAAGTAGATCATAAAACAATGTAGAACATATCGATAAGAATTTTCAAATGTTATTATTTAGTGGTTGAAGTAGATGGTGAGATGAACGAAAGAAAACAGATTTTTGCCTGGTTGGTATCATAAAGCTCTTGATAGATAGAAATGGAAACTGGGGGAGACCTTTGCCCAACAAATAGACATCTGAGGCTATTATAATAAACATCAACGGGTTGCACTGCACTTGAAAACATGAACGTCTTACGAATTTTCGATCAGGTCACGTGTCCTGCCGCAAGTTTTTTTTTTACCTATCACAAAAGTGCACAACGGCCCTAAAGAAGTTTTTACTTCAATAATATTTTATGGCAATCGTCTTAAGTCAAAAACAAGATAAATTTCGCACGAACGCTACAAAAGTGGTCGAATAAAACAGTGCTCATGACAAAACAAAATGCTGTGTCAATGGCGTGTCAACCGTCAAGTGAGCCAGTGTCACAAGTTAAGTGTCAAGGTTTACTACAACAGGCTCCGTGGTCTTGTGGTTTGAGCGCTCGGCTCACGATCCGGAGGTTCCGGGTTTGATTCCTGGTGGGGACAATATCTTACAAAAATCTCTTTGTGAGACTGCCCTCAGTTTGGTTAGGGCATTGCAGGCTGAAACACCTGATTGCCCGAAAAGTAAGATGATTCCGTGCATCGGAAGGCACGTTAAGCCGTCAGTACCGGTTACTTTCTACGGATAGTAGTCGTTACATGAGCCATGTCAAAGGCCTTTGGCGGTACAATAACTCTGACGCCAGGATTGGTCAGGTTGACCATCCACTCGATGAAAAAGAAGAAGGTTTACTGTTTCGGTTATATTTAAATGAATTTACGAAACTTGTTGCTAGTTAAGAGTTGCGAAGGAGAAAGTAAAGAAAAACAAAATCAAGCTATGTTTCGTGAACTGTGAATTGAACAGTCGATCCCGATTGTACCAATCGAGAGACCAAGTCGTCTTAGTACTCCCGACACCAGTTGTCTACAAACACGAACTTACTTTTACCAGTCAATATTGTGCTTACCAACTTCTTATTGGTTCAATGACCCAAACTTAATTAACTTAGATTCTTTAGCGGCGTACTTACCATGAAGAATATGAACAGTTGTCCCAAAGCCCCTGTTAGCACGAAACCAGTGATGTATAACATCACCTCGGGATACTTAGCAACGAAACCGATGAAAGAGAATATTTCACCGCTCAGCACTACACCAAATGACACTATTATGGCAGACCTGTAAGCACAAGGAAGATAATTGAGCACTAGAAGTGTCAAACCATTCACAGAACGGATTTAGGTCTTGGAACCACCAGGAACAAATATTCGCTACACTACAGATAATTAATATATTTTATCTACACTAATGTTGTAACATTCTACTTATGTTTCCAATACTTGACTTATAATTACTACTGTTATAGCGCAGACAACTAAAACACTCAATTTAAGCAATTGCACATGATGTTATAATATCCACATCGATATCGTAATAGTAGTTTATGCAACGTCATATAAAGAAGGGTATTAAAACACGAGTGTGAGTTTATGAAACGAGCGCAGCGAGTTTCATAATAGTAACGAGTGTTTTAATACCCGTGTTATATGCAGTTGCATACACTACTTTATCTTCACTATTTAATGCAATTAATCAAACAAAATTTTAAAAACAAAACACATTGCGAAACATTAAATTCACGCGTAGGTACGTGTATTGTCACAGTGAACTTGCCGCCATTAAAATCTAACCAATGAGAGCGCAGCTGCGCGTAGGGCCAATCAGGAGCGAGCGAGATCTTACCAAAGAGTTTTGTGTATGTAGTTTCGACGAAGTTTTCACGTATAACCCAACAGTTATCAAAAGCCAGCCTAATATCAAAATTTTATGCAAATAGTATGAGGATTTTGACATAAGGCTCGCCAGGTTAATTGGTCGCGTTATAATGATGTTATAATAATATATTATAATGATATTATAACATCCTGTGCAATTGCTTAAATTGAGTGTTTTTGTTGTCTGCGCTATAACAGTAGTAATTATAAGTCAAGTATTGGAAACATAAGTAGAATGTTACAACATTAGTGTAGATAAAATCTCATTATAACATCGCGCCCTGCGCGGCGCGCGCACTGCGGCCCTGCGCGCGCTCTCATTGGTTACATTTTAATGGCGGCAAGTTCACTGTGACAATACACGTACGCGTGAATTTAATGTTTCGCAATGTGTTTTGTTTTTAAAATTTTGTTTGATTAATTGCATTAGTGAAGATAAAGTAGTGTATGCAACTACATATAACACGGGTATTTAAACACTCGTTACTATTATGAAACTCGAGACTATTACGACTATTACGATTACTCTGAAAACTCGCATCGTCCTGCGGTATTGCCCACGTAAATTCCGGTCCAGAGGGAATTTCGGTATGAAAAACAGCCTATAACATTTTCGTTGAATGAGGTTATATATTAAAAAAGTAAAGTATCAGCGTGTAACGTCCCATTGCTGGGCAAAGGCCTCTCATCTCACTGATCAGTAAAGTGAGGAGGATTTTTTTAGTATAGAATCGATTTATGGTCTTGTATGGCAAATGGGTAACCAAATACTCAAAAGCGACCAAAGTTAGGATAATATTAACTTAATTTCATACATTATTAATAATGATTAGTCAAAATGGTGTGCACAATCTTATCAATGTTATGAGGTGGGTCAACTTTGCCCTTGTCCTTCTAGATTGACAAACAATTAGCAGTGCAGGATTGTCATTCGCATAGTTGCTGTAAATCTATATAATTCAAATCGCAAAATCGCTAGGTAAATGATTAATTCGCATAAACTGAATTATAATAACTTCAGGAACGCATAATTTACGCATTCATCTGCGCATTCATTTTCATCAAAATCGGTTCAATAGTATAAGCGTGAAACTAACATAGTTATTGCGCATCTCTGCACTAATAACATTATCCATGTGATATTGTGCTTCATGGTCAAACAAAATGTGGGGGGCGCGACCATCGCGCACATTCTTCAAAATGGAAAATAACGATACAATGTTTTAACTTGCATCACGACGCCATCTATTGATTGCGTTTGTAACTATAAGGAAACAGCTAGTTTGCTAGCTTGGAAACAAACATTTATTTGTTATAATTGTACAGCCATCATAAATTTATGAGCAAGGCGCTTGTCGGTGAGTCCGATGCACACTTCTCCATCTATTCCTATTCAGTGCAAGCTCCTTCACATCTCTATACGACATGACAGACACTTTTTCTTTTATCTGACTCATGTTACTGATTCTAGGCCTTCCGCTACCTCGCTTTCCTTCAACTTTACCTTCCATGATATTATTTATGTATCTGTCATGTCGTATGAGATGTCCTATCATCTTCCCTCTCCAATTTTCTTTTGTCTCAAGTAATGTTCTACTCTCTCTCACCAATTTTGATACTTCTTCATTTGTCACCCTTTCCATCCAACTAATCCTTTCGTATCCTACGCCAACACCACATCTCAAACGCTTCCAACCTCTCCCTATCCCGTTGAGTCATCGTCCACGTCTCACATCAATACAAAGCTATGCTCCAAATATATGATTTAATAAATATTTTCTTTACCTTTCTAGACATTTTGGAAAAAAATAAAAATACAATTAAATAAATATAGGATAGTTACCAGAAATTAGTGTTCAACATCATTGCATAGGCAGTGGGTGAGGACTCGGCTTTGATTCTTTCCTGAAACATAATTAGATAGTTAATTAAAATAAGAAGGTAAGTAATTGTGGCTAACCCTTCTCACTGAACTGATTTCATGAGTGAGTCAAGATGCCTTTGTCCTGGGACTTACATACTCTGTAAATAAAATATTATTGATTGTTGTAAAAACCCACTCTTGCTGTAGAATACAAGATGTTAATATGTAACTTTAATAGGTCCTAAATAATATTCAGTATTTCGTTTTAAATCATAGTGGTGATAATACCTAATCCTTATCACTTCAATAATTTCTCAGTATCTCATCAATATTAATATACAGATTTTGTATGCAAAGGAACATTACAGGCTAATACTAATATAACATCAAGTATGTATGTCAAGATAAATAAATATGGATGCTTATTACTCCTTCTTATTAATTAATACTTTGATTGAAAATTATTTAGAAAGATACCTTAAAAATATTAATCAATAATTAGAATAGCTCATGGACTAATTTTTAATCCAAAATTCTTAAGGAAACCAGTAAAACTATGGAGGTAGTAGTTAAATGCAATCTATACTAATATTATGGAGGTAATTTTTTTAAGTTTGTTTGTATGTTTAAGGTAATCTCAGGAATTATCCATCCGATTTGAATAATTCTTTTTGTTATAGATAGCCACATTCACCGGGAAGGTTATAGGCTATTGTTTATCCCGAAATCCCACGGGAACGGCTACAACGCGGGTAAAACCGCGGGGAGCTACTAGTCTTTTATATGCAACATTACCTGCGAGTTAAATCATGAAGGTATTAGTTGAACATGCCACCTTACCTGTACAGCACCAGTTAATCCATCCATGGTCAAAGACATGATGAGCAACAGTTCTCCAACACCGATCCCTCCACTTTCTTCGTTAATCTTCGTGGCTTTCTGGTCTTTGTACATGAACATGGCTACACCGACCACAATCAGCAGTACAAATAGATACTTCTTCAATGGATATGACTTGCGACCGATTAGGACTCCTAGCAGCATCACAGGAATTGGTTTAGCTGCCTTACCTACAACCTGTGATTGATGAATTGGATGATTTTAATAAAACATATAGGAAAAATAATTATATATTGTCGGTCTCAGTTACTTCATCTTTAGACTATGTCTACAGATGGCACAATATTTTGTTAGTGTTTATTGTGTCAATGGTTGAAGGTTTAGTCACCCTGGGGCGAACAATGTATGTGTGTGTGTCAACGTAGTTGTTTGCATAGCAAATGTTCGGATATTGTAATACTAGCAGCGCCCTATGGATTTACCCGCATTTTGCCTGTTTACATGAAAATTTTAGGATGAAAAATAGCGTATAACCATTGCGTTGAACGTAACAATCCATTACAAAAAGAATTATAAAATTGGATTAGTAGTTTCAGAGATTAGCACATTTTAACAAACAAAAGATTAAAAAAGTTACACTCTTCGGCTTTATTACAGTAGAATAGATAGTGTAGATATAATAATTATGTACTAACATTACACAGTAGCCAAACACAGACTTACAGCTGTGTTTTGGTCTAACAACGTGTGTGTTGATAAGTTCTGTACAAATTGTTTAATTTTACCTGAGTCGGGTAGTTGATCCATTGCAATGCTAACGTAGAACAAATCATAGCTAATAAGTAAGTTAGTGCCGATGATATGTAATAAAACTTCCTTGTTGTATCCTTTTCATGTTTCCATGAAAACTGAAATGAGATTAAACAAAGCTTTTTAGAAAACGTACTATTACAACACCAGTAGTGAACTGAATGATAACTTTAAACACCTGCAGAAATATTCCATGTAATTGGAAGCGTAAACAACAAATTAGTGCCTTTTCGTTGGCTAAGGGTTGGGAATACCAGTAATTTAGAAGGAAATATAATAATCATGGTAAGATATGACAGAGGTAAGTACTACAGAATATTGTGGTATGTTTACAGATTTGCAACACTCTGTTTCGGCCCCAACTTCTTGGTTCAATTTCTCACTTTCCAAACATCATGTTTGTTCCACATGTTGACGTTATAAACATATGACAAAGTAAATAAACACACTTACCATGAGTATTTGAGCAAATATATAATTGACTGCACACTGGATCAGGACCAAGGAAAGAGCGAAAGTAAATTTATCATTTCCTCCATATTTTCCTCTGGTTATTTTCTCTTGGAGCATAGCAAATATAAAATAAGCGACAAATATTGACGCTGCGTAAAATATGAACCTGAATTCACTGCGATTCTTCGGCATTGTTATTAAATTAAAAATACTATATCACCTCGATATTTTATATTCGGTTGGTTAGTTCATATATCTGAACTCATTTAAAAAGTTTTGGACACGTAACTCATTTAATTCGAAAGTTTTTATCGGCAAATACTAGATCAACACGTACACCTAAAAAATAAAAATCTGTTTCGATCGAATGAATGAAATCACAGATTACGATATAAATTCATTCATTCATTCATTCAAATGTACCATTTATTCCTGAACGAAATTACCTATACGTCACGCATGGATAGGAATCTGTTTGAATCATGGTTTAATATTACTAAAAGCGTACTAATAATATGTTTTTTTTTATAGAATATTAAACTCTATAAGATGGTGATAAGTCTAAATTTTACGTATTCGAACCAAAGAGAGAAAACTTCTCGCATGAGAGGCTCGAGGCTCATTCATGGGCTGAGCGTCACTGTCACTGTCATAGTGGCATCTAATACAACACGTTTCGTTTCACACATTTACTTTATAAAGATGCTTTGTATTTTAAAAAGGGATATTAATAAGTGTTTTATTAAATTTCCATTTTTAACAATAATTATGAATAAAATTAATAAATAGAGCAAATGTGTTGCGTTATAAAAATGAAATAACAAAGATTACCTAACTTAACTATTCAAAATGAATTATTCTGTGACAAATAAAAACACACCTAATAAAGATACCTACCTATTTTTCAAATGTAGGTATATATATATATATATATATTTTTACTTTATCTCCTCTCTAGAATATAATGAAAAAGAAATTATTACCTTTCTTTGATTTTTAAACTTTATCTACCTTTTAGAAAACAAAATTATTGTTTTTCGGCATGTTCTTACTTAAACTAACTTTGTTCTGTAAAATGGAATTTAATTGTGATATTAATACGTCTAGTAAATACTACCTATTTCGTCAGATTAATATAGACTTTATTTCTGAGATACAGGATGTAAATTAGAATGAAATAAAGTTTGGCCTTCGATGTTACAAAAAGTTAGCAGATACGAACGTTTAAGGTTATTTAAATTGTTATTCAGAATTCATTCATAAGTTAACTCAGTTTGATGGTTGGTTACCGTCATAATGTGGGGCAAAATGGCTTTAATTTAATACTTAATTGGTTGAAATACGTGGTAGATTGTACTTCATTCAAACTTTACTGTGACTTCATGTTGTTGTGTACCGATGTACAAAACTTTGTTTCCTAACTTTAATTTGTTAAAAAGTTTGCAGTTGTGTTTGAGGTGAGATTCAACTCTATAATGAATAAACATTGTGTTTACATCGTAGTGTTGTTTAGTTATTAGAAACGTGTTTATTGTGTTCTGTGCCACAATACTTATATTTAAGTTACGGCGCGGCAAATTCAATTCAATTTGCCGTAATTGACTTCGGTTGGGATATGAGGTGAGTGCTTGTTTGGTCTATTTTATGTTATGACTCATATCCTTAACAATGGCTTGGCTAATAAAGTACGTAATGCACAACGAAACACTTGATTACATAAACTCGTACTTACTTTTATCCGACAGAACTTGGTTCATAAGTAAGTACTAAGTAACTTACTTAGTACCTACTTACTTATGAACCAAGTTCGATTAGGTCAGTGGCCAACCCTGGTGTCGGAGTTTTAAGACCGCCTAAAGGCCTCCGACATGGTCTAACGATTGAAACAACCGGGACCGACAAATGAACGTGCCCTCCGAAGCACGGTAGCGCTCAGATAGAAATTCCACTATCGGCCACCCATCCAAGTAGGGGTCGAGTAGCACGTTGCTTAACAATCGCAATGAACTAACATCGCAGTCAAACTACGCCACGAGCGCTACCTACTTAGTATGTCGTAACTACCTACTGATTTATTTAATTACTGCATGAAAAGTTACACTCTATTTTTTCTTACGACGTGATGGTTAAAATGTTAACTAATGTAATAGATTTTTCAGCCGAAAACGACTCCTTCTGCAGAGTAGAAATATTAGGTGACTTCATTGCATTCTGAACCCTCTTCCTCAATTAAAGAAGAGTCTTTGGTTTAAAAATCAGTCATGATTATTTGTTTTTTTTTGCTATTTGACTAGCCCCGCGCCGTTACCCGCGCTGTTCCCATCCCTGCGGGAATTTCAGGATAAAATGTATCCCATGCGTTATTCTTATGTATAACCTATTTTACTGTAAAGTTTCATCCATATCCGTTCTGTGGTTTTTGCGTGAAAGCGTAACAAACACAAACTTTCGCATTTATAAAATTAGTAGGATATGATTTTTCAACCACGGACAACTTCTTTAAACTTCCATTGAGGAAAAAAGTTTAGAGATGACTATACACAAAACTCCCATCACTATAGGTACTTAATAACATATTATAAAACAAAGTCCCCGACTGTGTCTGTCTGTTCGCGATAAACTCAAATACTCGTACCACTGCACGGATTATGACGCGGATTTTTTAAATAGACAGGGTGATTCAAGAGGATGGTGTGTGTATATGTAAAAAAATCCCAAAATTCCCACGGGAACGGGCACAACGCGGGTAAAACCGCGGGGCGCTGCTAGTCCTATACATTAACAACCATACGAATGCGACTTCATAATAGGTGTCTTGAGAGTTCCAGAGAGTAGTCACAACTCATGTTTAACAAATAAATTATTCTTATTCTTAAACAAACTAAAGTTCAAACTCTTCACCTAGATTACAATACAATACCTTTACTGATAACAGTTGTCACAGATTAGTACGTAACCTTCCTATTCATGTTAATAAAGGTGACCTTGCCTCTCATTCATATTCTTTGCATTGCTTTACTTATTTGTATTACCTAGGTCTTAGGTATCCATGTGCAACCTTTAACCTTAATAACAATAACTATTTTGAGCATAATACTAGTACATTTGAAGTGTATTGTGAATAGTTAAGTATTTTCTACCCGAGATTTCTATGTAGGTATGTACTTACCCATTCCTTAACATTCGACAAACATGAAGGGACTACTAAAAGATTGATGATTCGGATATGGTCCTGGTTTTCTTAATCTTTAAACCATATCGTGATGGTATGCATGGTAGCGCTTGGATAAAAATGCCACGTAATTTCGGCCACCCATTCAAAGAGGGACCGAGTTGCACGTTGCTTAACAATACCAATGATCTGACATCTATCATCAAACACAATTATTTGTAAGTGTCCAGTCTGCTACGTTTCTTATAATCTCTGTTTTTAAGTCATCCATTTGCCATGCGCTAAACTTGTCATATGATCATCAAAATATTTGTTCTGAATAGCCCCTCAGTTTAGTAACTCAATGTCAATCAATTCAACGTTTTTCTATTTCTAAAAACGAAGGCACAAGTTTTGTCTTGTTCACCATCTTAGTCCCACTGGTGGACCAATTTCCAGATAAACGTTGACCAAAATATTAAAAATATGAAATACGTTTGAAAACCGCCTTTGAGTATTTGAGTAAACTTGCGGACTCATAGTATGTATAACCAAGGTATAACCACTTAGCCCCGCCTTGATTGCAACATCGTTTTATCATAAAACCAGTTCCGAATAGTCCACAGACGACCAACATAGCTTAATTTTATGTTGTATAGGAAAATATAATTCTAATTGAAGTCAGAAATAAATTATAGGCAATTATTAGCGGATGTGACGGGATAAACGCAATTAGCATACATCTAGGTACCTACATGGTTAAAGACGAGAAATTATATAATGTCTTGATGTTTCTATGTTCTTATTGGAGGTCGCTGGTTCTAATTAGGAACTATTTATGATTGGTTGCAAGAGAGAGCTAGTTGGTTGGTAGAGTTCGTAATAAACCCATTATAATACTGGTTTGTTAGGTTATATCTGAAAGCTACTGAGGTCAGTAGTCAGTAGTGAGGTAGTAGTGAGGGAAGCCGCTAGTCTTATGTATAAACCTAGATAATTGAAACAGGTGTTTCAATTATCTAGGTTTATACATAAGACTAGCGGCTTCCCTCGCCTCGGTTCCATTCCGTTCGTCAAAGTTGGGTAATATTCATAAAAGTGAATAATTTTCATCATAACATATATTTTCATCATATTTCCGTCGGAATATCAAGATAAAATGTAACCAAAAATGTTTCACTTGAACCATTCTGCATGAGAGAACTAATTGATAGAACGCATGAAATCGGCTTCATATTTTTTTATTTATAAGACAGCGGCGGTGGATAACTATATGGAATAGAGGCCTACTATCTAATCTAGATAGGTATAGGTACATGTTCTGCTTTGATATTTATTATATTGCTAGCTGTTCCGCGCGGGGTGGTTCCCCGCTATCCAATAGATGACGCTAGTGTGAATATTTTACAGATCACGCTAACGTTATTTTCCCAGATTTAATGGGGTCCTGTACACATACTTATCGTTGCACAGAAAAAATCATCCTCTTTATAAAAGTACAGTAATACCCCGGACTTACGCGATAGGTGGGACTGAGCGCTATCCGCGTAAGTCGAATTCGCGTAAGTCGGGGTACAATTTTGCATATAAAGACATACAAAGTATGTTTAATTGGGACTGGAGACTAAATAAAACAATAATTTAGGAAATAATTAGTATCTAATTCGAGATAATATGACAAACTATATTAAGTAATAGAGTGTATAAACACAATCCGAAGTTATTTTGATGTAGAAGGTTTCATAAATTGTAACAAAGTCGTCTGACGAGTCAATGATTTTTTCTTCTCCCAGCGATAATACCATGCCGTTTACGAATGATGCTTGAATTCAAAGACTGAGCGTTTTTCACAGCTTCGAGAATTTTTTCTTTACTTTTCGTAATTGATCTGACTGTCGATTCCGGTAGATACTTCTTCGCTAAATCACAATTTTTTATTTTTGCATCGTAGTCTTTAATAATGTTAAGTTTACACTCCAAAGAAATGTTTTTCTCTTCTTGTTTAAAGCAAAAGAGTCGGTTCTACTTCGTTTGGATGCCATAGTACTTAGTAAATATCTCAGGTCGTCGCACAACGCACAAAAAACACAAAATCGTAACTTATGTACTTATGTGAAAATTAAATCGCGTAACTCCGAATTCGCGTAAGTCGAGGTAGCGTAAGTCGGGGTATTACTGTATTAGATACTTGCTGACCCGACAAACGTTGTTTCGCCATATACAAATTTAGGGGTGGATTAACAGACCTACTAAATATGCATATAAAATTTCATATAAATCGGTCAAACCGTTTCAGAAGAATCTGGTGATTTTGACATAAAATGTATGAAAAATTTCGTCAATTAGTAAAGTGCCGATTTAATTAAAGTCTCTGAGTGCGGAAGTTAACGTCCAACTAAACTTAATAACAAAATAACAACAATTTACCAATAAAAATACAAAACAGTATGAAATTAACGTCACTGACGTAATAAAGTCTATCTCCTGAAGTCTCACATACCGGCATTCATTATAAATAAATAAATAAATATACCTGGACAAATTCACACACGGTTAATTAGACCCAAAGTAAGCTATAAGCTTGTGTTATGGAATCTAATTAACTGATACTACTACTTATACATACACAAATACTTTATAAGAATATATAATTGACACCCAGACGTTCGTCGCCAACAACTATGTCTTCACATATTGTTGACTCCGGGCGGGAATCGAACCCGCAACCCCCGACACAGTAAGCGCTCTCACTGCCACTGTGCCAACGGGCTTGTCAAAAATTCATTTTCAATTCATTCAAAATTCATTTTCAGCAATAAAACGCCAAGCCATTGAAAAATTAAGTGCGGAATAAAACTCTTAATTCAGCTAACTCCAGTTCGCTAATTTGAACTGACATTAATTTCCCATTAAATTCATATTAAACCGGGAAACTAGAGCACGAACAATGACCCTATTCTACTGCCTAAATTGTAATCTGTATTCTGTACGTTATAATGTTAGTGAATGAGGCGTTTGTATATCAGGACAGTGGGTATTGTTATCTGCCTTGCCTTGTTGGAGATAGTGGATAAAAACCGACTGAAGCCCTTTTGTGGTTACTATACTTAGTTATCTTATCGGAGCACACTAGACGTTTTGCATATTATCAATTCTTTCGGGTGAAAGGGGGACATGTGGGGGCAGCTATTATGAGAATCTGTTAATAAAATTAAAGGAACTTATGGTATTCTGCGGTTCCTTTATGAGATAAGTGTTTGGTTATCTAGAATATGAAATGGTATTATTCAATTAGCTCTATCGATTACTGACTGCGGTAAAATTGGACAATGTGAACCAAATTTAATTCAAAACGATTTTAGGTTTATAGAACTTTATTTCTCATAAGAACTAATACATATCATGGTTCACTTAAAATTAGATATAAAGAATAAATAAAAATGTGTAGGTTAAGCCTTATATATGTACCTACTAATAAATTACTTATACATACTTAACATAAAACTAAAAGTGAATAAATCTTAAAATGAAGCTACATAATTACGTAACTATTTAATTTACTTGTTAATATTTTTACATTCTTTTTATATTAGTGGGTAACTTGTTAAACAGCCGATTTTACCCTAGTTACTAATCCATAGAGCTAACTGAAGAATAGGTACCTAAATAGTTATAATAAGTATTCTTTACTTCCGTTACATGCAAAACCGCCCGAGGATATTGGCTTAGCATCCATTCAATTTGAACATCCTCACAAAGTTTTAACATTTACTAAAGGCGACGGCGACTAAGTGACGGCGAAGAGCGATTAGAATTTTCTGAAACAAGTAGGTATAAAATGTTAGATTCTACATCGGTTATTGTAGTTATCCTCTTTTAGTTATTAATAGAACTTTTAAGTATGAACAGTGATAACTGTATTAACGAAAGCCTATTAATCCCTTCGTAAATCTGGTAATCGGTATGGGATGGGACCTTGTTAAAGTAAAAACTCATTGATAATACCTACGTAACCCTCGGGATTACACTTAATAGAAGATATTCCTTGAGCTAATACTTTTAGAGGCCTTTCTGTAGGAAACGGCTATATATATAGGTAGGTACTTACTTTCTAAATCGTCCTTACTTACCTATTTGTTTCTAAAAGTTTACGTATTATTGGTTCAACATTCATTAATTTCGATTGAGTTAGTGAGTAGGTCGCATCGTTAATTAGTTAGCTATATACCTATGAAATATTTCGTTCCTAGCCTAAGAGAAGCAACGCTGTATTGCTAGTGCCGTAATTAATACCTTCAATCTTCAGATGAATTGACAGTTCTTAATGGATTCCTTTGATCACCGATATCCTATTGTTATCTATATTGTATGGCTAGATTACAATGTGTCTGGTCTAGGTAATTTGATGCGGACGCCCTTGATGTGTATGTGGTTGTATAGATTATGTACGTCATCTTGTGTAGGTACAGATTCTCATTGATGTATATATATAGTAATTGTATACGTTTGAATATGACAAAGTTGGTGCGCTCCGCATTTGGACAGGTCGACCGATTTGCTGATTATACTATGAATCTTTTTTTACGCTTATAAGCTCTTCCCGGAACACACTGGGTGGTGATGTGGGCCTACCTAATTGGGCTTTTGAAAAAAAAAATTTTTGTGATAAATCGAAAGATTATATATATTAGTTTTATAACAAAACTATTTTTATTTTATTTTTTTCGCAATAATTCAAAAGTTATTTCGAAATAAAAATTAATTTTTTAATCCAGTACCGAAGACACTCGGACAACTCCCGAACAAACCTGAGCGCGTGTGACGTCATAATAATAGCCCCATTCGGTTACACGTGTAATAGCCGTAACCGCTGTACGTACTTATGGTTATTAGCTCTATCATTATCACGTCACAACTATGGTGACCAATTATGGCGCGTTTATAGTCACGTGACTTTTATTCAAATTTCATCAATTTTGAATTGTTGATAATTACTTAATTGAAAAAATATTTTTTTTAAGTTTTTTGCATTAAATATCAATATTATTAATACTAAAGTTTTAAAATACATAAAAAAAATCATTTTTTTTTTCAAAAGCCCCATTACGTGTCATCAATAAGAATTGTCGAATACATAATTAGACTACATTACTTGCATTTTATTTGTTGACTGTACATGTTTAGATACCACGTAGCATATAATTATTAGGTAGATATATAATGCGTTATTTGGTAGAAATGTTGACAGCAATTGATACTCATGCAGTCAAAAGAAGAAAACAACTATCCCCTAGCACAACAAACGTGACTGAAGGCGACAAGACAATATATTATTATTATGCCGAATTCCAAGGACGTTTAAAAACGTAAAAGAGCAACTCAATATACTATTCACAAAGTTTTCCGTCAATAACGCTACGAGTATATAAATATTTGAAAGAAAGTACAGTACCATACAAAGACGATAAAATCTTTGGACATCCTCTAGGGAAAACAGTGACTGTGAGCAAATAAGATTATATTTTCACAACACGAACATTAAGTAAATAATATTACGCAACATTTCCTTTTAGCAGAAAAACATGAGTTGCGGGGTGATGACTCGTGGTCCCACTAATTTGACCCCCTGGTGGGACAGTGTGTCGATTTAATGGGCTTGTGGTCCCACTGTTTGGTGGGACCATCAGTCAACGTAATGCAGTCGCTCGTGGTCCCATTGATTTGGTCGAAAAAAAAAATAACCCTAACCTACCGAATTGCATGTATTTACGAGTACTTTGAGTATTTTCTTTGAGATTTAGAAGGGAATATTGTGAATTGTGACTAAAAAGGCCAGTATCTCAAGTGGCCAGTACCTGAAGAACTCACTTTAATTCAAGTATTTACTCTACGTGTATAAACTTGATGCAGTGGGGCCACGAACCTACGATTTTAACTATGACTGGTAGTCCCACTAAGCAGTGGAACCACGAACCCATGATTTCAGGGATAGTGGGACCACGAGTAATAGTGGTACAATCCCAGTGGGACCACGAGTCATCACCAGAGTTGCGGTACTGCGATGTATAATAATATATTTACGACTGAAGGAATTGTTTTGAAGGAATAACAAATTGATCTCAAGGACTATATTTTATTTATGTTTGCTCAATTGCCATTTTGTTTGATGTTTAGGTGCCAACCCTGGCGTCTGGCCTGGCGGCGTTTTAAGACCGCTTAAAGGCCTCTGCGTCTAACGATCGTAACCAACTCAGTCGGTCCAGTTGGTTACATTTGCTATGGTGCTCTTCGTAGGGCTATATTATACTCGTAGCAGTAATAGGTAGTGTATTTAATGTTGCGTTGATTACGCCTAATTGTCCTCATTATATCTACTGATATTTCCAGTGAGCATACAAGCCTTTATCCTACAGTGGGACATTACAGCCTTCCTAATACTAATCCTCGTGTTACTTTATAGTATCTGTCACGGAAGGATATCTGTATTATACAAGTCATAACTAATCTCATTTTTCATCACTAAAAGGTCATAATCCGTTATCAGTAGCGAACTGCGTTCGTATTCATTGCAGTTAATGTTTATGACTGAAGATATTATTGTTAGTTATAATATAATAATGTGTCACAATAGCTCGATAATATTTCTTTCAATCTAATTCATGTCTTGTTATGGTCCGTATATAGCTTAAGATTGCTTGTTAGTTTGAACACGCAAATTTTAGAAACTACCAATCCGATTTGAATAATTATTTTTGTAATGGATAGCCACATTCAACGGGAAGGTTATAGGTTATTTTTCGTCCCGATATTACTACAGGAACGGACACAACGCGGGTAAATCCGCGGGTGCTGCTAGTGTTAGCAGTGTCCGCTAATATTTTATAGATTATTTTAAACTAGCAGCGCCCCGCGGTTTTACCCGCGTTGTGCCCGTTCCCGTGGGAATTTCGGGATTTTTTTTACATAAAAACCTTCCTCTTGAATCACTCTACCTATTACAAAAACCACATCAAAATCCGTTGCGTAATTTTAAAGATTTAAGCATACAGACAAACAGACAACGACTTTGTTTTATACTATGTAGTGAAGCTAGACGATCGTTCAGATTGAGTAAGTTTTCAAAAGCAAAGCAAATTAGTTTATGTCTGTAGTTTGTGAGTTGAAAGTTGGTGAATTCTAAAGAATAAGTTTAAAGTTTTGCCAGCAGGTTCAATTAAACTTGATTTCTATGAAACTTCGCCGGCTCACAGCTTGTTTACTTACTCAATCTTAACGAAACTTAAGTCAGAAATAAATTATATAGTTCCTAAGAAAATATCTTCGTATCTCTTGAAGTTTCAGACTTGCCCGTACTGACCGGTTAAAAATACCACCCTGTGTATCGTTGCTGAAAATCAAAAACTGCCTACCTGATTCAATTTAATTAAGTTAACTTATTGTTGCCGCATAAAATTCTAAAACCTCTTTAGTAAGGACATAGGACATAATAAGGTACACAATATGTACTCGCAATATAACCTGTAATTTGATCATTGTAGGTCCAAAATTGGTGATAACTTCGGCACGTGCATCGAATACAAATATTTCCCGGCCTTTCCGGGCAAGATTCGTGTTCATTAAGCTCCTCCCGGAAATACCCGCTGAATAGCTTCGTTAGGAAACATTTCAAATACGTAGATATATTAAATAAAATTATCCTTATTTAAACAATTTTCTCTGGAGTAAATTTCTTTATACTTTACAGATAGCTGATATCTGACAACATGGCGGAGGGCAGCAAAAAACGAAGCGGCAGTTTCAAAAAATTCTTCCCAAGTATTTTCTTCAATAAATCCAAAGATAAAAACAAAGATCAAGGATATAAAAACAGTAACAACACACCTAAAAGTAATCAGTATCACGATCCACGGTCAATGATAAGATCTGATAAATACGAATCAGATGATAATACTGAAAGAATATATGAGAATTTGACAACGAATCAACATTGTAGTAGTGACGCGCAGAGCATTGATATATCGAGTAATCATTCGTCGAGTAGCACCTTGGTTTCGGTGGCTGTGAAAAATAAACAGCAGCCTTATAACGTGATCAGTGAACAGTGTTTAAACCCCTATACTGCTCGACCACAAGTTCCACCTAAGCCGTACTGCGAAATGCATTCGCCAAATCACAGCAAAGCCTTTGACCACCCCGCTGAGTTCTCAGATGTGTATTACCATTCCTTAGAGAAACTCACCGATAAAATATCGCCCATTGATGAGATTGAAATCTACAGAGCCTCGCAAATTCAAGCTAACCCAGCATCTGTTGGTGCTGAAATAAAAAGGGTTAGCACGAAGTTTTTAATTTCACCGAAGAAAGAAGCAGAGGTTAGAACTATCCAGCCAACCCGAGCTAGGAGCTTATCGTTTGACCAAAATGATGATAACGTAACTAAACCACAAGCTAGACCTGCTCAAAAAATTGAAAAGGCCTATAATTACTCAGCTCCCACTTCACCATTACCAATAAATCACAGAATACCGAATATGCCTAAAACTGCTTCTCCATATGAGCACGTCAGGAAAAATATGATAGAAGCAGAAGAAAAGAGGAACAATTCGCTAAGTAGAAACAGTTTTCGACAAACTACATCCCCTGCGCTGCAGTCAGTTGTTTCAAGTCGAGCAATGTCGCCATCAACTTCTAAAGAAAGCAAATTAGACAGAGAACAAACGCGGAAAAAAGTAGAAGCTTTCTATTGGCAAAAATTAAAGGAAATGAAAGAAAAAGAAGACGACTATTATATGAGGCACTCATCACTTCAGAGTCCCGGCCATTACCGTCAGGCGACCAGCACTCCTACCACACATTTGATAGACACAAGAAGTACAAGTTTACCTCGCGGAACAGATCTACAAACTTACATAAACCAACCTATTTATTCACAATTCATAAGAAATGCACCAGAACGGCGTACCGATACGTTTATAAAAGGTCGAAGAGCGCCCATTGAACCGGGAGTCGTATTGCGACACCCCGAAAAATTAAGTGCGGGAGTGTCAACTCGACCGATCCAAAAGCCGCCGACAGTTGAGCGAGGATCTTTGAATAGACAAACGACCACCCTCAGTCAACAAAAAAGAGTAAGTTTCGAAGAGCAACTTTCAAAACCCAAAAGTGTTGTTTCAACAAAAGTGACGAACGACATTAATAAAACAGTGAATAAAGGGAACGAGTGGCCTACAAACACGAAAGTTAGTGAAATGTTAAGAGGGCCACCTCGGCCCCCGGTGCGGACCACTAGTGTCAGTTCTAAAAGTTTGAAAGTGGTGAATAATAAGGGAATTATTCATTTGGCGGGTGCCGGCCACTCTGTTTACTCGGAGTCGGAAAGCGGTTCAGAAGCTGGGGAAATACAGCGGATATTACAGAGCAACGCGCAGAAAGGTGAGCAATATATTATTGTTATTTATTAACACTGTATTTTATAAGACCATAGGTTCGGAGCCTGTTCGAGGCGGACCTGAAGCTAATAATACTATTTCCTTTTTAGAAAATATCAATAAACTAAGGACTAAACGTAATACTTATTGTGTTGCCGAATAAAAATATTTGTATATTTTATTGCAAGAAGCTATAACTCTTTATACATTTGGCACGGTTTCTCGTATACATTATCTCGATCGAATTGGAATGAACATCTTTTATGTGCGTTTTTTGCGAAACTATTATTGCTTTCTGCGTAAAGGATAATTTCAAAACAGTAGGAATTTATTTACTTATTTAAATGAACTTACGAAAAATGTCGTTACCTCCTACTAACGAATTTTGCTATGTGTACCGCACTCATAAAGTTTCAAGTTTGACGCTTTATTAAAACAGTGGGCGTACTCCTCCATAAGGCAAAGGACTAATGTAATTTTGAAGAGGTCAAACACAACAGTCGCTCGTGAAAAAGGTTCATCAATTTATAGATATTTTTGCAACGTTTAACGTTTTCAGTACTTCGTAAAATATCATAAAAGTCAATTAGCTTTCGAAAATGACAACCCTATTTGCAGTGAATATTGGGAATCAATTATGTATTTAGCATACAGAAGCAGGTGCTTTGCTGGACTCTGCAGCAACCAATTTAATCACTATTTTAACTTGTTAAAGTAGGTCGTCAGATTTTATAACTGAATTAAAAGTTGCTGGATTTTACCCGAATATGCTTTTATAATTTGACTATGAAAGGTGTTGACCTATAACACAATTAACCAACAAAGTTAACCTAACACAAACCTAACCTAACACTTTAGGAATATTCACATTAATTTTACTGATTATAATAAATAGGTCAAGTTGGGTTAGTAAATAATAAAATTAGACTCATTGTGTGACTTACATTTTAGAGTATTTATTAATATCCAACCACATACTAAAAGCTTTAATTTATTATACACTAGCAGCGCCCCGCGGTTTTACCCGCGTTGTGCCCGTTCCCGTGGGAATTTCGGGAATTTTTTTTACATAAAAACCTTCCTCTTAAATCACTCTACCTATTACAAAAAACCGCATCAAAATCCGTTGCGTAATTTTAAAGATTTAAGCATACAGACAGACAAACAGTGTGACAGACACGAAAAAGAGACGACTTTATTTTATACTATGTAGTGATAGTTACAGCCACGGAAGAGCGAAGCACTTACTCTCTATTGCGTGGTTTCAGCAAGAAAAGCGATGAGTAGTATCTGGTTATTTGCAGCTTCATTACATAGTATAAAACAAAGTCGCTACTTTTGTCTGTTGGTTTGTCTGTATGCTTAAATCTTTAAAATTACGCAACGGATTTTGATGCGGTTTTTTGTAATAGGTAGAGTGGTTCAAGAGGAAGGTTTATATGTATAAAAATTCCCGAAATTCCCACGGGAACGGGTACAACGCGGGTAAAACCGCGGGGCGCTGCTAGTGACATAATATAACAAATCTACATCTATATCCATACATACTTCTATATATCTATACCTACTCTATTATAGCTGTTTCGCGCGGTGGTTCTACCCGCACTCCAATAGATGACGCTAGTGTGAACATTTTGTAGATCGTGCTACCCCAACTAAACCCAACTAAATTTGTGGAAAATAACGTTTATTTTCTACCAATTTAGTTGGGTCTTGTACATACATTTTGTCGAGCAGAAAAATCTTCCTTCTATTAAAAAGACTATGAATTAAAGGTTATTATCAAGGCCTCATGTAAGATAAATAACCAGTGATTTGCTCGAAAAACGGTAAATTGATTTAAAAAATGAAAAATAAATAAGTACGCATGACGAGGACTAAGGATTTCACTCATATGTTTACCAAATCTAACCTTTAATATGGGGACACCTGACCGAGTGGATAATAGTGTTTGTTGGTGAAATTTCTTCCTGCTCAACTCACTCCCTCATCATAGTCGGATACCGTATCTCTTTCAATCAACCTTATTATTTTATTAATTAACAGAGCCATGCACAGATTCCGCCAGGTAGTTATCTTCTTAGGAACTTTCATAATAAGGTTTGATTGGGTAAATATATGAGCGAAGGTAACGTATGAGCTAGCCAGCTCATCTCCTAGATTACAAGTTTTATTTATCACATTAGTTCTGTACAAAATCACTATTAAATAAGTTATTAGTCCACTTACATAATTACGTTAAACATTTTGTATCATATCTGTAATCCACTTTAAAAGTGGGGCTACGGGCGAAAATCCCACAAGAATAGGGTCTTTTTGATTGTCCTGTGCATGAGAGCACGATTTATAGACGACACTATTCAGTCCAATAATACCCGAAATGTGTAAGACAGGTCCTCCGGAATCGCCACCGCATATCATTCCTGTGTCTCCACAACGTCGCATTATGCATAATTTATTTTCTACACCTTTTCTGCGGCATTGCGCGACCATGCCTTTTAAATACTGTATCGGCATATTTCCTGATAGCGTCTCATCAAACTTTGTTCTTTTGTTTGAACCCATTACTCCAGATCCCAACACAGTCACCTCTCGACCATATAATGATGGGACGTCTAACGCACTTATCCTGCCATAGGTTGTCAAATATATCGGTTCCGTCATAAGTAAGCCAACGTCATCGTTTACAATTAAATTGCTACGATATGATACAAAATAAGATGTAGGTACAAATGCCTTTAATATTTTGCTTATAGTGTTATTAGGGTTGGGACCTCCGTACATGGTTCCGTATACGACAACATAAGATTCGGATGCGTTAAAATCGTTTATTTCCAAGTATGTGACATTTGTGATGATACTGGTATCCATCTTGATACAATGAGCCGCCGTCAAAATCCATTTGCGGGCTATCGCACTAGCCGAACAGTGGCTTTCGTGATATATTGTAGTCCATGTACTCTGATTGATGTGAATGACGATCCTTTTTTCGATCCTCACTACATATTGAAAGTCGTGAATACTGACTATTTCCCCGTCCAGCACTCTCATCACACCCTCTCCAACGGGTGAAATGCGGGTCACAAAACATAACATCGCTCCTAAAAATATAAGGAACATTTTTGAATTATCCTTTCAATATACTATAAACATTGCGTATAAAAAAGAAAATATATTTTCTACTTTATTCATGTTCGTAAATTGTATTTTTTATGGTCCGATAAAGACGTTTGTGGTTTATGTAGAATAAAATCAATGTTTTATTGTACAATTGCTTACCAGCGTCTTTGTATCATGTTTAACTTTCAAAATTTTGATATTTTAAACATTACGATAAACTATTTTATGGACGTATTGTTCTAACTGGTACAAGTAAACCGTCTATTGTACTGTAGAATTCTCGTGCCTCACGCGCAAGAGTTAGGCAGAAGTTACAATTATTTAATTACAATCCATTCATTACGACAAAACTCTGTTCCGATTCTGATTTAATAAAGGGTTTCGGGAATTCCAAAATTTGATCAGCAGCTATTGTGCGCTGTTTCCCGAGGGGCCTCGTGTGGAAGTTGGGTGTTCAATCAAGATGGCTAGTAGTGACAAACGGTTGACAATGAGATTAGACTGGGTCCAGGGCAAGTTTTGCCTTGTAACTCGCTGGGCGGTGGTATTCATTTACCCCGTATTGTTCCAACAAGGCAACTGTGTTTTGATATCGTCCTAGAATAATGTAAACCAGCGGAATATTGCAATAGAAAGTTACGGATAGGGATTTAATTATTCGTTAATACAAGTTGTTATATTTTTATTTATTTGCCATTTGTATGGGATTGGATGAATTCATTAAATGAACAACAAACTTTAAGTGTTAAAATACTAATTTAGTGAGTGGACAACAATATGAACAGGAATATAGTGCAACGACAGTGATAAGTGTACATTTTTAATGAAATTTGATTCAAATTCAAGAAACTGTCAATCCAGCAATCTGCCAAGTTATTGTTGTATTAACGATTTATTTAATATTAATGACACATCAACAGTGTTGCATATTATACAGTTAAATCTAGAGTTACAGAGTACATTTCTGACATGAACACCAACAGATGTGTACAGCATTCATAAGAAGTAAACGCAGTACAATTTTATAGGAAAACATTTAACATGATTAGTAAGATGTCGTGATAAAATCAAACAAAAAGAAAATTACATATTGCAGTTGGTTAAAAAACTAAAAATTAAAAAAGAACTAATTAAGACGGAGTATTTTAAGCAGTAGGTATTTTAGTTCAAACATTTTATGAAAATTAGGTAAAAATAATTATTTTGTGTATAACCTAACCAATGTTTGTTTAAATAAATAAATATCATTTGTAATAGGTTCTTTTAAAACTAACTATCCTACATTTTAATTACTTAGGTTTTCGAACGCAATCACTCTTGGAGGAAGTGACGCATTTAGTCACTCATCAAAACGGTTTGTTCATTCATTCAAAGCGATAGGCTTTATCGCTTTGAATGAATGAATAGCCGATAGCGATTCAAGTGTGATATTGTTTAAATTATGTCATGGTACGAATTGAATCGCAAACATAATCTGCTTGGTTATACTAAATGAAACGGGTCTGTATCGCGTTAGATAATTTAACGTATTTTACTAAAATACGTACCCGACGTTTCGAGCGGATTACACCGCTCGTGGTCACGGGATAACAATCGCTCGTGGTACGTATTTTAGTAAAAATACGTTAAATTATCTAACGCGATACAGACCCGTTTCATTTAGTATAATGAGTGCAAATCGTGTGAGTTTAAAAAGTATATAAACTGCTTGGATCTTGAGATTCTTGAGACGCCATCTAAGAGGTCATGGTACGCCTGCTGAACCATACTAGTGTTCCCTAGGATATGATTGCATGGATCGCTATTGGTGTACCTATACCTATATATGTTAATCACTACATAGTATAAAACAATGTCGCTTTCCGCTGTCTGTCCCTTGTTTAAAACTTAATGGATTTTGATGCGGTTTTTTTAAATAGATAGAGTGTTTCAAGAGGAAGGTTTATATGTATAAAAATTCCCGAAATTCCCGAAAACGCGGGTAAAACTGCGGGGCGTTGCTAGTAAATAACTAAATTTAAGGTTTCCTAAAGCGTCCAAACCACGATAACTTACTCCGAATTCATAACAATACCGGGAAAGTGTAAAAAAAAAAGTGTTTTCTTTACAATTCCTTTGGTATATATTTTACTTTATTAATGAAATATTCTTGTTTATACCACGAAATTGTAAGCGAAACTCTATGGTTTAAATATATAGGCGGAAAGCTTGGCGTGGGTGTTTACTAGGAATTCCTTCTGCCATAGTTTCCTTGTTTACCTGTAGGTATTAAATTACCTGACAAAGTCATAGTAAACAAATGGAATACTGCTTAGTTATGTATCAGAAATGCCAACAAATATTGTTTATACAGGGTGTTTCGTAAACGAGAGAATTAGTAAAACATACATCAAAGATTTAATAAAGGAATACCTTGGTACATAGGAGATAACTAAATAGCTCTGTAACGAGTAGACTATACTAGCTTCGATTTTCATTGCTTGTCACATAATTGAAACTAAAGTGTTTGAGTATTTTTTAATCTACGCTTGTTGTGTATTTTTCCGTCCATCGCATCAACGTAATGAATACGAATAAAAGGTTTATTTGCTTGTCCTTTAATATACCTATACCTATATACCTATAGATTTACCTATCTACATCTACAGAACGGCAGACATTAAAGGCCAATAAAGACATAGAGCCGGTAGTAGATCGAACGGTGAGTTATTTCCTTATAATGGTTCGGTTCTAACACACTTAATTGCGAGCGAGATTAGTGTAGGAGCTAGCGGTTTTATAACTCGAGACTGGGTACCAAATTGACTTTGACAATCAATCAGTAAAAATCAAGAAAAAATAAATTGGAAGTTATTATACCAATAAAGAAAAATTTAATAAAAATAATGAGCAAACAATTTTGTCACACACATATTATTGTCACTTTTTTACAAAAATGTCGGAGTGTAGTTTTTATTAAAATTGACCTCAGATTAAAATTTAAGAGTATCGAGTATAAAAACACGCCGTATACAACTATTTCATCATTATCAAGAATAATTTTTTTTATAACTTGATGATAACATTTTTACCGAACAATTTCTTCGTATCGGATTAAGGTTTGTTTGCTTGACTTACAATAACATAATTTTTGTTACCAATTCTATTTTCAATAACGAATGGGGGAAAATGAATGACAGAAACAAATTACGCACAAAATGCGTAAATGAAACTTTCCGGGAAATCATACAGATGTACTCATAGGTAGGCAAGCGTGGTGATTCTATTTCTGTCCGTTGATACTGTAATGGAGTAATGGATAGAGTCCTGTTTACAGAATGCTTAATTGTTACTTAACTTTTGCAGTAAAAAATATCTTCAGATACTCAGTATACTTAACAATTCTCTCAGCATACATACAAAACCATCATACCATTATATCAAAACATCTAGTAAAGAAAAAAATAAAAATAAATCATTAGTGACTTATGTTTTCCAATTTCAATACAAAATTAATGGCGCAAGCGTATTTTTAGAAGAATAACACAAACAAAAGACCATGAAACAAATGTAAGCCGGTGTAGAACATTTAACAAAGCTCTGGTACTATAAATCGAGTACAATTGAACGTTTTTATTATAGTTGGCAGAAACGCACTGGGTTGTAGACGGTAGGGACGATTTATGTACGTTTAACCTAGCTAAAGGTATGTCCACATTTGTATCATCTTGACGTATCCCGATCAGCGTATCGTATCGAGTATTTGTATCATAAATATAGACGCTCATTTTGTCCATGTCGTATCATTAAGGCGTATTTGGTAAAAACCGGGTCCATACTTATCAAATGCTGTATCATGTCAGTGTATCGGCTATCGCGTATCATTGCAGAAAAACTGAACCAGATGGTTCGCGGTGTATTACGTATCGTATCGCGATCCAGTATCGTGATACAGTATCAAAATACGTCCATACTACCGATCGTGATACGCGTATCGAATACGAGGTGTATCAAGATACGCGGTTAGTGTGGATCGGGCCGTATCAGATACGATGTGTATCATTAACGGGTATCATCTTACGTCCAAATTAGCGATCATGATACGCGCCGAGGCCACGCAACGGAGATACGATACACGGAAATGATACAAATGTGGACATAGCTTTAGAGCACCTCTGGCGTACCGGTATTTAACGCGTTGACTGGCTGTTACGTGTAAGCTTGAATAGATGCTACTGCAGGTGTTAGAGCTCGTGCCAATTTTCGGAAGTGTTTCATTTGACTAACTGTAGGTAGGTATTTTGGGCACGTTCGACTGATTATGGTGTTATTTTTTATCGTAATTTTGTTTATTTTGGTTCGTTTGCCAAATGGCGAAAAGCTGGTGAAAATGGCGGAACCCTTATAGTTCCGTCATATCTGTCTGCCTGTGTGGACTGACGTTTCGTTTTCATCATTTCATCAGATTTCTATCTGGTTTTGGTGTTAAAGATTTCGTAATCAAATCAATTGGTTCAAGCAACACTAAGTATGCGACATACTCTTGAATTCCGATGCATTACGGTTTTTATGGTATTGATTTTATAATCCCCTGCTATTATAAATGTGGCGTTACGGATTATAACATTCACGTGAATGGCAACCACTATTCAAATACAATTATGCTGAAAGGACAGCTGCCATTCGCGTGATTTTAATTTGATAATGGTATAGGACGAAGTCACGCCATCTTTTAATTCATTAATCGACGGACAAAAAATAGTTTTCATAAATTCGTTAATGCGACTAAAACCGCATGTATGTAAATAATACAAATTTCCCTTAAAGTAAATTATTACATTCAATGAACATTTGAATACAACACAACTGCCGCGAACAGCGCGGTCGGACTCCGCGCTCTAAACTAATTAAAACATTTAATAGAAGTGCAACTCGTTTCGCTGAGGCGTTTGCAGTTGAAAACTGGTGATTTAAATACATAATACGAGTACCGCTGCCGCGCTGCGACAACTGGGCAACGTAATTATTATAAATCTACGAAACGACGATGAAAGTACCCTTGACGAGGATTGAAATAGGTGCACGATGAAATGTACGGTGTTAATTACGCATCTGAATGCAGTCAACTTAGTTGCATTTGAACATAATTTTTATGGTCTAAGATACGTGCTTATTGAAAATTGTCCGCGTGAGTTTCATTGGGTAGCAGAGTGAAAATTGGTAATAATTTGGAGCGGTGGAGCAGTAGGTATAGCGAAGAAAAAAAACAGAATAGTCATGAAAATGTAAAATATTTGGATGAACAACTTGTTAATTGTCGTTGACGTATGCCATTTTAAAATAACCAAATCCGGAAAAATATTACTAAAGATCAATATTTTAACGAAATTTCCACAAAAAAATATTCATCATATTTTTACGGGGGAATGAGTACTGCGACCGTGTGCCTGAGCTTTATTAATATAAAAGCTTTTATGCAAAGTTTAATAAAAAAGCGTCACGTAATTGAGAGATCGGTTGTTTGTGATGGTTTTATTAAGTTTACTTTTTTAACATTTTATGGTGTTGTATATGGACAAATGAAAGATAAATTATGTTTATTTACGCTGTACGTGCACAAATTTATGTTTCAAATGGTTTGTCGATGTGTACGTTACTTTACATACATACACAGGCACGTCGTGTACATTATAGGATACCATTGTCTTGCCGTGATATCTTGCACCCTAGTATGAAACAGCACAACAACCCTCCAACTAGGTACCTACCTCCACGCCCATGGAGACGTATATTTTTGTATGCCATCGGTACTATTATGAAGGTAAGACTTCTGATTACTGATCTATTCATGTCTAGAAAACTGCACTAATCTTAAAAAAATAAGCAGCACATTCTCAGTTGAAAAATTAATAAAAACTAAAAATTCAGCTGAAATATTCAAAAGAAAAAATAAACAGAACAAAAAATAAAACTGTAGTTCCACTCAATTCGCAACGTCGAAATTTAACGAATCTGAATGACTGAAAATTTTAAATACGGGTGGGTGTTTTATGCCTACATCGGGAGTATGGGTGGAATTCATTTTCCTTTTTGAAATGGAAACGTGGGATTTTTGTGCCATTGTGTGCACAAAAATTCCCACGTTACCATTGAAACCGCTGCAGTGTTGTTGGTGCAAAACAATTGATCCGTTGTCACGGCTAAGGAAATGTAATTGAACTGAATCCAGCTGCAGCGTAACACGTACCATTCTTATTTGCTCTGCTGTGATTGCCAAAAAGATGGGCGTGTCTGGAAATAAAATTGGAAAAGTCTCACAGTTAACGATGCGTACTATAGTTTGTCACTATGTGCAACTGTAACTAGAAATAAAAGCAATTTCTACAGCAACTTTATTTCCGTACATAAGTAAAACTATTAGTTAAAATCAGTATTGATTTTAAGTGAAAAACACCTTCAATTAATTTTTGTAATAATCATATGACACATACTAATATTATAAAGCTGAAGAGTTTGTTTTGTTTGTTTGTTTGTTTGTTTAAACGCGCTAATCTCAGAAACTACTGAACCGATTTGAATAATTCTTTCACTGTTAGATAGTCTATTTACCGAGGAAGGCTATAGGCTACATTTTATCCCGGATTTCCTACGGGAACGGGCACAACGCGGGTAAAACCGCGGGGCGCTGCTAGTGACACATATGGAAACAAAATGCAAAATCAACGCCAACTGCGTCTAAAATTTACATCGGTATTTCAGGGAAATTTTCATTAAAAAATGGCTGAAGAAAAATTTATTGAAATGGCTATAGTCGGAGTAACGCCAACGATAGCATAAAGAAAAAAGATCTGAAAACCTCGTGCTTCCTTAAATGAGGTTACGTATAAATTAAGAGGCTTACGTTGAGTAAAAATAACTGTACGAATAAGAGAGTTTATTCCCAGAAATCAATTTACCATTATACTGCTGTTATTAGGTATGTAATTGATTCGCTGTAAGTATTATAAAGGTTTTGGTTTACATAGTTATACTTATGGACGCACACTTAAGGAAACTCAAGGAATGAGGATACGAAATTGTTCTCCAGGTACAAAAAACCACGTAAGGGCGTACTGGACATACTTAAGTACTCTTTTTCTCTCTATACCTCCATTAGGTTGTTGAAAGAGAATAATATGCTGGCCGGATTTATATAATGACCTTTAATCGTCCTTGAGTGAGTTTTGAAGCTACTGCCAAAGAGTTCAATTAATCTAGCCCTTGTAGCTACTAAAATCACTGTATCTAAATGACTCCTAATAATGGTTGCAATAGTCATATACTCAGTCAAGTACATCCTACTTACTAATATAATATTAGAAATGCGAAAGTTTGTGAGGATGGATGTACGGATGTATGTTTGTTACATTTTCACGCAAAAACCACTGAACAGATTTGGATGAAACTTGACAGTAATAAAGGTTATATATAGGTACATCAGAATAACATATAGGATAAATTTTATTCCGAAATTCCCGTGTGAACGGGTACAACGCGGGTGAAACCGCGGGGCGCGGCTAGTACCTACATATTTGCAATAAAGCCTTAATAATGTATGAACTCCAAACATTGCCAATTTAACTTTGATTTTCTCATTATGCGATTCGAGGGGTCCTTTCGACGAAACTTAAAGGTTGAGGGTGGGTACCCTTTTGAAATTTATTGACACCTAGTTTCTTCCTTCGAGTGAATTTATACAGAGCGTTCGGCATTTTATATTGGAACCATTTTCTCGTGCCGCAACTTTATTAAACTCTCCAAGTGAATAGAATTTCTCTGTCCGAAGAATATTAGATGTTCGGATTCGAGGATAAAACTGAATTGTGGGGTTATTTGTTTTGTTATTTAATAAATAATTCAATATAATGTACACTGAATGTTTTCTGAGTGTATTTCCCTAACAGTCTCTCTAAACGTTTATTATTTATGCATGAACATTTACATAGAATAGGTAAGTGGAAATATTTAAATTATTCTAAAATTTCATCGAGCTGTCAGCTCCCCGTAGTATTCCATAATAAATACGTGTTACGCTCGCTCGGGGACGTGAAAATTGTGTATTAATAAAGATGAATTGAAACGTGAAGTGTGTTGTACTTTCATTATATATACCTGCTAGCTGCGACCTGCGGCAATGCTAATGCGGCACAAAATAGAGAATCTCTCATATCTCCTATGAAAGCTAGTGTCACTAAACTCTCACCCGAACATTCCTGTATGTTATGTGTATACGGAGTATTTAGGTATGCCGCCGCCGTCATATTGAAGACGCCCGTTGTGTAATCCAACTAGTAAGATTATGGACTATCCACAGATCGCTTAATGTACAAACCATTTATAATTTATATTACAGCATATTTTTTCGTAACTTCATAATCTTCCCTTAGTAACAATAAACAATAGTAAAATTACACAGTTCACTGATAAACTATTATAAACTGAACTTAGTAGTGGGGAGGAATTTTTCAACGAACACAAACTTCATTCACATTTTCTACCCTTTGAGATTTTTAATGCAAACCATTTTTTGAATTTCTTTGGTCATAAATATTTTTTAACTTATGTATTCTTTATGTATCGAAACCTACATAAACCTTTTGAAAATAATATACAACAATAGCACAGTAAACATTAAATTACACTCTTCCGGTCCCACTTTTACAATTTCAAAGGGAGTAAAGCAAGGAGACCCGCTTTCTCCCAAATTGTTTACAAGTACGCTTGAAAAAGTGTTTCAAACGCTGGCAGTTCTTTGGGCAACAAAGGGCATAACCATAGGTAGCAAACTTTTGACAAATCTTCGTTTTGCGGATGACATTGTCCTTTTTGCTTCATCAGCGCCTGAACTGGAACTTATGCTCCAAGAACTGAGCAAAGCGAGCCTCGAGGTGGGTCTTCTGATGAATTGGTCAAAAACACAGCTGATGACCAACAGCTCAAAACGTAGGGTCGAGGTAGATGGGCAAGTAGTAAGCTATGTCAATGAGTACATTTACTTGGGCCAGTTAGCATCTTTCGGCAACAGGCAAGATGCAGAAATTGCTCGTCGCATAGACAACGCCTGGAAAAGCTACTGGTCCATGAAAACGCTAATGAAGGGAGATTTACCAATCTCTCTGAAGCGGAAACTCATTGACATGTGCATCTTGCCCATCCTAACCTACGGAGCACAAACATGGTCAACCACCAAAGCACAGAAGACCCGTCTCAAGGTTTGCCAAAGAGCAATGGAACGCAGCATTCTAGGTATCAAGAGACAAGACCGCGTCAGAAACACCATGCTGCGTTCCATGACAGGCGTTGCAGACGTGGGAGTCAAAGCTGCCAAGCTGAAGTGGAATTGGGCTGGTCACGTGGGCAGGATGCACCCGGACAGATGGGCAAAAATTGCAACGGAATGGGAGTTCCAGGATGCCCGCAGGCCCCCAGGTCGGCCTCCGACTCGATGGCGGAAGGAGCTGGACGATTTCAAGAAGGATTGGAAGGAGTTGGCCATGGAAAGGGATAAATGGAAAGAATTGGGGGAGACCTTTGCCCAGCAGTGGGACAGCGAGGTTACGTAAAAAAAAAAAAAAAAATGTATTCTTTGTGTATTTATTCGTGTTGATACGTTAATACAAGTACTTCAAAAAGTTGAAGCTTACTTATTTAGAGCTCTTTTTATTTAACCGTTTTTAGACGTCCACCTACGCGACGCAGTAGTGAGCCATTATCCACGCGGATTTTCTTTATTGAAAAAAAAAACTCTTATAGCAGGATGTCTGAAAACATTTATTGAAAGAGCCTTTAAACTTAATGTATAAGATAATAGGCACGGTGTATAGAAGTTCAATATGAAGTATAATCGAGTTAGCATTTAAAAACATCATTAAATTCTTCAAACAGAAAAGGGCCTCTTTAATTTCTCATTTGTTTATAGAAATGAATGAAGTTAATATACAATTTTCGGAATACTTTTGATGTTCAAGTTTTATCAAAGTGAAATAACTTTGCCTTAAACGTTGGAGATCCAGAAGATGGAAAAGGGAACGAAATAAAAATAAAAATAAAAAAACACAAATGTAACAATTATTTGTTTATTGGGTAAATACAATAATTTGGATATTGAGAATTCTTAATCTAAGAGGAATACATTATTATAGCGTCAAAATAATGCACAAGATTTTTCAGCTTAAATACTATACTTTACTACTTTTATTTCTACAGTATATGATGAACATTGAGCTGACTTAGGTATCTAATATTTGAAATAACTGTATCCATTACATTTTAATCTTACAGCCTTAGGCCAGAAACTGCGTTAAGCGGGCGCCCGAACGGGCAACCGTTGCGTGGACACGCGCATGGCCTCTGTGGGAACACTGCGGGCCGCGTCACGAGCGGGCATCCGCGCGGTTTCATACAAAAGTGCTACGTTGCGAGAACCGCGCGGGCGTCCGTCGCACGGAATCAGGCCCCGTTGCACGGGTGCGGGGCGCGCCTAGCACTTTTGTATGAAACCGCGCGGGTGCCCGCTTAACGCAATTTCAGACCTTGCAGTAGAGGTATTTTTTTACTCATACTATTTAGGGCCTATTCAAACAAACACTGTATTCGCTGCCGCTGTTGGTAAAGAAAAAACAGTGGCTAACCGGCAATGTTACTGTTCAGACAAGAGCAACATATCGCTATCCTTGTGGATAAATATCGTGCGGTATATATCGAGTGGTAAACACTTACGCATAGCAGTAGTGAATAACGAGTATGTCTGAAGAGCCTTTTATTTTTATAGTACATAATGACGTCAATGCGTCCTATTGAAACTACAATTTAATATTTATTAATAAATTTAATGGCAGATCTAGTTAGTGGAAAACCCGCACGAATTTAACTTGACCCAAACCTGTCAGTCGACTCCTTTTAGTTTTCTGTAGGATTCGCCTTATGACGAAATGACACTTCCATAAGTATTATAGGCTTGGCACACACATTTTAGATAAAATAGTAAAAATTACGTACCATTATCTGTAAATTACTGTAATTTTAAATACAAGTAAATATTCGGTGAATATTTCAAGATTTTACCTGTTTTTGTTTTTATTATTTTTAGCGGCGAAAACATCTTTTGTTGTATGGGAGCCTCCCTTAATTATTTATTTTATTTTCATTCATTATAATTCAAGAGAACATAAAACCAAATATTCTGTGAATAGTTTAAGCGTCTACCTGTCGTTATGAGTATCTAGCAAGAAACGGTAAAAAAATCTAGTTTTTTGTATGGGAGCCCCTCTTGAATATTTGTTTTATTTTATTTTTAGTATTCGTTGTTATAGCGGCAATAAAAATACATCATCTTTCAAAATTTCAACAATCTAGCTATCACCGTTCTTGAGATACAGTCTATGGTGACAGACGGACGGACGGACGGACAGACGGACAGCGAAGTCTCATAATAGGGTCACGTTTTCCCTAAAAAGGAGTCGACTGGCACGTTCTGGGCGAGTTATATACGAATAAGTACGAGTCATCTACTAACCCTTTATTTACTTTTTACATAAATATAAATAGGTATTATTAATATAATGGCAGTAAACAATTTTTTTACCTTATACTATTTAAGATTTTTCGAAATATTATTTATTATAATACATATATTTTTGGGCAGTGTTGGTTTCATTTATTTTGACTTTTTTATTACTGATATACTAGATATCTTGAAACTTAGATGTTCAAATATCCCACCCGGCTCCTACCATATTTTTTTGTTTCAAAAATTATCGACCCTGGTCTATGAATGCAAGAAATATTTAAATTTTATTGAACTTTAAGGCGAGGATATGTGAAAATAACGCGCATAGTCGCTACTTTGACGATCAAATATTAACACTTCTATCGATTCTATAAAAAAAAAATTAAAAACCAATTAAAAGATTATATATCCTTAATAAAGTTTTAAATCGAGTAGAATTTTAAAATTCATAATAATAATGTAGATATAAGATGCACAAAGTAGCACCAAATATTTTTTTTCTCGTCCTAGATCTCGTTATTTGAAGCGATAATCATAGTTTTTTTTTGGAATATCAATTTCCTAATACTCACTTAGATTTTAAATCAGTTACATTTTTCATTAAACCCGCCAATTTCTATAAAAACGCAAAAGAGTTCAACTAAAACGAAATATTCGCCCGCCATGTTTCACGCACTTGAGTCTTGCTTGACAAATCTCAACCTTATTTTATGGAATGCAGGCATCGCATCAGATTGTTTACTAGCTTCAGTCGACGAGCGTAGCTCGTAGTGTACGGTTGTGTACCGGACGCTCTGCTTCGTGACTTTTTGTCTATAAAATCGACTATTGTTTACATCATGGTAAAATAAAGTATCAATAAAATCAGAAACTGTTGCACAAGGAAGCGGAAAAGGAAGGTAAAAAGACATGCTGGTATGTTTGGGCAAGTATTTAAAATTAATAAATAGCTATTCAAAGAGTAAAGGTTCAAAGAGTAAATTAGTGACTTGTAGACTTGTTTATTTTTTAGATATCAGAATAAACAGTCAGATAATCTTATATATAAAATTCTCGTGTCACAGTGTTCGTTCGCGTACTCCTCCGAAACGGCTCGACCGATTCTCATGAAATTTTGTGAGCATATTGAGTAGGTCTAAGAATCGGCCAACATCTATTTTTTATCCCGAAATTCCCGCGGGAACGGGTACAACGCGGGTGAAACCGCGGGGCGCAGCTAGTCTTATATATAAAATTCTCGTGTCACAGTGTTCGTTCGCGTACTCCTCCGAAACGGCTCGACCGATTCTCATGAAATTTTGTGAGCATATTGAGTAGGTCTGAGAATCGGCCAACGTCTATTTTTCATCCCGAAATTCCCGCGGGAACGGGTACAACGCGGGTGAAACCGCGGGGCGCAGCTAGTATACCTATAACACTAACTGAACTTGTTCCCGTGTAACCAATTCATGCTCAATAGTCCAGTCGGGGTAGACATAAAACTAGCCTGAAATAGAAAAAATTCCGGGGAGCGATTTTTTTTTTTAATGTTGGGAGTATAAATCTCGATTTTCGAACTAATCCCGGTAGAGGATTCGCCGCCATCTTGTTTTAAAGTTCAATTTTTTCGTTTTTCTGAAATAACTCGTTAATTTTCAACTTTATAGCAAAAATGGTCCTATCCAAAGTTGTTGGAAATTTAATTTTCCACAAGTTTGGTCATATCATTTTTACACTAGGATCAATATTTGCAGAGTTATAACACCAAGTTAATCGAAAAAATTTCCTTCCACATTTTCCATACAATTTTATTTTATAAATAAACTAGATAATAAACAAAAAATATGAACAATAGAAACAATTTAACATCCGATTTGAGTATAAATCCGAAAATATTGATCGTGAAGTGAAAAGTGCGAGAACCAAAGTTGAAGAAAATAAAATTCCACCCATTACGATTTTTTCGATAAACTTTTCTTTCGAAAAACTCTGAAAATATTGCTCCTAGCGTAAAAATGATTATGACCAAACTTGTGGAAAATTAAATTTCCAATAACTTTGGATAGGACCATATTTGCTCTCAAGTTGAAAATTAACGAGTTATTTCAGAAAAACGAAAAAATTTAAAGTATTAAAACCAATAACCGAAATCACAAACCCTGATATTTCGCTGTCGCTACTGCACACTGGTTTAATCTTCGATCAACAATACACAACTAGATACCGGGTCACGTACAAAATCATTTAGCTTTGATTTTTACTGTCCGCGGGGATGACGTGTGACAGCTTATTTTGTTTACTACCGAACTGAAAAAAAGTTTTAAAACAGTTCGAAGTTCAACCTAATTACAACCATGACACCTAGCAATAAAGTAGCAAATCTTATGAATAACATAAGTGAGAATAACGCCTCACTTTTCAAATGAGGCGTTATTCACCGAGACGTATTTTTTGTGCCAACCCGACATCTAGTTGTGCATTGTTGATCGAAGGGTATAATAAAAAAAAGGTTCAACGGTAATTTTCATTTATCCAGCGCGCTTTGTGTGATGTTTTGTAGCGGGGCGCGCGGGCAGCGCCCCGCTGATTGCCCCCCTCAGATCTGCCCGAGCGCCTCATATCCTCGCCTGAAGCTACACGCATATACGACGCGACTTACTGCTTTTGTAAAGTAATTGCCCATCGACTGGATTATTAGAAGCAGAACCTCATTACTAAAGTTTTTTTTTCTTTCCCACAGTATAAAGGGCATCTCGCAATAAAGGCTTATCCTTCTCATTTTCTTAGAGGGCCAACTATCCATAGGTAAAGGTCATCATCCAAAATAAGTGTTCCAAAATAATCCAAATTACGAATAATCTGGAAGTCATAGGCACTTGACACAAATAATAATGGCACATAAATTATTAGGCTATCTATTTTCATAGAAATGATTAATCTAAATTAGTAAACAAAACCATTTCAAAAAGTGAGGCATCTACCCCGGTTTTACCCAACACAATTGCCATTTTATCTTTAAATTAAAAAACCTGTTGGTTTTCCACAAGTTTGGTCATTATCATTTTTACGCTAGGATCAATATTTGCAGAGTTTTTCGAAAGAAAAGTTTATCGAAAAAATCGTAATGTGTGGAATTTTATTTTCGTCAACTTTGGTTCTCGCACTTTTCACTTCACGATCAATATTTTCGGATTTATACTCAAATCGGAGGTTAAATTGTTTATATTGTTCATATTTTTTGTTTATTATCTAGTTTATTTATAAAATAAAATTGTATGGAAAATGTGGAAGGAATTTTTTTCGATAAAGTTGGTAGTATAACTCTGCAAATATTGATCCTAGCGTAAAAATGATATGACCAAACTTGTGGAAAATTAAATTTCCAACAACTTTGGATAGGACCATTTTTGCTATAAAGTTGAAAATTAACGAGTTATTTCAGAAAAACGAAAAAATTGAACTTTAAAACAAGATGGCGGCGAATCCTCTACCGGGATTAGTTCGAAAATCTAGATTTATACTCCCAACAAACCCCTCCTCCCCCCCGACATTTATTTTTTTCTATTTCAGGCTAGTTTTATGTTTACCCCGACTGGACTATTGAGCTTGAATTGGTTACACGGGAACAAGTTCAATTAGTGTTATAGGTATATTATCTGACTGTTTATTCTGATACCTAAAAAATAAACAAGTCCTACAAGTCACTAATTTACTCTTTGAACCTTTACTCTTTGAACAGCTATATTATTGAACAGCTATTTATTAGTTTTACATACTTGCCCAAACATACCAGCATGTCTTTTTACCTTCCTTTTCCGCTTCCTTGTGCAACAGTTTCTGATTTTATTGATACTTTATTTTACCATGATGTAAACAATAGTCGTTTTTATAGAAAACAAATCACGAAGCAGAGCGTCAGGTACACAACCGTACACTACGAGCTACGCTCGTCGACTGAAGCTAGTAAACAATCTGATGCGATGCCTGCATTCCATAAAATAAGGTTGAGATTTGTCAAGCAAGACTCAAGTGCGTGAAACATGGCGGGCGAATAATATTTCGTTTTAGTTGAACACTTTTGCGTTTTTATAGAAATTGGCGGGTCTAATGAAAAATGTAACTGATTTAAAATCTAAGTGAGTATTAGGAAATTGATATTCCAAAAAAAAACTATGATTATCGCTTCAAATAGCGAGATCTAGGACGAGAAAATAATATTTGGTGCTACTCTTACATAATCTTGTGCATCTTATTTCTACATTATTACTAGCTGCGCCCCGCGGTTTCACCCGCGGTTTACCCGTTCCCGCGGGAATTTCGGGATGAAAAATAGATGTTGTCCGATTCTCAGACCTACCCGATATGTACACAAAATTTCATGATAATCGGTCGAGCCGTTTCAGAGGAGTTCAACCACGGTACCCGTTCCCGCGGGAATTTCGGGATGAAAAATAGACGTTGGCCGATTCTCAGACCTACTCAATATGCTCACAAAATTTCATGAGAATCGGTCGAGCCGTTTCGGAGGAGTACGCGAACGAACACTGTGACACGAGAATTTTATATATAAGATAGTGAATTTTAAAATTCTACTCGATTTAAAATCGATAGAAGTGTTAATATTTGATCGTCAAAGTAGCGACTATGCGCGTTATTTTGCCGTTATCCACGTTAATCACCTGAGCTCGATCACCAAGGTGATTGTATGGGCCGATTATGTCTATTCGGTAGGATAGGGTTATTTTTTTTTTACTAGATATAAGTCTTTTAAGCATAGTCTTTTAAGTCACAGAACTCAAATGTCTAACTAATTATGTCTTCTGTGCTCCTGGGGGATCTCAGAAGACATAATCGGCCCATACAATCACCTGGGTGATCGAGCTCAGGTGATTAACGTGGATAACGTGGTTATTGTCACATATCCTCGCCTTAAAACTTAATTTATTTTGCTTTTTCTTTTTGAAAAACGACTACGTCAACGTAGTCTTGTTTTTTTATGGATTTGAATAGTTTCGTTATTTCTAAAACATAATACCACAGAAAATTAAATATAGCAATAAACATAATAATATATATAAGTACATTCACCGTCTGAAAAAAATTGCGATTTTTGTGGTAGAGAAGGGAAGAGCTGCGGCTCTTCCCTTCTCTACCACTCAACTGTTCATTACTTTCTTGACCTGTAAAAAATAATATTCTATATTAAATCAATACTAAATGTATGAAATAACTTTTAAATAATCTAGTAGGACCATCGCAGAAGTAGTCTATATTGTTTTATAGACAGACTGACTTTATCTATGCTGTCAAGTCTATGAGCTAACAACAGCTGTGCTTTGGAGGGCACGTTAAATTTTCGGTACCGGTTTTTTCAATAGGTAGTCCATGTACGAGGCCTTCATTCGGTCTAACAACTCTGACACCAGGGTTGACCTCGAACTTCCTTACTTCTGTTGCAGGTCGAAGTTATTGGTCTTCAGACTAAAAAATTGTCGCAAAGGACTGTTAGACGTTCTGCCTGTAGCATCCGCTCTGTCTTTACTTATATAGACAGGTTATATAGACAGACAATCGAAAGACTGTCCGGACTAACATCTTAGTTTAACGTTTATTTTCATCTAGCAGCACCCCACGGTTTTACCTTCGTTGTGCCTGCCCTTGAATATAGCTACCCCATACAAATGTAATTATTCGAATCGAACTCGTAAATCGAAAGATTAGCCCGAAAATTTGTATGTTCGGATATATATGGAGCTTGTTCCAAAGTCCTCCACAGACGAGATACACCAGTCGACAGACCAGGGTCGACTCTACTGCATGCCGAGGGGCATCAAATTCTGTCCCGGGAGAGTCCCGCAAATGTCAATTTAATCTTGGTTAATGGGTATATATTTTTTAACATAATCTGTCGTATAAAGTAATAAAGTCGTGACGTACGAAGAAGAGTGCAGGAGATAGAGAAACATAGAAAGAACTCCATTGACAAGAGCCCAGCTCTGAAGTTTTTATGATGATATGTAAGTATTACTCAAATAAGTGTTCCTTTGTTCAGGAGAGAAATAATTAAGTGACTGAACATAGCTACGAATAACGCCACACAATAATAAATTAAGGTCAGAGTGAGTTACGTAGCGTCGTTGAAGCTACGTGCCGCTACGAACGGCTACGAGGCCAAATCCTCTATATTTCGTAGTATTCCTAAATTATGGGACCATTTTCATGCGTTATTATCCGAATTTTTGTTAATATTTAGATCATCAAAATAACGAGTTCTATTTATAAAGCGGGTTAAGGGATTTAATTTTAACATACATAGGTATCATTTATACAGCTACCTGACTTTAAAGGAGGAGATTTTCAAATTGACATGTTACATAATACCCCGGACAAATTCACTCACGGGTAATTAGACCCAAAGTAAGCTTTAAGCTTGTATTATGGAATCTCACTTACTGATACTACCTGTATACATACACAAATACATTGTAAGAAAATATAATTGTCACCCAGACGTTGTCGCCAACGACTATGTCGTTACATATTGTTGACTCCGGGCGGGAATCGAACCCGCAACCCCCGACACAGTAAGCGCTCTTACTGCCACTGTGCCAAAGGGCTTGTCAATATGCGTATGTATGCGTTTTATGGTGTTTACGAGTTCGAGTTGATCATTTAAAATATACTGCATCAAAAACATCAAACAATAACTATTCATAACTAGCGACCATATCTTTGTTTTCTCCCGATTATTACCCTTCCTTATGGTGTAAACCTATTATTTTATTCTCAAAAATCTTCGTGCAGCCGTGCCCCGCGGTAGTACTACCGATGTGCCAGTTCCAGTAGAAATTTCGGGATGAAAAATATCATTTAACCTTCCCGTTGAATGTGGCTATTCATTGCAAAAAAAAATATTCAATTCGGGCTGGTAATTCCCGAGATTAGCTCGAACATACATACATACAAACAAACAAACTTACGAATTTTACCTCTTTGTAAAATCTTTATCGAAATTCATGACTTTACAATCATGGTTAATTGTTATTTTAAATACCTACTAATAAAAAATAAATTAAATAATAATTAAATGACTAAAATCTGACAGTACGTTTCAGAGTTATGAGGAAATAAAGCGAAATTCCCACAAAAACGGGCACTACTTGGGTACAACCGCAGGGCGCTGCTACTAAGCAAATAAAACTACTCTAGCGTGAAAATACACACTGTCTTGAAGGATTAATAGAAAACGACAAGAGTGTTTTCTTACTCGTCTACTTTCAAGAACGTCTGGAGGAAAACAAAGTCGTATTCTCGAGGCATTGTCTTGAAATGTGGAATGAACGTGGAAAATGTCGGTATGATGCGTCAAAGTTGTCTATGTGACATGGCATTTTATACTTTAACTAGGCGCAATACGGTTTTATGTTGGCAACGTCGTATTGTATCCGTTCCCTTGGGATTTGGTAGTAATTATGATATACTTTCGGCGTGAACGTCATGATGATTGTAGGTTTAAAAGCGATTGTGGTATCAACCAAGAAGATAAAAGTTAGCTTAGCTACAAAGTTATAGCATCAGTGGAAAGGCACTCTTACGATATGATAATATGATAGGTGGATATGAAACGTAGTACCTAAGGGTCTAGACAGACGGACTGCAATTCAACTGCAATCCGACTGCCAAATGGCAGTTCAGATGCAGTTTGAATGCAGTTGGCTCGACTGCAATCAAACTGCACGTCGACGGGCAGTTGGCGTGCAGTTGGATTGCAGTCTGAGTGCAGTTAGTCGTTGTAACTGCACTCAGACTGCAATCCAACTGCACGCCAACTGCCCGTCGACGTGCAGTTTGATTGCAGTCGAGCCAACTGCATTCAAACTGCATCTGAACTGCCATTTGGCAGTCGGATTGCAGTTGAATTGCAGTCCGTCTGTCTAGACCCTAAAGCGTTTTGGTGAAAAGCGACCGCGGGTGAAACCTGTGGTTGTACTCGCGTTGTGCCTGTACCCGTGGAAATTTCGGGATGTAAAATAGCCTATAACTTTCCCGCCGAATGTGAAAACTTGCTCAAGACACAACACTTTGTTAATTGCCTAAGTTTGGATGAATATATAAACATGTATCAAATATCAGTGCATTGCTGAGATAATTCAAAAATCGCCTACGCATATTTTTTTTTCATTTGAGGTATAGGATAGGTCTTTAAAAATGATTCTAATATCATTTTTTTCTGTAACTTCTAAAATAAGAGACTGATAAAACTAAAAAAAAAATATGATATTGTACATGGATGCAATCTTCCACCGAAAATTGGTTTGAACGAGATCTAGTAAGTAGTTTTTTTTAATACATCATAAATCGTAAATCGCTATTTACTTTTTATTTAATCGACTCAAATCTTCTAACTACAAAAAGAAGTTTTATATTAGATATGTTATTTGCCGCGACGGAACCCTTTATGGGCAAATCCGACTCGCACTTGGCCGCTTATTTAATTTATTCGATTTATTCTATGTTGCGGTATAAATAAGTTATTTCTTATATTGATGATGTCTTTTAGGATAAGCTGTAGGTCTTCGCCCTGCACTGCATTTACATAATGTATCTCGTCCGCTCACAGTTTAAACCGTAATTTCCATAAATAAAAGATGGTTTCCTAAGTCGATCCTCTTGGAATTTATGGCGGAACATAAAAGATGACAAATGCTATGTATAAAAGGTACTCTTTAAAAGTTCCATTACAGAAAATGTACAAGACTGGATAGCAAAAGGTGAAACTAAAACGCGAAGCACTTAACGGACAGAATTATTAATGGTCTTCAAGTTCTGAGGGTTAAATTCTACCAGGTAGCTTTTAAGAATATTCCCACAATAGACGATACTTTATTATTTACTCCATTCATGATTTAGGTGTCATTTGCCGCTTGAATAATGATCTGGTTAAACATTGAGATTCAATATTTGAATTTGTGTTATTATTTTACAGACTTAACGAGAAGTGCTTTATTTGCAGCCGGTCGTTATAACTGATCGTTCGTTACCCAAAATAATTGAATGCAGTAATGATGCAGTCACCCTGGACAAGTTCTGGGCTGGTTCGTTTAGTGCCAGTGACCCGTAAAGAAGAAGATTAAATGCAATTAAGATAGCAGATCAAAAGGATTGAAAATCGAGCTAAAACACCGTGGCAGCAAAAGGCATTTTGTTAATTTTGTTGACTACGTACAAAAAATCAACTGCTTACATAGGTTGTGAAACTTACCAACTCTAATAATTATTGATTGAGTAAATTATTAATTCTCATTGAGAGGTAAACATACATAAGGAAACTGTTCGGGGTTTGACTCTGGACCGCCCCTTTTTAGCATGGGTAAAGTTGCAATTTGCGGAACACTGACAATGAGGGTTTTCTGGGTTTTCTGAAATGACACCCAATAGGCGGCAGCACTAGGTCCAGAAATCTGTCAAAAGTGTCATTTTCGTGAAAACCCTCATTGAGACAATTAAGGTTTTTAGACCACTTTGGTACATCGCTTACCACACCATTGAAGTGACTGAAGTCTCCAAAACCCCCTTTTTGCCAATACCATGGCTGCGTGTGCTATAGCCCTAGCTACAAAGCTATACCCCATGCAAGCGTAATGAATAAAATATCCTATATAAAGAAAATAAAAAATAAAAGCAGTAGGTATATTCTCAATCATTTGAAATTAAATAAAATGGCGACGTTGGTTGTGGTCTATGCAGTCATGGCGTTCCAGTTTCTGGTACATTATATGGCAAATGAAATACAGCTGTGAAATACAGCTCACTCATAGCAACAATGTGTACGGTATGCCATATTGGCCAGCGTACAATATTCTCGTCGTTCAGCAAATATCAATAAAGCGGGCGAAACTGCGCACAGTTCAGTCCAGACAGTATTTGGGAGTTTAGATCGTCTCGTAGTCTATGCATAACGATAAAACCCTGTCCCTTCATAATTATAATAGCAGCGCCTCGCGGTTTTACCCGCGATGTCCCCGGTCCCGTGGGAATTTCGGGAATTTTTATACATGTAAACCTTCATCCTGAATCAGTCTTTTTATTTTTTTAAACTGCAACAAAATCCGTTGCGCAGTTTTAAGACCTAAGCATACATAGGGACAGACAGACAGCGGAAAGCGACTTTGTTTTATACTATGTACGTGTCTCACTTTTACTTCTTTTCGACTAGTACAACATATTTGTAATTCGACTGACTTGACTGCCTTGAAACAGTTTAAAGACACCAGAGACTTTAGTCTGCCATGGTCCTAAGTTTGGTATATGGCGCAGTTATTGCAAAGTATTCAATATTGCATCGGTTTTGTCCATTGTTGCGGAAAATGCTTGGAATATGCGGAATGTTTTATTTGTTTACATTTGACTCTCAAAAGCCTTTATTTGGAAACTAAAGCTTAAGGATTCAGTTTGCTGTGAATATTAGAATCTCGTCAAATCGTCTCTGGTTTCAATAAAGCATACATTAAAGTAGCAAAGGCTTTAAAGGTAAACAAAACCAATTTAAAAAATCCATTTGGTATTCTTTATGGAGCATTGGTGATGACACTGATGCAGAAAATATGTAAGGAACAAGGTCACTGTGTGTACGCGGAATAGACATAATCTTGCTGTTGTTAAGTCCAGGCAGTCCAGGTTAGCGCGAACCGGAAAGTCTTTCATTAGTAGATGCATTCAATTTTATAATAACACTCCGAAGAAGGTAACTGAGCTTAAGATAAATTCAAATCGTTCGTTAAAGACGTTTTATTGACTAAAGCATACTATGGCGTTACTGATTACATTAAGGACAAATATGTCTGGAGTCAAATTGCTGCACCTGCTACACAACTTGATTTTGGCATGTAATCTCTATACTTAAAAGCATTAAATTGTATTAAACCCGTATTAAAAAAAAAACCAGCGGAGTTTCTTGCCCATTCTTCTCTGCTGATGTTACATACGAATGGGTGGTACATAAGAAAACCTCCTCCTTTTTTGAATACGGTTAAAAAGAGCCCCTTTGGGGCCAAAACCGAATAAACATAAGTATTTGACATTGACCAATGTGTGTTTGAGAATTAATAGTAGTATAATAAAATAGTATTTCAGTGTACGTATGGCGGCCTGCGCAGTAGATAATGTTTAAACATGTGCCAAGCACATGCTCCAGGCGATGTTACTTCACATTAATTCACCCCTTGTGTGCCACGTCTTGTGATAACACAATTTTTCTCCGAGCTGCAGGATTTATCGCGAAACTTGAGTCAATTTTATTTACATTAGTCAACTCGGGTAAACTGGTAGAAATAACGCAGTTTATATACAATATTTGTTTATAATTATGTTGTTGGGGTTCCGTTGCCAAATGGCAAAAATTGAACCCTTATTTCATGCAAAGAAATAGTTAGGTGGAAATAGTAAAAAAAGAATGATATTAAGTAGGACAAAACGTCAAGACAGACTTTTATATCAAAGTCTAGTCCATGTAGCTTGGCTTGGATGTTGTATGTTACAAGTAAAACTCGTATGTAAATTTAATGTGCTTTAATTTGTTCGCTTCCTCCTCATTGATAATTTCAGCGAGTCCAGCCGTGGGACATTAGGCTATTAAGTTATTTCTTTCTTATTTATGTTTACCCAAATAAGTCAATTTATATATTGCCAAGTCTAGTATTTCCCAAAGTATAGTTCATTACAGTTTAGTTAGACGTTCTCTACGAATCTACTACAGACTTGAGATAAACTTCATAATGAGTTTTAAGTTCTGAGAGGAACACTTCAATTATTTGAACTTTAATTAAATTATGGATTTCTGAGGTTCTTGTTATGTTGTTTATGTTATTTTAACTGTAATATAATTTATTTTAACGTTATTTCTGCCATAAATACGGCATTAAAAAGATTGGCGATTGACTTCAGACAAATTAGACCGTACGAATAATCTAAGCTATTTTTCTTTCGAAATGCACTCAAAAACGAATTTACTGCGGTTAAAACCATATGCGGACCCGCTGATATTTTTTTTTAACTAAAAACTTCTCCAAAAACAAAACTATATTCGTATCATTAGTTTGTATAATTGTATAACACAGGCATAGAACTTCCTAACAAACAAAACAAGAAGATACAAACATAAACAGCTAGGAGTTAAAGCAGGTAATACTCTTGCATTGAGTGAAGTTGGATCATAGTTCTGTACTGCTATTGTTGCTTGCCCAACTGAGAGCGGTGGGAAGTTAGATAGCTCAGTATGAATTTATCTCTCCATTTACGTAGCTGGTTCGATGCAGACGAAATTGCACCAATCGTCTCTTTGATAAGATTAGCTCAATCAATTCAGCTATTAACCATTTACGGTTTGATCCTGCCTTGTAAAACATAATATTTTTTTTTGTCATTATTATCTGAACAAGGAAGTAATGGCCTTTTCCCAACTATGGGACACTTAATGCACCTATAATCATGTCTGAACAAATAGTGTATAGAATTTAATTTTGTAAAAGTTTAAACGTTGAACAAGCTATAAAAATAAAAAAAGATCCCTTCCGAGAAAGTTCCTTAAGGAGCTTTTATTTAGTTTAAACTGTCCAGTGTCAGTCGGTCCCTATCAAATCCTAGAATCTTTATTAATCTTTATTGTAATGATTACAAAAATAAAAGTTGCCAATGCATTATTGCAACTTTTCTGTAACTAAAAATACAGCTACGTACCTAATTGCATTTTGATATTTAGTCTGTACGTCCACTGCATTAGAATGAAACATAAAATGTGTTTGCAACGTCAGAGTTTATAATCGGAATTCCCTAACCCACTTCATTAGAAATTCATACAGTCCAAATTGGCTGAAACGCAGCTTAGTCTATAAATTCTAGCGTAAGTTATAAATGTGTCTATCTATGTACTTGTATATCAATTCTGGTTTAGCTTGGCTTGGCTCGTGTAGCTTTATGCTCCAACGCAGAAGCTATCCGCCCGAATGTTTAATATCTATTGAAACTCAATCAATATGCATTTCGGTGTCTGCGATATTTTCGTATTCGTAAATCTATTGACTTGGCCTCAGTTTGGTTAGGGCTAGCAGGCTGAATCACCTGATTGCCCGAAAAGTAAGACGACTCCGTGCTTCCGAGGGCACGTTAAGCCGTCGGTCCCAGTTTCTTTCTACGGATAGTAGTCGTTACATGAGCCATGTCAGAGGCCTTTGGCGGCTCAATAACTCTGACACCAGGATTGGTCAGGTTGACCATCCACTCGATGAAGAAGAAGAATGACTTGTGTTGGAATTCAGAAACAGAAGACTTAATTCAATATTGTGGCTAAGAAAAGTCTTGGCTTTATTAGATTTCATTACAAGTAACTTGGTAAATTTAATTTCGCTATACAAACACATTTCCTCGCCCCAAGCTTTTTGGTTTATCGTAATTACATTTCACCGCTTGTCTTAAATGTAAAATGCTGAATTAGTATTAAAGGCACGTATCGTAAATGACGTTAACCCTGGGTCTTTCGACTTTGCACCAAGTAGTTTTATGCTTTTACCTTGGAAGTTTTTCCGCACTGCACACAATTATTTTGCAGCAATGTTTGTTTATGGTTAGTGGACACGTGCAACAAACATTTTATGGTACAGATGCAGTAAAAGAAACGATAAGAGAGAATAGTCATGTCATGTAGAAGGTATGTGATGTTAAGGCCCATTTAATCGAAATAATAAGTAGGTACCTAATTTTATTTTATTTGTTCTTGTTTTTTGTCAAAATTCATTATTTCGTGCATTGGATTTTTCTGTAACCATTTTATATATTTTGTCAAAAAATAAATGCGACTTTGATTCTTAAAAAAGAGGGGAGGTATATTTTTCAATTGTTTTGTATTTTCAGCGGTTAAATAAAAAAACGTTCTGTTTCTATACGGTCTTACTAAAGGCTTGCACACGTGACAAATCTAAACTAATAATATTATAAAGCTGCAGAGTTTATTTGTTTGTTTGAACGCGCTAATGTCAGGAACTACTGGTCCGATTTGAAAAATTCTTTTTGTAATGGATAGCCACATTCGACGGGAAGGTTATTTCATCCTGGAATTTCCACGGTAAAGGGTACAACGCGGGTTAAACGGAGGGGCAGTGCTATATCTTATATGGCTGGAAAGATGTGATGATGTGATATTATGATGTCATATGATTCCTGGCAACCTGACAAAATCTGACAAAAAAACGTTGGTTTGATTATCATTCATCTCATTATCAGGGGTCTGCAGATGATGAAGACTAGAGATCATTTAAAATCGTGATTTTAAAAAATCTGAAAAAATCTAACCGCCTTCAAGATCTAGTACTTAACTAAAGAGATATACATAATCTATTTAGTCGACTTCCTGACAAATTATTTTAAAGTTGAATAAATTAGAGTCGGTGCCTCAAAGTCTATTTACTTTCGAGCCTCTAGAGGGTAAGGAGTTGATGGCTCCGACTCCAATTATTACAACTTTTAAATTTGTCAGGAAGTCGACTAAATAGATTATTTCTATCTTTTTAGTTACTAGATTTTGAAGGTAGTATTTTTTTTCAAAGAGTTTTTTATTTCAAATCGGTTAATAAAAAGATGCCAGTGTCACCTCTCACGTTCACGAGAAGTAATTTCTATTTGAGTTTGAGCTTAAGAATCGATCCCTCTTGAATGGCTGAACCCGATGGCGCCAGTATTGACGTGAAATAAACATTCATTTTCGTTGACTAAGGGCTCCCACACAAAACTGCGAATTCGCATCGCATCGCAAATATCTGCGAATTCGCACGAACGCATCGTAAGAATTTCCGATCTGCTTCGCATCGCACATTCCTGCCATATTACGTCATCCTTGGTGACACCATTTTAGTCCGTTCTGAGACATTTTGTTTTACTTTACCTGATAGTCAGTCCCAGCATTTCCAAAGGCATAACAGGAATTCTTCCCTAGTACGATCGTTTTAGAAGGCATGGTGATAATAAACTCAAAAGCTCTTCAAATGAAGGTATGCTCATTCTAAAATAATCAAAAAAATTTTCTTCTTCAGTTCTCAACGCATAGTACTTTTGAGTAATAATAGTTCCCATCAGAGTTCATAATTGTAATAAATGGATGAACCCAGAATCTTCTTTTTCTTTTATATCTATTTAACAATAACAGCAGTGCAATAATCTTTTCGCGATCCATCTTACGCTTCCTAAAAACACGTCCAGTACGGCTGACTACACTTGAAGGCATGGTCGCCCTACCAAACGGTTTGCCGCACTAAATCGTATCGCAAAAATTCGCATCGCAAGTTTCTGCGATGCGAATTCGCATCGCACCGCATCGCAGTTTTGTGTGGGAGCCCTAAGTAAAGCGACACGTGTCTAACGGAGTATTATGAGGTGTTTTAATATCGTCGCTTACTGAAGAGTAATGGCCGGTTTACATTATTCCAGTCCAGCGATCCAGTCCAGTACTGGATTGCTTACTGGAAAAATGTAAACTGGCACTGGAATGAACTGAATCCAGTAAGCATTCCAGTCCAGTAACTGGATTCGCGGTCTACTTTTGAATCCAGTGCGATCAATCCAGTGCAACTGGAATAATGTAGACGTTACAGATCCAGTCCAGCACTGGACTGGAATCTCGCTAGATCACTGGACTGGAATAATGTAAACCGAGCATTAACAGCGAATTGACACGCTGTCAATTTATACGGATTTTGAAGGGTGGAATATTTACGGAGCAAAAATATTTGTTACAGCTTGCCTTGGATATTATTTCGAGAAGGTAAACTGGTTTTGAAATGAAGGAAATGAAGGCAATATCACATTCAATTTCCTTTTAAAATCTTACTGTGTTTGCAGGATTATAGGAAACTCTGAAGTTGATTCTGGAGTAGAGGAAACCATTAATCTGTCATGGCCCACTGCAGAGGGAAGGTTTCTTCGCCCACCCGGGATTTCGGGATGCAATTTATCCCATGTGTTATTCTGTTATATAACCTATATTACTCTTAAAGTTTCATCCAAATCCGTTCCGTAGTTTTTGCGTGAAAGAGTAACAAATATACATGTACCTATACATCTATCCTCACAAACTTTCGGATTTATAATATTAGTAGGATTAGTAGAAAGTAGGATAAGTCTTTATATCTTTAAAATTTAAATAGTAAAACAAAATATTAGTGACTGTTTCGTCTCTATCCTTTATTTGCTTTGAAACGTTTAAGTGATTAAATCCAAGTAGAGATAGTTTCAAGGCATTGAGTGCATTGGTGCCTGTCAATTATAGATAAGTCAGTCTAATTGATGAAAGAAAGGCTTTTATATTGCTTTTAAAGGAAAACAAAAAAGAGGCGAAGTTGACTTGATTACCTAAATTCAGTCATCCTAAACGATTCAGTAACTAAATTCTGACTGCATTTAGAAACGTTGGACCCTGATCAGCACTCTAAATGTGTCAAAAAATTTACTTCTGATTAACTCAATCATTTAACAGTCTGAGTAAAAACCATTAAGAAACCTTTACCGTGACGCATTGTTTGTTTACTTACACACGAACAAAACAAACACACTCAGACACACACTTTCCCAAGTATATTAGTAGAATCTACTCAAAATACTTGGTGGTCGCCACCAGCTCGACGACCGACCAACCGCCATTGCTACACACTATCAAATGACAAGATAATGATGATGATATTGATACTATAAACGAAAATAGATTGACAAACTGTCACTCGTAATATACCTAGTGTGAATAATGATTTTCTTTCGCTGCCGATGGTGTGATGACGCGATGGCTTCGTTATTTATAAGATAGGTAAAACTAATTATCTTTCCTTTCTAATAAATTAGTTATCTTCGTCATTATACCAAGTGGCGATAGATTTATAACAGTTATTAAGGTTGATTGTAATATATTTTTATGGTAAACATTTTATGGTATTTTTTTGGTATTTTCTACATTGTTACTACTTGGTTGGGTAGCATGGCAATACTTCTTATGAACGCTATCTCACACAAAAAGTATTTAATCCTTCTAAATATGTATAAGTTTGATATGACTTTGGTCCAACCTAAACTAAAATGGAAAATTGAATAGCAAGCAACCACCTGCACGCCCGACGGACGTAAACTTTATTCCCTTATGGTCCCTCTGACGTCACAGCAATGAATAACGCAAGCCTATTCCGCTGCCATCCCTTTATTTATTAAAGATTTGTGATCTGACTCAGCTTCCAAGGTCGATACTGGTACACATTTTGAATCTAGACTAAAGTTACCTATAGCATTACTTTCTAGATGGCTGATCTTCGATATTATACGGATTCCCGAGGGAAATTAACGGGGAAAGATGACTGACATAGCGGAAAAATGAAATAGGGGCTATCCACTGGAGCAAATTGTATGAGCTTACCAAAAAATATTAAAACGTATGGTTCTACGAAAATATTAGAATTTAATTGAATTCTTTCCCTCAAGTGTTAGATCGTTCAATATATCTTCATTTTCCATTAAAAACAAATGGATTCAGCGATTCTCTTATGATTAAGATTCTCTTATGACTTCCGAAGAAACTTTCGAATGAAATTAATTTTCTAAATAAAATACTTTCAGAGGCAAGAAGTTTGTAACTTGGATTCCATTTCAAGTCCATACAACATTTCCAATGTTTAATGTTTAAAACTTAGGTAGAATCACTAGATAGTATAAAACCGAAAGTGGCCGATAGTGGCTCTCTATGAGCGCTACCGTACTTCGGATAGTACGTTAAACAGTCGGTCAGACACGACAATACTTCGTTATTAGATATTTAATGAGTGATTGACTATGATGTAATGTATGAAAAATATTGAAAATCTTTGTTCAAGTGTCACGTGGCTCTTCCATGGGTTAGACAAGAAATGTTAACACAAAATATAATGTGAGTTTTAGCTCTAAAATTTAAACTAATTTGGTTTCTGTACGCCATCTTTGACCAACCGGGTCAGATATGGGACCTTTCCTCCAATATTCATCGTCGTAAAAATACCTAATAACTTTTATAAACAACAAGCAGCGCCCTGCGGTTTTACCCGGGTTATGCCCGTTCACGTGGGAATTTCGGGAATTTTTTTACATAAAAACCTTCCTCTTGAATCACTCTACCTATTACAAAAAACCGCATCAAAATCCGTTGCGTAATTTTAAAGATTTAAGCATACAGACAGACAAACAGTGTGACAGACACGAAAAAGACTTTATTTTATACTATGTAGTGGTAAACCTTCCTCCTTTATCTATTTAAAAAATCCGTGTCAAAATCCGTGCATTAGTATTTGAGTTTATCGCGAACAGACAGACAGACGCGGCCGGGGACTTTGTTTTATAATATGTAGTGATAAACTTTCGATCAAGTTTTTGTGTCAACTAGTGTTTTTTAAACAATTTTTAAATAAGTTAAAAATGAGACCATAAGGGACAAAAATCGATTCATTAACGATGTACATTAACAAAGTAAACATTTTATTTTTATTTTTTTTTTATTTAACCTTTTGTGTCCCTCTGCTGGGCAAAGGTCTCCCCCAAACAAAATATACAAAAAAATCACACGAATTGACAAACAAAAAATATAATCCTAAACTTACTACGGCTTCCGTCCATAAAGAAGATTTTATTTTATTTCGCTCAAAACCTAAAAAACTTATACCTAAATAAAATAAACTAGTTAATTCCTGAAATAGTTCAAGTAATGAAAGTTCTGAAAATATCCGCGGAGTGCTCTGGAATATCGAACGACATTTGTGGGCGGGGCAATAATGACGCATGCGTGTCCAGTCACGCCAGGGCGTTCGATCAGAAAACACGTGCGCAATCATTACGGGAGCTCTTCATGAAATGTACGGTCAGCATGCAAACACGTTATAGAAAAAAATAATAAAGGTAAATTTATTTTTATACTTTATTATTGTTTGGAAATAAGTAATCATATATTTTGTTTATTTTTGTCTTGTTTATTATTTGTTCTGTAAGTTTAAGATTGATATACGTGGATGATTTTTATGGTTAGTAACTAGCGGCACCCCGCGGTGTTACTTTCGCAATTATAATCGTACTAATATTATAAATGCGAAAGTTTGCGAGAATGTATGTATGTATGTTTTTTACTTTTTCACGGAAACACTACTGAACGGATTTGGATGAAACTTTACAGTAATATATGTCATACTTACAACAGAATAACACATGGAATACATTTTATCCTGAAATTCCCGCGGGAACAGATACAACGCGGGTAAAACCCGCGGTTTTACCCGCGGCGAGGCTTGTTTATAATATTAATAGGATAGGATGATAATTAATGACAGTAAAATGTCAGTAAAATATCTATATATCTAAAAAATGATATCACGTTCGTACATTCATCCGAACTAAAATTTTTATTGCTTTTGGATGTTATCTTATGCCTACCGTATTTTTTAAGAAATTCAATAATATTACAATATTTCTTCTATTTTTAGAGTAGAAACAAGATGTACTATTTCACCGTCAGAATTGTGGTTGTGCAGCTGCTTATTGGTCAACGTTGTGCGCTGGAATTTTAATACAAGTAAAAACAAACTATCGAGGATCATTGCTCAGTTCATTTGCTGACAAAATAAGAACAAAAATTATCCATGTCGCAATGCAAAATCTAAAAAAATGTAATATTAATAAAATGTTGAGATTGACTTGAAACAGTTAACCACAAGACGAGTTGCTGAAAATGGTAAAAACGGATGCTGAGTTGCTGAAAACGGATGCCATGGAAGTAGAAAGGTGTTGTCCGTGTCAAAGTCTAGAAAAAGGGATTTTTATGGCACAAAAATGTACAGGTTACGATGTCGCCATGTAATGTTTGTCATGTTTGATGCTATTTAGATGTCTTATTTGACTTCTGCATTTCAGGTTTGCAAGTTTGAAAGTGAATAGAGTCTTTAAGGCCAAATTTTACGTCGAAAGGCATATGCGCACGAGTGCAATGTGAGCATCTGGCACCAACAAATCTGCTTGCCAATATCAGTATTGGAAAATCATTGCTAGCCGTCGGAGATTTCAGAAAAAACGGAACTTGAATGCTTAGTATTCCTTCATTGCGAATATAAAAACATTTTATGGATCGTTGTCTAGCAAAACGATATTTGTATGGAGAAAATTGGTATGACTTTACGTTTATATCTATGTCTTCTTAGCCTATTTTGTGACTTTAATCTTTAATATCTCTTTATTATATATTACGAGTAATACAGTAACTGTATATATATTAATGTATTTTCAGAAGCAATTTAAAACATATTGTTTACAGAGTTTTCTTCTGAATAAATAAATAAACTGAGATTTCCAGTAACACCCTACTCATTTATCCTGACTAATAATTAAAAACACTGTAAGATTATCTATGGAATATTTAATGAAATTAATGTAATAAACTTATACGAAAAATGTGTGGTAATAAAATGTATTTTCTGACGTTAGTAAGTTTCCCGCGCACACTGCCATCTAGCGGGAACTTGAATAGTTGATGCTCGACGAAGATTAACACGATGGGATGGGGCGTGATATCGGCATTGAATGGAGCTGTTACGTCAATGATATGAGTCACTCTGAATTATTGATTGAAGGGTTGTGATTTGTGACTTGTTCGATTGGACATTAACGATTAATTTCGTATTTTTTTAATGATTGTGTATGTTTACATGGTTGAATAAGAACAACATACATGATTTTTTAAATTTATGATTTTACTTTCATGATTTTATTTGGATATTACGATATTTATGTGATTTTATGTACCTAATAAATTATATGAGTAAATTACTTTCCTTTGGGATTTTTTACATTATAGGTATATATATATATATAAATCTGTCGAGTGTCAAATGGTAAATACAATAAAATGTCATTTTAGGGGATGAAAATAATATTTTAGTGGGGACATTTAAATGTGATTGTCAGTCTAATAAATAGTAGTTTTAGCGCTCACTGAATGCTGTGGAGTGTGGGGAGAAACGGAACACCGGTGAGTAGCGGAATTCACCCCTTTACGGTGGAATGCATTTCCTGTAATTAAACTGGTGCAAGTTGATTTAAACTTTGGCCTACTCATTTTATGAAGTGGACATTACAAATTTGAAACCTTTAGTTTCCCGCTGCAACTTATGACAGTTCTACCACACATATGACAGTTAATGTCATCTGATGGATTTTAGGTTATGAACTCGATTTTTGAGGTTGGAAAGTTGAAATTTTGATAATTGAGGTTAGGATTTTTTGGCAAAGACCCTGTGGTGGTTCATTGAACGTAGCGGGCGCAAGGCAAAAAACCTATTGAGCTAAATGTCACCTCTGTGCGCCTGTGCTGGAAAACTTTCCGCAAAACGGGGCCATCGGAGTCTCCGCCCACATTTCTGTAACTTTAGTTGTTAAGAAGGCGATAGATGGCGCGCGCGCCCCTAAATGTCAAACTCACGTGACAATTCCATCACAAAATAACCTTAAAACTGTGATAAACTCAACAAAAAACGTTTAACTTGTACTGTAGGTAATGTGTACTGGTTGGGCACAATAGATTCCAGTTGGAATTCTTGGAAAATATTGAGTAATACCGGTGAAATATAACTTGTGTTTACAAGACAGGGGTGTGGTTACTACGCTAGGCAGGCGGGGTGTGAGGTAGCCACGAGATGCCTACTATATCGTGCCGATGCCCCTCCCCTATGGAGGCGCTACTGCGTCTGCTTCTGCGCAGTTCGATTTCCGCGCAGACACTCACCTGATTTCGGTGCAGTTTTGTTGTAAAGTCGACTTTACGTACGAGACCATAAGTTTGAACTTGACTTACCGTTGCGTTGACCCTGTAATCGAGAAAAAACATTATTGAAGATGTCCTTCAGTGGCGTGATGGGCTTCACGGGTTGCCCACGTGCCCGCGATTAAAATAATTTGATTCGGGTTTATCGAAGTGTTTCCTACTGCCTTGGATCATGATTAAGTTATTTGTTTGTGTTACAATAATGAAGAATGGATTTTCAGTGCTTTAATTTGGGGTGAGAGGTTGGAAAGTAGATGTAGTAACTGCTTCCATATTAACATTGGAATTGAAAAGTATGGCATCACGAACAAAATCCGCTAAAGAATTGGTTTCATTTGGTTCAATACAAATACAAAATCCTTTACGAATTCTATTTCACCTAAACTTCAGCATGACAAATTATAAATATTTTTTTTCGATTGCCATCCTAACCTAGCCTTACTATTTTTAACGATTGGTCGAAACTATTCGTTACCATTAAAAGGTTTCAAGTATAAACATCCTTAATTATTTCTGATGATTGATGGAAGTCAGCCATGAGCATTAGACTTTGTTTATTTTTCTTCTTAATAGTGAAGATAAACGGTCATTGGATAAAGCTTCAATTATTGGGCAGGCTTATCGTGTTTTTATAACAAAACCTCGTTTCACAAATAAATCTACGTAATTAACAGGAAGAAAAGCTCCAATACTCATTAGAGAGTTGAAATTAACAAGTACAATTAATCATCAAGATATCACAAAGATTGACTGTCCTGTCAATATACTTACAACTTAGTAGCATTCTAATATTTTAAACTATAATTCGAATACATTCGATGTAAAAGGTCTCTTCTATGATATTATCAAATCAACCCTCTTATTCCATGGGCAATCGTTCCGCAATACGGTTGTCTACTTGTCCCAATGTTTATGAATCACGTGACATGGAGTTTTGACACATTGACAGTTGACAACTAACCTAGATGAACATAGAACTAACATTGACAGTTGACAACTAAACTTCTTATCGAGTGGATGGTCAACCTGACCAATCCTGGTGTCAGAGTTATTGAGCCGCCAAAGGCCTCTGACATGGTTCAACAACAACAACTAAACAACTAAACTAAAATAGATGCAAAACGACTGTCATTTGTCATAGAGAGGATGATTTATTGATCAGCTTTTCAAAGGCACACTGACATTGGCGGAATTGCGACGAAATGTCAGCAGAAGCCATCAAACTAAAAATTGAATTGAATTGAGCTTTTCAAAAATATTTCCATATATTTCGTGAGGCATGGTTTTGTTGGTAAACACGAGGTTATGTATTTGGAAGCACTTTTTCACATGTTTGATGGCAATCGTAACAGTTTATTTATGACTCTGAACATAATAGGCGACTTAAAATATTAATAGCACGATTTAAATTAGATAATACAAAAAAATACACAAGTATAGTTGAAGAAATATGTTATCAATTATTATATCTTTAGTATTCAGATAAAAAACATGATTCATGATAATAACGACTTAAAATCCCTTTTCGTATCTACACAGTTTTGTTTATAATTTAAATAGTATTCCTTAATAAAAATAATATATATTTCTTCATCTATGAATAGACATTCACATGGCACTGCTTTTATTTTCACAGCATTGAGCTTCGTTGGGGAGACAAGGAGGCAGCATAAACGCCTACTACTTTTCGCTTGCTATTTTTCGATTATTCATACAAAACTGTCAACTGACTAATGATGTTTTGATATAAAAAGGCCTTTGCCCTGCAGTGAATTCTTACAACTTCTTACATTTTGTTTACTTTTTAATCTTTTTCTTTAGAATAGTTCACAAGGAATGCAAAATAGTATGACAAAATAGACAAAAGTAAGTATTGAAGTAAGTATTTTATTTTGGAAAAATAGAACCAAATAGATACTAATAGGCATGTTCAATCGGTAAATCATATTGTTAAGCTCTTTGGCACTGTATCACAATAAAATATTAAAATTTTCATTGAGATGGATCTAGTTATTGTAGAAGATTCAATTGACAAGGTTCTTTCTTAGTATTTGTGCATTTTATTTATAAATTCTCAAAGTACTAACGTGCGTAACGATTTGATTTGCCGAATGTGCAGTCATGTGCAATGAAATGTATACACGGGCAGATTTTCAAATAAATGTCCACTCTGAAAATTTCAAAAACATATAGCCACTTAACCCCACCCGAGTTTATCAAAAATATGTACACAGGTTGTTTTCAGGTATTTGTATACACGATCACATGCAGAAATAAGTATCCACTATGAATTTTATTACAATAATAAATATGAAGGCAAAAGATATTATTTAAAAAAAATGTATGTGTGCGTGACACACACTCAACGCGAAATATTGGTATTGTTTTTTTATTGTTTTTATTTTGTAAATGTCTAATGGGGACACAAGGTTTCATGCTCATCGCATAGGTTGGTATCTCTCTATATCTCTAGGGTTATTACTCATTCTGTCCTTCACAATAAAAACAAAAAAAAAATCTAAACTATCAAAGTCAGTCATTGAAATTAATACCCATTTGTCAAAATAGTGAAAACTTCTACAGTTCCAAAAGTGTATATACCTATACATTATTGTGAGAAACTCGGGTGGGTATATAGTATGAATTGTTAAAATAAATAAATAAATAAATAAATGAATCTTTATTTCAGAACAGGTCCATAGTTTAGCAAACAATATATAAGTATAGTCAGGTTATAATAATAATATTAATATTAATTTGTATGATGTATGTACAAATACATTCATAATAATTACATAATAAAATTAATTAATTAATTTCATATTAATTTATACATTCATTTATTATAAGTGGCTATATGTTTTTGAAATGTTTAGAGTGGACATTTATTTGAAAATCTGCCCGTGTATACATTTCATTGCACGTGACTGTACATTCTTATCTGCTTTTAAAGACACGTGGCAATCCATTTGCATTCTATTCGTTCTCTATTCAAATATATATAGGGATGTCTGTTTATTGTCACTTGGTAATGACAAATACTCTTTAGATATCAATAGCTGGATACTAAACGCGACCAAAAGAAAGCCCGACCACCCGTGGCGATCAATTATTTTAGACGGTGTGCTGTCGTGCCAGCCAGACATAAGCGAGGGTCTTCACTCACAAGAAAGATTGGTTACATAAGCCACATATGAAACACTAAAATCGTCGGAAGTAGAATGCTGTAAGCATGACCAATAACGGTCAGGAATAATAATAACAATATCTAACCGATTTAAAAAACCGAAGGTTCTTAAGAGTATGGCCTTTGGCAAGTATGTTTATTGATTATTAAAATATTTATGGACTAATTAACATGATTTAAACGGTATTCAATCAGATGTACTTTACATTTGGACCCACATAAAATACTTTGAATAGTACTTTTTAGTTAATCCTGAAAAAGCTCCGTCCAAGTTACGGTTACATTAATTATTAACACTAAAATACAGAGTTTTAAAAATATGTTACCTTTTTAAATTCCTGAACTTTTTTTGGATAAAACCTTTTTCTAAAAAAACGTAGTTAATCGACTTTAAAACCTATTAGAAGGATAGAAATAATCTATTTAGTTAACTTCTGTACAATTTTGATCTTGAATAAGAACAATTTAATTTTAATTTTATGAGTTATCAGCAGGTTATGGTGATATATAGTTATCATTATATTCAGCCTGAATTGACTAAAATTGGTACCATCAACTTTTTAAGTTGTTTCCTGAGGCTTAAAAGTGATTGAACTTTCTTGAGGCAGTGACTTCATATCCATTTCAAAATTGTAAAAAGTCGACTTAAAAGATTCTTTCTATATTTCCATTACTTGATAAGTTTTCTAGTCGGTTAGGTGTTGATGATAAAAACGAATACATACAAATAGATTGACCACTTGTCTATTGAGATAGGGAGTAGGTACTAGTACTACTAGGTAAGTGTACTAGTACCTACCCACTCGCACATTTCATTTATTACTTAGCCGTTCAAAAACAAATGATGATCGTTTTTAATTGTGTTCTATTTGATACAAATCAAACCGCAATTTAAAATGAATGCTTTTGTTTTGTTAACTAAGTTTTAGAAATACCTACTTCAAATTAGTACTCGGTATAAGTAATGGACCTATACTGATATATACTAATCTAATAAACACCTGAAGAGTTAGTTTTCCATTAATTAGTTTGAATGCTATAATCTCCTGAATTGTAAACAGATTTGAAAAAAAAGGTATATGATGGCCACATTTATAGAGGAAAGTTATATGCTACTTTTTATCTGAAAATTCCCACAAAAAGCTTTTACACTATATATGAAACTTTGAGGTGCTCATAGCTTTGATATGATTTGAAAAAATAGGGCAAAAAATTAAAATAGATGATATTGATGACTTATTATGAAAAAGAAATCATCTAAATATGAACTCATCAATCATTTAGAGATGAGAACAACACGATAAGATATAGGCGCTATACCGACTACCTACTTACTTTCTTCATCTTATAGATGAGATTTAATATCTAATATACTTTACCCAGTCAAGCAACACAAACTATCTACTCATAGATATCAATTGAAATGCCCGGGTAGAACGAAAGCATGTTTCCTACTTTTCAAACATGGCTCAAGTTTGAGATCACCAACCCGCATTAGGCAAGCATGGCAATAACACCTCATCGCACTGTACTGATATTATCAGTGAAATGAGAGGCCTTTTCCCAGCATTGGGACATTAAAGGCTAATATTTACTTACTTTTAAATGCGAAGGATTAGAAATACAACTTCTCTTTTTAAATAAATGAATACTTATTAATAACTTGGTTTGGTCCAAATCAGTGGATTTTTACACATTAGGAAGACCGACAATGTTAAGTATCAACAGCAATTGCGCCCTGGCTTTACTTGCACCGTATTCGTTTCTATTAGAATTATAAGATTAAAGGTACTCTAAACCTTTTTATTGAATGTGGCTATGAAATAAAATATTTTTTCTATCCAACTGGTGGTTCCGCAGATTAGCACATTCAAACGTACAAGAAAATCAAACTCTTCGGCTTTATTGAATTAGTATTGATAGGTAATAAGGTATTCATAATAATATATTAGAAGTTCAACTGACTACAATTCGAATGACATTTCCTAACCCTATTTGGCTGTCTACTGTCAATGACTATGTGAATATTAAATGGCATTCATTTGGATGCATTATGATATGAGTCGATTGAATTAACTCTCGTATGACATTTATAAAATTATTATCATGCCACTGAATGATGGAACCAAGAGGGAACTGAAATGAGACTTTCACTAGCCCTGGTTGTCAGTTAAATGGGCAAAGTAACGCTACTAATTATATAGTCACATCTTAAAATAATCCTGGGCTGACAGGATGTATGTAGGTACATACTACTTTTTACCCTCGCAATATGTACATAGAAACATACTTCATTATACATTCCCTAGTTCTCACTGGGAAATAACTTGTTAGCATTATAAATCTCCAAACACAATTAGCATTAATAATAATTAACGTTCGCTGTGTTTACGCTAACTTTGGTTCTCGCTGGTTAACTACAAAAGTTTATGTTGTGGAAAACTTTCATTGCCATTAATAGTACAAGGCCTGTTCAACGTAGCGAGTTAATAGGCGCTAGGCTAGTTTAGGGTATGTTTACGTTTAACTTCCCTTTTTTTTATAAACTATTTAGATATTAATTGCCAGCCCTACGAAAAGGAAAGATATTAAGAGACTCGTTGATTAAATGTTGACTCTCCATTCAAAAGGACGATAGGCAAAGTGCTTTAGGCCCATTTTCCTTTGATGATGTCATATTGAATCCAAAATGTATATGCCAGTACACTACCCAGAGTTTAAATACATGTACATAACTGAATCAATCACTTTACCACTTTATTTTGACAAATCAAATGGGACTTAAATCATATCGCGGATAACGACTGAATATGTTTGTTTGAAAGGCACTTTAGATTGAAGGTAAGGCAATTATATAACCTTACTACTATCTCCTTTTCTCCTAAACCTTGTCCCATCCTTAGGTCGAGTCTCCTTGTCTTGCCAATCATTGAAACACTAGTAAATACGATTACTTTTTACGTATTTATTTTAACACTTTAACCTTTTTTCTCTAAACTTTTAGGTATGTATTTTGTTTTAATTACCGAAACTTACATAGTTCATTCGGCTAGATATATTTCAAAGGGTGACTGTAGTTTGGTAGTGAGGGTTTAAAACGAACAAGCATTTTAAATATAACGTATTAGGCTATTACTTACCCTTTCCATATTTATTCTTGTCTCCCTGCGCCCGCGACCAGATTTCGCATGCTGTTTCTTTTCCATTGCTGCCACCCGGGCCGGTGGCCGGGCCGGTGTCCGGGCCGGTGCCCGGGCCAGTGCCCGGGCCGGTGCCCTTGGTGCTGCAACCTCTCCCACTCGTGGCACTGGTACAGTCGGCACGTCAATATAAAAACAGGGTTTTCTGAAAAATCAACAACATTATATTAATTACCACCTTATTATTACCAACAGGAATAAGTAAGATAACAATAATGTACGTAATTACTTGTAGGTCGACAATTATATTATGACTGAAAATAAAAACTACAGTCACAACGTATCTAATGCACTTGCAAGATAGCAACTTGCGGTGCCTATAATTTTATTCGCACTGTACCCGTACCCGTGAGAACTTGGGATGAATGAAACCTACAATCTTTCTTTATAATGTTGCCATGCCAGCTAACCCAGTCGAAGTAGTTGTAACATTGGAATTGGACTAGTAGTTCAAAAGTGCGTTCAAATAAAAAACAATCTCTTCAATAGCGCAGCGCACAGGTTTCTATATCTATGATCAGAATCTTAGCTTTATTTTATTGATTTACATTGTATTATTACCCAATATTACCTATTACGTTTACCTAACCAGAAGTGTTTCGTGTAAATAAATAAATAAAAAATGTATACACTCTTTATATAATACTAGCAGCGCCCCGCGGTTTTACTCGCATTGTGCCCGTTCCCGTGGGAATTTGGGTATTTTTTATGCATATAAATCTTCCTCTTGAATCACTCCATTTATTAAAAAACCGCATCAAAATCCGTTGCGTAGCTTTAAAGATCTAAGAGCTAAGCATAAATAGGGACCGATAGCGGAAAGCGACTTTGTTTAATACTATGTAGTGATAGTGATTAATTAAGTAACCCGGCTTTGTACGAGCAAACTCTGACTTCCAAGACTACCTATCTAATTGGAATTATAGTTTATGATTATTAAGTTAGTGCGACACGATGTTGGGAATGAATGGCTCGATGTTGGGAACTCGAAGTACTTCATTCATCCGTGTTCGAAATCATTATTTATAGTCATTATCAGGAAAACGAGTCATAAGTCAATCGGAGAAAAATTGTGTTTTCTAAAGTAAATAAACATTATCGAATGTACTTAAATTAAATACATCATCAACCGAAATAAGAAGACAACTCGACGATAGAGTTAAGTGGAGAAGAAAAACTAGGAATGCCGTCTCCACCAACGTATGGGAAACATAGCCAGGAAGAGATTAACCAGTTATAATAGCAGCTGGCAATTCAGTAAAATACAATAAAATAAACAAGACATAATAATATAGTTCATATTATATAGTTTTATTTTTTAATTTGTTTGAATAGGTAAATGATTTATTTTTATATTTTTGCCAAAAATGTATACATTATTATGAAAAACTCGGGTGGTTATATAGTATGAATTGTTAAGTGGCTATATGTTTTTGAAATTTTCAGAGTGGCCATTTATTTGCAAATCTGCCGTGTATACATTTCATTGCACGTGACTGTACATAACCTTAGGTTTAGATTTAGTACTTAAACTATTACCCCCTTAGTAATATGCGTGGTGTAACTAAAACACTGTTAAAATGTGTTTTGTCTCTTTTGCGCTTCTGAAAATGGCGTATGTCAGAAAGTGACATACCGTTTCACAGCTAAAAAGTTCTTAATACGCGTTTACTAATATGGCCCTTAGAGTTTTACTAAGATCTTATTATAGCCCTAAGGGCCATATTAATAAACGCGTATTAAGAACATTTAAGCCATCAAATGGTTTGTCACTTTCTGACATACGCAATTTTCCGAAAAGCAAAAGAGACAAAACACGTGTTACAGAGTTACACCGGGTTTAAGGCGAGGATATGTGAAAATAACGCGCATAGTCGCTACTTTGACGATCAAATATCAACACTTCTATCGATTCTATAAATAAAATAAAAACACCAATTGAAAGAATATATCCTTAATAAAATTTTAAATCGAGTAGAATTTTAAAAATTCATTATAATAATGTAGAAATAAGATGCACAAGATTATGTAAAAGTAGCACCAAATATTATTTTCTCGTCCTAGATCTCGTTATTTGAAGCGATAGTCATAGTTTTTTTTTTAGGAATATCAATTTCCTAATACTCACTTAGATTTTAAATCAGTTACATTTTTCATTTGACCCGCCAATTTCTATAAAAACGCAAAAGAGTTCAAATATTCGCCCGCCACGTATCACGCACTCGTCTCTTATGGAATTAAGAACACCCCCTCAGCTCTGTCCGAGCGCCACATATCCTCGCCAAGCTAAATCTAGAAAATGTATTACTTATCTATGTAAAAACCTTTATGTTTGTTTACTAAGCCTATTGTAATACGATCCACTTTTAATATTTTAAAGTTTCATTATATAGTTATGCTAACGACATTAAATGACTAAGTAATTAACGCTTGTATTTAATATTAGTTTTCTTTGTAATATAGCGTAATTTGGTTAAGCACGTTATAAAAAAGACATGTAGATAATAATATATTTAAAGTTTATCCGCTTTTTCACGCTTAAATCATTAGTAGTAGTAGTAGTATTAGCCTGTAATGTCCCACTGTTGGGCAAAGGCCTCTCGTCTCACTGAAGATATCAGTACAGTGAGGAGGTTTCAGGTTTGAGAGCTTAAATCATTAATCTACTAAAAAAATACGTATGTATTTATTGATGATTCTAACATATTTATTGCCTTACATGCATAGTCTTAAGTTTTCTATCAATTCTTTTTCTATCAATAACATAAGTTTTCTATCAATTTATTCATGTACCTACCGAACATGTATTGAATTGTATATTTTACTTATTAAAACCGGCTTGCTTTTTAAAATAAAACTTTCATTTTAACAATAACCTTTAACATTAAAATTAACTCTATCTGCGTATAATTGAAACTATTTTCCTGGGGGTTGTTTGTAGTTTTCGTTTAACAGCGCCATCTCGTGGCGTACGGTGGAACTAATGGGAAACCTAACTGCAAGGTAGGTTCTAACTTTATACCTAGAGCTTCAGCGTTTCAATACAACGGGGCGCTGTGATCGCTTGGACGGATGCTAGATAAAACTTAGTTAAAAGTTATTGATACAGATGGCTCTGCTTGAAGCTATTTGATTCATATCATAACTTTAACACGGAGTAATATATTCGAATCATTACAGTTAATTATAAACAAATTGATGATAGGAATACAGATGAAGCTTCTATAAAATATTGTAGCGTTGTTAGGAATTAGTACAAGAAATTAGCGCTTTTGCAAATTTAGTTTTAAAAGGAACTTTTTTATGAAAGTATGTAAAATTTAAATAAGTCAGTTTTCCGCGGTACTTCAATAAGATTTTAAATTATTTATACTAACAAAGCATACAGGTACATTTAGTTAGAGATAAGATAGGAAGATAGGTTTTGTTGAATTAATTGTTTGTTTGTACCAGTATAGAGGATAGGTACAAATATTAGTTTTTTTCCATAAATATTTGTATTATGTAGACGCGATTATTTAAAAAGGGGGTAAAGATATTTTTTTATAATGAAGAGCGAAGGTATCATGATTTTATTTTTAATCAGTCGTTAAAGCGAACGTTAATAAATTACTTCTTTTGATTGATAAAATAGGTAAATGTTAGATGAATTGATAGCGAGAGAAACTACTGAATTATAAAATCTTTATAATGATTGCATGAGTCCTAACGCCTGTACTCAGAAACTTTAATTGCTTCTAAAGTAGAGATTTAATGAGATATATATGACTTGTAATTCATGAAAAATATTAGCTTAATTTCGATTAAATAGACATCTCTGTGCGGCAGTAAGTGTCCTAAACACTTTATAAACGGAAAAAAATATTTAAAACTGTATCAATCTTACCTTTGCTGTCCCTCCATCTTCGTCAAAAGTCGGCAGCGGTCACCTGGAAATGTATAGTTGACATATTTATAACTACTATAACAACAGTAATCTAAAAAAGTATTAGTATTAGCCTAAATATCCCACTGCTGGGCAAAGGCCTCTCACCTCACCGAAGTCTGAATTGATCTGAAACTAAATGAAAATAACATTGCAATAAGTAGCGTTTATTTTGAATTATGAGCTGCAGACCGCGAACTGCAGCTGCAATCTACACGAATATGAATATCTATAATATTGGTAGTGCAATCTACGGTCTTAACGACTAGACTATAGACCGTAGGGTCTCTGGTTATCTTTGTAATATAGATGCTTAGAGACCATTGCAGTTTGCGGCTGCACCGAGTCAATGACATGAATTCGCGGGACATGATTTTGATAGGCTTGGCAGCGAAGGGATACAGACATAGTAAGGGATGTGAAGATAGTAAAAGGTGGTAGAAATAAAACATGTAGGTACCTAGATATGGCATAATATTAAAGATGAGTTGTAGTTAGAATTATTTTTACCTTATTTCAATCTGCTCAGGAAATGCGTGTCACTTTTTCTTGCACTATTTATCGCCGCGAAACAATGGTTAACAGTAATATGCCTGAAATTATTGAATAAATTAATTGTATTTGGAATTTATGTACTTACTAAGTATATATATTTGAGTGATAGATATGAGATTATTGTTTTTTCTATCAAGGGAGACAAATTCCGAAATCAAAACACCTCAAACGAATAAAACTTATCTACTTATACCGATATTATACAGATGAGTTTTTATGCGTCTGGAACTACTATTCGGATAGGTTTTTATAGTTAAATCTGTATATCCAGCGCTGTTGTTTAATAAGCGTTAAATATTTTTGGTTGATAAACAAAAGATATATCTGGGGGCACGGCATTGCCCCCGCAAAGTCGAACAAAAAAGCGGCATGCTTGTACACACGAAGTTATAATGATACTAATCGGTGAACATGAACGTTAATACGTACCTATATGTCCGTTGGTGTTCTTTGTTAGGTGCAGTCCTTTTTCTACTTATACCTAATCGCCAGTAGCCGACGTCCTTAGTTCGTCGAGTTCGTCGTTAGCCGAAAAAATATCCTAGACCTGAAACCAAGAAACAGATTAAAATAATCTATATCTATACTTATCTATACTAATATTATAAAGAGGAAAGGTTTGATTTTTTGTTTGTTTGTTTGTTTGTTTGTTTGTCTCGAATAGGCTCTGAAACTACTGCACCGAATTAAAAAATTCTTTCACCATTCGAAAGCTACACTATCCCTGAGTGCCATAGGCTATATTTATTCCCGAAATTCCCACGGGAACGGGCACAACGCGGGTATATGTAACCCAAGGTATGAAAAACATGCCTAAAAAAATTGGTTTTTGGCGTGCGCTACTAAATCTATTGATGATACACAAAAACAATATTCTACACAATCAAAGTACATATCATTGCAAACAAATAAGTTCGCGAGGGCATATGTCTAACTATTATAGTTAAGACACAATAACCGTTTTAAGTTAAAATTAATTAGTTAAAAAAGGAGTGTAATTTTAAGTTGATGATATTCATATGATGATATGAATCTACATCAAAATAAATGGCTCTACAATCAAGGTTAATTATGTTTCTTTGTGTACCTCTTTAAATTATTAAAATCGGACAGTTAGTTTCAGAGTTATGATGAGAAATATCACTACATAGTATAAAATAAAGTCGTCTCTGTTTCGTGTCTGTTTGTCTGTATGCTTAAATCTTTAAAATTACGCAACGGATTTTGATGCGGTTTTTTTGTAATAGGTAGAGTGATTCAAGAGGAAGGTTTTTGTGTAAAAAAATTCCCGAAATTCCCACGGGAGCGGCCACAACGCGGGTAAAACCGCGGGCCGCTGCTTACAAAATAGTAATGCTCGATGGCGGGTCTCTTATGGCTACTTACTGTTTGGTGCGGTCAAAGCGCGCGGGGATATAGGTACCTACCTACGAACTACGAACGACGAAGACGTGCTATGTAGGTATTATCCGGAATTCTTCCTCACATGAAATCTTGATTGTGTATACATATATACTCGCGCGAGACATGTAATATTTTATCCCCAATTTCCCACTTGAAATTTTGATTGTGTATATTCCTGCGGGAGACACGCAATGTTTTATCCCGATTTTCCTACATGAAATCTTGATTACCCGAAGCGAAGCGAGGGCGGGTCGCTATATAAAATAAAGTCGTCTCTGTTTCGTGTCTGTCTGTCTGTTTGTCTGTATGCTTAAATCTTTAAAATTACGCGTTTTTTTGATGCGGTTTTTTGTAATAGATAGAGTGATTCAAGAGGAAGGTTTATATGTAAAAAAAATCCCGAAATTCCCACGGGAACGGGCACAACGCGGGTAAAACCACGGGGCGCTGCTTACAAAATAATAATGCTCGATGGCGGGTCTCTTATGGCCACTTACTGTTTCGTGCGGTCAAAGCGCGCGGGGATATACCTACCTACGAACTACGAACGACGAAGACGTGCTGTGTAGGTATTATCCCGAATTCTTCCTCACATGAAATCTTGATTGTGTATACATATATACTCGCGCGAGACATGTAATATTTTATCCCCAATTTCCCACTTGAAATTTTGATTGTGTATATTCCTGCGGGAGACACGTAATGTTTTATCCCGATTTTCCTACATGAAATCTTGATTACCCGAAGCGAAGCGAGGGCGGGCCGCTAGTAATATTATAAAGAGATAAAATTTGTAAGTTTGTTTGTTTGTTTGTATGTTCGACGTAATCTCAGGAATTATCAGTCCGATTTGAATAATTCTTTTTGTAGTAGATAGCTACATTAAAAATAAAAATAAAACCCAACCAATGTAGCTATCTACTACAAAAATAATTATTCAAATCGGACTGATAATTCCTGAGATTACGTCGAACATACAAACACATGGTCAATAAAACCCAAACGAATAACAAATACCTACATCACATCTTTTAGTGACGATGATTATCCAAAAGCCTAGTTTATTTTTGTGGTCCAATATTTGTTGAACAAAAGACGATCATTTTAAGCCTTGTAGAGCCTTCAAATTCGCAGTCTAAGAGTGTTTTCACATTATCCGATCCGATATCGGGGTTAAGTAAAATGTATGAAATAAGTACCTGTCTTTCATATTGTCCGGCCCGATATCGGAACATATTTCATACATTTGACTTACCCCGATATCGGATCGGCGTCCGACACCGATATCGGATCGGATAATGTGGAAACGCTCTTAAGGTGGGTCGTTCTAAGTTTTGTTGGTTGGTTATCGTTAAAACCGTCCGTTAAAACTCCACGATTTATTTCGCTTAATTCGCTTGTCTATCATAACTATCATGTAATTTATCGTATCTGTTCATACATAACTTAAATAAACTTTAACATACTTAAACTGTATGTTAAAGTTTTTCGGTCAGACAGTAAAAGGCTCGATATTTCATTTTCTTTCGTCTGTTGAGACTGTCATGTTTTATCTACTGGTGAGTGAGGGTAAGCTGAAGCATCCCACTCTAAAACTGATGGTTTGACGCCTACTAAACTGTCTTTTGTCAGTATTATAGTTGCCAGTACAAATTCTTAAGTTCAACGGGCAAAAGAGTATATTTGTAATTTTGTTTCTCGTATGCGCTATGTACCAATAGAGCTGACTATCTGACAATCTGACTAATGTGCTCAGGCTTTTAGATGGCTTTTTGCTTTCCTGCTGCAGTGCCGCAGTTGCAACGGGGTCATTGCAGCGCCAATGTCTCTTTTTTCATTTTTGACTTATAAATAAACAAATATAGTTTTCAAACATTTACGGACGTGTCACTTAAATAAATTAGTACTACTTTTCAACACTAATACAATTGACCTTCACCCTTCCCTATACCAGAGATAATATAAAAATCGTTACCTTTATGGTAGGGGAATGCGAGGAAAATACGAAAGCAGGATAATTCCAAAATTAATCCAATCGTAAAGTGTCTAATATTTAACAATAAATCTAACTGATAAAACCAGATTTTATAAAATATTTTTTTAAGTTCACATTTTCCCCACTTTCCCCAAGTGTAAATCCGTACCACTCGATTCACGCCAATCTCCTCCAACACAATGATTATAACAACAGCTAATAATTACAAGTACGGTAAAACCTCGACACGAGTATCTATTTAGTTTAAAACCATTAATTTTAAAAAAATGCGTTATACCGCGTGCAAAGTTACAATGATACTACGATGTAGAACATAAATATTAGACGTTATATAAAATTACCGACATTTCGTAAGCTTAGTAGTCAAATGTCGCCGTCAAAACGGTCTTACAATAAAATATTTAAAACTGATCATTTAACTTGCTCTCAAATACTAACCTACCGAATAGTAAGAAAATACTGATCTGTAACCAGTTACGTAAAAACAATTTTCTTGCTGTTCGGTAGGTTAGGGTTATTTTTTTTTGTGTTCCTGTTGAAAAAAAATCTTTCTACGAAACCAGTTTCGTAGGAAGAAAAAAACTTCTTTGTAGGTAACTGGTTTCGTAGCAAGAAAAAAAATTCTTCCCACGTAACTGGTTACGTAGCATGGTTTCGTAGGCGGCCGAAGCCTAAATATCGCTATATAAATATCATTATAGGCCACCTTAAAAGAAAATAAGTACCACTAAATACTCGTATGTATAATATTTTTATGGATTTTCTAAAAAGAATCGCTTATAACTTATTTTTTTTTTTTAATTATTAGCCTGTAATGTCCCACTGTTGGGCAAAGGCCTCTCGTCTCACTGAAGATAACAGCACAGTGAGGAGGTTTTAGGCGTAATCACCACGCTTGCCTAATGCGGGTTGGTGATCTCAAACCCGAGCCATGTTTGAAAAGTAGGAAACATGTTTTCGCTCGACCTGGGAATTGAACCCGGGACCTCAGTCTTGGCAGGCGAGTGCACATACCGCTAGACCACCGAGGCGTATAACTTATAAAGCATTTTTATTTGAAAAGATTCTAAATAATTACACTCGTAGCATCGCGTATTTATTTACTCTAAAGAAGCGTTGAACCGTCTAACTAAAGGTTTATTGCTACGAGAACCACCTACGCTACGTTGCTACGCTCTCGTAGTAGGTACAAAACACGTAGGACGTAGGTACAGGTGTTAGACAAACAACACAATGTTTTTATTTTGATATTGAAGAGTCTATTGAAAAGTTACATTTGGGGTTGCGTTTTTCAGAGGACGCAATTAGATTTTTTAGGTAGTGTGTTTTGTATTTTTTTTTCTCGATCTCGATTTTCTTTTTGTACTTTGTACTTCTTTTATCATAACTATTTTATTTATTGTTCTACGATAAAATGTTACTAGACCAAAGTTGTAGATAATTTAATTTTCAACAAAAATGCACAAATTTTTTTTCATGAGATAAACCGTAAAAACCATTTCAACCCCTTTTTCCAAGGGTGGTGACACTACAAACTGGATTTTATCCTTACACTGACCCCCGTACACTCGTACACAGCTACCAAATAAAATTGCGTCCTCTAAGAATCGCAAGGTAAGGCCTAAAAAATGTAACATTTCAATGGACTAAGTTATAGTGAAATTAGGACGCTAATAAACAAATACGATTAAAATAAGATTAAATGAATGAATTTAAACTACTTATACCGAAATAAAAGTAATTTCTAATTTAGATATTTTCGTTCTAGATTGCACTTTGTATGTAAACTATAAACTACGCTACTCCGTAGCTACGTAGCCACTTAGTGCGCCCATTCACTACATAGTATAAAACAAAGTCGCTTTCCGCTGTCTGTCTGTCCCTATGTATGCTTAAACCTTTAAAACTACGCAACCTATTTTGACGTGGTTCTTTAAAATAGATAGACTGATTCAAGAGGAAGGTTTATTTGTATAAAAAATCCCGGAATTCCCACGGGAACGGGCACAACGTGGGTAAAACCGCGGGGCGCTGATAGTATAATAATATAAAAGAGATGTTTATGGAGGTTACAGTGAAATGCCTAGACTTAATTATTAGTTGTTGTTATAATTCGGTGAATGATAGGCAGCTTTTCTGAAAAGAAATATGAATAGATAAATAAATAAATAATTACAGTAAAATTCATACACGGTTAATGAGATTTAAACTAAACTTTAAGCTTGTATTCTGGAATCGTAGTAACTGATACTATTACACACAAATATTTGATATGAATATATAATTGACACCCAGACGGCGTCGCCAGCACAGGCACGGATCTAGGCGGGGGGCACTGGAGGCAATTGCCCCACCCTGCGGCCCTGATTTAGGACTAAGTTGTCACGTTTCTCGCCGACATCACTTCGCGTTAAGTTCCGTTCATGGAAATTCTATATTAAACTCACTTATGACAGCCCCATTTTAAAAATAAATATAATCAGATTGATGATGATATTAAATAGGGCAAATATGACAATTACTATAAAAAAAATAACAATTCATATCAAACTATTAACATTTCCGACTCACGTAATGCTATAAAACGTCAATATAATTATGTCGATGGTTAGCTTTTTAGTAACTTACAAGGGTGGTACTGTCAGAGCGCCATTATACTTGCCCGCGACTTTGATGGCGCCATTTATTAAAAATAATATAAGTACAACCTAATCTGACCTAATCATCGGCCGTGCGCCCCCGAGAAAAACAAACACAATATTATGGAAAATCTCCAGTGGCAGTGGCAGTGAAAATTCAAAACTTACCAGCCAATAAGAAATAAATAAAATAAAAATGGAAAAAAATTCGCTCGCGGTACGCGCTCGCTCTTTAAGTTATAGTAATGGCACAGTGTGTTACAATGAGAGGCTAGTTCATTTCAAATATCTGATCATAATCTAAGCTAAGGGTACCCCCTCTGAAACAAATCCTGGATCCGCGCCTGCGCCAACAACTTTTTCTGCACCTCCGCGCGGGAATCGAAAACGCCCCCTCGACCCAGTGAGCGATGATGTTTATTACGAATAGGACAGGAGAACTAATAGTCAATTATAGTAAGCGAGCAGTTGCAAGCGAGTTTGAAAAGCAGCGAACTACCAAAAGCTCCAAAATTCAATAAAACTTATAATTAATAAAATTAAAAAAAACTACAAAATGTTTCGATTTCTGTAATAGGCAAGAAAGAGCACTGAGTAAATTGTAATCCCATACAATTACCAATAACCATAAGACGTGTCTAATCTTCCAACTTCAATCATAAACCAACTTTGATATTCAGCTAAGACTAAGAGAAATGAATTCAAATGAATTTAGATACGAAAAAAGAATATCGTCGTAACCAGGAAAACGCAAAGTGTAACTGGAAGTCGCATTAGGCAGTGGTCCCACCGCCGACGATGAACGGGAAAAACTATAAACCAGTTGGCGATCACCGGGAAGCGAGTGTGTAGTTTCGATAGTTTTATCGCCGGGCTATTAGCGAGTGTGCAAGTGCGACGAGCGATTACTCGCGCCACTCGCCCGCGGTCGCTCAATAACTAGCTACTATCTACTTTTAATGCCGCACTGTTAAGAATTTGATCATGCGGGCGAGTTTATTTTTGAAAGCTCATCGCTTAGCGACGAAACTAGTAAAGCGAGTCGTCGTCGGTAGTGTGAACAGGCAGGTGAGCAACTTTTACTATATGCATCTCTTTCGTTTACACGGAATGTACATTTGTTGAGCGTTTCTTGAGAGAGATAATCGCCGATAGTTAGTTCTTTCTCGCCGGCGGTGGGAACACTGCCTTATAATAGTGTTACTATGAAAACCAGTGTCGGCAAACTCACACAATCAACATCACAACATTATGATCCCAAGGTTATTATTGGACAATAAATATAACAGGGCCGTCTTAAGGAACGACTGGACTTTTGGGCACAAACAAATATGAGACCTTATCAGAAACTTATAATAAACTACGAGATTATAACTAAATGCATTACAGTTGCTTACAATACAATAAAATAAAATAAAAAAAAAGACAATCCACTTAAGATATATAAAAATGTAAAGAAAATATGAATCTTAATTTTTCTTTTGATTTGATTTTTATAATAACATGTATAAGCTGATAAAGTTAATTAACTTTGTATAACCTATATCCAATACACTTGTTGGCGATTTGGATCTCTTCTAGGACCTTGAGGGCCTTGGGCCCGGGTACTAATAGGTAAAGTAAAGTAGTAACTGAAATAATAATAATAAATAACAAATTAGTGAATTTAACTATGCATCTAGAGCGAGTCACGTCCGGTGCGGTCGCTAGTAATGCAGCCATGTTGTCCCTTTGTTCGGGGCTAGGGATAACGGGGCCCTTCCTGTTGCTTAGAGGTCATATGTTAATAATGTCATGGTTACTCATCTAAGGTAGGCGTTCATTAGCTCGCGCCAGAAGCACCGCACGTACAGCACGCAAACTAAAGATTCGATCTTTGTATTCGTAATGGAAAATTAGGACGTTATAATGTTTTTAAATGTATTTATTCTACTTTAGTCATACGTCTTTGTCCTTTGATAGTCATTTACAGACTGAGGGTCATTTTAACAATCGTACTGTGGACTCAATACGAGCGTCAAAAATTTACACAAAAGGTGGCGATAGGATTCTCGCTCGCTCTCGCTTCACTCTTCCGTGGTCGTAACTATCGAAAATCATTAATCTAATTTTGCAAAATAAAATGGTTACATGTTTGCAATTCGAAAAAGCTTTTTCTAACTAATTACTCAATTTCATATGTTCAGAAAGCTATCAATTGGGCTTTTAAAAAAAAAAAAATGATTTTTTTAATGTATTTTAAAACTTCATTATTAATAATATTGATATTTAATGCAAAAAACTTAAAAAATATATTTTTTCAATTAATTATAAACAATTAAAAATTGATGAAATTTAAATAAAAATCACGTGACTATAAACGCGCCAAGATTGGTCACCGTAGTTGTGACGTCAAAAATGTTATAGCTATTATATATAAGTACGTACAGCGTTTACAATCAAGATTCCCGCCCTTTTATTCTCTTTCCCTCCAAAAGTTTGCGATGTAACCGAACCTCTTTTCATTAACATTAACTAACATTATGACGTCACACGCGCTCGGGTTTGTTCGGGAGCTGTCGGCGTGTCTTCGGTACTGGATTCAAAAATAAATTTTTATTTTGAAATAACTTTTGAATTATTGCGAAAAAAATAAAATAAAAATAGTTTTGTTATAAAACTAATATATAATCTTTCCATTTATCACAATTTTTTTTTTTTCAAAAGCCCTATTATCCGAGATCACTTGCAATGCAAGCAAACAATAATTTAGAGATTACAAGAATTTAATATTATTTTGTAAAAACCATCTGTACTAATGAAATGGAGAGTTTGGTTTGTTCGTTTGTGAACGCGCTAATCTCTGAAACTGCCAATCCAATTTGAATAATTCTTTTTGTAATAGCCACATTCAACGGGTTATAGGCTATTTACATCCCGGAATTCGCACGGGAAGGGGTACAACGCGGATGAAACCGCGGGGCGCTGCTAGTTCACTATAAAGTAGTCTTGAAAAAATTTAACTTTACGTTTAATGTAACTTTACGTTTAATGTAACATTACGTTTACTGTAACTTTACGTTTACTGTAACTTTACGTTTACTGTAACTTTACGTTTACTGTAACTTTACGTTTAATGTAACTTTACGTTTAATGTAACTTTACGTTTAATGTAACATTACGTTTACTGTAACTTTACGTTTACTGTAAATTTACGTTTACTGAAACTTTACGTTTAATGTAACTTTACGTTTAATGTAACATTACGTTTACTGTAACTTTACGTTTAATATAACTTTACGTTTTATGTAACTTTACGTTTCATATAACTTTACGTTTAATGTAACTTTACGTTTAATTTTTACTAATGTTCTTGCAACAACTTGTAGTTATTATTTCACATGACTTAATACAGTCCTTTTAATGGATTTCCTCATTAGGATGCTGTTATGCACATCTCCAGTTAAGAGATGTTGAATACATCTATATTAATTAACTAGTACCGTGCCGCGGTTTTACCCGCGATGTGCCTGCTCGCATGGGAATGTAAATAACCTTCCCGTTAGGTTAGGCCCATCTCGTAGCCAGATTTGGTAGCTAGCTACGAAATGAGAAAAGTGTTTTCCCATCTTGTAGCTAGCTACTAAATGGGAACGATCTATTCGGTAGGTTAGGGTTATTTTTTTTTTACTAGTTAAAATCCTAAATCTTTGACTTTCGAATTCCTATTTCGTAGCCAGCTTCGAATCGGGATTATTTCTCCCATTTGGAAGCTAGCTACCAAATCTGGCTACGAGATGGGCCTAAACCTTCCCGTTGAATATGTCCTCACAAACAAACAAAGTGATAAACTTTACCTCTTTATAATATTATTAGTATGTTAGTGGAGATTTAAATAGTACCTATTATGTAGTTAAATTGCTTTTGGTATGTAAATTACTGTGATAATGAGCGCCAAAATACTTATTTGCGATAATCTGACTTTTTGTAGTGGTTTGAATTGAGATTTGTTTATATTATTTTATTTAATTTGGAAAACAAACAGTGTAACTTAAAATAAGGAAAAAACAAAGTATAAATCTAAAACACCATTAATTATGTTTTCGCATGTAAAAACTAAAAGAAACTTGTAACTATCCTAAAAAATAAACCTAAGAAATCCTAAGAAAATACATAAAATAAAAAAATAAAAAGAAAGAACAAAAAACAAATTTTAAGTTTGTTTACTTTATCTACTGATATCTTCAGTGAGATGAGAGGCCTTTGCCCAGCAGTGGGACTACTTTTTTTTAACTTTATGGAACTGAGTCTTCACTACAAAGTGTTAAAAGGTTTTTTAACCGACTGTAAATAAGAGGTAACTTTAACTTTATTTTGAAATCAACCATTGTTAAGTGACTTTTACCTAAGCAAGGCCAGCCAGCCCCACCGCGCCCTGAACTTTAAAAAAGCATTAAAAGAAACTCAAACTTAAACAACTTACCTTAAAATAATTAATATACATTTGTATAAAAAACTTTACCGCGTCAATAGTAGAGGCTGACAAATAAAATAAACTTCCGCCTATCTATTCTGACTTTCGACACTATTTGATGGGTGTTTTTTTGAGCAACGCCAACACACGGGGTCTCAAATTTGAAAAATAGCCTATGTCCTTCCCGTTGAATGTGGCTATCAAGTTTAATTCTATCCGACTGTAATTGGGCCGCGATTTTTTTTCGATATCTGGTTACATATTGTATATTGATAAGAATAATTTCGAAATGATAATTAATCAATAAATTAAAAATAATACTCAATTCGACCGCACAGCTATCTACGTGATTTAGTTTCACCGCAAAACAAGTCTGATAAGTACCTACCCGTAGAATTACTAGCGTTTTACCCTTTCCCGCAGGATATTCGGTATGAAAAGATTTTAAAAAGTAACTTATACCTTTATAGCAGCGCCCCGCGGTTTTAACCGCGTTGTGCCCGTTCTTTTGGGTATTCCGGCGTGAAAAATAGCCTATAGCCTTCCTCGATAAGTGGACTATCCAACGCGTTCAAACAAACGTACAATACGGGTATCTACTCGTATACAAAGATTATAAACTGCAGAGATTGTTTGTTTGTTTGAACGCGGTAATCTCAGACACTACTGGTCTGATTAGAAAAATTCTTTCAGTGTTGGATAGTCCACTTATCGAGGAAGTTTATAGGCTAATTTTCACTCCGGAATTACCAAAAGAGCGGGCACAACGCGGGTAACACCGCGGGGCGCGGCTTTCTATACTAATATTATAAAGCTACAGAGTTAGTTTGTTTGAACGCGCTAATCTCAGGAACTACTGGTCAGATTTGAATAATTATTTTTGTCATAGATAGCCACATTCAACGGAAAGTTAAAAGCTACTATTCATCCCGAAATTCCCACAGGAACAGGCACAACGCGGGTAAAACCGCGGGGCGCTGCTAGTAAATAATATGAAAGAAACTTATAGCAGCGCACCGCGGTTTTACGGTTTTTCCCGTAGGAATTTCGAGATAAAAATAGCCTATAACATTCCCGTTGAATGTGGCTATCTATGACAAAAAGAATTATTCAAATCGGACTGATAATTACTGAGATTACCTCGAACATACAAACAACCAAACAAACTTACAAATTTTACTTCTTTATAATATTAGTATAGATTAGCTGATAATATGACTTTAAGTTCAATAAACACAATATTTGATTCCGACGGGTAGCTTTTACGCCTTCAAAAAAACAAAGGATTTAAATCTTCATTAAATTAAGCTCATTTCGCGAACCTCGGCGTTTCCCGTTCCCGTGAAACTTATGGGGAGAAATAATACCCTTCCTTTTCAATGTAGCTATTCAATACCAAAATGATTATTTAAAACGATTTAGTAGTACTTTTAATATAACGATGTTTTTTCTAATAATTAGTTTTGCTACTAAACACAAGCCCCTTAGCCGATTTGCAAAAAAAAATAATCAAAAAATACTTAAATTTCAATTTAAAGTACAGTCGCGGTTTAGCTTGCTATGTAAGTTCTAATCCGCGTAGAAACTTTCAATTAAAAATTGAAAACTTGCGAATCACCCATTATACGAGTATGTGACAAACGAAGGTAAATTAATTTAGTATTTTGTAGTTTATGGCGATATTCAAAGGACAAATGCGGGGGTATAGTATTTATCTCTTATATATAAAATTCTCGTGTCACAGTGTTCGTTCGCGTACTCATCCGAAACGGCTCGACCGATTCTCATGAAATTTTGTGAGCATAATGAGTAGGTCTGAGAATCGGCCAACATCTATTTTTCATCCCGAAATTCCCGCGGGAACGGGTACAACGCGAGTGAAACCGCGGGGCGCAGCTAGTAAGACTATAAACTCACCATAACTACACATAGTATAAAACAAAGTCGCTTTCCGTTGTCTATCTGTCCCTATGTATACTTAGATCTTTGAAACTACGCAACGGATTTTGATGCATTTATTTTAATAGATAGTGATCCAAGAGAAAGGTTTAATAGTATAATTTTTTTTTCAATAAAACATAACTCTTTTCAATTAAATTCGAAAGACTGCCCCAAATGGTTTCAAACAAAGAATCTCTGTGGTAGAAACTTACTCGCAAGTATTCTCAAAAAGGCTCAGATGTAAGTCAAATAACATAAAAAATGGAATTAAATTAATAAAACAACCTAAAAAGCTAAAATAAACCAATAAAGAATTTAAAAAATCAACAAAATCGTTTTTCTTACTCAAAATTCGCGGTAAAATAAAGTCGCGCAACGAAATAAAAAGCTTTCTGCTTATAAATAACTTAAAAATACAACAATTTATTCAATAAAATAAAGTAAATGAAGCAAAATAACATAAAGAAACATAAATATCTGAATATTCTATCACTTACTTTTATAAACCGCGCGGCAATGTCAGGAAATCCGGAAACCCGCTAAATATTCCACTATTCCACTGAAGCTAACTTTAAAAATGAAATAAAATTTAAAACCAATTAAATTCACTACCTTTTAATTCAAATTCAATAAAATATTGTCGGGCGAATGTTCAGCTGAAGCTGCGGGGATGCATTTCACGCGGGTGTAACTTTCCTACTGACGTAACGCACTGGTCAATTCCCAGACAGCAAGTTCTGTAACTGTTGCACAGGCGTCCTAGCGCGAGCTCTGATTAGCCCGCTGGCCCCGGTCATACCTACCTGAGCTCTGTTCCTAGTTTGATTTCACGTTATTAATTGCGTAGAGCGGCCATTTGCAATGACAAAGAGAATGTGTTTCAGGAAATTTTGTTTAGGAATGCATTTTGGGAATTTCACGTTTTTGTATTTGGACTTTTTATTTAAGTATTTATTGATTTTCATGTCTAGCATGGATATGACTGGGTGATTAAATTAGACGCCTACACTTTTTACCCGACTGCGGCGAAGTACAAAAGGAGGATTTTATTAATTAGTACAAGTTGTTGCTGCGTTTGTTTTCATTTCTTGTTAACTGCAACTGTAGTTTTAATATTTCTTTGTTACGGATCCATTTTTCATGAATTAACACACATATTTTTTTATTTCAACCATCAGCGACCTATTTATCATAATCTTTATTGTTTGGTCCCAGTAACCTATCTCTGGATCGAGATGTGTTGATGTTATTCTTTTGTTTAATAAATATCATATTAAAGAGTCTTAATTTGACATTTAGTAGAAAGAAAGAATAGCAAACCACCTTAATGGTGTAGCGATAGGTTTTTGGAGCTGTTCGTAAAAAAATATAAGATAGAAGTAAATAAATAACAATGAGAGAGCGATTCTATTCAGATTCAATTAGGCAGTTGACAGCATTTAGAAGATAGCTTATATTATAGTTTTTTTTTTCATTATTTCTTTGTAGTAAATTAATTATAGTCTTTGAAATGATCCAATAGATAATTAACTAAATGTAGCATTTCGCGAATGACCATTGTCAGTCTAGTTCATTTTTAATCAAAATAGAATAAAGTTGGTATGATCAGCTTTCTTTCATGTCATGCTATAGCACAAACACATTATACATTCTTTAACTTCCGACAGGTATTTCTAAAACAACGTGTCAAATTAATTTTGGAATTGATATTTTACGAATAAACATATCATACATAACGCCAATGCTCGTGATTTTCAATAGTATTTATTACATAAGGAATTAGTCATAAATTAAAATTAAATAGTAAATATGGATGTTCAAAAAGTGTGGTGTGAAGTGCTGTGAAGTGAAGTGAAAATGCTAAGCCGTTGGAAAAGTAAAGATAAGTCGGAAAAATCCTCGAAATCCAGTTCGAGTGGTAAGAAGAAACGAAAAGGAAGAGACAATGGTAAGGAATTAGTTCTAAATTAGAATATTAACAGTTTTGTTCAACAGGGTGCCATAGTGCATTGCAGCGAGGGCGGTTAGCGAATTATTATATGAAGAACTTTGTTTAGTCGGCTGCAATCTATACTAATATTATTAAGCTGCAGAGTTTGTTTGTTTGAACGCGCAAATCTTAGGAACTACTGGCCCGATTTGAAAAATTCTTTCAACGTTGGATAGTCAACTTATCGAGGAAGGCTATAGGCTATTTTTCCTACGAAAACGGGCGCAACGCGGGTAAAATCGCGAGGTGCTGCTAGTAATATTAACTTTCAATATTAAAGTGCGGTTGAATTCTACTTATGTACACTTTTTCATTCATTTGTGAATACAACTCAGTTGTTATCTTGTTTGGAGTTCGAACTATGTACAATAGTAATAATTTTGAAGAACCAATTATTTTGTACATTACGAGCGGCTTTGATACTTAAGTATGCTTAAAGCTGGGTCCACATTTGTATCATTTCGGTGTATCGTATCTCCGTTGCGTGGCCTCGGCGCGTATCATGATCGCTAATTTGGACGTAAGATGATACCCGTTAATGATACACGCCGTATCTGATACGGCCCGATCCACACTAACCGCGTATCTTGATACACCTCGTATTCGATACGCGTATCACGATCGGTAGTATGGACGTATTTTGATACTGTATCACGATACTGGATCGCGATACGATACGTGATACACCGCGAACCATCTGGTTCGGTTTTTCCGCAATGATACGCGATAGCCGATACACTGACATGATACAGCATTTGATAAGTATGGACCCGGTTTTTACCAAATACGCCTTAATGATACGACATGGACAAAATGAGCGTCCATATTTATGATACAAATACTCGATACGATACGCTGATCGGGATACACCGAAATGATACAAATGTGGACCCAGCTTAAGAAACAAAAGCCATTCGTTCAAAATTGTATTCTAGGTATATTAAACGAAATAGAACACAGTTTAGAACGGACGTCATTCGTTTATCAAACATTAGCAGCGCTCCGTGGCTTTATCCACGTTGTGCCCGTTCCCGTGGGAATATCGGAAAATTTTATACATATAAACCTTCCTCTTGAACCACCCTATCTATTTAAAAACAAAAGCGGCCAAGTGCGAGTCGGACTCGCCCATGAAGGGTTCCGTAGCAGCGAGTAACATAATAAAGAAGTTCTTGAAGTTCGTTGTACTTACTACTACTTACTTACTTAGCGTGTGGGTTGTGATCGATTAACGACCTCACAAACCAAAAAACTAAAAAAATAAAAAAAACTACTAACTAGACCTCGTTCAAACCAATTTTCGGTGTTAGATTACATTGTTATGTACATCATATATTTTTTTTAGTTTTATCATTCTCTTATTTTAGAAGTTACAGGGGGGGGGACACACATTTTACCACTTTGGAAGAGTCTCTCGCGCAAACTATTCAGTTTAGAAAAAAATGATATTAGAAACCTCAATACCATTTTTGAAGACCTATCCATAGATACCCCACACGTATGGGTTTGATGAAAAAAAAAAATATTTTTTTCATTTCTAAGTATGGGAGACCCCCCTAAAATTTTATTTTTTTTCTATTTTAGTGTGAAAATATTAATGCGGTTCACAGAATACATCTACACACTAAGTTTCAACAACATAGCTCTTATAGTTTCGGAGAAAAAAGGCTGTGACATACGGACAGACGGACAGACAGACATGACGAATCTATAAGGGTTCCGTTTTTGCCATTTGGCTACGGAACCCTAAAAACCGCGTTAAAATCCGTGCAGTAGTATTTCAGTTTATCGCGCACAGACAGACAGACAGACGCGGCCGGGGACTTTGTTTTAGAATATTAAATTAAATTAAGAATGCTTTTGCAATCCGCCTAATAGCGAGCATACTAGGCGGAAGATCGGTCATTCCGTCGATTTGATTCGTCGATACAAAACCATCTTCTGCGACGTACCTATATTGTATTCAAGTATGGCGCTGGCGTTTTGCTATAATTGTAAAATGTAACATACACTTTAAATATAAAAAAATTCTTGGTTTTCATATAGTATAATATTGATTTCAAAGCTGTAACTAAAAAAATTCTTTGTTTTCATATAGTATAATATTGATTTCAAAGCTGTAACTCAATGCTTTCAGTATTCACAGCCATTTCATATTTTTGGCTTACCCGTCTGTTTTGTTGACAGGTCGGCTTCACTCAATACGCCTGTATACCCATTTTTTTGAATACTGATACAAAAACCGGAGTGTTGGTTTTGACTTATAAAAAGTAATATTTTTTCAAAATTCGCCCTCTCTAGGGTCTTGTTTTGGTTTGTTTATGTTTAGTTTTCTTAGCAAGCCACCACGGGCCGCCAGTTTTAAATATGACCTAAGTTATATTTGTATTCTCATTTAAAGACCTTAAACTAACGGTTAACCGACAATATCTTAAAAGCTGAGTCTGCGACTTAAGATGATCTAAATCAAGATTTTAACGTTTTTCTAAGTATCGCCTAACAGAGAATACTTGTTTTGAGCTGAGATCAGTTCAAAAAACAAAAAATATATCTAGAAAGTCGTTTCAGCTATTCTTGAATGTCTCTGTGCTGTAACTAACCAGATGTGTAACTTGTCTTAAACTAGCAGTGCCTCACGGTTTTACGCGCGTTGTGCCCGTTCCCGTCAGAATTTAGAAATTAAAAATAGCCTATATACTCAACGTTGAATGTGGCTATCTATTACAAAAACAATTATTCAACAATCATTGGTAGTTTTTGAGATAAGCCAATTCAAATAAACAAAGAGATGAAAAATAACTTAAACATGACCATTTAATAAAGTTACCCATTACAAAATGAATTATTATAATTGGATAGGTAGTTTCTGAAATTAACTTTAAAACATAAAACCAACAAATCAAACTCTTCATCTTTATTATATAAGTACGAGTATAGATAAATATATCAATATGATACGAACCCGAATATATCTTATGCGTCCGCGAGACGATCAAGTGCACTTGACAAGTCGCAAATGAATAAAACTTGTCAAGTCGCGTCAAGTCGCATCAAGCTCAAGTTGGTTCAAATTTGTTGTCAAGTTATCATCAAAATTATTGTCAAGTCATGTCCAGCACGTAGATACTTGACGGGAATTGTCAAGTCAACGCTGTAAACGATCAATATTCACTTCAAGCCCGTAGACTTGTCAAGTGCACTTGATCGTCTCGCGGACGCATTAAAGTTAAGAACAATCAAAGTGTTACCTTCTTTAAAAATCCTAATTCTTTTTGTTTTGTTTCAGAAGAAGACTGGCACGGAGATGGAAGAATGGATGGTGAGTCATATTTTTAAGTAAATTTTATATAACATAGTTACATACAGGTTTATGGCCTCTAAGCGACTTCAGACACAGTTCACGGCATTTGCGGCCAATGGCGATTGTGATTTTCCATTTAAAACACTCGCGGAACACTTATTAGCATCTAGCTAGATGCATCATCTTAAAGTTAATATTCACCCTTGTTATGCCATTATTTATATATCACGACTAACTTGTAGATTAATACGATTAAATAAGTACCTATAAGTAAGGCTAAGTTCAGAAAGTCGCGCGGAACTTTCGACCGCGGTACTAGGTCGCAGTAAACAGTGTCGTCTACATGAACGCGCGATACCGCGCACCGCGCTGTGGCCCGCAGGCGCGTCAAGTGAATGCTCATACCGCGCGATGATACGCGGCTCCGCGCTGTCATCTGAACATAGCCTAAGAATCATCCCAGATGGAATTTAAAACAGAAATCAGATGAACTTTGTGCCAAAACTGGCTTACCAAGTAACACTAGCCTACTTTCGAGCTGGTGGTCAAATATTTTATTACAGACTGTTAAAAAATTACGCCTAACAACAATTAAAGCAACCGAGACCGACAATTTAACCGCCGAAGCACGGTAGCGCTCAGATAGAAATGCTCTTATCGGCCCCATCCAAGCAGGTGCCAAGCTGCATTGCTTTTCGCGAGGAGTTAAAATCGTTAGTCATGCTACGTCACAAGCGTTACAAACGATTTGAACCAAAATAAAAGAGTAATTAATTATATAGATCAGGAAACAAGAGGTATATGGTGACTTGGTTACCCTGCAGTAGGTACAATAATCCTTTACATCATTAATAATCTCTAATTCTAACTATACTTACTTACTTAAAACCCTGGACTTGACTTAATTAAAAGCAGTAATTAAACCTCTGACACAAATACTTAAGTTCCCTTTAAAAAGTAAAAATTTTTTTTTTACGTAACCTCGCTGTCCCACTGATGGGCAAAGGTAAAAAAAAATTTATTTTATACTTTTTATAGGTACTTATAAACGAAGCTAAGAACACTCTCGATTAAGTCATCAACATTCTCTTCCAGTAAGCTTGAGACCCCACTCGATATACATTGCAGATCGATGTATTTGCAGACATTCGGTTATTCTTCCCCACTTTCACCTCCCACAACTTTTAAACGGCTAAAACGATTTTCATCAAATATGTTTATGAACACTCGCACATAAGTAACCTGAAATTGAAATCACTTCATCCATTCGGGAGCTATAATGCCACAGACAGACACGTCAAACTTACAACACCCCTCTTTTTGGGTCGGGGGTTAAAAATGAGCAAGCTATGAAAATTTATAAGAATGAAAACGAAGAAGGGAATTTTATGAAAAGGAAACCAGCAAAATGCATCGTCCATAATTAACTAATTAAAATTGGTTATTTCCACGGAGTAGAAAAATGCATTCAAAAAGTCTTTTACGCATACTAAGTCGCGGGCAATTGCTAATTAATACCTATATAAAACTCTTAGCGTACGTCGCTGCAGTGTAAATACTCAATACGAAGTAGGTATACGAATAATACGATCAAGTTTAAAATCCACCCCTGACAAATAGAAACAATAGTACCCAATGTAATTAAGTTTATGGTTATCAGTGTAGGTCATAGTGGCCTCCACATAAGAGGTAGATATATGCTGTCGCGGACTTTCATTTAGAACTATTCAAGACAAACAATCCTACGGTACATCATCTTTGTGTAACTCCAATAGTTTAGGCAGCGCACGCCAAGATAGCTCTTAGAGGGCAGATTTTTTCCCCACTTAATTGACATGTATTGTTATATTACGACCAAAATTACACAAAATCATTATTAATTGTAGCCTATATGTTATTCTGATGCATAACCTACATTAATGTAAAGTTTCATCCAAATCCGTTCAGTAGTTTTTGCGTGAAAGAGCAACAAACATACATCCATCCATCCTCACAAACTTTAGCATTTATCATTTTAGAAGGAAGTAGGATAAAGTTTTATGAGACGGTTTATTTCCAAAAATAGGCAATAGGTAAATTAATTAAACGAAAAAGACCTAGGTGTTTCGTTTTGGTTAAGATATTTTAAACAGCATATTTTGTATGATTTTTTCTAAGATATTAAGGTACCTACTTTACACAACCTCAAATGAAAAAGAATTTTGATAAACTAATTGAGAACATAAAAATCAATCGTAATGTTCGGATTCGAACCCGCGGCCTTCGGGATAAGCAAAATGGTTCTTCCTGAACTTAGGTTTCATCCACTTATTGCAATGTTATGCCATCGTAATGATACATCACCCTTGCAATTAACGACTACAATTTAAGACATACGTATATCGGAACTACTCGGCGATGCTTCGTGCTCGTTCGGAGGCCGTCGCATGGCGACCGTGTCACACGTGTCAACCCAGTACGGCGGTGATTTTTCTCCGACTTGCTTTACAAATACTTATATAATACAACCAAAATTACACAAATGCATCATCAAAATCAAAATTAATTTTTGAATCCAGTACCGAAGACATGCCGACAACTCCCGAACAAACTCGAGCGCGTGTGACGTCATAATGTTAGTTTTCACTCCGCCGTTTCAGCCGTAAACGCTGTACTGTTATTAGATAGCTATAACATTATGACGTCACAACTATGGTGACCAATCATGGCGCGTTTATAGTCACGTGATTTTTATTTAAATTTCATCAATTTTTAATTGTTTATAATTAATTGAAAAAAAATTTTTTTTAAGTTTGTTGCATTAAATATCAATATTATTAATAATAAAGGTTTAAAATACAATAAAAAAATCATTTTTTTTCAAAAGCCCAATTCTCAGGAGCTCTTGACTGTTCGACGATCCGCGCCAGAATGACTTGCGGAGCGTCGAGCAGTCTTATTTATAGACACTCAATAACAACCATTTTCGTACAGAATTGATGTTACAATAGTTTTAGATTGATATAACTTTTTATTTATGAACCGATTGCAACAAAACAAAGCCTAAATGTTAATCCCAGCAAATCACAACGCATTAGTGAAAACAGCATTCAATTCGGTTAAGCCGTTTCTGAGATTAGCGCGCACAAACGTACAGACAAACAGACATACAGACAAACAGACAAAAAATCTAAAAATCATTGTTTTGGGTTCTATTGCGTTCATAAAGCCCCTCTTATATATTTTTTCTTATATATCTTCTATGTACAGACAGCGACCATTTACAATTTTATTATATGTATTGATGATTGATGATTGATGATTGATATTGATTGATTGATGATATAAAGGTTAGGTAACAATTAAGCGTTGCTATGAAACATAGCTAATCAAATTAAACAAGTAAGAATTAATTGTATGTCTTGTTCAAAATTGTAGATTTATTTTTATTTCATAAGTACATTATTTATTTCGGAATAATTGCAGTTCTCCTGATCTATTAAATTGATGATATAGTTCCGAATAAAATATTGCATACATCTTTAAAAAATGTATACAGTATAGTATAAAAATCAATGCCACTTTTAGTTGTAATTTTATAACTCAAGAACGGGCTCACCTATCCAAACCAAATGTTTAGGCTTTGTTCGGACTATTTAGTAGATGGTTAATCGGTCGAGCGGTTCTTAAATCCCCACGGGAAAGGGCACAACGCGGGTAAAACAAGATGTCTTTTGGTACGAAAATATGAAAACAAAAAGTGATAATTCAAAACAAGACCACCAACTATAACACAATTTAAAACGAACATCATTCTAAATATATTTAGGCGCTAAATAAAATTAAGAATACTTGTGCATCATCCAACGTACGCATATTATTTTTTAAACCCCTACTTATTACCTATTTTTAACAGTACACCATCTTTTCTATACTCACTTAAATCATTTATGTTATAAGATTATTTACTGGTCTGAATGTGTTCAGTAATGTGTTGAATAGTTACCAAATTTGCTAAATATAGATCTCAAAGAGGTGCCGTTTATTCCGAGCGTCGAGATTGCCGCTTCGTGTTTACTGTCCAGTAACAAACGCTATCTGGCGCTACTCAGACGTTCCGCGAGGAGAATAAAACGTTTAACAAATTTTATTGAATAAAACAGTGTTTACGATAAAACAGCAGAAACATTACTGTCAAGAAGCTCAGTTCAGTTCAGCTCGATTATTGTTAAAAACGTTTAGTTCATTAAATCAAATAACTTTGAGCATCAGTTAAATTTTGAGTTAAAAGATGAATTGTTGCGGTAAAAAAACTGTAAGTAATACATTTACTAAACAAATGCATGTAATAAAATTTTTTGAACTCATACGATTCGCACTCTTTATATTAAATAAAACGGGATCGTATCGCGTTAGAATATAATAACGTATTTATCAAAATACGTACCCGACGTTTCGCGCGGATTACACCGCTTACACACCCGTTTCATTTAGTATAATAAAATAAATGCATGTAATGTGTTTACTAACTATTAACACGCTATTTTTTTTCAGCCCTCCATGTCAGCTGACCCATATAACTACGATAATTATTTAAACGTGGAGGCGCCACGTCCTCCGCTATCCAAACCTCCTAAAAATATGCCTGAATATACTCAATATCAATCAAATTTAGATAAGTACGATTTTTCATTTCCGGCGCGGTGTCCAAAACATGGAATGCGGCTGAAAACAGTATCTGCACCTGACTTGGTCATAGAAATAAAGGAGAACCTTCCTACGGTGACAACGTGGTGACAACTCAGAAGTCTCCGCCAAATAAGGATGTGCGATAACTTATAAAATGTCCTTTACGTTATTCGGTTGTAAGGTCTGAGTTTGATCAGCGACTGCAGCAGTCGACTGCAACTGCAGACACAGCTTCACTACTAGTTTCTATGAAATTTCGAGCGCGCGATGACACTTCTGCTGCGGTCGGCAGTCGCTGCTTGCAGACGCGGCGTACTGTCCTGCGGTCGTGACGTAAAGCGACAGCAGATAATTTAAGAGAAAAATATTTTGAAAAACGAACAAAAATAATAGTGTAGGAGCTAATGTTATTTTTTTAATACAATTTAGGTTGCTGATTGATGAGATGATTTTCTATTGAGTGAAATGATTAATCATTACTATGATTAATCATTTCACTCAATAGAAAATCATTATGTTAAGATTGACGAATGTGGCATAGATCAAGGTGTCGTGGTTTTTATCTCTGCTACGTAGTATAATGAAAACTTGAAAAGCATAATATAACTTTACTTTTTTGACAGCCACCACCATTTTTTTAAAAGACCATTTTGACTGTATACCCCAAAAAATATAAAATCAGTTCAATGAAATATTGAGGTTTAAATATAAATTTAGTTCCAACGACGTGACAGACATAAAATAAATGATGAATTACATTTCGATCAACAATATACAACTAGATAACGAGTCACGTTCAAAATCAAAGCTAAATGGTGTCCGCGTGGATGACGTGGGGACAGCTTTATTTGTTTACTACCGAACTGAGACAATAGTTTTTTTTTTGAATGAGAAATAAACAAAAATGCATAGGGGCTCTCCCTGCGGTAAAGCTGCGAGGTAGCTAAAGGCCACCACTGACGATACGTCCATTTAGTAGACTTCCTTTTGGATGCACTCCAAATGAAAATGTATCCAATCACGGTACCATTCACGATACTTCCATTTGGATGCATGAAAATACAAAGCACACGCACCACCATCGACATCAAAACATAAAGTGAAACAATAATCTCAAAAAAATGGACGCCGTTTCGCCCATTCACGGACAATTCGGACTGCTTCCATATGGCGTGGCGCACGTTTCCTACATTGACGGACGGCCGCGGATGACGTCCATTTGGCCTGGACGCATGGATTTCAATCCGTTTGGAAATCCAGAGCTGCCTGACGTCCATCCAAATGGAATAATATATTTTTACCATTCATGGGACGATTTTGGACGACGACTACTCCATTCGGAGTAATGGACGTATCGTCAGTGGTAACCTTAAGCTTGTGCCCCTTTGGAAAGTGCCGTCTCGCTCGCAAAATACTACTTTGGAATTCAATAAACAATTAAAACTTAAACTCGACTTAATCCTAAATACTTAATTATGTACATTACTAAACATTACTTATCTTAAATATCCTAATCAGTCTTAAGCTACGTACACACTATTTATTTATTTATTTATTTGATGGAAGTCCAACAGCTTTTTTAAACTTAAAAAATACAATTTTTGATTAGTACCAGCAAGCCAATTACAGGAACTCACGTATAGAGACATGATACAATGACGGACTATGAGAGACCTATCCGCTATCGTCGCTAACAGTATTGTTGATCGAAGTAAATACACATTTGAATAAATACATAATGCATTACAAAACCGAAATCTTTAAACCAGTATTTTAATAACTATCAATTGACATTCATTTAATCGAAGCCACGTTATTTTTATCACCGACGTTGTTTTGTTTCTTCAAATTGTGTTGAAAACGTTCGATTATTTATTATCATATTTGTATCTGCAACGGTAGGCAGCAAATGTGGCGGTCGGCTCTCCGACCATAAATTGTATTATGTCAAAATTTGAAAAATGAATTTGGGTTACCATTTTTCAAAATAATTACTCCCCAATTTATTTATTAAAAAGAGTAATTTCTTTTATTGAGATCATAATTAGTAGTTTGATTTCATGGTACACTTATATATATATAATTTTATACCTAATACAAAATAACTATTAATTTTAAATTTGGGACTTTTTTCGTATACTTTTATCACCCTTTCAACAGTTAAGAATTTATTTTAAAAATCTAATATTTGGTACCTCGATTAAATATGGTGGCTAACACTCACATCCATTGAGGTCAAAAACTTAAAATTGTATTAATACCATCGTAGGTGAGCTGTACTCCTTTTCTAAGGCACAGGTAATCTTTAATCGAACTAATTTATTTTGTATAAGATGGAATAAGTTAACTATTTTGACCATTTCTAGGGAGTTTAGGGTATCAGACTGGGATTAAATAATAATATGTAATAACAATTGGATTTGCATATGGATCAGATCGGAATAATAGTTTCGAATTCATAAAAATTGAAAGCATTCGAATTCCAGTGGTCCTTTTCGAGGCTTTTTACGATATCAATCGATTTACGTAGGTATTCATCTTATTTTTAATCAGCTTCATTTCAACCTGCAGGTTCTTAGTAAGTTGTAAATTCTTCCGGTATATGCGAGTTGACCATTACATTACGTTAAATTAATTTTATTGAATCTCTAATTAATTGTAATTCCCCGCATTTTGGGGAAATTTTCACACATTGGCAACGTTGATTAAGTGGTGTGCAGCCGGCAGTGAATTAGCGACTGCACTGCGGACGACTGCAACGCCCTGCTGCCTGCAGTCTGCAGTCGACTGCAGCAGTCGCTGATCCAACTCTTACCTTTAGAATATGTGTATTCCCGTAGTACATGACATATATGTATATATTGTTTTATAATTTGCATGCGAAGTATCTTTTTATGCGATAGTACTCAACAAAACATCTCTTTAACCAAGGTTAAAACAATTTACTCAAAGTATTGAGTTCAAACCATTTCCCTCTCTGGAGCAAGGATTTCTTAAAGGATCTTCTAAGAACATATTATGTTCCACTAAAAACACAATCTGCTTTTTTACAATGAGTGTCATGTGTAGGTACTACAAGTTGAAATCATTTAAGAATCATCATTTTGGATACTTCATTGATTGGTTAATGACACTTGTCATTAAAAATGCTTCCCGAAATATTTTTAGATTTCTGCAGCGCTTAATAATATTATTTTTGTACTGGTTAAGACGACGTGAGTTCAGCGCTTAGCTACTACGGAGGGGGTGGGTGCGGGGCCTGCGGTCCGACCGCGGGCGATCTCCCGCTCGCGCGTAGTTTGCGCGCTAAGTTTGAATATGTCACTCATTGAGATGCCACAGTGTAGTGACTACAGTAAAAAAAGCCTATCAAGCAAAACTAATCGTAGATATTACGAAGGTTAGTATTATATTGTAGGTAGCCTTGGGAAAAATAACTAAAAAGAGATAAAAGGTTTAAAAAAAATATCGGTCTTATCACTGGGTGAAATCATTTTTATTGTCTAATATTACGAGCAGAAATATTTTAAAGTGGCGGTGTTCATACACGTTTTAACAAACAACAGTAAAGTACACATAACTGAAAAATATGAATATCTACGTATTGTTAGGTTTCAGTGGCGCCACCTTCAAAAGTAAAAACAAATAAATATATTGTATCATACCTCTTATTATCACTCCTTTTATTTAGGACTAGGCAGATATTATAAATTTCCACCGGCCGCCAAAAAATGTGCATGCCACCGAGTTCATAAGCCCCGTCTTAGGAGACAAGTCTTGTCCTAGGTATCCCCACTACCAACATTGCAGCTGTATAGTTGTTCTGCTGATATTCTTATACTGTGACACAACATATTTTTTTGTTTTTTTTTTCAAAGCAATAATCTACTAAATCTATAATACTCCGGTCAATTTAGACATTCGAGGTTACATAAAGTCCCAACAAGCTGAAAATCAGGAAAATTGTTCAAAACATAATTATAAACAATGTGTAAAAGTTCCCCATCATTCCCGTGTATGGAATTTTTTTTATTCAAAGTCAAAGGTTAAAAAAAAGTGTTTTTCGCAATTTTCAGCAAAACGGTAAAATTTATCATTTAAGTACCTACCTGAGAAAATAAAAAAGCTTATAAAATTCTCTATAACTTTAATTCTATCCACTTTTTCCAGATTCCAAACCGTTATTGAACTACACGCTCCAGAAATGTAAAAATTAAGGACCTCGGGCAGGTAACTATGGAGCCTGCGCCAATGCTCAATAGTGACAAATGACCTATGTCATTTGAAAGGTATTAAAGAGTTGTACAAGTTACTCCTTGACAGTTATATCGAAATCGACGGCTAACTCGTCGGCTAACGGTGTTTTCTCTCAAGTTGTGTTTAACTCTTCAAGACCTTTCAAATGACATAGGTCATGTCACTGTTGAGCATTGGGGCAGGCTCCATAGTTACCTGCCCGAGGTCCTTAATTTTTACATTTCTGGAGCGTGTAGTTCAATAACGGTTGGGAATATGGAAAAAGTGGATAGAATTAAAGTCATAGAGAATTTTATAAGCTTTTTTATTTTCTCAGGTACTTTTATGATCAAACTTACCGTTTTGCTGAAAATCGCGAAAAACTCATTTTTTTTAATAAAAAAAATTCCATACACGGGAATGATGGGGAACTTTTAGACATTGCTTATAATTATGTTTTGAACAATTTTGCTGATTTTCAGTTTGTTGGGACTTTATGTAACATCACTCTCAATTTTTGGTTTAAATTGACCGGATTATAATTCAGACAGTTCTTATTTATATTGAAACCTTATTTTCACGCAACCGTCATAGTTCTATATAAGGCGACGATTACACGTAAAGTATTTACTGTGATCCGTCAATACAGTATTTATTGATGGATTTCCGTATTTACTGATGGATTAATACACCAGCCTACACGTACAGTATTTAGTACGTCAGTATTGTGTCCGGTCTCCTGCTGTTTACACGTCTAAAATAGCCACAGAGCTGAAAATTAAAGGTTGCGTGGCTATTATTTTAGCACTTAGTTTAAATAAAAAGGCCAAGCGAAATCGATGGGCAAAAAATTGGTTACAACAAAGGGAAAGGTACACACATTTGAATTTAATGGCAGAAATTAAATTACATGGTGAAATGGATGATTACGAGAATTATTTTCGAATGCCTGAACCCTGCTTTGAAGAACTTCTGACAATAGTAACACCTTTTTTAATCATAATCCGACGGATCATCATTACAGAATCAAAAACTCTAGAAATCCATCAATAAATACTGTCATCCATCAATACATTAGGTTACACGTTCAGTAAATACCACGATACATCAGTATTTACTGATGGATCACAGTAAATACTTTACGTGTAATCGTCGCCTAATTTGTTGCTTACCTTATGCTTCTTTCGGAATATATTTCTTTGAAAAGTTTCCGTTTTGCCAATTTTGATAGGACCTTCTTATTTTTTGTATTTCCCATTTTCAATCACACGCTAAGTGCAGTAAATTACAAGTTATTACTGCGAAAAAAGTTTTAAATTTTGCATCTCCGCGCTCCAGCAAATATTTGGCATAGGTCCGTCCTCCACAAGCGCTTGAGCGCGACCAGGCTTGACAATCTTAGAAGTAGCAAACTGGTAATCATTCTCCTATAAATATCCAAAATAAAGTTGAACACCAAATGTATTGCCGACTAATACATCAAACTGACATTTTAATTTAGTTCCATTATAATATTATGTTATCTTTAGGAAACCCCCAAACAGATGGCAGTATTAACAATTTGTGGTTAAGTTTTTCTGTTAGTTACACAAGATGGCGTGAAAAATGCTAACGATTCCGCTCATCGGTGTGACCAGACCTCAATCCATTTATGTGAGCTTTAATGTACAGTATATCCTACGTAATATATTTTACATTAGAAGCCTAAAATATGAATGTTATAAAACGAAATAAAAATAATTTTAAAACATTTTCAAGTTAAGGAGTCGGATAATAAATTATATTCCAAAACGTTCGTTTTATTAAGTTTTGCCTACACTTAGCTCTTCATTACATTTATAAAAAAAAGTACGTAGATCTACTAACTTTTCTAACAAGTTTTGCTAATTCTACGCATTTTCGAAACCTGACTGATTTTTTGAAATCCGAGTTGGCAACACTGAATGAATGTCAAACCAAACAGTCAAAACCACGGAGCAGTACTTTTTTAAACGGAAACTATTATTTAAATTATATTTTATAACAAAACTTGGCCGCCGGTTTGCGATTGCGCTTCGTGTCTGTATTGTTTGTTATTGTTATTGTTTGTTATCGTCTAAAAGTGCATATTCCACCTAAGTCCGTTGAGTTAATAAAAAGTGTTTGAAAAGAAAGAAAGAAATAATTATATTGAAAATTAATAATTACATTGTTTTATTGTATAATAATGTGAATTACTTTTCGTTTTTCTACTGATTAAGTAATTCACCAGTAGAAAAGCTATTAAAAAATACCTTGAAAATAATGTAGTCTAAGGAGTAAGCAACGTATACGAGTACGCATGTGTGGGTATGCTTGTATGTGTGCGCGCGCTACGTAAGCTGGCATTAGTAACAAAACCTGCGTCCAGAGGGCGTCATTTGACGTTTCCCATTTTGATCGCTGAGTTAGACCTCTATTTCGTATATAAAAAAAGTACTCTGTGAGCGCGACTGATCACGCCCCGCGACACCCGCAACACGGCAAATTCTCTATTATTTTTAGGTATTTTGAAATTGTGTTTAAGAATGAAATGAAAGGTTACAAAAAAATACCTAATGCCCTAGCTCATGCTACGACCTATATTATAGTTGTTTTTCTTTGGGAAAAATCTGTTTATTTTAGCCATAAAATTATTTTTAAATTAATAAAAGAGGCAACTTTGTGATTTTTTTCTATCGAGGGAAATTAATCCAATCGTGTACTGAAATACCTTTGCCACTAGAATATATCCTCAACTTTAAGGGTGCGTCCACATCTGACGAATATGCCGCGAATGCGCAGGTCGCGAACCGTTTGTGAGCTGCCCGCGAGCTGCGCGCGTGCATTTTAGTTCGTGCGCCGCTCTTGCGCCGCTCGCGCGCAGTTCGCTCGCAACCTAAGCGCCGCCGTATGCGATCAGCGCGCGGGCGGCGCGCTAGCGGCTCGCGTCTGCCTAAAGTACTGAGCCAATAAGCGCAATTGTAAGCGCGATAATTGAGCGCGCGCAGATCGCGGGCCGCGCGCGCGCCTTTTACGAGCCTTGCATGAGTTGCACTAAAGAGGTGCACCAAACCATTGCCGTGACTGCACGCGCGCGGCTTGCGGGCAGCTCGCACATGGCTGGCGAGCTGCACATTCGCGGCGCATTCGCCAGATGTGGACGCACCCTAATATATAGTTTTTTAGAATCAAAATTGTGACAATTTATATGAAAATAATTGGATGGAAAAACCGCGTTTTGCGAGTTGCTGAACTCACGTCACCTTAAGGAAAAATGATTTAATTATGTAATTTAATCTAAAATCGCTGGGCGATCGAAAGCGAATGTATAAACACTTTTAAGTTTAAGTATTATATTATGTTAGGTAAATTTATGTACTCTAAGGTATTGAATCAGCGACTGCAGCAGCAGACTGTAACTGCAAACACAGCTTCACTACTAATTTCTATGAAATTTCGAGCGCGCGGTGACACCTCTGCTGCGGTCGGCAGTCACTGTTTGAGGACGCGGCGTGCTGTCCTGCTGTCGCGGCGTGAAGCGACAGCAGATGAGAGTAAAATATTTTGAAAAACGAATAGTAATGATTAATCATTTCACTCAATAGAAAATCATTATGTAAAGATTGACGTATGTGATATAAACATCCTGATGCGTGTGGTTTTTATCTCTGCTACGTAAATTAATGAAAAACTGAATATAACTTCACTTTTTTGACAGCCGTCAAAATGTTTTTTAATACCATATTGACGGCATTCCCCATATTGTATGCCCCAAAAAAATTAATATCAGTCCAATGAAAAATTGTTTTTAATAGAAATGTAGTTCTAACGACTTAACCAATAGAATAAAAACAAAACAGATTAAGTATTTTGAATAAGTAGAATTTGATGAATACACATTTGAATAATTTTAACTTTTCTCATCTGTCATTTGACATTCAGTTAATTGAAGCCATGTTATTTTATTCATCGTCGTTGTTTTGTTCCTTCAAATTGTGAAAGTGTGTTGAAAACGTTTGATTATTTATTATCATATTGAATCATCTCTGGTTATTGTCAATGAATAAAAACTGATTAATGTAGGAACCTCTGTATCGAAAGATGAATACAACAATGAAAATGAAGTCAGAAGCCTATGGCAGAGATTAGGGTATCGCACTGGGATTAAATAATAATAATAATTGGATGCGGATCAGATCTGAATAACACCCAACATGTATTTTTCTAGTTCCTCAAGAGATTACAAATTACAAAAAGATAACATATATTTGAATTTTACTTTAAAAATAATTACTTATTCATTTTTAATATTATCTGTTTATTGATTTTAAAACAATATAGTTCAGTCAACTTTATTTAGGTTCTTAGTTGTAAATTCTTCCGGTATTTACCTATTTATTTATATGTAGGTATAGGTATAGGTATGTACGAGTATGTAGGTTTGCCGTGGTCTACAAGTAAATAGTCTGCAGTTTGCTGCTGCAGTCTGTGATTTAAACTATACCTTTTTATCTAAAATATGAAAATGCTTTTGGTGATAAATGTATTGTATATAAATATGCTATAAATCAATATATACGAGTATGTTAACAACTGTACAGGCAAAATAAGAAATCATTATTGTTAAATTTATTTAAGTATTTATTACTGCTAGTCGCACCTCGCAGTCTTACCCGCGTTGTCCCCGTTCCGCCAGAAATTCGAGATAGAATGTATTCAATGGCTTAATCTGATGTATAACCTATATTAATGTAAAGTTTCATCCGTTAATTTTAGCGTGAATAAATAACAAAATATAATATAATATACCCGGATAAAATCACACACGGTTAATCAAACCCAAACTAAGCTTTAAGCTTGTATTGTGGAATCCTCAGAATACAGAAGAACCAGAACCCGTGAGCGCGCATAATACTGTAGCTACTCAAACTAGCCTTAAATAGAGTAGTTTGATGCGCAACCGATCAGTCACTTTGTGACCGTCGGAACGCGCTAACGTGTTTCACCCGTGACCAATTTCACGAAACTATGCCGTCTTGTGTAATTCCTACATGTAAAAATGCAGTGGGTCTGAAAAAGAAACAGGATGGGATCACATTTCACGTGTAAGTATCGCATTTAGGTATCGTCTTATTTAAATATTTAATTATTTTCTCAGATTTCAATTGTCATAGAGAGTGATGCGTCAATCTATGCTAGTGTTGCCAATATAAGAGTTTTGATTTACCCTTCTTTTTATTACCTTTTGAGGGCTTTAATTCGTTGTAGAATATTAATAAGTACTTAATATAATAAAAAATAACCAACTTGAAAAAAGAAAGTATAAAGCGTAAGTGCGGCTCCTATGTACCTAACCTAACAATCCTATTAAATAGTAAGTATGTTAGTCTATAGGATTTCTAAACAAATTTTTGGTGTGCGTGTGAGGGAGAAGGGGAGAGGGGGAGCGGGTATAAAATTATGTTTCTATATTAGCCATCTTAGATAGTGAAAATTGGCCCTAAGTTATTATTCTTTTTTTATGTAACTCTTGTACCTAGCTGTAAGTTTTCCGAATACTTTAAAATAAAATAAAATAAAATAAAAATATATAATTTTTCCATCACCCGATAAAAGTGTGCAAACATCCACCATAACACCGTGTTTTATTTAATATACCTATCTATTTCTTGAGATAAACAGGTAGGTACATAGTTATAAAGAAAAGGACAATTTTTATTCTATTATCATATTACCTCCGAAACTCCCAAAATTTACCCCAAAAATGGGCAAATAATGCGAGAGCTAACAACACTACGCGAGGGACTTTGTTCTGTTTTTGGACACAGCGTGTAGCTTGTAAATACATTTGAATGCTACATCTAGTACTTTCTATAATCTAAGGTGGAATCTAACTAACTGATACTACTACATATACATACACAAATACTTTATAAGTGTATATAATTGACACCCAGACATCGTCGCCAACAACTATGCACATATACATCTTACAAACTTTCGCATCCTACTAATATTATAAATGCGAAAGTTTGTGAAGATGGATTTATGTATGTTTGTTACTCTTTCACGAAAAAACTACTGAACGGATTTGGATGAAACTTAACAGTAATATAGGTTATACATAGTAATAACACATGGAATACATTTTATCACGAAATTCCCGCGGGAACGGATACAATGCGGGTAACACTGCCGGGCACGGATAGTTCTTATTATTAGTAAGGTTACATCATATCAATTTTCATAATTAAACATAATATTATATGTAACTATGTAAATCTCTTAATTAATGTCTTTGGTCAATACTAATCTTATAGAGACAAAAAAAATCTGCTCAACGAAATGTTTTGTCTCCCACTCCCCCTAAATCTGTGGAAATAACGTAAGCGCTATCTAAAAAAAATGCGACATCTAGTGGATCGCGGGTGGTACCACCCGCGGCTACTAAAAAATAGTTTTGTTTAAGATATAAATGTTGAATGTAATATAAATAAATTAAACGCTGTCGCCCACACTGTTCTGTGTCACCCTGTAGGATGTAGGTAGATGGGATTTGGCATCAAAGAAGCATGGTGATGGGGTGAATCAAGCATGGATTTTCTAACAAGCATGCTCATATAGTTTTAACTAATTCAACTAATTGTATAAAAATGTTAAATTAATATCTTAGTAAATAAATGTATGTTGCTTTAATCGAAATAATAGAAACTGAGAATAAAGACTAAATGTTGTATCGTTGTAATACTTAATTATTTTTTCCTTAACTTAATCTACCCCTAACGAACATGAAAGAAAAATAATTACTATACATAAGTATAGTCAAAATAGTCGATTCTTCAAGCTAAGATTTCTTCAGAAAATATAATTATATTAGATACAAAAAATATTTTACGCCATTGACTCAAAAGAAGAAGAAGAATATCTTCCGAAAGACTTACACAGACTATATTGTCTAAACATACTTTATAGAGTTGTGATCAACTTGGTAATAAGTCTAAAAATATTCGTCAATAAAATATTTTATACTGTCACTTGAAAATCGATGGGATATAACTTTTAAACGCACACGATTTGATCCTAACTAATACTATAAATGCGAAAGTAACTCTGTCTGTCTGTCTGTCTGTTACGCTTCCACGCCAAAACTACAGAACCGATTTGAATGAAATTTGGTACTCAGTTAGTCAAAGTTAGCCTGAGAAAGGATATAGCTATTGTTATCGCGAAATTCCTGCGGGAACGGGTACAACGCGGGTGAACCGCGGGGCGCTGCTAGTTTGATAAATACACGAATCGGGACTATATCGCGTTCAAACTATAACGTATTTACAAGAACACGTACCCGTTTCGATTACACTACCGCGGGTTAGACCACTCGTGTGCACAGGAAGAGTAGTATTCCATGACCAGGAGTGGTGATAATGGTCCCGATTCGTTTATTTTTAGGGATGTGACAGACGACATTGCTTGTTTCTATTCTACGCTTTGTTAAATGCTTCCATGGACCAATGGACATACTAAGTACTATTTTATCTAAGGGTGTGAAGTTTCTAAAGTGTTATTGACACTTTCCTAGCTAGAAGTCAAGTAGTTCAATAAACAGCAACCATCAGTAAGAACTTCCAATTCACTGATTCGCAGGGAAAACTTCCAATGCCAACAACACTTAACTGTGCCGTCAAAATAGTCTACACAGATATAGCTTAAATGCAACCTGTTGGCATCTGAGCCAGCACTTTGAGTACATTCACTTTACCGATTTACATAGTACTTATAGCTTAATGAACCTGGACAAGGTTACAAACATCAACTTCAAGCATCGAGGGAGTTCTGCAGCCAGGTTACATGGTGTTAAAAGTATTGCTCCAATGGGTTTGAAGTATTCGAACAAAATAACTAATATCTAGACATCACTGCTGGGTCGATGTCTTAACAGATAAGTACTCTTTATAGGTAAACAATTAGATCTAATTTGAGCCATAATTCAGATTAGCCATGCAAGTTTGCAACGGTCATTGCTACATGGCTGACCCAAATTAGGCCCTAAGAACAGTTTTAAGGGAACCCACAATGGTGATCATTGTTGCGATTGCTGTAAGGACTGTGACATTACTAATACAACTAGCTTAATGTAAACCGTATGGTTTACATAATAGTATTATTTAATACTAGCAGCGTCTCGCGGTTGTACCCGCGTTATACCCGTTCCCGTGGGAATTTCTGGATGAAAAATAGCCTATGTCCTTCCCATTGAATGTGAATGTGAACCTATCTATTACAAAAATAATTATTCAAATCGGACCGGTAATTCCCGAGATTAGCTCAAACATACAAACAATCAAACAAACTTACAAATTTTACCTCTTTATAATATTAGTAGACAAAAAAAACTGTTAAGCTTCTAGACAACAAAACCTGTAAAGAAACTCTTGGAAATAAAATCACGGAATATTGTTATTTGTTGAGGAATGGAAAATTTTGTATCTGAATAAACGCATTGGTGTGACAAAGGTCTCAATTTTAGGCTATTCGCGAATATCTCAAAAACGGTGCAATGTAACAAAAAAAAATCTCTATAACTTTAATTCTATTCACTTTTTCCATATTCCCAACCGTTATTGAACTATACGCTCCAGAAATATAAAAATTAAGGACCTCGGGCAGGTAACTATGGAGCCTGCCCCAATGCTCAACAGTAACATGACCTATGTCATTTGAAAGCCCTTGAAGAGTTGTCAAACTCACTCCTTGACATTTATATCGAAATCGATGGCTAACTCGGTGTTTTTGATAATTAGCTTATTTTACTATCTTAATTAGGTATTATTAACGTCCTTAATAAAAGCAAAATGGTTTTACGAAAGTCAATAGCTTTAACTATTAGAACAGCAGAAAAATAATTGTGTTTTTGTAAATAAAGAAAGTAGTTGCGGTGTACATAAATCTCGACACCAGAGTTCAACACTAATCTACTCCAACTTATATAAGTTACAATCTAATAAACAACGGCCAAGGACACAATTGTCATTTTTGGAACGAAGTTCCTTATTTTTTGTGCAAGATTTATTTCAAACTAGCAGCGCCCCGCGGTTTTACCCGCGTTGTGCCCGTTCCCGTAGAAAATCAGGGATAAAATGTAGCCTATAGCCTTCCTCGATAAATAGACTATCTAACAGTGAAAGAATTATTCAAATCGGTTCAGTAGTTTCTGAGATTAGCGCGTTTAAACAAACAAACAAACAAAACAAACTCTTCAGCTTTATAATATTAGTATAGATAACTTCGCCGAAATTTCTGCGGTTCGTGCCGGCCGGCCAGCGGCTTTAGGGCTCCCACACAAAACTGCGATGCGATGCGATGCGAATTCGCATCGCAGGAACTTGCGATGCTGTTCCATTAATTAGCGATTCTCATTTAATATATTCATCTCTTTTCTTTGTACTGTAGTAATGGCGATAGATATACCTATTTCAGTTCGTATCGCAGAAATTCGCATCGCAAGTTCCTGCGATGCGAATTCGCATCGCATCGCATCGCAGTTTTGTGTGGGAGCCCATAGTCTGATGTTAGCTCCAAGATAATCTCAATTATTTTATTCAGCGGCAACTATGTATATTTAGCTCTCGAGTTACTCAAGCTCAATGTACGTGATTAATCTCGATATAGAATTAAACTAGCGCAGTAGGTCATTTATAACTTAAACTGAACTGTTTACACTACGCATGCTGCGGTTTGGAACGGATTTAACGTATCTTCTAGTTTGATGGTAAAGGGTTCAAATAAAATTCAAGCACAATACGGCCTTAGACTCAGTTATCGTACACCGAATATATCTGTATTAAATATTCGAAAACCTACTAATATTATAAATGGGAAAGTTTTTAAGGATGTATGTATGTATGTTTGTCACTCTTTCACGCAAAAACTACTGAACGGATTTGGATAAAACTGTACAGTATTGAATGACACATGGGATACATTTTATCCCTAAATTCCCGCGGGATAGAGTTCAACGCGGGAAACACCGCGGGGCGCGGCTAGTCAGTTCATTAATGGCGCAGGATACACCTACAGATCGAGAATCTCCTGACGTCTTTTCAAGTCAGTTAAAAAAATACAGTGACTAATCTATAAGTAATATAAAAATGAATCGCTGAATCTGTTGATAAGCGCATAACTTCAGAACGACTGCACCAAATTGGATGATTCTTTTAATGTGTTCCTTATTGTCAGGACAAGGTTTTTATAGAAGAAAAATAAGGAATAAAAATCTCAAAATTCCCACGGGAACGGGGGCCCTGCGGATGAAACCGCGGGGCACAGCTAGTATCATATAAAACAAGATTTGTATATTTCAAGAAGAAAGTCCGCTTGAATAAACTCCTTGGAAAATAAATCATATTAAACACTACTTTTCTCAGGCTATGCACAAAGTAAACCCACTCCAAAAGCTTTGTACAATTTCTCCTTTGCAAGTAATATAGACATCTTATCTTCTTGGCAAACTATAGGTATCGATGCAATTCTATATCTTTACTAGCTGCGCCCCGCGGTTTCACTCGCGTTGTACCCGTTCCCGCGGGAATTTTGGGATAAAAAATAGATGTTGTCCGATTCTCAGACCTACCCGATATGTACACAAAATTTCATGAGAATCGGTCGAGCCGTTTCAGAGGAGTTCAACCACGGTACCCGTTCCCGCGGGAATTTCGGGATGAAAAATAGACGTTGGCCGATTCTCAGACCTACTCAATATGCTCACAAAATTTCATGAGAATCGGTCGAGCCGTTTCGGAGGAGTACGCGAACGAACACTGTGACACGAGAATTTTATATATAAGATATATACATATATAATTCTACTGTACGTGAGTACGTCACTCCTCCTACGATTTGATTGAATTTTTTGTATGCGTTTTGGTGGAATCCTGATTGATTATTCACCCTAGTGACAGCGTAGGACAGCTAGTATATATATACTCGTATATATATATATATATGTACTATATCTAGTTCGTAAAAACCAGTCAACGTTTGTGTCCAATATTTTTTAAAGTTAGGATAACAATTAATTCCTCGCTTAACTGTAAAACCTGCTTGTAAATATTGCTTGTTAATACCCAACTCAAATCCTATGGCATAGTCATCGCAGCCCACCTATGGAAGCCTTTTTGGAGCAATATTCCCGGACTTACTCACGTACTCGCAGTAAGTATATATTTTGCAAAAGGGATATCATGGAATTTTGTTTGGATTTCTGGTATCATCTGAGTATACCAGCTGAGAGCCCAGTATAAAAGTATTTTTGGTTATGCATGTAACTCTAGCCGCGCCCCGCGGTGATACTTGCGTTGTACCCGTTCCTGCGAGAATTTCGGGATATAATGTATCCCGTTCTGATTTATAACCTATACTAGCAGCGCCCTGCGGTTTTACCCGCATTATGCCTGTTCCCGTGTGAATATCAAGATGAAAAATAGCCTATAACTATAGGCTATCCATTGCAAAAAGGATTATTAAAATCGGGCTGGTATTCCCTGTTAATTTTTGTCCTGTTGATCTTAGGGCCGACATTGCGTTAAGCGTGCTCACGCCGTTCCATATAAAAGTGAACCGTCGCGGGCGCCCGCGGCGTGTAGCTTCATACAAACGTGAACCATCGCGTGCGCCCGTCGCTTGCGGTGTCATACAAAAGTGAACCGCCGCGTGCGCCCGCCGCGAGAGCACGCGAAGGGCGCACACTTAACGCAGTGTTAACCCTTAGAGATAATCAGAAGTCTAACTTGTTATAAATATTATTCAAAGCCTTACAACGATCAAATAACAAGTAATAAATTAATCTCAGAAACGAGATGCAATAAAGTCGGGGATATACTTTTTTGCAATCGTACAATTGATACTCATATTAAAATATGAAAATCTGTTTTCCGGAAATTACATTGCATCTGCTCTGCCGTCTTATTGCGAATTTCATATCTGATCACCTTTGTGATATGTCTTTTCAATTGAAACTACTTGAAATACACTTTTATCTTATTTTATTGTTATTCCTCTCGATACGTTTTACATCCTTATTTGACGTATCGACCTCTTTGCAGGAACCTTACCTTAGTTCAATTCAATTTAAAATGAGTAGTGTTCGACCCTAGTAACCTAAGAAAGTAGATTGTTCTAAATTGTTCTTTCTTTCAACAGGTGGCATGTCCGATGGGGAGACGGGACGGGGGTTTTCACGTAACAGGTCTTCTAGAAGAGACGACCCTCGAAGACACACTCTCGCTGGTGCCAACCACCTCTACGTACATCCACACCACGCAGCACACAATGCTCATGATTTGGAGGTAAAAATTGGTTTATTGTAAACTATCAGGGAAAGTACTTATATGAATTTGTGCATTTTTGCACCTTATGTCATTGTAATAATAATTATAGAAAAAGTATATAAACATACACATGACGTCGACAAGATAAAGTCATTGATTTATTTGATTCATATCGAGTAGGTTAGTGGCCAACTTTGGTGTCGGAGTTTTTAGATCGCCTAAAGGCCTCCACCATGGTCTTACGATTGAAACAACTGGGGCTGACTGCTGAACGGCACAGTACGGTAGTGCTCAGATAGAAATGCCACTATCGGCCGCCCACCCAAGTAGAAGCCGAACTGCACGTTGCTTAACAATCGCAATCGGTAATAAAAGTCTATAAAATATTTCAAATGGTTTATTCGGACCAAAATTATAATAAACATCTGAGGAATTCAGATCATCCGCTGTTAAATATTTATTTAACCAAACAGACAGACACCATGCAGAATGCATACTCGATAACCATAATGAGTAGGTATGCGGAATGGAATTTAATTTCCGAAAAACTCACATCCCAGTGCAACGGTAGCGTTTGAAATGTATATTTAAATTGCAATCTTATTTTAAAAGCCTATTCAGCTAATAAGTAAATTATTTACTGAAGTTTCGATGCCGATGATTTTGCAAAGGCCATTTAGGACATATGCTAGGAATGTCATTTAAATTGTAACGTAAATCTTCCTACGAAATTTTCGTGGAAAAGAATATTTTGGTCTTTATCTCCTGAGATGTTTATATTTGACTTAAGAAGAAGATATTCTGATATATCTTTGTTGACAAGCTTTATGAGATTAGTTTTCAAAACAAAATAATTCTAGGAAGGGATACGAAATACCAATATCCTAAAAAAATACGATATACAAATTCTGTTAAAATCCGGTTTCCACTTTGTAATCATTTTTTAAAATATACACATATCGCTGCCCGGTTTTATGGTATTTGAACACTAGTAAACCAATACCAAAACCGGTCTGTTTACAGCAAACAACCATCCGCATCGGGCAACGGTATTAAAAAAAAACACAATTGGGCATTTGAAAAACATTTTTTTTTGTTATAAATGGAAAGATTATATATTAGTTTTATAACAAAACTATTTTTTTTTCTTTTTTTTTGCAATAATTCAAAAGTTATTTCAAAATAAAAATTAATTTATTATAATTAATATAATTAAACCAAAGACACTCCGACAACTCCCGAACAAACCCGAGCGCGTGTGACGTCATAATGTTAGTTAATGTTAATGAAAAGAGGTTCGGTTACATCGCAAACTTTTTATATGTTTATGAAAAGAGGTTCGGTTACATCGCAAACTTTTGGAGGGAAAGAGAATAAAAGGGCGGGAATCTTGATTGTAAACGCTGTACATACTTATGGTTAAATAGCTATAACATTATGACGTCACAACTACGGTGACCAATCTTGGCGCGTTTATAGTCACGTGATTTTTATTTAAATTTCATCAATTTTTTATTGTTAATAATTAATTGAAGAAATATATTTTTAAAGTTTTTTGCATTAAATATCAATATTATTAATAATAAAGTTTTAAAATACATTAAAAAAATCAATATTTTCTTTTTTTCAAAAGCCCAATTCCATATAATATATTTGAAAACCTTTCAATTAACTATCATATTCAAGGGAGTGATTTACTAGAAAACTTTTGGGTTTATTCCTTCTTTTGAAAATTAAGTTATATTATTATTTACGTTCAAAGTTACCTTCACAGACTATTGGCGACGACGAGAGGGTGGAAAATAATGTAGTTTTGCTATTTTATATAATTGCACTTTTACGACCTAGTTTTCAGTTATCAACAGATTATGTTTCTCGCGTTTGGTTTATGAGGTAAACATTTATGAGGATTTGGTGTTCATTGGAATTCAAATTTATTTTAAAACACTTAAACTTTTAGTGAAATTCAATCGTTTATTTCTAATCAGTATGAATGTTTTTTTTTAATTATATTTTGTTTCGTACCTGATAAAGACACCGGATCCCTATGTGTTCAAATAACACTAAGTTGTCCGTACGTCTATCTACATATATTTTTTGTTTCGTTATTTTATTTTTGATTTCTAGAACAGCAGAGTAAGCGGCCCACCTGTCACCCCAGAATACGCAACAGTTAATAAGCAAAGAGAAATGAGACCAAATAAAATGTTTGATCCGATATTGAGAAAGGTATTTCAAAATGTTTTGGGACTAACATTGTCGCTAAGGAACCTATCGCTTGGACTAACCTCAGTATTTTATTTTATTAACCATGCAGTTCTATATACATAAAAAAATTACAGCTAAGAATTATTTTGAAGTAGGTATTTAATTAACTACCTATGTAGAAACTTCCTAGACGTTAAGGGCCTAATAAACGCGGTGTAACTAAAAAACTGTTATAAAGTGTTTTGTCTTTTTTGCAAATTCAATTCAAATTCAAATTCAAAATGTCTTTATTACATCAGATCATTACAATCATTTATAATCGTCAGCTTAAAATTAAGTTTACGTTAGTTCACATCGCGCCACCTACTGAGAAGAACTAACAAGAAACTCAGTGGGGTTGTCATTTTTTTAATGATTGTATTAACAATTTTAAGCCTTAAATAATAGAGCAATTCATTTCCAAACGTCTGAGTCTAGAATATACTCTGAAATAGAGTAATATGCCTTTTGGCTGAGTCTATGCTTAATAAACTTTTTGAATTTAATAAATGAAAGACTTACCACGTCGTTTGGTAGTTTGTTATAAAAACGTATACATTGACCTACGAAGGAGTGAGACACTTTATGGAGCCTAATAGTGGGCACAGCGAGCTTATTTTTATTCCTAAGATTAATTTGGTGGAGATCACTGTTTTTCTTAAATTTACTAGGATTTTTGTGCACATATATGAGGTTTTCATAAATGTATTGTGAGTGTAATGTTAGGATGTTAGTGTCTTTGAATGTGCTTCTCAGTGATTCCCGTGGACCCATCATATAGATGGCTCGAATAGCCCGTTTCTGGAGCACAAAAATGGAATCTATGTCAGCGGCACTACCCCAAAGCAGTAGACCGTATGACATAATGCTATGAAAGTAGCTGAAATACACTAAACGCGCGGTGTCAACATCGGTCAGTTGACGGATCTTTCTAACAGCGTAAGCTGCTGAGCTAAGTCTACCAGATAACGTTTCTATATGCGGGCCCCATTGTAACTTAGCATCTAATGTAATGCCTAGAAAGACAGTCTGATTGACCACTTCAAGTTCCTCATTGTTCATCATAACCCTGGTTTTTACTTGTTGAACATTCTTAGTAAAGAACCTGACACATTTAGTTTTACTATTATTTAAAAGCAGGTTATTAGCACTAAACCAGTGTAATATCTTAGAAAGAGCACTGTTTACATCGTCAATTTCTGACTGGCGTCTGTTAACCTTAAAAACTAAAGATGTATCGTCTGCAAACAATACTATCTCACAGATATCCCTCATAAGATGAGGTAAGTCGTTGATGTACAAAAGGAACAGAAATGGGCCTAAAATAGAGCCCTGAGGCACCCCCATTGCTACAGGTGACCCATGAGATACTTTCCCGTTGACATCTACTTTTTGAATCCTATCGCTTAGATAAGAAGTGAGAAGATCCAAAGCAATGCCTCTTATACCGTAGTGGTATAGCTTCCTGACGAGAATTGCATGCTGCACACAATCGAATGCTTTGGATAAGTCACAAAATACCCCAAAGGCATCCCGTAACTCCTCCCAAGCCTCGAATACACTCTCTAGTAGTTTGACCCCAGCATCAGATGTTGACCTTCCACGAGTGAAACCGAATTGGTTGGTGTGCAGCAATTTATTACCATTAAAATAAGTAAGCAGCTGAGTGAGTATCAGCTTTTCAAAAATTTTACTCAACGTAGGTAGTACTGAAATTGGTCTGAAATTCGTGGGGTCTTGTGTACTACCTGATTTGAACAACGGTGTTACTTTACTATACTTCATCAAGTCAGGAAACACGCCACAGTCAATAATATTTGCTCTTCGGAAAATTGCGTATGTCAGAAAGTGACAAACCGTTTTATAGCTAAACTGTTCTTAATATGCGTCATCTTTCTGTAGTTAGAGATGTCTAGGTCAAAGTTCCTCACACGGGATCCACTAATTCCGCCAATTGATCGTACGCTTCCTAATCCGTCTGGAGTGAGTTGGTCGCCCGCTGAACCACAGAATATGACATAGTAACTAAAGTGAACTTTATACACGAGCTGTGTTAGAGTTTACGTTTACTAGCACCACACTACCCCAGTTTTACAGGCGCTGTGCCGTATTTCGGGATAAAAAATATTCTCTATCTTTTGTGTCTTGAATGTGGCTGTACAATTCTAGTGTCTAAGTTAAGCGTGTTCAAACAAACAAACACAGCCTCCGTGGTCTTGTGGTTTGAGCGCTCGGCTCACGATCCGGAGGTTCCGGGTTCGATTCCCGGTGGGGACAATTTCTCACAAAAAATCTCTTTGTGAGACTGCCCTCATAGTAGTCGTTACATGAACCATGTCTGAGGCCTTTGGCGGCTCAATAACTTTGACACCTAATCCGGTCAATTTAAACCAAAAATTGAGGGTGAGGTTACATAAAGTCCCAACAAGCTAAAAATCAGGAAAATTGTTCAAAACATAATTACAATGTGTAAAAGTTCCCCATCATTCCCGTGATGGAGTAGATGGCACATTTATATAGTGAGTAGTTTTGACACACGCAGTGTGTAATAGTAGCTACCCGCCGTTACTTTGCCTCAGTTGATCAAGATTCTTGTTGTTCTATATAAAACAAAGCGTATCCATTGCTGTATTCTATTTACACTCGTTATTTAATTGTTATCAAATGAAACTGTACGGGCCAATACTTTATTGCCCATACAGCACTTTGATATAATTGTACCTAACTTTAATTAGTCGTTACTTGACAACACTACACACCGTACGTCACGAGTGTAATAACAAATTGTATCTATCAATAAGTGCGACTCAATAAATACTTACTACTAAACTTAACGGTAGTTTGCTTGTGTGAACATAACAACATAACCGCGGGTATTGCTTACGGTAATAACCCCAACATCTTTTTGGTCCTTCGAGATATTTGGCGGCGTTTTGAGTAGTTTTCTCTGTTGCGTTAGCAAATCGGCTTTAGTGGCTTGCCACCAGCGGCATCCCCCATTGGAGTTGAGAAGTTGCACATAGCGTGACAAGGGAAGCTGCGCGAGGCGCCAGCACGAACCAGCGTAGATTACGTCTACTGCTGCGAAACCTTTGGTGAGCGTTCCTGGAGAGTGTGTAGTGTAGTTATCTCGATTGCGTTAGCAATTCGGCTTAGTGGCTTGCCACCAGCGGCATCCCCCATTGAGTTGAGAAGGTGCACATAGCGTAAGGAGAAATTGCTATACTAACAGCCCGGAATCACTACAAACAAATAATATCCCTAACTGTAGCGGAGATTACGTCTACTGCTGCGAAACATTGTGAAGTCATTTGCAACCAACACCGCGACCCACGATGTCGGAAGAATTTCTACAACTGATTAACAAACAACAGAGTAGCTACGAGCAAATCAAATCAGTGAAAACTAACTACAATAAGGATTCTGTGAGTAGAAAATCTATTGACTATCTGAATAAACGCATCGATGCCTTGCAATCTCACTGGGATGAGTTTCGAACAAATAACGATATCCTGAAGAAATTCGAGCTGTCCAACGGAGGCCATGAATACTTCCAGGAGAAAGTTTTTAACATTACGAGCAAAATGTATGAAGAAACCATTCAATCAATGAGTAAGCTTCGAGAGCAACTACTGCGCGAGTCTGAGGCCGGCACATCCTCGCCTCGCGCCGCCGCCGGGGCTGCGGGTCCTCAACGGACCACGGTGCCCACCAAAACTATGCAGTTCGACACCACTGGAATTGATTTATCACCGGATGCTGCGGACGAGCATATCGCGTCGCTACTTCGTACTCAAATGTGTAACTTCAGTGCACTAGAACGAGCCGTTTCCAAAATCAAGCTCGATGAGATGAAGGGCGAGTGGCAACTTCGTGATCAACTAAACATTCTGCGCTCCAAATGGGACTCTATTGACAAGATACACTGGGAGTTAGCTTACCTATTACAAGGGAGTGATGAGAGGTACGAACAAACATTCGACCATTGGGAGAAAGTCTACGATGGATTAAGAGAAAACATAAACAAGAAGATGTTCGACACAGCTCATTACGAAAAAACAACCCCCCGTATCGACATACCGGAATTCAATGGAGAATATAACAACTGGGTAACATTCAGGGATTTATTCTACGAAACTATCCATGAAAACCCGACTCTTAATAATGCACAGAAAATGAAGTTTCTGAAGTCAAAATTGAGAGGGGAGGCTGAGAAATTAATCAAGCACCTTCCCGTAAGCGCTGATAACTACGAATCATGCTTGAATATTATTCAACATCGCTACGATAACAGGAGGCTACTTTTTAAGTCGTATTTAGATACGCTTCTCAATCAACCAACAATTGAAATCCCGAACCTTAACAACTTGAAAAGGCTACATGATACGACAAAAGAGTGTTTGAACGGCTTGGAAAGCCTTGACATAGACGTCCCGGTGTGGGGGCCACTCATAGTTTATCTGCTCTGGTCAAAGCTGGATGATAGTACATATAATGATTATCTACGGTCTGGGAAAAAATCAAGAGAATTACCGGATCTGTACGAATTTATCCAGTTCATTGAAGAGAAGTTCATGGCATTAGAAACTGCCCGCACTAAGAAGCATCCTCCGAAACCAAACAATTATAACAGTACGTTATCTAAAGGTTATAATTATTACAAGCCGATGAATAAAACAAACGCAGAAAAGTTTACAAAAACCTACCATACATCACTGCAAAGTTGCCCACTTTGCAAAAAAGATCACGCGTTGCGGAATTGTACATTATTTCAAAACATGGATATTGCGATACGAAATAAAACTGCAAATGAACTAAACATTTGTAAGAATTGCCTATTCAGCCATGGTGAAATTAAATGTAATTCCAAGCAAAGATGTCGGAAATGCAACTATAAACATCACTCCCTACTTCACGATGATAATTGGAGAAAAGGTCAGTCGAAGCAATTTATATCAACTGATAGTGAGAGATCATCTAATCACGTAAACAGTGAACAAGAGATACTTTTAACTACTCTTCAACTACAAATCAAAAACAAAGAAGGTAATTACGTTACACTTCGAGCGTTACTGGATCAGGGATCCCAAGTATCACTGATCACTGAAAACGCCGCCCAACGGCTGAACCTACCTCGCAACAAAATCAACGCTGCTGTGACTGGTGTAGGCACTAGCATGGGTACCAGTAAGGGAATGATTAGACTTGAATGTAAATCTATCCACTCTGATTATACTTTCAAGACTGAAGCACTAATAATGCGGAAATTGGTCAACAACTTACCCAATTCCACAATTGAAACCAAGAATTGGACACTACTAGACAAGATCGAGTTAGCTGATCCGCACTTCAACGTGTCGGGGCCGATTGATCTACTCTTCGGCGCCGATATCTACTCCGAAGTCATCGTAGAAGGAGTACGAAAACAAAACAACAACTCGCTAGTAGCTCAACAAACAAAGTTGGGTTGGATACTAAGCGGGGCCACTACCAAGCAGTACAACTGTTTTGTCACTCTTACGGAGCTAGACAACCTGACAAAGTTTTGGGATATTGAAGAAATTCCTTCGGAACCCGAAAAAACTACATCAGACCAATATTGTGAAGAATATTTCACCCAAACAACCGAGCGATTACGTAACGGAAGATATGTAGTGAAAATGCCTATGAATCCAAATTTTGAAAAATATATCGGCAATTCAAAAGCTCAAGCAATCGCTCAATTTCGCCAATTAGAGAAGAAAATGGCGAAACAAGAACATTTCGCTACATTATATAAGCAGTTTATATGTGACTATATGGAATTAGGTCACATGAAACTAGCGGTTAAGTCCGAGAGTCCACAAATGGTACAAGTATACCTACCTCACCATGGCGTATTAAAACCAAGCTCCACGACGAGTAAACTGCGAACAGTTTTTAACGCGTCCATGAAAACAGACTCCGGATACAGCCTAAACGACTTGATGGAAAAGGGCCCAAACTTACAAAAGGACATACTTACTCTTATCATCCGATGGAGAACTTATAAGTATGTCATAAAAGCGGACATAGAGAAGATGTATCGTCAGATCCTTATTCATCAGGATCAACATAATTTACAAAAAATTATTTGGAGGAATAATGTAGCAGAACCATTAAAAGAGATGCAGCTTTGTACATTGACTTACGGAACGAAAGTCGCCCCTTATCTCGCTATACGCGTTTTATTACAACTCGCTAATGACGATGGTCAAGATTTTCCACTGGCTCAAAAGGCGTTAAGAGAAGATTTTTTTATGGATGATCTTGCCTCCGGGCACCACACTATTGAGACAACGATGGCACTACAAAAGGAGCTGTACGAGTTGCTGAATAGAGGTGGTTTTCATCTACGGAAATGGTCTACAAATGAACCATCTATTCTCGAAAACATCCAAGAAACACAAAAGAGCCATACAACTAGTTTTCAATTCACCCAAGAGGAATTTAGTAAAACTCTCGGGTTAATATGGAATAACGCCAGCGATTCATTCCATTTTGTATATGCTGTTTCAACTGACAACATAACTAAAACATACACAAAACGTAGATTGTTGTCGGAGATCAGCAAAATCTACGATCCACTCGGATGGCTATCTCCAATGACGATCCGAGTGAAGCTCATATTTCAAAAACTATGGAGTGGAAATTACCAAAAAATCGGCTGGGACGAAAACGTACCCGAAAAAATAGTTGAAGAGTGGAATAAAATAAAAGCCGAATTGCCTTTACTAAATACAATCAGTTTGCCAAGATGGAATAAATATGAAAATAACAAGAGGATCGAATTGCAAGCCTTCTGTGACGCCAGCGAGCACGCGTACGCCTGCGTCATATACAGCCGCGTGATGTCACCGACCGGTGCATACGATACTACACTACTAGCCGCTAAAACAAAGGTAGCCCCGATAAACAAAAAAAATTCAATTCCCAGATTGGAACTGTGTGCCGCTGTTTTGTTAACGAGACTTCTACAAAAGGTCAAATCAGTCCTGACTGACTACGAACCAAATATATCCTGTTGGACTGATTCAAAGGTTGTATTAGCCTGGATACAAGGCAATCAGTCAAAGTATGAAAAATACGTAACAAACCGTACTGCCTACATATTAAATATCATACCTGCTATTCATTGGGGTTACGTGAAGAGTAACGAAAACCCTGCCGATTGTGCTACAAGAGGACTCTCGCCATCTAAACTAGTAAAATTTTCTTTATGGTGGGACCCACAATGGCCTAAAGATGAAACATTCATACAACAAGAATCTGTTGAAATTGAAGACATTGAAGAGGGGTGGATAACAAATTGCTACGCAATTAAATTGACGGAACCCATTCTAATACATAATGATTTAATTAATTCATTATTAGAGCGACAAAGCAACCTCGATCGTATTCTACGAATACTCGCTTGGGTGATGCGTTTTGCTGATGCGCTAAAACATAACAAGAGGTCAGACAAGTTGAATGAACTGCACTTTAATGAAATAAACAACGCATTTATGTTCATTATTAAATCATTGCAATCAATTTATTTTGCAAATGAAATAAAGTACTTAACTAACTGTGGAAAACTTTCTAAGAGTAGTTCTATACTAAAACTGAACCCATTTTTGGATCCAAAAGGAATTCTACGTGTTGGAGGACGGTTAGAACACTCAAGTTTATCGGAGGAAACTAAACATCCGATCCTTATACCATCTGACGGAAGAGTGACGAAACTAATAGTTGAAAAGTCCCATCAACTAACTTTACACGGTGGAGCGAGATTAACGCTAGCTCACACGCGAAACAAATACTGGATAGTCAGTGGGAATCGAACAGTCAAGAAAATACTACGCCAATGTGTTCGCTGTCGTCGATATTCTACTGCTAGAACTGAACAACTAATGGGAAATCTTCCGAAAATAAGAATAACACCATCACGGCCATTTTTACACACGGGCGTCGACTTTACGGGTCACGTTGAAGTAAAAATTAACAAAGGCCGCGGGATAAAAACCTGCAAAGGATATATAGCCGTCTTTATATGTATGTCTACGAAAGCGGTGCATATCGAGCTGGTGTCAGATATGTCGACACAAACATTCATTGCAGCTTTAAAACGCATGTGTGCTAGAAGAGGTACTCCAAAATATATGTACTCCGATAATGGTACTAACTTTGTCGGAGCCGCAAAGATCCTAAAAGAAGAGTTCATCCAGTACAAGACGATACTTTCATCGGAGTTCTTCAAAGAGATAAATGACCTACAAATCGAGTGGAGATTTAATTGCCCTCTGAACCCTGCGGCAGGTGGAATATGGGAAGCAGCCATACGAGGAATGAAATTCCATTTGAAACGGGTAATCGGACATCAAAAGCTTACCTACGAACAATTTTCAACCCTCCTCACTCAGATTGAAGCGTGTATGAATAGTAGGCCACTGAGTCCACTGTCGGAAGACGTAGCGGACTTAAACTACCTTACACCAGGCCATTTCTTGACGGGAGGACCGACTCTGTCCTTACCACTCAACGAACCCGAAGATTTGAAATTGATAGACCCTAGAAACAACTGGAAGCTGATTGAACTCATGCGCCGACACTACTGGAATCGCTGGTCGAAGGAATACCTACATACTCTACAAAATCGAGATAAATGGCAACACGTTCAAGACAACATACAGAAAGGGCAATTAGTTCTAGTGAAAGAGAACAACTTACCTCCAGGCAAGTGGGCGATGGGCCGGGTTCTGGATCTGCACCCGGGCACGGACAATTTAGTTCGAGTAGTCACGCTCAAGACCCAAAATGGAGAAATAAAACGTCCAATTACCAAACTAGCTCCACTACCTGTAACCGCAGAATGTGAGAGCACGGAGTCACCGAGTACTGAAACTGTAACACGAAAGAAACCAAAATCTACAAAAGCCGTTAACAGCGTACTCATGGTTTTATTAGTTTTTTGTATGAACTTTTCCTACGGAATTGCAACTGCACATTTCAAACAAACAAACTTATCGACGAATCTTCCTATCTACTTCGACTCAATTGGCAATATACAAGTTATTCACGATGAATGGAAACTTCTGGTATACTATAACATAACAACGTTTTGGGAAAGTACTGGAAAGGTTGAAGATTTTGTCAATCATTTGAACCAGATATGCGCTACTATGCCAAATGAACAATGTCACGCTACGCTACAGCAATTGAAGTTCGATATGAATCAACTGAACGAATACAACACACTGTTATTGTCACAACATCAACAGCGAAGCCGAAAGCGCCGTGGCTACGTCAATGGCGTTGGAAACCTGGCTCGCACCCTGTTCGGAGTACTCGACAGTGAATTTGCCGAAAAATATGCTCGAGACATCGGTAAAATTCAAATAAACGAGCAACACCTACTACAGCTGATAAAAAATCAAACACTGATTGTAGAGGCGGAGAATAATATTATTAAGAAGAACGAAGCTTTTGTTTGTAAGCAAATGGACATCATTCAGCGATACATGAACGAAACCAATAACGATATGGAGCTACTGCAAAATAGATTCCAGATTATGAAGACAATGAATGACGTCAACGCTGGAGCCATAACTACCAGTTTACTACTGTCAGTACTCAGGAGAACTCAACAAATGCTCCTAAACGCACTGACAGACATACACAGAGGACATCTAGATATGAACCTGTTTACCCCTGAACAATTATGGGAACAACTCAACTACATTGCCGGAACCATATCGAAGCGATTGACATTACCTGTGAAACTGAATAACAGATCAAATATTGAAGATATTTATAAGTTGATCTATGTCAAAGCTCGACTCACCGAGCAATATTTGCTGTTGGAACTACATACCTATACCGTTATTGAGCGATGACGAGTATACGTTGTATAACACCATACCTATTCATACACGACTCATGGGGGACCAATGTCAAGCTATCGCAACTACAACAAAATACATTGGAGTAAACTTTGCTAAGAATATTTACTTACAAATGAGTGAGGCGGAACTGCAACAATGTACATTGCTGACAATGGAGAACTACATTTGCCACGCCTACACGCCCATAAGAAACTTGCATGGAGCGACAGCGTCCTGCGAAGCTAAAATGCTGAGTCAAACCATAGACGTTAGCTGTGATTGGATCCGACAACCATGCTCTGACCAATGGATAAAACTACAAAAACATAACACATGGCTATATAATTGCATCAAGGAGTGCCGGACTCGTATAGTATGTGAGAATCAGATTTCATCAACAACGATAACAAATACGGGCCTCCTTACTATAGGTCAGGATTGTGTCATTCAATACAAAGATGCTACTATTTACTCACAAAATGTATTTAGTAGTAAAATAAACACAGGAATCAGTTTGGAAGTGCCAACCATTGGTTCACCGAACGATATGTTGAATACATATAAACATAGAAACATCATTCTACCAAAACTAAACCTTGCAAAGGAACACATGTCAGTAGATGATCAGATAACAACGGAAAAGAGAGAAGAGCACCTCCTGAGCGACTTATCCGTTCATGATATCGGCAATTACACAATAAGCCTACTTCTGTTGGTAGGAGGAATCGCAGCAGTCATCGTCATAACATGTCGATGGAGACGACAACGACGCGCGGTCACTACCACAAATCTGACTCCTACAAAAATTGAAGATATAGAACTACAGGACATCGCCCGGGGTTCCAACGAAGTTCCAGATCCGACACGAGCTCACACGGGGTTCAGGCTGTGATCGACCGACGGTGAATAAAGAAGACATTTATTTTGTATATTTTAAGCTTTTCATGTTGTATTGTAGTTCTATAATTTACTTTTCTCTCCCTCGGGAGCATGTACGGGCCAATACTTTATTGCCCATACAGCACTTTGATATAATTGTACCTAACTTTAATTAGTCGTTACTTGACAACACTACACACCGTACGTCACGAGTGTAATAACAAATTGTATCTATCAATAAGTGCGACTCAATAAATACTTACTACTAAACTTAACGGTAGTTTGCTTGTGTGAACATAACAACATAACCGCGGGTATTGCTTACGGTAATAACCCCAACAGAAACATTAACAATTGTTAACGTAAAAGTTAAACATAGCTGTGCTTTCGAGATTTTTCCAATAATGTATCCCATGTGTTATTCGATGTATAACCTATATTACTGTAAAGTTTTATCCAAAACCGTTCAGTAGTTTTTGCGTGAACGAGTACCAAACATAAATCCATCCTTACAAACTTTCGCATTAATAATATTAGTAGAATTAATACTATAATAAATTATAGTTTTACCAAGTAATACGACTTTAGGAAATAAAGTAAGTAATTATTTGCAATCTAAAACAATCGGAAAGAACCCGTAGTTATATAATAAAAATAAGTTCTTCAATCAAGTTGTACAATTTGTTATGCGCCTTCGGTATAATTCGTAGTCCGTTCCATTCCGTACCATTCCAAAAATAACTGATTGTGGAATACTTTTTATCCCTTGGGTTCCGTGGATATACAGATTCATTATCATTTGGATAGATATTACTTACCTTAATTTTTGGAACTGAATTCTAAATTATATTACTCTACTAGCAGCGCCCCGCGGTTTTACCCGCGTTGTGCCCGTTCCCGTGGGAATTTCGGGATTTTTTCACATAAAAACCTTCCTCTTGAATCACTCTACCTATTACAAAAAACCGCATCAAAATCCGTTGCGTAATTTTAAAGATTTAAGCATACAGACAGACAAACAGACAGACACGAAAAAGAGACGACTTTATTTTATACTATGTAGTGATGATAAACAAACTTACAACATACCTCTTTATATGATAAGTATGCTTAAACAACTAACTTTTGTGCAAGGTATCATATTTCCTCATATGATATCATAATATGTATTATATTGTGATATTAAACTGTACCTTTGCCGGTTGACATTATAAATAGTGTATTATGAAGAGCTAGAAATAAAGATAGTTAACACTTTATAATATTACTTAGGTGGGATTAATCTATGTATCTATACTAATATTATAAAGAGGTAAAATTTTCAAGTTTATTTGTTTGTTTGTTTGTATGTTCGAGGTAATCTCAGGAATGATCTTTCCAATTTGAATAATTCTTTTTGTAATAGATAGCCACATTCAACGGGAAGGTTATAGGCTATTTTGCATCCCGAAATTCCGACGGGAACGGGTAAAATGCAGGTAAAACCGCGGGGCGCTGCTAGTACTTTATAATAAAAATAATAAATATGTTTGTGTTCTTTTTGTTTGTTTGAAGGCGCTTGTCTTAGAAACTACCGATCTGATTGTAATAAGTATTTTTGCCAGCCAAGTCACATAAGCACTTTTATTGAGATTTTGCAACCAAGTGTCACAAATGGATTCAAAAATTAATATTTTAAGTATTTTAATATTGTGTTAAAAATGAGAAAGTTTAGAAAGACTATTAAGCAACCTTGTGATATATTTTAATAATAGGTTATCCAGCTTTACAATCTGAATAAAAATAAAACAAACGTTGACGGCATAAAACAAAACCTACAAATTATTCGGTAAAACCAGAAGTCGATGTTTTGTAAGCAAACAGCCTAAATTTAAACATGTTTATTTCTCCCTAGCCGCCCCTTCCGAGAGGATACCCTCCCCATTCGAACGCGCTACTTTTCGACGACGACCCTGGGATTATGTCAGAGGTGGAAACATCATCGACCGGTTTCCGAAGAGGTGGGAAGCAGAGATCGTCTCTACCGGTAGTCCGAACACCAAGCAAAACTCTAGAAAGACCTCTCGGTGAGTACATTTATTCTTTACAATGAGGACATAGAACACAAAGCTAAAGCATAAAAACTTTAAAAGCTTGAATTCAAAAGGATTTAAAAAATGCTTTAATTAAATTTACCTTCAAAGCGAAGCAAAGCCCCTCGGGCTATTCGCTTAGCCATTTGATTTGGCTGTGTTCTTAGAAATCTGTTCAAAGCGCTTATTTGACGGATTACTTTGATCAAACAAACAAATATAAAATCTCAAACAGAAAGAGACCTGGTTGTAATTCCTGGTTGAACTCCGGGCATTTTGCGATATTTCGTGAAAAAACTAGGAATATAATTACATACAGTGACTGTTTCAAGGCGTCTTAAAATGTGAACCTTTTGAACCGTCACATGTGAATAAATCACATGCGCACGGTCCTACGAACTTTCCGCAAACACAGAAAAAGCAAAGCAACCTACATTTTATACTGTACTAGCAGCGCCCCGCGGTTTTACCCGCGTTGTGCCCGTTCCCGTGGGAATTTCGGGATAAAATGTAGCCTATAGCCTTCTTCGATAAATAGACTATCTAACAGTGAAAGAATTATTCAAATCGGTTCAGTAGTTTCTGAGATTAGCGCGTTTAAACAAACAAACAAACAAACAAAACAAACTCTTCAGCTTTATAATATTAGTATAGATTGTAACATTAGTTCGGCTCGTTGGGACTTTTTGATAAAGAATCATCCCGTCATCCCGTGACCACGAGCGGTGTAATCCACTCGAAACGTCGGGTACGTATTTTAGTAAAATACGTTAAAATATCTAACGCGATAAGACCCGTTTCATTTATTATAATGAGTGCAAATCGTGTGAGTTTAAAAAGTATGTTTTTGATAAAGTTTTGTAATAAACGGGACGAAACGGTTTAGTAAACATATGTTTTATCGGCCCGTTATAACAAAATGATTTTGAAAATCGATTCGCGGTGGAGGTGCAAAACATAAACGCGTATTTTAGCTATCAAATGGTTTGTCACTTTCTGACATACGCTATTTTCCGTAGAGCAAAAGAGACAAAACACAGTGTAACACCGCGTTTATTAATAAGGGCCAAAGAGTCTACACCCGAATTGAAAACTTTCAGCCCGCCTAGCATAAACACTCGTAGACAAAATTGTGTCATCCACAACACATATTTCGTTAACTTGAGGGTGCAGGCCTCATATAAATGGACGACGGCTTCCTATTCCCTTCAAATTTTACCCATAATGCTTCGAAATAAAATGCCATTTTAAATGCCCTGTCCGCGCCCGATGCCCTATATCCATGAATACTCTCGAAATGATGCAGATTACATGTAAATTTTACAGTTTGTTGGTTCACTTCAAATAGATCTCCTGTGTCTTATAATATTACTAGCAGCGCCCCGCGGTTTTACCCGCGTTGTGCCCGTTCCCGTGGGAATTTCGGGAATTTTTTTACATAAAAACCTTCCTCTTGAATCACTCTACCTATTACAAAAAACCGCATCAAATCCGTTGAGTAATTTTAAAGATTTAAGCATACAGACAGACAAACAGACAGACAGACACGAAAAAGAGGCGACTTTATTTTATACTATGTAGTGAAAATGAATGGCTGAATGTGTTGCTAAGCGCAAATCTCGAGAGCATCTGAACCGATTTCGCTAATTCTTTTTTTATAATATTCTTTGAAGTATGGATCTTACGGAGAGAGGAATAAAAAAAATAGACTGGTATGTTTAAAAATCTTGAAATTCCCACGGGAACGGGGGCGCTTCGAGTGAAACCACGGGGCACGGCTCACGGCACGGCACAACACCATCTGTATTTATAATTTTAACAATAAGAAAAAGGAACAAAGTATTAGCCTGTAAAGTCCACTGTTGGCCAAAGGCCTCTCATCAGATAGATAAATAGATAGACGATAGATAGATAAAGGGCAGCCTTAAGTAATTGATTTAAAATAAATAATTTGTTCATTAGCTAATTGAAAATCTCTGCCCCATAATAAGCTTTGCTTTTTGAAACCAATACTCAATTTATCTATTACTCCATTAGGCGAATAACATAAAAGCTTATAAATCGTGTGAACACTTTATCATGCGTATCAATTCCATACAGCTTATTGATTTTCTTTTCCTTTTTATACAAGGCTCTTACATACTGGTGTTTTTGATGTCGCCATGCAGACATTTTTTGAGAACATCGTAATATTTTCCTTACAAAATTTTAAAAAATTACGTTACTATTTTGTCGGTCATTCAGAATAAAGGAAATAGGTGCCTAAATATTAAAAAAATTATCACAGAATTGCTTGAAAACATGATTACGCCTTAACGATAAAACAAAATAATCATCTTTATACTAGGTTTCTTAAAGTTTAACCCACCAGTAAAGAACATGCAACATCAAAAAAACCTACATCAAGTTCTACATATTTTCATCTAACATGAAATATAGAGAAAATAAAATAAAACACCAACAAAGAACCAATCTTAATACTAACAAACAGGTAGTTAAGTATCAATTTAGACGTATTTGTTTCAGGCCTCGTTTTCTTACAATACAGAAACGAAACAAAGCGAGCTCTCCTACCCAACGAAATAACCTCTATAGACACAGTTAAAGCTTTGTTCGTGAGAAGTTTTCCAAAGCAACTGACGATGCAGTACATGGACAGTCCCCTGGTGAAGATATACATCCACGACTCGTCGAAAGATATGTTTTATGAACTCGAAGATGATAGGTAAGTGATATGATTAAGATTAGTTAAGAAAAACGATCAAAAGGCGTGATGAGATTGCAATGCGAGCAGCGTTGAGTCTTGTTTACGATCGTTTTTCTTTAACGTAGACTTTGTATTTCGAACGCTTGGCATTTGTTATAGAGCGGTCCAGCGTTCAGAATATAACGTCGAATTAAACGCGCATTCTGTGAAATACTCCTTATATAGAACCCAAAGAGTGTTTCAATTGATTGTATGGTAGAAATTAACGGGTGGCTACAGCGCAGTCATTACCAACGATTAATGAAATACAATTTCCAACGTTCAGTTGGAGCTTTTTCCACTTCAATACCACCAAATTTCAGCTGGACATAGTTAATACATCAAAGCAAATACCGGTTCAATTGCCACATTTATTATTTACTTGTTATGTCGGCTCAAAGTGACCCGGAAATTTGTAAATACCGAATGTTTAGCATGTAGTGGATATCAAAATTTATTTGAACTGTTCGATGATGCTCATATTATTACAAGCACTTTGTGCTACCACATTTATGTTCAATACAAAAAGGTGCTTAACAAGTGATGTGAAAACAATACCGATGGAATTGAGATAATTACATTTATATTTATATGACAATTTTTAGGCTCGGATCTTAGACCATTTTATATCACTACATAGTATAAAATAAAGTCGTCTCTTTTTCGTGTCTGTCTGTTTGTCTGTCTGTATGCTTAAATCTTTAAAATTACGCAACGGATTTTGATGCGGGTTTTTGTAATAGGTAGAGTGATTCAAGAGGAATGTATTTATGTAAAAAAAATCCCGAAATTCCCACGGGAACGGGCACAACGCGGGTAAAACCGCGGGGCGCTGCTAGTTACCTATATAAAAAAAAACTTTTTAATGAAATAATTGGAATCTATACTTATATTATAAAGCTGCAGAGTTTGTTTGTTTGTTTGAACGCGCTAATCTCAGAAACTAAAATAAATAAATAAAATAAAAAATCATTTATTGCTTTTTAAATAAATCAAACACAGAATCACAATTTTAATAACATATAGCAAAAGGCGATGGCTCAGCTTTTGCTGCCCAGGGCGAGACCCCGGGCAGCGCTGATTTTCAGCCACCCCTGTTCCCTAAGGTGTTGTGCGGGAACTGGGAGTTAGGCTGCTACGTCTTAAACTAAAAAAAACTTACTAGATTGTAATATAATATAGTGTTATATAATAAAACTCTTAAAATAAAAAATAATTAAACAATGACAATTAAGGGGATTAAACATATTAATTAGTTAACTCTACTGATTTGAAAAATTCTTTCAGTGTTGGATAGTCCACTTATCAAGGAAAGCTATAGGCTATTTTCCCGAAATTCCCACAGGAACGGGCACAACGCGAGTAAAACCGCGGGGTGCTGCTAGTTATAAAAATAAAGAATAAGTACAGACAGGACTTATCGATCTGAAAAAGTTCCATTGTTTGCTTATTTGAACGTGCTTATCACAGGAACTACATATGTATACACATGTATTGTAGACACATTCAAAGGGAAAGTTATAGCATATTTTTTATCTCACGGAAACAGGCAAAATACGGATAAAATCTCGGAGTGCTGCTCGTTAACAATACAATTAATGATTGCGTACCCAATTATCTTCAATACGTACAAATCAATCTTGACAATCACAATGTTATATTCAATACCTATTATATGTTACGATATCCATGGAATACGCGATAATTATTGTACCGGGATATCGAGAAATGTGGCCCTAGGCTGAGTTCTAGGAATTACGACAAATGCGACATGAAATGCTTTATTTCTATTGGTCTGTATATCTGCATCCGCCCAAGGTGCCGCCCACAACCAAGCAAAGGGGAATGGCTTAAATTTCTGACAATAACAATAAATACATGTTGAAATAATTAACTTGATTTTCAATGGAACTCAATCTCCACAACGAGGAATTGTCAAAGCTCATAATTGGGCAAAGGCAATTAACCCTGCTATTAGCGTCGAGAAAATATTCGAAACTAATACTACGAAACTGGAAGTAAAATGGATCCAACTTTTTTGCCTTAAGATTTAAGTAGAAACCTAAGCAAATATGCAAAGCCGTTTCATAGATTCGGAGGCGGAGGCACTTCAACAATAAAGTTAGGTAAATCATTTGAAACAATATAACCAGCTAACAGTATCACCTTCGTGCACTAAATGAATGAAAGCATGGTTCAGTTTAACCTGGTCTCTCGAGTCTGCCAGTTTTCATAATATCTTCGCCAATATTCTTGCTGAGAGCACTCGTCAGTTTGAATAGATATATAAACGATGTAATCTGCTCCAATATGTATTGACTACAATATAGATAAATATCAAATTTTTACATCATTAAAAAATCTTACACACACACACAAAACTTAATTCTTGTTAAAATATTTTTTTAGAAATAATGTTAAATCTTAATCTTGTTGTCTTGTTTCCAATCGATAATTGAGATTGGAAACAAGACCCGATCGATAATTGAGATTGAGATTGGACCGGTAATATAATGAATCACAACTGAAATATAACTATACTGACGTGTAATTAATACATACATGAAACTGATACCCCTTCGATATGTCATAGCTGAAACAGATCATTTCATAGGGGATTTCAATACATAACCTGTAGCTATATGTTAGTGAGCATTTCAGCTGTGCGGTTCCAAATAATAATAGCCTAAGGTCTTCAGTAAACTCTGACACACCTCAGTTCTCCGTCTAAATAGGTTTGATAACTGTATCGCATGTGGTATCAAAAGTACTAAAAGTTCCCTTGTACATCATCAGCTTTTGAATTTAGAACCTCTGTCGTCCACGGGCTAAAGTTTGGGAGATTCTAACTTTCAACAAGTGGACTGGTTTCCGCTCTTACTCCGAAGTAATACCGTGAAGCCTGTCAAAGGTAAAAATGTTAAAGTAAATAAGTTCGACTAGGTCAGTGGCCAACCCTGGTGTCGGTGGTCTTTTAGACCGCCTAAAGACCTTCGGCCGTGGTCTAACGATTGAAACAATCGGGACCGACAATTTAACGTGCCCTCCGAAGCATGGTAGTGCTCAAATAGAGTGCCACTATCGGCCACCCATCCAAGTACGGGTCGAGCTTAACGCAATGAACTAACATCGATTAGTGTACCTATCTATATCATTTTATATAATTTCTGAATCATCCCAATGGTAAAATGATCCTACTGTAATACCGCGCCTCAAATCAGTGAAGATGTTTTGTATGGAATTATAATATCAAGATACCACTGCAATAACAACCCTCGGCGGGTAGTGTGAACTGCAGCGGGCTGTGGGGAGAGAATTAATGGTCATATATTCAAATTCAAACATATTTATTTGCCATAACGCAAATACATCACACCCTGTTACGGCACTGCAAACTAAAATAAAAACTTTAAAATTAATAGTACTTAATATGAAAAATACATAACCAATCAATTATATACAGAAACCAAAACAAAATACACCCATACACATTACTTTGCTCTTTTCATTTAAAAACTTGTAATTTGTACTAGGCTTTGCCAATTAAATGTAAAGTCTAAAGAAAATATTCACAATTTGCCGTGTGTTATATAATATAAATAATATAATATACCCGGACAAGTTCACACACGGTTAATTATTAAGCTTGTGTTATGGAATCTAACTCACTGATACTACTACATTTACAATTCATACGCAAATACTTTATATTAATATATTGACACCCAGACGTCATCACCAACAACTAGTCTTCACATATTGTAGACCGCGTGCGGGAATCGAACCCGCAACCCCCGATACAGTAAGCCCTCTCACTGCCACTGTGCCAACGGGCTTGTAATGCAGGTCTCTAGGTCAGTGCTATCAGGTCAGTTGAAACGAATGTTTTCGAACTTTTGATAGAAATTAAAGAAACAAATGTTTATTTATCTTATATTTGACGTGGTATCTTTGTTCTTTTAAATTTATTTTGTATTATGGTATCTTTTCGTAAAAAATCCGAAAGTCTTTAAAAAAATTGCTGCTAATATCAAATTACAGGTACCAAAAAAAAAGATAAATTTTGTAATTATGTATATTATATTATCAAATAAATAATTGTTTTCGTTTGGCCTTAGCTTCCAGTTGTACCTTAACAATCCAAATAAATAAATAGATGCATTTTCAAAACACCCAAGGTCCAAAAAATCAATTCGAAATGTATTATTAGACGAAAGTTGAAACCTGGATCACAGATTACTAAATAGTTACTACGTAACTGGATGTAGGTGTAAAACAACGCATGCGCGAAAAGGCTATGCACTTTTGAAATGCAATTATGCAAGAAATAAAGTTATAAAACTTGAAGTGCTGTGTTGTGGAATGATTCCCCGCGAAATTCTGATAGTATAGCATATTTTATGTTATTAAATTTAATTTTTTCGTATGTTTCATTCTATGTAGATTTTTTCAGTCGTAACATCTCAGTTCCCTGCCGAACGTCGACCCTCTCGTCTCGTCGACGTCCTAAAACGAAAAACGAATTTAATCGTCGTCGAAGTTAAAATAAAAAGGATATTTTGATATAAATTTGATTTTATAAAATATAATTAAAAATAAAATATAATTAAAAAAAAACTTTTTAAACAAAACACTCTTTTTTGGTAAAACTTTAAATATGAACTTTGTGGCTTTGTGTAAAATGTGCTGCAAATGGTAAGTGCTTAAAATTTCTTGGTAGGGGATAGATAGTTCAGTTCAGTTCAGTTCATGGCCTATTTCCAAAATGTCAAGGTCACTGTGGGTGCGATAGAGACGGATATTTTGAGTAAGAGAGATACATCGCATAGGTATAGAGTTCATCATGCTATCTCGTTCGTGGACGCCATTCATGGAATGTATTTTTCAAAACAATATCAATGATGAAAAATATTCACTTTTATAACAAAAATGTAAAAAATAAAAATATTTTTTGCAAATTATGGTTGCTGTAATATTTTCTTAAAATTGTGTCGATTTTTAATGTTCCTTCATGCGACTGTAATGTTTTTTGTAATTATTTATTTTATTTAGAAACAATGGTGGTTCCGTTTGATTCTGATATCTATGGGGTATTCCGCAATTGTTTGTATCAATTTCTGTTTGATTGGCTCGTCTACATCATTTGTTTTCAAATTTAAAAACATTTTTTGATTGATACAGCGTACGGGTTTCTTACTAGGCTCAGTAACTTTGAATAGTGAAAAAAAACTATTTAATTGATTATGAACAAGAATGTCCATCGATACCTTTTAATAAACGCCATAAAACAGCCATATTTTTTTCTTTTCACGTAAATAATTTCAAGGCGCCTGATTCAAACACTCAGGTGTAATTTTAATGTTGCACCTAGGCAACAAGAAGATTGCAGTTTTCGTTGTTCTTAGCTATTTGATACATTCTTATCGGTTGCATTTAAGGCAGACTTGTTCGACTTAATTAAGGGTGCGTATTCATTGTAGCGGAACGTTGCGATTGACCAATCACAGCGCATGAAAGTCCAAATCTTTGCATAATACATTGTGATTGATCAACTGGACTCCGCACCGTTCCACACCGCTTCAATGGAAATGCACCCTAAGGGTGGTTTGTACAAGAACTCTTAAGCCTATTTAGTACCTCAATATGTTCAAGTGCTTTTTCACGTTGAAAGCGAGGGCGCGGCGGCGGGTGCGGGCGCGATAGACGTGGCGAGTGTGTTTGAAAAGATGGATGATGATCTTTTATTTTTAATCTAAAATTCATACCTAAAGTGGGAGATGATGTAAATTAAAACTGAAATGCAAGAAGTTAATAAAGAAAGAGAACGATATGGCGAATTTCATACGTGACTGTTCATATGATGACTATGTTTACTTTGCCAATTCGGAGTTCTAGCCGAACAGCACTAATAAACTCCTCTGTATTAAACGACATGATAAATGGAATTGCCGCGAGCGCGCCGCGCGCGCAAGACCTCGCCCGCTACTTAGACCGCACTACTTTTCGTTCAAGATTTTAAAATGAACGTCATTTGATTTTTTTAATTTATTCAGGCTTGTTAACGTATTTAGGTGTTAAATAAAATTGCACAACAATTACTTTCGAATTACAATTTTGAACGAACTGCTTTTGTTTATTAAACTTATTTAGGTACTAAATATATAGAAGAGTTCTTGTGCAATCTGCCCTAAGAAAAAAAACAGCCTTAAATAGAAAAAAATAGGGATAGCGTTTTTTTACGCTTGGGGCTTGGAAGTCTAAATATAGATTTTCGCCGTAATCTTGATTTGCAGTAAATTTTTTCGCTTTTCTGAAGTAATGAAATAATGTAGAAATGATGTAGAGAGAAAGTTGTTACTTTGAGTTTATTGGTGAGAGACGGGTGAAAGGACATAAAATGTATTTTTTTGTTTGTAAAGAAACGATGTCATCGTCAATATATTATTTTTTCGCCTGCAAGATGTTTACGGCCGTAAGAGCTCAAGATGAGCTTTGTTATATGTCCAGTGTTCGTGCTACTACACGAGCTTCTAGTCATCCTCGGACGGAATTGATGAAAACCGTATTTAAAAAAAAGATATCGCTTCACCAAAAAAGCTTTTAGGCGTTGTCCTAATAGAACGCGAACGCGCGATCAAACATATTGAACTCTAATAGGTACAGTTTGTATTTTTTAAAATCATTAGAATATTACTCCACACGACTGTGCATATATATAAAAAGAAGGGTCGGTCAAAAGGGAAAAATAAGTTTCATAGGGCCGATTGATCGATCGATCGATCGGCCGAACGGGATACACCCCTAGGTGTCCTAACTGACAATCGCACGACGCGGTCGCGCGACTCAAATGTTTGTTTGAAACACGCGATGGTCGCATCGCGCATTCGCGTTCTATTAGGACAACGCCATATACGGCAAATTAAGGAACTTTCTCCTTTTTTGAACTCGGTTAAAAAAAGTCTTTAAGTTCTTATGTAAGGAGCTATGGTAACAAACAACAAACAACGGCAGTCAAGTGCGCGATATCGATGTCTAATACAATAACCCGCAATTTGTCATAGGTATTTACTTTATACCGTATGAAAACATAGGCGATATGGTATCCTCAATTTTGCCGGTTTATTGTTTGGACGCTACGGAGCTACCAACTGAGAAATAAAAATGCTCGCTGTTCACGGTGAATAACCGTCAATATTCGAATGCAACTCGCACTCACAATTACTCGATGCTTCTACTCACAGAGTTTATTCGCTTAACGCGACGTTGAAGTTCTTCGATTTAATATGGATGACTCGCACTAAGCACACTGGTTTAGTCCACCGTATACAATTTTCGATGTCATATGACTAGCATTAGGTATGGAGCTGATCGAAACGGGTTGAATTTGGGGAGAGTGGGCAGGCGGCGGGGTTAATTACGAGGTCTCGGAAACAGTTAGGGAGTGTTTAAGTCAATTGAATTGGTCAACCAATTTTGTTTATTGGTACAAGATATTGTTCCTTCGTGAATTTCGCGGTTAAAATGGCCATTTGGGGGAAGAAGTAGTAATGTAACTATGGCGTTATTTTGAAAGACATTTTCGGACAGAAAAAACCAAAGTATACTTAATTAATTATAATTATTTGACTAAATCAGACATTCTTGTTCGTTTAATGAATTCAACCGTTTTCCGTACCAATTTTAGAATCAAACGTAACCCCATTGATTGCTGATGCATTTATTAAAAAAAATAATAGGTGTAGTAGCGGTATTAGAGTCAAAATTGTCTCAAATCATGGATGTCTCATAAATCGTAAGTAATTCAAACAATATCAAACCTACAGTGACCATGACTTTGACTGCCGTATTAAAAAACTTTGCTTAGATAATTCAGTTCGCGTAAGTAAACAAACAACCGGGATCAATAATTTAATGCCCTCCGAATCATGGTAACGCTCAGATAAAATTACATCTAACATTCACCCAACCAAGTAGTGGCCGAGCTGCACGCAGCTTTACAAACGTGATGACTAGTTGAATCACTTATGCTATGAGCGTTACTTATTTACGTGAGAGACAAAGAATTTTGGACTTATGTTTCCGAATTTTTGAAATAGCTGTAGAAATTCTACCGCATTTTTTAGTTAAAAAATTCTAAGCAATGTCTGTTATTACGGTGGTTTAGTTGAAAAAAAAATTAAAGCTAGGAGACTTTGAAGTAAATGGTCAAATACTAGATTCAATATTGCTTTTACCTTCTTCTAGCAGCCAAGACGACGAGAACGATGCACGCGATGGTGCAAGAACAAACAACCCTATCACAACGTTATACCAACCAGCTGACCGCCATAGGCGTCCGGTAACTGAAGGTGACATTATTGAATGGCGATACAGTGAAAGTTTTCGGTCTCGTAGGTATAACATCATGTATGGTTCAATGTACACTCAAAAACACTAAAAAATATTCTTTGGGTTAAAGTACTAAATAGTACTTTTAAAGATCAGTTGAAAAATTACATGTTTTTAATTAAATACACCTGCGGGCAAATTCACTCACGGCTAATTAGACCCAAACTAAGGTCTAAGCTTGTATTGTGAAGTCTTACTAACTGATACTTTGCCATTATTCAACGGAGTTACTGAAATGGAGTTAAGTGGAATTTATATCGTTGCAATACGAGTATATGTGTTTCTTTAGTGCTTACAGTCTCATTGCAATGCAATATGGTTTGGGAACTGGAATTAGCTCAGTGAAAATGCACTCTAACCACAACATATTTGTGCATTAAACTGTCTTCATGCCGAGACATAATTAGAGTAATATTTTTCGAAAAGTGATAAACATACTTTTTATATTTTATTCGTATTTTGACAAGCCCGTTGGCACAGTGGCAGTGAGAGCTTTTACTGTATCGGGGGTTACAGGTTCGATTCCCGCACGCGGTCTACAATATGTAAAGACATAGTTGTTGACGATGACGTCTGGGTGTAAATTTTATATTCTTTTAAAGTATTTGTGTATCTATATCAGTGAGTTAGATTCCATAATCCAAGCATAGAGCTTACTTTAGGTATAATTAACCGTATGTGAATTTTCCTGGGTATATTATATGTCCTGGGTATATAGTGTTTCTCCTTAGAAAGGTGCGTTCAAAAGAGCCTGCAAAAATCAATGTCAAACTAAAAAAAAAGTTTCACTTTGACTTTGGCTTTACAGTCTCGCGACAAGCCCGGTCTTTTGAGAGGCATGCGAGGGGATATTATTATTATTTTTGAGTCAAATACATTATGTAGGCCAGCACATGATGATATTCAGACCCTCTAGATAGAAAACTGACGATCTGAAGCCAGGCTTACGCTGAGAGTGGACTGCCGCGGGTCAGGTGTAGGCGCGCGATTTTTCAATTTGAAATTGATTATAAATTACTACGAGTACTGTTCTGCGTGGTGGTTCCACTCGCCATCCACTAGATAGCTTTAGTGTAAAAAATGTAGATCGCACCTTATTTTGCCAGATCTGGTGGAGTTGCTCTCAAACATTATCATTTTTAAAAAGTAGTATAGTTACTCCTTTTAGGCTGCGTTTCCACCAGAGATGACCGAGGATGCGTAGCGAGGGATGTGTTTGTAACGAACCAATGGAATCGCTTCATTTACCTCGCCTCGGTCAGCACAGCTCTGGTGGAAACGGATCAGCGGAGCTAGATTTTTGTGCATACAAAACAAGCGAGGGATGTGTGCGAGGGATGTGTACGAGGGATGTGTGCAAGGGAGGTGTTGCGAGAGATGTGTGCGAACGGATGTGTTGCGTTACTCCGCTCCCACTACACCATACCCCCGTCGACACATTTCACAGCTTCGCAACGCATCCTCGTAGGCACATTTTCATCGCACAGCTTTGGTGGAAACCCCCACACATTTTCACAGCACAGCTAGACATCTTCGCACGACACATTTCCATCGCACATCTCTGGTGGAAACGCAGCCTTAGAAGGAGTAAATAAAAGTTGCATTTGCAATAATTCTCCCTTAGACTAGCTAGACGATAAAGATATAGTCGAAGATATTCAGACGATTAACAATTTACTTCTGACTTTTGATTGCAATCTGATTGGGGTATTGCGAAAATCTTTTTGGCTTATTCTAGCTAGTTCATTTAACTGGTACGACATTTATGTAGATGGTTACCGAAATACAGTATAAGGTTTTCCGCGGACAAAACTGAATTTAGTTTAACTACTTGTATAGTAACTGTCCGCCCTGGTAACTTCAGCAGTCGTTACTGGGTTATAGTTGATCTTTAACAGATTATTGCGTAGTTACGCGTTTTCTTCATATAATTTAAGTGCTTTAAATAAGGCGTTTTCAGTTATTTTTGTCATAGTAGAATGGTATTTCGTTATTGGTAATAGATCTAAATGCGAGTCCTTTACGCAAATGTTCTAACATACTTACATTACTAGATTAGATGACGCAATTAATTTAATTTAGAGGATAGATAGCGGGCAAACTATACAGCTTTCTGGCAACTCATACGGTCGACCTATGTACAAGTACATAGGTACATACGTATGAAAATCATTCACATAAGGATACAACGTCGCTGACCCGCGCAGTATCCGTAGCTGCTCCCACCGTGATACAGGCTTTAACCACTAACCCTTACATATATTTCAACAGACATGTTTGGAAGTACCGCGTCTCAGTATGTGGGAATAAAGTTATGGAAAGTCGGACAGCAACCCAACGTAACGGAGGCACCGTTACGTTGGGTGAAAAAAACACAACTTATACCATTAAAAGAAATAAAGTTTCAAAATTGGCGCTTGTTTTCATCTCAGGAGTGCTTATTTTCGTATGATTGTATTGAGATTAAAAAAGCTGACGACAAGGATAAACAAACTTATGAAAAGTCCACACAAACAGAGATGGATGAAAAATCCATCGTAGGTAAGACCGAGCAAATTTGTGCGCATTTTAATCTAGAAAGACATCACTGCCGATTATGTCGCCCTAGCTACAACAAACTAAGGCATAGATATACATGCCTTGAAATGCGGTGCTGTTGGCAGTAAGAATTATTATATTATATAGTTTGTAGTTTAGAATTAGTTTCGCCTTAGTTCAGAGGTCTCGGGTTCAATTCCCGGGTCGAGCGGAAACATGTTTCCTACTTTTCAAACATGGCTCGAGTTTGAGATCAACCCGCATTAGGCAAGCGTGGTGATTACGCCTCATCCTCCTCACTGTACATCTTCAGTGAGATGAGAGGCCTTTGCCCAGCAGTGGGACATTACAGGCTAATACTTTTTTACTTTACTTTTTTAATCAGCTCTTTGAACATTTTCCTCAACCATCCCTCTATCATAAATCATAACAAAGAAGAATACGACAAGTAATGATAAAATAAATACTGTAAGGTGATTGACATTTGGTGGAAAACTCCAATTTTAATTTGGTTTTTAAAATAAATACCCTGTACCAATTCGTACACGGTCAATAAGATCCATACAAAGCTCGAAACTTGTATTATGGAATTTAACTAATTAATACTACTGCATCTACATACATACATACTGATGAAAATACATATAAAAATATATATATATATAATTTAAATATATACCTATGTATATCTAACTACCGGACCGCCCGGGCCCCCGCTTCGCTTCGGACAATTAAGATTTCATATGGAAAATTCGGGATAGTACATAGCGTGTCTTTATCGCTTGAATATCCCCCCGCGCACGACCCGCACGAAATAGGTATTACAGCCTCCCCGAAATCGAGCACTGCTATTTTAAACCGACTTCAAAAAAAAGAAGGAGGTTCTCAGTTCGACCCTATAAATGCTTTTTGTATATTTCTCATCATAACTCCGAAAATTACTGTCTGATTTTAATAAATTAAAGTGGTATTTAAATTGACATAATTAACCTTGATTGTAGAACTATTTATTTCGATATAGACTAATAACATTCATATTTTATGGATATCATCACATCCTTAACTATAATAGTTAGACAAATTATGTCCTCACAAACTTATTTGTTCGTTATAATAAGTACTTTAAATGTGTAGAACATTGTTTTTATGTATCGTCAAATAGTCTTAGCAGCGCACGCCAATAACTATTTTTTCGGCATGTTTTCCATACCTTGGATGTGCATTATTGCATATTTAAAAAAAAAATACTTAGCTTAAGTCCGTGCCTAAAGTGTAATCTACCTATTAGCGAAAGAATTTTTGAAATCGGATGAATTAGCTGTTACAAACAAACAAACAAAATTAGAAACATTACTTCTTTATACATTGACCCAGACGTCGTCGCCAACAACTATATATATCTGCACATTGTGTTGACTCCGGGTGGGAATCGAACCCGCAACCCCCGGTACAGTAAGCACTTTCACACGAAAGTATTTATTATGTCTAACTTGTCTTCCACCTAGCAGTCAGACAATAGTCATACTTTTTACTTTTTTTTCTACTCGTATAAGATAGACCATTTTTTTCTAGGTATACGGAGGATAGACAACTCCTCCCAAGGACATCGTTTGCAAAGAGATACTAAATGTTAAATCAATAAAAACTTCAATGCCATCACTTTCGTTCAAAATTTAATAGTCATTCCTAACTTATAAGTTCATCAAAACTTATACACTGAACGCCGAAAGAAAGTTGTATAAGACTATAAATAAAAACCTTTTAAAACTGTTTTATGAAATGAACATTTAGTGTAAAGTAAGTAAGTGTAGTTTTAATATGAGCATCGTCATCAGCATTCGTATTTGAAGAATTTTGATAAAAACACGGTGTAAACCTATTAAAATAAGAGCATCTTGAATAACTCCAAACTAATAGAAACAAGTATTTGATAAAATTCGTACATCACGTTTGAGCGAAAAACAAGGAATCACGGTCAAGTATGATAACACTTATGGATCCAAACCTGCAAATTTGGGAGGAATACACGAAGCACCTAGATTCCATTAGCCGTTGTTCTTGACTGCGCATCGCCACTCCGCCTGTTAATCGTTGGCGAACATTCATCTTTCGTGAGCAAATTTTTATTTATTTTTGACTAGTAGTGCCTTGCGGTCTTTCCTGTCCATTCCTGTGTGTTAGGATGCATAAGGGCCAACACTGCGTTAAGCGGACGCACGCGGCGGTTCACTTTTGTATGACACCGCAAGCGACGGGCGCACGCGACGGTTCACTTTTGTATGAAACGGCGGCGTGCGCACCCTTAACGCAGTGTCGGCCCTAACAGCCTATAACCTTCCTCTCGAATGTAGTCTTATCAGGTTAGGCCCATCTCGTAGCCAGATTTGGTAGCCAGCTACGAAATGAGAAAAGTGTTTTCCCATCTTGTAGCTAGCTACTAAATGGGAACGATCTATTCGGTAGGTTAGGGTTTTTTTTTTACTAGTTAAAATCCTAAATCTTTGACTTTCGAATTCCTATTTCGTAGCCAGCTTCGAATCGGGATTATTTCTCCCATTTGGAAGCTAGCTACCAAATCTGGCTACGAGATGGGCCTAAACCGTCTTATCTAATACAAGAAAGACTGGGAGTTTCTAAGATTAGCGCTCTCAAACAAACAAACAATAAACTTTTTTGGCCTTGCTTATGTTAGTATATCTTTCTTGATGTTGGTTGTTACTTTCTATTACTTTTTACTTAAACGTATGTATTTTTAAGGGCGCACTTGCGAGATATCCGTGACCGTTCGGTTCTACGGCTATTCGAATCAACGGATATTGGAGGTGGAGCTTTTCCTGGTGCAGTAGGAGTCGGGTCTCTAGCGATGCCTCCGACTATGCCTTCGGCTGCCTGTTCAGGACCTTCAAGTTGGGATCAGGTTAGTACCACAACCATCATATTTCCATTGTTGTGAAAATCAGCGTTCATTCATAGTGTCAGCGTATCGGGTGCGATGGGCCATCAGTTGCATGTCGAGTGCTCATGATCGATAAATATCACCAAACGATATGCCGAGAAAAGAAAAAACGATATTTATCAAATAAACATATTACTGTCGTATGTCTAGAGTATAATTTGTTTACGATATATTAGTAATTTATATTTTGTTTACGATAATCCTGATATCTTCAGTGAGATAAGATACCTTTGCTCAGCAGTGGGAAATTACAGGCAATTACAATTATTACTTGTTATGCCTCCGACATGGTCTAACGATTAAAACCACCGGGACTGATAATTGCAAAACTGTGTACACCTCGCGAGGTATAAGCTGAGCTTTGCATTTGTGTGAGTGTACATGGATAGTGTAGGTGTGATAACCGGCCTTAGGCGCGGCGCCATTTTCGCCCAGTAAAAACCGTTTAAACTGATTTTGGGTAACCGGCCTGAGGCGCGGCGCCATTCTGTCTCGCCGCGCTCCTGTACTTTTGGTTATCACTCACACTAATGCAAAGCTCAGCTTATACCTCGCGAGGTGTACGCCCTATGGCTTGTACACAATATTATGCTGCGATATTGCATCGTAAACATTTGTGAACACGCATTGCCAAAACTTACAAATCGATTCACACACTTACACACATTCCTGCGATGACTTGTTGGACGGAACGCACACCGAGGCCTTGCCGCAGGAAATCCCAATAATTTGTGTTACCGCTGCGAATTCAATTGTGCCGATCCGTAGTTTTGTGTATAAGCCTTTATTCGTGGAAAGAACATCCATTTAAATTCCTTTGGAACATGGAGTACAAAAATGTTTTATAAAACCGATAAGATTCGATTACAAACTTGAAAGTGTTTTTTAATTTTTAGAGTGGGTTGTTTCAAAGGGTTGGTTATCTCGTATGTTCTTTGAAAACTCTACGCTGTTACTATACCATGCACTACATGACACGAATAAGATTATTTGTTCCTCTTGTCACGCTTAAATATGGAATCTTTGAATCTTTAAGAGTCGAAGTGTTTTCTAATATTGAATGTGTTCAACAACTTTTGTAGTTAACTGTACACTTTAATTAAATGCGTGGCATTGTCTTCATTAATATTTTTGTTACAGGATCAAAACTACTTCAGCGAACCCGAGATTGACTCCGACTACCATAAGCACAAGGCCAAGGTAAGTGGCACTGCGAGCTAACGTCTCACAGTGAATATTCATTTATAATGCTGTCCTCGTTCTAATAACTACACAAGTTTGTGAATAAATTCAAGTTACATTTTTAACGAACTCAATTAAAATTTTCGTGAAACCTATCTTTTTCAGAACTCTGCAAAGTGATATTTTATGTAATTTTAAAATTTCTCTCTATTTACAAGGAAAGAATATGTTATCTTAAATTTTGCACGGATTTTGTTGATATTTTTAAAAATAATACTTACTTTATTTAGTTTAAGGATAAGTAAATTATTAAAGTTGAATGCGCACCATAACATAATTTAAACAATATCACTATAGCTTTGAACGAATGAACAAACCGTTTTGCCGAGTGGCTGAATGCGGCACTTCCTCTAAAAGAAGCGATTAAGGTGCATTCGAAAACTTAACGAGAGTTCTTTAAAAGAACCTATTAAAATGATAAATATTATTTAAAACAAACATTGGTTGGTTTTTACACAAAATAATTATTTTTGTTTCATTTATTATCATAATATAATAAAATAATCATCGCGTTAAGAAATACGGCTGTAAAGCATACTACGAACATGGATGTAATAACTAAAGCAGAAGTTCAGGCGGTATAAAAAGTCTATGAACTCGGAAACAACAAGAAAATATTAGATTAGATGCTAATGTAATTATGAAGTACTAGCAGCTCCCCGCGGTTTTATCCGCGTTGTGTCCGTTCCTGTAGCAATTTCGCGATGAAAAGTAGCCTATAACCTTCCTGTTGAATGTGGCTATCCATAATAAGATAAGCGCAAACAAACAAACTCTGCAGCTTTATAATATTAATATAGATGAGTGACGTGACATTAACCGTAGCCTTGTGGCAGAAATGACTTGGAAAAATCTAAAAGAAACAAAAAAGCCAAATATTTTAAAAATTACTTATTATGATAAAACAATTATTAGCCCGGGAATGAATGTAGTAACAACACCGAAATACTCTTAAATATTCTTAACTAGCAGCGCCCCGGTTTTACCCGCGTTGTGCCCGTTCCCGTGGGAATTTCGGGAATTTTTTTTACATAAAAACCTTCCTCTTGAATCACTCTACCTATTACAAAAAACCGCATCAAAATCCGTTGCGTACTTTTAAAGATTTAAGCATACAGACAGACAAACAGAAGACGCGACTTTGTTTAATACTATGTAATGATTTGTAAAGGGACCGAAACGTCAGATAAAAATGTAAAATAAAAGTGAAGTGTATCCGTTAACGTAGTTTCTTAGTAGTGTTCGCTTGAACTTAAGAAACCAGTATATCCAAATTATTTTCTCCCTAAATAATATTCATAAGTTAAAACAAAATTAACATCCTAGATGAATATTAAAATATTCGATATCATTCTTATTTACTAATACAATAATTAAAATTAAGCAAAGTTTTTTAATGTACTTAATACTTTTATTTATAAACATGGTAACAAAATATAAAATGAACTTAATTAGTTAATATAAAATCAAAATAGCCGCTTTAACGTACTTAAAACTATAATAAATAACATCAATGTATGGCTTTAGAGAACCAATTGACTTATTCTACTCAATAGTGGACGGATTTCGTTAAGTTGTGATATTGAGATGCGTACAAAGTGACATCGAGTAGCTAGTAATTTAAAGGTGGCCTTTAAAAATCTGAATGATTCACTAAAGTGATGGTAAGAATTATTCTTTGCACTACGGAGCTATAGAATAGGTATTTTTTTCACACCGGCGCTTATTACTATTTAAAGTTACTCATCAATGTCCAATTAAACCTCGATGTGTTTAAAATTCCCTGAAACCTAAGTGGCAAAATATTTTCAGTCATCAAATATTTTAACAAATGAAACCAAAACAATACCTGTTTCAATTGAACTTTAAACTAACAATCCTTTTCTGATATGGTGTTGAAACGGATTCAAAATATTTACCGAGTTCGCCAAACTAAATAAACTCGATCATTATACACAGAGGTTTCAAACAACCACTAAAGCTTCAATAGGTACCTTAAATAGCTCTCGATTCAATAGCTAACCGATAGGGTTGAGCTTCGCGGTAGTCAATCAGGCACGACGCATCTCAATATGAATTTGAATATCCTCGGAAATTTTGCAATAATATTTGTTTCCCATTGCATTTCGTATTGTTGATATTCTAAAGATCTGTACTGAAAATTATATAGCATTTACAGCTATTACATGTATAAGTTTCTCAATATGTTTCGGTTTAGTGATATTATTTTAACTTAACAATTAGGCATTTTGCTGCATATCGTTTCTTAAAATGCCTTGCATATTGGCAGACCTTTGTAGTAATGTGCTCCGCTATACAGCTTCTTTGGAGTAGTTCTCCAGGAGAGTACCAGAGCTCTCTTGAACGGCTCAGCGGTACATCCTCCACATACTTGCATAACTGCCTTGACTTCGGCTTCGGCTGGTTCCTTTTCATCTGCCTGAAAAACAGGATATTTTTTTTTACCTTCATGTCAATTGTATCGAATATTGTGTTGGCGTAAGGTAATATAAATGCGTGGGAATGTTTTTGTATTCGATGTCTCGATTTTTTGTTATCAATGTTTTCATGATCCTAATACTATGGATTCCGTCAATTATATGGAGTTAAAGGTCAAATTACCCAACGATCACCATTCTAACAATTCTAACTTCTTTTATAACTAAATGATTGCTATTTATCCAACTGATTTAGTCGATAGTGTAACAACATAAGAAATAAATATGAATAAGATATTTCAAAGAAAATCTAACACATTAATAGTAACAATAATTGAGATAGTCTTCTCCTCAAACTAATTTTGTCAAAGGAGTGTTCTACGTAAACGCTGTGTTAGGGTGCAGGTTCAAAGGAAGTTCAAAGGTATCAAAGAAGTCACATTGATGTTGAGTCTCTGCAGACAAAGCTATAGACATTGCAAATCTATAGACATGTACTTTCAAAGCCACGACACAACATACGTGTAACATCGTGTTCTTTTCAGAATTTAAATAAATAAATAAATATACCTGGACAAATTCACACACGGTTAATTAGACCCAAAGTAAGCTCTAAGCTTGTGTTATGGAATCTAATTAACTGATACTACTACATATACATACACAAATACTTTATAAGGATATATAATTGACACCCAGACGTCGTCGCCAACAACTATGTCTGCACATATTGTTGACTCCGGGCGGGAATCGAACCCGCAACCCCCGACACAGTAAGCGCTCTCACTGCCACTGTGCCAACGGGCTTGAAATTTAAAATCGATGGTGCCGTTTACACTTGTTAGTGTGATGACACTTTCTTTATAATATGTTTTTTATTACTCCTGAGAACTATCGGTCGACTTCTTTACCCACATTGGTGTTAATACTTTCATTATTGACTTTATAGGCTGGACTATCGGAATGTTTTCGGACCAACTTACAGTTCCTCTCTGGATATTTTGAATTGGTATATTTTCCACAACTCCTGCGAGTCCCAATAGTAATGATTCTTGGAATGCCGCGTCATCGTCTTTGGCTTCGAGGAGCTCCGGACTTAGTAACGCCTCATCCACAATAGATCCGTCAGAGAGCTGTACTAGACCTCTTTTGTCCTTTTTACCTGTAAAATAATTTATTTTCCTTTTACTTTTACCACTTTGTTTTTGGCTTTACTATGAAAGTAGTCCTCGAAACTTGATTATACCAGGTTTTCCTTTATACTCGCGAAAGTGGTATTAATGAAAGAATTTATTCTAGTTACTTTTTCAAATTATTGCCAAATTTGTATCGGTCCAATGAACGTTATGTGATGTTAAGCTATCAAGTACTATATTATTATGTGCTTTGCTCAGAGTTTCTTTACATGTAACTCTAGCTAGATCAATATAACATTTAAAATATTAATTACCTTTTCTCGCTTGCTCTGTTAATTCCTTTTCAGGATTATCACGTTTATCACGTTTTGAATCTCTTCTGTAAATGCTGTGAGTGTCATCAATGTATTGAACATTAGCTGGATTAAATAGCGAACCAGATAATAAGACACTAGTCTCTTTCGAAGGCCCCAGAGAACTTGGTTGGTAGGACTGCACCGTAGGACGTAAGGATATTTGTGGTTGATAAATAGCATTTGAGTCGGATTGGACGCTGTTAATCAGTTGTTCTGATATGATTCTATTTCCGAGTTGCCCGTTGATGTATTGTTGGTGGATTTGAAGGCCGTTCGGTAGCTGTATCGGGATCATTTGTTGGCCAGCGAGGTTAAGGTTCGTTGGCCTTTGTATCTGTCCTCCGATGAGGAATGTGCCATTTCCTAGGGCTGTGGCTTGTGGTGGCGGTGGCTCGGTGGCAGCTTCCGTGGTAGGTTCGAGAGGGGTGCCGTCGTGCTTGAAGTGATGCACGTGGTGGTGTTTGTGGTCTTTGTGGGCTTTGCCAGCAGTTAATGCGACGTGGTACAACTGCAGCATTGTTATTTCTCCCATAAGGCCTGGAGGTCCTGAAAGCGAAAGGTTTTTCTATGTTCAAAAGATTTTTAAGCCTAAGATGGAGAAGCCTCGTTCTTTTTGTATTGTACCGAAATCAATGTGGTAGTAACAAAACGGCCGGATGTTTTTTATCTTTCATAGTTACGTTATTTGCAAAGATCGGAAGGCTAAGTAGATGAGAGTATGTAGTTTAGAGTAGTCTTTTTGGGAATTTCTACTCACTTTTGGTAGCTTCAATTGGCTCTTTGCTATACATCTGTGATTGTTCCTGTCCAGATATGGCAATACCACCTCCCTTTATGACATGGCCGACGAGCTGGAATTATAAAAGAAAAACACATTACAGCAATAAAGCAAGTAATAACTTACTTTTTATTTCCCGACGTTTCGAGGGGATTGCACCTCTTGTGGTCGCGGGTGAACTGAAGACATCGGAGTTACCGCTGTGATGGGAGGGTAGGCGTTCCAAGTGTTTTATTAACTTTTTATCGCGAAAAAACCCGTGTGAGTACGTTTAAATAATGTTTATCTACACTAATGTTGTAACATTCTACTTATGTTTCCAATACTTGACTTATAATTACTACTGTTATAGCGCAGACAACTAAAACACTCAATTTAAGCAATTGCACATGATGGTATAATATCCACATCGATATCGTAAAATCTCATTATAACATCGCGCCCTGCGCGGCGCGCGCCCTGCGGCCCTGCGCGCGCAGCTGCGCTCTCATTGGTTAGATTTTAATGGCGGCAAGTTCACTGTGACAATACACGTACGCGTGAATTTAATGTTTCGCAATGTGTTTGGTTTTTAAAATTTTGTTAGATTAATTGCATTAAATAGTGAAGATAAAGTAGTGTATGCAACTGCATATAACACGGGTATTAAAACACTCGTTACTATTATGAAACTCGCTGCGCTCGTTTCATAAACTCACACTCGTGTTTTAATACCCTTCATTATATGACAGTTGCATAAACTACTATTTCAAATCGTGTAAGTTTAAAAAAGACTATTACATTACAGCAGAAGCTAACGTTATTTTTCATCGTAAAAACATCAATTACGGCTATAAGTATTTTATAATAGTTCTGTATAACATAATTCCCGAGAAAAACTTCAAGAGGACTGTTGAAAGCAATTGTATCTAAAGAGCTGTTTTCCTCGAGAATACTCGTTCCGAGAATTTGAGGAACAATCGGTTTACTGATTTTACCATGAAAACGTAACAAACAAGATTAAGTACCTACTGCATTATAAAATACTCTTCAATTTATACAATAATAATAAAATAGTAAAGTTTCTTACTTTGTTTTTTTTGTAAGTGCTCAGAAATTACCAATCAGAGTCAAATAATTCGTTTTGTAATAGAGAGACATTCAACGAGAAAGTTATATCCTATTTTTCATCCCAAAATTCCCTCGGGATCGGGCACAACACGGGTAGTATCGTGGGGTGCTGCTAGTTAATAAAATGTCTGGTAATAATTCAAAATATTCACCCTATTGTGAAATCCTCTGCCGACGCGCTCCGCATTCACCCACACTTGCCATTCACCTGTCTTTCCATTCCACGAGTGACAAGAATGGTACCAACTGCAAATATTACAGAAAAAAATAACAAATATTAAATATTTTTAACAATACCAGCAGTCATAACGTGACCTCTTAGATGGCGTCTCAAGATCAAACCAGTTTATTGTAGGTTTGCGATTCAATTCGTATCATGACAGTATTTAAACAATTTCACACTTGAATCGCTTTGAATGTATGAACTAATCGTTTTGCTGAGTGGCTTAATGCGTCAAAATGTGTAAAATCACACATATCAATCAATTCGTTCAGTTGAATAATATTAATTTATTTGCATAAATGCATTTTTATAGTTAAGGTCATGTTATGCTGCAGAGCCAGAACATGTGTGATTTCGAACTCCGAATGGTATCGGATTTTTTCCCCAAAATTCAATCATTGAATTTGACTTTGAGTAACAAGTGAAATGTGGATTTCAAGTTCTTCTTCTTTATTTCTAGTTTATTAACTGAAACGGATATATTAATAAATACCAATATACGAAATTCCGCGTAGTTTAACTTCACAGTAAAATGTGTTCTGAATTTCACAAAGTACTTATACAGACTTTGCAAATTATAGTATTGAATAATTATTTTAATGCATTTACCTAAAGTTTCTTTGTAACATACATTAATTTGAGTACTGTCTTCTTCTTCATCGAGTGGATGGTCAACCTGACCAATCCTGGTGTCAGAGTTATTGAGCCGCCAAAGGCCGCCAAAGACATGGCTTGAGTACTGTACTAAATATTGAATATATCGCAACATTTCACGGTGTATAGGCGTATCGTCCTCATTCGATGTCTTATATAATCGTTTTATAGAATGAGTAGCCGATAGAAGTTACGCATATACCTGTTAGGAATTTCTGCGGGTAATGTTGAATAATGTTATGAAATAATCAATTGTTGATAAATCAGAATATTGGAAGTTGTAACGGCTCATAAGTCATATAAGTTAAGTAAGACTTGATCGCCATGCTGTCCGAGCAATAGCGTTTTATTCAATTCCATACAGTTTTTAGCTATATGTCATTATATCTATTCAATTTCTTACTCTTGATGTTGAAATGTCTAATATTTTTTGATTGATCCTTAATTTGTTTAGCAGTGTTCATTTGTAGGCGAAAATGAAGGGTAGTTTGTATCTCAGTCTGGACAATACACAGTAATTATAACAGTGTTATCGCCGCTTAAATTAAGAAAAATTTGTTCAATAGATACATATTATTAGAAAAAGGTATTTGTATTATTAGTGTTGTCGCAAAAAAAAATATGTTCAATAGATAACACATTATTAGAAAAAGGTATTTGTTGTTTTTAAACAACTAGCTGTTCCGCGCTGTAGTGTCACCCGCGATCCAAAACATCAGCTGTTTCTTCTATCGATTGGTGTACGACACGTATGTTCGGGGTTGCGTATAGGTCGCCATTTTTGCCAATCGATCTCCACTATCGCTACTAAGGGTTGTTTTATTGCGGAACGAGTTAGTATCGAGGTGTTTCTTTTTATTTCGGTAATTTATGAATTACGTAACATATTCTGATTCGGTGATGGACGTATATCATGCTCATGTTGAAACTTAGACATTTTTTGTTTAGTAAGATGAGAACAATAATCGATCTTCGTAATTACCAGACGCTAAAGAAAGATGTATGATAATATATTTTAATTTGCTTTTCTTTATCTTTCTTTTTATTTTTTCCTTTTTCCTTTATAAACTATTCATTCGTACCGAAGAATCATATTCTCCCTTTGTAATACGATACAAATGCATAAGATACAAAAATACAGTTTTACAGATTAAAATGACTTCCTTCGCGGTTCACCTATATCGTTCCGTTTGTTAAGTATTCGATATTGGTTATTGAATTAGGTTTGAATGGCAGACTGCAAACTAAATTATAAATTAGTAGTTGTAATATCAAAATGCATAACTAATAAAATAAATCCCTCTCTCCTTAAACTTAAGACCTGGGCTCTTGTCGATGAATTGAAAAGTGGAAAGAACTCCATCGACAATATAATAAAAACAGAAACTAAATATACATTTCAGGAGCTTAAAAACAAAATACATTACGTAGCTCTTTTCATGAAAGAAATCTTGTAATTTTTAGTAGTCTTTGTCTAACAAGTAACTTCAATTTCTGTTTAAATTTGTTTAAATTACCTGCACGTTTTTGTTTCATTCATTCATTACGCAAAGGTTTGTCGTTTTGTTTCGTAAAAAACAGTTCTGGTCTTGGGTGTTTTAGACCGCCTCAACGCCTTTGTTACTTTGTATAAGAGCTGTACCATTCTAAGTTGCTCTGCTAAGTGTGACATAATTGGTAGATTGTTATGTTGCTATGCTAGCTAATACGTTGGATTGGTGGATACTTAGATCTAGTACACAGGTTTGCTAGAAAGCTGATATTGTTGACGATGTTTAACGTAAAGTTGTTAGTACTCGTAACACGGTCCTCGAGTTAAGTTATACACTGACATTGTTGGTAACAAAGTTAAGGGGTTATATGAATTAACTGTACAATTAAGTAGAGTAAAGTATAGGCCTTTAATGTCCCACTGCTGGGCAAAGGCCTCTCATCTCACTGGATGTCAGTACACTGAGCAGGATTAGGCGTAATCTCCACGCATGCACACGGTTTTTCATTAGTACAATTGGTAGTGCGGAAATTCCTTTTACATTCACGCGTACTTACTACTCTACCAAGCTTTTCCTTTCAACTAGTCTTTAGATGGATTTAATAGTTTTGTAGCCAACTCCCAAGTCATTAGGAAATTCAATATTTGGTTTCCACTGTGAAGTTTTTAGAAACTTTGTTTGTATGCTGAGTTGCATATGAAATTGGCAGTGTGGATTGCAATGTAATAATTGTTCCCAGTTTGGAAGTGAGTAGAAGCCGACAGGAGCAAGAGCGCTGGTTTGTTGATAATTAGAGCGTGCCAGCCACTGAGTACACAATATTTAATGCAATTTCCGGGAGTATGGTGACATTCTTTGATTAACATCTTGAGACTATTGTTGAAATGAAATTCGCTCGTAAGTAATTGTTTTAGAACGTGTTCCAATTTTAACCTTATGTACATCGGATACTGTTTCATAATTAAGTGAACACTTTTGCAACAAATTGCATTAAAATAAGGTAAAAAGTGCAAACATGCAAATAGGTAACTCTGACTGTAGGTAATCATTACCCTCTGCACATACGAGTTTGCAGCTGTATTGAATATGTGTTGAATACAATAATTGTTCTATTATGCGTCCGCGAGACGATCAAGTGCACTTGACAAGTCGCAAATGAATAAAACTTGTCAAGTCGCGTCAAGTCGCATCAAGCTCAAGTTGGTTCAAATTTGTTGTCAAGTTATCATCAAAATTATTGTCAAGTCATGTCCAGCACGTAGATACTTGACGGGAATTGTCAAGTCAACGCTGTAAACGATCAATATTCACTTCAAGCCCGTAGACTTGTCAAGTGCACTTGATCGTCTCGCGGACGCTTTAGACCTTACCGTACCAACGTCGCAGTGGATTATTTTGTTGTAACAGGAATGTAGTGGTAGGTTTATTGGTAATAGGTTGCAGCTAGAAATCTTTGCATGAACTGAAGAAGCCGATTGCAATTTGTCATCGAAACCTGACCGGCTTCTAACTGGGATACATCCTATTTAATCTACGGTTCCGGATTAACTTTGAATTCAATCTGAATTGGTTTTGTAGGTCTAATTGTAATACTCGCTATTTCGACGTCGTATTATTTCAGCTTACATAACGTTATTTTGTATTTGTCTGTATTGATCGTAAATATCATTTTTTTATAAATTCGTGTGTATAAACCTTCTTTGTCGTACCTCGTCGTGTCAGGTTTTTTAATAGACTTTCACTTATTGCTATTTGAAGACGTTTTACGTGTATTAATTGAATTGGCTCTATTTGATCCACTTATTGAATCCAGTTTAAAAGTATCTTTCGAAGGTTTGAAAAGTATTCGTTGGTGTAAAAATATTTTTAGAATTGAATACTTATATTTGATTACTTACGTGTTGAGTTTCAGAGGATAATTAAGCCTGAAGAATGTTTGTTTATGAACGGCCATGCTGAAGTAACTCGCTTCTTGAGTGTTCGATATCCATAGTGAAATTTCTTTCGGCTCGTCATCAACTGTGGATAAAATAATATAAATTTAATTATCTGTATAGAAATAATACACATATGGTTACATGGGTCAGGTTTGAAATCATCAACCACAGTAATAAGCGTGGTGACTAAGCTCAATCCTTCTCACAGTACGTTGACAGTCGACGACGTATGTTTACACTTTCAACAAGTGTTAACATAAATACTCATAGTCGATTACCGCGCGGTGGTTACACGATGGTTCAAGTGTAGCGCTTTTGTTTAGTGGGTTTTTGTAGGGTTGCACCCAAACATTTTACAAAGCAGTTTAAAGTTTTCCTCTTAATAATATTATTATATAGCAGTATGGGTGTTTTTTGTTATTTTCAGTTGAGGTATAGTTATTTACTCTGCAGTGCGACAGGTTTACTTAGATGATTTCGTCACTTTTTTTCGTCGCTTTTGTTAATATACTAGCACTTTGTGGCTCGTCTACGTACAGCTCGGCCCCTACTTGGATGAGTGGCCGATAGTGGCATTGATATCTGTTTGCTTTGTCGGTCCCGGTTGTTTCAATCGATAAAACATGTCGGAGGCCTTCAGGTGCTCTATAAACTCCGACGCCAGGGTATAGGCAGTTTTTCAAATCAAATAAAATACCATGGGAGCGGGTACAACGCGGGTAAAACTGCGGAGTGCTGCTCATAATACATACGTCTAAACATTCGTTCTAAATATAGAGATAACATTCTTTGTAAATATTTTCTAATCTATCATCAGTATGATCGAACTTCAAACTTCAGCGTTCATCTTTCATCATAGAAATACATTTTTATAGTAGACTAGCAGCACCACGCGGTTTCACGTGCTTTGTGCCCATTCCTGTGGAAACTTTGGGATGAAATAGCCTATTAAAAATAAATAAATAAAATTACCTTCTTGTTGATTACAAAAATAATTATTAAAATCGGATTGATGGTTTCTGATATAAGTGCGTTCAGAAAAATAAAAAAAACAAAAATCAATCTCTTCATCGTTATTATATTAGTATAGAAGTATAGATAGATAAATTAAAATCATACCTTCTGCACAAAATCCAATTACCCCTTTTGTAGTCGGGAAGTTAACAATTTGCAAAATTATCTATGAAATTCAATAAGTCAAGAATGTCATAATACGACGTAGTTCAAAAACCACATTGGCATCTGAGACGCCTTCGTTTCAAATTAGGTTTAGGAAATTCAGTCTGTTGATTTCAGGAATTTCAGTTCCAGTTCTAATTGAATCGAACTGTAATAACACTTCAGACACCTTCCAGTCGTTATTATATCAACAATGAAGATATTTGCCAAGTGAATTAGTAGGAATTCCAACTGGCCAAGAACTCAGACAGTGCAAATCTCTACCTCGATGGGGATTATTAGTTAATCCAATATTATACTATACTAACAGTGCCGCGCGGTTTTGTGCGCTGTGACCGTTCCCGTCCCGTTGAATATGGCCATCCATTAATATCCAAAAATATTTATGCAAATCGAAGTGGTAATTCCTGAGATAATCCCGTACATATAATTTATCTAATATACTCGTACCTATAATTGCATTGTCTGAGAGGCACTATTTTGAATTTGTTTAAAAAATAATATTATTTACAAGAAATCAACGAGTACCATGTCGAAAACTATGTAAATATTTTTTTATCGTTAATGCTCCATAAACCAGCACTCAAATGGTATCGGTCCTCGTGGAAATTTGGGGATAGTAAGTAGAAACCTATAGGTAATCTGTCCCTTGACTGTGGACCTTGAATACAGATAGATTAGTTCAAATTCTAGTAGCTCTCGAGTTTAGTGATCATAGGAACAAACAAATAAGCTCATTAGATAACAACGGATAGAGTAGGGTTTGGTTGGGTAACGTTTAACTACGTTAGGCTCGAAGGTCGAAATAGGTAGTAGAAATTAGAGATGGTAAATCTCGCGAAATTTCGTTGACACAGATTTTCAATAAGAAACTAATACAAACTTCTATACAACAGTAAGTAGCCGGCTTAATAATAATATAGGTAATATAGACTATACATCAGAATAACACATGGGATATATTAGGGACGGGTACACCACAGGTGAAACCGCGGGCGGCGGTTAGTTATACATATGTGGGAATGTGTAGTTCTGTACTTATGATTTGCGTCAAATTGGCTGACCATAATTCCCGATTAATTAAGATCGAATTGCTCAAGCACTAAACAGTTGTCGTTAATTACACTGTAATAATATTAATAATATTCAGACCACGTCATGAGTATAATATTATTATACCCATGACTTGGTCTGAACTCGAGATCTCAGTGTGTACATTAAATCATTAGCTAGGAAATGGGCATGTAATATGAGACAAGGCTTGTTTCTCTATTTAGGTACTACCTACGTTTTATACGAATTAGTATATGACATTTTAGGAAGGTATTTTGAGGAGTTAGAACCAAAAGTTTATTTACGAATATCGGAATCATACGGACTTTTGTTGTAAGTGAAAAGTCGGCAACGCGGACTCGCAACTTGTAAACTCAGTCGACGACGCCTTTACTTTGATTTAATTATTAAATTAAATCTTTCTATTTTTACGTCTCTTTCAAATTAAGCGTTTTCAGTCGAATTGCTACAGATGTAGTGAATAATCCTTTCCTTTCGTATTTTCTCGGAAATGTTCGTTTTTGTCTTACTACTTCACTCGCACTCAGTACCCATCGAGACAACAGTTTGACATTTGACATTGATAAATAAAGTATGCGATTTATTTGATACCTACACGTAATTTAATAATACAGTAATTCATAGACACATCGGCACCATTCGGGTGTTATCGTTGTTCCGAGTTTTGCCGATAGGAAAGGATTATTCACTACATCTGTACGTGCGTTTGTATGAAAACAAAAGAACATCGGGCGCGACTGCGCAGTGAACACTACTGCGTCGCGTCACCGGACGAAAAACACAATTAAATTTTAAGAGACCTTTTTGCTGACCTGACATAAAGGATAATTATGTATATTGTAAACTAGCAGCGCCCCGCGGTGTTACCCGCGTTGTACCCGTTCCCGCGGGAATGTCGGGATAAAATGCATCCCATGTATTATTATGATGTATAACCTATATTACTGTAAAGTTTCATCCCAATCCGTTCAGTAGTTTTTTCGTGAAAGAGCAACAAACATATACGAGTATGTACATACATCCATCCTCACAAGGTTTCGCAGTTATAATATTATTAGGATATAAATAAATAGAAAAGTTTCTTGATTAAATAAATTCTTTGAAGCTATGTTTTGTCTAGTCAACATTGAATTCATTAAAAAACATTCACTTGATTTGCAGCAGAAAGGTTTTTTTTTCTTATTTTTATTGTTTGTTTATACATCTTAGCATCTCAATTTCAATTAGCTCCGTATTTTACATTGCAAGCTTTATAAAAATCCCGAACTTCTTTAACATAACAAGACCGCGTGGATTTACCCTCATAATACTCGTTTTCGTAACTATTTCAACGGATATACCATCTGTACCCGAATTATGATTTTAAAACGACCTTAATTAGACAACACTCACTCTCGTTTTCAGTATTAAGTAATACAACTTTATTAATGAACTAGCTGCACCCCGCGGTTTTACCTGCTCCCTTTGAAATTTCGGTACAAAACACGGCCTTTTTATGAGTATAGCTACTTAATACAAAAACAATTCGAATCGGACTGTTAATTTCTGAGATTAGCGAATAGTATTAATTACAAATTCTACTTTTTTATAATATTAGTAGGTAGAGATGTAGATACCGACTTTCAAGCGTATTAAAATTACGAAAGGAAGGGAAAGGTGAATGCCCCAATTACCGACGCACCGCGAGCGAACGGGTCCTTAGAGTGCGCCGCGGCTCGCAACGAACGTCACTATCAAGATCTATTGTTTTGTAACACTCATTTGTAATAAAAATAACGGAGCTACTATCTAAATGGGCCTAAGATAATACCGATCTTCTTCTTCTAATGCGGTCTTGGTACTAATTCACATTTAATGATTCCTAATCTATTGATATGGTTTCTTTTTCAAGTTGAAATATATAGAGATTACTAGCTGTCCCGGCAAACGTAGATTTGCAACATAAAAAGTAAAGTGGACCACCTTTAAAATTTAGGGTGATGAAAAATAGATGTTGTCCGATTTTCAGACCTACCCGATAGGTATGCACACAAAAATTCGTGAGAATCGGTCAAGACGTTTCGGGGGAGTTCAGAGATGTTCATTAAATCGACACTGATTCACGTAACTTTCATACAATGTCAACAGACTCATTAAATCTCTACTAAGGAAGTATTTGATGTAAGTATTTGATGTCTACGTATGGGCGTTAAACTTGAAGAAAAGAAATGAAGTGATAGCTTTATTGTATCGAATTTCACGCGTATCAGCGTCACAATTTCTACCGCCTAGCAATATCTTGCAGATAGAAAATGATATGCCGAGATTGATGCATTCTCCAGTGAATTAGAATTCCTTCAAAGGATCATGAGGAATTTTATTTATTATAAATGACTAGTAGCGTCCCATGGTTTTACCCGCGTTGTGCCCGTTCCCGTGGGAATTTCGGGATGAAAATTGGCCTATAACTTTTCGGTTGAATGAGGCTATCCATTACAAAAAAATAATTATTCAAATCTGATTTGTAGTTTCTGGGATTACCCTTACAAACATACGAACAAAGTTAGAAAATTTACTTCTTTATAATAAAGGTATAGATATAGAAATTTTAATAGTAACATTTAACGCGTTCACTCCTACTAACGTGTCTGGGTTAAAAGCCTTATCTCCTCTTTCTATTAACGAGTCATATATTATGTAAGCATATGAAATCTCAAACAAAGCATACTTACACAACATTTAAATTATTCTTCGCTATTTTATAATGTAACGTAAAATAAAATCAAGGCCTAATAAACTGCAACTTCAATGATGCAAAGACACTAAATACTTAAAACAATATTCTTGTTATGCAACAAAGTGCCACACGCGGTATATTTACTGAAACACACGTAGCGCAGTGTAGTGTCAATTAAAGGGTATCGCGTGATCAACGTATTAGGGGCAACACTATGCTTGCAAAACGTATGATAATACTCACTCTAATTACGCAATTAGCTAAGGAAGAATAAAGTCACGGTGTATAATTCAATACACAATTTTGAAGTTGGTCCTTTCGTGAGTTTGCTCTTTTCACGTTTATTTTCATATAGAGAATTGAATTTTTCAAGTGAGGAAAATAACAAAAAATGCTTGTCGTTATTCCGTATTTTGCCATCCACGCTCTGTTGCCAAAACAAACTAAAAACAAAGGAAAAGAGCTGACAGTCCGGCATCATGCTGAATTCAAGAGCTGTTTTCAAAAGGTTCGGAATATATGCAGAATATCTTTGAGGAATTTGTTTGCATGAATGAATCGTGATAATAAACATTCTCAACCTTTCGATTTGATTGAAATATATTTTCATTTGCCATCATTGCCATCTATAAAAAATAGGCACCTCGTTTCAAGAATACTTTCAAATTATTTATTAATTGGAAGTATATATAATTTTAAAGTGTAGCCTGGTTTTATGAACGGTCTATCTTTGGATTCATTAGTAGGAATACTTGATATGGAAACTCGCACAACATCATGTAAGTCACGACGTTAATCAGAGTAGACTCTATTTAAAACCAACTGACATGTTAAATATTAATCAGATTGCTCTGTAAAGGATATAGTGGTTAAGAAAGGTTGACGTGCTCTAATAAATGTGATAAGACAAAAAGATACAGCTTTTTATAGACAACCAACCAAGTGTAACGACACTTGTTTGGTTGTCTATAAAAAGCTGTATCTTAATTGAAATTGAATAATTTGATTAGATTGTGTTCTATCATAGATAAACATAACGATGTTTATCTATGATAGAACACAATCTAATCAAATTATTAATGATAGATCACAATCTATCATTATAATTTGCCTTAAACTAAAGTAGGTATTTTATTTAAAAATATCAATAATAGCTCAATGTATGTTGGCAAAAAGTATCTTCGATTGAATTGCTAATTGGCTACCCAAAGGAAGTCGCGGGCATTAGATAATCCTAAAGCTGAAATTGGTTTATGGAAACTAGGATTAAAAACAATATTTTTGTGTTTAAACTCGATACGTCCGTGGATATTTTTTCACTTCTATCCAACGATCCTATATCAAATATGTATTTGAATAAATATTTGAATTCAAGAGGTATAACTATTCAGCCAAGTTTTAATAAAAAAAATCCAACAGGAACGGACTAACGGATAAAAACTCGGCTCTACTAGTTACTATAATACTCGTAGGTACAAATCGTGCGAGTACTTACCTGAATAAGAAAACAGTGGATGATCGTCGGAATGATTGTGGAACTTTGTCCACAAGCAAAGTGTGAATTCCTTCAAATCGGGAATATCTTTTTCATACTCCACGTATTGATAGTAGAGCTCTTGGTTCATAGACACTTTGTAGATGCTGCACGATTCTGAACCTTGTGGCGATAAGATACTTCCGAGCTTGCTTGGCGCGTGGATCGGCTTACGATTCAATATCTTCAAATTACCACTGAAAACAAAAATAGTAGATAGAACTTTGAAAATAAGATTGATAATAGCGTGAGGGTTCAATCGGACAAACAATAATAAGTGCTTGTTAAAGTCATTTGAGCTATTATTTGGTTACCTAATTATATTGTTCTACTAGCAGCGCCCCGCGGTTTTACCCGCGTTGTGCCCGTTCCCGTAGGAAATCCGGGATAAAAAATGTAGCCTATAGCCTTCCTCGATAAATAGACTATCTGACAGTGAAAGAATTATTCAAATCGGTTCAGTAGTTTCTGAGATTAGCGCGTTTAAACAAACAAACAAACAAACAAACAAACAAACAAACAAACAAAACAAACTCTTCAGCTTTATAATATTAGTATAGATTACAAAAATAATTAGAATCATCCCCTCCCCTCTCTCCTCTTGATGCTTAATGGCATATCTACGAACGAATACTTTTCATTAAAAATATGAAGAAATCGGTTGAATATTAATGACTGTCTCCATAATTATTTCATAATTATTGACGAATAGTTTTCAATAATTATTTAAATGTAATGCTAAAATACAAGATAACAAGAATTCGTTCGTCATTTGTTGTTTGCTTGTTGCGTTAAATGTTAACATTGCCCCCCTTTGGCCGTCCGTCCATCCAGACCCGAGCCATATCGATCGTCATCCCTCGTATCACACGTTTTCACTTACTACCCTGCATTTATCTAGAAACTGTGAATCCGGGTTCGCATCCATTCGCATCAAAACAATATAATTACGTTCTTTGAACGACGCAATCCCTAATGTAACTATTCAACGGATTACCTACTGTGTAGGTTCCATGTCACGAGTTAGAAAATGGAAACTGGATTTGAAGAGAGAAATACAATTTATCAGTTTGTCTAAAGATAAATGTAGGTTTAGCAATATCCAATGTTGTCAAAAATTGTGTTAGTTCAGAACGAGTTCATACGTTTTACCATTCATTTTATTCTTTAAGATCAAACTTTTTTACAAGTTACTTTAATAAATCTATGTAAGTTTGTATAATGAGATATGAGATATACGGCAACGGGTGCGCTGCGGGTAAAACCGCAACTAATATCGGCCTGCAGTTTTGCCAATTTTTCGAGCAAAATTCATTTTTTTTTCGAGTGAATAGTTGTGTATGATTCTCTCTTGGATGAAGCTATCTAATATAAACAACCTCCGTGGTCTTGTGGTTTGAGCGCTCGGCTCACGATCCGGAGGTTCCGGGTTCGATTCCCGGTGGGGACAACAATATCTCACAAAAATCTCTTTGTGAGACTGTCCTCAGTTTGGTCAGGGCATTGCAGGCTGAATCACCTGATTGCCCGAAAAGTAAGATGATTCCGTGCTTCGGAGGGCACGTTAAGCCGTCGGTCCCGGTTATTTTCTACGGATAGTAGTCGTTACATGAGCCATGTCAGATCAATAACTCTGACACCAGGATTGGTCAGGTTGACTCGATAAAGAAAGAATAATATAAAAAGAAGTTATATCGGTATGATAGTTCCTGAAATTAGCGCGGATAAACAAACAAATATCTAACTCTTCAGTATTATTTGTTTCAAAGTACAGCCAAAAAGTATGTTCTGATTTGCGTCTGCAGCAGCGGACTGCAACTGCAGACCGCAGCTAAAGTACTAATAGTTTCTATGAAAAAAAAAATATATATTATGTACATTACCATGCAAACTTCCACCGAATATGGTTTGAACTAGATCTAGTAAGTAGTTTTTTTTAATACGTCATAAATCGTACACCGCAATTTACCTTTCATCCAATCAACTCAAATCTTCTAACTATAAGAAGAAGTTTTAATTTATGTTATTTGCTGCTACGGAACCCGTCATGGGCGAGTCCGACTCGCACTTGGCCGCTTATCAATATCTTAATATCTAAATAATGAAGTGAGATTGCTTAACGTTTCATTTTCATGAACAGCGACATTTAAAGAATGAACATTTCTAAATAGCTTAAAACAATTTTAATTGGTTTACATTTGCCTTTAAACTTCGTAATATCATACAATTATTACTTTATGACTTGTAAAGATTACCAGATTGAATACTATATTGCTTTAACGAGTTCAATATTGTTGCATACGAAATAATCAGTAGGTACATGAAACTAAGGTTAGTGTGTCTAATTATGATGAATCATGATGATTAGTTCATTTAATCATTTTTAAATCAGTTATCTCGTACGTGATGCGATCATACAGTCATTAGCCTTCTACTTATTTTTTTAAAGCTGACCCAAACTACAGACTCGACAGTTTTAAGATGCTCCATATAAACAAATGAAGACGCGGACATTAGATGCAAGAAGGTTCACAGTCTTATGCATGTGTTTCCAAAGAGCAAGTCAATAAGAATGACTTGATTATACTAGTAGTTTGCGCTCGTCCTAAGATATATATTATGAAAACGTAAGTCAATGAATGGAGTCGATTTTACGTAACACTACATAATAGGTACTGACTCAGCTAAATCTTACTGTTGTCTAATAATAATCAAGCTTATATGATGATACGAGTAATCTAAATGTTATGGCGTAATTATACTTAAAGTTGTTCGCCGCATACGATATGCGGTGACCACAACTGTATAATGAACTAGCAGCGCACCGTGGTTTTACCCGCGTTGTGCCTGTTCCCGTGGGAATTTCGGAATACAAAATAGCCTATAACCTTCCCGTTGGATGTGGCTATCTATTACAAAAATAATTATTCAAATCGGACTGGTAACTCCCGAGATTAGCTCGAACATACAAACAAACAAACAAACTTAAAAATGTTACCTCTTTATAATATTAGTATAGAAGTATAGATATAATTATGATATTCACACATTCGACGAGTGATTGCAACGGACACTTAGTTAATTAATTAAAAGCGAAAAAAGCAAACTTCATCACTGATTCTTAATTATTCATTAATTTTAATTTTGGTGGATTCATAAATATTTGACATACCCGCCATCTTTTTGCTCCGGTAAGTCAAAATGAAAAAAACTTTTAATTGGATGAATAATTCCGAAAATACTCGTACAAACAAAGTACAAATATTACCTCTTCATAATCTTCTCTATATATAAAATTCTCGTGTCACAATGTTCGTTCCCGTACTCCTCCGAAACGGCTCGACCGATTCTCATGAAATTTTGTGTACATATCGGGTAGGCCTGAGAATCGAACAACATCTATTTTTCATCCCGAAATTCCCGCGGGAACGGGTACCGTGGTTGAACTCCTCTGAAACGGCTCGACCGATTCCAATGAAATTTTGTGTACATATCGGGTAGGCCTGAGAATCGGACAACATTTATTTTTCATCCCGAAATTCCCGCGAGAACGGGTACAACGCGAGTGAAACCGCGGGGCGCAGCTAGTATAGATTTATTTTATAAGAAATAATATCTAACATATAATTGGCTCCCGAGATATCTAACAATATCAATTAACGTGATGGTTGATACCCTCGTTAATTGGTACAGGATATACATATATGTTTGTCGTAGTAACAATACCACAGTTAGCCGCTCTGCGTCTTGACCGATTTATTGGACCGTTACGAGCTACCTATTACTCTAGTCATGATCAATACTGACCTTCAAGTATATTCAGTAGACCAAATTATGTTTGCCTAACCATCTTATTAGGAGACTACTTATCTCTATGCACTTGATATGTGTCATGTGATAAAGATTTTTTTGCTTGCTGTAGAAGAAAATACAGGATGTTTTATCAGCGTGTGTTTTATTTTCTATTCGAAAAATCACTAGCAAGATCGGGCGGGTAGCTAGTAGCGTAATATAGTGCATTGTCTAGCTTCAAAAAGAACTAGTAAACATGGTGGCGTTAATACTCCATTGTTTTAACCTAGCAACACTATTGTCTTAATTCTACTAATATAGTGGTATCACTTCACGGTTCTACCAGAAACTACTATTTACTCTTATAAATAAGGTTCTGTCCAAGGAAACACGGAGTGTTGAGCGGCGCGTGTAGCATCTCGTATAGCGTTGCGTGGAGGAAACAATGTATTAAAAAACCGGCCAAGTGCGAGTCGGACTCGCAGACGACCTACCACTATCTATTAAAAATTATTAGTATCGAGCAAGAAACGGTAAAAAATCACGTTTGTGGTATGTGGTATGTGGGAGCCCCCCTTGAATACTTGTTATAAGTATTTTAATTGTTGGCGGCACTAAAAATACATCATCTGTGAAAATATCAACTGTCTAGCTATCACCGTTCTTGAGAGACGAACGGACAGCGAAGTCTCAGTAAATAGGGTCCCGTTTTTACCCTTTGGGCACGGAACCCTAAAAACAAAACACGTGAGATCGCTATGAACGCCTTCATAGATTATTATAAAATCAGGTTGCATTTCAACGTATATTTCAACCATTATTGAATCGTGTTGGACGTCGCACTTCTCCCCGCGTCTCTCTTAACGAAGCCTTATGAAAAGCTTACACATTCAGCTTTCACTCCGTTTAATAATTTCATATAAGCTTTTAAAGGAAGCTGCGTGAAATCCTGTTGAAAACTTGTTGCTTTAGAAATTCTATATTAAATTAATACGCTTTCGGTTTACCTATAGAGCTCCTATTTCAATGGACCATTAAATTCAATGTTCGTTAGCAATCGCTGTTATTTGTAGTTAGGTAGATCACTAAATTGATAAACAATGATCGTTACAATTATGTTACGTTGAATAGGTATTATATAAGTTTACAAGAAATAACCTATGTATTTAGGCAATTTTGTAACGTTTGACCACAATAAAAGCAATTAGCTAATACAGTGTCCAACTACCGCCTGCAATAAAACGTCATTGAGCCTTTAAATATAGTTAGCGCATATCATTTCACAACTGAGCATCATCTTGTCTTTTACGACGAGTGATGTTGAAATTATAATGCCATAAATAGTTGAAGTGGAATTTATTTTTAATACGTCTATTGGTTAAGACATAAAGTTTCCAGAAGCTTCTCTACAACTTAACAAATTCAGATGCTTTTCCGTAACATAATCAGAATTTTGTGATTTGGACTGCACTGCAAAAGATAAGCTAACAGACCGATTTGAACCGTTGACAGCAACCGCAAGCTGTTACGGTTTGTCAAACTCTGACATACGAGTATGTTTACCGTAACGTTCGCAAAGGTATGTTTTGAATTCTGTCTCTAACGTTTGACATAAGTTTCTTGACTTTCCTGTATCAAATTATTCTCTCACTCTCACACACGCGCGTGCACTCTCTCTCAGCTACCCAATGCTGACTGCTTGTCTACCAACACAAATTACCTTGAATGTAAAGACCGCTCTGGGTTCTTATAACTGGAGTAGGTGTAGGTAGGCTCCGGCAGTATGGGTTGCCATTCCTCCGCGCAAAAAGCAGTTCCGGTGACTGCTAATAGAAGTAGTAACCGCATTTTCTGTAACAAAAATTTTTATCCTCAATATGGTAATTAGGGGAAATTTTCGTGTATGCATGGATACACATTGAACGTGTCCAAACAAATATGATTTTTCGCGCTTAACAGCCACCTTAAATTTTGCAAGGCAAAATCAGATTATATATTGTGATTATGTAACCAATACACCCTTTCGTATCACCAAATAATTATGAAATGGTTCCATTAAATGAAATTAAGATGTAGGTAACATTGTAAAAATTATACACTGAAATTGAAACGTGTTTCCCCTGCTTTTTGACGTCGCTTAAAAATAAACGATTTGGTGTTAAACTTTCACGAAATGAAAGCAAGCTACCTTTACCATCGCGTAGTGAGATAGTCTTTGTTTTAATAGAAATGTATTCTCTTATTGTTAGAAATAACATGTGAAATGATATTCATCTCTTAATTGGTTTCAGCCACGGAATAATAAAGATTATTCCCAATGCGAACGGATCGTCGATATAATTGATTAGTTTTCACAGTTAAGTACAATTTTGATTGTAAAGTTGAGTTTTGTTTTCGCTTCGATTGAGCTAGTTAACGAGTGGCGAGTCGGCAAGTTTAATAGAACAGTAAACGAGGAAGGTTCTACACTAACCACATGTACCATAACTACACCACATCGTGACAAAATGTGGTCACGTATGAATAGTGTGTCTGTATCTTTTTGCAGTTGCGTGGTGTAGTTGCGATGTGGTTACGTACTACACACACAGAAGTTAGCGATATCGCTGGTGGTTTGTGTGCTTAAAATTAAAAGCACACAAAAATTAAAATAGTCTTTCTTAAAACGATTTTCCGGTCGCTGTCGCTTGCATCGGGCTACTACCATAGTCATACTTTTAGATTATATAGTTTTTATTCTCACAATATCTCTCATCCCAAACACTCCACGCCTAAACGCCTATTTATTCCATACATAGACAAATTAATTGCTCTCTCATTCAAAAACATAATTAATATTTGGTATTATTATAGAATAAAACCAAATTAGTTCTACTGTACTGTAACAAGTACGTCTAGAGATAAATTTAAGATTATTGTATCATTACGGTGGCACGTTATCTAGTTGATAAGAAGATAATATCTTATTAACCTTGACTGAGTTGTGACGACACGCGCTGCCTATGAGTACTAGTTAACCGTTAGTTAAACCGTTTTCCGGGAATCATAAAAAGAGTAGGTCATATTTTTATCATGCTGTATATTATTTTAAACTAGCAGCGCCCCCTTTTACCCGCGTTGGGCTCGTTTCCGTGGGAATTACGGGAACTTTTATACACATAAACCTTCATCTTTAATAACTCTATTTATTTAAAAAAAAACGCATCTAAATCCGTTGCGTAGTTATAAAGATCTAAGCATATAGGGACAGACAGCGGAAAGCGACTTTTTTATACTATGTAGTCATGAATTATTTTTTCTTCACGGTATTACGTGTCGTATTTTAGTAGCTGTTAATTTCACAACGGTTTCCTGACGTGTCCTGTTTGTTTTTTGTCCTATCCAGTGAGAGTGAGAGAGTTGATAAAAAATGGTCTGGTGTCCGTCGTAGCTAAACGAAAGGACGATTTTGCCACCCTTGATTTTAATTATCTAAATTAATTAAAATACTTGTTTCAAGACCTGGTGCTTAAGTTCAGCACTGTTTTCTTCAATGTAGTACAAGATTAGAATTACAAAGAGAACTGTGACTAAATTATTCATTCGTAAGTAGTGCTTAAATAGCTAGACTTTAACATGATACAGGCTTGTAAGGTGATCTGTTTTCGATAATCCATTCTGTTTCTGAACTGTTAAGACTTGTGATATTTGCCTTTTATTGTGTTGATGTTTTGGGATCTCCAATAAGATAGCAAGACTAAATTTTTCGAAGATAACTAAGATATTGCAATTTACTTTTAAAATATTGAAAGGTCGTAGAGATCGATCGGTGATTTCACCAATCCAAGTATCATCAGCAAGCATGAGGACAACTGACATTTTCAGTGAGGGTAGACCTGTGTCTGGAATGCTTTACTAAATCATTAGGTAAATTAGGAAATTTTAATACATATAATATTTTTTGAATCACTCTATCTATTTCAAAAATCGCGTCAAAATCCGTGCAGTAGTATTTGAGTTTATTGCGAACAGACAGACAGACAGACGCAAACGGTACTTTGTTTTATAATATAGTTATTTTAGTGATAGTACCATACGCTGTTGTAAAATAGTACGCTGCTGCGTGTGAATTGGACCAAATTTAAAAATGAGATAGTCCAAAATCGTGTTTTGTTAAGGCGGTAAAGTCTATACATAGGTCTAAACACCTACGCTGAACCAGTAATGGTGAAAACGAGAGTTTCGTCTATAAAGAACTGCCAAATAGTTTTATTAATTCATTTTGAACGAAATATGTTTCTGTTCAAATTAACATAAGCAGAAGTCGATACATTAAATGTGTTTGAATCAAATCCCACACACGAGTAAACCGCATCAAACGATCAAATTTTATGAGGCAAAGTAACATGTTATCGATAAAAACAAAAATGTCTTCAAGTCCTAAAATTGTGTAATAATTTGATTAACCACTTATCATGAAAAGTAAAATGAATAACACTGTGTATGTTGCAGTTATTTTTATATTCATATTTCAATATTTATCTTTTAATATACTCAATTTATTTGATTACTACTTTTCTAAAATAAACTACGTGCATAAATATTTGATAGACGGTTGTGATGAATCTGTATTCCTACCAGTATATCAAAATAAACACTTTTGAGTGTGAGTACACATACGAACAGTCTATTAGCATATGGAAAATGAGCAAAGCCACAATTTATTTACGTCCAATAAAGTTTAAAAAAAAGACGTGTGGCACTCGGGGACTGCCGCGGTAAAGCTATTGCATAGTTATTTTTTGTATCACTAGATGGCGTTAGTGGGGAGCGTGAGGTTTTTTCACGTGAGGATTTTTCATTACGGAATTTCTGGATTCGGTCCCCGCGCTCAAGGCCCGCGATAGAAGCTATGCAATAGCTTAAAAACAAATAATTATAATTGACGAAAATAAATTATTTTCGAACATATCTCAGTAATAAATAATTTATTTTAACGACACTATGAAGGTGTAGTGTGGGTTGACCATAAGTATTTAGGCGAGTCAAAGAGGCGTTTCAATTTAAGCGTTTATGATCATCCCGCTGTGACGTTTAGACGTTCGGTGCATGGACGTTCGTGATTACACAAAACGTCATTATTGACCGCGAAGCGCGGCACCACTAAAATGCTCTAATAGAAAAAGCCCTAAATACCACGAACAAATCACATTACGATCTGTTGTTATATGCCAAGTTGTTTACACAATGATGCTTTATCAGATACCTTCCTAGATTTGATCATCAAACACATTTTGACTTAAACAAATAATTACGTTGAGTGAGTTTTTAGAGTTGCCTTTGATTACCAATATTGACCTTAGTTAAAAAATTTAACATTTGTTAAGCCTACATAAGTCTATTGAGATATTCAATCATTATGAGGTTTCATAACTTTTTGATTTACATATATGTAGGTATAAAAGTAATAAAGTCAATAAGATCCCGCTGTAGGGTATGCCCTACAGCGGGATGGATGAAGATAACCTAAATCTTTGATATTTTTAATTCTTACGCCCAGTTCTTGAATAGAAAATACTTTTAATGAAACATTAGATAACTTAGCTATTAATAAATAAGTCAGTGACTATAGCTAAACCAAGCCTACACATGAAAGTTCATCATTCGATATCCCATCCACCTCACACATATAATGATGCCCTTGTCCACACTTTTGCATAAGGCTCTCTTTACACGTATCTCTACCACACCACAACGCAGATAAAAACACCGTTACGCGTGAACTATGTCTGCAATATCTTTTAGTTTCATTGTGGTTACTGCAAACTCGCTGATAGTTGCGCACTGTGCAGCAATGTGGTCAATTTAACCAAATGATTGTGTTTGGCGATAAAATGTGGTTAAAGCGAATTAAAAATATTCTTCTACCAAACTTAGCTCAAGCAAAGAGCTGGCCTTTTGTCTATGGAGTTACTTACACTTTTTCTACTCTTAGAAATCCTTTTTACATGTCTATTTTCTCTCTCTAAAACTAAGCAATCTAATAATAATTATTCACGCCGAAAAAACACATTTGTGGTAAGGTTGTATAGAGAGCCTAATAACTCATACTTGGCTGCACTTTCCGATCCCTAGCTGTAATCAAACTTAATCCCACCTGTCCACACTACAGTCACAATAAAAACAAAACTTCATAAACTAATGACAGCCGCCAATTGACAGATGTGTCGAGTCGAAGTCAAGCGTGTTTAATCGACGAAATGGGACGATGATATACGATCGATATCGATGTTGTTCACTTTAGATGCCTTACCTGATGGGTTTTTTAGAAGTTTACATTCGATATGTTTGAAGCGCTGTTAGTGTTTAGAGCCTTACTTCGATATTTTGTTAATTATAGGATTTGTTTAGTTATTGAGTTTTTAAAGCACTTTATTTACTTTTGTTTGGATTTTGCGAGCACAAGTCGTTATTTTTTAAAGAATATCGTAGAGCCGTAGCATAAAACAGCTTAAAACTTTTGACAGTTGAGCATATTCATCATATAGATGAAAGAACTTGCTATTTTCATTGATAAGATTTTAAATATAGACCATATCCATTTGACCATCGTAACTCCTAAAAGTTGTGAAGCTATCAGCAACTTGTCATCTGACTGTTATGTTAACGATTTGAACCTTAATTAACAAACTTTATAGGTAAAACATTTTCTTTTCAAATCGCCTACTATAAAACAAAGAAAAGAAGAAAAAAGATATTCTAAGCCTGTTTAAACGACAGCCAACGAAAACCACAAAGACCACTTAGCAACCGAAACAAATGAACCACAAATTAACTCTTACTTAATCTGCTGTTATCATTAACCGGTCACGGTGAAAGCCGCCTTAGTTTACTAATCACCATCCAAGTTATTATGCGAGCATTGAAAAGTGTTGGAGTAAAAAGGTATATCGTCTAGAAATTGAATGTGTTAATACAGTGACCCAGCAGTGGTATAACCGAGAACATCTATCAATGAAACCACATCAGTTTGAGACACGATGAAGTATCTTAAACGGGCCTGGTAGCCCTTTTTAATAGCAGCCACTTGTGTTTTAGGAGTCCAAATCACCAAATAATTATGAAATGGTTCCATTAAAGGAAATTAAGATGTAGGTAATATTGTAAAAATTATACACTGAAATTGAAACGTGTTTCCCCTGCTTTTTGACGTCGCTTAAAATAAACGATTTGGTGTTAAACTTTCACGAAATGAAAGCAAGCTACCTTTACCATCGCGTAGTGAGATAGTCTTTGTTTTAATAGAAATGTATTCTCTTATTGTTAGAAATAACATGCGAAATGATATTCATCTCTTAATTGGTTTCAGCCACGGAATAATAAAGATTATTCCCAATGCGAACGGATCGTCGATATAATTGATTAGTTTTCACAGTTAAGTACAATTTTGATTGTAAAGTTGAGTTTTGTTTTCGCTTCGATTGAGCTAGTTAACGAGTGGCGAGTCGGCAAGTTTAATAGAACAGTAAACGAGGAAGGTTCTACCCTAACCACATGTACCATAACTACACCACATCGTGACAAAATGTGGTCACGTATGAATAGTGTGTCTGTATCTTTTTGCAGTTGCGTGGTGTAGTTGCGATGTGGTTACGTACTGCACACACAGAAGTTTGCGATATCGCTGGTGGTTACTACGTCGTGATTGCTTTTGTGCTGTGATACGTAAATATGTAAAAAAATGCTTATTTCTTCACTTGTCAATACATTTCGGTGCCATGCGTACAACCTAATGAGTACGCATAAGAGAACCAACGCATTATATACGAGTATAACTCGCATTATATACAAGTATATTTTATTATGCTTACCGAACTGATCTGATTATATATATAAATATCTACATAACTGGTCGGTCTGTGATCTTCACTACTAATAGTTTCATGCTTTCTAAATTCGCTTGTGTAATATATATAAACATGCTTGTACTTTGTACTACTATAAATGAACGGTTATGATGTAATTGATGATATATATAACGCATTGTACTTTTCGCGAATGATTTGTTGATTCCTCATTGTTTTTGTTTACTTGCCTTGAGGAAGTAACAGTTTACTGGTTTGAGATTACTAACCCGAAGTGAGGCGATTACGCCTAATCCTCCTCACTATACATCTTCAGTGAGTACGAGGGGGTTGGTCTCCCTCTTGCTGAGCGATAAAGGAGCTAAGGCCGCCCGGAGCCAAGTTCTCCTTATGAACAGTTCGTAAAAAAAATTCGACCTAATTTTTTTATGATCTTCATTACTTTGAAAGCTAATTTTATTTTAATCAAGACGTGTAAAGTTGTAAAAGGAGTAGTGTAATCAAGTATTAAATTAAATTAAATTGTTCATTTATACTATTAATAATACAAATAATTCTGATAACATCACTGTAGTGTTGTTAAAAATATGTTCAATAACTGAAAAATATATTTGGGAGACATGTTTTGTTCGATATTGAAAGTTGTTACTAAGGTTTCACTAGTGGGATTATGGCCTGCACTGCACAATGTGATTAATATTATCGTTTCTGCCGGTGTCCATCATGTAAAACTATGAGGATTAAAAAAAAAAGGATTATACATTCATTGTTCACAAAATTTAAGTTAAAACAATGCACTCGATTATCGGTATTTAACACACACATACATATATGTGTCTATTTTTTAGTATTTGTTAAATTGTATTTTATAATGCAAAAAATAGAGCACTATTTAAAACGGACAACATTTGTATATTAAACATATTTGGCGTTAAATAATATTAAGAATGCTTTTGCAATCCGCCCTGATTAATCGTTTGTTACTTTTTAATAAGCGTTGGGAATGTCTGCTACGAGTATTAGACACAGTCACTTAAGGCGGGATATGTGAAAATAACGCGCATAGTCGCTACTTTAACGATCAAATATCATTCTATCGATTCTATAAATAAAATAAAAACACCAATTAAAAGAATATATCCTTAACAAAATTTTAAATCGAATATAATTTTAAAATTCATTATAATAATGTAGAAATAAGATGCACAAGATTATGTAAAAGTAGCACCAAATATTATTTTCTCGTCCTAGATCTCGTTATTTGAAGCGATAGTCATAGTTTTTTTTTTAGGAATATCAATTTCCTAATACTCACTTAGATTTTAAATCAGTTACATTTTTCATTTGACCCGCCAATTTCTATAAAAACGCAAAAGAGTTCAAATATTCGCCCGCCACGTATCACGCACTCGTGTCTTGCTTCACAAATCTCAACCTTATTTTATGGAATTAAGAACACCCCCTCAGCTCTGTCCGAGCGCCACATATCCTCGCCTTAAGCTGAAACTTGCCGTCTTGAAACTTATAAACTCGCTCAATATCAACAGTGTTTTGTTTAAAGCCTGAAACCCCGCGCGGTTTCATAAAAAAGTGCTACGTCAGTCCGCGCGACGGGGCCCGCCTCCGTGCGACGGTTGCCCGCGCGTATCCCCGCAATGTAGCACTTTTGCATGAAACCGCGCGGGTGCCCGCTCGTGACGGGGACCGCGCGTATGCACGCGATGGTTGCCCGTCCGCACCCGCTTATCGCAGTTTCAGGCCTAAAACACTTTTGTTTGTTGCACACCTACCTATACGTTATGTAAATGTGAAAGGAGATATGGTGGAACCTGTTCTTGGTGTAATGTTCCATTTTCAATTACCGGTAACGTATAGTAGTACACGTTTATATACTCGTAACAGAACCTATTTCATTACAAACACATTCTACATTTGTATGTGGTGCTGATTCTGTGGTTTCATTGAGGTGTAATATTGAACGTAATAATGTGATCCCATCGAAAACATAAAAATTAAAAGTATTAGTATGACTCATCTCACCGAAGATATCAGGAGAGTGAGGAGGAAGTTGAATGAAAAACATAACTTGTAAATAAAACCAAGTCTCGTTACTTTTTTCTACCGCAAAAAGTTCATGTCGGTTTAACTATTCAGTCCCTTTACGGGTCCTTCTCTAACGTATAGTGACTATATCAATATTATTATTTTTTGTGTGACTAGTTACAAAAGTATAAGGGACTTGTTCATAAACTTTTATTAACAGCACTTTAGCTACCAATCAATCATCAAAATCACTTTGTGAGACTGTCCTCAGTTTGGTTAGGGCATTGCAGGCTGAATCACCTGATTGCCTGAAAAGTTAGATGATTCCGTGCTTCGGAGGGCACGTTAAGCCGTCGGTCCCGGTTACTTTCTACGGATAGTAGTCGCTACAGGAGCCATGTCAGAGGCCTTTGGTGGCTCAATAACTCTGACACCAGGATTGGTCAGGTTGACCATCCACTCGATAAGAAGAAGAAGCTACCAATGGTTTGTCCCTTTCGCTCCTATCCAAAGAACAAAAGAGACAAAACACTTTAAAATACTGTTTTAGCTAAAAGAACGTTTATGAAAGTATTTGAATGTTTAAACTATTCTTTGATACATTTACTAAAACACAGGTTGTTTACTCGTATAATGATATGCATAGAAGGCGTATGTACGCTTTCTCAACATATTGCGACAGGAGTAGTATATTTTAAGCCGCTTCCATATGTTTAGTCTATTCATGCGTTTCATCAGTAAACCTTCTTTGCATCTCTGTTAGTTTTAGTCTCTTTGTGGATTATAGAAAATATTTCATTTTATTTATGCATCGTACATGCAGTATTTATTTTCTGTTAACATTGATAGTATCTCATTGAAAGTATAGTTATACTATACATTTGCATGCATTTTGTGATTTCAATCTAAAGTTGCATAATTTCTTTTCTTCATTCATAAGTAAACATTCAGGCATCAGTAACTGCATTTAATTATACTAATGCTATAAAGTATGATTTTTGTTTTTTTTACTCGATCGCGGTAATCTCTTAGAATATCTCAAAGAACTGCCAGTCAGAACCAAGAACTTTTTCAATCACAGATAGTATAATAATAAAAAAGAGGCTGCTGCTTTTGAACTAGAATCATTCCGGAAAGACTGGCCCTGTCTAGCACTTAACAGAGAGGTGTGGACAGAGGGTGGAGAGGCCTTTGCCCAGCAGTGGGACACACCAGGCTAAATATAATAATAATAATAGGCTGCTTCTGAATCCCGAATGGCACAGGAACGAGTATTACACTAGTAGAGTAGTAGCCGCGTTATAATATAAACTGAGTCGTAGAGATAGGGATGTGCAACGCGTCCTAGCATGTTATCGATAATCCGCTAATCCGCATTATATATTTATTATAATCCGCATTCTTGCATTCGACCCTCATTAGCGCGTGCTTATCACTAGCTTCTGATTGGTCGTAACATCATTATGATTATAGCAAGATCCCGACGCACTACAAGTATTCTATAGACGATCTAGAAGTTTCTATAGGCATTGTTGTCTATTCCTAACTATTCGTGGGTTTTAGTGACATTAACACGTTCGTGAGTGAACTGCGGCATTATTAATGTATGAGAGAGAGTGTCCACAATGATTACACGTTAAAACGTCTTAAGGCCAACAATTCGACATATATTTTTGTGTGTATCGTATTCTAGAAACGGATTTGAGTAATGTAAAGTGAAAATGAAATCGTTTCACTTTTACGATGTCGAATTGTATAACAAATGATTGACATACATCATATTATGGTATAACAATTTTATGTCTATAGTAAATACGTAGTAAAGATCGAGAGTTTGTTTGTTTGAAAGTACTATCTCAGCTAAGCATTCGTCAGTTTTTTCCAAACAGCACATTTAAAAGTAAAGTAGGTACTCAATTACAAAATTCCCTAGGGACCGCCCACAACGCCGGTAAAGGCCACTAGACCTTGCTTAAATACACACAGAAGTATTAAATGAACACTATCACAACGTTAAAAAATACCAAACGAAACACACTATATCATATTACTGACCTTCACGAAAGACTGCATCAAATGTGAAGGATGCAACGAAATCTGAGGATCTAGATGTCAAGTCTGTACAATAAATTGAAAGCGAAAGTATGTTTTTGTCTGCTCTACTAATCATAATAAGGTCTGTCTATAATAATAAATACAAGCCATAAACCACTAGTTATTTAGACTAAGCTACTCAGTCGTGTGGGTATTATGATTCTAGTCATCTGTACATATTACAAAGAGGTAAAATTTGTAAGTTTGGTTGTTCGAGCTAATCTCGGGAATTACCAGTCGGATTTGTATGATTATTTTTGTAGTATACAGCCACATTCAACGGGAAGGTTATAGGCTATTTTTCATCCCTGATTTCCCATGGGAAAACACAAAACGCAGGTAAAATTGCGGGGTTGCTGCTAGTTCTTAATAAAAGCATTATCAATAATAGTTCTTAACAATGAACATCTCATCATAATGACATGATAATAACAAAGTACCGGCAACCCACTGAGTACTTATAGAGAACTTCCGGATTCCATGTGCAAATATTCATTTAATAATTGCTATGGCCATTGAATTTGCTGGTATTCTGTGTGACCTATTCATTAGTTTTGCTTTGACTATTCAAAGCACTTTTAACACGAAATTAGCTTTATGTCAAATCTATATCCTATCCTACTATATTATAAATGCGAAAGTTTGTGAGGATGGACGTATGTTTGTTACTCTTTTACGAAAATACTACTTTACGGATTTGGATGAAACTTTCCAGTAATATAGGTTATATATTAGAATAACATATGGGATACATTTTATCCCGAAATTCACGCTGAAACGGGCAGAACGCGGGTAACACCGCGGGGCGCGGTTAGTCAATATTAAGAATTTTATATCAAATTAGTTAAATTAATTTTAATTAGATGAAAAGACGATGGTGACTTATATTCCAATTAATTTCGGGATTTTTTATACATATAAACCTCCCTCTTGAATCATCTATTTAAAATAACCGCGTCAAAATCTATTGCGTAGTTTTAAAGATTTAAGCATAGACAGATAGCGGATAGCGACTTTGTTTTATACTATGTAGTAAAGAAAGTAGATATTCAAAGATGCGAAGATTAGCAAAACTAGTATACCATTAGGTTTTAAATTCCCTTTTTGTGGTGACAAGCAGCATGTCATAATTTCGATCATATCACAAGATTTCTCTTATTTAAAGCAGACATTTAAATGCTTATTGCTATTTCTTGATAACAGTTTATCGAAACGACATCTGACTTGTCGTACTTTTAAAAGTTAATCGACTTTAAACTTTACGCCACCGTTGCATGACTTAAAAATACTTTTAAAAGTCAAGCTTCTTGGCTTTCCCTTTTCGCATTTAAATTGAATTAAGAATAGAATAAACTGATGCCGCGTTTCATAATTTATGATTCTAAAGTTTGAAATAATTTCTAGAACCATCATTTTTAGGGTTCCCTACCCAAAGGATAAAAACGGAACCCTATTACTGAGACTTCGCTGTCCGTCCGTCCGTCCGTCCGTCATACTTAATGAGCCTCCCGCTTATTGCAGATATGTATGTTTAGCAGCGCCCCGCGGTTTTACCCGCGTAGTGCCCGTACCCGTAAGAATTTCGGGATGAAAAATAGCCTATAACCTTCCCGTTGAATGTTGCTATTCATTGCAAAAAGAACTATTCAAATCGGGCTGTTAATTTCCTAGATTAGCTCGAACAAACAAACAAATTTACAAATTTTACCTCTTTATAATATTAGTATAGATCTTTATAATATTAGTACAAACTACCACAAGCAGCTATCATTAATAACATACTGTGGTGAACACGAAAGATCAGATAATATTTTGAGCATCATTGACAAGCTGGCGAGTTCAAAAGAAAGCAAGCGCCATACATGGCTAAACAACAAATTGTCGTTGGAATTTATCGGCTCGCTGCTCATAAACGCCAATATTGAAGAATCACTTTTTTACAAATGATTATACAATTTGCTACTGGCTCTTTTCACATTTGTTGAATGCTGAATATTACGAGTATATATCCGTTTACGCGTATTAACTTTAAGTCCAGTTCGGAAGTGTCCACTCGAGAGGAATTAAAGCGGAAATACACATCCAAAGCAGTTTTCTGCAAACTTGTAAACTTCTACTTCAGTTGCTAAGAGATATGCCTTGTTGAAGCAGGCACGTCTAGGATCTCAGTTACGGGCAAGTGAACTCACACCTTTATTGAACATCATCAAAAGAATTGATTTTACAAAGCACATCCTTTTCTGCGTATACATTTTTAATATAACGCTGTAAGGTTTTGCGTAATTTTTTGTAGTTTTGTAAAACTCTTTTTGAAAGTTCAGTTAAATTGTACTGAGTTATTTGAAAATGTTAATAAAAGTAGAGAAGAGTAAGCTTATATCACTGAAGATATCAGTACAGTGAGGAGGTATAAATAAAGCTTAAATGAGTCGCTGTCAATGGGTCGGAGTCGGAGTCGGAGTCGATATCTGAAATATCGACTCCGGATTTAACTATTTGACGGTTATTATCAACAACTATAGAAATTAAATATACGAGTAAATGTAAACTTCAAATGAATTTAGATATTATGTTTATATACCTACCTACTTACATAACAATTTTTACCTGTTAGGACTTTAGTCTCATTGCCATTAAACACAAATAAGTTTAAAATACTCGTATGACTAAGTAAATATTTAATCGACTTCAAAAATGAGAGAGTTTCTAATCAATTTCTTCAACTTTATTTTTTAAACAATGAAGATAGACCCTAAAGATATTGTCAAAATTGAATCAAATCATGATCAATAAAATCATTAATATAATTCCAACTAACTTATGAGTACAGACTAACAAAGGAATAACTGAATAAAAACTTGAATTAATCATTGCAATTAATAAATCCCTTTGTTGATTAAGTACTAGCTGTCACTTTGGTATTATTAATGGATACAGAAGGATACATATTTGTATTAAATGGTCACGTTTGCTTAGAACCCGAGCCCACTACTAAGTCTATAGATGAACTATAGATAGACTTGGTCGACATGAATAAAACTGACTTTAAACATACTATGTAAAGTTATCGGTACAAATTCTTTAATCTAAATGACACCGCAACACCGTGTATGCCCGTTGTCCCCATCCACCGAATCCTTGTCTAAGGGGACAGCGGTAATTTAATTAAATATTTAAAATTACTTCCTATTTTCCCCATAGCCTGATGGTAGTGACCAATTGACTATGGCTGGACTAATATAATGGCTGGGTTGGGCTAGTTTAGACCACAACACTGAATACCAGAACGGGATTCTATCAACAGAGTACGGGGCAACGAGGGGTAATTTTATACACATTTAATTGTATCATCAATGTCCCCGCGAACGGGGGAACTGTATACGGTGACAACGGGCATAAACCCAAAAAACAACAAAAGTATGTAGACGAAAACGTCTTTGGTAGGAAAACAGTTCTTGGCTTGTTTCTCTTTCATACTTTTTCATAGAAATTGTCTACCTCCAGTCTTGACTATAGTTTACTCGGGCACTATTATGACCTTCTTCCTACAAATAATTTAAAAGACTGATCAATATTCACATAATATCAAACTAGTTGCTCATTTTATGTAAGTTATTAAGGATGCTATTGAAGGAAACTAATATAATAACGTTGATAATTATCGTTATTAATACAATAAAGAGGGCTTTTATGCGCTTCAACAACAAAGTGAAGTTTTTTCTTTTACTTTCTTCATTTTACTTTGTATAGAGTTCCAGTTTCTACTTTCAAAAGATTCAAGATTTATTAATTAAGTTATATATTCTAGCGCGATACAGGGCCGTTTTATTTTGTACTAACAGCGCCCCGCGGTATTACCCGCGTTGTGCCCATTCCCTTGGGAATTTCGCGAATGTTTACACTTATAAACTGTCCTCTTGAATCACACTATCTATTAAAAACAGCATCAAAATCATGGTTTGAAATCAAGCATCTAAATCAATAGCTATCTGATTGGTTGAATTCTAATTCGCTGATAAATACATAATTTGGCAATTGTATTATCACATACCTACTAATAAAAATAGTTTTAATTATGTACAAGCAAAAATGTACAAGATTTAACATCATAATCAATTAAAATATATAATTACAAAAAAAAATCACATTAAAATAATCGATTACTTAAACTTTAAATATTGAACAGTCTAATTAAAAATTATAAGCCAACATATCTAAACAATTAAAACATATTTGTTTATTTTTAATTAAAAATGGATCATGCATTTACTTACAAATTAACTAAAAGATCAATCAAAAAGAAAATCTAATTGAAATAACTAAAACGCTAACTATAATTATAAACACCACTTTATGTTTCCCCAATTAAAATTAACACCAGAACAGACATTGTTATGCCAATCAATCAAAATTCGCTTAAGTTCAAATATTCGCTACGCATAAACGCAAATAAAAAGTCGACTTACGTACGTAGTGTGGTGTTTACGCGCGCGCGCACCTCGTATCACTTTGGCACACACTGAACGCAGTTACGTGTAGCGTCGCTGGCGCAAACCCCACTACAACTTTCTTCAAAATTCGACACTCAACATCTGACTCACTTGTGTGTGTTACCATTACATCATACATAATAGATGAGTTTTGTAATTGACGAACATACCTACTTTGAATTCCGGTTAGGGTGAGCATCGAAATTGTATTGTTAAGTAGTAAATTATTAATTTGGAGTATGTTTTGAGAATTAAGGCACATGATAAAATAAACGGAATTAGGGGTAATGTTGGGAAGTTCGAATAGGCTAGCGGTCAATCCTGGTGTCGGATTTTTAGAGCGTCTAAATCTTAAGCTTCCGACATGGTCTGGCGAAGCATGAAAGCGCTTAAATAGATATTATACTATTGTCACCCATCCCAGTAGGAGTTGAGCCAAAATTGTTGCAACTGTCGTTGTTTGACAATCGCAATGAGCTCATATCGCTTAAAGGTGCTACCTACTATTACAGATAATGTATTAAGTTGATAAATATGAACCGTGAATAGTGACATGTCTTCTTTTCTTAGACAGATTAAGTTAGAGAATTAGAGGAAGTTCGGAATCCAGCCGATTTCTAAAATTCTTCCGCTAAAGTTATTGCAAAGATTTCTATTCAAAAATTGTTTTTGGGAATGTTTTCACTGGAATTTCCTTTGATACTTTTTTATCCAAAGCGAAACTTCGTTGCTTGATACGAAAATCGAAAGTAGTTCCGTCTGCCTATATAGTGAACTTAAATTGCTGGATTGGTTGAGAATTACAGTATTTAGAATCTTAGAAAACTATTGGTTATGTTTTCTCGTTATTTCCCTACTATATATATAAACTTGTGGGTTGGAGAACTACAGCCTATTTTATCCATTGAGTTATATTATATGTTACGTTAGTATGTACATATAACTCAATGTATTTTATCTAGCTTTGGTTACCAATTCAGATTCCTATAAGTACCTACATACCTATTTAGAGAGATAGATGAGTACCTAAAATAAGATTGTATATGGCTCAGTGCAACCCACATATAAGTATTGTTTAGCTATCAGTATCCCATGGTTTTACCCGCGCTGTGTCCATTCCTGTGGGAAATACGGGATAAGAAGCCTATAACGTTGTTAATAGCAGTTATTCAAAATACTTATTCGTCTGGTAGCTCCTCAGACTAGCGCGTTCAAAAAACAAAGCGAAATAAAACTTCACCTTAATCTACACTAATATTATAAAGAGAAAAACTTTGTTTGTTTGGTTTTAATGAATATGCTCAAAAACTACTGGACCGTTTTTAAAAATTCTTTCACCATTCGAAAGCTACATTATCCCCGAGTAACATAGGCTATTTTTCATCCCGAAATTCCCATAGGAATGGACACAACGCGGGTAAAACCGCGGGGCGCTGCTAGTAATATATATTTGAGTAGTCATAATCATTGTTGCATAGATTTAGGATGTGTGAATTGCGTAAAATCGATTGAATTTTTATGTATTATTCAGTTCAGTAATCGTTCGCGTTGGGTGTAACCGGAACAAGTAATTATTGATACTAGTGGTGCGTTGCAGTCTCACACGTATTCGGCACGGAACACAAAAAGTGATTATTAACAATACCTTAGACACTGTGTATCTTAGACCACGTTAACGGCCTTTTGGCGGTCTTAAAAACTCCGACAGCAGTAGCCGCTTACATAAATGAATGAAAGAATGACTGATAGACCTTGCAAGATCCGACCCGGGAAGTTGAAGTGTTCAGAGGACGCATTAAAAACCTCATCCTTTTTTAAAGTCACAGTCATTTTTTTTAAAAGCCTCCGAGGAATTGTGGATTTTTTTATCCTATGCTGTCCCACTACTGGGAAAAGGTCTCCTTCGAACATCGCCAACCGTCCTTATCTTTCGCCTTCTACCACCAAATATACCTATAAAGAAATACACCCGGACAATTCACGGTTAATTAGACCCAAACTAAGCTCTAAGCTTGTGTAATCTTACTGCACAAATACTTTATAAACATTAATAATTGACTCCCGGAAGTCGTCGCTAACAACTATATCTCCGAACCCGCCGAGTTGGCGATATTTTAATAACTACCATTCGACTGTACCCCGAATGTACCCGGCTACACCGTATTTGAAATGGTTTGTACCCCGACACATAAATAAAAAAAATCAAATACAAAAAAACTGTATTTTTAAATCGATTTTACCTTAAGTGAAGTACCAACTTAAAAATCATTTGTTAGTACCTAAGCAGCATTGCTAATGAATACTGCTGTGTTAAGGAATCAAAATTACTAGTACTATTACTTAATTATATGCAAAGAATTATATGCATCGTAAAGTTCTTTCCATCTTAAATGATACGGTCATTTAATTAAAATTAAAGCGTCTGATTATTTCGGAGGTCTCTAGGTCAGGGGGTATAACTTCGACACCAGCTAACCAGCGTAACCCATACAAACTAGTCCATGTTTTATGAAAGATAATTCGTATTCAACATTAAAGTATTTCTCAATGTAAACATTTTAATTTAAATTAATCTAATTATAATTGGATCCTGTCTCTTTCGCAATTATGTGCAAAACTTATAATAAAAAAAGACTTCAAATTGAATGCTCCCCAGATACATTTTAAGAACGTTATAAGCATTTAATTAAAATATATAACTAGGTACCTTCTTGCGTAATATTCTTATAATGTTTCAAAAAGATGATGATGTAACGTATCTTATAGGTACTGCTCGGTTTAAAAAATCATTGTACTACAATCTTTAACAACCCAATTGTTGCAATACTTTTATTTTTATAAAAGTATAACATGTTACTTTCTCCTACACAACCGCTTCGCTCAAAAATGTATTTCTGATATGATTTTGAAAGTTAAAGTCGAAAAGGTATGTTTCTTCAAATTCTTTCTTTAAATAAATATGCGAATGGCTTAGTAGTTGCGTGTCAAGGGCATTATCGTAAAAGTTAGCTAATAGGGCCTACGAGTATTAGACCTCTATCAAAAGGTTTTTGCAAGATCAATGTCATATTAATACTTATTTATCTGTTGTCACATCTCTTTTATAAGAAAATATCAATCTTAAATTGATTTTGATAATGTCATAGTGATTACATAATATTGATTAAGATCTAAATCTTGTTTGCAAATGAAACCTATTTTATCAAACATAAATAATTAATCATAAATAAATTTAAGAGCAAGGCTCTTGTCGGTGAGAATTTATTGAATGAAACGCCATACCGAAGAATGGTAATTGGCTTACCTTCTGACAAATTCATTACAAAAACTTGCGGGCGCCCGCACTTTTGTATGAAACCGCGCGTTCGGCCCGCTTAAGCTTATGGGCTTTATTATTCGTAAATGCTCATTAACACCATTTGCTTGTTGGTTTGTCCCTATCCAACATGCACTATTTTCAAAAAGAGTAAAAGAAACAAAACCCTTTTAACAGTGTCTTGCTGACGCTCTCTGCAATCTGACGTATTCAAATCGGAGCCATGTTTGAAAAGCTAATACTTGTGAATAGAATATTCCACGAAGCTAAAACAAATACTCGAACTGAAATATGTTCCTCAAATAAACTGAAACATACACATATTGAGTTAACAAGTGAGTTTCATAGCGGATTTACATGCATGCAATCTATGTGCTTGGTCAGTGGGTGTTTACATTACAATCCATATTGAACAAGTTTTTATTAAAGCTCTGCGAATACTCGTAAATGCACATACGAAACATGAAATCCAGCTTTGAATACTAACAATTATGGTTTTACTTTTGAACTTGAAAGCTCGGCATGGACGTATGAAAATAATACACTGTGAAGCATCAGGTATTACGTGGAACAACTTGTTTTGATGCAAAGGATTAATGTTTATTGAATACGAAGACATACAAATGAATAATTATGTGTTTGGTTAATTTGTGATGAATATTCCGGGATAATGGTGAATGAAAAGAAATGATTATTTTATTAAGTAGCTGGTAACGCATAGCAGAACTTAACCGCGTTGTACCCTCCCCTGGGGCCTATATCTCAATACACAAAATACGTTATACAAATGATCAAATGCGGCCACTACAGTGATAATTGCTTTAAAAAATCAATTTTGATTTTTTTTATACATATAAACCTTCCTATTCATTCATTCTATCTATTTAAAAAAACCGCATCAAAATCCGTTGCGTAGTTTTTAAGATCTAAGTATACATAGCGACAGACAGACAGCAGAAAGCGCCTTTGTTTTATACTATGTAGTGATGAATGTTTTAAACATAATTAAATGTTCATGTTACCGTAATAACTGAACAAAACAAAACAGTGAGATACACTGAAACGTAATAACCGTACAAAACTATAGTAATTACGCTTGCATATTTTGTTTGTATATTATTACGCTTGTAAAGTAAGTAAGTATAAACCTGTAATGTCCCACCGCTGGGCAAACGCCTCTCATCTCACTGAAGATATCTGTACAGTGAGAAGGATTAGGCAAAATCCGGGTTGCCTAATGCGGGTTGGTGATTTCAAACCTAAGCCATTTTTGAAAAGTACGAAGCATGTTTTTTTCGCTTGACCTGGAAATTGAACCCGGGACCTCAATTTTGACAGGCCAGTGCACATACCACTAGACTACCGAGGCGTTAGTCAAATATAAAATTAATTTAAGCTGATAAACTTTAATTAAAAGGAATAGAGAACATAAATTATTACCTAATCAAGTTACTAATAAATTTTTCACTATAACTCATAAACATATCGGAAGTAATGTAGTATGATTTCCGCAAAACTGTTCAAAATTAGACCCAATTAATATTGTTGACAAAATCGATCCGTTTTGTGATTTCCTGTTATATTTTCGGAAAATACTTTTCCGTGATTACGGCTACTCAATCAAGTACTTGATGCTTAAAGTTATAAACAATTCATATCTAGAGTTATTCTGATAATGTTTAGATAATACCTAAACATTATAGGCCATACTAATAAACGCGTAGCTATCAAATGGTTTGTCATTTTCTGACGTACGCAATTTTTCGAAGAGAAAATGAGACAAAACACAGTCTAAGAGCGTTTCCACATTATCCGATCCGATATCGGTGTCGGACGCCGATCCGATATCGGGGTAAGTCAAATGTATGAAATATGTTCCGATATCGGGCCGGACAATATGAAAGACAGGTACTTATTTCATACATTTTACTTAACCCCGATCCGATCGGCGTCCGACACCGATGTCGGATCGGATAATGTGAAAACACAGTATAAGAGCGTTTTCACATTATCCGATCCGATATCGGTGTCGGACGCCGATCCGATATCGGGGTAAGTAAAATGTATGAAATATGTTCCGATATCGGGCCGGACAATATGAAAGACAGGTACATATTTCATATATTTTACTTACCCCGATATCGGATCGGCGTCCGACACCGATATCGGACCGGATAATGTGAAAACGCTCTAACAGTGTTTTAGTTTCGACGCGCTTATTAATAAGGTGATATACGAATGGTTCCAGTTTTGATACTTTATGAGTAGAAATAAATGCTTATCTATATGAATTTTCGGACCTTCAATAAATAAATATCTACAGGATATGTAAATAAATATCACATATTCGTTCATTCATTCATTCATCTGTAATGAACTTGTGTACAGTATCTAATTAATTAACATCAATATTCTATGTTTCTTAATTTCAACGAATCGTATTATAGATTTAAAGGCGCCGTAAGAGAAATCAAACTTGAATATCAAGATTCGTAGATTATAACATCCCAAAGAAACAGGAAAATACTTTCCTTCCTGCAATTGACATCGCATACTCGTTCTCAAACGTGACGGCATTATAATAAACATGACATTGATGACTGTGTTATATGATTAACACTCAGGCGGATAGCACTAGCTTTAATACATTTAGCCTTCGATCAACAATGCACAACTAGATGTCGGGTCGGCGCAAAAAATACGTCTCGGTGAATAACGCCTCATTTGAAAAGTGAGGCGTTATTGTCACTTATGTTATTCATAAGATTTGCTACTTTATTGCTAGGTGTCATGGTTGTAATTAGGTTGAACTTCGAACTGTTTTAAAACTCTTTTTTCACTTCGGTAGTAAACAAAATAAGCTGTCACACGTCATCCACGCGGACAGTAGGTATTTAGCTTTGATTTTGTACGTGACCCGATATCTAGTTGTGTATTGTTGATCGAAGCATTTAGCACCTAAAAACTGTTTGTTCAGAATTGAATTTGTATGTGCACCAAATACGAGTAGAACAAATGACGTGGGTGTTACTTGACCCACGTCATTTGTTTGTTAAAACATTCTTAGGTTTGTACTATGTTAGTAATTTCGAGGAGGGTATTAGCAATGAATTCGGAGTTATTAGACCGCGTGAAGTCCTCCAATATGGTCTCATGATTGCAAGGACCGGACCGACAATTTAACATAAGTGCCTTTCTGAACACGGTAGCGCTCAGATATAAATTACACTGATACGGTGAGATGAGAGGACTTTGCCCAGCAGTGAGACATTACGAGCTTATACTAATTCTACTAATATGTCACTTAGGACTTTGGATTAATCAACTTAAACTTTATAGCGAAACAATGATGATACCCAAATTATATTCACCACCTTTTAACATAGTACACATAACTCATTTTTTAATTACTTGATTCAATTATATCTAACTAGCAGCGGCCCGCGGTTTTACCCGCGTTGTGCCCGTGCCCGTGGGAATTTTGGGAATTTTTATACATATGAACCTTCCTCTTGAATCACTCTATCTATTTTAAAAAATCGCGTCGAAATCCGTGCAATAGTATTTGAGTTTATTGCGAACAGACAGATGCGGCCGGGGACTTTGTTTTAGAAATGTAGTGATTTTCCAATATACCTTTATTATTTTACATTGCACATGTATAAATTATCCTTTGCTTTGCCATCTAAGACTTATTAAATAATATGTCCAATCTCCTTGTCTAGCTTACGACATAAGCCTCTTAGGTTCTTTGATGATTAATGTTTTTAATACAATAAAGCTTATGAACACTACTCGATAATGGATTCAATACTGATTCAAAAAGCTTATTACCTTATAACGAAATCAATATCAGGATTAAAAAAATAATCCGTTATTGCATTCCAAAAAAAGCTTTGAAACCATGTTAAAATATAATTAATATTGTTTTATTTCATTTTGTGTTTTCCGTGACTATGAAACTTACAATTGTCTTTATTCCATGCCAGCCATGCATGGCTTTTTTGAAATTCTTCTAGTGGTTGAAGCGGCGTAAATTGATTAAGTATGTTACATCGTATTTGTTAAGCAACGGACATCTCGGCCTTAACTTGGATGGGTGGCCGATAGTGCGTTTCTATCTGAGAGTTCCCGTGCTTAGAGAGCACGTTAAATTGTCAGGTTGTTTCACAATGTCTAAGCGGTCTACCAACTCTTAATCTAGAGTTGGCCACTAACCTATTTAAATGAAGTTAGTTTTAAGTGTAACGCCATATGTTATTCTATTTTATAACTATCTTACGATATACATAACTCATAAAGCGACGGTATAAAACCAGATATTAAGGCAATAAGGAAATCTATATGACCCTTACGATGGTCATTTAAAAAACTAATAAACAAACTAATTAATAAATAAAAACTCAAGATCCATATTCATTACCAAAACTAAATAGTTTCTTAATGTTTTCGATGTTTGTTAGATCGATTTACTGCCTTATTCATGATCGCTTTCTAACTAAAACACTGTTAGTAAGTGTTTTGTCTCTTTTGCTCTTCGGAAAATAGCGTATGTCAGAAAGGGACAAACCATTTGATAGCTAAAAGGCTGCTAGTAAGCGTTTATAACTAAGGCTCTTACAATCTAATCTCAATCACTACGTAGTATAAAATAAAGTCGTCTCTGTTTCGTCTCTGTTTCGTGTCTGTTTGTCTGTTTGTCTGTATGCTTAAATCTTTAAAATTACGCAACGGATTTTGATGCGGTTTTTTTGTAATAGGTAGAGTGATTCAAGAGGAAGGTTTTTATGTAAAAAAAACAACGCGGGTAAAACCGCGGGGCGCTGCTAGTTAACAATAAAGGGAAAGAAATTCAACGAGGAAAACAATGTATGGGATGACATAATACACTTATTTGAATCCGAAAGTGTTTGAATGAATGAAGCATCGAGCTGTATGGCAAAAGAGTACAAAAAATAAAACGCGCGGTAGAACGCTTCTTTATGAATGGTCATATCACTCTCTTAAAATGAAACTGCAAGCCATCGCCAGTAGTCTAATAATAAATCCATCCATTGAATATACGGACGTAATGGAATGGTGGCCCAGTTACGTAAATTATGGCTAATTTACTGTGGAATTGTATGACTGCTTCGATTTGTAGAAAGTATAACCTGGACTCTATAAGATTAAGCTGTATTCACGATAAAAATGTTGCGATATTTGAAAATAGAATTGTAACCTGCAGCTAAAGAAAAATCTCAAATCATTCAATGCGCGTCATGTAGCGCTCGTGACGTAGTTTGACTGCGCAGTGTTAAATCACTAGCCGATAGTGGCATTTTTATCTGAGCGCTACCGTGCTTCGGTGTGCCCGTTAAATGGTCGGTCCCGGTTGTTCCAATCGTTAGACCATGTCGGAGGCCTTTAGACGGTCTAAGAACTCCGACACCAGGGTTGGCCACTAAGCTACTCAAACTTACATAAACAATGCTTAGTTAACCTCATTCAGAATATAATCTGGTTATTTATGCCAGTAACCACCACTTACTAACGCCGACCAGCGCTGGGAGATCAGTGCAAGCTACCAGCTGTCTTTTAGTATGTGACTTTAAGTAATTAAGTTAATAATAACTCAAGTAAAAAGTAACGTTTACAGTTTCACTGGTCCGTAGAATAATTGAATCTCAATTATCTGAAAAATGTTGTGCATTTTATAGCGAAAATATCTGGTGTATCAAAACTATGATGGTATATGACACCTATTAATTTTATTCTCAGGTATTTGGGAATGTTTTTCAGCAAAATATCTGAATTCTCATTTAATTACAGGAACACGGATACGAAATGGGATATTTTAATAAATACGAGCACCAATGCAAAATATTTGATCTTCTATGGATAGTAATGCAAAATATAAAATACAAGCCGCGCCCCGCGGTGTTGCCCGCGTTGTATCTTTTCCCGCGGGAATTTCGGGATAAAATGTATCCCATGTGTTATTCTGATGTATAACCTATATTACTGTAAAGTTTCATCCAAATCCGTTCAGTAGTTTTTCCGTGAAAGAGCAACAAACATACATCCATACATACATGCACCCTTACAAACTTTCGCATTTATAATATTAGTAGGAATTAGTAGGAAGTAGTTAGGATGTTAAGTTAATTTGAAAATAACTAATAACCCGTTCAGATTAAACTAAAAATTAAGAATAAAGCTACATAAATTCCCACCAAGCTGAAAATCAGTAAGATTGATTAAAAATATGATTAAAAATAAAATTTGAAAGTTTCCCATTTTTCCCCTGTATAGGTTTTTTTTTAATCAAGGTCAAAGGTAAAAAAATGAGTTTCTCGCGGTTTTCAGCAAAACGGTTAGTTTTATCATCAAAATACCGGAGACTAAATCGTAGATCATTCAATTATCTACAAAAAATCTATCAATACTTTTTTACTACGAGTCACCCTTTGTGAGATAATAACGATTTTAAAAGTTGTAAAAGTCGTTTCCACGCCACCTATGAGTACTTAGTGCGTTTTTTTTTCACGTGGTTTCCCCAGTAAGCCTATTCTTAGGGTCAGTTGTGATCCTGTTTAATTTGAAACTATTCCAAAATAAGGGATATTAGCAGAGTTTGAAAAGATAAAAGTAAAAAAAAACAATTTAAGTAAAAAAAAGTAGTGAAATTTAATCATCCGAGTCGTAACTTTCAAATTCCTCTTATGATCTTCTTGTTCTTGTTCGTCTTGTTGTTCTTCTTCTGGTTCCTGTTCTTCTTCATCTTCATCCTGAGTGTATGTAAACTGCGATAAAAGAGATGTTTAACGCATGTCGCCTCGTTGGAATCAAACGGATCCTACACTGTTGGTGATTCGATATTAGATCAATAGAGAGCTCTATATAATTAAAATACTAAGATAGTTAATTGGTTCATAATTAAATAAATAGTAACGCGACATACGATGGTAGAAAACTTATATTTTATATAGCAACACAAAAATAAAGATTTACAATAAAAACCCTTGTGTTTTTCATACTAGACGAACTATTTTACATCGGGGCTCGTAAAAGTAGAATACAGTGGAATTGCTTTCAATACTTTTCCAGTATGAATGCTTGTTTATCTCAGTTGCAGCTATCAATTATACTGAGGACCTAACTAATTTCAAAATGTTGCAATATTGAGCAACTTGAGATCTAGTTTCTATCATTTATATGTCAGTCTATTCTGCTGAAGCGGACATCATTGTGAAATAATTATCTTGCACTTTAAATAAACGAGATCTGTGCCAATACTTGAAAATAAATTAATGTCCTTTCATCTCTTACTCAGAATGCTATTTTTTTAATAAGGTTTATTTATTAGTTTAACGGTTCAACTGTGTAACAACTATAGTGTCAAATATTATTGTGAGCGGCAAAATAGCGAGCGGTAAAATAAGGTAGAGTTTATTATAAATATGTAATTAAAAAGTGTAAAACTTCGAAAATGAAATAATAAAATGATTTTATTATAGCATTGAAATGTATTTCATTCAACATACAACAACGAAAAAATATACCAGTCAAACAATAAAATCACTGTAAAAATGCAATAAGTTAAAAAAAGCCACACAAGTCTGTAGTTTTTACGGGCAAAGCCCCTCCAAACAGTCTTACGGGTGTTTCGTTCCAATCAATGAATACTCTTGGATCGTTTTGTAAAGTAGAGTCCTTTAGTGAACACCTTTTATAATTTTGTATTATGAAGTCAATGGCCACGTTCCTTGTTTTAAGTGGGGACATAATGTGACTCATATCTATGCTTTCATCGGGTTGCACGTACAATACTCTGTCGTACAGTTCTACATCTTTACAAACCTTTGGCCCGAGAGAAGGAGGAACTTTACTGCTCCCGTTTTTATCCAAATCGGACCTGTAAATGTTTATATCTGGAATGTGTTCGTGACCACCTTCGAAGCTCATTTTTCTTTGAGTTTCACTATTCCCTATCAAGTATCGTTCATTCAATACGTCGCCTAATTTTACTTGCTTATCAAAACTTATGTTATGACTTAAGTTACGCTTAGAGTTCGATCTCTGTGCTTTATTGTGTTTTTCGGCGTGATTTGGCAAAAACCCGTGGTTGTATTTGAATATAGAGACGACATTCTTGTTATTATCGGAATTGTTTGAAACTTCTAAAGCTAATTTTCTTCCATCTAAAAGCCTGGGATCCTTAAGATGATCTAAAAATTTTTCTTTTTCATATTTATATTTCAACCTGATGCTCGGGTAACGGCTGTTATCATTAGAGTCAATTTTTATTTTTCTTGGCGTAAAATCGTTATTATATGATCTTACATTATGCCACTTGTTACCGTTAGATAAGCTTTTAGAATTACTTTCTGTCGTAGTTTCATTTTTATGTTTGACATGTTCGTCCACAGTAGATTCCAGTGATCTGACAAATGGCAAGATTTGTCTATGATTATAACGGGAATGTCCTATTACATATTTTTTTTGCTTCTTTACTGATTTATTAATCTTTGTCTTCCTTTCCTCGTCTTCGTGACTCTCCGATTTGTCCGTTTCATAAACGGCGCTTCTATAGAATCTATGATCCATTTGTTTTGGTGGTTCACTTCTGTGGGATACATCCACATCTTTAGGTTTAATTTGGAAATGCATCTTCAAAATGTTGCTTCTTAAGTCGTTTTCTAATATTTGTACATTTATTTGTCGATCCCTTTTCACTACGTCGTTACGTTTTTCAATTATATTTTTTCTACCAAAATTAGATGGTGGTCGAACTTTATAAATTTTTAAATCATTTGCATAGGGATATGAATCAGATAGTTTATTTAAAGGAATAGTAGGAGGGATCTTTTTTAAATTTTTATCTTTTCCTTGAAAATTAATACTTTTAAGATAATTTAATACGGTTCCGGCAAATTTTGAACTAGTCCATTGGCCATATACCTTTGGAGCCTTTTCGACTGGTGGAGGAGTCTCAATCTCTGACGGCTCAAGGGGTAATGGCACCATTTTGAGTGATGAATCTTTAGCATACGAGAATGTTTCATCATTTGTTTGACTGTTTGTTTTATCGCTATTAAATTCGGTTTTATCAAAAAAGTTGCCAACATGTACAGGAGGTGGAGTTTCAAATTCGGAAATAGTTGAAAGATGAATTGTACTGGAACCGGGTTGTTCGTTAACAAATAGCGGCACTTTTTTAGAGTGAAATGATTGATTTAGAACTCTCCAAAATTCTATCTGATCAGCACTAGAAGTATTCTTATAGGTACTTGTTTCAATCATTTCTTTCTCGTCCGATTCTTCTTCAGGACTGGGAGTAGTACTTGTCACATTTATTATTTTAATTTCAAAGTTGTTTCCTACTTGTTCCGTTTTCAGATCGTTCAACACTATGTACCTCATGTAATTGTCTAAGTCTCTTAATTTATTTTTTACAAACGCTCTTTGTTCGTATATCGGATAGTTTTTAGATGTGAAATTTCTTTGTATTGTTGATATTAAAATCATGTTTGAACCAAATATTTCGCCCTCAAATCCGTTGGAGACACCTGCAATATTAAATAATCATAGTTTAATATATCGTTTTTAGATATTGAGATTTATTTGTAAACGTTTTTTTTTTTTATATAACCGTTATGTCCTGTGCCGTAGCCAATTATTACACTGCCTCCGCCGGGAAAAACGTAGCCGTAAAGCTGTGGAATAAAATTATATCATATTACTTTACTTATGCTAAATGAAAATTATTTTATTTTTATTGATACACATTTTGAATCAAATTAGTATCGCCAACATTTTGAAGGCAAAGATTTTAGAAGTATGATTGCAAAATTTCAAGGCGCAGCCATAGCCCCCGGTGAGTTTTGAGAGACTTGTCTGTCTATGTATAGGTCATACGACCTTGTGTTAAGATCTAGTTTCGCAACTGCTGTCAATGCTAATTTACCTACACGTTTAAAATTGTCATGTGACATAATTGTGATTAGGATTTTTTAATTCAACCTTTTATTTAATTATTGGAACATTTTATTTTATTCTCTCAACATTAGACTGTTTTTAATTAACCTAAGCTTTGTGATCTTAATTAAAACTAATTCGATATCCGAAATAATACTCTTTCTTGGAAACCTTATCTTACCTTAAACCTTATTGTTATAGCAATTGATTCAGTTGCAAATAGCTTTCGTATTAATATCATGTGAAACATATGGCGCACATTAGATGCGTTTCCGTACTAACATAATAATGCTGAAGAGTTTGTTTGTGTTTGTTTAAATGGACTAATCTCATGATCTGGATACCATTCTCATTCAAATAATTATTTTTTCGATAGATAGCTACATTGAAGAGAAAGGTTTATAGGCTACATTTTATTTCTAAATTCTTACTATGCGGGCAAAGCCGCGGGGTGCTGCTAGTTATTGATTACCCACTTACACTCTGCGCAGAATTGCAAGATGCTAGTCTTGAGTCCAGATATATCGCCCACGCGCCGAAATCCGATTGGTAGGACAAACAGACGTGTTTCCACACGTTTTTGGCAATATCTACGGAAAAACCGGACAGTGCTTTGTTGTTAACTGACAGATGCATTTGTTGGCCTCCAGTGTCTAGCCATAATCGTATCACTCGGTGGTTTCTATTTGCTGAAACGGAATTGAAACAAAATTTTAAAATGCTACTGTGACAGCAGGTACATACGAGCTACATAAAGTCAGTTTTGATGGATTCTTTCCAGTTTTAGTTCGGGATGAGACAGCTTTAACCACAGATGTCATAAATACAGGAGATGTGGCAAGGAGGCGTGGCGCTTGCGAACGCATCTAGCCGCAAAGCGGCTTGTTGCCAGTTTCGGCCATTAGTCGAATGCCAACTTGCGACGTCTTCACTGCTCGTGATTTTTTACAAAATGCCGCGTTGTACAGTGGTTGTTTGCAAAAATAACACCTCTATTGTGAATTATACGAAAGATGGCATCTCATTTCACACGTAAGTATAAAAATATGATTGTTTTTCTTATTAAATTCATTAAAACATTACTTCGTGATACTAGAAACACGATAAAGTACCAAAAGCAATTATTTTCATTAGGAACTAAAACCATTGTTTGCTTAATACACATCGATCAATGAATCGCCTGGTCTAATAGCGCAATGGAAAAGTGTTTTACTGATACTCTCACTCACACGATAGTTTCGTGAAGCGGGTGCTGCAACACTGGTTCCAATTAATGAAATCAGGGACATAGAGGTCGAAGTACGAATTTCAATCTGATTTTTTGTAATTAAGGTCTTTGAGTGATTCTAAGCCTATTTTATAGAATACGTTTTTTTGAAATACCTGCCCGTTTCCGAGAAAAAAAATGTTAAGTTTTTTTTTGTATGGAGAAAAATCGTTTTCTTTATTTATTTCATAAACGGGCAGAGACGTTAAAACCAAACCTTAAAGGGATTAAAGAACACATAATTCCTTGCATTTTGTTCGAAATCATCTACTCCATATCTCTGCCCGTTTAAAAACGGCAGGCGTTCCAATTTTTTTTTTTCTTTTGTGGTTTTTTTGGTTTAAATACGCTTGAATGAATACTTAAATAGCAATATTGTAATACTAGTACTTCATTCCATCGATACAAAATGGAATTGTAATATTAATAGCTTAGGTAATTTTATACCTACATACCTGCTATGTTACTTTTTTACCTGGGTATTGTTTTGCGTAGAGGCTTTTGCAAGGCCGAATATGTTTTATTGTTCACGTTACCTGGATAAGATAAGAAAAGAGGGCACTTACAGGTTACAGGTAATCAGGTAACTTACCTGATTAGTTGTTTTCAAAACGGAGTCACTCGTTCCTCGGATCCTAAAGTATCAACACGTACCTACACGCTCTTTACCATTAATATGTCTCAGTTTAAATCAAATTTGGATATATATGTGCTACTGAAATCAAGTGGAAATATCAAAAACAGTGATATATTGTGCACTACGTTTTTAAATCAAATAAACGTTGAAGTTTCTGCTGAAGATCTTAGAATTCTAAAACAGTTCACAAGAACATATGTTGCAAATTTACACAAGAGATGGTTGCAAGCAAATAGATGTCAATCTAATTTTTTCACCAAGAACACCATATTTGATGTCAATATTTGCGAAAGAGAATTTGGATGTCTCAAGCAATGGAAGCCAGTCCGCAGTCAGATGCTGCTACAAATACTCCACAGAAAGCCATCTGAGACCCACCAGAGGATCTATCAAACAAGCATAAAAGAAGGTGCCTTTCATCTCTTAAAAACCACTCCGAAAAAGAATTACTGTCTGCATTATTAGATAGATTGAAAGACAATTAGATTGACATCTATTTGCTTGCAACCATCTCTTGTGTAAATTTGCAACATATGTTCTTGTGAACTGTTTTAGAATTCTAAGATCTTCAGCAGAAACTTCAAAGTTTATTTGATTTAAAAACGTAGTGCACAATATATCACTGTTTTTGATATTTCCACTTGATTTCAGTAGCACATATATATCCAAATTTGATTTAAACTGAGACATATTAATGGTAAAGAGCGTGTAGGTACGTGTTGATACTTTAGGATCCGAGGAACGAGTGACTCCGTTTTGAAAACAACTAATCAGGTAAGTTACCTGATTACCTGTAACCTGTAAGTGCCCTCTTTTCTTATCTTATCCAGGTAACGTGAACAATAAAACATATTCGGCCTTGCAAAAGCCTCTACGCAAAACAATACCCAGGTAAAAAAGTAACATAGCAGGTATGTAGGTATAAAATTACTTAAGCTATTAATATTACAATTCCATTTTGTATCGATGGAATGAAGTACTAGTATTACAATATTGCTATTTAAGTATTCATTCAAGCGTATTTAAACCAAAAAAACCACAAAAGAAAAAAAAAATTTGGAACGCCTGCCGTTTTTAAACGGGCAGAGATATGGAGTAGATGATTTCGAACAAAATGCAAGGAATTATGTGTTCTTTAATCCCTTTAAGGTTTGGTTTTAACGTCTCTGCCCGTTTATGAAATAAATAAAGAAAACGATTTTTCTCCATACAAAAAAAAACTTAACATTTTTTTTCTCGGAAACGGGCAGGTATTTCAAAAAAACGTATTCTATAAAATAGGCTTAGAATCACTCAAAGACCTTAATTACAAAAAAATAGATTGAAATTCGTACTTTGACCTCTATGTCCCTGATTTCATTAATTGGAACCAGTGTCCATTGTTAGGTAGATAATTAGAGATGTGATGTCACTTTTGAGGTTGTCGATATTTTATATCGATCCTACTTAGTTCGAATGATTACACAAGGGAACAAAATTAGACTTTTTTTGCTGCATGGAACTTTATAGCTGTTGTTTACTAATGTGAGGTAAAAATGATATAATTAATTATTGAAAACACAATTCATTACTATTTCTTGATTACTCGACTTATTATTATTATTGAATCAAGTATGGGTTTTTAATTTATTGCGGTACTCTTACACATGTATCATTGATATCATCATCATCATTCACACCTTTTTAATATTTTAGCTATCCGAAGGATCCAAAAAGAAAAGAAAAGTGGATAAATGCAACAGGAAAAGGTCCAAACTGGTTTCCCACAAAAAATAACACGATATGTTCGTCTCACTTTGAGCCTAAGTGCTTTCAACCATTGAAGAAAGTTCGTCGGCTCTGAATTTCATCGATACTATTTTTTCTACGATTCAAATTCAAATTCAAATTCAAATCAATTACCTCTTCACATCACTAGTTGCGATGTGTGTTTATTGTCTGTAGCTACAGGTAGAAGCCCCGCCCCCTGTATGCATGTGTTCTATTACTGAGTTTATTAGTGTTGCTGTAAGTTTCTTTGTGTGCGGGAGAAATATGAGCTCGTGTGCCGTTCTTATAGTTTTTGCTTTTGTGTTAGTGAATTAAGTGGGGAGAACACGGCGACATCTGAACACGAATACATTTGTTTACAAAGCATATCTCCTGTATTTATGACATCTGTGGCTTTAACGGTCCAATCTCAAATTTAATCTTTTATAAGGACTATTATCAGAGACTTTTATTATCCGCCGATTATAAATCCTGTTAGCGCAAGCTGTCACAGGCTTCTTTTACATCAGAACTATGATTCTATCAGTACTACATTGTACTCCGTTACAGAATATTGGCGGGTAAAGCCGTAGTTATGTTTCGTTTGACATGATTGGTGAATAACAAACGTAGCATAGCAACGGAGTATAGCTCAGATGGAAAGGAAAATTAAACCCTAATAAATCGTGAACCAAGCTTAGAGTAAAAATAAAGAACACGCTTTACTGACCCTGCTGTAACAGGGTCATTTCAAACGACCCGCAAAGTTATTGGTCAACCATGTGTGTGATTGTGCGGGCTGAAACCAAAGGACTATGCCAGTGAGATCCAGACTCCGGGAGCAAACACATGTTAAATACTTACAGTGATTTAGTGATTTCATATCTCTTAAGTACAGTGACTAAGGCATCTTAAAGGCATCTAAAAACAATGCGTCCTTTTCGGATTAAATCATGAAAGTAAAATAAAATATAATGGTGCAATGTTTAACTTGAAGCAAGCTCACATTAAATGGGGTCAAACGAATAATTAATACGCAATGCAGTTTGCTCAATATTTTGATTTTGACTGTTTTAATATACTTGTTCACCGACTTGTTATGCGTTGGCCTTGATAGTAAAATGTCGCTAAAAATACAATATCCGAAATTATACAACAAAAATAAATGCTTACCAACATATGTAAAAATAGTTTGGTCGGTTTTGAATTCGTAAACCCGTATCCAAGTGCAGAAAGTGAATTCTTTAAGAGGTGGCGTTTCAACATCGTACTGAAGGGACTGCGAAAAGTAGGTTTTATTGAGTATTGACCTAATCATTTCAACATTAAGTAAAGTAACATCTGTGAGGTTCAATTACGGGGCAAATGGCCTCTCGCTCACTTTAGATATCAGCCCCTAGTGACAAGTGGCTTTTTGGTTGTGTTGAAGTCCTATTATAAAAACCATTATTATACTTAAAGCTGAAATGTTTAATAAAATAAAAAACGCCTCTGTGCCAACTCTGGGTTTGTTAATATCCTATGTCTATGTATGTTATAATTATCTGTTAATCTTGTGATGATTTATGAATGGAATAATATCGTTCTTTTCCCTGATAGAGGTAATTGTTATTTTATAACACAAATTACTATTATTAAATAGGGATTTAAACTCAACTAGCTCGAAATTTACAAGCGAATGCACATACCTCTATACGCTAAACCTTTCAAAGTATTACATAACGTAAATATTTGATTAAGTCATTTTAATTGGCGAGGCATTCACATTTATTAAAACATAATTGCCGAAACACAGTTAGCGGAAAGCCTCGCGTCTTAATCTTTTTAATTTTGAATTAGTTGACTTGTTAACAGCACTGAATGTATGTAGGTATATCGTTTGGTACAAACTTTAATTTCTTATTCGTTACTTTTATCCGCCATCTTACTTTTAAGTGGTGTTTGAAAAATCAATATCATCTCACTCATCGAATATTTAACACGCTTTAATTCTTTTATGAATTATTTAGTTCACGTGCTCATTGGGAATCAAATTAATTGTATACTTTATTGAATTTGCTATATAGATGATACCTAAAAACGACATTATAGGTTTCTATTTATTAAAATAGGTCACGCATATTATCTGTATGTAGTTATGGTTTTCAAACTACTTTTGCCTACATTCTATTATATGAAGGAAACCAAATACATAACATTGAATAATTACCTGTGCGTATCCTTTCTGCGTGAGAACTATTTTGTAGACTGGTCTATTAATTGCGTATATTGAATTTGTAACACTTATTAGGATTAATAGGGCGAATCGTATCATGTTATATAAATTTATATGAGACCTTTTTTATGTAGCAGATACCACGATCTGTGTTTGTGAGAGAACAGTTAACTGAGAACTGAAGAATGTTCATTGAATCCCAAGATGATTGTTTGAATTATCGTTTTCAAACAACAAACGTCTTCGTTGGAAATGTTAATAAATAATTTAATATAATAACATGAATTACTCAGGCATATTTTCTCTTTACAATGTCGCAGCGCCATTTCGCTACAGAACGTTTGTTTATTAAATACTTGAACGAATAAAGTAAACATGGACTTGTTTCGAATCTTTGAAGATAATTTAGCTCTATCACGTTTTTCGAATTTTCGATTTTGATTGTGGATTAATCGAGATTTTCATCAACTCTTGACATTATATTTGACTGCTGCTTCTTAGTGTCTAAACACACTATGCCGAAAATACGCGACCGAAGTTCTGTGGCTGATTTTACGTTCCGACACATTCGGCTGTTATGACACACGGTAAGAGCCGACATTACGCGACAGAAATTCAGTTGCGTAATTTTGTGTATTCAGTGTCTCGAGCGTTGTCATGGCGTCGTAACAAAGAGTATTTTTTTAAACTCTTATGTCTCCTGTGGTTTATGGCCTGAACTCTATGTATGCTTGACGCATCGTCGCATGACTTACCGAACTTCGGTCGCGTATTAATGTGTTGCTAACAAAACATTGCCGCCGAATCGCTGCCGAACTTACGCCCGACCGAAGTTTGACTGTACGCTATAACGCGACGTAATTTCGGTATAGTGTGTCATCAGTAATTTAAAATACAATGCAGGCGTAATCACGCCGAACTTCGGTCGCGTATTTTCGGCATAGTGTGTTTAGACACTTAGAATTTGAATTAGTATTGTTTCATTTCCGAATTGTCAAAAACAATTTAATTACATTTCTCTCTCATCTTATTGCATTCAGCCGTTAAGCTATGGGTAATTCGGCACGTGTAAAAGCAACCATTTTTAATTACGTTAGCAAAGAAAATTTAGTATTTAAACCCATCTTCTTAGGAACATCGCATAATCCTATCCAGTCTTTAAAAGTCAGTTGAATAACAGTTGTCGGTACGATTATAGCCTTACAGACAACAAAATGTAACCTCTAGTCTACTGTCAAAGGTTTTCATGGACCAGAGGACAATCGCTGCAAAGTCACCTCGGGCTATACCCAAAGTTTTTTTAAATGTTGCGATTTTGTTGCAGGTGAAAGCTCCCGCTTATTACATTGGGAACCAAGCACCGAGCACCTTGCCTCGTGGTGGTCCGATTCTCCGAGCATTCTCACCTGCTGCTGCTCCTGTCCCCGCTGATAGAGTCAAAAATCTGCCCGCAGGAGGTAAATAAAGTGACGATCATTGTATGAATATTTAAGTTTTTTAAATAGTCGATTTACCAGCCGAGCCAACGTGGATGTGACTTCGCGTGATTTAAATCTGGGATCCAAACGTGCAATCCAATTGGTGATCGTGGGTTATAGAGTGCTGTTCTAAAATGTATCATCCAGTGTCACAGTAGCTGTGTTACAGTAACCATCATAACGATTGTCTTTTCATATTTGTCGCGGTATTTTGATTGGAGGATTGTTAAGTATACCCCTTATTACCAAGTACTTGTGGGTAGTTGAGGTACGATGTGTAATGCCTATGATGTGTAGGTCCCACTGCGCCGGTGAAACCAATGCGCACATACATCCCGGGCAGTGGGTCTGAAAGGTGTTTCCCCTTTGCTGCGGATTACTCGCGGAGCGAACAACTGTATACCATTCCCGGTAACCCAAATCCTCCTATAATCGCCTTTACGCCTTTACCTCCAAGTAAACGCTTCAAAAACTTGTTTTGCAGCTTCGCCTCTGAACGTACGCACGTATTATTTCAGTCTTTCTATTTTCATATCAATCAAAACTCTTCCTTTAATTCCTTCACGACCCAATTTGAAACCTTTCGACCTCATAGGCAATTATAGTTGAAACTTATACTAAAATATTTAAATGTAATGGTTTTCTTGCGTACTTAATATTATTAATATTGTGTGGATAATCACTAAATATTTAAAATGTTTATATTCGCATGCTTTTATATAATCAAAGTTAGCTTTTCGATACACAACGTTTAACAATCTGAGTGTTGTAAAGGTTTGGCTTTTGCTTTTAGAGTGGGGTGGTTTGTTTAATCGATGGTGGTATGTTCCAGGGCACGCTGAAGGGTACATGTCGTCTCCAGAGCGTGGGGCCGCAAGAGCCCCTTATGAAGATCCTTACTACACCCAATTCCTGGGTCCGGCTGGCGCAAGATCTAACATCACCCCAGTCATCGACGAAGAAGCAAGGTACTTAATACGTCCCTGCACATATTACGTAATACATTTCGGACAAATAAACACGAATCAAATATAATGAATGTTGTTTGTGTAGGTTTCAGTAAGCTACCAATTAATAAGATATTGCAACATAATGATCTACATTCAATTCTGTTAAGTACTTACTTTGATGCCTCTTAAATGTCTTGATTAAATGTCTTGACATGTCAACTCATACTTGTATGAGTTCATTATATGGCGACTTCGATGTTGTATTATTTGAGTAATTTTCTTGAGTGTATTATGGTGGAATGTTTCTATTACAGTGAAGCCGTTATTATAGAAGATGGCTACCAGTTATACGGAGCCATGACTGGCGCGAATCGACCCCTGCCTCGGTCGCCTTTTGATAATAGGTACTTAACCTTTTCACTCTTGTTGTTTCCTTAACTAAAATTTACTATTACTCGTATATATATTAGTTTCGTTGCTTTATTATGTATATATATATATAATTAATACTAACATTGTGAAATTATGTTTTGGGGCTGTGCGTAACAATATGCGTAGTATTAAAAATATGCTCGAGCGATCATTGTGTCTAACAGCGAATGTTTATAAATATGTATTATATATTATGAATTTATAGATTTGATTAGTAAACTAACATTCACAATGTGTACAAGTAACGAATTCACATTGAAGTATTTGTATTTGAATCTACATTCGATTCCAGTACACGATACTTCAAAGGAAGTTCGTACTAAGATGTATAATTATGTGACGTCTTCAATGTAGGAATGTTTGGTCACGAATATTATTTTCAGGATACCACCTCAAGTTGAGGAGTTGCAGCGACTTCGGGTCGAAAAGATGGAGCGTCAGTTGGCTAATCTGACTGGACTTGTGAAACAAGCGCTGGCCGTGCCCCCGGGTACCACCGGCCCCCTGCCCACGGTAGCTCCCCGACAAGATCCCCCCGCATACGGACGCAGCGGTCAGGGTAAGTCCTATCACAAGCCAATCCAAATCCCCAACACAAGAAACCGGCTCTACCCTTACTTCCTTTAGTTTTATCCCTACACATTAACGAAGTCAAAATTTATATTATACATATATTATACAACCTAATTACAATTGGCTTTTACGAGCCTTGGGCTTAAATCTCGTTAATGTAGCACAAGTTTTTCATGCTTACTCAGATGCGGCGCGATTTGCCACCAACGAGAGACCTCCCAAATTAGGGAGAGATAAATTTCGTAAGTGTAATTGAGACGCGGTTAAAAAATTTGCTGATGTTTTACTAATGTCCACACATTGAGTCACAGTCTATGTGCGCACGTAATCATGAACTGTGTAATCTTTTTGCATTCAATTTGCTCATTTAAGTCGACCATGGCGAACCCAACCGCTAATGAAGACTTCACCGCATTCTATCTGCGAGTCATCAAACGCAAACCAGGTGGTAAGGTGGCTTCCGCACATCCAGCTAACTTGTACAGAGAAAGCGTCACTTTCACTAAAGGCTAATAAATGTACAGGCGAGCAAACAATAATGTGACACACATACACACACTCCCGCTGACTTGATGTATGTGACATTAGTAACGCATCACTTTTTAAAACTTCACGAAAATCGCTTGCTTGCTAACTCAAAGTGATTTTTTCCTTGTTTTCAGCTTCCATAATTATACAAGAGTTTATTATAGGCTTGTGTATCATGTGAATGTCCATAATTCACCGTCATGATATTTCGTTGACATTGTCTTTGAGTCGATTATCATTATGTTCTCGAGGCACCTTGATGGAATGAATAGTGCATTGAAAAGTCTATACAAATTGATGTTGAATCGAACAAAACATATTCCTTTCATTAATGTCTTGCAAAAATAGTTAGACCTCTATGAAGTAGAACACGTTGTTTGGAAAAAATAGCTTTTTTAGTAGAATCATCGCTACAGTTATTTATGGTATGCGTCCATGGTATGGCGATCGCAATTTTGCGTTTATAGTATTTTGCTATGCTATATTACAAAACTTAATAATTTAAGTTAGAAAAGATTTATTTGAAGAATATAGAATAACGTGATAAAAGCCATCAATTCCATTACGATATATGAAGTCTTTTTTGTTTTCTCTTAATTATGTCACTACGAAGTGCTCGTAACACAGTTTTGATGCAACATCTTTTGACACGATAATTATCATTTCCCAACAACCTAACACACTAAACGCACATGAAAAGTTTTATCTTCACAAGGCACTCTACACGCCATTATTTTTCAAAATTGACGTTTGTTTTTATGTCCACTTTTGTACAGACTGACATCTCTGTAGATTGTTTACTAGTTCAAGAGACAGTGAGATCCAGTTAGCATTGACTTGTAAAATCATTTGTTATTTCAGAGAAATCAGTTTCATTTGAAAAGTCGGTTTCGTTTAGTGACGACCCGCCCGATATGAACTCACCAAAACAGCACTCACCCCAACATTCAGGTATGCATACAAGTCATTGATTCAATCATTTCGCAGTATTGTGACCCTCTTTACTAACTTTGAAGTATCTTAGGTAACGTAGGTGATGGATACCTTAGTTAGCTGCTCTCGTACTATTTGTGCAATCAGCATAGTATACACGAATGTACAGTAATGTAAAAGATTGAATGAATACTATTACTTAGATTTCTTTCTTTAGGTACATACTTTCTATGCTAATATTTGTATTATTAAATATTGGCAATTCTACAGATGGAACTAAAAGTTGTATATTTATGATCGTCAAATTATTGAATCAATTTTTCTTATCATTTAAAACATTGTTAATTTTTGGTTTACATTATATTGCATCGAAAATTGGATGAACTGATGAACTTAGTAGATTATGACTATAATATATAATGAATATCTTGAAATCTTGGAAGTTGATCAGTTGAATCCCCAGATCATAATCCGTTCCATTGACAATAGACTAGCTGTACGTCATATTGATGGTGTGTTTTTCAGAAGCGATGGTGTTCCTAGATCTCAGGAAAATCATCGCTTCACTCTCGATATTCTTAGTTACGTACTGTTTATCATTCTGGTAGTTAATATCATAACCATTACCATGATTCTTATATTTGATTTCTTTCCGCTTACTTCTTTGCCCATACAAGCTGATACAAAACCAACCAAACCGGCAATCAAATCTTCAACGTTACCGAGGACTTCATCGCAAGGTAAACTTTTTTGAACTCCATACTCCAGTTACAGGCTTGAAGTAAATACCATCGTAGCTTGACGTCATACAAAAGGTGTGAAAAATACAATCGACTCACGGCCTCCGGATAATATATTTTTTTAGCATTAGATTTTTTTACTGATTGCAGTTTGAGGTCTTCGGCTTAAATTTCTCTACAGCTTTTTCATGGGGTTTTGGAACTGAGTATTGAAATTCCTGACGAGGTTCGTTTTCCATTTTCAGAGCGTGACCGAATGAAGCCTGCGCCACCGCCAAAACCCGCTGGCCTCGCAAGCCAACAAATTGCTCTGGCTGGACCTCAGAGGACGTACACAATAAACGTCACACCAGAATTCTTTCATCAGCTCCGCGTTCTCCAGAAGCAAAGCCGGGATCTAAGGATTGAGGTAATGCCAACAATCTTTTTAATAGCGAATTTTTGCGAAATAATCTGCGCAGCGAATTTTAGCCAAAGCGAATTAGGTATTAGCCTTGGAGAATCAAAATTTCAGTAATCCTATACATTTGGTGTGCAGACTCGCAACTTGCGCCGTTCGACCTTGGCGCATGCCATTCAAATGCGTCAGATGATGGCAGAATCGATTATCAAGCTGGGCGCTCTAGCTGAAGCTTTCTGCAACCATGACCCTGAGTCGGTAAGTGAAAAAAAATATTTGAATTCATACACTTGAAAAGTAGTGAACTTTTCGTTTCTTCTCTTCCGAAGTTAGACTTTGATTAACCCATCTTATCATCTTTTCCAGCAATTGTCTCGCGAGGAAGAAGGCTATCGTCAAGATATGCTGCTACTTGAAAATGACCTCTATGAGTTAGAAGCAACAGTTGAGAGACTCCGGGGTCAAGCCGCGAATAGGTACAAGTACGTTCATGTAGACGAGACGGTTTCCAAGACCCAATAATTTATAAGGAAAAATATATATTAAAACTATTAAGCCTTTGGAACTGTCAGTCTTTACAGTATATTTACTTTTACGCCCTTTGCTGCATGCAAAATGCATTATTTTTTTATGAAATGCAGCCTTTAGTTTAATATTATTACTAATTTCATTCGTTAAAAAATATATATTTCTTGTTGATTCTAAGAGTATGCAATAAATATTTAACTGCCTTATGAATGGGACTAGAATTTTAACAACTAGAATTTCGCTTCGAAAAAAATAACGGTTACCTTTAATCTTAAATCTTGCTACGTTCCTGTTGTCTTAAATCTAACTACTTTCTCTCACATCTGTGGTGATGGACGTATCATTGGGTCAAAAATATTAATTTATAATCATTAGTAAAAGATAACTTTATCAATGGTCACGCATAGTTGTTCCCTGCCAATAGTTGTTCAATCAAGTATCGCTTGATACTAAATAAATATCAGCTTTGCTTGCCCAATTCTAAAATGGTCCTAAGTTTCATGTATACTCACGAGGGATATTTCTATTACTAGAGAGACAAGGGTCAATATGGCTGATATTGAGCGCATTGCGATGGTTCTGTCAAAGAGTAGCAAGACTGTTGCCGACTGGAAACTCAAGTTTCCGACGCTGCAGGAGTCGTTGAAGACAAAACTGGCTGCTGAAATGGAGAAGGTTAGTTTTCAAACTTTACAACTAAAGATGGTATAGGTAAATGCAAACTCGAAGGTGGCAGTTTCAAATTTGGAACTGAAATCAAATTTGTCTGCAGGTTTAGTAAAGTCTACCTCCTACTGATTACCTAATACTTGATTTTAGGTCCTATTTAGACGTAATAAGGAGTACCTTAAATTCCAAGTCGCCTTTACTGCATATGTTTGTACATTGATCCTAAGAAAGACTTTGATTTTGTATTTGAAAACATGGAATGATGATGATTGTTTCAAGGTGGTGCGCAAGGAAAAGATGTTAGAGGAAGAGCCAGAGCGTCTGGAGCTAGCTTTGCGCAGATGCAAGAAACTAACGGGAACACTTGTTACTCTAAAAAGGTAACACTATAATTCCAGTTTAATGAATTTAGTTTTTAATTGTGATGAGGATTAGTTACCCAAAGGAAATATTCCTTTATTCTTAAAGAAGAAATCAACTACTACAAATATTTATCATGCCACAGGAATTATAATTTTTTTGATTGAAATAGTACAATACATATAGATGTAGGAGTACTGATAGCAATTTCTTCAACTTGTCCCATGACACGTTTCAGGCTGGCATGCGTCCAGGAACAACGGCTTCCGATCACCGACGGTCGCGTCTCCCCAGGGTCGTCCCAGAGTTCACTGGTCCTCACTGGGCCGGCAGAGGAAACTTCCCTTGAAATAACCTGCAACCAAAACCATAACCACAACAAGGTAGATACTCGAATTTTCTCACCAGTCTCATATTTTTAACCTAACACCCTTTTACCTAAAATGGGAAGAAAAAATGTTCATCAAATGAATGTTTTTAAACTGATCTAACATATATCAGATATTTACTAACAACTTTTCTTCCTAGTACAAATACTTAACGTTTAATAAATCGAACTATTCATTTACAGAACTATTAGCCGACGAATTTAGGATTATTTTAAGTCGATATTTTCATTATACATAAAATGATGCGCTTAACAATTGCAGGTTTGCCAAAAGTTATAAAATTTGCATTTTTTTCCAGCACTCTTTGGAGTGATTTTAATTTTGATTTGCTCCATTCATCGCCGTTTTGCCTGTGTGTTAGTGGGTACCTCACGGTTTGCAGAGTTTGCTTCCCTACGGCATGTTGCTTTATTATCAGAGATTTCCGCATGTTACATATTTTTATAGTTGGTTTGATTAATCCCTACGTTACCTCCATTGGATTACTTGCCATCGTCACATCTACGAACCTAGCTTATTGATACCTTATTTGGATCATCATACTCTGTTTTAAAATCTGTTTTTTTATCCGGACTGTGATTGTGTATTCTGTGTACCTACAACCCAAAATTGGCCTCAAAATTTTGAAAAATAATGCATGGATGTTATTTTATATTTGAAACGATATTGGCATTTTAAAATTGTCCTAATGTATCTATTTATTTATTATTAGCCACACTCTGTTCCAGTTTCCAGTACGATCCTTGATCAATTTATTTTTCTTATGGGAATATTCCTATCTATCTATAAATGTTTACTTGATCGTTTCTTGTAAAGTTTACCGCATCATTTAGGTGACTGCATTTTGCTGTCACGGCACTACTTATGTACAATGAAAATCAAAGTAAGTATCAAACATGGTATGTCCTTAGCATAATAAAGTAATCGTAAGTATTATGCTAATTGTAGTTGAAAAAATTGAACAAAACCTATGGAGTTGCGGTCAGAAGAAAAAACTAACTACTTAGCCATCAAGGTGGTTTGTTTTGTTACCTACACAAGAATACTGGATTTAAAACTTATGAACCCTGGACAGAGTGTGATTGCATCAGAATACAAAGACGATTCCAAATTCTTTTGCACATAATCCTGCCACCTAAGCACCACCCTTGCTTGAGGAAAACAATGCCAATTTTATCAACATTGCCATCAATGAAGATACCAAGACTCTGATACCACATCGATAGTTTGTTATTCAGTTGCGTCATTTACTTACCAAAATAGTACTTACTAACCTCATTGTCCGTTAAACATTTATTGCCAAAGGAAAAATTTGGAATTCGAATATTTTCACGGGGAATTGTCTATACCCAAAATTGTACTAGGATTGATGTATTAAAAGTTCGTGTATTTTGTTTCATGACTAATTGAACTGTTTTTTATCTAAATGAATTAACTCTGGATTTCGTTTGTTGTGATGGTGGACCCCCCAGTTTGCTTGGAGACACAGCCAAAACTTCAGGGAGGCAATAGTCATACCCGAGTAAAAATCTTCGTATACTTAATACATTTTATATATTATATTCATTAACTACGTTTCAAGTTTAATTTAATATTTTTTACATTAAACACGTTTCTTTTAATTTTAAAATCTATTTTCTATAAGTTTCAATTTATTTGAATCTAACACGAAATTTTTGCTAACATTTTTTGTGTAGGCATGGTAATGCACTTAACACGATGCTTAGACAATATTGTGTTTGATTCGATTGGACTATTGGTCGCTTTCATCAATTTTTGTAATATAATAGACTACTCTATTGCATTTTGTTCCAGTATCAACAGTATTAAAAGAATCGGTACGCATGCATATACTACTAACATTATTCAATATAATGATTTGGCTTCTAAATGTTAAACCAATTGGGAAACAAAAATCAAATACATAATGTTATTGAGTTTACAAACTTCAACCACGTATTAACAATATTTGATTAGTGTTTTCTTATGAATCTTATGATCATTCCTTATTATTAAATTTTTATATATTTTCATTATCGCGATTATGGTTTGAATTTTCTCATGTGAAATGTATGTGTAATTGTGACTTTAGAAAATTACATCAATTAGAGCTATGCACGCTGCATTACTTTTTATTACTCTTGTTTGATAACCGATTTGGTGCATATACTTTTGTTTTGAACCATTTATTTCAAAAATGTCGTAAATTTAACTGTTCAGAAATTCACTACATAAACATTATGCGCCTAAAAGGTTACTTTTGTTCTATTATAATAAGGTGGGTTTATTTACTTGTTCGTGGACAAAGTTATAACAAAAGACCAAGTCATACCAAGTGTTTTTTTAACCATTTTTACCCTCAAAATAAGAGTCCCATTTTTTGCTATTTGACTATATCATAAATAGTCACCAAGAAAAAATATGAAACTGAAAAATACACTTAGTAATTGAAAGGCGCATAAATGTAAAACGTCAGCGTACTCGTGCCCTAGTAAAAAGACGACAAGCAAGAAGACGATATATAAATGAAGTGAAAAGCAAAAAGTCACAAGTAATTCAGCAAAAATCAAATATAGCGAGAAGCAAAAAAAGCGAACAGTAACTAAATCCACTTAATAAAATAACACGCATGTTTTTACAGTGGCTTCAATAGTTAGTGCATCTCGGCGTTTCTGTTTCTGTTGCAGCACATTGTTGACAACAGCGGCTCACTGCCCAGTCACTCAGGATACCAATGAGATTACCTTACACCTCTCAAACCTGGTACACTCAACATCATCACCGTCTACATTACTCTCACTATCATTTAAATATACGGAATTAGATACATTGAATGCTTAGTTAGATTAAGCTGCCAAAAAGGTGACATATGTGGCCAATCTCTTGCATATGGCGAAAATATTGCATATGTTGATTATGACCAGAGACCGCACAAATTTGCGACATTGTTCGCAATAGTGTGGACATGACTTCAAAATTAATTAAAATGTTATTCAATTAATGAATAACTTACATGACATATATTTCATTGCTAGTCAGTAAGTACAACATTTTGTTAAAGTATATTTATTAAGGCAAACGGTCAGTATTTTTTTCTACATTTTCGGCAGACAGTCGTTTTTTCTTTCTTTTACGTTCGTGTTTAAAATAAGTATCGTTTTCGTAAATATTCATATAGAATAAATAAATAAATAATAGACTGACAGCAGAAAATTTGGAAAAAATACTGACCATTTTTTTTAATAAACCTATACTATAACAAACTTTTGTATTTATTGACTAGGAATCATATGTCAAGTAAGAAATTAATTAATTAATAATATTTTGATTGATTTTGAAGTCATGTCCACACTATTGCGAACAATGTCGCAAATTTTTGCGGTCTCTGATTATGACATATGTATACATATGTGAACATAAAAGCTGGCCTGTGGTAGCAATCAAATTTTAATTTTAATATTATACTAGTATGTATTTGTATTCTAGAAACCATTTTTATCATAATGGTTCACTAATTTCATGTGGTTCTCAGACATTTTAATTTTGTTTATCAGCATCCGATATTTGCTATCTACTTTCAATGTAGTTGCATAAACTCCCAATAAGTTTCCATAATGATCGTAATATAAATTGCATATGGCGACAAGAGTTGCACATGGAAAGAATATTAAATTGGTTTATTTTACAAAATGTTTAATGATGATTGTACCGATAAGTACTTTAAAAATTTGCTTATATTTGCTCTGGGGTAGTTGTAATTTTAATTATAGTTTTGTAGGTTTTAACTTCAATATTACACCTATTAGAGAAGTCATTTTAATGTCTAGTAAATATTGCTTCGTATCTTTCTCGTACCTAAGTAAATATTTTTTGTAAATTAGTGGTTAAGGGTTTGGGTTATAACCGACTTGTTCCATAAGAGGTATGCATCAGTGTTTCTAATTCCGGCTGTAATTGTTGACACACAATAGTATTATATATATATTATTATAATGTATGAAAGATATAAATGTGATGTCTCCCACTTCCCACAATTGGCCGTAGACGTTAGACTTGTACTCCACTGCAGCACAGGTAATTTATTCCAAATTTATCTAATTTATCCGCTTCACTCCACTTCGAGTATTTAAAATTATTGGCACATAAAGTAAAGTATAGTATGCAATTGCAGTAATCGAGCTTTTAGAATTAGTTTCGGTATGCCACAACGAATAGCTTCTTGAACCAGTAGATTGAAACGAACGAGTAACCGTAACCGTAAAGCGCTCACGTTGACTTTTTTTGACTAATGGCAAAATCATCACAATTGTTAAGAGTAAAATTATTATTCTTATTAAAACATATTTTATTGCATTTTATTATATATCCACAAACTCTTTATTATTATATCTTTCATAACACATTTTCAAAATAATTGAAGTATCATGTTTGTTGATTTTATTCTCTTACTTGTGTCCGAAGGTTGTTCACACTTTTATTTTTATACTTCCACGATAGGTCGCTCAATCATTCATTTTGTCGTCAAATAAAATTACCTTCTTAATGTTGGTACTCTTTCTTCTAACCATAGTTTTGTAAATATTTCATGCTTTCTTTTGTAATTCTTAATGAAGGAATCTTTAATCATAATTTTTCATAAAACTGTATAATTTTCTTTGGCGACATCAACACAGGCATTTGCCTTTTGTTTATTTTAATACTGTGTATGAGTGTTTTACAAACCGTGACATCTAAATGTTTACATTTTGATTGTATGTCTCAATGTTTGGTGTAATTAAAATTGTATACTCGGAAAGTGCGATCGCAAAATATAATTCAAAATTTACTTTTCAAAATCTAGAACGGCGATCATTAGAATAATCGTAGATAGAACTCAATTGGTATTGGTTTTGCAATCGCGCTTTTGCTCTTAGGCGAGATACGTTCAGAGCTAGAGTGGATGGAATGGTGCACAGGGTGGCGGCGGGCGAGCGCGAGGAGCGGAGCTGCGCCCAGAGAACGCCCTCGATGCGCTACTAGACGAGCTGCAGACGTTCGCCAAACCAGGCGAGCGCGGCGAGCGCGGCGAGCAAGGCGATTGGGAGCGCGAGCCGCCGTTGCGGCGGCTGCACTCGTACCCGAGCGGCAGCGACACGGACGCGTCGCCGCCCGTGCGCGCTCGCGGCCACCACCCCACCAAACCGCCGGTACCGGAGCGACACCCCGAGCTGTTGGCTCTCGCGGCCCGACGGGCGCCGCCACCGCCACCGCCGCGCACCACGTCGCGGTCGCCGCTGGCCTCACCCACCTCCCCCGCCTCACCCTGCGACCCCGATGACAAGCCCGGCCCCCAGCGCCAGGCGCTGCTCGAGCACAGGCACCAGGAATTGCTCAAGAAACAGAAAGCGCTCCAGGAACAATATGCACGACTTCAAATGATACAGCGGAGTGGTAACGCACTCCCCCCCAACAGTCAACCGGACTTGAAGAAGACTGGAAGTGAATCCAACCTGCTGACTAAGATGAACCTGAACATGGCGCCGGCGTCCATCAGCGGCAGCATGACGCACCTGGCCGGCGACGCGGCGCGGACCTCGCTCGACGGGCCGGAGAAGGCGGCCCTCGCCAAGGACGCGGGCGCCGTCACTAACAAGGTGTACGAGACGGACATACTGTGACTCTCAGTGACGCACCCCACGGTTTTAAGTTTCATTAACGTAATTGTATTGTACATATATTTTTGCAAACAAACCCATTTCTTCGTTGTGTGTTTGTTGTGATAAGTAATTCAACGCTCTGTTTGGACATTTTGTAACGTTAAGATGATGGGGTCTTGATTATTATAATACTACATAAACTTATTGTAATGTAGGTATTTGGCATTCTGTGCCAACAATGAGTCAATATGAACATTGACTTAATATAACAACGATATAATTATACAATTTTCTATATCAATTTATATTAGGTTTAGGGTTAATGCTTTTTAACTGCATCAAATTCAAATCTCTTTATTTTATCAGTTAGTTCACAGTACGCCACTTGATCTTCTTGAGTACGTTAAATTTTAACGTCCAATTATTGAATTGGAACAAAGATCGTCCAATCAAAGATGATATTACAAAGATTCCCAAACTAGCCAAAAGTCTTTCGCTCATTACGATCGGAGTTTTCAGGCCAGGAAATTGAAATGAGAAATATTATATATTTTTTCTTACATCCTCTACTGAAGGGCTCAATGAGTCAGGCCCGTAGTAAGTGCAAGCGAGATAGACATAGAAAAATGATTTAGGTCCAACGACTCAGTTCGTATTGAGCGTGCTATAATTAGTAAACTGCAGAGAATCAGACGCAATCACTTTAAGTATGTTGGTGATCAAAGCTGAGGTATGTACGATGCTCATTTTAAAATATATTACGATTGAATTGGAAAAAAGCGACGTGATTTCGTAAAAGAATTAAATGGTTTTATAAGTGACAAGTGTTAATTAAGACGATACGGTTCGAGTAGGTTTAGTTAAGTTATATTTAATATTAAATATGTGTAATTTGATATTACGTGTGTCCTTCATTTAGACGACTCGCATCAACTCGTATCAATCGTACCAAATTGTTTATCTACGTCATTTCGCACTTTACAACCGTTGCCTAATATTATTTTATTGATAATTGTATTAGAACTACTTCATTTAAAACGAATATACTAAGCTAAGAATATAAACATTGATGTTATATTACTGTCAAAATAGTGATTAAAAATAAATGTTAGTTTAGGTAGAAGAAATATTATAATCCGTTGTATTTTTCAGTCACTATCAACTCTTGAGTGTTTGAAATGAGTAGATTCGTCAAATTGAATGTTCAATTTCTAATCACTATTGTGGGTTAACTAAGTAATCAAGCTATCAATAAATAATATAAATTCATTGTTCGCCTAAAGGCATTTATTTACGAGATATATATAGTCGTAGATGGCAAAGAATTAGTTTGAAACTCTGGTTTTTAATAGTATAATAAAAAATTATAAGTATTAAAAATTTATTATATCAATGTTTAATAATTTTAAAAATAATATATTGAATAATTTAATGTTGTCGATTAAAAAATAATGTGAAATAATGACCGTGAAAAAAAAAAGTCCAAAAAAAATTACTATAGGTATGTTGTTATGAACCGTATCGTCCCGTAAATACATAATAATATATTAACTGAAAATTACAAATACAAGATATTGTTATCATAAGTTTTCGTATTTCGGTGTAAAACTAGTTCTCTCATCTAACTGAAAGTAAATAAAAATACGAATAAAATAAATAATTAATATACACGCTTCGCTCAACTTCGCTTTAAACAGCTCAAAACACTATTGATAATTTATGATTGAGAAAATCATTTATGGAAAAAAGTATATACAATTTGCGCTGAAAATAGTTCTGAAACTGATGTACTGTTACTATTAATCTTGTAACGACGCCGTAACATAAATAAATATCGGTTTGATCATACGTTTGCGACATATAGCGATGTATTTCAATTTATATTGTTTTTTATCTATGCCTTATTAAGCTGTATTAAGTGTTCTGAACAGCTATTTTGTAGCCTTTAGGGGTTCGCTAATCGACCGATGTTCACTCAAAATAAAAAAACACGGATTTTCATCCAATATCGATTATTACTCGATCAAGTTCATTTATCGCGAGAATGAGCTAACTTTCGCTCTAAACTGTACTGAACACTAAATAGGCTTTAAACTTCGCGTCTTCTAATCATTTTGCGAGTCTATTGTTCGCTTTGATATTATTATACTTCTATGCAGTCTGCCTTATTTAATGTACATTGACATAAGTTCGTTATGGCAAAAAAAAACAAAGAGACTAATATTAAATTGGAAATATATTGAATAATCCATGATAAAATGTATCTCAAATATGTAACACTTACGTACATGATATAGTATCAATGTCGATAGTCAAAAATGATTGAATTTTTTTGAAGACGTCTATAATATATAAAAATGTTAGGGAAGTTGAAACGTGTGACTGAGTTTTGCTTAAAATGTGTTTTGTTTTAGACTATAATACTGTGGTAAGTCATGTTAAGTGTGTATAATATAATATGCCTATTACTGTAAATAGATAGTTAGGCACAGTAAATACTGCATTATTCATCGTCATTTAGGACTTAACAACATTCATCTAAACTTGCCCCAAAAAAAAATATGTATTTCACCACATTGGGGGTGAAAATACGTGCTTATTTACATAACCAACAATGTTTGGAAGATTTAAGCAATTTCTTAAAAATTGGGTGCTGGTTTATACGGTTTTATTATGCAAGTGTCGATTCAAATATTCAATGCAGAGGACAATTGAAGCAAATATTATTTTTCCTAATACTATAGTTGCATTGTTAAGATAAAATTGATTGCGGTCGTTTTCGACCGATGACGGTTGACGATAAAATAACGGTCGACAGTAGATTCGATTTCCCTATTGTCCCGAATCATACAAAAAAATATTACCCTTTTCGTCATTTTTACGAAGTGAGTTTAAGAAAAAATAATTTCAATAGTTCAGTTTCATATAGGAAATTAACTTTAGACTTGTTTTTTTTAATATTGACAATATTCATTATAACACATTATACATAATTATAATTAATTATTGAATATTAGAATCGGCCTTTTTGATACCTTCTCTACTAAATAATCCTTCTAAATATCTCTAAGTAAGCCGTATATTATGTAGTAAACATTACTTATGGAATTACTATATACCAAACCTATCAATAATTGGCGTCGCATCGTAAACCTCACCGTAAGACGAAGAATGTAGAATAAAAAATACACTATTTTATTACAAAATGTATTGTAAAAAATAGTCTCATAGGAATTGCTGTGTCATAATTTGTTTTTATCATTTTGATTCATACCAAGCTATTTACATCTTATATGTATTAGTATGTGCCAAAAGTTTTTCAATTACTTTTTTCACTTGCGTATTCAACACAGTCTAAGTATGTATATGTTTATAAAATATATTATATATGTATATACTTTTTGGAACATTTTATTATTTTGTATATTAGGTAGTAAATATAATACTTAACCTTGTTAAAATAATGCACATATTTTATTATTAAGGTTCACAAGTATTTTTATAAAATTATTGTATTTATGTGAAATAATTTTTATATTAAGTCTAATTGAAACTATTTCAATATGTTAGGCTCGTATGTATCTATTATTTTAGTATAATCTTGTATTGTTTGTGGTTATGTTTTAAGCTCGAATATGTTAAATTTTAATTTAATTAAGGTCAATCTTTGTTAATGAGGTGCACACTGTCGCATTCGTTATAAAGGGGTGGCCTCAATAGTGAAATATATTTAGGATCACGCGAGCTATGTTTAGAATCAGACATCGCATTTTTTGCATACTTACATAGAAGTACCCAATTAAATAAGTATTGGAACGTATTCTGTACTTCCAATTGTTAAAAATTTAGCACGTTGTGGTTGTTTCCTTATTATAAAAAATATACAATTAATGAAATTACGTTTGACTACATCGATGTTAAACCAGAACTATTTGTTTTTATTTATTGTTGTTATTTGCATAAACGATTGAATCGTTGTGGAAAATTAATTTTATGCATATTTTTGGTGCTAAATTATCAATTTATGCGGCAGTGTGTGCATTGCTTTTTTAGAAAAATATTCATGAATTATGTTACCTTTTTAATTTTAACTTTAAACTTCTATCCTTATTGTATCATATGAACTAGAATAAAGTCAATATACCTAATTGTCGACTACCGTTTTTTTATTTACTTCCTCCCACTGTCGCTGATATGGGACATGAAATAAAAATGTGCAAAACTCGTCATTTTTATTGCTAAGAAATAGTTACTCACTTTGTCAAAAAAATCTCTTTGATTATTGAATCGAAGGAAAATTAAACGGACGTTAGGTAGAGTTGTCCGCAGCTTTATCCATCCATCAAGAGTTGGAAAAATGTCAATAGGCACACAAAGAAAGAAGAAATATTTGACAAAGATAATTGTGTATTTATAAATAAAGGAGATCCAAAGTACCCTTATAAACAGCCATAATGAAGCACAGACAGCGCCGCACAGGCACAGTGCAAATGCGATACGCTTGCCCAAATTCCAGCAGCTCACATTTGAACGCACTAATCTTAGAAACTATCAATCCAATTTAAATAATTATTTATCAATGGTTACCCACAATCAACGGAATGGTATATATGCTACTAGCCGCGCCCCGCGGTTTCACCCGCGTTGTCGTTATGTCCTTTCTCAGGCTCTGGACTAACTGTGTACCAAATTTCATTCAAATCGGTTCAGTAGTTTTGGCGTGAAAGCGCAACAGGCAGACAGCCAAAGTTACTTTCGCATTTATTATATTAGTTAGGATTCTTCATCCTGAAATCCCCACGGGTACGAGGCACAACGCTGGCTTGTGTTCCATCCATGGTCTAACCGTTGGAACCAGAGTCATGCCATCTAGTAAATAATCATCATTGCTTACTGATCCAAAATTGCAGGAGAATAGCTCCTACACTTAACGCCATCTATTGGTACCTAACAGGAAATACTATCAAAGGATAAAGGGATTGGGGCGTACTGAATTTAAATTAACAACGCCATCTATTGGTACCTTACAGAAAATACTTTCAAAAGATATAGGGATTGTGAGGGTTTTTTAGTAAACTACGCCATCTAGTGGCGCCTTAGCTGTACTTTAACACTTACTTACCTGATTTGAGTTTTATAAGGATTTTTGAATATTTGCTGGTAGGACAAGCCCATAATATATTCATTAAATTTATTAATTCACATTCAACATTACTTTTAACATCTATAAACGACAATTTACTCTTAAACTACACATCAAATACTGACTTCAGTGAAAGAATTCAAAAATGGTATAAAACATTTTCTGTGAACTGCTTATTTCTAATATAGATAGCTTGAAATCGCTGTAACAAGATAAGTTAAAAGATCACATTTAAATAACATAGACTATTTTAAAATACTTTGGCTTTATGGACTTAAACTTCGGATACGTTGTACTTGTGGACCTGCGAACAAAAAAGTAGTGTTAGGCCCACTGTCTACAAAGCTATTGACATTAAAATTTCAAAGCAAAGCAATTATATTTTCAAATTTTTTACTCCGGGTGGGAATCGAACCTGCAACCCCAACATGCTTTCACAAACTACTGTTTACTTAAAATTGTCGAACATGACGTTGACATTATCAAAATCCTTCCGATTGATGACGATTGGTCTGCGTTAAGCGGACGCCCGGACGGGCAACCGTCCCGCGCGGTTTCATACATGCTACGTCGCGCGCGCGGGCGACCGTCGCACGGAGGCGGGCCCTGTCCTTTAGCATTCCCTCTAGCATGATGTCTTAACACGTTTTTACCTCACCTTCTTGCAGCTATTGAAGCTCTTCTGATCGATGTAGTCCTGCAACGCGATGTAAATGAATCGATACTGTTGTTTGTTCTGAACCATGCCGCTGCGTTGTGCGCGGACAAGCTTCACCGTTCGAAAGACATCAATTTCGCAGTTGAATCCTAAAACAAATTTGGTTCCTGCTTTTCTATGTCGATATATAATATACGTATAGTATATTAAATACACGATAATAATGCTAGTTTAAAATATATGACGATAGTACGATTCGCAAATTAAGCAATTAATTAACAATGCATAGCATGATGTATCGGAACATTTAAAAAAAAAATCGCTGTTGCCAAAACAAAAACTAATCAAGTCTAAAAATGTGAAATAATGCTTTATAAAATAACTAGCTGTGCCCCGCGGTTTTGCCCGCATTGTGCCAGTTCCCGTGGGAATTTACAGATGAAAAATAGCGTATAATCTTCCCGTTGAATGTGTGTCCCAAATGTGATTGGTAATTCCTGAGATTAGCTCTAACACACAAACAAACGTACAAATTTTACCTCTTTATAATATAAGTATAGATAATTGAAATCGCTTTAGCACAAGAGAGTGTACTTATAGTAGAGGTCTAGTTTAACTTGTCTTCTAACTTACCGGACATATTGATTTGATCCATAAGCATGTCCAGCACTATGAAAGTGCCCGTCCTGCCCACGCCGGCAGAGCAATGCACGCAAATGATGTTCTGTAAACGAAAGATATAGAGCCTAATTCATAAATATTTACAAACAGCACTTTAGCTATCAAATGGTTTGTCCCTTTCCTACATACGCTATTTGCCAAAGAACGAAAGAGACAAAACACTTTAAAACACTGTTTAAGTAAATATAGGTCATGAATAACGTGGTAAGAGTTACCAACCATACATCTTTGAGGAATACCTGAAAGATTACTTTGAATTACTAAAATCTGTTATCTTAAGTTGCCTTACAAAAAGCATATATACGTTTGAATTTAAAAAGCTCCTCCCTATTTTAAAGTCGGTTAAAAACTGTTCATCATGGTATCTTTGCTGTACTTGTACTACCCGTAAGTATGTAATACTAGAGACATGTCTATTTCACCATATTTACCTGTTCAGGAGAATTCTTCAGCTGAGATACTTGACTCAGCCTTAAGTTGACGTCATCGATGAAAGCGAGCAGACCGCCAGATTCCTCCGGCGTCCCGTGATCAGGCCAAGCCTATAGAATGAAAAAAACTTAGGCGGGTTTTCCTTCCTGACGCTATAACTCCAGAACGCACGAACCGATTTCCACGGTTTTGCATTCGTTGGAAAGGTCTCGGGCTCCGTGAGGTTTATAGGGAATAAAAATCTCAAAATTCCCACGGGAACGGGGGCGCTGCGGGTGAAACCGCGGGGCACAGCTTGTTTAATATAAGTTTTTATTATGCTGTTAATCAACCTTATAAACATCTTTGTTTTAGTGTCATACCCTAGTTAGTAATAGGAGGCACCAATATATTATGTGCCAAGATTATCATTATAGCGCTCGTGGCTTAGTTTGACCAAGCGATGGCAGTTCATTGCGATTGTTAAGCAACGTGCAGCTTGCCCCCTACTTGGATGGGTGGCCGATAGTGGCATTTCTATCTGAGCGCTACCGTGCTTCGGAGGGCACGTAAAGCAGTCGGTCCCGGTTGTTTCAATCGTTAGACCATGTCGGAAGCGGTCTATAATCTCCGACACCCGGGCTGGCCAATAACCTACCTGAAATGAATGAACGAATTGGCCTTCTAGACATATTTTTCATTGGCCTTCTAGAATTATAAGTGTTTTTTGTGCAAACAATCACCGTACCGTGAACTGGTACTGGTAAATGGTCCGGCAGCAGCCGATCTCGTCCGTGACGTCGAGTTCTCTCATCAGGTAGTCTTCGTAGCGAGCCTCGTGGATTGCCTTCACTTGAAGGTTGTCAAAGCGTTCCTCTTGCCCTGGCAGAGGCCAGTAACGTTCGCATTTTTTCTGCAATAAATGGCCGAATGTTAGAATCTAGCGCGTTTAAAAGAATAGCAAATTGGTAATATTAAGTTGACATCAAAAAAAATATGTCATCCATTAAAATAGAACAAAACACTAAATTAACCTCTATTTTATCTATACAGTAGATATAAACATATTTAATGCATTTTTGATGTGAAAAAAGAAACAGGTAGAATAATTTAGTACCTACAATATTTAAAACGGGAAAATATTATGAAATCCGCCGTACTTTTCAATCCGATTATTTTCTCAAATTGCAAATTCCTAACAGTGAATTCTCCCAAGGAAGAGCAAAGCTTCTCTATTTCGTGAATTCTCCTAATGTAGCTTAATAGTGTAGAGGTATTTTAAAAGGATATGAGGTGTTATGTTTGACCTCACCTTTCCCTTCTCCACTTCGTTCGTAATCATGGCGATCACTCTCACATCTTCTTGCCAAATCATCCGCCAAAAGTCGTCCTTCGTGTTGGTCAGGCATCCTTGCGACGCGATGTACACTTTGTCTTTTACTAGAAAAATAACAAAATCATAAAAACTTAATCATATTCAAACATAGTTCCGATTTGAGATCACCAACCCGCATTAGTCCAGCGCGGTGATTACGCCTAATCATCCTCACTCTACTGAGACTAAAGGTCTAGTAATACTGTATTGTAAATGATGCTTAGTGCTTACCGCTGTTATTTAACCCGATGTTTCCGTTCAGTTTATCCAATTTGATGCAGTTGGTGACTTCTCGCAAAGCTTCATCAGACAGTGATTTAGAGACGAGGTTAGACTTCTTGGTATCGTTGTATGGAATCACATCTGGAATAACGGAACCAGTATTGTATCCGTGTTCGCAACCAGTAGCTTAAACATAACCAATGTTAGACATAGTATGGATTAAGTGAGTCGGATAGAACACAAGCGTATCACATTACTTAAATCCTTGCATTCCTTATAACTGTCTCGCTCACTTGTCAACATAATTACAGAAGAACATGCTTGTTTCATACATTACATGTTAAAATCACTCATTCAAATCTAATAAGGTATAATTTGACCTTTGAGTACGTGCATAAGTAAACAGAGTCCTGGAAAAAACCTTAAAGTTCGTTCGAACAAAGATATTGTTCTAGGTGAATAAGTTTTATACAAAAGACATCAACGGGGTTTCCCTGGTTGACAAAGAAATGCTTTAACAATAGGTTCATAGGTTTCTTTGTACCACTGAGGAAATGTTTTCAGAGCAACGTCAATACTTCTATAAAAAGAAGAACATTTCTTGTTTCTTTATTTTTCATTTCCATTTTTAAACGTTATTATCGTAGGTTATATGAGTTAATCACGGCACACTATTATTTTTAATTAAAGTCCCAACGTAAGTGTATTACTTGCTAAAACGAACTATTACGCTTCGTATAACCCCCATTAGTTGCTTATACAGTAATAAAAAAATAATGAGTTTCTAATTATGTTTATAAATCGAAACAGAATATAATATGTACCACCAAAGCTAACATCCGAATAAATCCATCTTTACCTATTTAAGCATACGTTTTGAAACTATTGATGAAATTAAACCACATTTTAACATTGATATTATCCACAACGTCCTTTATCGGAACATTACAATACTAAAGCTTCTACGTGCTCCTACCTGTGTAAACAACACATTAGTATGCTGCAATAGTATTCAAAATGCGTATTTAAGGCAATTTTCCTTGTAGCGCCGAAAACATATGCTTCATAATAACCATTTTCGCACTTTGAAGGTTAAGCGAGCGAGTTATTGTTCTCATTCTTATAGACACATTAATGGTAATTATTTTGTTAACATGAATGTTATTAGTAGGTTATGTAATCATTATCTTTTTTAATGTTAATTTTATGGAGGTATATCTGCTTATTGACCTTGTCTATAGAGTAATATAAAACTCGGTTTAGACGAACGAACTGATGTTGAACAAGCACCTAAGTGCCTACCACGAGAAAAGGTATGTAATTGCAAAACCTATTTGTTAGAAAATGTTAAGTAAGACTATACCACAATAGATGTTTATGAAAAGTGGGCAACTCATATCTACCATCATAATCATAGAATATAGACCTATTTCACCGTGCTTACCGACATACCACCCTTATAGAGTATAATAAGATACTATAAAACACATTCAAAACCTTATAACCACAATAATAGTCGACATATAAATCTAAACAATAAATTCTATTCATTCGTCGGAACAAAGGCATCATTAAATACAAAAAATGGACATGAAATAAATCATTAAAAAATCGATACCTAGTAGTTTTATGGTTAATCAATCGATTAGTATTCTCGATCTATGTCGGTTGTTGGAGGAATATTCATGAGCTAAACATTGGGGAGAACGTGCGCTTGCGCATGTCTCTGAATTAATTACACGAAGGTTGTCTTGTGTTTGTGGTAATTAACACCATATTATTATCAACAAGTTAAGTAGCTTTAAGTTATGTGGTTGATAAGACTGCAGTCTTTTATAGATGTCATTAATTCATTTCGTAAATCATTCGGTAAGTCAGTGGTGAACCATGAAGTCGAAGTAATTGGACCGCCTGAGGATCTACCATATAGTATAATGATGATATAACTGGGACAAACAGTTTAACGATGAATTTCCTTTGTATTTACCAGGTAGTACAAATAATCATACCTACGAATACGTAAACACAAGTCCATTTATGAGACACCTAATATCATAAATTTGAAAAAATCATTGTTTTTTACGAAATTATAAATTGCATGTAAGTACGACCTAGCTAGTGTAAATGTCTTTAGATATAACTTATGTGCATTCGCCTGCCAAGACCGAGGTCTTGAGTTCAATTCCCAGGTCAAGTGAAAACGTGTTTCCTTCTTTTCAAACATGGCTTGGGTTTGAGATCACCAACTTGCATTAGACAAGCGTGGTGATTACGACTAATCATCCTCTCTGTACTAATCTTCGGTGAAATGAGAGGTCTTTGCCCAGCAGTGGGACGTTACAGGCTAATACTATACTTTACTATAGATATAACTTACACTGACCGCTGTTAAAGCTGTCGTTTGAAGACACCGAGCTCACTGAGTCGCACAGGCGGGTGCTTCTCACGAAATTAGCGTTGATGTAGTCGCTCTCCTCCTTCTGTTCTGGATCTCTTTTGCGCAGAATCACCCTAGTTTGATCAACTGGAATTTGTTAAAGACATTGTTTATACATAAAGGAATTTCAGAATAAAAACGAGGGTTGTTCGAGGGCTACTGACATGCCTCATGGTTGGAGATGCTCAATAGAGCATAGAGACGAATACAATTTTTTTTAATTCCACCGAATACGGTGGAATTAAAAAAAATTGTATTCGTTGTAAAAAAATCAAAATAAGTGTTTACATTTAAGCTGTATTTTAGTGTTAGCTCAAGCAGTTTCGATTGTTTCAGTAGAGACAAGTACTCACAAGGCAATATGTTGCGGTAACGGTTCTTAGAAGCATTCTCAGCCTTGAAGCCTTCATGGGTGGTGAAGACTTGGCATTCATCAAGAAGTAGTGACTGGAACTCGCCATCAAAACTGAATTTGTTGTCAATCTTGTGATTTTCCATCGCCTAAAATTATAGTAGAAGGTAAAGACCACAGCATGAGTAAAGCCTCTCCATCAATGTAAAGGGCTCAAACGCACTTTGTGGTTCATCGGATGGTGTGTGACATAGGGTCTTCTCACACGGCCACAGGGCCATAGCTACAAAGCGCGGCCAGCGACTTCTTTCCTAAAGTTCTCATACATTGAATTTGGACTCATCGCTTGCGTTTGACGCTGGTGGTCACCACAGGTAACAAACTCGTAGCTACACAGAAAGGATGAAAACTCTAGGAAAGAAGCCAGTGGCCGCGTTATATAGCCAAAAGATGGAGTTCATAAACTATAAGCGGTTGGAAATTCAAATTATTAAAGAAAAGATCGCAATTAGCCTATAAAATAAAGGTGTGTCCAAATGCATGACGTAAGATGCCGCTTGCAGCATTCATTCATCATGTAGCGGCAATTTTTCATTCCAATCCAAATCACGACGGGCACGCTTTCTTTAGACTCACCTTTACGCAAAAGAAGGCATCTCTATCCCCTCACCTGGAACTCCTTGACCTTCCTGTCGATGTCCTGGGCCCGCAGCCGCGTGCCGCTGACCGGCTGCAGCAGCCGCAGCACGTCTCCCGACGTCTCGATCATGGGGTACGACCTGAAGTGCTCTATCAGACCAACCAGGTCGTCAAACTGCTCCCCACTGCCGACGTCGTACTTGTCTTGCTGTAGAAGAAATTTAACCTTTAGCCCATGGGTTTAAAAGATGGTGTAAGTACTACAAAATTGATAAGTAGGTATCTAGCTACCGAATGAAGTATAATCGTCTTATTCATGAACCGCTCTTTAACGAAAACACTATTATTAAAGTATTTTGTTTCTTTTCTTCTTTGGAGAATAGCGTATGTCGGAAAGGGACAAACCATTAGATAGCTAAAATTCTGTTATTATGCGTTTATGAATAACTAGCAGCGCCCCGCGGTTTTACCCGCGTTGTGCCCGTTCCCGTGGGAATTTCGGGAATTTTTTTACATAAAAACCTTCCTCTTGAATCACTCTACCTATTACAAAAAACCGCATCAAAATCCGTTGCGTAATTTGAAAGATTTAAGCATACAGACAGACAAACAGTGTGACAGACACGAAAAAGAGAAGACTTTATTTTATACTATGTAGTGAAGTAATCAGTCTTTGATGCTGATCGGGCCTCTTACTGTTTCTAGTGTAGATAAGTTTTAGGCAAATTTCTAGTCAGAAATGAAGATGGCGATAATTAAACCGGATATCTCAGTTCATTTCCAATTCCGAACCACCACAAAAATGTAACGAATAAAAACTTAGCAAAACTTTCCATAGGACCATAAGAAGTCAATGTTCCGTTCAATAATTACAAGGAAAATGAGGCATTGCTTAAGGTTCTAAGTCGCAGTCATAGACAAATGTAAGTAGAAAATAAGTACATATGAGCGGTTTAAGTCATTACACTTTATACTTCGGGAAATCACAGATAATGACGATGTTATTTCATAGACTTAACAAGTCAGGAAAGATAATTCGATATAATGCGAACAATTTGTAACAAGTTTCTTTTACCTACTATTAAATAATGGTGTTAGTACATACTGTAACTTATTCTATGTAATTTCAACTAATATGACAGCTGATTATGAAAATAAAGATAAGTGGTCCGTTTCCGCAATCATAATAGGTTAGGATGTGCACAAACATGAGGAAAATAAAACTATACATTAACTATTATTTGGAGAATTTTAAATTAAGAATCAGAATTAGAATTTAGAGAGTCCGTTAGTAGCAGTTAGGGAATGAGTCAGGATTTAATCATCTGTCAAAATCTGTCATGATTCACAGTGTCCATAATATGACGTCACAGTGAAAAAAAACGAGGTTTTTAATTTTTTGTGTTTATTTAAGGTTCAGGGCAGAGACTGGCATTCCCTATTGGGTAAAATTCACTAAATGTGTTTAGTTTACAAAAATAATTTATTATAAATAAGTAGTAGGAACACTATTTCGATTGCGCCCTAATAGTCATTATAGGTAGTAATTGTAGAGAAGGTGTGTCGTAAGTAAACACACAATGGTTAAATTAGTTGGAACGTAACATTACAATTAGGTATATATGTAATAGAAAAACTATGTTGTTGTTTTTGTACACAACGTTTTCCTCATATTTTGAAGCACATTATGATGCTCGAAATGAAAAGAACAACATGTCACGTAGGCCAACTAATTCAGCTGACAGAGAGAATTGAAGAAATAAATAAAAAAATAACGTAAATACAATCCTTGAGGTAATTAGGTAGTTTGGACTCAATGTAACGTTTGAAGTTAATATAGCTACATATTTTGTTTTGTTGGTTTGTTTGTTTAAGTGGATATCTGGCATTGGGATTTGTGTACGGTGAGAGGCGTCGCCCAATGTTTAAATTTGCAACAATTTAGTGTTAACTAAAAATATTATATGCTATTGAGGTCATCATGTCAACAGGTCTTAGGTACACCTCATAAATACACTTTATCACTTTGTCTTTTAGCTATAGTAGTTTGTGTATATACTCGTAATTATACAATGATACAAATTAAGCAGTAAACAAAACGAAGAAAAGGGTGAAAGTAAAGTCAATATATCCCTATTAAAATCGTCCAGCTCTTTTTTCCCTAATAAATACTAAGGGTGGGTTGGTTTTGGCACCAGTAAATGTAAACAAAAATGCTTCATAGTGGTCGCAAAGTTAAGAAACAATTTAATAGCGTTACAATTCGTAAACTTTTTAACGAGCCTATGTTACGTGAACCCACCGTTAGAAACAACCCAGCATTGTTGTTAGTAAGTATTATACTGTGTTGTGTCGACCAATGAGCGATGTGTAAATAGAAAAAAAACTTGTGGAGATATAAATATCGAAAATAAATAGTCAAGTTATAAAAGAGCATTATCAATAAAATTGTATCCGGAAAACATGAAAATTCTCTCCACGAGACTATATGGGAATATTGACATTCTTGCCAAGGAAAACAATTGTATGTTAGTAAAGTGGAATCTGAATTCCAGTTTTCAATTATGGACAAAACGATTTTCAAATTGAACGATGGAATTACTTCCGAACACTTCAATTTCCGTCAGACACTCGATCAGGTAACGCGGTCCGTCGATGAATTAATCAACTCCTAAATTAAGCCGACTATCAGAGAATCAATTACAACGGAAGATATGAAAACGATTTCTCAATTCGGGAACAATTAAATACAATTACTTACTGGCAGAGAAAAAAGTATAAAAGTAAAGTAAGCCTGTAATGTCCCACAGCTGAGCAAAGGCCTCTCATCTCACTGAAGATATCAGTACAGTGAGGAGGATTAGACATAATAAAGGCATACTGGTAGAAGGACTAATTAAATGGTTTGACCGATCATACCAATTACCGTGGTATGCATCATGTCATAGCTCAACGAACCACATGCAAGTTATGGACGCATACCTAATTATTCGTCATGTCGTAAGCGGTAGTCCAAAATTATACCGAGACGTCCATATTCAACCAAACGAAACAATTACGACGACTCCCCTGTCTGTCCGTTCGTCAGTCTGTCGCAGGGGTGTGTCCTCTCAACCGTGAGAGACAAGTTAACTGATGTAGAAACTTTATTGAATATGTTTATGCGACACTTCACGTGTTAACCACGTTGTATTGAAAACAAAGTGTAAAATCAAACAAGCACATGAATTATCCGAACGATTAAGATAAAAATGTAAGTTCGTTAGGTTAGTGGCCAACCCTGGCGTTTTAGACCACTCTTAGGCCTCCTATATAGTCTCCCGATTGAAACCCGAGGCCGACCATTTAACGTACTGACTGACCATTATAGAGCGCACCCAGAAATGATACAAAACGAGTATACATCAGAGATGGAGAACCGAATACGCTCCAATTAGATGGCTCAAAAAGTTAAATCTTGTTACATTACAAGCGATGCTTGTAAGTGATGGAGGTAGTATTGTAATGTAATGCTCAAAATCGAATCTGAAATGTTACATTACAGGTGAATTTTTCGTGTTAAAGGGAGCATCTTTAAAATTCGCTCATCGAAAAGTTCGCAGTGAACTTTTACAAATGGAATGAACAGGCTAGAATAGACTATCTATAGAATAGGTAGGTACAGTCACGCACGGTACAATGTCTATCTACATTCTATTTCCGATACCAATATCACATATTTTTTTCATCTTTTTCAATGTTTTTGTCGTACATGCACCCCGTATCATTCGCTCCACACCACTCAAACTCTCAATAATCTGGTTATCAAAAGTGCATTTACTTCGCCCGTCAGTCTCCATCAGCCTTACAACATTACCGCGACGCGATGGACTCCAACAGGAGTATTATTATATTAGTGCTGGTTTGCAAAAAGTTTCAGGATAATGAATGGCTGAAATTGGCGCTGGGTTTTAAAGGTTTTACGTCACTGTATGTATTTTTCCCTTCAGTGTCCACAATCCAGTGAATGTACCTGTCGTAATGTAATTAAAGTTGGAAAGTAACTTCATTTTAATGCGCTTTTACATCAGTCACATTTAAAAGCATTATTTTTGTGTTATACTCGTAGTATATTGATGATGAGAAGGAATTGACAGAAGTCGGTTCAAATTTCTGCAAGCAATTTTCCCAGACGAGGCCACTACGTCATAGATTTTATTGTTTGCATCATTTATTTACTTACAGACTTGTTGCTTTAAGGTTGTACTATTTTTTGTATTTAATACTACAACGAGGGATTGTGTAGGTAAATAATAGTATCAAGTGATGTAAATACAATAATTTCTTATTGTACCTACCTGATAGCATTATTTTCCTACGCGCTCAAAAAATACAAGAATACCAAATATTTTCCGCGTACGCTACGAAATTGATAGACGAATTTGTTAATACAACATTCATTTAAGTATTTACTCACTAATTTAACAGCAATTGCGGTAAATAATGTATCATTGTACATAACAATTTCTGTAAGCATCTTATGTGTAGGTATATAAAGGGTACATAATACTCACTATTTCAATCTCGTATATGTCGTATTTTTTCCATTGAAACATAAACAGGCGAGGCATAAACAATTCGCAAAGACAATGAAACGGCATTATTAGAGTTAACTCGAACGCGTCGGTTTCTTGGTGTCTCAACCACTTATTGAGACCTAGAGCTCCATCCCCCGACTTAAATAAGATTGATTGGCCGTTATGCGCAGATGCAATAGTGCAGTCAACTCCCTAGTTCTTATGTTCGCCTGGTAATTTATTCCCAATCTTCTGCACTATTGATCCGAACCCCGAGGCAAATGCATCTAGGTCATATCTGTCACTTTAAGAGTCTAGACTAGTACGCATGCTCGTTGGTGAATCAACCACCAAGCTCTTCGGGCTTATGGGAGCCTGGTATGCGTTGCAATCAGTTTGCAATCACTTTGATTGCTCGGTTTTATACGCATGCGTGGTTGGATCCCCGATTGCACAATGCACTTTGGCAAGTCAAGTGTTGCCATCGAAATGATGATTTTGATTGTTAATTGATTGCATTGACATCATCTAAACATATTTCAAATGCTAATAATTATAATTATCTCGGTGGCAAAGTACAGTCAGTAAAAAATAGCTACGTTAACGATTACACCAAGGTATATTTAAATCATTATACATTTTTTCATCTAAAAAACAAGCCATTTATCAAACCAACATAATTGAATATTATTTATTGTTGATTACACGTTTTATAAGATAATTGTCGGTAATAAAGTACACGTACTAAAACTATACTTATCCTAGAAACTACCAAAGTACATAAAAAGCATGTATTACATAACAAAGTAAAATATAGCGTTTCAATAGGTCGGTCAATACAATAATAAAACTACGAACCTACGAAAACAATTACAATTGTAATGAATATTCGCAGTATAATTTAATTAACATTTTTCATCATATTTTTCATACTTGGATAGTACCTCCATGGTTTGCGCATCTGTTTCCGAATCCACAGGTTTCTAAATAACCCATAGATTATAAAATTGCTTGATACATTTTATTTGCTGTTTTGATAAATTGTTGCTTGACCTCTCCTGCGTTTCATGAGAGCCTGGTCGTTGAAATTCATTCACTAGTCGTATTGTAGGTTACGTGTATATGGTAACAAGGTTTCGTTCACAATGGGACTCTAAATGTTAAATTCTTTGACAAATTAAGTTAAAAAATTAATATAATTTTGAATATTGTTCAAAATTCATCAAAATCAAATCATGTACGTAGCTGCAAAACAAAGTCAAACGTATTGTAATCAGATTTTGTATACCATATCTTTCTACTAACTGCTTTATCCGCGGTTGTGTATGTTCCCGTGGTAATTTCGGGATAAATAGTAGCTTATAAAATTCCTTTTAAACAAAGCTGACTAGCATAATATGAATATTAAAATCGTATCTATTAGTTTAACGTTAACAAAATCTTTAGTTTATTATGTTTATGGCTTTTTCACGCAAAAGCTACTGAACGGATTTGGATGAAACTTTACATAAATAAACTAGGTTTGATTGGCGAAAGAGAATCAATAATATACAATTTTTAAAGGTCTCAATAAAGACGTGATTACACAAAGTTTTTCGCCGCATTCAACATACGGTAACAGATTTGAATTGACAGTACATTTACGGTTACCGCTGTGCCTGTAAAGGGGCCGAAATGTAAGATTATAATCATTACATATTATAAAACAAAGTCCCCAGCCGCGTCTGTCTGTCTTTCCGTTCGGGATAAACTCAAATACTACTGCACTGATTTTGACGCGGTTTGTTTTAATAGATAGAATGATTGAAAAAGAAGGTTTATATCCTACTTAATATTATAAATGCGAAAGTTTGTGAGGATGGATGTACATATGTATGGATGGATGTATGGATGTATGTTTGTTGCTCTTTCGCGCAAAAACTACTAAACGGATTTGGATGAAACTTTACAGTTATATAGGTTATCCATCAGAATAACACATGCGATACATTTTATACCGGAATTCCCACGGGAACTGGCACAACGCGGTTAACACCGCGGGGCGCTGCTAGTGAGTAATAATTCCCGAAATTCCCACAGGAACGGGCACAACGCGGTTAAACGGCGGGCACTACTAGTGTAAAATAAAAAGGAAGTGTATCCGTAAACGAAGTTTTAGTTTAAATTAAGCACTGTTCCCTGAAACCTAAGAAACCAGTATAAGGTGACAGCTACAATTCGAAGAATACTTTAACCTGCTGCTTTTGGCAAAACTGCAGCTGTCAAATAATTAGGAGTTAGCAGTCCGCGGACAATCTCGGTTAAGATATTCTTCTTCTTCTTCTTCATCGAGTGGATGGTCAACCTGACCAATCCTGGTGTCAGAGTTATAGAGCCACCAAAGGCCTCTGACATAGTTAAGATGTAGTTCGGTGACCAAAGTATATTGAAACAAGATCGGCGACCGGATTAGGCGAACGAAGTATTGTATTTGTGGCACAACCAAGCTTATAGGGTGATAGTCATATTTCACGACAAAGTAAAATTACTCTGTTCTACTACAGGTTTAAAGTTTGTCACTTTGTCAGGGGTTGTGTCAGTAAGTGAAAATTGACACCAGAGTGTGACAAACGCTTTAACAAGCCGATTATTCTAAGCTTTGTTAATCGACGAATATTTTTTTTGCCCTTACCTACCAAAACCAATTTAAAAAATATTAGACCTCTCCAACGAAATAATTAAGAACTGATTATTTAAAAATATTCTTATTAAAATGTTACCGGACATTTAAGTCGATTCTTAAAGAGAAGTTTATTCTTAAACCATACTTTTATGCAAAAACTAATAAAATCAATAAAAAATATACTCAAATCTGAAACAGCCTTAATAATTGAGACCTCTTCGCTGTTCTGATTGCCTACTACAAGGACGAAAATTTTGTATGGGTTACGAACATGTAGAGCAGAATGCGTCTGGCCCCCAACCCCCTTCGCACCCTTTATCCCCCCTTTGCACCCCATAACCACCATCATTTAGGGAGGGGGAGGGAATTCAGTTACCTGCATATGACAATATTTATATCGCTGTCACACGTATGATGATAGAGCGAAACAGAGTAATAAATCAATAGCTTGCATCCAGCAAACAACTGTACTGTCACATCTAAAACTAAATACGAACCTAATATTTTTTTAATTTACAGCCATGAAAACAATTGAAATTTAAATTGCATTCGGTATTAATTATCATTATTTGTACATCCTTTAAAATGTATTATTCAACTAGAAGCGCCCAGCGGTTTTACCCACGTTCTGCCCGGTCCCGTGGGAATGAAAAATCTCCTATAGCCTTTCCGTTGAATACGGCTATCTATTACAAAAATAATTATTCAAATCGGACTGGTAGTTTCTGAGATTAGCCCTTACAATTACACACAACAAAAATTAGTATATATGAATAAATAAACTAAATTATATTCTCACTAGCAGCGCCCCGCGGTTTTACCCGCGTTGTGCCCGTTCCCGTGGGAATTTCGGGATAAAATGTAGCCTATAGCCTTCCTCGATAAATAGACTATCTAACAGTGAAAGAATTATTCAAATCGGTTCAGTAGTTTCTGAGATTAGCGCGTTTAAACAAACAAACAAACAAACAAAACAAACTCTTCAGCTTTATAATATTAGTATAGATATTCTATGTACAAATTGCCTCGTTCACGCTCTAAACCAATTGTAAACTTCATACTTGAACAGGTACTTGCGACCTTGTCAGTACCAACGCGCGCACCAGTCTAGACTACCTGTCTGGGGGTGCATCCTGAAGTAGGTGGTATGTTTGTATGTGTTTATATCTATTTGTTGCGAGGACTGAATTAACTCCTAGTCGATTCTGACCGCCTAGTACTTCTGGCACGGCTACCTCACCTATTGCATTTATTTCGATAGAGTTAAATGTTGGACGTTATTAGGAGTAATTGTTATTAATGAGTACTAATACGTTGTTTTGATATGTTAGTGAAGGGTTTATTTTACAGGGCCATATTATAACGCGTATTAAGAACATTTTAGCTAGCACATGGTTTATCACTTTCTGACACGCAATTTTCCAAAGAAAACACTGTATATCAGTGTTTTAATTACAGAGCGTTTATTATAAGGCGCAGTGTTTAATGTTTGTTGTGACAGTTTAAAACATTTTACAGTCCGATCTTTATCAACATTTTCGAAAAATGTTTAATAACTTTAATTTTTTTAATAATAACACTGTATATGACTTATAAGAATAAAATATTAATGAATAATAAGCGTAACCTTATAACCGTGTACTTTTTCGTAGGTGACTTTTACAATGCGCGGGTAAAACAGGTCAAAAAGTCTAGGTATCCAGGTTCAAAATAGGTTACACATGCTGGACAGATTTCTTAGTACTAATTATCAGATCTAGTCTAGATTTTCTCAGTACTCATCGTTTTAGTACCAAAGTCCTTAATAGTAGATACGATGATCACATCTGAGATAGGAGCCTTTTCTTAGAACATTAATTAATGACAAATCGTAGATACCTATGAAGCTACGTTTGCTCTGAGTCACGCCTTATAAACGTGTGTTAAATATATGTACATATTAGTATGGTATTAACATTTTATTTATATTAAATCGGAAAATTAACAAACATTTTCTTGATTGTTTTTAACCCCCGACCCAAAATTAGAGATGTTATAAGTTTGACGTGTCTGTTTGTCTGCCTGTATGCATGTGTCTGTGTGTATGTGTCCTGTATGCCTGTATTTATAAAGTGTTACGTTACGTTTAAAGGGTAAAGGTTACTTATGTGCCAGTGTTCTTAGACATATTTGATGACTAGCTGTGCCCGCGACTTCGCCCGCGTGAATTGCAGCGGTTTCTATTTCACAACGCCGAAATGATCACTATATTTATACAAGGACTGAATTTTTTAAAACATAATGTAAGGGGATAATCGATGTGGGGTTATTTTTTGCATTTAATCAGTCGCCATGTAGCGGGTTATGAATTCGAGATGGTTCAATTGCTGATACAAATGTCAGATTTCGCATTAAAACTCCTCCAGTTGTCTCTTCGCCTCACGAGATGGCGCTCTCAACACTTTTCCATTAATCTAGCCGCAACAGCGGCCGGCGAAGCTCCAGAAATTAAATTTTTTTGATAGAACAGACAGACTAAATATTGTTTTTTGATAAATTAATCATTATTATTAAACGTTTGATATTTTAACCAATCGATATTTTGATCGTTCGATTTTTGACTGTTCGATACGGGCATAGATAACGCGTCAAAAACATGTCCGAAATTCCTCAAGACCTACCAAATATCATAAATTTAATCTGCCTCACCGTCCATGTCTACGTACATATCACTACATAGTATAAAATAAAGTCGTCTCTTTTTCGTGTCTGTCACACTGTTTGTCTGTCTGTATGCTTAAATCTTTAAAATTACGCAACGGATTTTGATGCGGTTTTTTGTAATAGGTAGGTAGGAGTGATTTAAGAGGAAGGTTTTTATGTAAAAAAAATCCCGAAATTCCCACGGGAACGGGCACAACGCGGGTAAAACCGCGGGGCGCTGCTAGTTACTTACAAAACAAAGTCCTGCACCACATCTCTTCATCTTCGAGATAACAGCAATTATAACTACGTACACAGAACAATGCCAGCGATCTACTATCAATAAACATAAAATCATATCAATCATTGATTCCTTTCTTTCTGTTGCCTACTATTCGATAGGGACAATTACGAGCTATTTTTTAATTATGAAAAGAAAGAAGAAAAGTGTTTCTATGAAAATCATTGTCGCCAAACTCACGTCAACATTGTCAATACTATGATATGAGGGTTATTACTGGCTAGAAGTATAATTAAAAGCCCCTGTAATATTTTTCGCAAATAACTTCAATGTACAGAAAGGTTACTTATGTGCGAGTGTTCTTAGATATATTTGATGGTAATCGGTTGAACCGTTTTATGCATAGGTACTTAGGTACTTTAAGATTGAGTTTTTTTTTAAATTTTTACTGTTTAAAGGGAAATTAAGTTTATGTTGTTTTTTTTTTTTATTTTTTTTTTTTTTCTTAAATCCTCAAACACAAACATAGCTAAGAAACACCGCAAGGAAACTAACTTTTGGATGGAAAAACCCGCATTGAAATCGGTCCAGCTGCTTTAGCTGCGGTGTCACAGACAGAGAAACGCAGAGACGTCAACGTCAAACCTATAACCACCCTCTTTTGAGTCGGGGGTTAAAAAATAAGGGTAGGTTTGTTGGCAAGAGACATCGCCGTAAATAATTGATGTTAGTTTAGTCTCTTTTAATTGACTAGCAAATAATACCGTTTATTTAAAAAAATATATTGCAATTACGCTACCTCAAGGCCGTTTCCGGTTTTACGAAATATTTGGATAATGACGTTTTTATTTTGTTAAATTATGGTCAATTATTTGTTGAAATACCAATTGCATAATTAACCGACTTCAAAAAATGGAGGAGGTTCTCAATTCGACTGTACGTTTCTTTTTTATATTTGTTACTTCATATCTTCCGACTGAGTGAACCGATTTTGATGATTCTTTTTTTATAGAGGCAATTTTATATATTTTGTTTTTATTTTACATATCTCTTAGTAAAGTAAATAAATATTAATAAAATCGAGCTGGTTACGACATGACTTATTTCACGTCAGTATTTTGTGTTAATTTTATTTTAAAATATTTAATTTATTAGTAAAGTTCACTTAAAATAAAGCCGAATTAAAGAGTTACTTACCATTTTATGAACTTGTCTCTAAATATGTATCACTAAAGAAATGAACACTTGTGTTTAGCTTCGAAGCAAGAAAAATTCGTTAATAATACATATGTACATAATGTATGTACATATATTCTGTTTACTTACCTAACGTTCAGTACATAACTACTAGCACAAAGTCACTTCATTTTACTCCACGTTAAGAAGACAGACATAGTAAATATTTACACACTAGCAGCGCCCTGCGGTTTCACCCATTTCCGTGGGAATTTCGGAAATTTTTATAAACATAAACCTTCATCTTGAATCTCTCGATTTATTAAAAAAAACTGCGTCAAAATCCGTGCAATAATATTTGAGTTTGTAGCGAACAGACAGACAGACGCGGCCGGGGACTTTGTTTTATAATATGTAGTGATATTAAATTCAATTCATTTATTAATTTCAAATGTAATTACATTATATTTCGCTCAGTTATCGAGACACTAGCAGTGCCCCGCGGTTTTACCCGCGTTGTGCCCGTTCCCGTAGGAAATCCGGGATAAAATGTAGCCTATAGCCTTCCTCGATAAATAGACTATCTAACAGTGAAAGAATTATTCAAATCGGTTCAGTAGTTTCTGAGATTAGCGCGTTTAAACAAACAAACAAACAAAACAAACTCTTCAGCTTTATAATATTAGTATAGATCACCTCCCATACTAGTATAAACTGTGTCACGGAAAGGTGATACCTCTCAAACCGAGCAACAATAAAATATAGCTTACATTCTACTTTATATATATACCTTACAAACTAACATATATACATTTATACGTTAAATTATACCTAATTTTATATTCTAATTTTATATTATTAGTATTATTAGGTATATGAAGGTATGTTTTGAATTGCGTCTGCACTGTAAGGGTCCTAAATGACTGTGTTTCCGTAAAATTCCGTATTTTTCCGTATCCGACCTGAGTCATGTAGTGCCGTGTGCTCTCTTCAAGCGAGACTCATCAACTCCTACGCATTGGCTGCGTTCAGTGACATTAACGAGTCTTAAATTACTTCAAGCGCCTGCACTTTAAAACCTAAGACCTTGGCGGTTTAATACCTTATCCAGTCTTCAGACATTCTTTGAAAGGCAGCACTGACGACAATAGAGATTTTTTTCTTTGAAAGTAGTTTTCATCTGGTAGATTATTTTAAAAATAGTAATTATACTCTCCTTAAACTGGTTAAATTAGATTTTTTAAACCGATTGCATCAAAGTCAGTTCAAAGATTTTCTCCACTATACTCGTTTTCTTCGTTGGTCTTCAATCTTCAAGGGGCGGATTGCAAAACCATTTTTAATTTTGTTTAAAAAATTAAATTAAAATTATATTAAAACATTAAATTAATAGTATTATATTTCGAACAATATGAACGAACTGCTTTTGTTTTTCTTAACATATTTTGGCACTCAATTGATTGAATAGTTCTTGTGCCCGCCTGGGTTGTCACCGACTGTCAAAACCACATGAGAAGTGTAACCTGTAAGTAAAATGCTCTTCCGTCAAAGGTACTCCGTTCTTCAAAACATAATTATTTGACAGCTAAATCCGACTACAATACAGGAACTAGTCAGGCCACTACCGTATTTTGACACTATTTATTGGTCATTGCATAGTGCATGCGCTGAATGACTGTTATTGCGCCATAAGTACCTATTATTATTTTATTGCCAACATTTTAATCCATCATAAAACATAATAACCACTTCAACAGATAATAATCACGCCTTGTGATTATGTTAGATGTTGGCTATTTCCAATTAAAGAGAATCAATATCAATTTTATCGTTGACTGTACTTTTGCCGTTTTTCACATTTAATTTATTAAAATAATGCTCCCCGAATAAACAGGTTTTAATTGTACCAGTAAACATATCAATTTGAAATATGAAATACAAATAAATAAATAAATATACCCGGACCAATTCACTCACGGTTAATTAGACCCAAACTAATTGTAATATGGAATCTAACTAACTGATACTACTACATATACTCGTACATACACAAATACTATAAAAGAATATATCATTGACACCAACAACGTCGTCGCCAACAACTATGTCTTCACATATTGTTGACTCCGGACGGGAATCGAACCCGCAACCCCCGACACAGTAAGTGCTGTCAATGCCACTGTGCCAACGGGCTTGTCAAAATTAAATATCACTACTGCTAATAATTAGAAATTAATAATCTCTATTAATTCATAAAATCATTGTATTTTCACAAGATGGGCGAAGTAGGTATGTGGGTAAAGTACCTTGTATCTGCCTATTAATCGTGACTGTATGTCATGATTATTCGCTTCAACGCTACTTATGTTAATTTCATTTATCTTTCTTGTTAACATGTACCCGGTACAGTCAACTACAAACGTAGATGTACATATCTATACTACGTTATAAGCTGAATAGAAAATAAATCTCAGAAACTACGAGTATCTATCCGATTTGTATAATGGTGTGATTGATAGATATTCAACGGGATGGTTATAAGCTATTTGTATCCCGAAATTCCCACATAAACTGGCACAATGCGGATTAGATCGCGGGGTGCTGGTATTATTAAATAATACAAAACACTTGAGCACTTTCAACACAATTCTGTGTTACATAAATAAGTGTCGTAACGAGAGGCAAATATTAGTAAAATGTAATAGTAATTTTCAACATAATTTTCCAAAAACAGTCACATCGTTAAAACGGTTTGTCAACTGCTACGCTGCCGTAGTACGTTAAAGAACTTGTCACTTGCGAATTTGACGACTGCTATGGCATGTTTAAAAATTGTTTACATTCTTTTTGAGTGAAATATTTTGTGACGATAAACTCCATTAAATATATTTTGATATTAGCAAGCAATCAATTCAAGTCATCAAAGTATGTGACATCGTATTCTGATACATATATCCATGTTGAACTTGGCTAATTAAACTCAGCATGGATAGTCTTTGTAACTAAGGCGATGTTGGATTGAGCGAGTTTAAATGCTGCGAGCGGGCGAGTTAAATGAGGAAAAGTGTGCGACATTCTATTGTTTTTTAAACGTAATGATTGATGATAGAAGTAGAGATTGCATTAGTTATACTTTTATCTCCTGCCACATGTCCCCTTAAGGCTACGAACGCACAGGCAGGCGACTTGCTTGGCGCCTAGAGCTAGAGCTAGTTGGCTTGCATTCTAGGTAAGCAACCTAGATGCCAAGCCCGCAGTGCAGCCGGTCGCAAGCAATCGTGTTCGTTCGTTTTATCTAGATTACTAGCTAGGCTCTAGGCGAACCGCCTGCCTATGCGTTCGTACCCTAGCACTATTGCGATCGCCTTTTGAGGTTAAAGAACTCATCCTTATCTACTTTGGTCAAAGAATATCACTTGGTTTACCGACGACTAAGAGATTCCGTCAGACGAATTCGGCGTTGATCAACAACACGTGCGTGACATAATTTAACACTGTAGCGGTCGCCGACTGTTCATGAGGCGAAAGACTAAATGTAATTGCGCCATTACGGTATTATAACAAGTCGCATTCGCATTGAAATAAACAATCGCATTTGCAAACAAAACATCAAAGCTGGCCCATATCCGACTCGGTTGGTCAAAGTTTGCGTACAGAAACCAAACAAGTAATGTAAGTTTGTGTAAAAAAGAAATGGTTTAACCCACGGGAGAGCCACGTGACACTTGAATAATGTTTTGATTTTTTCTTACATTACATATCAAAATCACTCATTAAATTTCTAATAAGGAAGCATTATCGTGCCAGACCGACATGACCTACAACCGATCGTAAAGTAAATAAAAAGTATCAACAAGTAAAATTAAAAAGGCTACGAAAAGTAAATTAACGGAAGTAAAAAAAAACCTAGATTTAACAAATTTGTTTCAATATAGAAGCCAGCCTTTGCCAAGGTGTTAATGTCATAGTCAAACACCTACTTACTTTCTAAGAAATAGCTCGGGAGGTCAACAACCTGGCCTCCTACTTAGGTATCCTATAAATGTGACTAAAACACTATGCCATTGTTAACAAATTCAATCAGATCGTAAACCGATACTAACGGTTATATAATCAATCGAGAAAAAGCTGCGCGTTCGTCGAGGGCTGCAGTGTGGTAGCGACACTGTGGTTGCAACATCAAGCCTCTGATTGGCTGCCACCTGACAGCAGCACGCGACGGATAGCACTAATTGCCCTACCAGCAACACAACACACAATTACCACATAGTTTTAATTGGTGGAGTATTGACAGTATAGGGCGACACTTTCCCTTTGGTAAGAGGAATACTCCTGACAGAATCCGGTGTCACCTTCTCTCTGATCGGCTTTTGGTGCAGTGTGCGGTCAGCATAACTGTTTCCATTCCAGTACACTCGGTCACTTAGTCAGCAATAATTGAATCTAACCAACGGAATATCCGTTATAATAACATGATCAGACTCTACCTCAACAAAATTGCAATGTGCACCAAAATATTCCAAGAAAAAGATCGCCTCAATGATCATAATTTATTTGTTTGTCGGGAATTCCAATTTATATCCGTAAGGATGCGGTCAGAAGAACCAGGAAGATAACCTCCAAACTTGGTCGGAGTAGCCACAGTGTAGGTATTATGAGAAAATTAAAATCTGACTCATTGGACGTCAATGCCCTCAAACTGTACGCCATTACCTCTCCCTTGTTAAGCAAAGCGCAATTATTTCTTATTGTTTCAACCAGGTGACAGGATGTAAAAAACGCTTTAAATTCCACCTACGTGGGTTTTAAGGAGCGATCTATTATGTTAGTGTGACTCCATTTATCATTTTGTATTTCGATACGGTGTAAAAAATGTTTCAGATACACCGACTACACGACTGGTCCTCTTTATATGGTGATGCGACTATAATACGACGTATATAAGTACTTTGACTCTGAGACCACCGACTATAGTCAAGGACATAATTAGTAATAGGACTGGAACGCAAAAAGTGTCCCTACTGTATGTAGCTAAGTAGTGATTTAGTTTGGGTTGTACTAATTAAAAAAAACGTAGATTTTAAAATAGGAGGATTTCCAAAATATCATCTGGGCCCATTTTAGTACATTATAACGCAATGGCTGATGCCATTTCAATAAAAATTACACTCCGGCGATATAGTAAAAAAGTGACGTATACGTATGTTTTACGTCATGGTGTCGTAGTCAAACAACGAATTATGTCACTTTTTTATCTTCATTTTTTTGCAAAATTATCGTATTGCATGCAACGAGCCCCTGGGGCCAAGGCAGTGTATCCGCCGTTTTCGCCAAGTAAAGTAAAATTGTATCCACATTCGCTTAACAAAACAAGTACTCACAATCTTCCGTATCATGACGTGGCTGACGCGGCCGCGCACGCGCACCGACAGCACGTAGTCCCCCGGGTGCGCCTGCGACTCGCGCACCAGGAACGAGCCGTTCTTCCCCTTCTCCATGATCAAGTGCTCAGCCTCCTTCGCCGTCATCACTCCGTGGAACCATCTACAAAGAAAAAGAAGTTAAAACTCTAGAAAAGAGGCTGGAGGAAGAAGACTACATATTCATCTATTCATACCTATTAAAAACAAAGACCCCAAAAGCTGTCTGTATGTTAAGGACAGTTCATAATAAATTAAGGACATTCGATGCAAATAAACATACTTTAAGCAGACTACCTTGTACAGTGAAAGATATAGGTAAGCGTACTTCCTAAGTCCATTATCAGAGTGCTAATATTAATTTAAATATTATTATCAATACCTTGTCAATGAGTTTCATCCACATCGCTGGAGGTTGATGACAGACTTAATGGACAAGTCACGCTCAAGTGACAAGTCCTCGATATGATCAATGTCAATGATTACTTATTCAAGCTTGATAAAATGATATTCTTCATTTTTACTTTAACTGACTTCAATAAAGGGGGATGTTTAATTTTGTGTTGTGTTTAGTTTTGTTAAACAACAGCTAGGAAATATAGTGATTACGCTTAATTCACCTCACTGTTTTAATATATTCAGTGCAATGCCTTTGTTCACCAGTGGGACTTTTGGTAGTCTCCCTATCATTTTAAATAGTTTATATTTGTTTTTTTATGTGCTTCTGCAATATATTTTAATATATTAAAAATCCAATATTGTATTATTCCCGTAATTTTCTTTAAAGAAAAAGTTTTCTTCTACCATCTAAAATAGGGCTGTAACCTTCACCCTGAGTGTCTGTATATATTTTTAGCATATGCTGTCAAAACGCCAGTCTAGACATACGGAAATAAAACAAAAGACAAATGTTAACATTGACCCCAAATGTTTTGTAGGCTGCTGCCTTAAAATAATCATCCCGTTTTGATCTATTTGCAGGTTGGGCAGCCCTGCCTCAGACGAGGTCATTTTTTATTTTAAACCGACTTCATTGGGTTATTAATTAAGGTCTAGCGGCTGTGGTCACCGTACCTAGGTAATACTGGTGTGAATCTGTGATCAAAATTTTTATTCATAGAATTTTCCGTGATTACTGAATTTGACAATTACGCCTTACGCTTCAATAGACTTGGGTTTGTATCCGCGGATAAGTATAAAATAGTCAATCGAGCAGTTGTATGACTGGTACTATTAGGGCTGACACTGCGTTAAGCGTGCGCACGCTGCGGTTCCATACAAAAGTGAACCGTCGCGGGCGCACGGCGTGTGCGCCCGTCTCGTGCGGTGTCATACAAAAGTGAACTGTCGCGGGCGCACGCCGCGTGTGCACGGCGTGTGCGCCCGTCTCGTGCGGTGTCATACAAAAGTGAACCGACGCTTAACGCAGTGTTGACCCTTAATGAACATTGAGTAATACTTAATAATGAATAAATGTGTTGCGGTCTTATCGTTAACGCACGACTGGATGCGTGCAACAAAATTATAGCCAGACACCTAACGGCGTGCTTCGATTAAATTGAGCGAGGTGTTTTAATATAACATATCCATGGGCTAATAGAACTTGAGTGAGTAAATTGACTTGTATTACTCTCAGACTCGCTTATCTAAGCGACAACTAATCATAAACGCAGAAAGGTTATGATAATGTCGATTTTAATGGAAAGTCTTTCATTAGAAACGTTCTATATCTTGTATTTTTTACCAGGAATATCTACCACAACCAGCTTTCCAATTTTTCGCCAATGACATATCGAAACGTTAAAACAATTATGGTCAGTCCCATACACCTGACTGGTAAAGTACAAGATGTGTTTAAGAAACCTGTAACTCAAAGAATGTAGGCATGTATCAAAAGAGGAAACGAAAGTATATTTCGACCGGTAGAACCTTGACTAACGTTGAATACCTGTTCTGTCCGCGTCGGTTCATCGGCATCATCGATGAATTCATGTTTCGGATCGATAATCTCCATTGTTTACTAAGAAAACAATCGAACCGATACTACATATTTGGTTATACGAAATAGATGTTTGTATACTAAGGTTAAATTCGCCGTTTCTCTCACGAACCACGGTCAACTGAACTCGGTTTCAGTGAATCAATTTTGAAGCTTTGATCTCTGTTTAGCTCGTGAACTATCCTACTAATATTATAAATGCGAAAGTTTGTGAGGATGGATGTATGAGGTGTGGATGTATGTTTGTTGCTCTTTCGCGCAAAAACTACTAAACGGATTTGGATGAAACTTTACAGTAATATAGGTTATACATCAAAATAACACATAGGATACATTATATCCTGAAATTCCCGTGGGAACGGGTACAACGTGGGTGAAACCGCGGGGCACTGCTAGTGTTTAATATTTAACTTATTGTTTTTTAAATCGTTGAATTAACATAAAAACATGAATTTATTTTTTAAATCGTGATCGAATTTTAATTTTTTAGGTTTAGCATTAACTAATACAGTTACAACAGTGAAATAGGGTTTAAGTTTCTTCAAAGTATATTGTAAAAAAACAGAGGACCTCTGATCTTTTGCTTTGTCTTGGGATTTGATGGGTTATCACATGGTACCTACTGATCTACAGTGAGATCAGAGGACTTTTTCTACCATCGGAACATTGTAAGCATTACCGACTTACCGCCTTCTTCATAAACATTATTTAACTAAAACACTGTTAAAAAGTGTTTTGTCTCTTTTGCTCTTTGATAAATAGTATATGTCGGTAAGGGACAAACCATTTGTTAGCTAAAATGCTGTAAATAAGCGTGTATGAATAAGTTATGGGTTAAGGTTGTCTAGAAGCTCCCTTAAAGCTACGAACATACTTACTATTAGCTATTATCACTACATAGTATAAAACAAAGTCGCTATTTTTGTCTGTTTGTTTGTCTGTATGCTTAAATCTTTAAAATTACGCAACGGATTCTGATGCGGTTTTTTGTAATAGGTAGAGTGATTCAAGAGGAAGGTTTTTATGTAAAAAAATTCCTGAAATTCCCACGGGAACGGGCACAACGCGGGTAAAACCGCGGGGCGCTGCTAGTTATAATATACACGGCTCGAAAAAAACGGGAAGGTTAATACTTATCAAGTATACGATATGAATTGGTACCACAAAAACCCTCAAAAGCTCTTCTTTTTAGGGTTCCGTACCCAAAAGGCAAAAACGGAACCCTATTACTGAGACTTCGCTGTCCGTCCGTCCGTCTGTCACCAGGCTGTATCTCAAGAACGGTAGCCAGTTGAAATTTTCACAGATGATGTACTCGTATTTCTATAACAACAAATACTAAAAATAAAATAAACAAATATTCAAGGAGGGCTCCCATACAACAAACGTGATTTTTGCCGTTTTTTAAAGAACGGAACCCTCCGTGCGCGAGTCCGACTTGCACTTCGCCGGTTTTATTCTTCATATCGTTTAACAGATTATCTTCACGATCAATGATCAAAGTCAACCTAAGTATAATATACAAACATGTTGACAAACAATTTTTTTTTTATATCTCGACATATGTGTATGCAAATTCTGTACGTAGGAGTTGATTTATATTCTAGTGTTGCTTATATAAGTTTTTGTTGAATTTATTTCTTAAGTTAAAAAACTGGAGAGCGACTTAGAATAGACGTGGTCTGGTGTTTACCTACGGTAAGGGTGGGCGGAGTTGGGAAACCTCAGTTTTAAACCTAGTGACAGACGGACGGACGGATGGACATATTGAAAAATAATGTCTTCGGCAAAACGCAATTTATCCCACGCTAACGCCCGTACAGATGTGTAATGCATCCTTAGTTTTTCTTAATATTTAATGAGTGATTTTGACAGATAATGTATGAAGAATGGAAGAACCCTTCAATAAGTTTATAGATGTCTCTGACTGCAGCAGTTAAGAGAGGCAGAAAAGTAAAACTACCATAGCACATTTTCTGAATTAGGTTACCGCGTTGTTAATTACGTTTCTTTAGCGTATAAATAAAGATATCACAACAAGCCCCTCGAAGTCGAAGCGCCCGCATATTAACTGTTATTTATGAACCCGGTAATATATTAGTTAAATTACTAACTAACAAAGGAATTGTTATTCAGTTTATTTATTTATTACGAACATTATTTACACACTTTGTGGTACCTTGACGACGCATAACCGATGAATTACGTGGTTATGTATGAACAAACGCATGCTACTTACTTTTATTAGTGGTTAGTCGAATGAAGATTGTTTTTCATTGATTTACTGTCATCTTTATACTGTGCTTCACCTACCGAGATAATAAGACAACTGCTTAGATACAATCGTAATGTGCTAACTTAATATATACTTAAGTTACGCTTGTTATAAGTGATTTATTACTTACAAGCAGCATCGTTTGGTTTTACCCGTGTTGTTATATCCTCTCTCTTCAACATAGCTACTCAATACAAAAAGAAACATTCAAATCGGACTAGCAAATCCAAAGATTACCCCGAACATACAAACAAATGAACAACATTAAAAATCTAATGTCCTCACAGCCTCCGTGGTCTTGTGGTTTGAGCACCCGGCTCACGATCCGGAGGTTCCGGGTTCGATTCCCGGTGGGGATACCTCACAAAAAATCACTTTGTGAGACTGTCCTCTGTTTGGTTAGGGCATTGCAGTCTGAATCACCTGATTGCCCGAAAAGTAAGATGATTCCGTGCTTCGGAGGGCATGTTAAGCCGTCGGTCCCGGTTACTTTCTACGGATAGTAGTCGTTACATGAGCCACGTCAGAGGCCTTAGGCGGCTCTATAACTCTGACACCAGGATTGGTCAGGTTGACCATCCACTCGATGAAGAAGAAGATGTCCATAAAATAGTAGTATAGTTGAAGCTGTTTACAGTAACGTGAAATTGTATTTTAAATATTGTTGTATGCACTGATATCATCAGTGTCTTTTAAGCCTTGCTCTTACTGCGCTTTACCAAACAAACCTAGACCGGTAAACCGGAAGGCGTCATGAATGTCGCCTAAAAAAAGATAACAAAGCATTTATCATTTATTCTTCTAAGCCACAAGGATGATGCCCAAATCTAGTCAAAGATTCTAACCACGATAGTAGTTTTGCCAAAATGTAAGGAAACAGAACTAACCATGTTTGTTTGACCTCCAAGCTGATGGTACTAGTAGGTACGGTCAGCCAAATATGTGGTCTACCACCCTACGGTTGAGATTCATTTGAACGTCATGAAACAACAAGGTCAATTTTAAACGTCATAACATAATTGTGCATAGAAAAGTCAACCTTAGCGATCGTTACATCTCGCAGAAACTTTTGTCAAAAGTGGTAGACCACTTTCTTGGCCGACCGTACACTTAGCCTTGCACTCAATGTTTGAGCACACAGATTACCTAGCAGTTAGTAACAAGTCTCTTCGTACGGCGCTTGGTATGACACCCACTTGGTACTTTAAATTCGGAAGTAACCATATCGAACGATAATGGTATATAATGTCGGTTTTATTACGCGAACGAATATCAAATGTAAAAAAGTTTCTTATATCGATTCGTGTATTTTTTACTCCTAAATTGGCAGGTTCCTGTACTTAAGGTATCTAATTCGGTAAACTTTTTAGTGAATATTTTGTTTTTATGATGTTCTAGTATTGTGAATTTAATCGTTTTTGCACATCAATGGAAGAAAAATTTGACCTTAAGACTTTAATTGTTTAGCCAATAAAATGGTTTATGTTTTGTAAACAAATAAATAAATACTTCCTAGCCAGACAAAAAATATAACTTAACTGTTAAATTAACGCCTCGGTGGTCTAGTGGTTTGTGCACTCGCCTGCCAAGCATGCGGTCCCGGGTTCTGACAGTTAGCAAAGTTTTAGTTCCAGTCCTTAATGCCGCACTTAGAAACTTAATTATTTGACATATATTATATACATCTTCTTATAATATAAAAATGAATCGCTGAATCTGTTGCTAAGCGCATAACTTCAGGCTGCACCAAACTGGATGATTATTTTTTTAATGTGTTCCTTATTGTCAGGACAAGGTTTTTATATAAGAAAAATAAGGAATAATAATCTCAAATTCCCACGGGAACGGGGGCGCTGCGGGTGAAACCGCGGGGCACAGCTAGTAACATAATATAAATCAGTCATTAAATCTCTATTAAAGAAGCATTTGAAGTCTCTGAGGCGTTATACCTACCTCGTATTAACTGAGCTACGACATTTGTTTCAATGCTATGGTCAGACCACACATTTTATACGTACGTTTATCCTACGTACGTGTTATAAATTATGGTATAGTTACCATCTTAACAATATATTATGCTACAAGCTATAATGGATCTAAGGTGATGTAATCTAGAAAGACCGGTTGTTGTGGGATGCATGGCAGTTTAGCAGAGCCTAGGTTTCTTTATCTATACTAATATTATAAAGAGGTAAAATTTGTAAGTTTGTTTGTTTGTATGTGCAAGCTAATCTCGAGAATTACTAGTCCGATTTTATTAATTATTTTTGTAATAGATAACCACATTCAACGGGAAGGTAGTTAAGGAAGGCTAGTTAAGGAAGGCTATTTGTCATCCAGAAATTCTCATGGGAATGGGCACAACGCGGGTAAAACCGCGGGATGCTGCTAGTATATATATATAACGGAATATACTTGAGGTAACATTTTGTATGTACAACAAATGATAATGTTTTTGTGTTCCCCTGTAGAGACCGTACTCTGAGACCTCAAATACTTCCTTACTATAGAGATTTAATGAGTGATTTTGACACTCATCTCCCTGCTCGGTATAGTGCTACGAACTAGGCATGCACCATGCTTGCATACTGCGGTATTAAACCTAAATATCTCGCTATATTATGGTTGCTCCAAAAACATTTTCTTCTAAAAGACTGTAGTAATTCGATTCCCGCTCGGAGTCAACAATATGTGCATTGTTAGTGACGAACGTCTGGATGTCAATTACTCGTAAGTAGATATCCTACTAATATTATAAATGCGAAAGTTTGTGAGGATGGATGTATATTTGTTGCTCTTTCACGTAAAAACTACTGATTTGATTTGCATGAAACTTTACAGTTATATAGTTTATACATCAGAATAACATATGGGGTAAGTTTATCCGGAAATTCCCCAGGGAACGGATACAACGTGGGTAGCATCGCGGGGCGTGGCTAGTATTTATATAAAGTACTAGCCGCGCCCCATGTTGTTGCCTGTGTATACCTGTTCCCGCGAGAATTTTGGAAAAAAATATGTCCCATGTGTTATTCTGATGTATAACCTATATTACTGTAAAATTTCATCCAAATCCGTCCTGTAGTTTTTTCGTGAAAGAGTAACAAACATACATCCACCCTTACAAATTTTGGCATCTAAAATATAAAAATGAATCGCTGAATGTGTTGCTAAGCGCAAATCTCAGAAACTACCAATCCGATTTGAATAATTATTTTTATAATGGATACCTCATTCAACGGAAAGGTTATTAGCTATTTTTCATCCCGAAATTCCTACGGGAACGGGCACAACGCGGGTAAATCCGAGGCCGCTGCTAGTGTATAATATTAGTAAGATTTGCGTAGTAATATGTAGTATCAGTTAGTTAGATTCACCAATAAAAGCATACTGCTTAGTTTGGGTATAATACACCGTGTGTGAATTTGTCCGGGTACATTATTTATATTTATTACTAGCCGCGCCCCGCGGTGTTACCCGCTTTGTTCCCGTTCCCGCGGGAATTTCGGGATAAAATATATCCCATGTGTTATTCTGATGTATAACCTACATTACTGTAGAGTTTCATCCAAATCCGTTCAGTAGTTTTTGCGTGAAAGAGTAACAAACATCCATACATCCATACATCCATACATCCATACATACAAACTTTCGCATTTATAATATTAGTAGGATTTACATACCTACCTATATGAAGTAAAAGATACTTAATATGTTTATCAAAAGGCACTGTCCCTTGTTTGCAGTTAAGTTCTTCAAGAAATCTAATCAGTCAAGACTTCCTTTGATAATGAATATTCAAGAGAACGATAACTGATATCGTACCTATGTCAAGTGATAGAAAAGAGGCTTTCTTGTCGGTAAAGCGTTATATAAAGTTGATAAGATTTCCTGGTAGAGTATAATATATTATACTGGCTACGCCCGCGGTTTCACCGGAATTGTGGCGCCAAAATATCCGAGGATACCTTGGATTTCCTTTCATTCTTAGCCGCATTCAACAGGAAGGCTATTTTTATCCTACAATTCCTTCGGGAACGGACACAACGCTGGTAAAACCGCGGGGCCCTGTTAGTGTTACATAAGTTTATAAATAGTATTTTAATATACACCTACTTAAATTAAAAATACGCACTAAAACCTGATTTTGGATGGTTGTGACTAAAACGATTCAAAATGAAACGTAATTAGTTAATGTTTATTTTTAATCTTGTTTTTGATTCATTTGACCTCTTGGACTTGTATTTTATTCATGATTGGGCTCGCCCGTCAGTTGGTCACGTGAACTTGAAATAACCTCTGCGTAGAAAAATATTACAAAAAATACTCTCTCCCGTACTCAGATACGTCAAATGATTCCTCAGTAGACATTTGATGAGTGATTTTGACAATTAATGTATGGAAATGTGAATTAGTGAAGAGTAGATTTGAAAGACGAGTGCGGCAGTTAATTAAGTAAGTATGTAAAATAATAGTTCATAAATTGTCATATACCCTTTCCACTGCCACACCTAAGTAGTAGACAACATACTCGTATAAGAAAGAAAGCAAGAAAAGTTAAGAAAGCAGGTTTCGGTTAAGAAAGCAGCACACCATTTTAAGGCATTCAGTATATTTTTTCAAAATACTCAATATTCTCTATTATTTGTCATTCCAATAAAACCTGCAATTTTCAAATTGCATCAAACGGTGTTTACGAGGAGAGACTGTTGCAAGAAAATGAAACACGCGATTTTTTTAAATAGTACTAATAGATTTCAAAGACAAAGATCTTGAGTCACCGATACTGTATAGAAAACAAGTGATCTCATTATCAGATCATTAATTCTGTCGACACATTGTAATAGGTTACTGATAACTATGATTGATTCTTTTGTCTTTTGTAAATAAGCATAAATACAAGACTGAAATAGATGATGGTTGATGATAACATCCTTGCCTGTAACCAATCTGTATAGGCTATATAAAGCGGCTTTAAAATGCAAATATTATGTAATATGCATGTTTGTCTACTTTCTAATGCATTTTTATCTAGCCAAAAGCGAATCAAAGCTTAAAGGGAAACTACTTAGGATTCAACGTCTCTAGTACGGGCGTTAGACTGCCGAGTCGAAAATGTTCATAACAGGTTAAAAAGCAATTTTACGCTTTTTATGTTTTAATTATCAAAAATAATGACAAACCTTATAAGTATGTGTGTTAGTCTACCTCTACCTACAGTCTAGGTACAACATGAAGAGTAGGTCCTAATCTATTATCTGTACACAATGTTAGATGAAATTACTTTTTCTTTTTGAAAGCGCTTGATCAAAGCGAATTTTATTTAATTTGTGAATACCTATCGATTGTACCAGAAAGTTAGCTATTACTTTAAGCCCCTAAATTAAGTAAAATACCGAAAGCTGCGGTATCTTAAACAGACTCGCTTCAGAATATTAGTGCGCAGTGCATGACCCTTTGGGAGGTCCATTGTACCTAATTAATTAGTAATAGATTACGTGATGTCCAAGTCTTGACAATAGCGATATAGATACTTTAAGAATTAATAGGTTAAAATTAATAAATTGTCTCAATAGATATTATTTAGATCGTAGTCATAGTAAAAAAAATAAGTTCGTGAAGGTTAGTGGCCATCCCTTGTGTCGGAGTTTTAGACTGTGTAAAGGCCTCCGATATGGTCTATTAATTATATTCATTTCTATACTAATATTATAAAGAGGTAACATTTGTTTGTTTTTTTTTGTTTGTATGTTCGAGCTAATCTCGGGAATTATCAGTCCGATTTGAATAATTATTTTTGCAATAAATAGCCACATTCAAAGCGAATTCATCCCGAAATCCCGGAACGGGCACAACGCGGCAAAACCGCAGGGCGAAGCTAGTCCCTAATACTCCAGGTACGAGGTACCATTCCTACTTCTAGATTAAATATCCTATACCAATGAAGTATTTTATAAAAAAAACCGTTCGATCTAAACTAGGTACTCGTATTAAGTGCGAGTTAGTAAATAATTTTAGATTAAGTAAATAATAAGCAAACCTCGTAAAACGTCAGAGCAAATAGTAGTCGTAGTAGCGACATTGTAAATGTGTCCTACGTCAATCTATGAAGTACCTAGACGCTTAGATAATTTGCTGAAGTCTTTAGTAAACATAGAGATGCAATAATTATTTCTAGATAAAGTGGTTTCATTATTGCATTTTAATTGTAGTGTTTTCAAAGTAAAATATTTGTTTATAAACTTAGTTTACATAGTTCTACCTACTTACCGTGTGAAAATGTTTATTAAAAAATATCATCACTATAATGCTTATCCTTCAAGATGTTACCCGCATACATTTCAATAGCTGCGTACTACACAACATTTCAGGACTAAATTAATTATCTAACCATTTACCTCTTAAGCATAAAAGCTTTGCTAAGTTCCTTCAGGACTGTCGAAACGATGGCTCCAGCTGCGGGCACTGCAAGCACCGAGGCGTCCATGCAGGCAGAGAGAGCTGCCGGGGCCAGGACCCCCAGCCTGGTAAGCCTCCCTTCCTTAGACATCACACTGCTCAACTGTCGAGAGTTTGAATATACGCACGACCGTATCGGACGACCGATCCGCTTCGCACGCCGCGATCGACTCAACGAAGTCCACTCGAGGTATCGACTCGGCGTGCGCGTACGCACCCAAAGGGCAGGTAAAACCAGTAGCACGGGATCGTCACATTTTTTATAAATTCAACCAATTAAATGCGAGATTGTGGTCAAGTTTTTGTATTAAGTTAGATGTTCGACGAGATGTGCCGGAGAGGGGTTTTCACATTTCTAAACGGTTATTACTTTAGTCTTTGTTGGAATGTTGCACATGTGTTTTTATGTTAGTGGGTAAATGGGTATGTCCATAAATAGGGTAGGTAAGTCATTAATGAAGAACGCTTGAACAATCATTCTTCTGCTAACCAATTAATATATATTTGTTATCCATTTCATCATTCGTCGCCATTTCCAAACAAATAAGAGCATAAATTGTATTGTTTATAGGGTAAGATGACGGTGTAAACACCATCTATTCTTTGATTCATTGAAATATGTACCTACGTATTACAATGTTTATTAATCAAACTGTTATTAAGAATGTCCTTTAGAAATGTTTTACATACCTATAGGATGTAAACATATTCTTGTCACAATAATAATCTTGATGGGAAATATTTAACCTTGATAGAAGCCTAGATAATGTGTCAATATTTCATTGAAAATCTCCACTTGACTTGTCTCGCTCGAAATGTGTGGCCGTAAGGTCACGCGTAAAAGCATAGGTAGTTGTTAAATCAAAATTAGTTAAACATCTTCTTGGTTCGTGTAGTATTTCCTCTTGGTCTCTTCCGAGTAGCATTTATTTTAATTGTAGAAGTTGACTTTACTATAGTGGAATTACCTTCCGACACTCAGAAGCTACAAATGAAGAAGTAGTTACCTAATTGAATTTCATACAATTTTGTAAACTTCATACGAAATTCGCAAAATCCTTTCTTAGCCTAACCTAAGTCCTGAAAGGAACCTCCTTGCAAAATAGCGCTTATTGTTTCTGAGATATCGTGACGAGTCAGTCTTCTTCTTCATCGAGTGGATGGCCAACCTGACCAATCCTGGTGTCAGAGTTATTGAGCCGCCAATGGCCTCTGACATGGCTCAAGTAACGACTACTATCCGTAGAAAGAAACTGGGATCGACGGCTTAACGTGCCCTCCGAAGCACGGAATCATCTTACTTTTCGAGCAATCAGGTGATTCAGCCTGCAATGCCCTAACCAAACTGAGGAAAGTCTCACAAAGAGATTTTTTGTGAGATATCCCCACCGGGAATCGAACCCGGAACCTCCGAGTCCGGACCGGACGAATCAGTGACCTTTCGCTTTTATATATACCTACACACTACATTGAGAGCCAGTCAGTTTAAGTGAGGTTTTATCTATTAGAATTAGATATAATCAAATGTTTCTACGATGTATAGCGATCAATAGCAAGTACGGTTTGAAAGGCCAGCTACGCTATAATTAACATAAATGTACATTAGTCAAATAATACCACACTTCGTACACGCAGGTAGGTACATAATCTAAGTTATTAAAGTAAAAGTAGGAGATATGCCTAATAGGTAACCAAGTTGTGAGTACCGTATATTACGTGATTTAGGAAAATTACTGAATACGTTGATGGCATAATGTTAAGTAAAGTGTGGTATTGATATTACCTATTGCAAACAGGTAAGTTTAGTTCGTTGATTTGAATTTATTAGAAGATAGACAGAACTCCTAATTAAAAGAGGGGTTTCTTTAATATATATGAATTAACAAAATAAAATAACTTAGGGCCGAAACTACGTTAAGCGTGCGCCCGTCGCGGTATCATACAAAAGTGAAGTGTCGCGGGAGCACGCGGCGGGCACACGCGGCGGGCGCACGCGACGGTTCATTTTTATATGAAGCCGCAAGCGACGGACGCACTCGACGGTTCACTTTTGTATGAAACCGCACGCGGCGGGCGCACGCGGCTGGCGCACGCGGCGGGCGCACGCTTAACGCAGTTTTGGTCCTTAAGGACAGTTTAGGGATACAAGTTGGCGGGATCAGTCAGTGTTTAGTTATATATACAAGGAGTATATGTATGGCCCTATAAGTACTCAGCCGGTTTGTTTCGATAAAGCATGTAAATTGTTTTACGTGTGCAAAGGTAGAATACGTCGTATTTAAAATTCCCATACAAAAGTAAAATTATTTTAATCTTAGAAATTTGCGATAACCCTAAATGCCTTTATTTACGAACCTTTATTTACGGACTGCGACGCATTCGCTAGATCTGGACGCACCCTAAACCAGCACATGCCTTTAGGAAAGACGTGCGCTTTGATGTGTGTGCCACTATCGTAAAAAATAACACTAGTTTTCACACATAAAAAAACAACTAGGTAGGTACGATTGTATCACTGGTTTAACAACTGAATATTGACACGATTTTGTTATCATTGATTAAGTTTACACAACACTAGGTACACAACAGACAAGACACTCCACAGTCTCCACACATCACTTCATAAGAAAACAATATTTAAATCCTACAAAAATATTTATCAGCTTAAAAATAGTTGTTTACATATTGGCAGCTTTCAAGAGCTGTCAAGAGCTGAGCAATAATAAGGTTATAAACTTTACCCATAAATAATCATATGTCGATTGCCAACCTCATTTCATAGCGTATCTAAAGGGCCCCATACACGGCACGATTCGTCTATACGATCGATCTGATGAAAATCGTGACGATTGATTGCATCAAAAATGTCGCTCATACTCGAAACGACTGGTCGTAACGATCGATCATTTACTTGTTTGAAGCTGAATGTTAAGGACGTGTTCAAATAAATGTTTTGGTTGCGATTTCCGACATCATTTTCGAGTAAGTAAATCGTTAACGATCTTGACATACACCATCGATTCGTCGTTTCGATCGGTTTGACGCGACGGATCGTACAGATAAATCTCACCGTGTATGGGCCTCTTAAGAGCTACTGTTGATGACGGTCTCTTTAAATAATACTCTTTGAAATGTCAATATTTTACTTTTCTACCTATGTTTTGTCTATTTTTGATTTCTGGTTTTTTGGTCTAGAGTTCAAAGTGAAAGGTCAAATAAACAGCTGTTGTAGGGTTGCCTCATCCTTGTGATAGTGTATTTCTGAAGGAAACTTTAAAAGTAAATACATGAATGAAAAACTTGGAAATATCAATTAGGGTAGAATAAACGTAGTTCGCCATGACGAGTAGAATGCCCTGCCTCGGTACTTATAGGGGTATTATGTTACACATTGTATACTAGAGACAATATTTACCTCGATTCAGAAAAGTGTTTAAGTAAAAAGTTGCGTGTATCCACCGAATATTCGTGACGACTCTAAAAGGAGTCATATGTCGTCCACACGATCGCCGATCACGCGAATTGCCTTCGATGCGTGCCACCGACGAAGTCACAGATCGCAACACGTCACGCAACGATTACACACGATGATCGGACTCCAGCAAGACTTTACACGATCAAATCGTCTTTATCGCACGTAATCGTCTTTAATCAGCGATTGTGTAGAAGAGTCTGTCGTTTTTATAAAGCTAGTTTATGAGCTGCTTGGCAGTAAATTTCATATACTCGTACAAAGTTGTGATATATTGATACTCGGATATCAATATAGTGAATTTCCCAGCATGCAGACTGGAAATTCGCTCAATGAAAACAATGCCTAATAAACCTACTTAGTCTATGAAACTTACAATACGAGTACAGTAGATACTTCAACGTCTGTAACGTCATATAAAATGTGACATGAATAACTAACGGCTATTTAAAAACAATGGCTTGTTAAAACCATTAATCTTCCCGTAGTTGTCGAGGCTGCTTCGTGAGTAATATCGGAGTATGCTCCGACGTCCAAGGATCACATTCGGACATGCCATTTACTTCCTGGTTTCCGATATTTAGAGCAGTACGTGTAGGTAATATTAACACGTAGGTAGGTACGATGTATGAGGTTTTGTATAAGTTATCACTAAGTTGTAGGTTTTCGTCTAAAAATCATCCATAGAAGGCTACGAGACAACACGGTCTAAAAAAACAACTTTTAATTATATTTTTTGCAAATAACAATAGCAATCTTCATAACAATTAGGAATAATTGCTGCTTACAGACTTTTGTACACTTGTGACCCCTGTACACTGATACCATCGTGGAGACAAGAGTGGGCAGCTGTAGCATCAGTGAACTAACAGCTGTCATACATACTAACAAATACAAATAAATAAAATAAATTAAGAAGGTATTAACATCTAATAACTGTCTATCGGCGTAAAGAAAGGAACATTGATATTATTTTCATTTTTATACACAACGGTTGATATTTCATTGATCGTCAATCTCTTTTTCTTCCTTCGTATATCTATGTCTAAACTTTTCGTCCGTCTTTTGTTTTTTATTAGATTTTTAAGGAGTTTTTTTCGGGATACTGTGTATATCCAATCATCGGAGTTTGATCGCTTTTTTTCCTCGAAATATAAAGTATTTGACACCGTTTCGGATACTGTCAGAAAACTTGATCTGTTGGAGAGTTGTCCCAGCTCTCTGCGACTGTATCTTGAACGTGGGTAGTTGACCCCATGGTCTTCTCTGCTCGCTACCCAGTAGTAATGTGTGATTGGATCTCTAGGACCCCAATGACGCGATGATTTGAAGGATGCTTTCAACTTCTGTAAAGGATTAGTAAACAAAATATTTAATACTGATGAAAAAAATTATAGAGCACACAGTTAAATTAACATCTAGAGAGGGCACAAAGGGCTCTTTGTATCCCAAAATTCTCAAGATAATGGATTCAAAGCAGGTAAAAAAGCCGCAAATCTATCACTGTCTCAATACCATATACATATACCGTTATTAATATTCTGATGGTCTGTTTCAACATAAATCCTAAGCCAAGGGAGGGTGCGTGCCTGTGGTTGACAAGGCTGTGACCTCATTAGAATATGATGATAAGGAAATTCGCATCGGAACCAGTACCGAATGATTTCGCTATATGAATTTATAATAACTATGTCTCAGGTATTAATAAACATTTTCCTCTAAACATCTAATAGATTACTATGGGTTTTTACGGGCGGCACAAAATATTGTTTTAGCGAGTAAAAACCTGACCTTGACTACACTAGCCAAAATAATATTTTGTGCTGCGAAAAAACCCGTGTAACTAATACGTGAAAAAGGTGTATCGTATCTAACGATCTAACTATCGATATCAACATCTGGTAAGGGCTCCCACACAAAACTGCGATGCGATGCGATGCGAATTCACATCGCAGAAACTTGCGATGCGAATTTCTGCGATACGAACTGAAATAGGTATATCTATCGCCATTACTACAGTACAAAGAAAAGAGATGAATATATTAAATGAGAATCGCTAATTAATGGAAGAGCATCGCAAGTTCCTGCGATGCGAATTCGCATCGCATCGCATCGCATCGCAGTTTTGTGTGGGAGCCCTTAAAGGTATGTTTTGAATTATTCTGCTACGGTCGGCAGTCGCTGTTTGCAGACGTGGCGTGCTGTCTTGCAGTTGCGGTGTGAAGCGACAGCAGATGAGAGGACATTATTTTGAGAAACGAAAAAAAATAGTGTAGGATCTAAGGTTAATGTTTTTAAAACAATTAAGGTTGCTAAGAAATGATTGATCATAACATGCAATAGAATATCATTATGTAAAGATTGACGAATTTGGCATAAATAACCTGATCTCGTGGTTTTTATCTCTTCTACGTAGTATAATGAAAAACATAATATAATTTCACTTTTTGACAGCCACCACAACCACCATTTTGTTTTAAAAACCATCTTGACTGCATACACCCAAAACCAAATCAGTTCAATAAAAATTTAGGTTTTAATAGAAATGTAGTACCAACGACGTAACAGAAATAAAATAAACAAACAAACATTTTGTATTTTGAATAAGTAATATTTGATGAATTCTAGGCCGTTTTAGGTTCATCAATTTCTATATTCTATTTATATAAAAAAAATCTTCCACTAAGGAAAAGTGTTCAAAGATAGGGTAACAGCGGAATTCAATCACTAAACTTTTTCCTTTTCAGAAGAAATCATCTTCAGCTGAATATTATATTCCACCACATTTAACCCTCGTAAGAAATAATAGAGTGTACTGTATTTTACAGTCATTATACAACTATTTTATTATTTTGTTACTCCTTCCTTTCAAAGTAGTACAGTTATAGAAACCACTTACTTCACACAGATCGAATTGCTCTTGCCTCGCCACTGCAACGACACCGCATAGCAGAATCACTGAGAGTCCCAAAAAGGCAGTAGCAGAGAGCGTAATTGCTTCATAAGAAGGTTCGTCCCAACTCGAGTCCTGGATGTAGATGTCACACGCCCACCACGCCGTTATGGGCACGATGGCACCTGCTGCCATCCACCAGCCTCGCACCCAATTCCTTGGTAGTTCAGCACTTATTAGGAATTCTATATCATCTATTAAGGTTTTCCAGCCTGAAAATTTATGATAATAATTGTTTATGTCAGTTTTGATTTTCATACATAAGAGGAGGGATTAGAGTTTCCGGAATCAGAATATATTTAGTTTTTATAGACAATTGGGGTCTTGGACTCAAAACGGAGGAAATATGTCATCCGGAATTACAATTTGCAATTTTTGTAGTAGAACAAGTTGCATTATGTAAGTAATTTTATTTAGTTGTAGAGACGATTCAAGAGTTGTGTATTGTCGTTAATCAAACAATCTATATATATAAAATTCAAAGCCCTGACTGACTGATAATCAACGCACAGCCTCAATCGCTACACCTAGAAACATGAAATTTGGCAGGAAGGTTCTTCAAGTGACGTAAGTGCACACTAAGAAAGGATTTTTGAAAATTCCCACGGGAACGGGCTCAACGCGGGCAAAGCCGCGGAGCGCTGCTAGTCATAACATATTGTCAGTAATCAAACAATCATAACCTGAACCGAAAAATAGACCTGAACCGAACCTTGGAGCAGCAGCGGCGGACGAGTGCCAGAACCGAATTCTACCTACTGGGTACAGGTACGGGAATTGATTTTTAATATGTAATTAAACGAATGCTGCCCCCATGAACGTGGGACACAGGGACAGCGGGCATTAACCCCAAAAACGATACGTACCATAACCAAACCCAAAGACAAGTATCTCAAGAACGGTTGCCATCGTGATCAGCAATGGCGTAACGATTTCTTCCATGATGGTCAGCACTGCCTGTTGACCCACGAGGAAGCCCAGAGATACTCCTGCTGCGACTATGGACGTGACACACGCAGACACCCGCCATCGGAGACCGAACATTTGCCGTAATCGAGTGTAGATTGGGTATAGAAGAGTTAGCTGGAAAGCAACAAATAATGATTTATTAGCAAACTTTCTAATGGTAATTGTATTGTCATCGGAATTAAAGGTGTATTTCAAAGCAATATTAAAATTGGGATCATTCATTCATTACAAGTAGGTTAGTGGCCAACCCTGGTGTCAGAGTTTTCAGACCGCCTCAAGGCCTCCGACATGGTCTGATGATTGAAACAACTAGGACCGACAGCTTAACGTGTCCTTCGAAGCACGGTAGCGCTCAGATAGAAATGCCACTATCGGCCACCCATCCCAGTAGTGGCCGAGCTGCACGTTGCTTTACAATCGTAATGAATTAATTGGTTAAAAATGCAGATTTCCAACCAGCAGGTAAAGGCAATTAGGTACACAATTTTAACAATCACGATATGAACACATTGTAAACTAATCTAGACGGGTCGGAAAGTTAAAGGCAAATAAAATGTTAAACCATCTAAATGTATTCCGCACGATAATGCCTTTGTTGCCGACATCTTAACTAGCCCTAACCATTACTTGTACTTATTTTATGGATGACAATTTTGCAATTACGAGGTTCAGACAAAAACAGAAGAAATATAAGAATTTAATAATTTCGATATCTTCCTTAGGTAAAACCAAGTTCCAAAACTCCGATACAGTACCATTGAGATCAGTCCTGACAGCATAATTATGAAGAACACCATCAAAGGCCACGCGGTGGCCAGCTGCTCCTCCGCAGCGACTTGGTACGTCTGTACCAGCACCGCCACCACGCTGGTGTCCTTCGGCGCTGAACCACTGACCGCGTACCAGAACATCAGCGACATCCAACAAGAGATCATGTTCATTCCAACTATGATAAGAGATGTTCTGGAAAGTTTGATAAAACTTTGAATTAGTGTTCAGTTCAGGTTTTTTTATAAGTGGTTTTACCCACTTTATGGGTCCACCTATTTCTATGGGAATTTCGAAAAGTTAACCTATGTAGTGTATAAGTTACACTGTTACCTTCGGTAGTGTTTGCATTAAAGAGTCCAGTAGTAGGAGAATTAAAATCAACCCAAGTCAGAATTGTAGATCAAGATACCAAATAATTATCTACCTTTCAATATTAGTTCTCGAATACACCGCATCTCCCGCCGTAATCAAGTACCCGCCTGCAATCTGACAGGACCATAAAGCCTGTACTACGGCGGCGTGCCAAATGTACGGCTCGCTGAAGTTCATCCAATCATCCGGCACCAGCTGCTCCAATAATGACGCGTCTCCGATACAACATACAATTACTATACCAATAATTATGATCAGTGGAGTTACAACGTAAAATATCCGTTTCATAATCTTTACTACGCTGAAAAATCTGGAAATTGGTAAATATGTTAATCATTAAATATTAATTATCACTATCACTACATAGTATAAAATAAAGTCGTCTCTTTTTCGTGTCTGTCTGTTTGTCTATCTGTATGCTTAAATCTTTAAAATTACGCAACGGATTTTGATGCGGTTTTTTGAAATAGTGATTCAAGAGGAAGGTTTTTATGTAAAAAAAATCCCGAAATTCCCACGGGAACGGGCACAACGCGGGTAAAACCGCGGGGCGCTGCTAGTAGTATATAAACAAACCGACGTCATTATCTATCGTTTCATAGTTCCTATTAACGATTGTCAGTGTTTTTTATTATAATAATATTTTTGTTTGATGATGCTTAGAGAGTCATTTAAAGAACTGTTTCAGTCAGTATGTTAAAAGTTTATACTTACATAAAAGGACTCAATATCCATAAAACTAATGAAATTAATCCTATAGCTAGAAAGTACTCCGGCTTAGTACTAACAGAGGCCAAAAATGTTGTGCTAAAACATAAGAATCATTATTATAGAGAGGCATCTTCGAGAGTGTACTTTATTCATAACAATTTTTACCTACTAAAGGCATTCCGACGAATTCATAGATACTTCGACATATTCTACCTAAAACAAACAATAAGTTATATCTACTTGTTGATAACAATAACCTCTTTAAACTTATTGTTAATGTCATTACGACTAACTGTATTATACTAATTATATATCTTTATCCATCCTCACTTATATAATAAAGCTGAAGAGTTTGATTTTGTTAGTTTAACCGCGTTTATCCCAGGAACCAGTCAAATAGTTATCTTTATAGGATATTTACATTAAAGGGGAAGGTTATGTTTAGGTTACCTTTTAACCTGGAATTCCAACGGGAACGGTCACAACCCGGGTAAACCAGGAGGCACTGCAGCTGCTAGTCTTCACTAATATTATAAAGAGGTAAACTTTGTTTGTTTGGTTGTAATGAATAGGCTCAAAAACTACTGGACCGTTTAAAAAAATTCTATCACCATTCGAAAGCTGCATTATCCACGAGTAAAATAGGCTATTTTTCATCCCGAAATTCCCACAGGAATGGACACAACGCGGGCAAAACCGCGGGGCGCTGCTAGTTTACTATAAAGTTACTTACCCCTGCGATTATCAATTCAACACAGTCAGGGAACGGAATTGAATTGACCGAAGTGTAAAGGAAGTATTCAGTTGTTAGAGCAACGTATATCATTGTGTATGATGCTGCTATGCAAGATACCAGGATCCTGATATAACCTACACCTGCAAACAATAATGTTTAAAAATCCTACTAATATTATAAATGCCAAAGTATGTTAGGATGTATGTATGTTTGTTACTCTTTCAGGAAAAAACTACTGGACGGATTTGGATGAAACTTTACATTAATATAGGTTATACATCAGAATAACACATGGGATACATTTCATCCCAAAATCCCAATGAGAACGGGTACAACGCGGGTAACACCGCGGGGCGCGGCTAGTAATCATTAATTTGTACAGCATGTAAGATTATTAAGGAAGAAAATTAAATACGTGATGAAGAAATTTCACAATCAATTCGAATAAAAACAATATTTTATCTGTGCACTATTTATTTTATTGTAATTATTATTGGCAACCATCGAAATGTAATTTACGCCACAGTATGGGTAACCCGTTTATAGGTTACCTACTAATTAAGAAGTATTAACTAATATTTGAGATTTGTCTAACACTTTTCAGACTTTAATAAAGGAAAATGGTTTTATATTTTCATTAACCGTATGTCAATATCAATTGTATTAGCCTGTAATGTCCCACTGCTGGGCAAAGGACTCTCATCTCATTGAAGATATCAGTACGGTGAGGAGGATTAGGCGGAATCACCACGCTTGAATAATGCGGGTTGGTGTACTGAAACCCGAGCCATGTTTGAAAAGTAGGTAACATGTTTTCGCTCGACTTGGGAATTGAAACCAGGACCTCAGTCTTAGCAGGCGAGTACACATACCACTAGACCACCGGTGCGTTAAATCAATTAGTCCTTCGCATATTTATTTAAGAATTGTCTTCGTGTCACATTTTTAGAACTACACGACTAAAGTATTACATACTTACTTACTTACCTCTAAAGAAAGGCACAGCTCTCCAAATTCCAACTGTATCTTGCTGGCTCAGCTGCCCTATAGCCAGCTGTAGTAGTGTGACTGGCAAGCCAATAAGAATCAGTGCAGCAGTCAATACTATCCCATAACTGATGCCACCGTAACGAAAGGCATCGCGAGGGATCCGCCATATTGAATTAAAACTTACTGATATGGCTAGCGAGCACGTGTGAGCACGGATCAGGGGCCAGTTTAGTTTCTAAGAAAAATGCAATAGAGTTAAGGTAAAGTACAATAGAGAAAGCGGGCAATAACATTTCTATTATACTAGATTTTTTTTCAAGGTAAGAAAACCTAATAACAGAAGCCCGGCTAGTATGTAGCTGAAGACCTAATAATCTTGCCTTCGAGTGTTTATGCTAGGCGGGATCGAAGACAAATTAACCTTTTTTGTTCGTTTGTCTTTACCTCTCTTCCCACCTTCCCCTGTGAATCAGCGCCTGCGCCTGTTTGTGGTTATCATGCCATTTGTCATTGCTTCGCATACTATGCGTTAAATAACCTAAGATGACCACTTTTGAAGGAGTTTAAAGTTTACTTAATAGTTATTTTAAGCTTTATTTGCGTTACGCTTTTAAATTGTTAATACCAACTTGATTTGCTTATTATTTGTCGCCTACGACTTAAATTATAGCAACTTACAATATTATGGCTTATTTTATTCGACTCATACTATGACTTTGCATAATGCTTGGTACATGACTTTGGGTAAGTTAAATTAACAGTGTATTATGAAGAATTTTGGATGTCTGAACATACCTTTATTTTATTAAACTTCCACATTTCACTAATAAACCAACTCCTTATGAAACCACACTACATAGCACGTTGTTATTCTAAAACTATTTTATTACCATGAGTATGATCAAACCCGCACTGCACTGTTTTCTATTTTGCAATGTAAGTGATAAAGTTGAGATAATCTGATAGGTCGTGATGTGACATAAAATCGATCTGCGTTGCGCCCAAGTTATCGCACTCTCGAGTGGTATACGAATACAATCGCCGATCGCCGATACCAAACTATCACTGTCAATTGAAATGAATGACACAATTCCCATTCTAAAATAATTGTAGTAGGTATATGTAAGATTCCTGTACTATGAATTTGATTGTTCTAATTAGTATAATGGTATGATTTGTTCATGACTATTCTCCATGATAAGGTAACAAAATACTTTTGGATAATTGATATTGGCTGTGTAGGTATGTTTATTTGCTAGCTTGTAACATAAGTCTGCTTTTGTTTTTGTGTGGGCGCTTTATTAATATCGATTAGCGCTGCGCTACTACAGTGTCATCGAGGTTGTTACTCATTGTGTGTGAAGTAACCTAGTAACTAATCTAGCATAAAGGATTATTCATTGGAATTCATAGGATCATAGGGTTTGATTAATAAAAGTCTTTTGATTACTAGACATTTATTAGAGAACTTATCTATTTTGATTACTATATAATTGAATAATATTAATCTTAAAATATAGGTTACATTTCCGACAGGGCTGTTGTTACTCTAGACACATAATTAATAAATGCGATTATTGATGAACAATCTTATCATTTTTTGACTGCAGCTCGATCCAAATAATATCTTATTACTATTACTTTAGTTACTACATGTATGCTACAGAACGACACCGAACATTGATAACGGATTATATTAAGTAAATATGTTTAAAAACTTAATTCTCTAATGTATAGAAAATGTGGATGGTTTAAATGTGGAAGACGACTTAGTACGCTTTTCACTTGTTCTCTCTGGTGGTAATCTATAGCAGATAAAATGCAGTCAATACATAGGGAACATTTCAAATCACATATCTCTTCATAGTATCCACCAGATTAGTGCAGTCAGAATGGAACGAATTTAGGAGTAGTTTGACTCCACCATCGCAGGGTGTCACATCAACATTTGTCGTTTTAATGAATACAGTTTCCAAAACCACATTAACTATACTCGAGTTTTAACCTCGTACAATAAATATCTAAGTACAATAAATCTGAATTAACCTGCAATAATATCAATTGTTATTATTTTTGGTTATGATTGGTGTAGGTCTTTAGTGCACTTAGTATTACAAAGTACTTTGGGTATCTTAAAACTAACATTTATAAATCGGCAAAAAAAACAAGGTCACCGAAAAAACAAAACCACAGTCCACGTAGGAAGTTATAATACTGGCAACTTTCGTATTCCACAGTTTAGAATTGGTAAATACGGACTCGAGGACCACAATCTGAGAAGGTAAAAGATTCTGAAGGGAAAGTGAGGGGTTTCCAAGGTTTCCGAAGTGATGTTGAATTAAGGCCGAATGTCCAGCCATGGGTAGAGACCTTTCAATGAGTCGCGAGTCAAAGTCGTAGGTGGTGGTCGTAAGTCGAAAGGTCGCGCGCACGATGTGGCGCAGTGGGCGACGGGGCGCCTCGCCGCACAGATAAGATAATGGCGAGGCCCCGCCTTGCCGCACTTGATAAACTTGCCAGTTTAAAACCTTAAAATTCAGCAAATTATACAATAATAAACACGAAGCTTGAAGTGACACAATACAAAGTAAGACAGTGAGAAAAATCCAGCAGAATTACATCAATCTTACATGCCTAGTAACCTACAAATTATCCTAAATCCTAGCTTAACCTAATTTAACCTAAGATGAAGAAGTAAAACCGATCATAATAAATTAAAATAAAAAGATTTTTAAAGACGTGATCGCCTAAACGTAAGACTAAATCATAAAATGTTTAAATCAATTGAGATCGTAGTGAAACCAATGTATAAATAAATAAAACTAAGTAAAATAGAAGAGGGTAAATTATTCTTGTGTACCGACCCCCCAGACTCAATACATTATCGTAAAAAAACATGACTTATCCAATTTACACAATAAAAATATCGGACTATTTTTTTTGTCAAACTGGCTCTTGATTCAAATACTTTTCAACAATAAGGAAATCAAAAAGTATTTATATCAGTAGATAGTCAAGCTTCTGTACTTTTTACAATAGTGTAAACCTCTGGAGGTGTCGACATAAAAGAACAATACAAATTAATAAAAATTAACAAAATTAAGATTAAACTCAAGAATAATCAATAACTTAATATAGAAAAATAAACTCAATTTAAAAAACTCGATATCAGCTTGATGACGTTTGCGCAATGGGCTTCTCGCAAAAACTAGCAAAGGAAACAATCAACTATCCTGGGTTCATCTTAAAACAGAATAATTGAATGAATCATTGCTAATTACAGCTGACACGCTGCCACTTAAATAAAAGAAATCATAAAAATTCAAGAAATTAGGATAACGCGATCACTGTATTGACCACAAACGAATAGGTAGGTATGCGTAGCACGTCGAGAAAGAGAATACGTTTGGGAAACCCGATGGTAAATTTCCCGCACGTACCACGAGAAAAGTGAGAAACTGAATTATACTAGCTGCTTCCACAAGTCAGCAGGCCCGCGCCGGAGTCGAGCCGTTGTTTAGGGAACCATCGGCCCTGCCGCTTCCCGCCCCAAACAGCCAGGGATCCCGCTCGCCAGCCCGACCAACAAGAAACTTAACAAATCCTACACTCCTTTCGGGCCGGACCGCGAGATGTAACTGATCGGCGTGCGTGGTCGCAGCGAGCAACGATCGGTTTGCGAAGATGAACAACTTAAAAAAGACTAGAAGAGAGTTCGAACAAATAAAAAGGAAACCCCCCCATTAATGCCCAACACTCTATCTCTTTGATGTTAACCTGGACTGTACGAGTATAAGTCAAGAAATCAGACCACTCAATCAATCATCCTGTCTTAACTGATCTCTTGGCCTAGATTCAGTACGTGTAGCCGGAGTGCCGCGAGTAAAACGAGGCCGCAATCTCGCTTTAAACTAGCGGTGTAACTCGGCCGATCCTTATCTAGTGCGAGTGATAAACTTACTTGTTTGCCTAAAAATAATAAGAAGTAAAGTCAGATAGGCGGCAACAAGCAGTCTGACCACAGCAGAAAAAGAAAAATAGAGTGTGCACAGAGCTAGGTCTAAGGTCTTCGTAAGACGTAGCTCTGTGCAAAAAGTGCCTCAAATGTATGCCCACCCCTATCCCACAGAAAAAACTTAAGAAAATCCCAGACTAAATACCCAATCTTCCGAGTATATACTACTTTATCTCTATCCACAACATTCGATTATTATGACCTATAAGTATGAGTAATGGCTGACCGGCATATCCATGAATAGAGCTTAAAAAGGAATGGGGCACGGACAACACTGTAGAGTGTGCATAATTGTTAATGATTTCGAATAGGCACAGGCGTAAAATAAGGTCGTAAGATGCCTTCTACCGCTGCTAAACAAATATTGCATCCCACCAGAGATACAACTGTGAGACCTAGAGGAATTCCAATTACGACTCAATAGATTATGCCGCGCAGGTTTTAAATAATTACAAACATATTACTTCGACCAGTTGTTTTGATGTAAACGTATTTACAATAAATAACTAAACTTACGAGAAAATAAACTTGGAAGGTTACACTGAGGCTGTAAGTTAACCTTCTGCTAAATTATAAACAAACAAACGAAGAAACAACTGGTCCGTTGTAATTAAACACCTCCTTTTACCGTTAACATTTTTAAGGGTATGCCAGGTCTGCAAGTGACGGTCGGCTGCCGAGTGTACTAGTCATTACGGATCTGATGTTAAATCTGTAACTGATGTTCCACTACCGAGTCCAACGTCACTTAACACCACACTCTTACAGGTACACCTAGACTCGTGCTTGGGAGTCGACGAGTGAACGGAATAGTCATAAATGACCATAATATCACAAGGTCCATCACAAGCTTCCTCGTGGCAAAGTTTAGTGACTAACTTTTATAAGTACCACAACATGTCAAATCCCGATCGGTTGTCTTTGACATGCCCTAGTTATAAAAATCGCATAATAACACATGTTCATATCTATAGCCTCGTAACCACCAGTAGATAATATACTTAATCCCGCCCTGCTCTGAGACTAAGCGTTATGAGTACGAATGTACCTACGTGCCGCGAGTCTACTACTGGTCCTATCGCTCCCGAAATTAATATAAATATAACACAAAATAACAATGAAAGATACAAGAAGTTTATCATCATCGCTTCTCATTCCCGTGTTGAAGGCATTACCCCAAAATATATTAATAAACAATTAAAGAAGTGGTACCAAAAATAACCGTAATTAAGAAATAATAAACTCAACGTCAAAGGAAACACTAGGCGGGTCCTAAGCAAGACAGCATCTCCCGTAGCTGTGCTTCTTGGATGGCGCGCTCTCGACTCCATTTCCAATTCGAAATGGTAATCAAGGTGAGCGAAGGCCGCCGAGAGGAACGTAAGATAACGAACAAAAAGAAAAATAGCAACAGCCGGACCGTCTACAGTGTATGCATCCTACCTGGCAGCCGTTTTCCAGCTGTACTTCAGGCACCGGGGTCCCGTCTGAAAGCTTAGCTGGATGCGAGCGTTCAACCTTTGAATCTCACTCTAATCGTGCTATCGTTATCTTTTGTGAGAAGTGGGAGAATAGAGATATGTAACGTGATTCTATCTCGGCTTGAGGAGGGAGCGGGCACTGAGCGGGGACGGGGCGAGTCCGATTCAGCGGCCGGCACGCCGGGACCAAGCCGGAGTCTCGGACGGGCCCCGGGCCCTTCAGCGGCCGCTTACTCCTCCGAACACAATGCACTACCTACTCGGATGCGCATCAATACAGTTAACCGCGATTGCCGGTGACTAGACATTGTAAGAGAATTATAATTCTGCAATGGATAGGGTTCGCACGCAAGGGCGAGGGCGCACGGCGTGCCCCCACCTGCCCCCGCGCCCCTCCCACCCACCCTATGCGCGGAAACCTGGGGACACGCCGCGCGCCCCCACCCCTGAGTGCAAGCACCCTGTAAACCCACTGTCGAAAAGATAGAAATTCTGCTAAGGAATATTATAAAATTAACTCTACCAATGCTCTCCGAACATCGTAAGATATCAGTGCATACTTTATTAATTAAAACTATAGCTAGATAATAACTATAACATTGGGCTGTGCATAATTTCTATGTAACTCTTGTGTTAGCGAGAAACCGAGAAAAAGTGCACAGCGCACTCGGGTAGCGAGTAGACTCGGCCCTGTCGATGAATGTAACCCCTGTCGCCCCGCGTCTACCCAATCCATTATAAAACAACTAAAGAGATAGATTAAAGCATTGCATGATACAAATAAATTATTATTAACACAATATTAATTGAACCAGATCAAAGTTTACAAAAATTTTAAGAGACGGAGATTTACAGTTCTTTGTTGGATACAGTCAACATACCTAATGGTTCGTTTCGTCACAATAATTTTATACAGACTAAACTTTATCTCCATTTGATGTTAAAGATGAATAAGTAAAACGTTTAAAAAAATAAAGAGTCCGTGTACATTTGTGTGAGGCAGCGATCTCGGTCCGAGAGTGCGGCCGTGCCTGCTCATTTACAATGCTTCTCGTCTTAACCTACATACCCGATTCTTAACCTCTTCCTAATTACATCTATCGCTAAAATCTCATTTTAACATTGTTGTTGCATTATTTGACATAGCTGATCGAGTGTTCATTTTAACTTGTTTGTAAAGGGCTTTTTTTGTTAATTTAACCCTATTAAGATTTTCCAGATTTTTTTATTCCGAAACCTGTAATTTCCGGGACTCCTGTTTCCATCCAAAATGTCAATGTACAATAATATACTTCTCTCAATAAAAGAGGAGATTTTACCAAACATAGCTTATGGAATCGGATTCCCCTTCAAAGACAAGTTAAAAAGAACTCTGTACATAGTAATTTACAAAGGATAATGCCCATTCTGCATCGCAGAATATGAAACACTATATGTCGCGGCCAATATGTATGAAAGTTTATTAGCAATGTGTGTTTTGTCCTGTGATTGATGGAATGTTCGGTTTATTATCGCATAGCTTCTTCAAATTAAAAAAAATATATTCTCTACGACCCCTTAACCGACTCGAACCCCTAATCAGTGCGCGCCTTAAAAATAGTTACCGATTTCCCCCACCCCCTATACTTGAAACACCGACCATATCCTAGCGTCGCAGTGACCTAAACCTGCAACCCTGAAGTTCAAACAACGACCTGTGTCACTGTCTGAACCTTATTTTATATAACCAATAGTCACCGCCCTTCTTACGAAGTCTCTTCAGCGATAATAGTTACTCATTGTGTGACTGTGCGATGAATGCGTGACTGATTAAGTGTTATTCGCACAAAATCTGCCCATACGTGTGTTCAAACCTTACCATCACTGCGGAAATTCGCTAAAGGAATACAGAACTGGTTCCTATACTCAAAGATGGCGTCCACCCGATGTTATTCAATTCCATCCACGATCAACCCCCTCCCCCGCCCAAAGTTGAAGCGAAAGACAACGTTCCTAACCGTTTAGGTCTGAGAGATGTCAAGTCAGTCCAAAACCGCGTTTTTACATAAGATGCGTTTCCATTGATAATGCTGAGATGGCGTTTGGCAATTTTAATGTGGTGTGATTAGTCGATTGAGCCCCGCACAGCTCCGCTTCGGTTCAATGGAAACCGTGAAAGTGAAAACGCGGTCTAAGAGCGTAAGGTCTGAACAAGTGTGGAGATGTTTAATCAGTCCGAGTGTTAGTGTGCAAAATGAGCATTTCCGGATGGTGTAGGATAAGTACGAACGTTTAGAAGGCGCGAGAGTGGCGGCAGACGCCGCAACCGAGCGCGAACTCCTCGCCCGTGGGCGGGTGGCTCACGTGCAGCGGGCACTCCTCCGCCGAGCCTGGTAGCTGCTCGCCTTTGGGACCTGCACCAAAAAGAAAACATTTATATCTCTTATATTTTAAGTAATGAGTGTCAAAGAAATAAAATTAGTATTTTTCTATTCTTAGTTTAGGAATTCCAGTTAATAAAGTAACTATTGTTTTGTGGTATCAAAAAGTACGTCAAACGCTTGACTTCTATCTCAATACGATCTTAGATAAGTTTCATTGCAAATTATCACTTCCAAATTCCAAATTGAGTACTTCTTTACAAGGGGTTACGAAGGACAAATCCAAAGTGATAGTAAACAGCAATACTAACCAGCTGGGCACTGAGGCAGCAAGTGCCTCGGGATGTTGGTCACCCGCTGGAACTCATCGTGACACGCGTTGCAGAAGTGCGATGTCCCAAAGCAGAAGAATACTGCTACCTGCAATAAAAAAAATATCGGTCACCCATTAAGAAGAGTCAGAGCTTCATATAGCTTAACATAGCAATGAGTTAAAATCACGAAGCTAAATACGCCCGGAGCGCTATAGAGAGCAGACATACCGAGCAGCAGTATCGACACTTGTACTCGAGGAAGTCGGCGCCATGTTTGGGGCAAGTCTTGGCACTCGCCACGTCACTGCAAGCGCCGCAGACGAGCTCTGAAGGCTCCCAGCTGCCGTTCGACTCCGCCTCGCATCGAGCCAGCCCGCCGAAGTAGGCCTAAAGTGGTTAACATCAAACGTTTGAGTTTATGTTAAAGATAATAGTTCAACTTATCTTTGTGGGCGCTGTGTGGTTACACTTTTATGAGGAAGACAAAAATTATAACAATACGTTTTGTTAATAACTAACAAATGAAAGTTGTATAATTACAGGCGTACGCACATAGCGCCGCGCGTTAAGATAAGTTGAAAGATTAATAAGTAAATACTACGAGTATATTATTGTATTGGTTACATAAATGTTTTGATTTTGCCCTTCAGGTCTTCAGGAGTTTCTTGTATTGATGTGGTGGCTTTCCACCAAAGCTAAGCTATAGTCCGTTTGATATGATTGATGGGAACGTAACATATCAAAGTAACATAGCGTAGCCCGGTAAAAAGACACCTTCTTCTCTCTTGATCTTCTTCTATTTCTTCAATCTTCATTTTGGACTGAGTTTCAATCTTCAAATTCTATCCGGAATCCTTGAACAAAGACCAGCCAGGAATGATAAAAATTGAAAGTTACATCCTTCAAGTTTTCTCATTCTTGACTGGCCTCTACACATTCAAGATTTAAGATATTTTCTGATCTTCAAGTTTTAAAATCTTCCATAGTCATCCTTAAATTCTGGATTAGCCATGTTTTTTTATTCCTGATCTGATCAAGTTGTATCAATCGATTGATAAAGACGTGCTAATGGTTTCCGAGTTCGAAGTAATCACGTATTCTGAAATGAACATACGTTTAAGGGTAGACAAATAATAAGTGTGCCCAAAAACGTAATTTCGATTCAAAATAGTATTTCCGCCGTCCAGTAAATCATTTTCCATGGTCTTTTATCTCCATCTTGATTGATCCTTACATACTTATTACCTTCGATCAACAATACACAACTAGATATCGGGTCACGTACAAAATCAAAGTTAAATACTGTCCGCGTGGATGACGTGTGACAGCTTATTTTGTTTACTACCGAACTGAAAAAAGAGTTTTAAAACAGTTCGAAGTTCAACCTTATTACAACCATGACACCTAGCAATAAAGTAGCAAATCTTATGAATAACATAAGTGACAATAACGCCTCACTTTTCAAATGAGGCGTTATTCACCGAGACGTATTTTTTGCGCCGACCCGACATCTAGTTGTGCATTGTTGATCGAAGCTTATTACAATTCAATTACATCTAAGATTTATAAAACCAAGTTTAATAAAGAAACTGAACGTACCTTTTCGCACTTATGGCAGACATAATAGGCGTATCGGCTCATAGCGTACTCTGCGGGGTCGAACTGGGCGTTGCTGGGGCCCGCCCCGGGCGCGGCCAAACCTTCGTACTCGAGCCTCATTAGACCCTTGCGCTGGACTTCTTCGCGCAAGTTACGAATGGGGGTTAGTAGTTCCTCGAGTGTCCAATGGTCTATGTCCTCCTGGGATAATAGAGACAGTTTAATAAATGTGATAACATTGACGTAAGGTCCCTACGTAATAAGCTATGGTGGTAGCAAACTAAGTATGCCTTAGCAATAATCTGATATAATATTTTTTCTTCAATCAAATATACCAAAAAACTCGTATGGGGTAATAAGCTGTTATGCTTCATTAATGCCTCCTTGATCTGAGCATTTTGAATGAACTTAGTAGTGGGATATTGATATAATATTATGTTACCTTGCAAATTGGACACTGCGCAAACGAAAAGGTGATTCGAGGTCCAATCCACTTGCTGATGAGAACTTTCTTGCAACAATGCAGATGGAATACGTGTCCACAGCCGAGCTGAAACAAACAACAAAATAATTTATTAGTTAAATCATAGGCATATATTATACAAACTTATTATAAAAAAAACAGTATTGATGAATTAGGCTGTATTGATATCTTCAGTGAGATGAGAAGGCTTTACCTCGCTGAGTGACATAACAGTATTTTTTTTTCTGGTACTGGCCTAATGTAATGTATTTGGATCGCGTTTACTTTATTTTTCTTAACAAACATTTTTTTGAATATAAAAATGACAAAATAGTCTTGATATAATACTTTGGGGTTTTCCTATTCAATGTCTTCAAGTCTGGAGATACTAGAGTTTGATAAAAAAAGGCATGTTCACCTGTATAGCCGGCGCAGCGTTGAGCGGGTCTGTGAAGCAGATCATGCACATGTCGTCGGCGTCTTGCCGCAGCGCCGCGTCGCCCGCGCACCCGTACAGACACGACAGGCACGTCTGCTCGTTGCGCACGCCCCCGCACAAGTGCCCGCACGGAAGCATTCGGTTGCAAGCTTCTGCTCCGTGCTCCTGGATTTGGGGTGAAATATTAAAGTAAGACTCATAAAAAGTCTTACACAATAAACGAAAGGACTCTTATAACTACCATTCTCACCTGGCATTGTTGATCAGCACACACGTTCCCAATAGCAAGTAGTCCGGTATTGCCCCGTCGTCCGCAAAATCTGCAAACTCCGATCAATCCAGGCGGTCCGGGTGACGGACACGCTCCCGGGTTCGGAATCACCGTGCCGTCTGCGGCGAGCCTTTCTTCCACTCCGCGGAATTCGGCTAAGCCTTTGAGAGTTCGCCTGTCAACTAGAAGAAGTAGCCAGAAAAGTTTCGCTCGGCCACAACCTTCATGGATGTCTATACGGATTGCACTTTCTTCTTCTTTGCAAATCTGAAAATGAAAAGCAGTAAATATTATTATTTTCCTCAATTTGAAGAGACTTCAGTGAAATTTAAATTGAATGAAATTCTTTTTATATGAAATCTTTTATGACTTTATATCCTTTGACTGTTGCTCGCTCTGTCTGCGTCATTGACAACGTCGGGTTCCCTTGACTGTTGCTCGCTCTGTCTGCATCATTGACAATGTCAGGTTCCCTTGACTGTAACTCGCTTTGTCTGCATCATTGACAATGTCAGGTTCCCTTGACTGTAACTCGCTCTGTCTGCATCATTGACAATGTCAGGTTCCCTTGACTTTAACTCGCTCTGTCTGCATCATTGACAATGTCAGGTTCCCTTGACTGTTGCTCGCTCTGTCTATATCTTTGACAATGTCAGGTTCCCTTGACTAATGCTCGCTCTGTCTATATCTTTGACAATGTCAGGTTCCCTTGACTGTTGCACGTTCTGTCTGCATCTTTGTCAATGTCAGGTTCCCTTGACTGTTGCTCGTTCTGTCTGCATCTTTGTCAATGTCAGGTTCCCTTGACTGTTGCTCGCTCGGCGTACGGCATGTATGGTATGAAACTGAACTGAATGTATGAAACGGAGCTAAATGTAAGCAACTCACCTGAAAAAGAATGAAAGTGAGTTGAACTACGAAACTGACCTGTCTCTGGTGAGTCCTAGACGCTCGGTTGAGGTGAAGGAAGCGATCACACTCCGAGCACAGAGGCCCGCAAGTGCGACAGATAACTAGCGCGCTAGTTATGCCATCATCGTGGTTGGCGCAGAAAGGCCGCGGCTCCGAGCTTCCGGCACGACTGCGGTCTTCTCTCCCTTCACCACTGTTCAGGCTGAGAGTAAAAAAGAGTGTTAACATTCGTAAAAGGGTCTCAAGGGTGGGAAAAATAAAAGCTGATTAATTGTGGCGTCATGAGTTTAGTTAAGTAGATAGTGTAGTAACACTTACAGCTCAACATGCTCTTGTTCGCAGACGGATAGAGCCGCCAGAGTCATCCATATCGGCGGCATTGTGACGCAAAGGTGAGCGCGCCGGTCCGACTCGCAGATCTGAGCGATCATTGAAGCGTATTTGGCTAACGCAGTCCGCGTTTCTTGGCCCCAAGCTGGTGATATACGGTCCTAGAATTGATTAAAATTGTAAAAAACTAGGTTAAAATAGAACACGTCAAAATTAATCAAATAAATTACTACTCTTTTATTAAAATTTCGAGTAGGTTAGGTCAACCTTGGTGATTAAATAAATAAATAAACAATCGTGAAGTTAGCATGGACCAGTCAAACTCGCACAAATGCTTCGCGTTTTAAGAAATGAAAATAAAACACTTTGATAAATTATCTAGTGTCCTATACTTACTTCAGCCATATCAGTGATGAGTTTGGCAACCAGCTGCCCATGTTTCTTCGGGACTTCACCCCTCATGAACCAGGGCGCCATCGGGGCGGGGATGATTTTGTATCCCATCATAAGAGGCTGGTCTCCCATAGGAACTCCACTGTGACCCTTGTTCTTTACTTGCAGCGTTATTGCTTTGCCAAGATAAGAAACTAGGTGGTCTAGAAGAGTCACTCTGAAAACAATGTAGGATGAAGTTTTTTTACATCACGGTGACTACCGAAAGAGATAGTCAGAGATTTCGAGTAATTAAGTATAGTAATTAAGTAATATTTCAATAGTTTAGAATAGAAATTAAAATTGTTATGTTAATTTTACCCCGTATACTCTATTTTTTGAATGAGACCTCCCCTCATTTTTGCCAAATTTCCCGATTTGACATCACCTATTACCAGTCCCTCTCAAGGCAGGTAGGAGTTATAAAGCGTTATACATAGTTCAGTTGCTTGTTTGCTTACCTTTCGCTGACTTCAGTGGGATTGTTGTTGATCACTGCCAGCATCTTATCAGGTGGTATTTCAGTGATAATACGTCGGAGTAGCGATATTATCTGTAAAAAGTGTTCACTGAATTTTGTGTTCACAAAGCTCAGACCAGATTAAAATCTATCAGGAACCTACGAATTGTACAGCGTAGTACTGTGTCTTATGCCTACTCAATACTGATTACAAATGACGCCTCAAATTGAGCTGTTAGACATAAGACGTCTAGGCGCATGGTACAAAGATGTTTACAAAATCGGCTTCACTTGACTTTAGACCGACATGACGGCGTTTATCCTGAAGTTTTTTTGGACAGAGTTGAGAAGTCCATGAAGGAAATGAAATTGTGAGTGTTTAAATGTAGGTGTAGTTAGTTACCTGCCGCTGGACTCGCTCGCTGCCACTGTGCAGCAAAACCAGCAGATCTTCCAACAGGTCCGTTTGCTGGGCGAGGTGCGCGCGACCTACATGACTGCCACTCAGCGCGAGCAACTGGTTAACAAAGGAAAGTATTATCCTGCAATGTCCCATTAGTGGATAAAGGTCTCCCAATTCACTGAAGATATCAGAACTGGTAAACTTAGTTAAATACCAATTTACCCAACTTTTAAATTGAAAGTCAGTTGGTCACCAAATATAGGCACACTAACCCCTTAATACTCTCTCAATCGATCGCAAATTAAAAGATACTTAATTTAATCATGTTTGACATCTATGTGTCCAAATTTTATAGCACTGGTAGGTTCTATTTCTCTTCTTTGACACTTTAAAAAAGAGGAAATTCTCACTGATATATTAGTAGAAAAGTAGCTAATACAATTTCCTAGGTACTAAGTATTTTTGTCATTTTCCGGAGCAACTTGTACTGAATATAGAATAAAACTTACCAGAGAAAGCATCTCGAAGCAGTAATTATCGCGCTGGTGAATGCGGTTGTGGTCCATGTACCTGCGGGAGCCCTCGACCAACGACACAGCCGTCTCCCAGTCGTCGCGCACGCGTGCCGCTTCCGCGCCTATCGCGAACACTATGTGCGACATCACCTGGAACAAAAACCTTTTTATTAAACAAGCTTATAATAATCTCAGATCTCCAAAAAACTCCACTTTTATCAAAATCTACCATAACCAGAATCAAACCACCTCCAAACAGAAACCCTATAACCCCAATGAGTTCAAGCCAATATATCACTGGGACTTTTTTTTTCAATGTCTATGTATGTTGGTAAAGTATCTTTAACCTACTTGTCGTTGCAGCGAGGTGAGCTGGTGTCCCGCGAACAGTATGCCCACGACGTGTTCGCGCAGGTCGCTATCGTCAGCGGGCGCGTCGTCCTCGTGCGGCGCGTCACCGCCCTCGTTGCCTGTCTGATCGAATTCCAGTAGCTTGCCGAATACCTAGGAAGGAGTATTGGGGGTTTTTGTAAAAGAAGGTCATGTTAATGAGATTAATAGAGAGGAAGACAGAGAGAAGGGGAAGGGAGGGGGAAAGGGGGAGGGAGGAAGGGAGAGAGGAATGTTAGGAGATGAAAGGGAGCGAGGGGAGGGGATAAAGATGCAGGAAAGGTACAGGCAGAGATAGAGGCAGAAAAGAGGATAGGTGGTGAAAAGAGTGCATGAGAAGAGAAAGGTAGAGGGAGTTAGAGGGGTAATAGTGAGGTGGAGAGGGAGAGGGAGTAAGAGAGGAGGAGAGCGAGAGGGGGTAAGTGGAGAAGGAAAGCGAGGTCGGGTTAGAGATGGTAGAGGGGACAAAGAGAGGGGGAAAGGGAGAGATTTGTAGTTGGTCTGTAGTCACTGAAACGTCACTCACCTGTGACGTAAGTAGTCTGAATACTCTAATCGTGTCCGCTTCAGTCAGCGTGTGTATCAGCTTTGAAGTGGTCGGCGAGTAGGCAGCGTGGTGAGCCGGGGCGCTCAGCACGCGGACTTGCCTCACACGCACCGCGGCCTCGGGCCCGCGCAGCTCGCAGCGCACGCGCAACGACGACGACGTCACGCCCGGGTAACACGCTACCACAAACACACGCAAGGATGAAATGCTCTAAACTCGCAGAGCATTCCATCCTGGCTCTGCGCCAAAGATGACATACTCAACAATGATAGAACATTTCACCCAAGTTTCAACCTACTACAATCCCACAATCTATTAGGGGTTTCATACATTTTTACAGAAGTGTAATTGATATGGTCCCCAATTAAAATCACAAATGTACATCATATATGATATAACATTTAGAAGTCATTAGTTTTTAGTAATATCTTAAGATATGTCAGTCAGGAAGGCAGGAACGTACTAGGTAGCGTGTAACAAAGCCAAGTGGCCGCTTTGGGATCGATCTCCATATCCTGCATGTGATAGGTCTCTCCGGAGCCACCGCTGTACAGGAACGACATCATGAGGGTCTTGTTCTAAAACAAAACATCTCACTTATCAAACAATACTATGACAAGGAAATTGATTTACTGAAAATGTTTTTCAGAGCTCTTTCTGTTCAACACATTTTATGAAGGGTTTTGCTCTTTAGTGTTTCATCATTTTTGTTCACACTTGAGCAGACAATGCGATCAAAACAATAGCAATAAGTTAATTGTAACGTACCACGGTGTCTCTGGTGTTGTCAATATGGATGCAGATGATATGCGGTCTGTCCTCGGGGCTTCCCCCGGGGAAAGATATGTTGATCCACTTGGATTTGTTCCTGTCTTCGTCTCCTGACTCCCAGAAGGTCTCGGTGGATCCATCGGTCAATGACCCCGCCATGCCTTGACGTGATGACACGCTGATGTCACACCAAGCAGTCACATCGGGACAATTCCAAAGGTAGTTGTCCTGTACCATTTATTTAGTGGTTAAATACACCCATTAAGCGTTTGATGATTTGACTAATTAATTACGATTAATTTTATACCTTCGAAATATAGCTGTCGTAACTTTCGTCCAATGCAGAGTAGTACCCAAGCCGCTTCTTATCTTCCGAGTGTGACAAGATCTTGCTGATCACGCTAAATACTTGCGATCTTATCCGTGCAGCATTAACAGTGAGCATGGATTTATAAGAAAAATAACTTCCACAAGTTAATGAACGATGGTTTTCCTTACATAGTTGAACTGCTCTGCCATAATCGAGAGAAAACACCTTTGTTTCCGAGTGTGATGATACTAAAGATGAAGATATATAAATCAAAGCGGGACATTATCTGAGAGTTCCTTAAGTTTTTGCTGTAAATCTTACCTGTGAAGGAACGTGCGATCATGCTGCGAGTAGTGCAGTGCCCAGCATCGAATGGCTTGCAATAGGGATGGGCTTGCAGGGTGTAGCGATGGAGCCAACGCGCTCACAGAACCCAGGAACGCGTGGAAAGCCGCCCGGGCGCCGCGAGCTGCCCGGCCGCCCGGGCATATCGCGGACGTAGACGCAGTGGGCATCACACTTCTGTTCACTTCCACACCTACGTTCTAAAAGAAAATATCTTGATTGGAATAGCCCTCTTAAGACTGGTCTCAAAAGGCGATCGGTACAAAAATCTTAGGTAGCAGATCCAATTTTAATATTACCCATATGTCAAGAAATGTATAATTTTGGTAGCAGCAGATAAAATTTTATACACTTTTTAAAAGTAACGTCAAAACTTAATGTGCAATCTCAGATTACCGATCAAGCCTTTCGAAACCAGTTGGTTAACTCGGGTCTTCTACTGGACAAATGATCCAACCAAAATTCTATCCTTACTTCCTTGTTATCCTCCTGTTCGTTTAGCGGAGAAACGATCCTGGCGTACTTCTCGAGCGCCGAACAGAACCACCACATGACGTCGTGCACACACGTCGGACGAGTGGTGGAGCGCAGTAGCCAGTTCATGGCCTAGATAAACATATGTATGGCTGAATACTCCGACTAAGTAAGAAGTTTGCCGATCGAAATGTCACCACAAGTAACTTACCTCGAAGGCGTATTGCCTGACGGTGTTAATGCGAACTGCAGCGTCCATTTTCTGTCGATGCGCAGGTAGATCGCGCTTGGCGAGCACAAAAGAAAGCACGGGACTTTTCATCAGTGCTACGGGGTCGACATGCGGAGGCTCGAAAGCTGACACTGGCCCTATATTTTCGTCGCCGCAGCCAACTAGACGCTGGAGTTCGCCGCTCGGTTGCGCGAGGAGAGATGATCCTGCTCCTACAATACAATTCTACCTTTAACACCATGTATCGGGTTAGCAAAAAGGTAGAAAAGTATTGTACCTACCGGACAGAGTTTCCTGTGGGTCTTCCTGGACGAGCATGCTGGTGAGTGGTGGTTTAGCTGCGTGCGCCAGGTCTCTATTGCCCGCCTGGCCCATGGACACCGAGCGGTGTACCCGGGGTGATGGGCCCCCGGACATTTCCATGCCACCAAATGGCCCCTAAAAAGGAAATGTATCTGCAAACACTCCCATTAAATAATAATTAAATAACTTAAAAATTGACTGAAGACTTACGACAGGGGCGACTGGTGGCGGTGGTGGGCGACCTAGTGAGTGGTACCGCGTGGGCGGGTTGTCGCCGTCGAGGCGTGGGCAAGGCGCCGCGCCCAGGGCAGTCAGCACCTGGAAAGGCGGCGCGGGCTGCCACACGCTGCCCGGGGGTGTGGGCGGGCTGCGACTCGAACCGACGCCGTCCCGCCACGGCGACGAACTTAGCGACTCTTTAAGACAATAATAAGGTAGTGTCATTCAAAAGTTTACCGCAAACATTAAATCTAAAGTCATCTGTTTAACTAATGACGGTATTCGGGCATATTAAGCTGTCAGTCCCAGCCAATCAAATATCAATAACTAGACCCTTTAGATCTAAAAATCTGTGTTTGCGCCACAAACGTTTACAAAATAATGACGATCAAATAAGTATTCAATGTAAATAACTTACCCGAATTAGTCAATGAAGCCAAATCCAGCAGGAACACTGCATTTTCCTTCATGACGTGATGATCGACTAGCGTGGTGAGATCGACGCATTCGTTGGAGTTATTGGATGACTTTGCCTTAGACTGCTTAGCAGCAGCAGTCTTCATCGCTTTGTCGCGACATCGCTCACAGAAAATATACCACAACTGGTATGCTGGCGACATATCTGAATGGTTAGGGGTTTACAATCAGGTAAAAGTAATATGTGTCCCACTGGCAGGCCAAATTATTGATTTAAAAATCCATCTGTTGAAATAAGATAGCATGGTGAAGTGCTAAATGAATGGCATCGCTAAATACGACCGATTGATCAACTATCGATTATTTATTAATCAATGTTTATTTACATGAGAATATCTACGCGATATATAAATATGAAAAATAAAGTTTTGGGAGTGTTTGTATTGTATGTATATTAATTAAACAAATGAATTAAAAGTGATTAAAGCAAAGCTGATTAAAGCTGATTAAAATGTATCTAAGGATTGAAGAATGTCATAATTTTGTATAGAATTATGTTGGTATGCGAAAATAATAAATTTGTGAATTTTGATATTTTGTGTTCGACCACCACGATGTGATAAATTAATTATTTACATAAGTATGCAAATTTTGAATAAATTAATATTTAATTTATTCATAACCATTTATTCAAAGGAACGCGTTATTTTGTAATTTACAGTGCCGCAATTAAAACACGATGATAAAAATGACCGTAATAGCGTGCTATTAGTGTCTCCACCTTGCAATCTGTAGCGTCCGTGCAAGGTTAGTGCGTAATGAAGTTATGAACATTTGGCGTGCAGTGCAAGGACACGGCGATCGGAGAGCGAGATACCTTGTGCGAGCTGTCCACAGGTTGAGGGGGGCTGATCGGTAGGCGCGGGGGTTGGGGGCGGGTCGGCCCGCTTGTAGACGCCGAAGCGGTCGTAACCGCGAGTGGTGGGGGTGCGGCACCCGGGGTGCACGTGGCGCATGTGCGCCGCCAGGGGGGGCGGCACGCTGCCCCCGCCGCACAGCTCGCAACGAACTGATGGACATATATGCTACATATACCATAGCGTTGTGACAGCCCATGAAGATGTTAAGTAGTTTCGTACCTTGTCACATTTATAATAGTAATATAATTAGAAGTTTAAATATGATAATGAGTTAGACTTGTTATAAATATGACAACATTCTAAGTACGCTCGATAAGAAGAAGAAGTACGCTTATATTTTCTTGGGCTGATTGTATATTAGAATGACATCTGTCTATACAGTACAATTGTATTTCTCTAGCCTATTAAAGAGACGACATCAGCTTTACTTGACCGTTGACAGCGATTGTTCTTTGTTTTTTTTGCCTGGCTTGGGTTCATAAGGCTGCCTGCCTGCCTCTCTAGCGTGGCGAAGTAGTGGATCAGTGAGAGTAGTAAAAATCGTTAAATAAAATAATTTTTATCTAGCTCACTGTTCTACTAGCTCCGCTCCAACGGACGGGCCTTAGGGTTCTGCTGGGAATACAGCAGTCACTTAAACCATGCTGGAATGAGACAATACGAAACCATGACCCAAATAACATCTAACCAAATAATACATACCCGTGTACGGTGCCTTGTAGCTGGTGAGTCCTGCTTTCCATTCTACCTTCTTCGGAATAGCTCCGCGTGGTAATACCAATTGATCAACAACTTGACTAGACTCCTCATCTTCGTTCTGGTGTTGTTGTGGCTTCTTGTATCTGATGTAAAAAAAAATAAGAAAAGTTACACTTACCTTTAGAATAGAAAATGTCAAAGCAATCACTAGCAAGTTATACATGGCATAAGCAACCGAATGTTGTGCAGTAAACTCGATTAATATTACTTGATAGTTGTATTACTTGTCTGTAGCCGACGAAAGTTGATCGGAGTCGTAGAGGGCGTCCCATAGCGCTACTAGAGCACGCAACGCGGGTGGTAATACGTTGACTACGCTGGAACCTAAAAAGAATTCACCTATTAAGACTGGTACTTACACAACCTATAGTATGATCATCTGCTATTGACCTGCCTTTGAGAGTATGAGGAGAAAGTGTATATTACCTGAAGCTGATTCGCCAGGAGCGGTATGGCCGTCTTCCTCGCGGATGGTGTCGTTGATCTCAGGCTTGCGGGCACGACTCGCGCTCGCTTCCACTCCAGATCGAGTCAGTGTCTCCAGGGTAGATGGATTGATACCGAGGTATTTAGACGCTGGAAAACGAAAGTCATGTTAGTCATGCCAACATGATGAAGCCGCAAAAAGGTAATACAATTTTTTATAATTTAATTAAAGAACAATTACCCGCATTAGATACCTCCACCGAATGCCTCTGTTGCCTAGGGGATGGAACGTCATGAGGTTGTCGGGTGACGACGCGTGCTCCTTGCTTCGGAAGTTGTGGGTGGAACTTCAGGAATGCCGCACATGCTATGGCGTCATGGACAATACCTGAGAGGAATCGAGTGGTTACTGACTGTGGTGTTAAACAGAAAATTGACATTAAGTTAATTAAGTCTCAATTTTGTTCATCAAAGCTGTCAGTTGAAACGGCAGCATTGCCATCGGGAATCTAAAATGGAATATAGTATACCTTCATGCCAAAGCAATGCAGCAAAGATGGCTCTGAGGCATTCGGCTTGAGCAGGACTAAGGGCGTGTTTTCGTGGCGGATGGTTGCGAGCGGGCAGCGGGGGCGGAGCTGCGGTGGCGTGCTGGAAACGAGCTCGAGCCACTTGCTGCTCGTAGCCTGCAGCCCGGGTGCCGGCCCGTCCCTCCTACCAATACATTACCACATTTAAGACTCCACCGAGGGATAACAAAAGTTATGCTAGATGCCTCATGAACAAGACCTAACTGAGACCAAGGCAATTAAAACAATTCGCATAAATATATAAATATGAATTTCGCATTGCTTTTAATATTGTATTCCTTCCGGACTTTTATATGGAAATCTCGTGCTCCGTGGCTCCTTTTACTACTCCTGTTAAAAGATATATTACAATAATTAAGTGCTAAAATCAAACAACACAGTATAGGTCCACGAAAAAAATGTTAAAGTGATTGTGCCCGCGTTTTTTTAAAGCGTTCTTACTTTAATGCATCATAAGATAAAAACTTTCTAAAAGATATTCATTAGAATTTCGATATTTTAAACTCGCGATCTTTTATTTGGTTTTAAAATCAAAAGACATTTGCTGTAATGTTCCATGAGATCGAAAAGTCTCAATTAGATTCATTAGAATTTCGATATTTTAAACCTGCGATCATTTATTTGGTTTGACAATCAAATGATGTGTACTGTAATGTTCTGTGAGATCAAAAACTTTCAATTAGATTCATTAGAATTTCGATATTTTAAACTCGCGATCTTTTATTTGGTTTTAAAATCAAAAGACATTTGCTGTAATGTTCCATGAGATCGAAAAGTCTCAATTAGATTCATAGTGGAGCGCCGTAAGGTTTATACCTCGGAATCCAGGGCCAGTCAATGAATCTTCATATACATTTTTGAAATGTGTTTTAACAGCATACAGAACAATGTTAATTTTTTTTTTCCCGATCTTAATTTTTTAAATATTATAATTACTAATTATTAATTTTTCGGAGTTTTCTTTTATTTTCATTATTTTAAAGTTATATTTTGAAAAGGAGAATTATTACGAACTTATATATACTTATATATTATAGTAAAATTCAATAACATTAATTATTAATCATTATATAAACAGTTATTAATATTACTAATATTTGTTGTTAGAGCCTCTTATCAAAATGACTGAACCATCAAATAGTGATAATAATCAAAGTTATTGCCTTATTTGCGACAAAGTCGGATCTAGTTCTCAATTTAGCTCCAAACTAGGAGAAATTGTAAAGGTAACTAGAGGAACTTTCATCCCCTATTTTATCCCTTTGGGGGTAGAATTTATCCAAATCCTTTCATAGCGGATGCCTACGTCATAACATCTACCTGCATGCCAAATTATCCGATCCGTCCAGTGGTTTGGGCTGTGCGTTGATATTGATTAGGTACTGATTGGTTCAACCTAATACATTTACATACTCCATCATCCCTTTTTTTATCCCCATGGGAGTTGAATTTATCAAAATCCTTTCTTAGTGTGCACTTACGTCACTTGAAGAACCTTCCTGCCAAATTTCATGTTTCTAGGTTGAGGTTGTGCGTAAATTATCATTCAGGCAGTCAGCCAGTCAGTCAGTCAAGATCGGGTTTTTTTTTTTAAACTTTTTTATTTGAGCGTTTACCAATGCAATCGAACAGTTTTTATGAAGATTCATTGACTGGCCCTGGATTCCGAGGTTTTGCAATTTTTATGCGTTACGGCACTCCACTATCATTAGAATTTCGATATTTTAAACCTGCAATCATTTATTTGGTTTGACAATCAAATGATGTGTACTGTAATTTTCTGTGAGATCAAAAACTTTCAATTAGATTCATTAAAATTTCGATATTTTAAACTCGCGATCTTTTATTTGGTTTTAAAATCAAAAGACATTTGCTGTAATGTTCCATGAGATCGAAAAGTCTCAATTAGATTCATTAGAATTTCGATATTTTAACCCTGCGATCATTTATTTGGTTTGACAATCAAATGATGTGTACTGTAATTTTCTGTGAGATCAAAAACTTTCAATTAGATTCATTAGAATTTCGATATTTTAAACTCGCGATCTTTTATTTGGTTTTAAAATCAAAAGACATTTGCTGTAATGTTCCATGAGATCGAAAAGTCTCAATTAGATTCATTAGAATTTCGATATTTTAAACCTGCGATCATTTATTTGGTTTGACAATCAAATGATGTGTACTGTAATTTTCTGTGAGATCAAAAACTTTCAATTAGATTCATTAGAATTTCGATATTTTAAACTCGCGATCTTCTATTTGGTTTGACAATCAAAAGATGTGTACTACTGTAATGTTCCGTGAGATCAAAAACTTTCAATGAGATACATTAGAATTTCGATATTTACTTCTTTTCGATATGTTGGACAATCCAATCCAAACGATGCATCAATAGCCCGCTCAGATAACATACGAGTATCTAACACCATGTTTTGCCGCTGATTGTTAATACAATAACTAAATGTCAAATAAAATAAAAGACATTTTTCATTAGCTACTGTGATGCATTTAGTCCTCAAAGATCCCATGGAAATAAAAATAATTTTATCATCTTACAATATCAAAATACTTGATATTCTGGTATTATTATTGACCACAACATACAATAGCATCCCAAAATGTTTCCATTATGTTCAGGTTTCAACCCCATGAACAAACGAATGATGTCAACCCCTTCTTTTAATATTACAAAAATACAAGGCCACGATTTGCTATTTCAATCACCCCTCATATTATAGCCACCCCTAACACAAAAATGAATCCTTATTAAAAGCTCAGAGCAGTATCAATTTAATTCCCAAGATCAAAGTATGAGGAGGGGAAACAAGTATTTATGTACTTTGATCTTGTTACTAGGCAGCGGCCCAGCTCCCTCTAAAATAAACGAGCAATTCGCCATCATAATAACGTAAACGTATACTTATGTATCTACATGAAATTGCTGTCTGGTTGCATAGCAACTCCCTCGGAACCCATAAAATCAATATGCAATTAAGTACCCCTGCCAATACCACACAGGTACGTACCTGTCTGGTTGCTAGGTGACACCCCAGATCTCCCTCAGTATTCAGACATGCGCAATTTAATACTACCCGATTTATTGATTTCCATCCTATTTTAATGTACCAATGTTCAATGTACTCACCTACATAAACAACACTGTTATTACACATGAAAACACTCGCGAATTTGTAATTTTTCTGTTTAAATATTGGTTTTATATTTACAGTGAAATAAAATGGAGAATTCGCTTTGCTTCAGTAGCCAAGAAAGAAAATTTAACCAGGAATGCAAAATATGCACATCAGCTAAGCATTGTTGTTGGCACCTGGGTTAAATAATAGAAAATTATATAAATGTGTACAACTCACCAGTAAAACTCCAAAATCACTGATTTAAATCACTTTTCACGCAAAAAAATTTGCCCTGCGTAGGGGTTGTTTGATAAAAATGTCTGTGTAATCAATCAAATTTCGACATGTTTGGGTTGTGTCGACAACCATCCGAAGTTGCTTGCGGGACATGACTGAGAGTCCGAACGCGATGCAAGCACCTCCCTCGCATCCCCCTTTCGTCCCTTCTAAAGGGGATGTGCCGTGCGCAGTATGCACTTGGCGCCGACCAATAAGCATGCGCCAAAAATTCTAGAATATTCCCTGCACATATCGATTGGGAAAACGTTCATCGCCATATTGAAATTGGGACAAAGGATTCTGTATCTCTCACCCTCTTATCCTTCTCACACCCTCTGCTTTTCTATTTATAAATTTCCCAACCATGGTAACCAAGAAAATCAAAAGATGCTATACACTAGCGATGGCCGATATGAAAAAGAAGAAAACGGATATAAAATGTGAACCTTTGAAATTCGATTTCTAATTGGTAAATTTGTTAATACTTACAGGATGAACTAATGATAAATAAGCACAGCAAAGATGCACCAATGTTAAACCGGGTTTTGATATGAAAATATTATTTTTCCCGGCGGGACCCGGGGCCGACCAAGTCCCGCCGGCGCGGCGTTCCCGACTCACTGACGGGACGCAGACGGCCCCCGCTCCTACCCTTATGTACCACGCGGGGTCGGGGGACGGGGGTAGCGTCATGCTAACTGCGCAAGTGCAAGACGACCGCCCACTTTAATATCGTTCGTGATTGATATCTCTCACGGTTTGTTTATGTACTTTGTTTCTGTTTCAACAGGCCTCATTCGTGCGAGATTCCAAATGAGCATGATTCTAGGCGTTACTTCGGGTACGCGAACAAGAGACGTTTATTTTATGATTTAACATTACAGGTACCGTGTGCATGATATTTGCTACACATATTATTAATTGGAAAGAAGTTCCTAATCATATTGGAATCGGGACAAAGGATTCTGTATCTACCCCTCTCACACCCTCTGTTTTTCTATTTATAGATTTCAGGGCGCTATATCAGGGGCCATCAAAATCAATAGTTACTTTTGTTATTAAGAAAGATGAGAGATTCGCGATAAGGATATGGAAAGGAAAAAAACAGGCATTATTGTGTATTTTTCCCGTTGTAAACAGCCTATGGGTTATTTCAAAATGGCGGATGTTCTCAATTAGTCTGTGGATATTTTTAACATTGCTTGGTTTAAGATAAATGTTGTTCATACTCACAAAATGTACTAACGGGATACCCCCCATGATGCACCACTGATCAACACGGTTTTGATATGAAAATATTATTTTTCCCGGCGGGACTCGGAGCCGACCAAGTCCCGCCGGCGTTCCCGACTCACTGACGGGACGCGGACGGCCCCCGCTCCTACCCTTTTGTACCATGCGGGGTCGGGGGACGGAGATAGCGTCATGCTAACTGCGCAAGTGCAAGACGACCGCCCACTTTAATATCGTTCGTGATTGATTTTCTCTCACGGTTTGTTTATGTACTTGGTTTCTGATTCAACAGGCTTCATTCGTGCGAGATTCCAAATGAGCATGATTCTAGGCGTTACTTCGGGTACGCAAACAAGAGACGTGTATTTAATGCTTAACATTACAGGTACCGTGTGCATGATATTTGCTACACATATTAATTGGAAAGAAGTTGCTCACCATATTGGAATCGGGACAAAGGATTCTGTATCTACCCCTCTCACACCCTCTGTTTTTCTGTTTATAGTTTTCAGGGCGCTATATCAGGGGCCATCGAAATCATAAGTTATTTTTCTTATGAAGAAAGACGAGAGATTCGCGATAAGGATATGGAAAGCAAAAAACAGGCATTACTGTGTATTCAGTTAAAAACAGGCATTAATGTGTATTTTTCCCGTTATGAACCGACTCTGGGTTATTTCAAAATGGCGGATGTTCTCAATTAGTCTGTGGATATTTTTAACATTGCTTGATTTAGGATAAATGTTGATAATACTCACAAAATGTACTAACGGGATACGCACCCATGATGCACCACCGATCAACACGGTTTTAATATGAAAATATTATTTATCCCGGCGGGACCCGGAGCCGACCGAGTCCCGCCGGTGTTCCCGACTCACTGACGGGACGCGGACGGCCCCCGCTCCTACCCTTATGTACCACGCGGGGTCGGGGGACGGGGGTAGCGTCATGCTAACTGCGCAAGTGCAAGACGACCGCCCACTTTAATATCGTGCGTCATTTCCTTTTATGGTTTGTTTATGTACTTGGTTTCTGATTCAACAGGCTTCATTCGTGCGAGATTCCAAATGAGCATGATTCTAGGCGTTACTTCGGGTACGCAAACAAGAGACGTGTATTTAATGCTTTAACATTACAGGTACCGTGTGCATGATACTTGCTGCATATATCGATTAGAAAAGCGTTCATCGCCATATTCAAATAGAGACAAAGGATTCTGTATCTACCCCTCTCACACCCTCTGTTTTTCTATTTATAGATTTCAGGGCGCTATATCAGGGGACCATCAAAATCATTAGTTACTTTTCTTATTAAGAAAGATGAGAGATTCGCGATAAGGATATTGAAAGGAAAAAAAACAGGCATTACTGTGTATTCAGTTAATTATGTATTTTTCCCGTTATGAACCGACTCTGGGTTATTTCAAAATGGCGGATGTTCTCAATTAGTCTGTGGATATTTTTAACATTGCTTGATTTAAGATAAATGTTGATAATACTCACAAAATGTACTAACGGGATACGCACCCATGATGCACCACCGATCAACACGGTTTTAATATGAAAATATTATTTATCCCGGCGGGACCCGGAGCCGACCGAGTCCCGCCGGTGTTCCCGACTCACTGACGGGACGCGGACGGCCCCCGCTCCTACCCTTATGTACCACGCGGGGTCGGGGGACGAGGGTAGCGTCATGCTAACTGCGCAAGTGCAAGACGACCGCCCACTTTAATATAGTTCGTGATTGATTTTCTCTCACGGTTTGTTTATGTACTTGGTTTCTGATTCAACAGGCTTCATTCGTGCGAGATTCCAAATGAGCATGATTCTAGGCGTTACTTCGGGTACGCGAACAAGAGACGTTTATTTTATGATTTAACATTACAGGTACCGTGTGCATGATATTTGCTACACATATTATTAATTGGAAAGAAGTTGCTCACCATATTGGAATCGGGACAAAGGATTCTGTATCTACCCCTCTCACACCCTCTGTTTTTCTATTTATAGATTTCAGGGCGCTATATCAGGGGACCATAAAAATAAGAAAGATGAGAGAATCGCGATAAGGATATGGAAAGGAAAAAAACAGGCTCTGAGACTCTGTAGTAGTCAGTTAATTCAGTATTGTCTGGGTTGCTTTTAATGGCGGGTGTTTTCTTTATTTTGGTTTGATTTAGGAAAAAATATTACATACTCACACGATAAACTAACGACACGCATGGTAATGAATGCACTTTTGTTTCGCCCGGTTTTTATAATACGAAAATGTTAATTTTCCCGGCGGGACCCGGAGCCGACCGAGTCCCGCCGGCGTTCCCGGCTCACTGACGGGACGCAGAAGACCCTCGCCCCTACACTTATATTAAACGAAACCTGGACATTAGAGGATTAACATTTCTGATTTTTCATGTAAAAAATTACATGTAACTTTTTAGACTGCCCTTAACATTCAATTTCATTGTATTGTATAAAAAATAGGACATTTTAAACTTTTTGATCCGGAAGTTGAAAGATGACGTTTCTCTAACATATTTTTTAAAAATCGAAATAAAACGTTATCATTATAATTTTCGTTCACATTTATCATTATATGTTGTAATCGCTGAATATGTTGCCAAGCGCAAATCTCGGGAGCAGCTGAACCGGAATTTAAAAAAACTTATATTCCTTGAAGTACCTACGAGGATGGTTCTTACGGAGAACAATTTAAAAAGTTGCCTGAAACCTTTAAAAATCTCGAAATCCCCACAAGAACGGGGGCGCTACGGGTGAAACCGCGGAGCACAACTAGTATGATTATAATTTTTATTGAATTACCTATATTAATTATAATTTTATTAAATATTTAATTTGTTATATTATTTCGGGCTGCATATAACGGGGTGTGGACAAAGGAATCCGTGCTTCCCATCCCCCGACACTCCCTTGCAAAAATGCATGCGCAATAACAGCGGATATCAAAATCAAGATGGCCGACAGTTTTTATTACAAATTGTTGCATCGGAATTTATAATGACGATATGTGGGGTTTTTCGGATACCAAACGAGAAGGTTTGGAATAAGGTATTTAATAAGTATTTATGTTTTATTTTAGGCTGCTTTAAAAAGACAAAAATCTTAACTCTTACGATTTTTTTTAATTTCACTGTTTCAGTTAGATTGGTTACTCACATAAAATGGCGGGCCCAGAAGAATTATTGAGCTGCACCCCTGTTGCTCGTGGCTTTAAGATGATTTGGAATAAGAATATGCCCGGCGGGACCCGGACGGCCGGGTCCCGCCAGCTCCCGCGTCAGACTGCAGGGCCGCTGCATCCCCCGCGCCTTATACTCGTATACCACTTACCCCACATTCTGAGGGAAATGGCGCGTCTTACGCACGCGCTGCACGCCCACATCCCGGCCGATATTGATTTATTGCCGCCCACCCCTTGAATCCTTTTTTTTTATTTGTGTTTTTTTCATAACATGTCGCGGTTTTTTCCTACGCAAGCAAAATACGCCTACCCTTAATAAGTTAAGCACACTATGGAGCCTAAACAAGTGCATTTGTTGTTTGAATAATGTAACTTTTAAAGACTGTTTTTAATACATGAATAAATCAGATTTCTGAAAAATTAGCACTCATCCCCGAATATTTGTCATATCTGAGAAGTTTATTGGTTGATGACCTATCAAAAATTAGTTATTTATTTTTGTACATATTAAACAAACAATGAAGAGTGACAAGCAACATGATTTTAACATGAAATCTGGTATCATTGATGTTTCTTCTGGGTGTATTATTAATTTCGTACAATGAAAAACGAGATGATTCTTTTATATTTTCTTTTCATTTAGATTCTTTTGAAAAATCTGTCCTTTTACGATATATCAATTCCCTTTACAAAGTGGCTTACAATCCGTTTTTTATATTACTGACCCAGACCCCTTTTTACGCAGATGTTCAAATATTCAACTCGGATACTTGGTTTATACCAGTCATGTCAATCAAAATAACTGGTATTATTAAACGATATACCCAGAAAGTTCGCGTGCGACAAAGAGCACCCCAATTCAAGATTTATATAATAAGTACAGTGTTCCAATTTTGGCCACGGGAAATCTTATTAGGTGCAAACTCTTCGCAAAGGGGAGCTACACAGAGAAGTTAATAAAGGTAATGGCCGTCCTCACCTAAACCCCGATGTCCATTCACGGTATTAAAAGGTTTTGTCCGTTGACCTAAATGCTATAGTTTGCAACAATACCATTGAATGTGTTCAATGCTTTTGTAAGTATAATATAATACATTGAATCAAGACGTTATTTGCGCACTAAGTTAAGATCGTAACAGAAACTCGTTTATTATTTGAATGTAATAGATAAGAGTTAAAACTTTTTTTACAAGCTAATTCTTTTTTCAAGTTTCATACACATTTAACATCTGCTGTTCATATTAGGTCCACATAAAAACACGTTGCACATTTGTTTTCTTTCTTCGTCGTGTCAGGTTCCAGTTAAAATTATATGGAGTTAGACCAAATCTTCGGTGGCTCTGCACAAGTCCTCCATTGTAGAAGTACATGTGCCGCAGGGGCATTGCGTGATGCTGGAGTAGCCCCATTTCGCCAGATTGTATGCACAGCGTCCTACTTGGCTACAATGCGATTACGAGTGTTCCAGATCACTCACGGTTGATCTGAACCTGGTGGGAAATTCTCTGCCGGAGTAACAAAATCAGTCGGAGGAGGGAATTTGTCTAACCACATGGTTAGTCTGGCAGCTGAGGCTTTGTCTTCTCTAATTCAAAGCAATTGGTGCGCTATTTAGTTTGCTGTGACTACCTCGCTCTTGATGGAGAGGTGGTTCGTCTAGGAGCATTTTCAATGCAATCCAAGCTTTTTTACTATTTATGGTTTGGTCTATTGAGTCTATGTTGCCTTACTTTTTATATACACTTGAACCAGAACACACTTTTCACTTCATTAAAGGTGCACTAAAACACATTTTCACTTCACGGATTATTCACAATCATTGTCTGCCGAACAAAATTTATTTTTTTAGACACAACAATATCGTCACTTTGCACGTATTATTTACTTAATTTAGTTTTAACGTTAAAGGAAGTGACTATAAATTATTTTATTTTTTCATTTCACTTCTCCTTATATTGTAACACTCAAAAACATTTTATTGGTTATATTTTCAAGTTCATATTATACTTCTCACTTTTCTCATACTCTTCTTAAGCTTCAATCCTGGATTCGTGTCGATGGAGTTCTCATAAGTATAATATTCATTCAGAAGTTCGAATAACTTATTTTATGTTAGGAGTTCATTCATTCATTTCGAATAGGTTGGTGGTCAACCCTGGTGTTTTTAGACCGCCTAAAGGCCTCCGACATGGCCTACTGATTGAAACAACCGGGACCAATAATTTTCCGTGCCCTCCGAAGCACGGTAGCGCTCGGATACAAATGCCACCATCGGCCACCCATCCAAGGGCCGAGCTGCACGTTGCTTAACAATCGCAATGATCTAACACCTTAGCCTAGTCAAACTACGCCAAAAGCGTGGAGTATCTAGTTACGTAAGCCATAAAGCGGCTAAATCAGTCCTCAAGATGCTCTCAAGAAAGTCAAGATGCTCTCATTAAAAAAATATTTTAAGCCTCAATAGATATTTAGCGTCAAAAGTAAAAACAACGGTTTTTTGGGCAAGCGTCTAGATTTCTTTGTCAATCGTTCATTGAGTTGAACGTAGAGTTCCATGGCCTAGAGGTTAGGTTAGTTGGTTATCTAGGTGTGAGATAGGGAGATAGGGAAACTGTTTTAGGAAACATCATATCTCACTTTATAACCAGTTTGGTGTCTAACTTTAGTATTTTTTCATTTCCTATGCCTTGCTTTGACATTTTTTCGTCACGTGTTTACATTCGAATTTCCAATTGTATAACTGGCAGATAAGTAATATATTTTGTATTGTTTTATAGCTTTTAGTTTATATAGAGTATTATGTTTTTCCTTACATCGGATTTTGGTGCATTAACAGATGTGTGTGTTTTTTTTTTTTTTTTGGAAAATTGAGTTAGATACTGTTGGTTACTATCGCTATGCTTTGTAATTTTAAGGATTCTAATGACGCATTTAATAACTTTAATAAGTAACGCCCCTAACTCATAGTATTGCGGTTTTGTTTTGTAATGATATTTGATAAACCTCGTATACTCTGACACCAGGATTGGTCAGGTTGACCTTCCACTCGATGAAGAAGAAGAAGAAGAACATCGTATGTTGTCCTAGCAGAGACAATCCAATAAAAGCACTTACCTTGTGATGATGTTAACTCGGCGAGGCCTATTAATCAAGCAATGAAGACGAAGCTCGCCGATAAATATATATATCGTTTTGTACCATATAATAACTATTGCCTGATGATGTTCGTGGAATCTTCACATGTGCTCAGAATTCATTCATGGAGTCGAACAAAATATTGTTGTGTTAGTACGTGAAATTGAATTAAAGTAATTTATCTAAGTGTATATGTTTTAACCCCGAACAGTTTATTTAAATATATTATTTCAAACTGGCATCACACAAACATAGTATTTGTATGAATTCACTTTGATGTGTTTTTGTTTAAGTAATAATTTATTAAAATTGAACTTTTTATGACTTGATAATATCACATTTTACTTTGATCACTTTGAATAAAACTCATAAAAACTACTTACTAGCCGCGCCCCGCGGTGTTACCCGCGTTGTACACGTTCCCGCGGGAATTTCGGGATAAAATGTATCCCATGTGTTATTCTGATGTATAACCTATATTACTGTAAAGTTTCATCCAAATCCGTTTAGTAGTTTTTGCATGAAAGAGCAACAAACATACATCCATACATCCATACATACATCCATCCTCACAAACTTTCGCATTTATAATATTATAGGATAGGAAGTAGGATATGCACTTTATAAGACACTTGTAAAAACTACATAGGTACACTAAATAGTACACTAGTAAAAACTATACACACTTTATATGACACTTGTAAAAACTGTATGCACTTTATATCATACTTGTAAACCATTATAACACTTGTAAATACTATTTTATATCACACTTGTAAATTCTTTATATCTCACTTATAAACCATTAAATTACAACTATAAATATTACATATCACACTTGTGAACACTTTTATCACAATAACCAATTTCTACCACACTTGGAAATTCTTTAAATCACAACTGTAAACACTTCATATCAATTTTCAACACGTTTATTCACACTTGTAAACACTTTATATCACACTTGTAAACACTTTATACCACACTTGTAAACACTTTATATCACACTTGTAAACACTTTATACCACACTTGAAAATAATTTATATCGCATTATTAAACACATTAATGAACACTTTATAACATACTTATTAATACTTTATATCACGATTTGAAAAACTTCTCACTTATAATATGGCTTTAGTCTTTATTTTGAACAGCGACCTAATTTTATACTGTTACAGTTATAGATAATAGCGCAATTTCATGTTTTTCGGTCAGAGTTGAGAACAAAGGTGTCCCCAGTACATTTCAGACGCACTACCCCTTCACCCCCGCTCAAAGTGCATGCGCGATAACATCGGGTCATAAATCAATATGCGCCACAAAATCGTTGGACCAATATGGACGCCATTTTTTTCCTATTTTACAAATTTCAAAACTTCTATCCAATTAAATATTTTCTAACAATGCAAACGTTTCTAAGAAATAATCAGGCCTATTTTTTGTCTGGAAACGACCAAGACCTATTAGACCAAGATTTGGGTGGGGTTTATTGTTAACTCTATAAACTCACACAAGATGCCCGTAGTCGAGGAGGCGAAGAATTTCTTAAGATCGTTAAGCGCTAATTGGGGGCCGGTAGAAGAACTATTATAGCTGACGGAAAAGATGTCCCCCGGCGGGACCCGGACGGCCGGGTCCCGCCAGCGCCCCCGTCGGACTACAATGCCGCTGGATCCCCCGCGCATTATATTTCGCCCTCCCCGCGCTCTGAGGGAAGCGGCACGTGCTATTCCCACGCACGCGTTGTACGCCCACATACTGGCCGATATTGATTTATTGCCGCCCACCCCTTGTACCTTTTGTTGTTATATGCGTAGGGGAAGGTATAATACATTTCGTATATAAGATGAACATTACAGGTAATGTAAACTTACCGAGGGGTTGAAACACGTTTCGAGTTACTAATGTTTTGTTGAAAGGATCTATTTTTATTGCAACTTTCTTTGTTCGTGATTATTATGTTCATGATCGATTTGACAAAGTATAGAAAGTACTAGGTAAAAGAGTGAGTTATTTTATTAGTAATATCTAATACAAAAACTTATACTTGGTAAAATTCCATTTTGCATAGGTGGCCGTTTGCTTGGACACCCGAACACACACAATGTCAAATACTGCACTTTTCACCACACATTATGAAAATTGATTTCCTGATTAATAACTACAGATTACTATCTCTATCACCCTCTTTTATCGTTGGCTTCATTTGAGTACATTTTGGTACCTTTAACACCGTTATCTTAAGTTGGTTTTCTTTGAGTACATTATGTTATCGTTATCTTATGTTTGATTCCCTCACCTTGCATTGGTTTCCTTTGCATTTTGCTATAGTACCGTTATCTTATGTCGGCTTACTTTGAGTACATTTTGCTACCTTTAGCACCGTCATTTTAGAATCTTTAGCACCCTCATCTTGCATTGAGTTCCTTTGAGTACATTTTGCTCTCTTTATCGCTCACTTCTTGCATTTTGTTCCTTCGAGTACATTTTGCTTTCTTTAGCACAGTCACCTGACATTGGTTTCTTTTGAGCCCTTTTTGCTACCATTAAGCACCGTCATCTTGCATTGGGTTCCTTTGAGTATATTTTGCTATCTTTAGCACCATCGTCTTGCATTGTGTTCCTTTAAGTCCTTTGAGTACATTTTGCTGTCTTAAGCGCTCTAATTTTGCATTTAGATCCTTTGCCTACATTTTGCTATCTTAAGCACCGTCATCTGACATTGGTTTCTTTTCAGTATATTTTGCTACCAGTTAGCACCGTCGTCTGACATTGTGTTCTTTTGAGTACATTTTGCTATCTTAAGCACCGTCATCTGTCATTGGTTTCTTTTCAGTAAATTTTGATACCAGTTAGCACCGTCGTCTTGCATTGGATTCCTTTGAGTATATTTTGCTATCTGTAGCACCCTCATCTGCCATTGTTTTCCGTTGAGTACATTTTGCTATCTGTAGCATCCTCATCTGCCATTGTGTTCCTTTGAGTACATTTTGCTGTCTTTAGCGCTGTCATCTTACATTACGTTCCTTTAAGTACATTTTGCTATCTCTAGCACCGCCATGTTACATTGAGTTCCTTTGAGTACATTATGCTACCTTTAGCGTACATTATTATACATTATTATTAGAGTACATTTTGTTTTTAATGATTTTTCCTATTTTGTCTCCTCCCATTTCATAGCTCGCAAGCACTCGTATTAATGACAAACTACATTCTCTCTTACAGATTCAGTCCCGTTCAGAGCGACGTTATTCAAGGATAAATATTTAAATATCAGAAATCTTGTTTTTAGAGCAACTTGTATTTCTTTTTTGTATTTATGTGCATTTTCCAATTTATAGGTCAATATAAATTTTATTGGTGGCCTAGATTCCCACTTACAAAAGATGTAAAATACCCGGCAGACTGCGTTCCGTCATATGAGATATATCGTAAAAACCATTTCAACCCCTATTTTCAAGATGGCGGCCGTGGGACAAGGGTGGCGACCCCACAAACTTGTTTTTAGCTTTACACTGACCCCCCCTACACATCAAAAAAATAAAATTGCGTCCTCTAAAAAACGCAAGGTTAGGCCTAAAAAATGTAACATTTCAATGGACTATATGCCAATAATTCAAATCCCAATTTAAAATATGTATTGAAAAATTCGATGTCAAAATATTATTGAAAGAAACCGCGTAAACAAAACACAAATTATTACGTACGGCCCTGAAGCCTGAATACATAATACAAGCACGCATGTTTAAGTTAACGTTAAAGGAGGACGCTTTGCAAATTCACACCCACTACTTTTGGGCATGCGCAACAGAAACAGCTAACTAGCTATTCCCTACAGCTTCCCTCGCATTGAGCTAACAAAGAAGTTCCATCAAATATGGCTACGCATTAAACAAGGGTGGACGCCAACCGCCCTCATCCCCGCCCGCTGCACAGGCGCAGTAGTATGAAAACTTTATCGATCAACTAGAACTCGCGACGCCATTTTGGATTGTTGAATAAATAATTTGTCAAAGCTGTAACAACGAAAACTAGAAGAAATCATACTTGTGTTTGGGGACAATCTCAAAAATGTATTTAAGGAATTTTTCAAACCTTCCAGGCTTTTCCAGTCAGCTAAAACCAAAATGGCAACCATATTAAAATTCAAAATGGCGTCCTGAAAGATGCCTCTAGGCCCCAAAATCTCCTTTCACGGAAGTAATCCACCCCCCCACCCCATTTAGCACATGCGCAGATTCCATCGCATCATATTGATTTTTCCTAAGAGCACGATATATTTATTTATAGACAAAATAAAAAAAAAACAATAGAAATGAGAATAATCCTACCAAATTCGCTGTAACGTTAATCGGAATCGCTGATGGAATAAAGAGCGTTATAAAATAAAAATAAAATAGCATAAAATAAAACAAGGGGAATTGAAATCGCGGGGCTGGGAATAGCTGCAATGAAAACTTACCTTATGATGTGAAGATGGAGATTCAGCAGTTAATATCGGACACTATTAGAGAAGCACTGTCCGCCAACGGACCCGAGCGACCGGCCGGCCGGCCGCGTCCGCCGGCGGACCCAGCCCGACTATTCAAATTCAAAGCGGATCCCAGACAGGCCTGCGCAATCTAGCGCCAGACTATTGATCTAGACGTCTATAGGCTATACTTGGCGAACCCTATCCCTGCGGATATAACGCATTCAATACAACGCCATCTAGTGGGTGGCGTCAGAACTAGCTTGTTTATTCTGTTCTTACATACGTTTTGTGAAGTTGATGCTTTACAGTTTTGCTAGAGGACGCTGAGATGGGATACATTATTTTTACTGTTCAAAACTTTGATTTCGTTTCAGATTTAGGTATTGTTTAAACTTTTCGGTATAACCTAATTATTGTCTAAATAATACATAAGGCAACTATCTTTCTGCGCACGTTACGGCGATTTGTGTTAATACACCAATTTCTTTAAAGCAGGGCGCATGCATTCCTAAATCTCAAGACAACACATACTTCACATCTTTTTCCGATCCGATTTCTTCTGTGTAAAAAAAAGTAGTAAGAAAATAAAGTTACCTGCAAGCCTTTCTCGGCGATCGGCAGTGGCGGGTAGAAGGGCTCCTGCGGCTCGGAGGCGTCGGGCGAGGTCTGCGTCGCCTGCGCGCAGCGGCTCGCCGCCACTTCCACCTCCTCTTCTTCCTTCTGGTCGCTCGGGCCCGCCGCGGGCGGCTCGCCCGACAGCACACGGAGCATCCGCACCCGCGGGATACCACTCGGCTCCGGCGACGAACACATGTCCATAGGCTCACTTTGTCTCACACGACTAACATCTGATGATTTTGCAGAATCATCTGAATCGCATGCGGCGAAGTACCCACTCTCAGACTTGGATTTCTTCGGCGACGGTTCCTGATGGGTCTTGTTCATCGATTCGTTTGCTAGCATCTTGTCGCGCCTCTGTTCTTCCAACAGTTTTTTAGTAGCGCTCGAGAGAGGCCGGGTGCGGCGTGGTACTTTACGTCTGTCGAGTTCGAGTCTTTCCACTAGAGACTGCGGTTTCTGTGGTACGGCCGGCGGCTGTTTTGGTTCTTTGGGTAGAGGGCGGGAGGTGCCGGGCTCGGAAGGTTGTTGGAGGAGTTCCGGCTTCTGGTCGCGGTTGATGGGGGGCTTTTGTTCGCGGGGTGCGGGCGGGGGCGGCGGGTCCAGGCGCGGGGCGGCTTCGGGGCGCTGGGGCGGCGGGTCTGGGGCGGGTGGCATGCCGTGCGGGCGGCGCAGCGGCTCCAGCGGGGCGAAGCCCTCGCGCGGCCACCAGCGCGCCTCCTCGCCCGCGTACTGTGCCCCCTGGATGTCTCGATACACGCCGCGTCGATGCTCCCCGAAAATGTTGTGGTCTTGCAACAGAGGCTCGTCGTCGTCATCAGGATCCGGCTCGACTTCCGCCTGGGGAAAACCGCTCACGTGAACACTTTTCAAGTGCTAGGAATATGTCTGTCTGAAGTGATCAAAATTGGAACTGTTTCTCATGGTTCATGTAAGTAAATCAACACTGGCATCAGAACTTTCAGAACGCGTAAAGGACTCCATTACGCTCTAACTAGGCCGTAATTGTTACATAAACATTTGTTGTGGCCACTCTGCGCCTGCGTTACGACAGCGACACCCTCACCGAGCCTGATCTAACACCTTTACTACAATGTTAATGAAAGCAAAGTGAATGTCATTACCTCTGGTATCGGCTCCACGTCGCGCCCGTTATCCGGCCGGTGTCTCACTGGGGACCACCATTCGTTGCCGTTGCTGCGGCGCCTACGAAAACAAAACAATTTAATTTATTAAGTAATACATACCAGTCATTGATTAAAATCTATGAGGGTTCAGTTACGGAATCCTTAAAGTTGGTAGTGTTCTGCCGTTTTACCCGCGTTGAACCCGTTCCCGAGAGACTTTCAGGATGATAGTATTTCTGCCTATAACTATCGTCTTCAAAAATCATATTTGTCCGGTAGTAGTAATATAACCGGTAATATTTAGTATATAAGTTCCGGTTTTTTTGCTCGACTTGGACAAGTAAATGAGCAAATTACCTTGGTGATGAAGCTCCCGCAGCCTCATTCCTCATCTGTCTGTCCCTCTTACTCGGCTCTGGCGCGAATGCGAACGGGTTCGGTCCCCTTTCAGGCTGAAATATCACAAACACATTAAAAACCATTGTCAGCAAATAACAAGTTTTTTTTTAAACATTCCAATTAATGACCTCCTCTTTTAATTTAGTCGGTTAATAAATAACAAATTATACATAGGTACTGAGTCGTATTGAGAACTATTTTCTTTTTTGAAGTAGGTAAAAAAGACGGCGGTATTAAATTATAAACAGAACTTACTTCGTCGACATCATAATCAATTGAAAGAGGGAAACTATCCTCTTCGCCTGCAGATTGCTCTGAAACCAAACATTTATTTTAATAAATTGCTTTCCAATGAAATAAAGAACACGATAATAGAAAAAAACAATCTAAGAGAGAACATTTCCGTTAATCGATAGTCATAGCAGTTTATTTGACTTTTTCTAATACTAGAATCATATCGATAATCTGAATTATGGATTTTACTAATACTAAGTTTATAATAAGTGAAATATTCAGATTGATAACAGCGCCATCTGGTGGTATTTCACTGAACTTTAGATTGGTTCAGTTCTGTACAGCAAAGGTTATTACTAACCTAAAAAGATCAGGCACTACGCATAGATGGCGTCAGTGGTAGAATTTAAGTTTAAGTAATCTTAAAGTTAACATCCATTATCATAATTCCAATACTATACATTAATTTTGTAAAACATAATTTATATTGGTCTACATATCTATATATATAAAATTCAAAGTCCTGATTGACTGACTGACTGACTGATAATCAACGCACAGCCTCAACCGCTACACCTAAAAACATGAAATTTGGCAGGAAGGTTCTTCAAGTGACGTCAGTGCACACTAAGAAAGGATTATCTCTAAAGGGATAAAATAGGGGTCCAAATGTTTGTTTGTTGTGTGTAATAAAGCTTCTACGGTTTATAATTTAGACACGTGAAATTTTAGATTTAGGCTTTTGGTTTATAAAAAAAAATATACGTATTTAGTAGATTTTGAAAAAACTACCCCTAATGTGATAAAATTGGGGTTGAAACTTAATATGAAATTTCTTTAGCTTGGTAATGAAACATTTATTTCATAATATTAACTATTTACTATTTTAACATTACGGGGGAGCAAGGGATCGTACGGTCCGAGAGACACAGGGCGAAGTAAGGTGGCGGCGTATTAGTACAATACGTCATGTAGTGACATGGATATATCGTAGAAATAGCAGTGGGCCCATTTCCGATTCGATTCCTGGCCGGATTCAATAATATGTGAAGGAATAGTTGTTGACGACGACGCCGTCTGGGTGTTATTTATATATTATTATAAAGTATTTGTGTATGTATCATATGTAGTAGTATCAGTGAGTTAGATTCCATAACTTAGAGCTTACTTTGGATCTATTTAATCGTATGTGAATTTGTCCGGGTATATTATATTATTATTATTATGGTAGTTTTATACATTGTATATCTCTCCCAGGGGAGGATATGGAGAGAGCAAGGGCCGAAGTGCCATAATTATATGAAAAGAAATTTACGGACTGCAAGTATTGAGGATAACAGCTTTTTGTAACAGTTTATACACATTGGGGTTCACATTAAGTGTTTCTAGACTGCTGTGTAGAGTTTTCGGTATGACGCCTGTGCTGGAGATAATATTAGGGATAGATAGCGGACTTGATTTACCTGCCATTGTGTTTTTATTTCTATCGCTAGGTCTACATGTTTTGCTATTTTTCTTTATGTGTGGTTCGGAGGTTATGTGTATTTCAAATTGCTATGTCTGTTAAATATACGGTTTTGTATCTTTGTTGAGGAGTGTTATGTCTGGTCTATTGAAATGAATTGTTTTATCGGTCACGATGGTCCTATCCCAGTTTCCCAGTAAAGGCGGAATTTGTTGTTTTCTAAGACTTGTTCTGGTGTATATTTGTAATAACCTGTTTTTTTTGCGGTATGAAGTCACATTGCTGCACTATATTTTGGTGAATAATGGAGGCAACTTGGTCATGTCTATGCTTATAATCAGTTTGTACTATGGCTTTACATGCTCCTGTAATGTGTTGTATTGTCTCGGAAGCGCCATGACAACGCCGGCATGAATCTGGGTGATAGGATACTATGTATTTATGTCGTCTGCCCATCCCATACGAGATCCAGTTGATTGTGACTCTTGGGGGTTTTGAAATTGTGCGAAATTAGTGCTGTTGTAGGTATCTTTTAAAGTTTGGATTACTTCTTTGCTAATCTGATTCAGAATATTGGATGGTATTAGTTTACATCTAATAATTGCTCTTCGTTGGTCGCCTACACGTTGCCTACATATATATCTATTTCAGGAAATCGTTCAATGAATTTTTGGTGCAATGGTTCTAAATATCCTCTGATTTTTTTTTTTCGCCTGCATTTATGATAGATGAGTAGTAAACGTACTCGCACGGGTATTTACGCGGTAGAAAGTTAATAAAGCAAGTATTTACCTACTTTTTATTTCCCGACGTTTCGTTTAGTTAAATGCGACTTAAACCGCGAGCGCTGCTAGTACTAAAAATAAATATTATTACAAATATATATTATAAATCTTACTATTTAGCTACTATATACATACCATTACTAGGTCCGGGCTGCGGCTCCGCGTCGATGGGCCGCACGGGCGCGGCCTGCTCGGGCGCCGCTGAGGCTTCCCTCTCCTCGCCTTTGTACCCCGTCCAGAGGCCGGCGTAGTCCATCTAGAAGAACACGGTCATATTGAGCCTCAACTGAGTACTGGGCTTTTATTGAACAGACTAACTATTTTATAGGCTGTGCTTTTGGCCTGACCTATATCGGAACATTGTTAAAGAGCAGGGGTTATTTATTTTAGTTTGATGTAGTAAATAAATGACAAAATGACTTGTAATACTGTTGTTGTTTTTTTAGTAATAATTATATTTTTCAACCACCTCAAATACCCGTTGTACAAAGAGCGATCGCAAGATGCGGCGTCAAAGAACTGAATGACAGCAACATTGGAAACAAGTATAGATAATGACTATAAGATTTCGTGTCAGAGTGTCAGAGTTATTGAGCCGCCAAAGGCCTCTGACATGGCTCATGTAACGACTACTATCCGTAGAAAGTAACCGGGACCGACGGCTTAACGTGCCCTCCGAAGCACGGAATCATCTTACTTTTCGGGCAATCAGGTGATTCAGCCTGCAATGCCCTAGCCAAACTGAGGACAGTCTCACAAAGAGATTTTTGTGAATCGGGAATCGAACCCGGAACCTCCGGATCGTGAGCCGGGCGTTCAAACCACAAGACCACGGAGGCTGTGTAATGTTATAATAATGTTTCGATGTAAATAAATGTTAAATGATACTGAGGTCTTTTAGTTAAATTTAACTATCCATACTAATGTAATAAACCTGAAGAGTTTGCTTTTTCGTTTGTTTGCACGCGATAATCTCAGAAACTACCAATCCGATTTGAATAATTATTTTTGTAATGGATAGCCACATTCAACGGGAAGGTTACAGGCTTTTTCATAATAATTCCCACGGGAACAGGCACATCGCGGGTAAAACCACGGAGCGCTGCTAGTCACTACATAGTATAAAACAAAGTCGCTATTTTTGTCTGTTTGTCTGTATGCTTAAATCTTTAAAATTACGCAACGGATTTTGATGCGGTTTTTTGTAATAGGTAGAGTGATTCAAGAGGAAGGTTTTTATGTAAAAAAATTCCCGAAATTCCCACGGGAACGGGCACATCGCGGGTAAAACCGCGGGGCGCTGCTAGTTACTAATATAATAAAGCTGAAGAGTTTGTCTTTTTGTTTAACTGGTCACGCTAATCTTTGAAACTACCAATCTGATTTGAATAGGTAATTATTTTTGTAATGGATAGCCCCATTCAACGAGAAGGTTATCTTTCATCCGGTTTACTTATAAATAAACTAGCAGAGCCCCGCGGTTTTACCCGCGTTGTGCCCGTTCCCGTGGGAATTTCGGGATTTTTTTTACATAAAAACCTTCCTCTTGAACCACTCTACCTATTACAAAAAACCGCATCAAAATCCGTTGCGTAATTTTAAAGATTTAAGCATACAGACAAACAGACAAACAAACAGACAAAAATAGCGACTTTGTTTTATACTATGTAGTGACGAAATTAAAACTTGCTCGTAGATAGGTTACTGGGACCGGGCGTTAATGTCTGTGTTAATCATTTTTGATTATGTTTAAGCCATCGGCAATACTAATCCTGATGGTATGTGGATGGTATGTTAAGACTAGCCCGTCAGTGAGAGCGCTTACTGAGTCGGGGGTTGCGGGTTCGATTCCCGCCCGGAGTCAATATGTAATATGTGAAGATAGTTTTGGCGACGACGTCTGGGTGACAATTATTTATTCTTATAAAGTGTATGTAATTAGTTATTAGTGTATGTACACGAGCATGTAGTAGTATCAGTGAGTTAGATTCCATAACACAAGCTTAGAGCTTACGTTGGGTCTATCTAACCGTGTGTGAATTTGACCGGGAATATGAACTAATATTAAACTTATGAAACTATTTTATAAATTATTTATAGAAATGCCTAGTTTACTTATTTTATCAGATTAAAGTATAATTATGTTTTGATTTTTGAAGATATTACTAAAGATTTTTAAAAAACGTTGATATTGATATGTTTTATGCTAGCTTTTTGCTACCGCTTTCTATTACCAATACAATCTCGGGACTATCCCGGGATACCGAGTTTCACTGTAGATAATCCCGAAATACCGGGATTAGAAAAATCGGCCGGGATCGAATCCTCCTGGTAACACTAGTTTATAATGTATGTAGGATAGAATGTTAACATCAAAACATCATTACCATGTTGCACCTTTAAGAAAAGATATAAAAGTAATTACGAGGTGCACGGTAATATTAAATGAGAATTAAAAAAGGAAATGAGGATAGGCAGATCAGAGAATTCCCGCTAATTAAACCTGTCCAGGGCAGATTAGGAACACGGGATCCTGCAAAAAGATTCATAAATACTCCTTTACCAATACAGTTAGGAGATTAATCGGGCCGAGAAATAATTCGTAATTAAACTACAAGCGCTCCGCGGTTTTACCCGCATTATGCCCGTCCCCGTGAGAATTTTGGGATGCAATATCTTCTTATATATAAAATTCTCGTGTCACAATGTTCGTTCCCGTACTCCTCCGAAACGGCTTGACCGATTCTCATGAAATTTTGTGAGCATATTGAGTAGGTCTGAGAATCGGCCAACATCTATTTTTCATACCGAAATTCCCGCGGGAACGGGTACCGTGGTTGAACTCCTCTGAAACGGCTCGACCGATTCTCATTAAATTTTGTGTGCATATCGGGTAGGTCTGAGAATCGGACAACATCTATTTTTCATTCCGAAATTCCCGCGGGAACGGGTACACCGCGGGTGAAACCGCGGGGCGCAGCTAGTAACATATAACCTTCCTATTGAATGTGGCTATCCATTACAAAAAGAATATTTCAAATCGGTTTCTTAGTTTCTAAGATTAGCGTGTTGAAACAAACAAAATCGGTCATAATTATCACCGCGAGCGCCGAATAAGAAGTAAAGTGAATAGTAATAGTGTTTGGTTTTTATGAGCACTGTTTTTAATCGATGTCCTGTTCCGAAGTAATCAATAACGTGGACTGTGGTTTTCTTCTGACGAATGATAAATTAATTGCAAAATGAACCTGCATTTATACATCAAATATAATTTTCACGGATGCGACCTCCCTAGTTCCCTTTCGTCAAATTAATTTTGAATATATTGCGGATACTTCATTGGTAAGTACGTAGATTGTAGATCCAATGTACAATTCACACAAAATGATGGATTGTTTGAAAAATTTGGTTAATGTTTATCGACTACGTACGCTGTTAAATACAAAGCGTTGTTTCATAACTTGAATGACACTCTGTTAAAGTTATTCGGGCAGTACAATTTTTATTTTCTTACGTCCGTTAACGTCTAGACATTTTGTGTTAACGGTTACTGGCGTGAGAGTAAGCTGAACCACGCCGCCCTTATAATCTACGAAAAGGAAAATATTTAATAATTATATTCCATTCTTACCTCATAAGCCCTTTTTCCTTAGCAGGAAGAATTGTCTTCAGTTGGCTTTATCTTTATTACTTTCGATAAGTGATGAAGTGATTCTATGTACGCAGCGCTCGATCTTGATTGCATCTAGAGGTTAGTCATTTATACACCTACCTCTTGGAATTCTTGCGGGCTTTCCGCCTCGATGGGCGCAAGCAGGACCAGCTCCAATTGCCGATGGAACTGTAAACTCCAGGCGACGGTTGTAGTTCCGTCGGTGTACGATCGGATGGAGTCCCAGCTAAGACGGACCCAGCTACCGTCTTTGTTCGTCACCTATAGACGAAATAGATGTATAGCTACTAATATTATACAATGTCGTTTATAAAATAAATAACCAGCTTTTATTTGTCACCTATACTATAAATAAATCTATCTATGGTTAAACACCTATAGACTCATTTTACAGATTTTGGTTTAAGTGTTTTTAAAAAAAGGTTTTATTTTTACGATTATCATGAAGAGTCACTGAAACAGGTATGGAAAATGTCATCCATTAAATACTCCATCGAACGCCGAGAGTTGTGTCTAACAAATCTTCCAATATCTAATTGCAGACGACAAACTCGTACACAACGACCGGTAAAACCAAATAAAAGCTTGTAATAAACTGAAAATGTTTCGACATTTTATATTTGCGATAATCCTCAAAACACTGCAATCATATCAAGCCCCTCTCATTAATGATCTCCCCAAAAATAAACCTTTTTTTGTATAATTCCAATATTGTGAATTGTTAGTCTGAGTGGACATGGTCTACGGTTGGAAATTAATATAACAATGCTTTTTGTTAAATTGATCCCGGCAATCCCTGGTTGCCATAAAATGCGAAAGGAATAAAAACCATTTCAATCAAAAATTTTATAAAATAAAATTCAGTAAAATATTATCTACACATCTATAAAATCAATTATTGTTCGTTAGTCTCGCTCAGATTTGAGATGTTGTTTCGAATATTTTGGTAATTTTTGTACCTAAATATTCGTGAAAATCCGGGGTAGTTTAAAGTGCGCGGTAACAGATTCAACAGATTCCGCAAACAAAATTAATTGTAATAAATAAAATTCTGGTGTCGTGGTGTTTGTCGATAACCATGAAATTTTGTGTGCATATCGGGTAGGTCTGAGAATCGGACAACATCTATTGTTCATCCCCCTAAAAGTTAAGGGTAGTCCACCCCTTATTTTTTATACGGCAAAAGAAGGTAGCCGTACGTTTGACGTATAAGAGAAATACAACCATTGGTAAAAGCCTTTATCTACTACTTCCAAGTAGACGTAGGTAAGTATCTACTTACATGGACCAAGCTGCTTATGTTAGCATGCGTATAAACAATATAAAATCCTCCTGAATTGGGTATTAAAGCTTTGATAGACTTACAAAAATCTTACGTAATAACTGGGAATAGAGTTTATTTTAAAGTAAATGTATTTTTCACAGTTGACAATTCCGAGGATAGATTGTTATTGGCATTACTGATATCACTGTATTTCTCTGGATTAACGTTGGCTATACGAAAACTTTATCATTGTCCTACGTCGATACTAGAATTACTAGGTGAGTAGCGTCTACTTGGCAAAAAAGCGGCAAAAAGCGGTCAGGTGCGAATAGTTGTGTTCGGTTTTTGCCATTTGGCTACGGAACCTAAAAAGTGGTATTTTAAAGAAGGCAAATATCGTATAGCAACGTTCATACGAGGGTGGTTTGATAAGTACTTAGCCTCGCCACCTAATGGCACCAATTGAGCTATATTAATGTACCATTGTGTAGTACATTCTAGTTGACGGCTACAGTCGAAATTTCAGCCGTATCGAACCTGTACATTTTTTTATTGCGTGTGGAAGAGGGTTTGAGCACAGATAAAAAAATGGTAAAAGAGCAATATCGGTCGGTGATTTGATTATTTTATTTGATATTGTATTGTATTTTGATTTTGATAGGAAATTCACGCACTGAAATCAAAGAGCGCTTGGATGCTGTGTATGGCAACTCTTCGCCTTCGATGGCGACCGTTAAAATTGGTATTAGGAGTTTCAACGTAGTCGTACATCGGTTTTTGATGAGCCGCGACCAGGTGCCTAAAAATGGCTACCACTGAGGAAAACAAGGAAAAAATCTACAATATCGTATTGGTAGATCGCCGATTAAAGGTGCACGAGATAGGTGAAGCAGTAGGCTTCTCAAAAAACCGCATGGGCCCTATCCTACATGAAATGTTGGGTATTAGAACACTGTCGGCGCAATGAGTGTCGCGTTTGCTCACTCCGGATAACAAGCGCAACTGTGGGACCATTTCAAAGCAATGTTTGGAGTTGTTTAAACGCAATTTGATGTAGTTTCTGTATCTTTTCGAGACCTATTATACATCCATACATCCTGTATAGTATACATATACATACATCCATTGTCACAAACTTTCGCATTTATAATATTAGAACGATAACATAAATATTAAACACAATGGTTTGTTTAGTAAATCTTTCGGAATTAAATAACTGAATAAATAGATAAATACACCCGGACAAATTCGCTCACTTTTAATTAGGTCCAAAATAAGCTCTAAGCTTGTAATTTGGAATCAAACTAACTCATATTACTACATATACATACATAAATACTTCATAAGAATATACATATACTTAACACCCAGATAGACAACAACTCATTGCCAACAACTATGTCTTCTTATATTGTTGACTCCAGACGGGTACCGAACCCGCAACCCCCGATAATTCGTACTTAAGTATGTTTTAGTCATCTTAACTTTCATCGATTGCCTTGATGCTCCGTTAAGCTGAGATTGCATATGCGCAAAATATATAAGGTACCATATACCATATACGAGTACCATACTGGCAAGTGAGTAGTTATTACACGAATACATATAACCAGACTTCTAAATACGGTTGAATTCTGGGCGCAAGAAGCACAACATCGAACCTGCATATTAAGTATTTGACTGCAACAATGTTAATTGATCGACACGAAGAAGAATTGATGTTACCTTATAAAATACTCTACATTTCACCTTTTCTCCGTTGTGCAAACGTAATTGTAGGTCTGCAGTTCTTTTGTAGTATCTCGTCAATAGATAACAATAGTTCCGTTGTCATAAGTGGACGACTTATGTTGCGTAAGAAGCTAGATATCAGGGTCTTATAAATTACAGGTGACTCGAGTTTGTTAAATTTCTTATAAACCAGAAATCAATAACTTGGTGAATACAAACAGATCACAACGTTATCTTAATAGAGGTATGCGATAATATTCTTAACGGCAACATTGCGAAAAACTAAATATACGGATATTTTGTTAACAACAGTATTCATAATAATATAAGTGTTCAGTGCTTCGAGCCGAAGAGTTAATACCGCGCCCGGTCAAGCCGGACATCCAATTAACGGAACATTTTCCATTCCTGAGAGCCGAACCAATTTCGTGATACATAGTACTCAACACTACTCTGTATTCTGCATTAACAGACATAGTAGTGTCCCGATAGTTTGTACATAACAGACATAGAACGTTAGGGTTTACTAGTGAAATAGGCCACAACGTGAAATTGACGCTTAATTTCTGTTGGAAGCTAGTAGTCCAATCGATAAAGTAGTTGTAGAGTGCGTGAGAGTACCTAAGCGATTTCTTCAGAAACGTGTTCAGGGTGCACAGGGAAAAAACATACTAAAAGTCCTGACGTCTAGGAGGTAAGGTCTCAATTTTAGGTTATTCGCAAATATCTCAAAAACGGTGCAATGTAGCAAAAAAAAAGTGTATGAAGAAATGAAAGCTTATAGTAAAGAAAGTAATCAAGGGTTTATATGAGTTCGTTCTTCCTAAAGTAAGCAAACATTGTTATGTAGTGTAAAACTATTTTAAAATGTCTGTGTATATTATAATATTTGTACCAATTAGTTTATAGTAACAAAATTAAGGAAATGGTTTTTAATGAACTGTAGTTTAATCTGTATGTAAAAAATCATAATTATTAATGTAAACTAATAATAAATACATAAATGATAATTTGTAATAAAACTGTAATCTTTGTTATTTGAGTTTCGTCTATTTTGTATTGATCAATAATTGATTTGTAGAGCACGTGGGGTAGTTTGACTAAGCGATGTTATATCACGATGCGATTGTTCAGCAACGTGCAGCTCGACCTCTACTTGGATGGGTGGCCGATAGTGGACTTTTTTTATCTGAGCGCTACCGTGCTTTGGAGGGCACGTTCAATTGTCGATCCCGGTTTTTTAAATCGTGAGACCATGTCGGAGGCCTTTAGGTGGTCTAAAAACTCCGACACCTGAGTTGGCTACTAACCTACACGAACCTACTCCCTTTCTTTAAGTAAGTAGGTCATAAATACAGCCGAACTTTACGCACGGGTAATCACGCCAAAACTAAACTCTAAGCTTGTATTATTGACTCCAATTAAGTAATAACTAATTATTTTATTTTTTTAATCGATTCTTTCTTTTTTATCAAAGTCGCTTAAGCAAATATTTTCAACAAATATTTGTTCAATCATTATTCTGTGTATCATAACATTCATAACCAACTGGAAAAGCGGATATTTTTCCAATGGAGTGCTACCCACAACTTTTTTACGTACCTTGAAAGCATGGTGCACGCAAAATGAAACGTAAGTATTTCAATAAATGTAAACTATTTTTAAAATAAACAACGAAATATTGTTTTTTCAATTCATTTTACTAGTGTTTGTACAACGCATATTTACAGTAAAACTGAATTCACAAAGGAAAAATATTTCCTTTGTTGGCCTTTTTATTTATCAAGCATCGAAAATAATGAACGGAAACGAAAATAATAAATTTATACATATTTTCATGAAATTAATGAACGATGTTTGTAGACATATATTTAAATTGACAATGCGGTTTCACTCGTATCATTGTGTAAATGTATAATTTGAGTACGAATCTCAATTAAAAATAATAATTGTACCTAAAGTGTACTCTACCTATAAACGAAAGAATTTTTGATCTCTTTAAAATATTACTTTAGATGCTACTTCAATAAAATGTATATTGAATAAAAATTGGAATCATATTTTCGCTGTGGAAAAATACCTACACACACACACACCCTTTCTCGGTATTTCATTATATGGATGAGAAAGAGAGCTGTGCATTGTCAGAAGCGCATCAACCAGCTATTATATAGTGGAATCTACAATACGTAAAGCTTTTCAAGAACTATCAGTGCTATTTGAACAATAATACCTTCTTGAATGTATTGAATAGCTACATTCAGTCATTAGTTTATTTCTAAGTACCCGCCGGAACGAGCACAAAGCTGGTAAAACCTCAGGGCAGTGCTAGTTATACAAACAATTGACTGTTATATAACCCATAAATAAAATACCGAACGATACGTCGAGTTCAATATACACTTTATTTGCCCGGCAAGGAGGGTGGAATGTGTATTCGAAACTCCCCTTCAATTTCACCAGTGACGTACTCAACGTATTTGATACAGATTTTAATACTCGAACCAGCTTTGACAAATGGTCAAAGTCTATCCAATCTAATATAGATTACAGGATCATTTGCTTTATATCTCTCTTGTACCTACAAACAACATTTGATGAAAACTATTAAATTAATAAAGCATCTTCCCTCGCAGCCGGGAAGAGATTATTCAATAATGCTCTGTCTATTTGTGTTTTCGGTAATAAACGTTTGCCCCGCTACTGCCTATATTTAGTGTTGGAGCGGCGGTAACGGTCTTATCTAGACCCACGTCGGATTTGCTCTCCACCTACATATATACGAGTGTCATTGTGAGGTGACTCCTATTGTGACAGTTGTCGGATTTCAACTAATAATAAACGAGCTTTTGCTCGGGGATTTGTACTGTGGATGGGGATTGTATTAAAAATGGATTTTGTTGATTCCCGCAGAAAAAAAAACAGGGGTACCTAGTATGAGATATTTGATATCTTTTGTTAATGAAGCGAACGCATGTAAAAGAATGAAATATTGTTACGTACCTCTTCGACATAGGAGATGTCTTCTCCCGGCGGGATCTTGCCCAGCTCCTCCGCTTGCAGGCTGGGGCTGGAGCGGATGCGCAGCCCTGCGCTGTACTCGGTCACGAAGCGGCGCACCTTCGCCGCGGGCGACGCAGGCTGCGTGGCGGCCTCGGCGCGATCCGCGGGGCCCAGCTTCTTCAGATCGTTCACTTCCACCGACATCTCCTACGAAAACTTTCATTTAGCACCGAGCGAAACAATAGAGAGAATTCGGACTCGCGCACGAAATGGTCAGTACCATCTATATAAAAAACGGCAAAAAAATCACGTTGGTTGTATGGGAGCATCACTTTAAAATTAATTTATTCTGTTTTTTATTGTAGCGGCAACAGAAATACATCATCTGTAAAAAAAATTAACTGTCTAGCTTACACGGTTCTCTAGCCTGGTGACTGACAGACGGACAGCGGAGACTAAGTAATAGGGTACCATTCTTACCCTTAGGGTACAGAACCCTAATAAACTGATATAAACAAACCTGTGCAATAGGCACGTTATCCAGAGTGCATCTGAATACATAGACTCCCGCGACGCGCGGCGTCCATGCGAGTACATAAAATCCGTCGGGTTGTGGACGGACTATAATCCTTTCGGCCGGCACTCTGTTCACCAGCGACGTCACCGCCTCGCCCCAAGTACCGCTAGCAAAGCGCAGCTCTTCGAACGATAAGTGGTTGAATGCCTGGGTAAACAGTATTTACTTATAACACCAAATATGACGCGAATCCAGCGTATTTTTTAGTGGCGTGGCTGTCTGTGAAGGAAGCGGGAAATACTTTGGTTCAATATTTCATGTACCTCGTAGTTCGTGTAGCTCAGTTGTTACTTTGATCCATCACCTAGGAATCTTGTAGCTGTATCCTCTTAAATGACCGAGCGGATATCAGTTTACTGCAGTGTGAAGAGTAATAATGTGAACTCTGAGCTTTATATTTATCATTTTATCTTTATGATCCATATTTGTAACATGAATTCTGAAGCAGAAATCGCAACAAGACACTCAAAAATATAAAAGTTGTGTATACAATATACTCGTATATCTTTTAGGTTTTGGTAAGTTGACCGTCTTACAAATGGTCCAATTACAATACAGTATAATCAGCTCATAATAATGTTAAGCAAGCACGGAAGTTAAAACTTTATCATATTTAAACTTAAACTTAACCTTTCGTTAACCTTTTGTACACCTTCCATCTACTTTCATTAACATGCCACGCCACGAATTTACAAATACCTACAATGTGATGTGACCACATGGACAGTTTAACAGATTGAAATCGTCTCTCTCTCTACGTGAAAAATGCATTAAAGCACCAGAATAGCATTCGTTAATATTTTTTACTAATTTGTTTTTAGTAAATCAACGTCAGTTCAATGAGGTTATCACTGAATGTGTGGCAGTGCCGAGATCCGTGAAAATGTTCGTCGCATTGAATCCCGTCCGTAACGCCAACGGCGGTCCCTCTAGCATCGAATTTGTAAGGGAGCCGTGTTCTGCCATTTCAATCGACTGGACATATGCAGACCAGATTGCTGCTTTGTCAAACATCCAATTTGTTAAAACCCTCTCTTTAAAAAATGAAATACCCCTTTTAGTTTGTTAAATAGTTGCTGTTTTGAACAAGCGTCCAAATAAATGGTTTGTTATAATTAGTGTTGTCTCTATATTTGATTTTCGATTTTCTAATTATTAAAAATTTGAAAAGATATACATATATAAGTTATGATAAACTGAAACGAGTGCAATATATCATAACTTATATATGTACTTTACTTGCGTGTATCTATGTATGAAATATGTAAAAACATGTTTTAAAAATCTAGTAGGTGCATTGTAAAGATAAAAGCACTTGAAAAAGTGATTTGTGATTGATGTCAAAGGGATGTGACATACGAGTATGTATGTAACTCGACGTGATCGCGAAAATTTCACGTGCAGTGAAAAATAGGATCAACCATTATCGTGCTCCACACGGACATTATCTGTTTACTTTTACGGCAATTAGCACCATTCAAAGGCATTACGATCAGATTTAATTTCAGTGAACCCTACATAATAAAACCATTTTCCAGGGTTAAGCTGTCAAAGTCCTATGAGAAACGAACGTTACAATTATATATGTTACATATGTTGTTATATATGTTACATGGTTGTTGTATTATACTGATAACAGAAAAGTTTCAAATTTAATTTTACTACTCTTTTGCCAAAACCACATGGAGGGATTTAACTTTTGCTGAACTCCCATTCAAATTCAGGAACATTTTAATTTATACTTTGAATAAAATGTCAACAAATATAAATGTGATGGACAGCACCGGTTTCATGCATTTTGAAAAAGATGTGACTCATGTGATCCCAGATTACAAATTGCGCGAAAAGCTCTCTTTCAAGTGGAAATATAGATTGAACGTCGGCGACACCTCCCCACAATATATACCACATGAAAGTATACAATGAAATATTATTGTAATCATCGAAATTCGTTCAGTAGTTTTTGCCGGAGAGAGTAAAATATACATCTTCACAGGCTTCCATAATTATAATATTAAGTAAAATAAAATTCATCGACTTCAACATGATTAAAAAATTACGCTAATTAAATTACAAAAACTGATTTTCAAATTATTATGTTTATGATTAATCAACTTTTTAACTAATATACTTTCTCTAAGTACATACCTTCATCATGGTTATGACTTGGAACCTGGTGCTTTCCTTGGCGGTGGCCATAAAGGGTATGTTCGGTATGAGGATGCGATACGCATCCGAAGACGGTCGGGTGCTTCGGGACACTGCCTCCAGTTTCTGAACCACCACCTGCAGGGGTAAGTACATAGTATAATTCATTCATTTGCAGCAGGTCAGTTGCCAACCTTGGTGTCGGTGTTATTAGACCGCCTAAAGGCCTCCGACATGGTCAGACGATCGAAACAACCGGGGCCGACAGCCTAACGTGCACACCGAAGCACGGTAGCGCTCAGAAAAAAATGCCACTATCGGCCACCCATCCAAGTAGGAGCCGAGTTGCGCGTTGCTTAATCACAATGAGTTAACATCGGTAGGTCAAACTGCGCGAGCGACACATATTACTATGAATACAAAGAATAATGAAAAAAGACAAGACAGGATAGATGAATGTAAGTAAAAGAGAAAAAAAACAGTCTAGCCTATCCCATAAGTGGATAAAGGTCTCTGATAAAATATTTCATAACATTTGGTTAGGGCATTGCAGGCTGAATCACCTGATTGCCCGAAAAGTAAGATGATTCCGTGCTTCGGAGGGCACGTTAAGCCGTTGGTCCCGGTTACTTTCTACGGATAGTAGTCGTTACATGAGCCATGTCAGAGGCCTTTGGCGGCTCAATAACTCTGACACCAGGATTGGTCAGGTTGACCATCCACTCGATAAGAAGATAACATTAAAACATATTTTACCAAACACTTTCTGTAATAATCATGCAAACCAAACGTGTATGCAAAATTTCAATTCCATCGAAAGCCGAAGGACTCATAATCTAGCAAGATGCAAACACCAGGACCGGTGAAATCGAAAAGATTAATGAAGCCAATTTTTCAAAAAGTTATCTGAAATTCTTTCCTGTTTAGGTTTACAGGTTTCTAGTTACTTTTGGTAGGGCCGCGAGCTTCGAACAAACCGAGAATTTAATTTGATTTAATTCCCGTATCGAGTTTAAGGCAAATTCAAGATAAATATTGGTGCTAACAGTATTCGGAAAACGGTTTTTTATTTAAAAAAAAAACGTTTCCATTGTCCCATCAGTCTGTGGAGTCTTCTTCGTCTGTTCAAATTGAGTTTTATGCAAATATTTAAATTCATGAAACACGAATAATATAGACACGAATTTACTTTTAGTGTGACCGTTGCTAAATTAAAGAAGTATTACGATCTAGTTAAAGTATTCTATCAGTGATAAATAATGATGAAGTTGATACGTTTGTAAATGACGTCAAATACGTGATAGAACGTTTTGTGGCAGTTAACGAGTAGATCGTTAACAACGTCTAAAAGAAATCAAGGTCCTGATTAGTTGTCAATTATAAAAATTACCACCATAAATATCATAACCGGCATAATGGTAGCGCAAATTGGCGAATGTGGAAGATTACAAACAACTAATTGGAGGAAATATTTTTTACAATGTTACCGTGTGAATGAAATCAGCGGCCGAAACAACGCCCAGTACCATCCGCCGACACAATGCAAATACGAGTAGGTAAAATTGGAATAAAGAATACAATGACAATTCATGTGTAACAAAAAACAACTGGTTTAAATATGAATACATGCATAATATTTGTTTCATATTACATCCGTGCGCCTACTATTGCTTCAACTCTATTTTATAGAAATGGAAACCTACTCAAAATGTCTAAAGTGCTGTTCCGAGTACAGGTAACTACCGAACCTACTAACAGATTGCTAATGTATCATATTAAATACATTGTCGGTTCTGTCATCGAGGTAATTATTATTAAGTATCGATTCCATCGACTTGAGGATAGTGTGTGTAATTAGATACAGCCTTCACAACACCTGTGGACGTCCGATGACGGCGTCGAGCCACTATACCTAGACAAGTAAAAGGCAAAGAACTGTGTTCAAGACAATACAAGCTCTGCTCCCTTTATGTTAACACAATAATAAACATCCTTAAATAGCTTTCCAGACATATAAGTGACAACCTTATACATTAAGAAGTGATGTACAGATCAAAGAGCTTACCTCGACTGAAAGCGAGGGCGAGGCGACGAGGTCTCCATATTGATCTCTGACTAGTATAGGCATGGTGACCCTGAGGCCGGGGTGCGCGGTGGTCGTTGGCGCCCTGATCTCGCAATTGGCGGGCTCCACGCGCGAGGTGGGCGCCAGCCAGCGGGCCAGCCGCCCGCCCGCCGTGCCCTCGGCGCTCGCGATGAAATCTATCAAAAACTGCCGTTCCGTCGACACACATCTGTTGACAAACAATGCTACTGTAATAACTGAAAGGTTGAGGACGCATTACATATTCCTAACAAAACTCAAAACGCGAGGAAAACTTTCGAAAAACAGTACCTAGCAATTCTTATGATATAATATTGAGATGAAATGTAGATTTTCCGCCCATGCACCCGACACCGAGATGAAATTTCAAAGTACTCATTACAGTGTGTTATGACGCGATCGACGCATGTTATATCAGGTTGGTTTGATGCTCTTATGAAATAAATACAACACTTCTCGTTAGTGATTAAAGCTCCTTGTAAACATGTTACAGAATGCCGTAATTCGATACTCGAGCCCTCTGCTGCGTCTAGCCGTTTGTTTTGATACTAGCTTCAGAACGTAGACTGAGCCCTGTCTCATTATTATTAGCTAATTATTTAAAACATTATTACGTAAACACTTGAGTATACAGGCTGGATTTTTGAAATCCGTACTGAATATGAGTAAGTCTAAAACTAAAAGATATACATAGATATTTTCTTGAGAACCATGTCATCGATTTTAGAGATTAGAAGAAGTGCATTACTTTTTTCAAAAAAAAGGATATGTAAAAATAACATGAAGTTTCAATAAAAACTCCCGTCGCTATTTCTTAGCTAATAAATAAAAGTAAAGGATGCAATTTTTCACATTTTATACCGTTCATGAGTGCAGTTTTACTATCACTGAAATCGATGACATGGTTACTAAGAAAAGATCACCCAGTCTCCTTTAGTTAGACCGTAGACATAATACAATCTTATTCTAATTTGAAACATCTCAATCATCTACTTTTTCCTAGATGTTTTCTTACAATAATGGGAGTTTGTTGACGGTGTATTCTGTTTGTGAATGACTTGATTGATGTCAATAAATAAAAACATTTACGCAATAATAAGACCGCATGTGTGTATTTAAAATTTTCAACATAACAATAATAAAATAGCGATGTATACCTAATTATACTGATTAAACCTGTTGATTAATCACATCGATTGTGATGAGATTACAACGAGTCGAATTTAACGTGTTACATGATTAAATGGTTAAGTCTAGTAAAAGATAGGTTCGAGTTTGCGCAACGATCAGTCACAATTAAAACAAACTAGCAGCGCCCCGCGGTTTTACCCGCGTTGTGCCCGTTCCCGTGGGAATATCGGGAATTTTTATACATAAAAACCTTCCTCTTGAATCACTCTACCTATTACAAAAAACCGCATCAAAATCCGTTGCGTAATTTTAAAGATTTAAGCATACAGACAAACAGACACGAAACAGAGACGACTTTATTTTATACTACGAGTATGTAGTGATATTTCTTAAGTTCGTCAATAAATACAGTCGCTACGCAATACTTTAGGAACTGTCGGGCTTCATAGGTTTCAACAAACATAGTTACTTGTGAGTACAAAAGTTATTAGTAAACTAGTCGCACCCCGCAGTTTTACCCGCGTTGAGCCTCTTTATAAGATTAGTATAGATAGAATACGGTATGGATAGAACGGACATCATTTCTTATACATGCAGCCTTCATGTAGCCGTCGGGTATCAAAACGTACAACAATCATAATAATATACAGTGGTCGATCTTGTTTAGTTTAGAAATAATCGAATGGCATAGCTTTCGCATACCGCCTTGCATTGAAGAACTTAAATATTATTACAATCTTATCGCAAGTATAAATAAACTCCAGACCTCGTTAGTGTTTATATCAACAAATAAGTGTCTAGTTGTTATATCATTAACTAGGCTATTTAACATCTAATAGAACCCCGCTATTAGAGGTTGAATATCCTGTTGATTTTTTCTATATAATAATTGATAATACTAGTAGTCTATATAGTACTTTAAACCTTTTCTCGATTTATCGGTGAAATGTTACATTCGACAAAATGATTAGTCGGTCAAGCATAGTGTAGTTGAAATAAACATCGGTAAATTGGTTTTCGGTGAGTTGTTACATAGGGGAATTAAAGCTTGGTTCTAATAAGGCATCGATCAAAGGTTTTCGTTGAAATGAAATTTGATAATTTGTGTTTCGGTTTTACGTAGGAAACATAGGTAATAGGGTATTCAAATATATTTGTTATTCTATGAGCTATTAGTGTTGTCCTATATATAGTCCGTTCGCGTTAAGAAAATAGTGAGTCATCGTTGTCCACCGGCCTGGCCACGCCCCCCAGCCAATTAAAATGCTGGAAATTAAAAAGTCGAGTTAGTTGTTTATAGTATAAGATTATGTATGTTTTACTTATATGCCTTTCTTTTTAAATTGGTTGAAGTGTGAATACACTCGCCTTTAGGCGGAGTCCGAGGCCTCTCGCGGTCTTAAAACTCCGAGACTAATAGACGGCCAAAAAAAAATAATTCAAAAATTCAAAATGTCTTTATTATATCAGATCATTACAATCATTTATAATCTATAATCTATAATATAATCCACCGCCATCCATCCATCCAGGCCACTAATCAACACGAACTTACATTTTCTCAAAATATTGAAAGCAAGTACATTTTATTTAAAACACTATACCTAACCTAACCTAACCTAACCGACACAAACTCACTTACTTTTTATTATAAAATTTACAGTAGTTTATTTTAAACACTGAAAACAAACTGAATAATAAATATGCTTAACTTTATAAATTCTATTCTTAAAATAGAAACAATATACAGGAAAAGTATTGACCAACAAAAGATGGGACCAATATAAATGCGTCGTGTCGAGACTCGTTACGTGATTGAACATGTTATATTATTTGTGTTTGAAAGACCGAGTGTCGTTTGCGCCACAAGCGGATTCTCTTCAGACACTCTCCTCATATTGTAACATGTTACTTGCAAGGAAACCGGAAATGAAACCTGGGGCCTAGAGCTAATGCATTTGACTACAATGAAACGAGATCGTTTGCAATGCAAAGAACAAAGGTAATGGACGAACGTCCTGCACAAGCTTGAAAAATTGTATATAATGGTTATGCAAAGCTTTGAACAGGGTGAACGACATCTCACTGAGAATCTACATATTTTCGTTCGCCTGCAGAAGATGCCCTAGCAATGCGCTTATAAGTTTTGCTCGGAAATAAAGTGTAGCCGTTTTTAGGGTTCCGTAGCCAAATGGCAAAAACGGAACCCTTATAGATTCGTCATGTCTGTCTGTCTGTCTGTCCGTCCGTCTGTCTGTCTGTCTGTCCGTATGTCACAGCCTTTTTTCTCCGAAACTATAAGAGCTATGTTGTTGAAACTTAGTGTGTAGATGTATTCTGTGAACCGCATTAATATTTTCACACTAAAATAGAAAAAAAATAAAATTTTAGGGGGGTCTCCCATACTTAGAAATGAAAAAAATATTTTTTTTTTCATCAAACCCATACGTGTGGGGTATCTATGGATAGGTCTTCAAAAATGGTATTGAGGTTTCTAATATCATTTTTTAGGGTTCCGTAGCCAAATGGCAAAAACGGAACCCTTATAGATTCGTCATGTCTGTCTGTCCGTCTGTCCGTATGTCACAGCCTTTTTTCTCCGAAACTATAAGAGCTATGTTGTTGAAACTTAGTGTGTAGATGTATTCTGTGAACCGCATTAATATTTTCACACTAAAATAGAAAAAAAAAAATTTTAGGGGGGTCTCCCATACTTAGAAATGAAAAAAATATTTTTTTTTTTCATCAAACCCATACGTGTGGGGTATCTATGGATAGGTCTTCAAAAATGGTATTGAGGTTTCTAATATCATTTTTTTCTAAACTGAATAGTTTGCGCGAGAGACTCTTCCAAAGTGGTAAAATGTGTGTCCCCCCCCCCCTGTAACTTCTAAAATAAGAGAATGATAAAACTAAAAAAAATATATGATGTACATAACAATGTAATCTAACACCGAAAATTGGTTTGAACGAGGTCTAGTTAGTAGTTTTTTTTATTTTTTTAGTTTTTTGGTTTCTGAGGTCGTTAATCGATCACAACCCACACGCTAAGTAAGTAAGTAGTAGTAAGTACAACGAACTTCAAGAACTTCTTTATTATGTTACTCGCTGCTACGGAACCCTTCATGGGCGAGTCCGACTCGCACTTGGCCGCTTTTTTCTAAACTGAATAGTTTGCGCGAGAGACTCTTCCAAAGTGGTAAAATGTGTGTCCCCCCCCCCTGTAACTTCTAAAATAAGAGAATGATAAAACTAAAAAAAATATATGATGTACATAACAATGTAATCTAACACCGAAAATTGGTTTGAACGAGGTCTAGTTAGTAGTTTTTTTTTACGACATAAATCGTAAACCGCAAAAAAATACTGATTATTCATTCAATAACTCAAATGTAAATAAAAAAACATTTATTTCAAGAACTTCTTTATTATGTTACTCGCTGCTACGGAACCCTTCATGGGCGAGTCCGACTCGCACTTGGCCGCTTTTTTAGAGTTCCGTAACCAAAGGGTAAAAACGGGACCCTATTGCTGAGACTTCGCTGTCCGTCCGTCCGTCCGTCTAGACAGTTGAACTTTTCACATATGATGTAGTAGTATTTTTAATACGTCATATATCGTAAACCGCAATTTATCTATCTCGCAATCAACTCAAATCTTCTAACTGCAAGAACTACAAGAACTTTTATATTATGTTACTTGCTGCTACGGAACTCTTTTTATTAACACGCTTTTATTAGCTTGGCCTGTATGTATGTATGTACGTATGTAATGAAATCTTTGAACATCATTTTCACCAACTTCCAGAAGTCTGATTAATTTGAAACTTTGCATATGTATCAAGGACCGATGACAATGCAATAATTTAATAACAGTTTCCCGTTATCCTTAATGGATTTGCCAGATTTACTAAAAAAATATTACTTCATATAAAAGACATCAACGGGCGCTCGCTGTGGGACGGAACGGGAGTTCTGTTTTATTTTACTAAATGGTACTAGACACTAACAGCGTCCCGTGGTTTTCCCGTGATGGGCCCGTTCCCGTGGGAATTACGGGATGAAAAGTTGCATATAATGTTATGCTTACTAAAAAATAAAAAATAAAATTATAGTTTAAAAAAACTAAAAAAACACGCTTTTATTGCAAATTGAACTAAAACTAGAAAATAATTTTTCTCCTCAAATCAAAATTATAATAAAATTTAAGTTGTAACACAATGATTTAATTCAGAGTAAAAAAGCGTGGGGTGCTTAATATTTTTAAATATTACAATCATCATTGGTAACTATCTATGAGAGGATAGTTATGAACTACATTAAAATGCACCCCACGCTTTTTACTCTGAATTAAATCATTGTGTTACAACTTAAATTTTATTATAATTTTGATTTGAGGAGAAAAATTATTTTCTAGTTTTTAGTTCAATTTGCAATAAAAGCGTGTTTTTTTAGTTTTTTTAAACTATAATTTTTTTATTTAATATCTGGGGTCAACTCCTAATGCAATATATGTGCATAATATAACAAAAACATACCTATTTTATTATATGATACTTTGTCTTCTATCTATCTATACATATAAAATTATTTGTCCTGAATGACTGAAACCGCTGATCCTAGACACCTGAAACTGGGAGGGTGCGTTCTTTGTATGACGTAGGCATCCGATTATAAAGGATTTTCTGAAATTCTTCCCCTAAAGCGGTAAAAATAGTATATGAAATGTGATTTCCCTTAGTCGAATCTACTTTAAATTTGGTATAGGTTCATTCTCTAACAGAATTTATGAAGACGTGCTTCATATTTTACTGAATAAATAGTTAAGTCTGCACTGACATCCTCATTGACATCAAATATCTAGTTTCAAACTTTAATATGAAAATAAATCGCTGAATGTGTGCTAAGCGTATAACTTCAGAACAGCTGTACCAAATTGGATGATTCTTTTGTATATTTCCTTATTGAAGGGACAAGGTTTTTATATAAGAAAATAAGTAATACAAATCTCTTAATTCCCACGGGAAGGGGGGCGCTGCGGATGAAACCGCGGGGCACAGCTAGTTTTCTATAATAAATTAACCGAGAATATTGTTTCGCTACCAGCTGAGCCGATTTCTTATTTTACCCTTTGAGGTGTTATTTTTTAAATCGTTTATTGTTAACTCTTACTAAGAATGATAATCAAAAGTTTAGCCTTTGTAGTGTCCGCTATGATGTCACATGGTGAATTTAACTTGCCAATGGCACTGTGCTTTTTCAATGATTTCCCTGTATATCTTGCGGATGTCGAAGCGAATGAGTAGTCACACGATTGCCCTGTTTATTTCCAACATAATACCACCTAATAACCATTATCATACTTTGTGAAGGAAATAAATTAGTCATTAACTAAGTATGTACAAAGTTATATGATGATTTCGTCACATTGAATCTAAGAAAAATAAAGGATTAGTAAGTCTGAAAAAATGCTTTAATTGTAATAAGCGCTCGTAAATAATCCCTTATTAGATAAGGGATTATATTAGCGAGGTAACAATAAGCTATTTAGTCGCTGCTACCCTGAGCTAGTAATGGTACGGTGGTCGAATATTTGTTTGCCACGTTCCCGACACTAGGTGCACGGAAGACACAGTTGTGGTTTTGGTGGGACCCTTATTCTAGGGGACCTTGCCTACCGAGATGAGCCCCAAATACCCCGACACGATCTGGCACCACCCGTACGACGGGGATGCGTAATTGCATTTCCACTGCTACAAAAAAAGGAAGCAAAACACTGTAATGTTATCAAACTGTAACCGGCTTTTTGCCGTGATAATGCACACGGAACGCGTTTGAATTAAGGATTTGAGAGCGATGCGTCGAGTGGAGTGTCATGCTGCGGTTTGGAGGCGCGCGGCTCGCCAGAAGGAGCGCAGCTCATGTGTGCGGCCAGCGCCGACCTTTAGGCCTACTGGCATAAAGCTCTCCACCATTCAAATATTAAATAACAGCTCATGATCCGGTCACGATAATAAACAATGTTATATACAAAATTGCCGTCGATATTTCAGATAGATCATTAAGATGGGCCGCTAAATATATAATTCTAAGTATCAGGGACGAATTTAACATCAAACAAGTGATTCTGCGGACAAGCTTCTTTAAATAATATATATAATTATATATTTTTTAAATAACCAATATCACGTGAAGATAATAATTAAACAACAATGGTTTAAACAAGTGTAACTAACGCGTTTTTACTTATTAAACATTGTTGTGTGAATCATAACAATTTTCAACACTGACAAAACAGCGTTAATTCACATAATAAATCTAATTTTATAAAAATTGAAATAATAAGATAATTAGTGTATGAAAGATAGGGGCGAGGTGCGCGGCGAGTGGTGTGGAGTGGCGGGCGAGGGTGTGGGTGCAAATGAGATAGATAGCATTCGAGATGTAAAAGCGTGAGAGTGCGTGAGGGACATCACTAGCGGCCGACGCGGAGGGACGGCAAGCGAGGCAGACCAGCCCCGGCAGCGCTGCACCGCGACCGCGCCACTCGGCACCCGGCAGCCGGCTCACGCAGCCCTCGACCTCTCCTCCGTCCGCGCCTCTCCTCGCTCGCGCCCGCTCAGTCAGCGCTCGACCGCGACGCCGAGCAGTCGGTCGCCTCTCGCCGCCACACACCCGCCCGAGCGCGGTACAATGTCGCGCTTCTTACTTGTTATCGCACTAGTTGCGTCTATCGCAATAGCTAAGGGTCAATTCGAACATACCGGCATTTGCAAACGAGACTATTGTGATTGTGCATATGCAGAGCCTCCCTTGTTCACCATCATCAACTGCACTGTTCCCGATGGCGTTGTAAGTACCTAGCTTAGTTTCTATCATTATTAGGAATCTAATCATTGACATCTTTGTTCAAATACTTTGTTAAGTTATCACAAAGAACGGCATTTGTTTCTCATTAGGTAATATGTAGACGAGTTACGAATTTGAAATGAGTAATGAGTTCGAACACAAATGTAAATAAAACAAATGATAATTATGAAGACTTTGACAAAAGGAAAAGAAAGGAAACGATAAAGTGCGGAAGGGCATGTTTATTGTAATTCACTTAACGTCGGGACTTGGTTGAGTAGCTTTTACATACTTTGACGTGAGCAACAAGCAAAAGTTTGGAACTTGCTGACGAAATGCATCCCCATCACTGCAAAATACTTGAGTATTTCTACGTTAGTTAAACGTACTTTTCGCCAGGAATCTGCTTTTGAGTCACTCAAACTTTGATATGCGAAGCTCGCATTACACGGTGTTAATTATGAACTGCTTTACGAGCTTTTAGTAGAAAATCGGTATGCACGGTAGCAGAGAATCTTGAGTTCTTTGTCTAACGAGACCGTCTGTCAATATTATTAATTATTATCGATAACTGACGCATACCATAATACTATTATTGCATACATTTATATAGGTGAAAATGCTAAAAATATCTAAACCTCACACGCACTAATGTACTAAATAGAAATGCAAATAATGAGTGTCATTAAAATATTAAAATCAAGATGAGGTCATCAATAATATGTATTCCTTTTAATTTCTTATACCTAACACAAAGTTCAGCGACGGACATAAAGTCAAACACATTTTTACCATAATAAAAGCAGCAGCATACATAACTAAGAGGATAACGCGTATAATAACAAAACTACCTGTAGTTGAGACCCTTCGCAATCGTGATTCAGAAAAAACATTTTTTGTCTTTGTCAAGTTGTTCGAGGTTCAGAGTCAAAGTTTGGAATAATGTAGTAAATCTCACGGTACATGTATGAACGTGTATCAAATAATATTATTTGGCTTTCTTTACGAAAATTATGAATCGTATAATTATCTGGAGCCTGGAACCGAGAGACTATCTAGATTCTAGATAAAACGTTTGATGTCCAAGACTGCGCGCTGCCGGAATTTATTGTCTCTAACGAATCTGTTTACAACTCAACGGATTAGTAAAAGCTTTTAAGTTAAATCTAAATAAACCAACTATTCCAACAAGAGATCCTAATTCTCGAAATATCATATATGTAATTGATTTTTTCTTCGACATTTTTAAAATGTTATCCTTATTAATTAGGACTTTTTAGCTAAACAATACCCGTAATTAATACAATGTAGCTTCGGACAAGGTACTAAGCGTTTTTTTATATCTGTTGATATTTGTATATTGAATAAATAGGTATAATGCTAAAATACATAAAACATGATGTTTTGTTAATTCTAAAAATGTTAAGAATTTAGAAAAGAAAAGGCACCACTAGTAACAACGGTTACGATAAACAATGGAGCCACAGAAGTTGATTCATGCTTCAATCAAGATGCACCCGTGATTGATAATTAAGGCAAGGGATATACGCTTTAGATCACTTTCTTTTCAAAAATGCCTGAAGTTTTAAAATATTTTTTATAGTTTTTAAATTTCATTAAATTTTAGATTTTAGGAAATGATAACGAAGAAACATGATATAACATACCTCAACATATCAAAAGTTATTCTATGAACAGTTTTGAATAAAATCGGAAAGAAAGATGATATTTCAAAAACGGTATTGTTGATGTTTCATCCGAAAACAGAAAATGAATGCATACATATTTTGTAGATTTCCATTCGAAATGTTATTCGAATACAAAAATTGGCAGGAAACATTTCGGTACGTTCGGGACGTTAATTAAAACGGACTCTCTATCACAGAATTCTTGATTATTAAACATAAAACCTCACATTGCAAAGGATTACACATAGAAAAAAGGAAAGTAACATTTTCATTTGCTTCGAAAAACCTCGTATTTAAAGATATTTTTATGAGATGAAAATTTAATTTGAACCGCAGCGTTACTTTGCCGTAAATATAGCAAATTGAAATGCAGTTTTAACGTTATTTATTTTTCTTCAATTTGCGTAGTTCGACGAAGATTAAAAAATAAATTTAATAGAACTGAATTACTGGAAATGTATTGAAGTATTATCGATAATCCCACTTCAATTCATTGATTATTTGTCAATATCAGTTCTACGAATGCTGGATAAAAGCTTCCTTGTAGAGTCGGAGCAAATATTATAACTTAACGGGCATTGAATGTGATAGATTTAAATGGAATATTTATGTTATATAAAATCGTATAGTGGATTGATTTAAGAGTAGACTTCCAGGTTAGGCAGGGTCGGTGCTCTAGAAGCGGGGGCACGCGGTCACGGCGGAACGGGACCGGCTATTTGTGAATACGACTACCTTTGCTAATTCACCCGACTGTCCAAAAAAATAAACACAAACATTCCTCCCCATCGCGACTGAGTACAATCATTAGGTACAATACGACAATGGTCATACCAGCATTAATATAAAACATATTGAAATTGAAACCGCAATCAAATCAATTAATATTAGACAGTCGCAGAATGGCACTCAAATTCCTAGAATAATTAATCAACATTGATATTACTTTGTGTAACATGGAGTCTATAGCTTTCCTATTTGATAAATGCAAATCCCAGAAGTTGAGATGAATAGGTGATATGAGATCACGTCATTTTGGATACAGTTCAAACTACAAAAATATTATTAAGTTGCGTAGGTTTATGTCAATGACCGTCTAATTTTGTTACTGTTAGACACAACTAGTTCATGATATTAGTTCCCATTCGACTTCCAACAGATGGTTTATGATAGGGGTAATTATTATCTTTGGCCATTCTTACTTATTTAACTTTATCTGATTGTTTACGATTTAAATGCACCTGATGAGACAATGCGTAATGATAGAGTGGCCCGGATCAGTGTGAACCCCATGCTCGGCTGACCGGAGTGCCGGACATTGTAGTGACGTCACAGACGTGACGGTACCATGCCGGTCTACGGTCAGTCGTCTGAGCCGGTGCGTGAAACCCAAATAAATTACACCGCGTTATTACACATATCCACACGATGACTGAGTTTGGTGAAATAGTTATACGGTAGTAGGTATCTTGTAACTAACAAAAAAATTAATATGATACTGGTAACGTGTTTCACCAATTTTTCAAATTCAATAAAGTAATTAGTCTTTTGAATATAGGTTATAATTACCGTTTTTACCTAAATCAATAACTTTTAAGCGTACCGAATGATAGAATGTACCCAAAGTAAAAAGCTTAGTACATTATATGTCTTTTTTCGTCTATCTCTTTATCTTCAACGTGAAGCAACCTAATTATCTTAATTTGTATTTTAAAACATTTTATTAAAAAGCTTACAATATTGCAAGACTTCATAATACCCTTAGCTTCGAGACATTCCGCAAAATTTCAAGAAAAATGAAGCTGATAAGAGTTCCAAGATATTATTACAGGGCTTTAAGATTTAATATGTACTATTAATCATTATAATAACCTATACCGCAGTATAGTCTGTTCAATAAAGTAACAATAACTCTTATACTGCCGCTCCGGGATAGATTGATTAATGGACTATCACTACATATTTTAAAATAAAGTCGTCTCTGTTTCGTCTCTGTTTCGTGTCTGTTTGTCTGTTTGTCTGTATGCTTAAATATTTAAAATTACGCAACGGATTTTGATGCGGTTTTTTGTAATAGGTAGAGTGATTCAAAAGGAAGGTTTTTATGTAAAAAAAATCCCGAAATTCCCACGGGAACGGGCACAACGCGGGTAAAACCGCGGGGCGCTGCTAGTTAACTAATAAATTTAACATAAAAATCACTCATTTAACACTATAGAGGAATGGCCCTTAGACCTTTGCCCAGCAGTGGGACGTCATAGTTTAAAGAAAAGAAAAAGAAAAAGGGATCGGGCTAATAAATATGAGTACGACAGTCAATCGCCAAAAATAAATAATATATGATATCTGGATATTAAGAGACCAAACAAAAATCCAAAACGTGAATAAAGTTTATTCAATCGACCAACCGGCCTGATGTTTTGGGGAAAGAAATTATAACCAAAGTTGTATCCAGTATTCATGCGTAAGGATAGTGTGAGCGGGAGCAACGGACAAACCATAAAAAAACGTAATGAGAGATCGTTTCCTGCGCCGAGGCCTCTTCGACCGGCCCGAGAAAGTATAGAGCTGACGTTTCATTTAACAACACAATGATTAAAGTAACGGCTTGTACGACCACGTACTCTAAGCACGGTGGTGCGACGAAGATGATAATAAAACATGAAATTTAAATATAAAATTACTTCTAATTTAATATGTTAACCAAATATAGATATGTATATTTTACATCAGATAAATCAGATATATGTATTAAATGTCATAAATGCTTCATATTTTCTAAAAGGGTTTATTGTAGTAATAATACATGGTAATTTTGGCGCAACATGATTCAATTTGATCCAATTTAGAGATGAATAAGTTCTATAAATTGTCAACTCTGTATGATTCGTCCGCAGTCACACAAGCTAGACGGCATCGTTTCATCAAACAACAGTAACATTTGATCTTACATCACGGCTATAAATATAAATCTTTGCGTTTATATCTATTCAAATAATACACCATAATCTTTATTATGCGTGTTACAAATCAATTTTGACAACATGTGAGATATCGAATAATTTATCAATTTCTAATTATTAAGCCATTTACCTATTTATTAAATGCCTGTAATCAATTGTTTACCTGTTGGTGAAGCGGTGAGTAAAAGAAGCCAATATGGGTATGTTTTAGGTTTTGAGGCATCTTAGACATGAGTTAACACTTAAACTTAAATAGTTATGGTATTCTAATTACTTCAGTTTAATAGAATTAATCGAAGGCGCGATTTCATTCTATTGGACATATAATTCCCAAGAAGTTCCGTAAGCAAAAAATCTATTTGTTTTTCCATTATGTGACTATTAGGTGACTAGTCCGGTAACAACAGACGCAATGATAAATGATTATAAAACATAATAAATGAACGAGTTTAATATTTCCAAACTGGCTAAAAATGTGTAAATATCATATTTTGTTTGTAGCAATAAAAAGTGTAATGCCATGGGACGGTCAGCTTCCTTAATAAACCATTGCAACTAGATATTAAAAAATAGACAGCGGACGTGTGTACTGCACATGTTTTTCACTCGGAGGCAGGTACCTCCGTGCATGCGGAAGCAGGGCAACGTCTGCTAGTGAATGTTTCCAGACGCTTTCAGTACGGAGAGCCGACCCGCGCAAATTAACACCTTCTATTTCACGATCCCATTCAACATGTTGTTAGAACCACAAGCTACGGGTATAATGTAATTCCATTCGTGTAAGGCGCGTAGCTCACAGGGGTAGGAGGGTTAGCGCCCCAAACCACCGCCGCACGCCCCGCTGCGGGGTCGCCAAATAGATTCGGGCACCTTAAGTAATCGTAACGCCCCGAGGCTATATGAACCGCCCAACCCGAAAATACCTACATTTTATCAGTCTTACATAAGAATGAACACTCAACAATACATACTGTTAGTTGAAGAACAATACTAGTCTGTGCCTCATTGACAATTTGGCACATTATCAATTTATTTAACAAACACACGAGAAATGCAATTTACAAATTGATCATAAAACTAAAATAAATGATGATATCTAAAAATTAGGTGACGCGTTGTGGTGGTGAGTGAATAACTCGAATCATTCATAGCAGTTTAATCTATGGAGTCCCGCGTATTCCCGGAATAAGAGCTATATTAAAATTGAACGCACACGCACGGGCGCGGCGCGACGTCTCCGGCCCGGGCGCGATCGTCTGAGACGTATTTAAAAATTCTTCACATTACATAGGTTCAAGTATCCAGATATTAAAATGAGTTAACATTGATAAAACGCCGATCGTAGCAGGTCTTCCAAGTACCAATAAAATATTCATATTGCCACCATACGGGTACTTATATGATATCGATAGTTTTCTATCTACATTCATGTTGTAGTTATTATCTATCGACTGTGTAGTGCCTAAACTGTAATTATTGAACTGTCCGTATTAATGTGAAGCACCTGCAAAGCTCAGTTCGAGATTTAATCAAAACACATTGCAAAGATAGACGTTACATGTCATTACATGCCGTCTATAAACACCATTGTGTACATAGGAGTAATTGCTATATACATCAAAGTGGATCCAATTACAACCCTTGCAAAACTAATTGACAAAAGAGGAGTCCGCTGGTTAGAATCAACCGAATTAATATCAGGTAATGATGACATGTATGAAATGAAGTGTTTGCAGAGTGACGTTTGCATAGAACAGAATCTACAAGCAGTCTGTCGCGAACATTCCGCAACAAACATCTCCGTCAACATTAATATTAAAACAGTTCAACCACTAGTGCAGTAATTAACTGAAATTCATTAGTATTAGAACGAATATTAACGCCCTAAATTGATCGTGAGGCGAATCGTGACTTGTGACAACAAATGGGCCTGCTCTAAGGTTATTAGTATATAAGTTAATAAGTTAGAAATGAAGCTAATTATAGTATGTAGGAGAATTTGTAAAGCACTTTATCTAATAAATGAAAAAAAAGTCCGGATAATGCAAGAAAAATTTCCAGACTAAAAGGAATCACTTGCAAAGCAGAAGGATTAATTAAGTACTCCACCTCCGAGAAAACTTTGCCTACGGTTTATTCCCGTTAATAGTAATACTGTAATGCTGCGCATGGCTGCTTGTGTACGGAGAAGTTCTATTGTTTACGCAAGGCCGGCACACGCAAAATCAAAGCGAATGCTGACAACTAACATATGATATTTTTTATCATATTCTAAAGTTCCTTGAACTTGATCGACTCACTACAGCTTATCAATATTTTAGAACATGTAGTACTAGGTACTGTATTGATCTTAAAGTAATGCTTATAAATGAACTGAGAACAAGATAACCTCACCCGCTGACTAAGTCATACAGAAGGGAATTGGGAGTTAAAGTCGGCCCGTTTATGTGGTGACTCCTGACACAAATGGCTTAGTTACACTTGAACTCTTGAGTGTATTTGTCTCTAACAATTGATTTACTGTTACAATTTAAACTTTAGGTCAAACGCATAAAGTTGATGTTGCTAAAATAAATATTGGAAGTGTGTGTGTGTGTTAACACTGCTCTGCTCAAATCTGACTAATTGAAGCTCATTGAAAGCGGCGAACAGCCAGTGATCTGTGAGCCCTAATAAAATACAATGTTTTTATGCAGATATTTATTTACCACAGCTACGTACATAGCTGAACACAATGTTTGTTTTCGATCGTGGATAGAATGTGTTTGTCTATCTCACACGTGAATTCAATTGAGAAGTAGTTAACAAAGCAATCGGAACTCTAACGCATAGTTGATAAGTGAATTTGAACAACCAAAACCGCAACCTGCCTAGACCAACTTGCCATATAGAGCGGGCAGATAACCTAACTTAACGAACGATCCAATCTATTTGTTCGTCTATATTGAGATTAGTTCGACTATATTCTTGTGTATTAGATCGCGCCCATCCATTGTTCTTCCTAAATTACGTAGTATTAAACAAGGGAAATCCTTCTGTTTAGTTGTTAGTTCCCTCCGTAGATAATTTACTGTAATTCGAGATAAGAACTAGTCTGCAGCAACCTGTACAGACAAAACGACCTACATAAGCCGTTCAAGTAACAAGCCATGGAGCACTTAATGCGTATGTAAGAGCCGACTTGAATCAGCTCCGCGGAACAGGTTTTGCACGTAATAAGAACCACAGAATATGAGCCACTATGCTCAACATCGGTTTTACTCACATGTATCGGTGATGAGCTCCTACAATAGTCTAGCCCGCCAAATGTCAAATGTAAGTTCAAAGGTCACGGAGAAGAGATATTTTACATCAATTTACTTTTATTGAGCATGTGCATTGGTCATGTGTGTATGAAAGAAGTGCTTTATTTAAATTGGCATTGGATAACGGGTCATCAGATGTCGCGGTCAGTGGTTGAGCGGCGCGCTCCTTACACGGCGAGGAGTTGCTAAACATCCAGCGGGTGCTGACTCAGAAACGGGTACTGGCACTGGCTCCGCACTGGTGCAATCAACTGCCCAGTAAAACAAACGATACCGAGCCCTAACTTAACCGCTTCATAGTACTTACCACCTATAGAATACTCGTATCTGCTCTATCTATATGTATTGATAAGTTTTGCAATCAATTGACCTATTTTATATACTCCGAATTCGCTATACTAGCAAATAATATATTTTTCGTACAAAACAAATAACATTTACAAAAACATAAACTCTAAATAAGTCAAATTATAAATAAACAGACGTAGAAAACCCCATAAGAGTTATGGTTTTTAAGTGTTTATTTTTATTTGGCGTCGCAGAGCGGACGTGTCTTTTCTATGAGTTTCTTTTGTAGTCTTTCTTATACATATCCGAATGTTTTAGAATACGAAAATATTCGAACTATCTCCTGGAAATATTAAGGTGTATTTCTTTACTTTCTCTGTAAATAATTCAGAATTAAGGAACATAAAGCCACATATCCCCGTTAGCATATTTCGGATACGAGTAGCAAAACTACAAAGCACAACTCATACATAACAAATTGTAATAACAACCGACCATTTACATAATATTTTAGAGACAATTATTGTTCAACCTATTTATGTGATTCATTCATTATCGGCGCGTATGAATGCGAACTGATAACAAAGCACCACAAGAAGCCCGAGCGCAGATAACGAAGTATTTCTTAGAGCCGACAACGGAATGGAAATTGTTACAATTTTGATGGATGAGTGGTAACAATGAACGACAGAGTAGTCAACTATCACTTTCGTTTCATTGATGGGGCTAGACGCCATTATAAATAGACGCAAGGGAATGCTCCGCGGCCGTCGCGTAGGTGTTCCTATAGTTCGGTTTACACACTCGTAATTTAATCAGCTGCCCGTATCCGCTCGTTGTATCCCTTCTGTTTTCAAAGACCACCATGATCATAATAGCAATTGAATGATTACAAACCATTTTGAGTTAAACATCTATACCAATATTATAAAAAGGCAAAATTTTTAACTTTGTTTGTTTGTATGTTCGAACTAATGTCGGGAATTATTAGTCCGATGTGAATAATTGTTTTTGTAATAAATAGCCACTTTTAATGGGAAGGTTATAGGCTATATTTCATGCCAAACTTCCCATAGCAACAAACACAACGTGGGTAAAACCGCGGAGCGCTGCTAGTTATTTTATAAAGCTCACATCACGCCAGGTTAGGTACTCCTCACAATTTATAAACATTGTGTTCAATACCTAATGCCAGTGATTCAATATCTTATAATGATATTGTGTATTCGCGAACAACGTCATTATCTCATGATTCGTTAATTTAACATCTTCTGTTCGTAAATTGGACTAATTACTGTAATAATATTTCAATAATAAGTTATTACAAGCCTAACCGGCAACACCCTAACACTAACTTCTGTTATCATGTGTCTTAACTTAAATGATTGTTTGGTTTCAGGCGGTTGATGTCTTCAATCTGGATTTGCCAAAAACTACGGCGGAAATTATCATCTATGGATCCGAGGGCGTAATGTTTGGTCAAGGAGCTTTTACTGGAGTGACGGATATGCGAAGAATTACTGTGAGGGATGCGAAGATGGTGGTCTTCCGAGCATACGCGGGGGTGGGGATGAACGTGGTGAACCTGTTCGTGAACGTGGAGCGCTGCGACGTGCTGCGCTTTGAGAAAAACACCTTCGTAAGCATGAAAGGTGAGTTACAACACATCTTTTAACTTTGCGAAATGTTTCATTTACCTGTTGCGATGGAGTTGCGCTAACTTTCGGTACCAATTTAAATATTTTTCCACAGAAATCAGAACGCAGTGAACAAGCAATTATAGTTCTCGCAGGACCTTTGAATTTTAATTAAATTTTAAATTTACCATCAACGTGCCGAGCGAACTTTTATTGAATTTCCATTTCCATGTGACGTTTCATTCGGTTATGGTTAGGTAATTGTTTAGTGTTTGTATGTGCGTTACGTACACAACGTTATGTAAAGTTTATAAGTATAATATTATTGTATTACGCTCAGTTATTTAAAGAAGTCGTGTTATAATAATCATAAGTCGTTGTTAGGTTGGAGTTAATCATGTTTTGCGCGCTCAATGCGAAAAAATATGCTTTGATAACATTTTCTTGTCATTATGATAAAACAACCATGACCGCGTCCGGTGTACACGTAATCGTAACATCGTATCTGTGGATACGATCTACTATTGTTTCATTTAATCATATTTAGTTGTGTGGAAGCTTTTGCCGTGATTATCCCTATTTTACATCATTGTGGGGTGGCCTCTACAGAGCATGGAGCAATAAGCAATTAATAACCCTTTATAAACTAAAACAGTATTTGACTGAATGAAGTCATTCAGGATACGTAGGTACTGTATAATGAACATAAACAATATATAACGCAAACAATAACAATTGCATTTATATTGAATCTATGCGGTACGTTAATCAAACAATAAATTAATAGAATTCACTTGCAATAAACAGAAGTCAACTTTACTGGTAAACATGTTCAAAACTTAGTATAAATTAAAGTTAACTTACTTTTAATATATACTTAATGTTTTCCTAGTTAACATTGCAACTAATTAAAACAATTTCAATATAAAGAACAAACAAATTAACGTTTCAAGATAAAACAGAGTGAGTGAGCGGATATAAGACAATTTTAAAAATTATGTCAACATATTAACCACTTGGAGTGTAGTCGTAACATGTGCGGCCGAACTGTATGCATCAGTTGCTATGACGCACCGTCTCGTTAACGACACGCGAACGACCAGTCTTCTCTCGCACTTGAAATTCAAATACATATTACATATTATGTTTGTCTACAATTATTTTACTAGTTATTATCTGCTTATTTAGACTTCATGAACAATCAAATACAAATGCAAAGTTTTTCAAATGACTCATTTTACTTTACTACTAAAATGTTGACTCAGTTGAGCAGATGTTCCTAAATTGATTAAGTATTTTATTTATAAGTTTTAAACAAAACAAAAGAATGCTAAATCTACAAAATAGTATAAAGCTCAGTGCATTGTTTCTTTGAGCACATGATGTAATCGACTCAATCAATTGATGAAAAAGTTAAGCCACTATTATGTTTCAAAGTATGTTTTAATCTTTAACAATCTCTTCTTAAAACTGTCAAAACTTGTATACTTATTAAAGAACTGACGAAGTAATACTTATTAAGATACATTCTTGTTAAAGATATTAGTGTTAGATGTGAGAAAATGGTTCTGATCACAACACCGTGTACCGAGCGGTGACTAATTCTAGACTATTTCTGCGTCTCGAGTCCCTACATGAGCTAAATGTGTCTGTGTGCGTATTGTACCAAATGCTAAGACTGTGCATGCAACATAATTAAGTCGCCGGCTTCCACCCTACAGGGCAAATATGAGTAGGTATTCAAGCGATTGTTTAGAGCAAGCCATATATTATATATGCGTGAGTGACATACGTATATTCCGATATGATATTACCTATTAGCGATAGAAAAAACTAATCGTTTATTCTACCACATTGTCTTTTGTTGTGTTGAGTAAGATCAATAAATGTAAATACAATATTGCAATATTGCTTTAATAATATTGATTGACCCATGCATGGGTTTAAATAAGTTTCATTAGGCATATTTATTTATAAAACAGTTATTGTTTCTTAATAGTAGTTTATGCAACGTCATATAAAGAAGGGTATTAAAACACGAGTGTGAGTTTATGAAACGAGCGCAGCGAGTTTCATAATTGTAACGAGTGTTTTAATACCCGTGTTATATGCAGTTGCATACACTACTTTATCTTCACTATTTAATGCAATTAATCAAACAAAATTTTAAAAACAAAACATATTGCGAAACATTAAATTCACGCGTAGGTACGTGTATTGTCACAGTGAACTTGCCGCCATTAAAATCTAACCAATGAGAGCGCAGCTGCGCGTAGGGCCAATCAGGAGCGAGCGAGATCTTACCAAAGAGTTTTGTGTATGTAGTTTCGACGAAGTTTTCACGTATAACCCAACTGTTTTCAAAAGCCAGCCTAATATCAAAATTTTATGCAACTAGTATGAGGATTTTGACATAAGGCTCGCCAGGTTAATTGGTCGCGTTATAATGATGTTATAATGTTATATTATAATGATATTATAACATCATAAGCAATTGCTTAAATTGAGTGTTTTAGTTGTCTGTGCTATAACAGTAGTAATTATAAGTCAAGTATTGGAATCATAAGTAGAATGTTACAACATTAGTGTAGATAAATACTTTTATCTACACTAAAAACAACTAAAACACAAAATTTAAGCAATTGCACATGATGTTATAATATCATTATAATTTAACATTATAACATCATTATAACGCGACCAATTAACCTGGCGAGCCTTATGTCAAAATCCTCATACTAGTTGTATAAAATTTTGATATTAGGCTGGCTTTTGAAAATAGTTGGGTTATACGTGAAAACTTCGTCGAAACTACATACACAAAACTCTTTGGTAAGATCTCGCTCGCTCCTGATTGGTCCTACGCGCAGCTGCGCTCTCATTGGTTAGATTTTAATGGCGGCAAGTTCACTGTGACAATACACGTACCTACGCGTGAATTTAATGTTTCGCAAAGTGTTGTGTTTTTAAAATTTTGTTTGATTAATTGCATTAAATAGTGAAGATAAAGTAGTGTATGCAACTGCATATAACACGGGTATTAAAACACTCGTTACTATTATGAAACTCGCTGCGCTCGTTTCATAAACTCACACTCGTGTTTTAATACCCTTCTTTATATGACGTTGCATAAACTACTATTTCAAAACTCATAAAAAGTATGGTATACTATAACAACCTACAACAATTTTTCTGTGGTACAAACGTTAGCACTGGCATAGGATTTTAATTGTATCGCGTTAGCGCCAACACTAGCTCTCGCTACATTGTCCGATGACATATAATTCAAGTTATTCGGAACCAGTTTCGTCGACACCAATGCAATCTTTCTCCGATTCGTTTACATACCACTTTACAAAGACCCTTTAAAATAAAACGATACTTGCGCATTCTCAGTACAAACGCCGAGAAAAGCGAGATCTTTTTGAATGGACACAAGATACCCTCGCGCACTCGGCTGAGCTTACCGTTATTCAACTTATTATATTTATTACACGCATTTTTTTGATATTTGTTTAATTACTTATTATCAGTGAAGTTATGATAATTATAGTATTTAGACAAGACGGACAAGAAAGTTTAGTAGCCAATAGGACGGCAAACGTCCAAACGTCGCGGTCTACCATCTAAAAATACGCATTTCCCCGACTTAACAGTCAATAGGACGATGACTCATTACACGGAATAATTAAATATAAAATCATCAATAAACTACTGACAACGAGTGCATTTTTGTCAATCACAACTTGGCACTTGTTACTTTATCATACATGTATGTAGACCGAACAAAAATAAATTACCACTACAAACTTTGATTCAGTCAAACGAGGAATATTAATATATCAGATAAATCAATACTTGATTAAAAAGATCAAGGTTATTATTTAATTCCTTTTGTTTATTTTTTAAACTATATTTTCAGGGCCGGTCTCGGGGAGCATTAAGGATTGTGACGAGGTGTTCATAGAAGGCGATGCTTTCTCGTGGATCCTGAACATGGACGTCTACAACGTGAGGGAAATGACGCTCGGAGAGGGAGCCTTCAATCTGGAGCGAACGGCATCGAATATTGGCGAGCACGGACCTGGCATGGCGGTCTGTATCAAATTATAGTATATGCCCTTACTTAAGCTAAACTTACTGGTCTTTTTAAATTAAACATTAGGCAAATTCATAACATTGTATCACACTCTTTTTTGGCTGAGCGAAATGGCATTGCGATGGCGAATGATTTTGATATTTACTAGCTATGCTCCCCGTTCCCGTGGGAATTTCGAGATTTTTATTAATTATTTTCTTATATAATTCTTATCCTGACATTAAGAAACTCATAAAAAAAGAATCATCCAATTTGGTGCAGTCGTTTTGAAGTTATGCACGTACATACATTTCAGCGATTAATTTTTATTTATATAGATAGTGTATGGCATCATTTCATGATAACTTATGTACATTTCAGATCGATATGAGAAATATTTCGCTTCCGGAGTTCCCAAGAGCAACGTTCGGGTCATCAGCGGCTAGGGTGTACTTGGAAAGCGTCGACGTTCACACCATAAGAACGGGAGCGTTTTCTGCGAACACCTACAATGTTGTGATGGCCATCAACTGCTCGATACATGTGATTGAAGAAGAAGCCTTTTCGGAGAATTCTTTAATAAACTATTTGAGTTTAAATGGAAGCAAAATACAACAGTTGTCGTCAAGAGCGTTTCGATCAGCAATCGGAAACATCACCATTATCAAAACCAGGTACTAATTAAATGAGTTTTTATTTGCAAATAAAATGTATGGGAAATGTGACTAAAAACTGATTTTAAAATTTATTTGGTATTACAATGGCATATTTTTTTTTAATTTCAGATTTGACAACGTTGGAACTGGCGCCATCAACACCACCGTGGCTGCGGTCGTCATATCTGATAACGAGTTTCATAAATTCAGCGAGCGAGGATTTGAATTATCTTCATGTAACACGTTGCATATGGAGCGTAACTCCTTTGATACTATACCTCCCTATGGTATCACTGCCCCCGGAGCCAACATTCACGAATTGCTATTTAACGAGAACGAAATAGAGTTTATGTATCCGAAGAGTCTTGCATTCATAGGGCCTGCCGAAATAATTAATAAAGTCGAATATGTTCGCAACTTTTACGGCCATCCTTGCCACTGCAACATTAGCGACTGGGTCGCAGAAGTATTCGGAGCCCCATCTGGCAAACCTTACGAAGAAGAGAGTTATTGTACTGTCGATGAATTGATAGCGCGTTGTTTCAACGTGCCGGAACAGAACATGATGTTTCAAAGATTCATAAAGGAAGTGTGCCACAAGAATGTGGAGATAAAATGCGAAAAATTTAGAGCCAAGACCAACGGCGGGATAACAGAAATTAAAAATCCACGGTTTCCACATAAAACAGTAGCGACGAGTACTTTGTCCGATCGTGATAAGAAAGTAATTGGAATTGTGATTGTATCTGCTGCCAGTTTTGTTTTGATCGTGTTGTTAATAAGCCTTATTCGTTGTATGAAACGACAAGGATATTGTTTTAGTTTCAAGAATTTAATAATGTCCTCTAGCTCTAGATGCGGTGTATTGTGTGCGCGAATGTGTAATTGCGGTAATAACCTAGAAGACGAGAATGCTGAATCCATATCAGCACTTTCCATCCACGAATATTCGGAAAGACAGTGCCTCAATGATCAAGATCTCATCCAAGAGACAAGTTTTCAAGAAGTGGCGGGTGCATTGGTGCCAACCTCCGAAAGATTTACACAAACTTTACCGGAAGAGTTGACCAAGGAGTTGTTAGACAACCTGAAAGAGAGATTGGACAATCCTGAAAACTATGTCGAAGCTCGTGAAATGATTGAACATCTCTACGAGCTAACTAAAATCAATGACATGCCATCTGTTTGCGCAACAACAACAATACCTATTGACTGTGATGAAAACATTTACGAATTGCCATTCCAAAATACCACTGGCAGAATTGGTAAAAATAACAAGACCATGATAAGCATCGGTACAAAAGTGCCGTCTCTTGAAAAGTTAACTCCGCTTTCTCCTTATTACAGACAACCCGCATTAGCTCATGAATATTTCGAGCCTAGAGATGTAGCCGTCCATCTATATGCTGAAATTGCTAACGAGAAGGAGAAAAAATCGTGCCTTGGCGTTATGCCTGATGTAATAGCAGAGCAGGCTGGTCCAAGAGGCCCATACCTAAGGGCAGTGTTGCATAATAACCCCACACCAGTCAATAGCCCGCCCCCAAGTAGCCATCAAACTACGCCCCGCATGACTACCATTAAATCTACCTGCTCCAATTCGTCGGGCAAGATGCTAAACCGACCTCTGCCAAAGAAACCAACATTAGACCCGGGAGCTGGTACGTCTTCTACGCAAGGTTGAGACAGGCTTACCAGACCGCACTCCAAGCCGGTCTGTAGGGTGAAGAAAACAAAAAATACCAGAAAGGCTACTGACATTACGACAACGTTTCGCTACCGCCACGATTTGGAATATTGTCCGTCCGGATGACCCGACAGCTTCGGGTCGGAGGACCTGCCGGAGCTGGATGCACGCGCGACTTGGCTTCAAAGTTTTATAGCTGTGATATTATTTTTGATTATTTTTTATTTAATGATTTATTTAAATAATATTTATCCAAGTTTATTCGAACGAATTGCGAATATTCCTTTTTCTTAATTTGTAAATATTGTGATTTTGTAATTAATATTATTTTAAGGTATTGCCGCAAAACGGTACTAAGTTGTGCCAGATTAATTAGATACGTTATGTTATTTGTATAAGTTGTTGGAGCTTCCTATTGATGCTTTTAAAAAGTGCGCACAAAGTAACCGCATGAAGTTAAATAATTTATATTTATGTTTGTGTATACTCAGCATTGTAACGTATTAGCAAAATGTTACATTTCAAATCAAACATTATACAATTATTGTAAGTAGAATTATAATGTTAACCATGTAATTCATATTTCAATTTAATATATCTAATCATACATATTTCCAACATACATACAATACCGGTCTTTATCGCTAAACATCCTTACTTGAGTTGAGTCTCCGTGTGACCGAGTTCGTTGAGACCCCACCGAAACGTCGAAGTATTTATTAAAAGTTGATTTCGCAATTAGGTCCCGTCTATCTACATATTTAAAATGTATTAATGTTGTGATAATCGTAAAGTCACTCGTAATTAAACAAGTAATCGTATCCGTATTATCAAATCTCGATGTCTAATTAATCATACGAATAGTGTCATACATATTCAAACAAGAAATAGTATTTGTATTTTTTCAAATCTCGATGTCTATTATATAATTAATCATAATTATGAATATTGTCATTCGTATTTAAAAAAAGTATCGTATTCGTATTTTCAAATCTCATTGTCTATTAAATAATTAAGAGTGTACACTACCTCAGTTCGCGTATTCAGATTTTCCCCTGAGCCGAAGCGGGACAGAAACACCTGAGCGCTTGGTGTTTCGGCCCGCGAATTGTAGGTATTTGCTCCCTACAAACATTATGGTACTCATTTGAAAAAACCGCAACATATGAATTGTTCTGTAAACCCTATTCAATTTACTACACTTTATTTTAATTCAACAACTTTTGTATTTATTGAGATATTAAGATTTTAGTAAAAATTTAGAGATAACTTTGCGATTTTTTTCTATCGAGAAAATTTCATGGAGTCGTGTTTTCGAAACATATGATCGATAGATTATATCATGAACTTTACCATACATACGTTTCAAAGTTAAATATTGAGTAACGAGGAATATATGGAGATCCCGCCGAGTTGAAAATAAGCGATTTGAGGTAGTATACACTCTTAATCATAATTATGAAAATTATCATTCGTTTTTAAAAAGTATCGTATTCGTATTTTCAAATCTCGATGTCTATTATATAATTAATCATGATTATGAATAGTCATTCGTATATAAAAAATTATCGTATTCGTATTTTCAAATCTTGATGTCTAATACACAATTAATCATATGAATATTGTCATTCGTATTTAAAAAAAGTATCGTATTCGTGTTTTCAAATCTCGGTGTCTATTATATACTCGTAATCTCATCGTAATTTTTTGTAAAGGTGGTCGACTTTTTGCAGCGATTCAGTATGCTTCACGAGCTTCATGAGTTCTGGCGTTTTTGCATTACTTAAATCATAGTGCCATTGATAGGAAGATCTCACTTCGGACTTTTGTTCGTTTTTGACTTAGTATTTAAAATTGTAACTGCGTATGGTACATGATTTTTGTACTGACGAAGAATCACGGTGATGGAGGAGATTATATGAGTAAAGTAAATCGATTTGTTGCTATTGAATTGCTTTAAAAAACACCACCGACTCCAGTAGTATGTGTCATGTAGGCGTAAAGTAGAAAAGTTTAACGTTATTCAATGTTGTATCCTGAATGTTAGTAAGTAAGGCATTCTTTACCGATGTGTATTTTGTATTTATTTATCCACCCCAAAGGTTAGTGAATAATTTTTGAATCTTTTTAAATATTATTTGACGATATGAATGAAATTAATATTTTTGAATCTCCCTTTACCATTTTTTCTATATAATTTACAGAATGATCAAAATTTTAAAGCAAATTTTTATTAAGACCAATTTTATTTATTGCAAAACTGACAAGATACGTACTTTAACTCATAGTGTAGATGTAAGTGAGATGATTCAAACAGATAATGCCATATTCGAATACTTAGTCATTTAGAAATAATAGTAGCTACTACTTATCAAATATATATATATACGTCGGCGGCACCTCCCCACAATAGTATACAATTATGATATACTATGAAAATAGTATAATAAGTATAAGTATAAATGTTGTGTAGGCAAATAGATGTTGATTGTGGATTTTGAGTTTCATTTCTTTGTTCCTTTCATCCTTCCATTCCTTTCGTCTCTCACGCCGCGCAACTGTGACAAATACTTATGTAAAATTATAAAATTAAGTACCTCTTATTTGAGTGGCCATTGAGTGTTCTTAGAATTTAACGTTAATTCAAATCTTATGATGATTAGCTTATAATTAACTAGCAGCGCCCTGCAGTTTTACCCGCGTTGTGCCCGTTCCCGTGGGAATTTCGGGATTTTTTTTACATAAAAACCTTCCTCTTGAATCACTCTACCTATTACAAAAAACCGCATCAAAATCCGTTGCGTAATTTTAAAGATTGAAGCATACAGACAAACAGACAAACAGACACGACTATGTAGTGATAATTCCCTAAGCATATAACTCCACCAACTGTGACTTAATCATTCATATAAGTAAACAGATAATAGTGCTGGTGGCAAAGATTATTTCTGATAGTGATCCTGGTGATTGACCAAGACCTCCCCCCCCTCACTCAACTGCACTTCACTTACCTAGTATTCCTACACAATATTATGTATTTGATTTGTGTCTCTTACGATAGTTTTTAAGTAGGGACAAAGGTAGAAATAAAATATCGAATACATCAATAAACATTTATTAAATAATTTAATATATCATAATATACTATACCTAATACATATACCACATATTACTAAGCAGATTAGTTACGTTAATTTATTTGGTATGTATAAATTCTCCAAATTCAATTAAAACATTACATTTCATACAACATATAAAAATGGGGTACAAAAAGTTATAAAACAATTGTGAAAAAGTTAAAGCGGCATATTAATACAATTAAGTTTTAATTAATAGTAGTAATTAATTAATATTCTTTTAAGTAAACTATTTTAACAAGTTTATAAAATAAACCAAAACTGAATATCGGGACCACTCCCATATTCTGATATTTAAAACATTACTGCAGCGTTTCTCAAATATGATTTACATAGGCAAAAACAAACAAATTGTTTTAATCTAAGCTAGCTTTATGACATAACAAAGTTCATTAATAAATAAATATCATTACAATATGCAAAAACAAATCGATGATTTATCTTCCTCTGGCCAGTGCTTCAGGTAATGAGAAACTTCATATTCAGCAACAGTTCCATGTTCACAACATAAACAAGACACGAAGCAGAAACCGCCTCACTAATTGGTCATTCAATGTTCAATTAAAAATGTTTGTTTGTTTCACTCAAAAACCACGAGCGCAAAGTTTGGATAAATACTTGAATATCAAGTTGTTACAGTTCTAATTAACTCAATAATAAATAAATAAACTGAAATGTCTTCTGAAGGGTCTTGCAATGCAAATATTCCTCAAGTTATAATGATCAAATTTATTTTACATTTTTAATTTATTCATCAGATCTCTTGGTAGTTTATCAATGTATGGAGTTCACATTTAATGGAAAGAAAATTTAAAAAATATCCTTTCAATCCGTAAATACAAGTAAATTTAATATAAACAATTACTTGCCAAAAATATGTTCAAGACAACAAAAAGGACATTTATAGCATATACAATTTCACTTAGCTAAAGTTAATAAAAATAAATAAATATTTGCAGGTCCTATTCAAACATACGGACTTTTAAAGCCAAACAGATCTTTAAACTTAATTGAGATGCCCGTTGGAGTGCTTACTGTGTCGGGGGTTGCGGGTTCAATTCCCGTCCGGAGTTAACAATATGTGAAGACATAGCTGTTGACGACGACGTGGTGGGCGTGAATTATATATTCATATAAAGTATTTATTGACAGATGATAGAGAAAAGAGGAAAGAAATCCATCGACAAGAGCCCAGCTCTTACCTAAGTTTAAAGAAGAATAAAGTATTTGTATACATATGTACGAGCCCCAATGCAAATGAGTTCGTCTGCCAGGGAAAAAAAATATTAACCTAACTTCAACATAAAATTCAGGGAGACCTAGATGTTCAGTAGAAAATGTAACATATAAACCATATAGATTATAAATAATATTTTATTTACCAACAAAAAAAAATGTAACTTTCCACAGTCAAGAAAAAAAAAACATTATTTCGCAAAATGTATCACCCGCAAAAAAGTTCGTCTTCAGTTCAACCGACGCAGAATAGAACGTCTACCACTTGGTGGCGTCACCTTTTGCATCCAAAACGGCTTTGATCCTGAACGGCATTGAATCTACTAACTCCCTACACTCTTCAGGGGTTATTCCATTCCAGACACAGGTAAGTTTATCCTTAAGATCAGCTTTTGACCTAGAAGGGTCCTTTCGCAACTTCTTCTTCATTTTCCACCACAAAGTTTCTATGGGAGACAAGTCCGGGCTGCTGGACGGCCATGACATGGTAGGGATTTTTTTGGACTTCAGCCACGCCATCGTTGTCTTTGCGGTGTGGCATGAGGCACCGTCTTGTTGAAAAGTAAATGCATTTCTAAGTTTCAACTTCGGTATAGACGGCAGCAAACTCTCTTCCAAGATGCTTTTGTATTTCTCGGCATTGACGGTACCATCTATAAATTGCAGACGGCCTACACCCTGTGCCGACATACAGCCCCAAATCATCAAAGATGCCGGAAACTTCACCTTTCGCTTAAGACAGTCATTATGAAATGCCTCTCCTTTTTCTCGAATGACTTTACTTCGTTCGTCGCCAACTGTGACGTCGAATTTCGATTCATCGCTCCATATTATTCTTCGCCACTGATCGGCAGTCCAGTTTCTGTGTTCTTTAGCGAATTTCAACCTGTTGGTTTTCTGTTTTTGAGTAAGTAACGGTTTCTCTTTAGCTGTGTAAAAACCGTAGCCCATTTTCTTCAGTACTCTCTTGCAGGTATCGACTGATACATTCTTTTTAATTGCGTCACGCCATAGTACGGTAAGTTCGCCTGCTCTTGCACGACGATTTTTCTTTATGATCTTCCTCAGAATCCTGTTGTCTGCTTTGCTGGTTATTCGTGGACGGCCAGTTTTCTTTAAACAGGAGACTGTTCCGTGTTTTCGATGATGCTCGATGATTGTTTGAATTGTAGATCTTGGCAACGAAAGGTCCTTAGATATTTGGTACGTAGATTTGCCCTTATTGTTATTAGAAATGATAACTTTCCGCACTTCTTCAGTCACTGGTTTACCTCGTGCCATTTTTATAGAATAACGATTATGAAGTAATGATAATTTACTTTTAATTTGGCTTTTTATATAGCCCGTTGACATATTAGATGACAGAGAATATTCTATATTCAATTTGAAATATTATTTTACATCAAACCATTTAAAAAGCATTTTTAATTTTATATAGACGACCTGTTTTGCGTAAAATATGAACTAGACGTAATTTTTTGCTTACAAGATGTTAACTTTATGATAGAATTACATTAAGTTCGTTAAAATTATCACACTTTGTACAACACAAGATTAAACTAGGTGTAATGACCTCGTGTGTAGCGTATTTCATTAATCATCAAAGTCAATCAGAGATTAAATATCCGTCTTACAATTAAATATCGTATTTTGAAGTGCAACTAGACGATCTATTATGCATTGGGGCTCGTATATGTAGTAGTATCAGTTATATTCCATATTACAAGCTTAGAGCTTAGTTTGTGTCTAATTAACCATGTGTGAATTTGTCCGAGTATATTATTTATTTATTTTAATGGAATCTCAAACGGAATTCTTTGCATAGCTCAAGCAAGCACTTGCTGAATCTGTGAATTCTTTCATGGAGTAAGTACTTAGTACCAATGTCATGACTCGAAGAATTAATCAATTATTCATTTTTTCAATTAATAATTTTGTTATTTTGGGAATAAAGTTTACTGTTTCAAAATTTCAGCGCAGTTGAGCCCAATCAGGTGTGCAAACTGGACTCAATTAAAGCCAGCGGCAATGTGGAAGTTTACAATTAATTGACTGGTGCGGTTATCTGTGTCTGACCCCTCGATAGAGCGGCGCCGTCATACTTTCCATAATATAGACATAATTATGTGATCCTTTTTATTCGCAAATAATTTTACACTTAACTTCCGAACATCTTATTTGGCACTACAAGCAACTAACAAACTTAGTCAACAAAGTTTGCAAAGTTTTGTGCACCAATTGAAACTTGTGTTTAAAATCAAAGCGTCATAATCCAGTTTATTACACACACATACAGTGAGCCCTATGATCGCATAGCTGGGCAAACCTCACCCCTATTCCAATTCGCTATTCATTTTCATCATAATCTTATATTATTATAAAATGGAATTTCAAAAGATGTGCACCGGAAGCTAAGAGGCACCTTTTAATTAATTAGGAATCTAGTAATTAACTAATTAGAAGGCTAAAACTTTCCAGACAAGTACTTAGGTCCCTCAGTTCGGAACCTGTTTGCGAACTCAATCAAATGCACATTCGACGAACTTTAATCTCGTGATTTGATCGATTAATGAACAGACCAAAGAGTTCAATTAACAAGAGTTTCTTTTGCACTCCCGGCTCGAGTTCAAATCTCTAACGTACTGTGAAGTAGTGAACAAATAAAGAAACCTCGCGAACTTTTTAATTAATTAGTCGAAGTTCTATTCTACTCGATATTTACGCCTAGGGGAATATGTCACATGGATTAACAACCATAAATAAAAGTTAACATACTATTTAAACTTCACGATTTGCACTCATTATACTAAATGGAACGGGACGTAACGAGTTTTCTCGTGATCACGAGTGATGTAATCCGAGCGGTAAGTATTTTAATAAATATGCTTAAATTAAAGTCTAACACTTTTATCTCTTCATACAAGTAGGTAAAGTATATTAATGGAATTTTGGGTATAATTATGAAGAATAACATGGTGATTCTCCAAAACGAATGCATAGAGTTGCATCTGCAAAAATATATGAATTGGTAATTTATATCGGAAGTCTGGGCATCGTCTTTGCACATATACATAACAACTGCATAAAACCAAATGCACGGCCTAGTAACGCAAGGAAATGCAGTCTGACAAGTTTATTCACAATATTGATCTAGCTCTACTTAGTTCCACCACAGTGGAAAAGTACACTTACGAGTATATTAAAGCATAGGCATATAATTCAACAAGTGACAGCAAAATGAAATATTTGTAAAATATTTCAGGTTTCAAACAATAGAGAGTTTGTGACCAAACACTGTGTAAACCTATACACTGAAATAGAAACGGAATAAAGGATCATTGACTTCCAATACACCACACACATTAATACGACACGCGGCCGAGAGCGAATTTAAAAAGCCAGGACCGAAATTAACTTGTCACCAGCGCAGTATAGGGTGGTCGGTATAGGGAAGTGGTTTGAAACTGTAATTGTTTTTGTTTTTTATCTCGAACGAGACGGCAATATGAAATACGCCGGCGGCGCGGCGGCGAGTCGTTATTGACTACGTCCAGTGAGAGGGTGACGGATTATCTGCTGTAAATAAGGGGTAGTTTTGTATATTGTGTGGGGATGTATCCCCTACATCTATAGTATACGCACCCTAACTTTTCCCTATTGAAATGGAATTGGTGGCCTTGAAATAAATATTCAAAGGGAGATCACTGCTAAAACAGCACAGTTAAATATTTATCACTACATAGTATAAAATAAAGTCGTCTCTTTTTCGTGTCTGTCACACTGTTTGTCTGTCTGTATGCTTAAATCTTTAAAATTACGCAACGGATTTTGATGCGGTTTTTTGTAATAGGTAGAGTGATTCAAGAGGAAGGTTTTTATGTAAAAAAATTCCCGAAATTCCCACGGGAGCGGGCACAACGCGGGTAAAACCGCGGGGCGCTGCTAGTATATTTATATATTTAATACATAGAAAATATTGTCAGCTTAGTTGCTATTTTAGATTTTATCGATTGATTGTAACGAACAAAAGGAATGAGGTTCAAAATATAGAACACTGTACATCGAAGGATTTTCCAGAAAAAAATAACTTCCGCAGCCTGCGATAATTTAGTCGCTTAAACCAATTTTGATAAGATTTTGCACGTTTACTAATTATTTTTTTGCACAGGGGTCGATGTACGTACAGTTACACGTTAGGTTTTCCTGTTTAAACGATATGTAAATATTATATTAAGTTTAAAGCGCCATGCTATTATACTTTATCGTGAACAAAATCAAAATTTACCTAACCAGCTTAATGTCCTGCATAAATTAGAGCAAATCTTCACTAGGAAGGAACTCCTCCGAAGCGACGTAGGACTGACCGTGAGCCGCTACTATACTCGTATCACAAGTACGAATACTAAATACTTTTTATAGAGGACTAGTCCATAAGATGACGTAATAGACATTTTAATACCTATGCATTTTATATGATTTTAATATTATCAGTCGATAATGTCGTTTACTTTACTGATTTAAAGAATGGGCATTATTTACGCAAATACATTTATAAAATCTTTGGTATGTTCAGTTGTACAAAGATAATATATTATCAATTTAATCTCAAGATAAACATCACTACATAGTATAAAATAAAGTCGTCTCTTTTTCGTGTCTGTCTGTTTGTCTGTCTGTATGCTTAAATCTTTAAAATTACGCAACGGATTTTGATGCGATTTTTTGTAGAGTGATTCAAGAGGAAGGTTTTTATGTAAAAAAATTCCCGAAATTCCCACGGGGACGGGCACAACGCGGGTAAAACCGCGGGGCGCTGCTAGTTAAATGATAAATCACTAGTTGTTCGTTACTGTAAATATCAAAACAGTACCTATGAGTTACTACAGTGTATAAGACAAATTATACCAATTAAGCAACGTTTAGCGCTAGTAGTACTTGGACACACGTACAGTTCTTTGGTAACTCTGTATCCTTGTAGCCGTGTTACATCAATCACGCCACCACTATTCAAAATAGATTTACCGATAGTTCGTCCCAGGTTTACCTCCGTATAGCAATCATCAAACCATGTCGAGCCTTTAGGCGGTCAGGATCTCTCCAATATTAGGTTGGTCATAAGCTTATTGTATAAATATTATCGCACATGTTATTGGCCTAAATAGAGTTAAATATGAATATGAATAATTTCGACTTAAATTAATCCCAAATTCTGGTCCCATTATGAAGAAATCGTTCAAGAATGCATGTCTAACTCCAGCTAACGTTTTTGAATAAATTCTCTCAACCTTGATTTCTAGACTACCAAAACCAGTTTTATTGATGTTTTATTTTGCCACGAGATTATATTAAGCTATAGTTTACTATGTAAAAGCTACTACAAAACATGCTAAATCTCGATTTTCTCCTCGGAACACGTTTAATCGTCTTGGCGTTTATTCACATGCAATTAAATACCTTGGGAAGTTTTTGTTGCGTGCGTCAATATTAATAATTATCATTTTCATATCGATGTGTGGTTTGGTAATACTTAAGATTATGCAAGTGTTTACTTTTTTATGACGGCACAAAACGTTAAAAACAAAACCACGTTAAAGTAACACGTAATTTAAACAAGAAGAAATGTTTCCAGTCGACGTGGTTCTGAAATTCGCGGGCTTTGTTCTCTTCAGTATGAAGTTACATCGAATTAAAAGCTTGTATGCGTCTCACTATCAAATTTCGTATATGGGATTGAATTCGTTAGAATTTAAACATTATCGCTACTCGTCTAAAAAGACAAAACGTCAATTATTAAAGCTTTTATGTTTATCTTGAATTCGTATAGTAAAGACCCTTTGTATAGATATGGATAAGAACTATAATAAGGTGCTCTCATTACGATGTATATACATTATAAAAAGGTGCTTATTTTTTATGATAATAAGTGCCATGATACGCTCTCTTAGTTAGTGTTTGAAATGTGCCCTTAGTTCAAAATCATATAAACATAGTAGGTCAGTAAGCTAGGTCAAAATTAATCTGAGGATTGCTCGTCGATGTCTCATCTATTGTTAAGGTGAGTCGATATGAGATTAGTTTCAAATACCTAGTAACAAATAGTTTGCTAAGCCAATCATCACTATAGAACAAATCTACTCTCAGCAAGCGAGGTGTATCTATGGTACATTATTTTGGTTATAAGCTTATTATTATTATCGAGGTTAATCAAGCTAGGGTGCATTCTTATCTATGAAAACATTAAAAACATTGTTTATGTCCTGTTTTTTTTAAATAAGAGACATTTTGAAATGTTGTCAATGCTCTTCTAAGTGGTTATTAAATATAATAACTTGTACCAAAGATCTTGGCCACCTCGGAAACCAGTGCAATGCTACGTAATAGAAAATATTTCTGAAAACTAGCTATTGCATTTATTTCCTTCGCAATATTCAGATCGATCAAGATGTTTGGTAAAAGGTTATCGCCTGCATTTATAATTAGCTACCTATTGTTATTATTATCTAGGCTACTTTTTAAATCTACCTGTGATGAGGATTAATACAAAATTCTTAAAAGTATATTAATCAACCTTATAATAAGTGTCTCTTAAAAATGTGATATGTGAAGCATGGAATAGGTACGATATTTCAATGTTAAAAAAATACTATAAACTGAAGTCATTTGACATTATGATTTTTACGAGTAATGTCAAGCGAAATTACACCATTTTATGAGACGCTTTACACAGTCAGTACACATGAGATGTTTTATGTTAGTTACAAAATAATGTAATTGTAGAAGACGTAAGAATGCATATAGTGGTAGTTCACTGCGAATGCTGTGGATTGAAGAAGCGGTGTTTGAAGGTCGGGCGGGCCGGGCCGGAGCGGGCCGGAGCGGCCGGCGCGGGCGCACGCCGCGCCTCGCTCAGTCACACGCGTCTCGATACGCAGCGCGCATGCCGCGCTCTACTTATAATACATTTTCCACTGTTCACTCCGCGAATAAATAATAACCATAATTATCTCGCGGTCACAACATGATATTGTCACAAGTCAGTGTTGTTTTCTGAACAAATTGATAGTTGCACAACACCAATCTACCCATGCTTTGAGGTGAGTGTTATTGTATGATTTTTCGATGTTTTGTGCTAGAATTGTGCTGTAATCATATTTGGCACATGATCAATATTGTACTAATGCGTCAGTACTGGAGTGTTTACAATTGTGTGTGATTGATACTATACTGAAACCTGCGCTGTGGCGGTAGTGTAAGCTGATTCATCAAGTGCAATTCTCTATTGAAGAAAGAGTGCTAAGATAGAGCTCTAATAAAATATCTATTAATTGTAAGAAACCGTGAACTTGTGTTAGAGTAAATTGAATCGTTTACAAAAAATTGTGAAGGGCGACGTTGAAGGCGGAGAACACGTAATACTTGTCAAGCGCGAATTACCTCATCGTAACATTTATAGTAGTTTGAATATCACAAGTTTAGTATTATTAATATGGTAGAATACGGAACCTGAATGTCACAACAAAGACACTCAAAAGCGCTGCAATAAGCAAACATACCGAACTGGGGCTGGTTTTAAGAACTCCAAACGTAAACAAACACCGGAACCCGATATTATTTAAAGAAGATGTATTATAGGTGTACTCGGAATTAAGTCATTGGGCGCTCATTATTGCCACTTCAATTTATAATAACACAAGCGTACAAAGTAATACGTATACAACTACCCAGTCATGTGCTACGAGTAAAAGCATTATGATGCAAAGTATTATGTATTTAGTAGGAAATCTGTAAGATATTTATGCACAACTTTTTAAATATTTAAAAATTGTAAAGCGAATATTCGCCGAACTCTAATGCCTAATTCTTGTACCTGTTAAAATAAGAATGCATATTCCCACGAAAATATGATTGCTTAATACGATAAGCCTCTACTACACTGCTCATTTTTATCCTATTTAGTACAGGAAACAGTCAGTTAGGGTTAATACAATAAAGTTTAGATTACACGAAAGCATAGGAGGTATGATAACTGAGAAGAATATATTCGTGATGCAAAGTTAGTGACTTGGATACAATCCTTTTATTAAATTCAAAAGTGTGTTCTTTGTTGTTAGTGTGTTAAGATTATTAATGTGTTAATAATAATTTTAGTGTTTTTGTCCATGCACATAGAAAAGCGACAATTGTACAAACTAAACTACTAAGATAATTATATAAGTAAAGAATTCTAATGGATACCGTAACGACTGGAAACCAAGACGAAACTAAATAAAACAGAAATAATAATAGTCATCCGTAAATAAACATTTTGTTTATGAGCAATAAAATCTGTCTACGTGGAAGGTGCATATTGATTCACTACACGCAACGCACCTCACCGCAAAATTAATGATGATACCATCAAAGAACAAAATACTCGAATTAATTGCTATCATTGCAGGTACTTTTTATATGATCAATATTTGTATAATGGCTTCACTACACTATCGCCTATATTCGCGACGTGCGTATTCTTCTGTGTTCGCCACTCGCATCGTGTAGGCATCCACCTCGCCTAAGATCAATAACTAAGCGGCAACCATTCATAATGGACGTGGAGACTATGGCCGCTGCTACCATTCATTTAATTAATTATACAATTATTATATCAGTCGATCGTTATTAGAGCATTTATCGTAATAAAATAAAATTAATATAATTAAATATACATTATACAACTTAATATGTAATGTAATTACATGTAAAACTTACTGTTAAATAAAATGAAAACTTTTACATCATAAATTCTCGTAAACTTTAAAAGATGAGAGTTTTTAAATGAAATATGTTTCATATAAATAGCTGATTTTTATTCTGAGTAGTTGTGATAAAGTTAGATTACTTGATTATTTTTTTAGTTGACCATCCTATAGTAGTAATTTATTGCGGCGAACAAAGTGACGAACACAGACGAATACAGACGAATAGACACGAATACGCTCTCTATCGTGAACTTCAGTATTCGTGTGTGTTCGACGATAGCGTAGTGGAGCCTTATGATACATGTAATTTGATAAAAAGTATAATAATTCCCGCGATTTGCAACGGTAGAAAGTGTTACAATTGTAAACGGCGGCGCGCGATGCGTAGGTGCCGACTACACAAATCACCACGAGTCATCACGTCAACCAAATTGACCTCCAGGTCAAAATGTTAACGAAGATAATTCGCGCTCATCCTAATTGTTGTGGCATTTAGTGATGGTGGCCGATTTCAAATAATTCCCCAAATAACGGCTAAATTAAAAAAAATAAACGGAGCAAAGAATAATACCACAGTGATCATTCAAATAACGAATTACATGCAGACAAGTTGCCTAACGCAAACAATATAATTTCACAAAGTAAGCATATAAAGACAAATAGAACGATAGAGAATGTATTTATAAAATGTCAGACTCTCGACTCAGTTATCAAGGATTTTTAGACATTCATGAATTATGTTTCATTAATTTATTTTTATAAGCCATTTGTGTCCCAATATTGGGCGAAGGCCTCTCCTCAATCCTTCCTTTTGAATGGGGAGGTTTGGACCGTAACCCGCCGCGCGGGGTGCGTGTTGGCGGGTGTCTCGCCAGAGCCTCGTCGGTTAATCGGTAGGGTGCACACACACACGTGCAGGTGAGGTTGGCTAGAGTCCCGAGAGGTGGAAGTTGGGACCCCTTATTTTGAATAAAAATAGGTCTCTGATTACGTGCACAGTCTAAATTGTCATTCTTACATCTCCTAGTACACAAGAATACAATACACAAACAAGTGACAACAATAATAATTTATGAATGACAGGAATAATCAAAAGTCGAGCTTATGACTAATGATTACAAAACATGAAATAGTCTTAGAGCGACACTTAGACTATCGAATCTTCTGACTGAAGAATAATTGGCAGTGTAGTGCGCTAAAAAACTGGGGACCAATCAATTTAACAAGATGTGGCCTCCAGTTTTTCGGTGCACTATTCCTGTCAACATCTTAAAGAAGAGCCCTCTTCAATTCCACAAAATTCGTAACGGAAACTCACAATAAGAACGACACCGTTACCGGGGACCATCCAGTTAGCCCAGGGTAGGTCTCCGGCAACAGCGTCGCTCTCAAGTGCAACAGTTTTAGGAGACGAGGGAGATCCCAAAATGATATGCAAGCGAGAAGATGCCGTAGTCTCAACAGCAAAACGTCTTCTTATCTTCTTAGGAGAAATCGCACACCGGGAAGAACACAGTTTTGGGGGGACCAACTTGATTACTGCAGTTTTGTCCCTACAAAAGTGCTCCCCCCAATGCCCTGATTAAGAAACTACTAATTATCTACAGCTACTTACATACGGACATAAAAGAATTTACTTCACATCGGAAAATACACCAATCGAGTTTTTTTTACCAAATAATTTAGGAAGATTTTTAAGCTAATGAGCTTCATAAATGGAGGGAATTACTCGAAAAAAGTTGTACTGAAACAATGTAAACGCCAATCGCTATGAAGTGTAGTGCCCGTGTGAGATCAACGCATGAGAATAATTCTTATATCGATTATGATCAAACAAAATTGACAACGAACTAACGTACTTCTAAAAAAACAGACGGATATGTAGAAATAACGGTAAATAATCAGGTTAACAACATTTTGGTAGTTAAATTATAGTACATTTCTCTATCTATAGTCTAAGTCTAATGAGAGAAAGAAGATGACTATTCCTCTTGAGGGTGTTGCTGAGAGTGCATGGTAGGAAAAACACAGGGGAAGGGACCAACCGATACCATCAGGGTTGGTCGCCCGCACCTGCGTCCCCCCCACATGACAGACGTAGGCCTTCCGAACAAGACTCCTAAACTAGACTAGAACACCACAAAACAATTATATCTATCAACACGTACGAGTATGTAACATTAAATACAAATTAGACAAACAATCTTTTTCTAAGAGAGACAAACAATCTTTTTCTTTTTCTTTTTCAAGACGTAGAGATCAATCGTTATCTTACATGAGTACATTCTGACTTGATGAAAGCCGAAATGTTCCGTTATCCTTTAACAAAATCTCAAGTAATAGGTAATGAATTACCACTTACAACATTCAATTTTTAAATGAACGTAAGGTTCCAAGCTGATTCGCAAACTATTTATTACTACAATTTTGCAGCTACTTCATAAAACTATAATAATATCAGTTAAAAGCCGACAAACTGACACAGTTTAATTTGATCTATTTATAATCTAAATAAATAATGCAAGTAGCTAAGAGTAAGGCGTAATCGACATACGCTAGGTACCCGACACGAGTATAATATGGCGACCATTAAACTCAGATTCTGTAATTTTGTTGGATTTATTTAACATTGCGGCATTTGCAGAAGCCATCTTAACGTTAGGGACTTTAAATGCCAATGATGCAAGTCTCAAGCCATTGAGGTTCACTAGCATTTACATTAAGCCCAGATTAAGTTACTTAGTTTAAAATGAATTCTCGACAGAACCATATTACGTCGTATAAATCAAGTTTTAGGTCATCAAGCCGTTTCATTTAATGGACTATCCTAATAGAGTGTAATGAAACAGCTACATACTTCATGACGATTCTCAAGACTAATTCAGATATCTCTATTGTTATAACTATGGTTATGAAAGTACTCGCATACATGCGCATCGACAGCAATGTTTCCTGATTGTCGACGCGACCTGAACGGTGAAACATAACCATGACCGCAACACAAAGGCGTAATCATAGGAACCTGAGACTGACTGCGCTCGGTTAATAATAAAATGCAACCCGAGATCGCATATGGAAAAGCAACGTCTACTTTTTGTTATATGAAAGCTATACCATATTTTGCTATATGGTATAGCTTCATAATGTTTATTTAAGAAGTTAGACCTTAGACAGTTTAAATGTAGTTTACAAATTGTAAACTACTGTATTCAAATTTTCAATATCAAGTAAGTGTGAATTCAATATTGAAAGTTAAAATAAAAGTTAATGATCCACGAAAACAATTTGTTACATAAGAATCAAAAAATATTTTCACAAAATTACTGTAAACATTACTCACTCATCATACACATGAAATGTGAATCATTCACCAATTCGAAACGTTTACGATTCAGGTGTTCTCTTGTGAATAATTAATTACAAGGAAACCTTCGACCTTCTTTTTATCTAACGAGGTATTTGTCTTAATGTATTACTACCGGAATAAAACTGTTTTTCGAAGTACGGAGATAAAATAATTATTTACAATCGTATTTCGGTAACGTAAACAAAAGAAGCAAAGTGTCGGTAAAATGTTTAAAATGTGAGGGCGAAACCGATCGGTAGGTTGAGATAAATTCAAGTGTTTTAACTAAAATAACTCGAGGCACATCACAATTAGCCCGACCAGACGCGACCGATATGGATACAGCATATTTCACATTCCACGATAAAATATCCAGTGGAAACATTGCAATAAATCTCATATTATTTTTAGTTTTGCACTTTTTTTAGACCTGTATGGTATATGTATTTACATGAGTAATTACGTACTACACAAAATATGATGACAACAACAATGTTTCATGTTCTTATCGGTGCCTACGACTCTACCTTTATCAGTTATCAGAGTACGTATTAATAGAATCTATGGGATCGGCTTTGTTATTATAACACACAGGACGTACGTAGCACGCAATAGGTATGTAAACAAAATGTAATTGCTTAACCAACGAAATCGAATATCTATAATTATAGGATCGAAATGCAGATGTTATAGTAAAAGGTGATGTTGGTATATTAAAATAAAATGGAAAGTATATTAAAGAAGTGTATAACATTAATAATTTCGCAAATGAGTGTCCCCACCCGAACGTGCCAGTTACAGTTAGGTATATCGAACGATATAATATACTCGTATCTGATAACGCGGCCCCGGCCGATAACGTAGCTGATTGTGACTCAGAACCACATCACCGTTCGAACTGGCCGCTTTGAATTAACTTTATATCGCAAAAAACTGTGTCACCCAGGTAAAATATGTTAATAAATTCAACAAACAAAATATTTTGATTTAAATATTATTGTTCAAAGTAATAATACTGTGAAATATTTAAGTTTGATTGGTATAAAAGTTAACAAACGTGAAGGTCATGTGCCTTTAGTGCGTATAGGAACTGAAACAGAACACCAAAGTCTAAGTTTATTTTTATTACTTGTGTTTTGGCATAGTATTAACTGTTGCATATTATCTTTAGGATGAATGATATCAAGTGAGATGGTGACCTAACATGCGTTGGTTAACGTGGTGGCAAGTACTGCTGGCGCTGCACGCGCGCTCGCTGGCGCAGTCTATCAACCCCACGTTGTGCGACGAGGAGGCCTGCCGCTGCGACTCCTTCACCAGGGTCATATGCAACTGCACCAGGGATGCCACAGTAAGTACTCCACGCAGACACATCGATTCACTTCGGTCATTGCGTAACTAATATCTTATTTAATTGTAGGAACTGACATTGAGACCAGACGGCGCCTACAGAGTACCGTCTACTGCAACTGCAATCGTCATAGATGGATGCGAACGCGTCACATTCCTGCCGGACACTGTGCGAAATCTGCTCCAACTTCGCAATATCGAGTTAAGAAACGTGCACCATGTAGTGATCAATGAACGGGCCCTCGCGTGGTCTCCTTTCTCTAGAGAAAGTGACATGAACCCCGGATTACGCATCGTCATCGACAATTGCACCGTGGACGAAATATCTTCGCATGCCATTCAAGGCAGAGTAAATGACATTATTATAAGTGATAGTAGAATATCCAGTGTTAAACCTTTCGCGTTCTCTAGTCTTATTGGCGTCAAAAGTATAGACCTAAAAGATATTGTGTTTGGTAATGTTGAAATTCAAGCATTCAAGAAGTTTACTACATTCAACTTTATAATGCGCGGAGGGAGAGTCAAAACTCTTCCTAGCAGGTTTCTGTCCGATGTAGAGGTAACTAACCTATTTCGGATGGAGGGAGTGACTGTAAAATATTTATATAGTTTAACGTTTCTCGTCAGTGCACCAAAGAGAGTTATTATAGAGAACAATGTTATAGAGGCATTAGAAGGCGATGGATTTCACATGGTCACCAGAGGGCCCATCACTTTTAGAAATAACACCTTGACCGAACTGAGAAAAGGTGCGTTTTTAGGTTTTACAGTTGATTCAGAGGTATCGTCGACGATGGGTCCTCAAGAGTTACTCATAGATAATAATACGGTGTCAATAATAAGCCCTTCATCTCTGGCGTACAACCGGTCGAGGCTGACGATGAGAGTGGACGGTCTCAACCTGAACCAGAGCTGCTCCTGCGGCATGGAAAGCGAGTGGCGCGACTTCGTCAAGGAACAAGGAGGCGGGGTCTCGTGCTGGTACGAACTAGAAGGGCATTACGTCTCCCTACCTACTTACATAGACAGCAGATGTGGGGCATTCAAACAAAACTTCTGGATATTTGTATTAATAGGAGTAATATTTATATTAATCATCGTAGCTATAGCCATTTTCTTCATAGTGCGCAGAGAAAATGAGAAAAAGAAAAAAGTGCAGATAGTCATGCCTGATGGTAAGACTTATAGAGAGACGGAATTTCATATAGTAGTGGAAAGAGCCGAGCTTCTGACAACTGACTTATGATCGAACTGAACTCGTGTAGTTTTAGGTTAATTGATCTCTGAATTGATCACCGGCCTAACCGGAGGCAAATGATAAAGTTATGTAACTAAGTGGCATTATGGATACGGAACATTCCTTGGGATATTATTATTATATGTACTACCTCACTGTTCTTTGAATTCACCGAATCGTGCCAAGTTTAAGAATACTACATTCATCAGTATTACGATATGTGGTGATACGAATAGGGAACTTATTTTTTATTTCGTTTAGATAACATTATTTTGTTTTCTGAAATGAGAATGTAAAATAAAATCAAAACACCAATTCAGTCTTTCACTTGCTCCATTATCGCGGAACGCCGCGCAGCGAATGTTATTAAGCTTTTTGCTACAGTAAACGCTTGTGAGAAATTGCCTAGCGAATATTATGGAACACCTTTTAGCCCTACATAGTTTATAAGTGGTTATAAACAATATAACATTTTGCACCAACTAATGCCTGGCCTATATTTTGCAGTGCGTTGTTTCAGAAACATGTTGCGAATGCGTAAATGAGTTATAAACATTTTCATTGCGTGGGATGAGCATTTAAGTTGATGATTTTATGGTGCACCGATTCATATTCAGTTTATTACATTAATAATTACGTACCTACCTAGTTATTTTGAATTATTTGAATAAAATTATTTCAGTAATTAATTTATGCCATCTCGTACCAGGTAAATGAAAATGTGGTATATTATAATGTATATTACGTATATGTTGTATCATGGTTACCAAAGAGAATATTACTACTCGTATAACCAAAAAACAGGCAGTACATTTTTATTGCAGTCGACTCGAGACGGCAATATCATTTCACGAATGCCAAAGCGATATGTTACTTTGCCCTTACCTAATACTTGGTAATAATCTTAAGTCACAAACTCTATTATGTGTGCATATTATAACTCTTAATAGTTTATGCCTTGGATTATCAAGATTGTATAATAAGAATCAATAATCAATCAGTTTCATTTTCAATATTTGTACGTTATATAAACCGGTGCCTATAAAGTAATACCTACTTGACGCATAAATATTCGTAAAAACCAACCCAATGTAACATTAGTCTTCATCTTAGATTAGAAAAAAGTGACAGTTATTGAAAGTAAATCAATTTTAAAATCTGTAGACAGTTTAACATGGGGCCCTTTCAATGCGGTTTCATATTCATTCGAGTCAAGTAAAGTATTAGCTTGTCATCTCCCACTTGACAAAGGCCTCTTATCTAACCAAAGATATCAGTAGAGTTATAATGCCTGAAAATTTCGTACGCCAGGCTGTTTTTGTATTCCTATTTGTATTATTAACAAAATGAAACGTAGTATACTTTCGCATTGCTTGCAATACTGAAAACTTACCTTTGTGTTATAATAGAGCATATGCATTACTTCAAAGAGTAATAAAATAGCTCGAAGTTTTGTTGAAAATAAACTATTAGAATTGAAGTTCATACTCAGAAATTTTAAAGTCATGCATATACTCTATATATTATATACCCTATCCAAAAACTATACAATTTAATTATGTAGTGAACCTATATACCTTTACCTCTTTACCTGGATTCTAGAAGAGTCAAACTCTTAAAATATTAATTGTTGATGAAATTTCCTATAAAATGACAACTGAATCGATGAGATTAGATAGAGATTAGATATCGAAATAATAATGTAGTTTCTTAAAAGAACAAAACGACAAATATTTTTTTTTCAGAATGTAATAAGTATCAAAATAATGTATCTGACATTACTGACAAACTGAATTTAAGTAATTTATTAACTGTTAAGGTCATCAAATCAGTTCCATTAAAAATGTAGGTACGTACCTTTACGAAGTAACCAATAACTGCGACGCTAAAGACTACGTTGATAACCTCCGCTACATTTATCGGCAATTGAAAGGATCTTTGTTTTCCTATGCTTGTATTTTACTTCCCATATTTTAATGTTATAATAATTTTATTTTATGTCTGGGTGAGACCTTTAGCCAACTCTGACAGTATACAAAGATAGGTTAAAACAGTCGATTGTAATATGTCGTAAACACATAATTATCTGAGTTAATTATTTGAAATTGTAAAAATAATTCAAAAGTATGTAGATAATAATCCACTCAAATGTAATACAAAGTTACAAAAACTTAAATAGATATGTACTAGAATTGAATCATTACATTATTACATAATTATGTACACAGTAAAACGTACTTGTGAGTCGACCTTGTGGCTACTAAATTACCCAGTCATGTAGCATATTTCTAAAAACCTTCTGAAGATCCTTTCAATGCCTCGTCATAAAACTAACAAGATTACGATCAATGTATAAAATGCTTGTTAAAAAATATTTAGTTTTAAACCACTTAAACTTAAGGAGAGGTTTTCCGCAATTTTGTTCGATAGTGATTTAATAAATCCGACGGTATTAATGAAAAGAAAATCTCAAAAGATATTTTTGTGTGTCTCGTAGTTACAGAGATTTAAAAAATGTATATTTCGAAAGCGAACACTTCTTCAGCTTTTTGCCGCAGTAAAGGTTTTACAAATTGTTATTGTGTTATTGTAATTGAATTTTCCGCGTAGGGTTAGCGCGATGATAACCTAATATTCCCCGACGTGGAACTAACTGCATTCCGTTCGGTTCAGGTCGGTTGTCAAATGCGAAACCCTAAGCATGTTTTCCATGACCTAATTGCGTTAACAGAGGACGACACATGGTTATTTATCGGAGATACCGAAGTTTAGTTCAAACTACGTCCCTGGCGAGTTTGTCATAATACAATTTCCAGTCATTTTAAGTTATTCTTCTGCGGTCTCTCGCAAAATTAGTACGGACTTTACATTTTCCACGTCTGATACGTTTTCTTTGTACAACTGTTCTTCACTTGACATACCTTGTCTAATGTAGTTGAAAGTAGTTTTATCATTAAGCTTTAGGAAATCTTGTGTATTCGATCATATTTTTTGCGACAATAATATTGGTACTATACATTTTTTGCTAGTTTGCTACAGAAACTCTAGTTAGGAATTAAAAGCAACGGTGACCGGAAACAATAACCAATCTGATTGGGCCAATTGTTTTACCGCAGACATGGTAAAAAAAATATATGACATTAATTATTATGACAGAAATCACAACGTGGTCTCACTGACACACCGAACAGTTAGTTACGCGTTTATTGATATGGAATGGGGTAAGTAGGTATCTAGTAGTCGAAAACAACGACTGTATCGATTTAAAAAACTATTATATTCTCTTCCATTTTATGTGGTTTTAATATTGCATTTTGTTCGTATGGACCATAATTTTGCTAGTTTTATTATCAGAAATCAAGTATTTACTTATGTATGTACTTACTTTGAATATTATAATATTTATATTCGTGTAGTTTTTCGAAAGGTAAATACAGTTTTAGCGAATTTGTACTTAACTTTCTATCTTTAGGTAGTATACGTTGATAAAAAGGCCTTTCAGACAAAATATGCATCCGGTAAATAAGTGAGCACATTTTGTGTGCCCCAAGAGAATCGATCATTTTAACTTTTACTTACTTACTGACGTTACTAACTTATTACTTTTTTCCATTTATGGTTATTCCATTTTTTTTGTAAGGGTTCTTACAACATTATTTTTTGTTTTATAATCATTTCACCGTCTGAAAGTCCTTTTTGTTCAACATATTTTTTTGTCAGAAAAAGATAATTGGAGATTTAGTGACATATTGGTGAAAATTCTGTCAAAATGTTTCTACTATAATGTTACAATATAATTTTATAAGGAAGTAAATATTCAAATAATTTGTGTGTATTGTATGCTGACCTTTCAGGCAAATACATTTGAACAAATATATGATGGAATTCAACACGTTTTGTCACAATTTGACACAAAGTACTTTTACCCTGAAACTCACATGAAAACACCTACAAAGTATGTAAAACGAGAAAGCGTGGTTACCTTAATAATAAACAACAGGAAATTATCACAATTATTTAGAATAATAATATATTCCCTCCAAAGTAAGACGCAAGAGGTGACGTAGACACCCAATTGACCCCATTACAATAGTTATCAATGTGACGCCAATACTTCTCAAATGACATTTTTACCTTTACCAAGAACCATTTAGAGGAAAAATATGTTGTCACAAGTTATCTCCACTTATCTTTCTCTAAAGCGGCACAGTTGAAACGGGTCACAATGTCATATCATTTCATTTAATTGAATGCCATTTTATTTCATTAGATATAGAGATATATTCGAAGAGATCAAGGCTCAATGTCAAGATTTATGATTTATTTACGTTTGTTTCGTTAATTTGTTCTAGAGAAATATTAAAAACATGTTTTGTTTATGTCTTGTCTCAAATTAAATGACGTGAGCGTCTATTATCTTTCATTAGGAATCTCTATTTGTGTACTAGCTGGATATTTTAATAAAAATAAATTTGCCTTGCAATATAACACAAATGACTGAGTCATGTGTTAATTAGAAAAAGTTTAACTTAGGATAAGTTACCTTCGACAAAGTATCACTACTGTCATAAAATGACTACCACAACAAATTCATCGCCTACAAATATGCAAATCGCTTGGCAAAGAACAGATATGACATTATGACTTCTTGACCATCAAGGATACTTAGAACTAACCTTAACAAGGGTTGTCCGTCAATGACTTGGTGAACTGTTAGTGGTGAAGACAGTTCCAACCCTCGGGACAAGAGAAGTGCTTCGCTGGAATCCTGCTCCTCATTTCCACCTTCAGCGGACTCCGCCATGGGATGCATTTGGACGTCTACCAGGGTAGCTGTTGGGAAGATCGTGTAGATTAGGTAATGACTACGGCGGTAAAAAGTAACTAAGTAGTTTAGAAATATAGTATAAAGAGCGTCGTTTGAGTCATAGTGGTAGAAACTGATCCTAAAGTAGTTTTTTTTATTTGTGGGCTTAAAGGCGATAATCGCTCGAACTTCTTAATAGGAATTTAATAAGGAAAAAGGTTTGTATTTTTTCGTAACATCGGTTTGTCTGTCAAAGATATATGAGTCATATTGTATTCACGAGTCTTCTCTCCTGACGCCTTTCACGTTTGGTTTAGGGTGCTGTGTTACTCTGGGAATCGAACCCATTTCTTCAGAATTAAGTCAATTTACAAATTCGCATATGAAACCCTAGAAGGAATAAAAAATCCTTACCTTACCTTTATCATTAGCAATTGTTTAATTGCAATTAACCAGCTAAAGTAAAAGGATAAGACCTTCGCATAGCAAAATAAGATAAGTATTAACTTACAGATTTAGTTTACATAGAAGGTTTGCTTGCGGTCAGTTTTGGAACTAACAGAACATAAGTATTGTACTTCCAAACAGATAGAGTTCAAGTGCAACAGTGGCGCCACCAGTCGAATGTAAACATACTCGGTGCCCAGTCTAAAATCTCAGGTGCGCTAGTTTGCACACAAAAGGCTCGGCATATTGTTATGCTGAGCGGTCCTTGGTCGACAGTTTTTGAACAATGGCTCGGTTACACCTGCACCAATGCATTCTCGTCACGGAAGACGGGATTACCGATAAAGAACTTTATTCTGATCGCTAATCTTGTTCCAGAGCTAAGATTTCTCAACTGATAATGAAACGTTACTAGCAATGCCCGCGGTTTAACCCGCGTTGTGCCGTTCCATTCATTAATTCGAATCGGTTCAGTAGAATTTGCGTAAAAGAGGAACATACATCCATACATCCATACATCCATACATCCATACATCCATACATCCCATACTTTCGTATTCATATTAATGGATCCCTATTATTATTCGTACACTATGGCAGTGTTGATGTTAGTTGGTTGTAAAACAATAATTTCTTTATGAATCCATTCCCTAGTGGGAATAGACTAGTGTCCATTTATTTGTTCAATGGAACTATTGGAAAAAATACGTTACTTCTGTCAGTAAGAAGTTGATATTTTAGTTCCGGTTTTTCAAACGTTAGACCATGTCAGAGGTCTATAGGTGGTTTAAAAACTCCGACACCAGGGTGGACCACTACACTACCTAGTGGCTAATGGGAATGGAAATATAATCAGTGATCCTTAGCCGCTCGGCATTCGGTACCAGAGATTTTAATGACGTCACTGGTTCAATATGACTTGCGTGGCAAATATTCTTTATTAGCTGACTGAGCCCCGCGTCGCGTCCCGCGGTTTTACCGGCGTTGTAGTTGATTCCGTGGGAATTAAGCCTTGACGTTAAATAAGGCTAATAAGTAAAAACTTTCGCATGAAATTCATAGGTAAATAATCGATAGCGATACTTACAAAACACCATGGGAGGTACGTCTAAGTCCGGTGCAAGTAGTTTAGCAGCGCACGCGGCACCTGCATATACCAACTCCATTTCTAAAGCGACCAGCCCTTGTCGTTGAGATGTCAGCGGGGCGTCTTCATACCCCGAACATAGGACGCGGTAGCCGAATCGACTCTCATCACTATGAAATTGAAAAGGTATTAGATACAGAAAAGCAGTTTTTTAATCATATACTAAGACCGAAACCGTATGGTATCGACTCGTATGGTTTAATGGGCTAATTACTAACCTGTTAGTCTTATTGTATTCTGTAAGATAATCCGAAGCGGTCTCCAAAGAAAATATAACTTCATTTCCCGGTATCAGCAACACTTTCTGAGGCCATTCGGAGGCTCTGCAAGGAAATTTCAGCTTGTACTAAGCGCCTCAATCAAATAAATATATAAATTGCTTGTTAGTTTTATCAAGGCGTTATTTTACTCACACGTTGGCCAGTTTCGGTGTGACGCTGACATAAGTGCTATTGTAATGCATACAGGCGTTGTCGATCTCTGGGTCCTCGTCCATTTCCTCAAATTCCCCGTCAGCGGTCAGCTGAACTAACCTCTGCAGAACCAAATCATTACTAAGCAACGAGTCTCGTCAATCGCACAACACCGACTCAAGCAAAATATGTATTTCGCAACTGTACAGTGTGAATGCGCGGTGTGTTTGTTATTATCAAAAACTCTACGCGGCATGAGTGTCAATCGAACGCTTAGAAATCGAAAGCTACAGCTCTTTCACCAAATAAGCAAGCGATCCTTTAAGTAAAATGGGTTACCGACTTAGCACCACACAAAGCTGGCAATCCATTTTATAGTAAACGAAAGTTCTAGCTCGGTGTGTGGCAGTGTGATACAAGATGAAGGATGCGAAGCCAATGTGATGAATGGAGTGGATGAATGAGCTCTACCTTGTATACCTTACGGAATGGGGGGTCTGCGACCCTTATTTCACTTTGACAGTGACATCTCTGTTTGGGCGTGCCTGCTACCGCGTAGATGGTGAGCGTGTCCTCGGGCTGAGCCGTCACGCTGCGCGGGTCCATCTCGAGACCGATCCAAGAGACATTCGAAGGGAAAAGTACCCTGTTTTGATGGTGGTAGGATATTAGTAACATTTAATCAGACAAATCAGAAAATTGACTTCAGCAGAAACTGATGTTCAGCACAAACGCAGGAATCCATGGGATTAAAAACAAGTGCGAGTCGGACTCGCGCACGGAGGGTTCCGTACTTTAAAAAACGGCAAAAAATCACGTTTGTATGGGAGCCCCTTGAATATTTGTTTTATTTTATTTTTAGTATTTGTTGTTATAGCGGCAATAGAAATACATCATCTGTGAAAATTTCAACTGTCTAGCTATTACCGTTCTTGAGATACAGACTGGTGATAGACGGACGGACGGACAGACAGACGGACGGACGGACGGAAGGACGGTCGAACGGACGTACGGACAGACGGACGGACGGACGGACGAACGAACGGACGTACGGACGGACGGACGGACGGACGGACGGACGGACGGACGGACGGACGGACGGACGGACAGCGAAGTCTCAGTAATAGGGTCCCATTTTTACCCCTTGGGTACGGAACCCTAAAAATGTCCTCAGACCTTCTCCTGTTTTTAGACGTTCCAATTGTATTAAGACGTGAAATTTGATTAAAAGACAAACAATCAAACATATTTTTCAAAATCAATATTCCAATTTTATCAGCAAATTATTACCGTTCCCCCTTGTAATGAGTTGCACAGTTAACAAACAGATAAACTCCCCGAACCAACGTACAGATTACCACCTCAAGTTAAGTAAGTAATAATTTACCTCAAGTTATTAACAGCCGCCTGTTTGTACGGGTGCTCGCTCTCGACCCAAGTGATGTAGTCGGTGGTGGTGGACGCGATGTCGTCCCCCATGGGAACAAGCAGGTTCATCGCCGACACGTGGGGCAGCAGCTTGTGAATCAGCTCGAGCAGTTTTATTACGCTCTAGAAAGGGAAAGAAGATAAATTATTTAGTAGGGTAGATGTATTTAGGATCTTAGAGAAAGAAGATTTTACATTTACAAACGGTAGAGGGGTAGGTAGTTATACTCGTGTGATGGTCAAACTTTATTGGATTGACAACTCACATTATAATTTGTTATTGTAATAGTTAATCATACCTAGTTCTTTATATATTTCGGTGCCATATATATCCACTAATCATGAAAAATGATCAGCTCTCTACAACATCTAGATGGAATCACACCTGTTGATTAAAAAAGTAACACAAAAATTACCTTAGAATCGTCCAATCCTTCCAAGTTGGCCAAGGTGTAAGGAATCAAAATATTAAAAGCCGGCGACTGCTGCAACACATCGACATTTCTCCTTAGATCCTCAGCTGTCAGTTCATTACGCAGAATACAGAACAAATCCACAGTCCTTTCTAGAACGATCGACGATACTCGAAGGGTGATGGAACGGAGCGACGTGATCATCGCATCTGCGCTGTCGTTTGTGGGCACGAAGGAACGGGATGTTCTGTTAAGGAAAGGAATAGTTTAGATAGATGACGAAGTATAATCGCATATCACGAAATCTCCATCCCTTTTTTCAATATTCCACTTTTCTCATTTGGCTTGTTTTTTTACTATTTTTTCTATTCTTTTCCCCTTTTTAAATTTACCCTGCAAACTGCACGTAGCAGACTCTATGGGCTCTCACTTTAGTGCAGCGTCGCGGCAGCATCGAACAAGTAGGAGTCTCAGACGCAATTATAGTCTGGATCAAGTTTTTAAATTTACCCTGATGCTGCTACTCTACTTTCATCTTTCATTCAATTCTTAAAATCCATTTTTTTAAACTTCTGTGGTAATAAAAGACATTAAGCAAATACTAACCCAAAATAAATGAAGCAAGGAATTTGTCCCCTTGCTAAAGTAGTTCCGTTAAAGCTTAATGAACATGAAGCGAATCTGAAGGTTGTTCCATCGGGGCCTTTGACGGACGGTAGCCCGCAGTCACCATTAGCTGTTCTTCCTCCTTGGTTGCAAAGACGAACTGCGTAACGAAGATCCTCCTAAAAATATAATACAAGTGATATTTTTAGGACCGCATATTACCTTCGTGTAACAGTAACGGGTGATTTTCCATTGGAGCTAAGTGGAGCTATGCAGAGTTCAGACCTATCACTACGCATTGAAAATGTCGAACAAAACATTGACATAGTCAAAATCTTTTCTAAATGCTTTGTGATTGGTCGATTGACCTCCCCACTGCTCCACTCCGCTTAAATGGAAACGCACCCTAAGGTAGAAAGAGATAAAGCTTTCGTAGTTATCATGGTATCCAGGGTTATTGAGTAAGAGGAAACTCCATACTACCTACGATAGCTGATTACTGTCATCTATAATGTCTTATGTAGTCTAATAAATGGCACTCACCTTCAATGGAATAGGTTTTCCAAACTTCAATTGAATCATATCGTTTTGCGCGTCAGTACCCGTGAATGTTCCATGAAATGTCTCAATGCTGACCCAGCAGTTGGTTGCGTTAGGATCGTCGTTAGCACCGTTTACCTGGGATAAAGTTTTTAATTTATTTAGAAAAAAGTCTTAAAGTAGCCATGTACAAAGCTCTGTCTTAAAAAAAACACCAGGTTATCCCTGGTGTTTTATTCAAGAAAAAGTAGAAGAGACATGTCCTCCATGTGTCTCCAGACTTACCCGGACATCATGAAGTAGCTCCATAGAGTATTCATAGGTTCCTGAACCGCTGAACACGCAGACTCCAGACAACATAACTCCTGGGCGGTCCACGGTAAAGCAGATGGCGTCAGGACTTCCGTTACCCGTGTTCCAAGACCGGGACTGATTCACTCGCATGAATCGAGAGGGCGTTACCAGTGGCTTGACCGCGTGTCCTTCCATGTCCTATAATAGCAAAGGTTATATACATTCAGTCCATAAAAATGTTCAGAAAATTCTCATTAGTGATTATGTATATATTTAATAAACATGTGAATAAAACTGAACAAACAATTACCCTAATATTGTTAGCACTGTACGACAGCTCCGCGATGATCCTAACAACCAGTTTGCAGCAGAACTCCGACAGTTGCTCCTGTTGTTTGATCTCCCCGTGGTCGTGCGGTTTGCCGCACTGTCGCGTGCGCATTTGTTGCTTGATGGGAATCATTACTATGTCGAGCAACTTTGGTATTATATCCAGAAGGTGCCATTCGGAATGGTCAACTTGTATGTCTTTGGATGTTGATGGCTGCGGAAGAAATATATATATTGCTACACAATTCGTTCAATTAGCTAGAGGTTAAGTGTGAAAGATTTTTTTCTCTATATTAAACCCATGAATATTCACTATCTTTTATTCAGACAAAGCGCGTAGCAGTTTTGTTCTTGATATTTTTACCCTTGATTGATCCTAAACAAAAGAGGACAGTAGGCGAATTTATTGTTGGCAAATGAATGAACTGAATATGGAGTTTGCTACAATACCTTCTGATTATCTCTATGACTAGCTCGTGGCGGGATCGGTGGGGGTTTCTGCGCATGCGACGAGCGGGGGACAGTGGCTGATTTCGTGGGCACATCTTTCATAGGTATCACCTACAAGGAAGAAAACTTAAGTTCTAACAATTGCTACAAAGAGAATATTAGCGGTGACCAGTATATGTTGGTCCATGATGGGTTTTAAGAATTATCTAGCTATAGATACTTACCGTCATTTCTACTCAACACAACACCTTTACTGAAACTACATCAAACTAAGGGACGCTTCCAAAAACACTGTTATAAATCCAAAAGTAATCAAAATTTGTCACCTACCTTGCTATCGGGTCGTTTATTTTCTTCAATATTGATAGCTTCCTGCGTCATCGGCACAATATATTGTAGCACATCGCGTAGACTGCGGGAAGCGCACATGGATGCGCATGTCGCAGTCAACTCACGAATTTGGGACTCTTGGACTACTCCCTCCTGAAAAGTAACGCGTTTAAGGGTCAAAATAAGTAGACAAGGAGTATTTTATTGGTTAACATATTTTATTTTGTAGACATCACAAAGCAAATTTTTTAGTTTATGACAAGCAGTGGGCAGTTCTATATTTTTATTTCAATTTCTAACCTTAACGTTAAACAGCATCGAGCACAGGTGATTCCACTTCAAAGTGGGAGTCGGGAAGAAAGCATGGAAACACGACGTAATGGTGTCGTGTGCTTCTTTCAGAATTGAGCTGATGAGTTCCAAAGCAAACTGCACGTAGCAGACTCTATGGGCTCTCACTTTAGTGCAGCGTCGCGGCAGCATCGAACAAGTAGGAGTCTCTGACGCAATTATAGTCTGGATCAAGTTCTTCACCTCCCCAATACTTTCGAAATACGACATGTATTCATGGGAATTCCTCTTCTTATTGTTCTGCGGATAAATCTCGTTGATGTAGGACTTGGTTAGCCGCAAGCATGCTCGAATTACGTAGACCAACCGCTTTTGATGCTTCATCATTCGCAGTTTATGGTAGTTGATCGGAACTTGTCCATTTGTTTCTAGAAGCATTTCTTTTAAGGTATCCCAACTCCATCCGAGTAGAATGATCAAGTATCTGAAGCAAGGTACTGTGACTTTTCTTGATATGTTTTTTGACAGTGATATGATCGGTTCGCCGGAGTCGAACGTTCGGCGAGGTGAAGCATTATCTGCACCGGCTAGCTTGTACAGTATACAAGGTATCTGTCCGGCGTTGACGTCCGTACCGTTGTTGGATTTCTTGGAGGTTTTGAAGTGGAAGCCGACGTCGTCGTTGATGATCATCGGTTGGCCGGACGAGCCGCAGTCCGAAGACGGTCCGCTGACGCAAGCCCAGGCTACGTACCAACGGTTACCCTGAACATAGGAAAAAGTAGATTAGAAATAAAGAAAAACGTTTACTCCAAAATCTCTATACTTAAAGTAAACAAAAATTTATGACTTTGAAATTAAACTAAGATCTGGAACAAGGAAATCTCAATCTAAATACAACTCACAATTACTGGTATAGGCGAATTGAACATGACGGGGTATCGGTCTCTGGGCGGGCATTCGTACACGACTTCGTCACTCTCCGCTATTAATTCGCCGTCACCTTCTTGGTCACCCCCGTCATGGCCGATATCAAACAGCTTGATCTTGGCTGTGTAGTCGCCGCGACCTCCGAATAGACCATAGCCACCTAGGAAATGTCAAAAAGAAGATGAGACAACTATGCTAAATTAGATAAATTGGTCAACATGATTGTTAAGTTATTGAGTCGTCACAGCAGATCTACATCTGTTACATACTACATACTACTATCGCAAGTGTCGGAAGAGCTTTGTCAAGTGTCGCTAGAGCAGTTTTCGGGTGTCCCGTATGTCGTAAGGGCAAGTGTTATCGCAAGTGTTGCTAGAGAAGATTTCGAATGTGTCGCAAGGTCGGGTGTCAATGTCATTGAAATATTAGACATCAGTTGTCATGAGTATAGTCAGTCAAGGTACTTACCAACAAGAATATCAGAGTCACACATGAACCTGATAGCTTCAACCGAGTGTCCCGAATAGCCCCACCCTCCTCCATGATTCTCAAACCTCGTCACAATAAGGTATTCAGCTTTCAAAGGAACCGTGGAAGTCAACGTAGGTTCCCGCTTGCATTCTATCATATTCAACCTTGAAAAATACAAAAGTTAAAATAAGAAGCCGACGGAGCGAACGATCTTTTTTATTTTAATAATTTGAAAATGGCACGTACTTATTGTCATGGACGTAGGCCAATGAGTCTAAGCATCCCAAAAGATGCAATGCAGCATGCATCCTGGTCACACAAGCGCTATGAGTTGAAGGTATCGCCAGTTCTTGATTCAGTATCGACATATTAGACAGAGCCACATTGTCTACAGGCTTCTCGTCATTAGAGCAAGTCACTTCAAAATTTTCCAAGTTTTTGAAGTCTTCAAGACGCTTCATACATCCCACGTTAGGATACGTAAACTCGTCCTCTGCGTCATTGTAATCAGCTTCGGGGTTACAACATCTTTGTAACTTGTGGGAATCAAAAGCTAGTATGTTGAAACACTTCATCACCCGCATCTGCGGTTGGTAACACCAGATGACGTCATACAATGGATCGAGGCATGCCAGAGTGTGAACGAAGTCCACTTGTTCAGATCCAGTCCAAGTGGTGCACACACCGTCACTTTTATTGATGGTGAGGCATTTGAATGTATGCTCTGGTTGGTTCGGAAGAATTACTGCAAAAGACGAAATAAGTCAATCAACATGTAAGGATTTAAAAAAAACTTTATACTCGTATACTAGTATTGTTATTTTTGGAGTCTGTGACAGTCCAGTGAGGTTGTGTGTGTGTGTGTGGTGTGTGTGTGTGTGTGTGTGTGTGTGTGTGTGTGTGTGTGTGTGTGTGTGTGTGTGCTTGTGTGTGTGTGTGAACCTCCGCCCTCGGTGTTTGAAGACGGTAAAAAAGCAAGCTCCTTACCGATCGTAGTATTATTAGCAATGATTGTCGAGCTGAACAATGAGTCAGTCTTGATAATTGACTGCGAGATTTGAACGAAGGTCTGATCTCCGGAAGCGCAAACCCAAACAGCTCTGCATGAGTAATGGACGCCAAGTTTAGGCACCCGATTAGGAGTCGCAAACGAAATCGGAGGTCGGTCGGAGTTCGATGGTTCTTCCGTAGGCCGGCCGAGTGATCCTTTCTAAATTAAATTAAATTAAATTCATTTATTTCAGATGTCAAAAATCCATTTATTTAAAGGTTGGCAAAATTAAATGCACAGGATTCGGATTGACTTATTTGGCCGGAAAGGGTTACCAATCCGAGTTGGGTTACAGACCGCAACCGCAGGCTCTCGAAATGTTTGCGGTCGCGGAATAACTGCACCACCTATTTTCTGTACGGCTGCGGTACGATATGCTGCAACTGAACTCAGGCTTGGTATCTTTCAAGGTCGCCCACACACTTGTATATTTTAACCTACCTGATTATATCCAAAAGTGAAAAGCTCTCCATCCCTAGTCAGAACGGCAGTGTGATTGCTGCCAGCGGCAACGGAAGACGCTTTAGGCACCCTCACTTTAACGATTTTATGATGGATGATAATATCTCCTGCGCCTAATTGACCGTATTGGTTCGAGCCGAACGTCCACACATCGCCTGCAAGTGACATATTATTAGACCATTATATCAGAGATAAGTATTAACTTATCCTTATGATTTGATGATATAAAATCTCTTAACGCAAATTTATCTGTTTAGCATTTCAAACAACTTACCATTTTCAGTGAGCAACACGGTGTGCTGCAAGCCACAAGCGACCGCGGCGATTCGGTGCGAGCCCGGTATAGCGATCCGAGCGGGTGCCAGACAACTAACTTTGATTCCCGTGTCTTTATCCACGTCAGATGTAGACGCTTGCGCTTCAGCTTTTGGGCCGTCTTTATCTGTTAAATAATTTCCCATTGGATTCTTACTTGGTACATCGTCGCTGGGCCTATCATTAATAAAATAGTAGCTTGGTGTGCAACTAACAATTGAACATCTGAGTAGGCATAAACAATTGCCAATGATAAATGCATCTAGTAAAATCTTAATGCAATCGACGGTTGAAATTGCTCTTGCCTTTTCACCACCCCCCAGCCATATGAAGCCTCTACTAAAAGTCCACTGACGAAATGTCTGAAACGTCTTAGTTCTACGAAACAAAATCGGCCAAGGTTAAGAAATACTTACCGCCCTTGCTGTTATCCTGCATCAGAGTGTCCGTTTCCTCGTCATCTGTGGTCTTCTGATCTCCCGGCGGAGGCACATTCTCAATACATTTCCGACAGAACCCACAATCGGTACAACCGCTGTCGCCTTCACCGCAACCGCATTTCCTATAGTTTTACAAAGTAACAAAGTTTAAATAATTTCACTCACAAATGAACCCACAACTTTTTTGTATTGAAAAAATTGCTCCACCTATTCTCAAAAAACATTTTCTTTTTTGTGCAGACTTTTTAACCCATCTCGATGGATCCTGATTGCACCACGGACATCTGACTTTAAAATTTAAAACTATCAATTCTTCAAAGTACTTACTCTCCCGGTAAACGTTCGCCGATGAATGCCAGGTGACATTTGGCCCCAAATCCGGTACATTCCCGACAAAGGACACATACTTTGCAGTAATCAGTGGCGAAGTCGTGTTCGCCCACGCAAGGGCGGGGACACGTGTTGTTGCTGGGACCGTGGCGCCTGTCGTCGCGTTCTAGTATAAATAAATTACGTAATCACGTAATGGGAACAAAGAAAACAATAGCTAAGGGAACAATATACTTCGTCTCAAAGAAGGCCAAATAAGTAATTAAGGGCTTTGGATAAAAATAACTCCTCTTTATACGTATTCACTAATGACTAAAGGCTTAATGTTATCTCGGATAACACTGTGTTTGTTTATAAATAAATGTAAAATGATGCGTTTGTTTATAAATAAATGTAAAATGTTGAATTCTAAAACAAAAGATAATTTTCTAATCTTAGATCGATTATTGGGACCGAACGCAAATAAGGGTAAATGCAATAAATATATACTTACTTTCTTTAGTATACCCGAACTCGCGGCCACATTGTCCCTTATTGTTAATCCCGAAGGTGTAAACCTGCCCCAGGCTAGTTAACACAACAGCATGAGCTTTCCCTAATGCCACCTGAAAAGGAATTATTACTTAAACCGAATGTTCTTCTATAGTTACTACTCCATTAAAGTTGCATTTGGGGTGGGGTTTCTGAAAGGCGTCAATTTATTTTTCTGATGTGTAGGTGGTTGAGTAACCTTGTGTTACTAGCCTGGTTAAGCGGTCGCCATATCGGAAAATAATCGAACTTTATCTTGAAACTTTCCACCGTAAACGGAAATTTATAGAAAGATGTTTATATCAAATTTAATTCTCTACAATTAATCACTACAACTTTTCACGTAATATGAGAATGGGCAAAGTCTGCAAATACAAGACAGATTTTTTTTTTTCAAAAATTCCAAGTAATATATGTTTACATGAATTTCCAATAAAACATACGTCGATATTTCTTTAAACTTTTTCCTTTAATCTGCTATGTTTCGTAAGATCGTTATAATTGACCTTATCTATTGGAACAATAAAAATACAGGGTGTTATTTTGTCACGTTTAATGCGGGGGAGAAACGTGCGTATTTTCCAAAAAGGTTTCCGTAGCAGCAAGTCGCTTTATGTAAGTTTCAACGACGTCTGCCCTCACGTGTCGGCGCCAGCATGGGTAACCTGCCCCCCGCGCGCTCCGCACCCGCTACCGATCAAGCCACGCCCCGCGCGAATTGGGCTTTTGAAAAAAAAAATATTGATTTTTTTTAATGTATTTTAAAACTTTATTATTAATAATATTGATATTTAATGCAAAAAACTTAAAAAAAATATTTTTTCAATTAATAATAAACAATTAAAAATTGATGAAATTTCAATAAAAATCACGTGACTATAAACGCGCCAAGATTGGTCACCGTAGTTGTGACGTTATAATGTTATAGCTATTTAACCATAAGTACGTACAGCGTTTACAATCAAGATTCCCGCCCTTTTATTCTCTTTCCCTCCAAAAGTTTTCGATGTAACCGAACCTCTTTTCATAAACATATAAAAAGTTTGCGATGTAACCGAACCTCTTTTCATTAACATTAATTATCATTATGACGTCACACGCGCTCGAGTTTGTTCGGGAGTTGTCGGCGTGTCTTCGGTACTGGATTCAAAAATTAATTTTTATTTTGAAATAACTTTTGAATTATTGCGAAATAAAATAAAATAAAAATAGTTTTGTTATAAAACTAATATATAATCTTTCCATTTATCACAAAATTTTTTTTTTTTCAAAAGCCCAATTATAATTATAAATAGCGGCGCCCCGCGGTATTACCCGCGTTGTACCCGTTCCCGCGGGAATTCCGGAATAAAATATATCCTATGTTTTATTCTGATGTATACCTATATGACTGTAAAGTTTCATCCAAATCCGTTCAGTAGTTTTTCCAGTAGTAACAAATATACATACCTAATCCATACATGCATCCTTACAAAATTTCGCATTTATAATATTTGTAGGATTTACTTAGGCACCTATTACAGATTTGTTATTAAAAAATAATTATTCACGGTTTATACATAAGGTTCATGTTTATGAAATTAAATGTTTTTTATTTATTTGGGAAAACATCTCAAATAAAATAAAATAAAATATATTTAAGTTGATTGAATGGCAGGTAAATTGCGTTCAAACCATTTCTTTTTTGTTCAGTTTGAATGGTAATAACATATATATTATTTTAGTTTTATCATTTTCTTATTATAGAAGTTACAGGGGTGGGTTACACTAATTTTACCACTTTGGAAGTGTCTCTCGCGCAAACTATTCAGCTTAGAAAAAAAAAAATAGTTTACAAAAACTAAAAAACAAGCTTAGTTTTTTCTTTTTTTTTCTATTTCCATCGGTCATATTTACTAACCGTTTAAAAAACCACCCTGTATATATCTATATCTATGTTGTAAATTGCAGAGATTTTTAAACATGTTATCTTAAGTCCATTAGTTAGTAAAAAGATAATTCGCCTCATAAAACTCGAATACTATTCACAAAGCTTTCTCCAAAATGGCGCCGGACAAGGATTGTCACGTCACAAATTTGTTTTAACCAGACATTTAGATAGCCCCCCTCTTAACATAAAAAAAAACAAAATTACATACTCTGAGAAACGGAAGTGCACAAATCTCTAGAGTTTTAACATTTGACGGAGTATTCCAAGATGGCTTCCATATTACGTCATTGATATGTGCATATATTTTAATCGGCTGGCATCCCGCAATTTTAGCCGTATATTTATTCTTTCTTCTAAATGCAAGTATGTTCCATATCGTAATAGGCAAACAATATTATTATTTTAGTTTTATTTATTAAACATCCGGTCATTACGCCCGAGTAAAATATCTAAAGTTTGATGTTGGAACCAAAAAATCATTATTATTACATTATATTTTTACAATAAAACTAGCAATCCTAAGCTAATCTGTGATAAAAACTGAAAAAACCTGAAAACGCACGGAAGATGCTTTGTCAAGTGGATCAACAGTTAGTCCGCACTTACCTGTATAACTCTTTCATGCCGAAGTCCTTGCACGACGCCCTGGTCGTCGGAGTGCTGCGTGTCTTTGCCGAACATTAGCAGGGCACCTTGCCTCGACACCAGAGCCGTGGACCCATGGTTGCAGGCTGCGTACACTATGTGGTGACCTTCCGCCTACACACCCCCGCACATTAACACTTACGTAATAATAAAAGCCGATTAACTTCTACTAAATAAACGATAATCAGCGCAAACACGCACCACAGGGCATCAAGATCTATTTCAATCATATTTCCAGTCAATTTAGCACTGAAAAAACCATTGATACAGAGCCGCGGCCCAGCTCCGATGCGTTACAACATTTTCAGTTTTGAACTACGCATTATTAATTTCCTGCAGTGAGGCGCGCATGTCATCGGCAAGCGCCCTCTGTTTCAGCGGGAGCGGTAAAGGTGGGATGTTATTGCAACTATGCAATATTGACCGGTATTACTCCCAGGATGTGAAGGTCACTTACCCCTAAATAAAACCTAGATACAGGTCGCCCTGTTGCACTTGCGCATTGTAGCTGTTTGCATGTTCGATTTCTCCAGATAAAGCTAGCTCTATCTGGGCCCAGGCAGGTACGACCTACATAAAGTCCATGTACCTATAGGCAGCATCGACGGGTCGGGAGCATTTCAAACAAGGGGTTGCTTTGTTGTGCTTTCAAAGCGACATTTTGGGAGCACTAGTTGCACGTTCGCCCAAATAAAGATGGAAAACGATAGAATGATGACTTTTCGTACTGATAATGCTTATAATAATTAACACTTTTTGAGAATAAAAACTCATTTTGTACGTAAATTATGTAATAATAAGTACCTACTACGATAAACTTATGCGTATCCCGTAAAGTGATACATTGTTATACCTCATTAGCATATTTCCATATTTTTCCATTGGCGCCAATCCATACGATAGTCTACGTAGAAAGTGTTAGTTTTATCCGTGATCCGGATATCTGAGATCGCAGCTCAGCAGTTACCGATTTCGATCAGATAACAGGAAACGGTAATTTACGTACCGACTGCGTTTTTTCTGTTTGTTTTTAAACTGCACAAATGTGGGTTAGTTTCACTCACGAGAAGAAGGTTTCGTACTTTAGTCATAAGAGATTTTATATTGCTCAAAATACCAAGCTACTTATCTAATTTACTATCTCCTGTATTTAAACAAAATATTGGCTTGATGGAAACTATTTCATTAAATAATAATAATAGTATAATAATAGATCATTTATTCCTCAAAACTTAATCTAATTTACAAAACCTTTGACTCCCAAACTAGAATAGTCTGTGTCTTGGGAGCCAAACTCCACCTCCGTGAACTTTGCGTAAATATAAAAATTAATATGCGATCCCCACGACATAGTAACTACGGTAAATGATAGAGTGAAAGCCGAGTAGTCGCGTTTTTGACGTATTTGCCTAGGCATTATTATACACTAGCAGCGCTCTGCGGTTTTACCCGTGTTGTGGCCGTTCCGTATGCGCGCGCGCGCTTGTGTGTGTGTGTGTGTGTGTGTGTGTGTGTGTGTGTGTGTTTGTGTGTGTGTTTGTGTGTGTGTTTGTGTGTGTGTTTGTGTGTGTGTTTGTGTGTATTTACTACCATTATTGACTGGGTTTGAGGTAGTCTTCGGTTTTAAAGTAATCTAGCTTTATAAGTGCATTAAATAACATATTTTTAAGTGTGTGTCTATTTTTGTGTATTATATGTTCCGATTTGTCTATTTGTTTGTATAAATAATAGCTAAGGAAGGGATATTGGTGTTGTGCAAAAACTGTTTTTGTGCCTTGCTGGGGAATAGCTGGTCTCCTGCGGTTAACATTACCACGTGTTATAGGTACTGTGGAATGATTTTTTAAAACTACGTCTCGTATGTATAATTGGCGTACTGTTAGTAATTTGACCTCTATAAACAGTGATTCTGTTGAGTACCGACGCGGCTTATTTGTCATTACTTTAATGAGAGTACGTTGGGCCCTCTCTAGTTCAATCATGTGGGTCTTTGCTGCTCCTCCCCACACTGGCAAGCAATATGATATAAGCGCTTGGCATAATGCAATGTAAACATTTTTGATCATGTTCATATCAACCACTTCCCGTAGATTATTGAAAACTGGAATTAATTTCCTAATTCTGTTTGTGAGAAGTTGTATGTGCCATTTCCAGCTAAGATTACCATCTATTATTACCCCCAAATATCTAATAAACTTCACTCTCTCTAGTTGTTTGCTCGAAATGAAAATAATTGTATCTTCTTTGTTAGTTTTCAAGACACTACCGTATAATTAGCGGCTAAAATTATTTGAGAAAACGGATGTCGTTAATTGTGAGCATTAATTCAATCTGAAGGCTTGAGGACGAAATCCTAAGGATTTACTTATATCTAAACGACATACGTCAAACACGCGAAAACTTCACGTTTTGTATGGCAAAAAAGTCACTCATTGATAAACCATAACGAGCTAAAAAACAAATGATACGTCATACGATACATTATATAACTAGCAGCGCCTCGCGGTTTCACCCTCGTTGTACCCGTTCCCGTTTATGGCTGATCCCAACTCCGTGTGGGAAACATACCCAGGAAGAGAGAGAAGACGTGTTTCCCTAAAAGCGACCCAAATGTTCTAATTTCATCTACATAATTACATTTTCGTCTTTGAGAACCAAACAACTCTATCGTTAAATTCCTCTGATTTAGAGTATATGCCATTGTTGCTCATTACAAAATGGCATACATTTTATCGACCATCCTAAAAATAGTCAGTTTAAATTATCGTAGTGCTTGCAAAAGGTTTCTTTCTTTAGCATTTGCATAGAGATCAACTGATAAGCAAGTGAATACAAGTCAAAATGATAAGTGGGGTAATTTTAATATCCCTAAGGCTTGGTGGTCTAGTGGCAAGGTCATTTGCTAAGACTGAAATCTCGAGTTACTTTCCAAGCCTTGCGAAGCATGTTTCTTCAAGTTTACTCCAGAAAAATGGCCCGGGTTTTACTAATGCGCAGTAGATTAGTATGGTGATTAAGTTTAATATCCTCTTAAACTTACTGGTACACAGTGAGGGCATAGGTATCTGCCTAATAGTGGCATATTACAGGCTACTAATTCTACAACTGACCTTTTGTATTTTCTTAGCACGCAGGGGTCGAGGTGCGCGGCGATGTTTGGTATTGTCGCCGTCTTCCCCTCGTCGACAGATACCGGCGAACAAGGCCGTCCCATTATCCAGGACTAAGACTGCATGGACGCCTTCGTGACCGACCGCCACCTACACGAAAATATAAACTTGGTGGAGGTTCTGAAGGTGCCAGTGCAGAAGGGCGAAGGGTCAGTCAAATCTCGTCGGTGAGATCGGATATACGGGGATACTCCAAGAAGCAGTTGTCTCACTTATCTCACTTGATGGTGCGCATAGGAATTTCCCACCTTATAATAAGGGTTAGCTAAATATACTTTTAACTGGTTGGTTAATTATTCAGAACCGACATGTTTTGATCGGTCTGTGCTAATATAAAAAGTAAAAACTTCCACTTCGTACAATATTACATGATTTTAAACTGAGTATGTCCCTGTTAACATACCGTACGACTCGATACAGGATACCCAGACTAAGTACAAATATCCCCTTTGACCCCTCGCACGCAGTAATTGCATCGCATCGGAACCCTTAATTATTAGATATATGGAATTTTACTTCAATTATAAACTGAGTGATACACAATAAATACCCCGTCTGTCTGGCACGGTCTCTGATTCAATTTAATTGAGTTGCAAGGTAGAGTACAGATAGGTACGTTACGTTTTAATGAAATGTTATTTCCTTTGACAAAATTTCGCCGCCTGTGAGCATTGCTTTCGTTTGCATCAACGTTTCAATTAGCACACAAAAATATCTGTAAAGGGGAACGGTTCGATGGACAATATACAATTGTGAAGTTTGTCATACCTGGATGACTTTGAATTTTTTCAAGTTAGGTGCTTCGTTTTTATTGAACATTGTTTCCTTCATTAGTGTCCAGCGAGCGGTTTGGGGTGCTGCTGCTTTGTATCCAAGACTTTGTCCTTTGCCCGTGTAATATACCTGATTCAAAACAAGGATCTCTGTTACACCATCCAATATTCAAGTACGATAGGAAACATTGCAGGAATAACACGTACCTTTCCAGAGGCTGTAGTTAGAAGACCAAAGTCCTGGCCGCAGCATATGCCGACCAGCGGGTCGTCCTCGTTATCGTCCAGCTGCATGGCGATAGTGGAGTCCATGTCCATGCCTCGCCGCGCCAGCCCGTCCTCATAGGTCGCGCGACCGAACACCAGCGTCCGCCGCCGCATCAGAGGAACAGTTATTTCCTTCTTATGCTGCAATGGCTCCTCACCATCGCCTCTTTTCTCAGGTCTATCGACGTCATATAATCGTATCGTCAGGTTTTCCTAAAATACCAAAGAAAGTCAAAAAACGTATTTCTGAAGAAAACGACACTGTTTCGTAATTGGCGATGGGCTGATGCTTACGTAGTTGGTTATCATAACCATTCCCAGCTGGTGGCCGTCACTGAACACCGCAGTTTTTGGTTCTATGGGACTAGGGTGTCCTGGGTCTAGTTTTACTAAATCCCTTATTTCCAGTGAATCTTTGTCTACCTCATATACCTCAGGCTTTTTTCTTCCAATTCTAACATACAATTTATTCTGCAAAGAGAGTTGCGTTAAGAAAAAGAGAAAGCTACAAATTGTAAAATATGCAAATAAGGTAGCCACCAATGCCAATAGTAATAGAATCTAACAGTATTCCAACTCCATACAAACGCACAAAACTCGGATCATACATAAATAAATAAATATAAATATACCTGGACAAATTCACACACGGTTAATTAGACCCAAAGTAAGCTCTAAGCTTGTGTTATGGAATCTAATTAACTGGTACTACTACATATACATACACAAATACTTTATAAGGATATATAATTGACACCCAGACGTCGTCGCCAACAACTATGTCTGCACATATTGTTGACTCCGGGCGGGAATCGAACCCGCAACCCCCGACACAGTAAGCGCTCTCACTGCCACTGTGCCAACGGGCTTGTCAATACATACGCACCTTGGTACGCACTCGGTACCCTACCCTACACTCGCGAATGTGCCGCAGTGACTTTATGAGTGCGGATTTTATATACTTACTATTAAATTTAATAATAAAGCTTTTCGGACTTCCCAGTCGAGGCGCAAATTTATAAGGGTGATTTTTATCAAGTATCAAATATAGTTAAATATCTACTAATGAAACAACACATCTAGCATTGTTATTCTACAATTCCTATTTCATTCACCATGAATTTAATTTGATTGAATTAAAAAATATAATATGTTACCTACAATAAAAAAAATAAGTCGGTAGATGTCATTAAAATCCCACCAAAAACATAAATGTAAAAAAGGAGAGCCAAGTTCAATACAAAAATTATGCATGGCTATGGGCTTCGCTGCAAAAAGAATGGAGATCTAAATGAGGGCCAAGTTCTAGGCAATATCTCAATATGTATTTATAGGAACAAAATAACATTATGAACAAGTATTAAACTCTATTTCTTCTCTTTATTCGATACCTATGACAATTGCTGTTATTTAAAAATGTGAGATCTTAAAGTGAGTTAGATTTGACTTGACCAGTTTTCATTACAGCAGTCATTTTATAAAGTTATTCAACATATAACAACAAACTGGCCAAGTTAAATCTAACCCACTATAAGATCTCACATTTTTAAATAACAGCAATTGTCATAGGTATCGAATAAAGAGAAGAAATAGAGTTTAATACTTGTTCATAATGTTATTTTGTTCCTATAAATACATATTGAGATATTGCCTAGAACTTGGCCCTCATTTAGATCTCCATTCTTTTTGCAGCGAAGCCCATAGCCATGCATAATTTTTGTATTGAACTTGGCTCTCCTTTTTTACATTTATGTTTTTGGTGGGATATCATTACTTTTTGTAAAGAAAACTAGGTATTGATATTTATTGTTTTTTCTTGCGTTTCCGCTGCATAGGTACTTTGGTTCGTTCGCATTTTAAATCGTATCGTATAGCGCTTATGAGCCGCGCGCTGCCCCCGCGTACAAGTGCAAGGCGCGAGTGAGTTCAACCAGCATTCTTAAATTAGTCAATACATACATTATATCGGTAACAATAATACATCGCTTTACTACCATGCAGGTATAAACCAACCGACTCGCTAAATTTTTACCAAATCGCTACCGCTTATAATTGTGTACTATTCATCAGAGCGTGACGCTGATTGGCTGGGGCGATGGTGGACCGACCGCGTCATAAGTACCTACCGCGCGCCGCCGACGACACACCGTTGACCGGTTGTTTAGCGCGAAATTTAAGTTTTTTTGAATGGGGACACCACTTATTTTTTTTACTTAACTTTACGTTTATATTGCAGTTAAATAGCAAATATAATAATACATATATTGGGATAGTTTCAAATATCTGCTAGTAACGGTTCCAACGCTACAATTAAAAAATACATTTTTTGTATGGGGACCCCCCCTATTTTTTAACTATTTTATATTTTTAGATTTTTTCTTACGCTTAAACACAATTACCGAGCTAGATTCCAAATTTCATCCTTCTAGGTCATCTGGAAGTAGGTTAGGTTTAGGTACTATATGTCAGTCAGTCAGTCAATACTAAAATTTACGACTTTCTGACGTTCATATCTTTATAACCGTTTGAGCTAGCTTCATGAAATTTGGGTTTCTAGATGTCCTAATGGATATAATTAAACACACGAAGTTTCATGTGTTTACGTTAAATAGGTTTTGAGTTATAGAAGGGTCAAAAGTGGCACCAAATGGTTCGTGTAATATTACACTCGGCGCTGGCTAGCCGTTCCTTTGCTTGAACTTGGCTTGACACGCTGCCGCGTGTCTAGATACTGTACGCAGTTATCTCTATCGCGTCTGTGCGTACGGCGCATCTGTAGGTATCGAACTTAAGGAAAGGGCCGAGTTGAAACAAGTTAGATTATTCCCTTGCTAATGCTTCAAGTCAATAGACCAATTTAAAAACAATAGACCTGCAATTGATGTCAAGTTAAAAACTTCAGAGCACTTACTTTGCAACAGCCTAACCATCCATGACGATCGCTGGGGAAGAAATCTGGTCTGTATAAGTACACGTGCTGTTTGATCGAGGAGCCATACCCGGAGCCTATTTTCAAGAGACCCCGAGATGTAAACACGTATAGGTAGCACCCATCAGATACTAAGGCCCGAATCACGAGCTCCGTTGAGCCAGCTGTGAGCTGCGGCGGCAGGTCTACCGGGAAACTAGTCACGAGCGACTGGTGGGGGACGCCATAGTTTAACCACAGGTTTCGGGACGGCGTGCCTAGTATTACTGACTGTACACTTCTTTGAAGTGTCGTCAAATTCACCGGGATCTAAAAAAGCAACAGTGAAGGTTCAGTAATATTGTCTAATAGATTTTCATTTCGCATCTTCTTTATTACCTTTATGTACTGTTCTGAGAGTGCATGGGAGGACATGATGAGTGACGACACCGCATTTAAAATCAACTCTGCCTCGCCTCGAGAAACAGCTAGTGATATGAGGCATGATGTACCGAGAGCAGTTAGACTTGTCGGAATCTCTACTCTATCCTCGGAGCCAGTACCTGTCGCCACATCCACAAGCATCCCTTGCAGATTATTTATGACCTGTAAAAGTAATTGAAGTTCAACTAAACTGGTTCACCACCACCACTGAATCTACGTACCATCGATGCAATGAAATGCAGGAAGCAGGAGCGAGTTTGGCATGCTTAATTTTGTCCTCCAGTGCCGAATTTGTCGCGTTGCAGAAGAAACTACCGACCCCACACGTATTGCGATAAGGCAGAAGAACGACACATACATCCGTGCAGGGCAAAAATGAAAAATTTACGCGCCTGGTGCAGAAATACCTCTGTAGGCTCCTGCGCCAGTTCTTCGGGCGCATGGCCTTGTAGGACGTCCAACAGTGCTGCGAGCGCATGCTCGCACAGTTGAGCACTTGTGAATCTCGAATTTGATATTAATGTAAAAACCGTGCGCAGTCCAATGCCTGTGATCTGTAAGGAATAAGATTAAACAGCCTTCTTGAAGAGTTTAATCTTGTTTGACCTATAGTTTTTGTGCAAACCATTGCTGGCATTCATATTAAAAGTATTAGAAAATTGATAAACTTGAAATATCTGTGATTAAATTAGTTTTCATTTCGAGTAGGTTAGTGGCCAAAGTGGCCAACCCTGGTATCGGAGTTTTACACCGCCTAAGGGCCTCCGACATGGTCTAGCGATTGAAACATCCGGGACCGATTGCTTAAAGCATCCTCCGAAGCACGGTAGCGCTCAGATAGAAATGCCACTATCGGCCACCCATCCAATTAGGAGTCGATCTGCATGTTGCTTAACAATTGCAATGCAGTTACATCGCTTGGTCAAACTATGCCACAAGCGCTACTAAATAAGGATAATATAATATTACTAGCTGCGCCCCGCGGTTTCACCCGCGTTGTACCCGTTCCCGCGGGAATTTCGGGATAAAAAATAGACGTTGGCCGATTCTCAGACCTACTCAATATGCTCACAAAATTTCATGAGAATCGGTCGAGCCGTTTCGGAGGAGTACGCGAACGAACACTGTGACACGAGAATTTTATATATAAGATTAATATGTAAATCAATTTTAAATTTTTCAAAAGTAGTTCATGTTGCCTATCTCATTGTGTGTATTGAAAGTTCTTTTGTGGTTTGCCCTCCTGAGTTGTACCTATATTATAAAGTTTCAAAATCTATTATTATGGTGATATTGCCTGAAAAGGTTGATTTATGAAGTGTTTTATGACCTGACACCTGTACCACCTATTCCACCTAACAAACATCTATTAGATAATTTACTTTTAAATATTAATTCCTAACATTAGATATAACAAATTACTTTATTTATTAACCATTCATATTCAATGAAAAAGAAGCCAACACACAGGATTTTGAATTATCTATTGTTATTTACGTTTTGGTTTTCTTATTTACTTTAATAAGCTTAACTTTGATATGCACCTTTGGAATTTTGATAATAGGCACTTGGGAAGGAGGTTCGTCAGTGTCACTGTCATCCGAGTTATCAGAGGACCCTCCCTGAAGGTGTTTCCATCTAGCTAATATTGATCTACGAGCTGCTGCAAACACAGCAAAATGAGATGGGTTCGACAGCAAAGCTGGAGCATAACATGCTGCTAAATTGCTGCTAAGTTTAGGCCGCCTTAATCTCTCTTTTTTTCCTTTGCGCTTGAATGGTCTCTCGAATTTCCTGTAACAAAATGTCATGCTTCAATAGTAGAAAATAATTCACACATCATTTTATATTAAGTAATAAGATTAGATCACTGTTAAAAATTTTTTTTTTTAAATAAACCGCATGCCGGACACGCTGTGGGCCAAAATTTCCACTGTGTGGCGCCCGGAGACAGCGAGGCGAAGTCGCGGCAGACCGCGCAGGCGGTGGCGGGACGAGCTGGACGAGCTGGACGCCTACAAAAGGGACTGGCAACTGGTGGCCCAAAATCGAGAAGAGTGGAGGGAGTGGGGGGAGGCCTTTGCCCAGCAGTGGGACATTACGGGCTAACAGTAACAGTAACAGTAAATAAACCAGTTATCAAACAAAGGCACTTAGGAAATCAGTAATGCTAAATATGTGTGAATTATTTTAATACAAAAAATCTTTACCTGGTTCCACTCCAGCAGAGGCTCCGGAAATACTTGCGGTAGTTTTCCGGATCTATACACCTCAGCTCCGCAAGAGGCATCTTGGATGCCATTATTTATCCTAGAAAAACAAAAACTAATGTAATAGGTATAACTACTAACTAAAACTAATGAGTTGTCTCTAGTGGGGGCTCAACTAAAAAGAACAAAGCAAGAAAATAATTTGCAGTAACTCGCTCAGGCATAATATCACTATCAGAAACATTTGCATTGAATAACAATCTAAATAACACACTACATAAAACACTACTAAAATTTGCTATTAAATCATAGGAGATATTCCTCTTTGCAATATCATATTGGAATGATTATAGGTATCCTAGATGGAAGTTCATTGACTTAGCTGGGATTAAGCAAAATCAATATTTTTAACAAATGATTTAACAAGTTGAATAAAACATTCAGCATTATATTCGCAGGGCAGTATTATATCCAAATTTTTATTACTTAATTTTTTTAAATTCATTTGAAAAGTTATACTTACACATTTTAATAGAGTATCATTATAGCACAGCACATTTATGAAAAAATATAATTGCATAGGAAAAACTATAAGAAGACATGATTAAATATTACTTACCCAAAGTAACGCAGTCATCATTAGCTGATTTTCAATAACTATCAAATAAAACCGATTTATTTCACACACTGTACTTAGCACGGTCGGAGCGCGAAGTGCGAACAAATTTTCAAAAATCAATACATTTACTTTACGTTCGGAGACGGACGGAAGTGCTAAAACCGGTCATTTCCACAAAATTATGACGTATACATTTGTGTCAAAAAGACGTTTTTCTAACAATCTAACTAATGTGTCGTTTCTTTTAACATCTGTGGATGGAATAAAGATGAATTTATGACCAATATTGTGAATATCGTACCAATATTTTAGTCCAAAGAGAATTAAAATTGATAATTATTATTACAAACAAACTTCTCACTATACTGATAACTTCCGTGAGATGAAAGGCCTTAGCCCAGCCATGAAACATAATATACCTACTTTATCTACACTAATGTTGTAACATTCTACCTAGGTTTCCAATACTTGACTTATAATTACTACTGTTATAGCGCAGACAACAAAACACTCAAGCAATTTCACATGATGGTATAATATCCACATCGATATCGTAAAATCTCATTATAACATCGCGCGCTCGCTCCCGATTGGCCCTGCGCGAGCTGCGCTCACATTGGTTAGATTTTAGTGGCGGCAAGTTCACTGTGACAATACACGTACGCGTGAAAAACTATTGTCAGCTTTTACCCTTCCTTATATGACAGTTGCATAAACTACTATAAACTGCTATAAACTACAAAACTAACAACACTATAAAGACAGTTAGTGATTGTACCTACACAATATTGAAATAGATCGGTAAACTCGACTAGACCCGACCCACAGCGTGAACGTACCATTATGAACAGAAAAAGTACTTAAGTAAAAATCCAAATACATTATGACAACGCTGCGAGACTTAGCTGTTGTAACATAAGTGTTGACAATTCATACATAAATGAGCATTTACAATAATAAATTATGACTTTTATGGTGTGAAGTTAAAGGATTTACCACTATTCACATAATTATTTTCGTCTTAAGTTACTACCACTACATTCGACCCTGGCACAGTAATGTACTCGTTTGTAGTAAAAAAAACCAGCCAAGTGCGAGTCGGACTCGCGCACGAAGGGTTCTACTTTAAAAACGGCAAAAAATCACGTTTGTTGTATGGGAGCCCCTTGAATATTTATTTTATTTTATTTTTAGTTATTTGTTGTTATAGCGGCAATAGAAATACATCATTTGTGAAAATTTCAACTGTCTAGCTATCACCGTACTTGAGATACGGCCTGGTGACAGATAGACGGACGGTCAGTGAAGTCTCAGTAATAGGGTCCCGTTTATACCTTTTGGGTACGGAACCTTATAAAAATAGAAAAAACAATAGAATAACAATATGTTTTGACAAGCCCGTTGGCACAGTGGCAGTGAGAGCGCTTACTGTGTCGGGGGTTGCGGGTTCGATTCCCGCCCAGAGTCAACAATATGTGCAGACATAGTTGTTGGTGACGACGTCTGGGTGTCAATTATTTATTCTTCTTTATAAGATAGATATATTTGCGTATTTATATGTAGTAGTATCAGTTAATTAGATTCCATAACACAAGCTTAGAGCTTAATTTGGGTCTAATTAACCGTGTGTGAATTTGTCCAGGTACCTAGATTTATTTATTTTTTATATGTAGGTTATGTAAGTACATAATGAATGAGTCTAGTTAAAGGAATATCCCCGGAGCGTACGTAGGTACGCTATTACTCTGAATAGAGTCGAGCAAAGTGTACTCGGAGTAAAAATGCCTTTAATTTTAAATAAAAATAAAACTGCACAGGATCAAACATAAAACAAATCGAACCAACCACAAGTGTAAAATAAAAAGTATTAGCCCGTAATGTCCCACTGCTAGGCAAAGGCCTCTCATCTCACTGAAGATAACAGTACCAGCTACAGTGAGAAGGATTAGGCGTTATCACCACGCTTGCCTAATGCGGGTTGGTCATCTCAAACCCGAGCTATGTTTGAAAAGTAGGAAACACATTTTGGTTTCAGACTATATCGTCCCCTCCGCCCCTTTCGAGCCTCACGTGATTAATGGACAGCCCCAATGTAAAATTCCACATATCTATCTTATGAGCTACTTGCTAGTATTTGTTGGAAACTTGCTCAGAAAAATAGGTACTTTTGCCTGTGATATAATTTTTTAAATTGTTTGTATTGGTAATGATTTAATTTAGATGTGTTCTCATTATTTATTTTCATTTTATTAAATTTTTTTCATGCGTCGTTATTTTATTGCATTTCATGAATAACACGATTTGAGGCAAATAAAATAATGAGGACTATAAATGCATTGGAAAAATAAACCCTTTTATATAAACATTAATATTAAGAAAAATGATTAATTTTAAACAATAATAAGTACAATATTTTATTGCCAAATATTATATGTTCAGTACAAGGTTCAGTATGAGCTCATACTAAACTGTCACGCATTGGACATTGCAGCATTTCGGAATTTGTCGATTTTAAAGCCCCGCACTAGCCCGCCATTGTGTTGTGGTGGTTGGTTGTTGCCTCAGTCAGTTTGTCATTTTTATTCAGTTATAAGTTTTTGTGATCTAAGAACTTTTGGACAGTAATGAATATATTTTATACCAGTATTTTAGTGAATTTAAAAACAATGACAATAATGCGTGCCGAACCTTTTATACCAGATTAATTGGTATCCTTGGATCTTCACGGTTAGTTCAAAATGAGGGCTGAGGTTATTTGTTATGAGTTATGACTTATCGTATTAATATTCGATGCAAATCTTTTAAAAAATAAAATCTATTTACAGTTGTGTTAGATTAGGAACTTATATTTTCACGTTACGTGTTGGTTATATTGAAAAACAAGCAGTTTATTTTCATGAACTTTGACAATACAAGTCGGCCGACCCTCCTTGGCGTTGGTCGTTGGCTTTACAAAGAAACGTCCCGATCTCTTGTAATCTTTTTCTTCACCAAGTTTAATTTCAACAGTATTTCTTATTAAGTGCTTATGTTTGGTACCTAGTTTTTCGAATTTATTATTTGGTGCATGATTGAAAAAGTGTGTTCAAAATATTTTCTAATATCTAGTAGGTATTTATCATATTTAAATTAAAAAATTGAACTTTAAAATATATTTAAGCTTCCTTCGTATAATAGACCTCGAAATTATTTTCGTAAAGGAAACCCCATAATGCCTGCCAAAGAAATGATTCCATTATTAGAATAAAAATCTACAAAACAATCTATATGAAACTAGATGCCTAGATATTTTGCATGAATCCCACTCAGGTTCAGCATGATAATCTTATTAAAATGATGAGTAAACATTCCTCAGTGTTCTACATTTATTAGAAGAATTACTGAATGAGTCATTGGACCAAATAAAATGTTGGTTATGGCTCATTGTTGTGCATTCATACATTTTAAATATTCAGTTTACTGAAATGGTTACTGTTTGTACTAATATTTTTAATCATTTGACACTCCTAATAATAAATAATCACTTTTCAAAACTTTACTATTCCAATAGAATTACCAATTTGGTTCTACATTAAATTTTAATATCTTCATTTCCTTATCAAATAAGTAACCAGTGAGTAAATTAATAGTATACCCCTTGTTCAAATCACAGACAGAAACAGAAAGGTACTAACATCACTATCAGTAACAATAACTGTTTAAATATTTTGTTATATATCAACATTATCGTTATGCACTGTATGTTTATCCAAATTGAAGAGCATTACAGATTATCAAAGTACACAGTACCACTAGTACATTGATTAGGTTTTATTATTGTCTTGAAAGTTAACAAAATTAAAAAAGGTGATCACTTCTTACCAATTAAGGAAGGTTATTTGCTGTAATAAATCCCAGTAAGCACTCATTATGTATTACCAGCCGGGCCCCAAGGAGGTACCCGCGTTGTACCCGTTCCCGCGGAAATTTCGGGATAAAATGTATACCATATGTTACTTTGATGTATAAACTTTATTACTGTAAAGTTTCATCCAAATCCGTCCAGTAGTTTGTTTGTGAAAGAGTAACAAACATACATACATAAATCCTCACAAACTTTCATCTTATAATAAAATATTACAGTAGGATTAGTAGGATAAAAGTTGCTACATAAAATAATGTTGAACTGCACAGGCTTAGTTTTGACTATTTTTTTGTGTAATGATATCTCCTATAAGCAAAATTTGGAGAAATAGTCAAACAAACTGTAGGCATTTTAACATAAGCATATCCCACTTTACTTTAGCTATCAAAATTTATCCACCTTTTGATACTGCATGTCCGATAACATGTTTTGATTTAAGTCGTCCAAATCATCAAAGGCCTAACTCATACCAGCCACTCTTCTTAACTCATTGCTTTAATTATATATATTCCTAGTCTTAGCCTCTGGTCTATTACACACAGTTTAGTGAAAAGGAAAGGTAAATTACCACACTATTTTATTTTGTATTTGTTAATCCAGGGTAGTGCGGGCCATTATTAACGGTGGCTCGCAATGGAGGCGGGGGCGCGCGCGCTAGACGTGCTGCCGCTACTGCAGGAGCGCGTCGCAGCGCTGACGGGCGGCCGCGACCGTCGCGGGGGGCCCATCATCTGGTTCCCGGCCAACTCCAGGCGGGACCGGGTCGCGCCAGATGACTACAGGCGGTTACTCCACTACCTTATTAGTATACCTGTGTAAGTAAACCCTTTTAACTCACGATGGACTAAATAGTCAAACTGTAGGTATTGTTATCTTAAGGGAAGCATAATTTCATAAGATCACAAGAAAGCTCCTCAGACTCCAGAGGTTTTTATTTAGCTAGTCATGATGATGGTATTAAAAATGAATTCTGAATACCTCATTTTGAGAGATAATTTATAGGGATCAAGATTAAACCCCAGCGGGAAAAGTGTTGTGATGAGTTACCTACCGGTATTCTTCCTTATAATACAATGGCTTACATCTGCTTGCCTTATTACTGTCACAACCAAAAAAAGCAGTATTGTCTGAGACATAAATAAATCTTATCATATTCTTATTCATGTTAAAATTAGTAGATCATATTGGCAATAGACTTTATATTCAGACACGAAAGGCAGCTATTTTATTATTGTTACATCCTAACCCTGAACAATGAGACATCATATCGCTAGTATAGGTAGCTACATATTTTGATCTGTAGTTTTAAAATATTTTTCGTAACATCTTGTGAAGGTCTTACGTTTGCGAGCAAATTAATTGAATGCATGACACAATAGGTGATCACCATTATTTAGATCCAGTATGTAGCTTCATACAATTTGCATGCATTGTGCGTCTTCACAATAATGCGTTTTACGCGGAACACGTCGTTTATATGGAATACTTTGAGACCAGTTCGTTTGAATTGTGTTGTAATACATTTTTGTATTCAATTTATTTATCTCTGTTATGTAAACAGTAATCACTAGTTACGTTGCGGAGTATTCGTGTTGATACCGAATCTTTGGAAAATAACACTTAGAAAGTTGTCTTTGTTTTATTATGAGGTAGACTTTAGAGAGTATTGAACTGTAAAGTTGCATCAAAACTGTAGTAAATACTTTAAAGTTTAATATACCAAGAATGTAGTTAGATGGACCAGATAGAAAGATTTAGAAGATCTAACATATCAGACACCTGGGGCTAGCCCTGGTGAACTATATACTAACTCAACTAAACTACTCGAACTGAAATAAGTTGAACTTGCTATTTTATCATTAGTACTATGGTGTAAGTTACTACAGTAATGTTTGATGTTGTTACAGAGACACAGTGAGATCTCATGGGTTTACAATTCTTATTGATATGAGAGGGTCGGCATGGGCCGCAATCAAGCCGATACTGAAAGTTCTTCAGGAACATTTCCCGTCATCCGTCCACCAGGCTTTGGTAGTCAAACCTGACAATTTCTGGCAAAAACAACGCACTACTATAGGGGCCCATAAGTATAAGTTTGATGTAAGTTTTAGTATACATTTTCTCAAGAGACTATCAAAATGTAGTAATAAAGTTAACATGTTTGTATATTACAGTAAAACTATAATATGTAATAATCATATCTAAAGAATAATGTGAACAGACTCATTTGAAAATTTTTATTACACTTTAATTGATTGAAAAGTTAGGTCTTAGTTGTGTAGTGACTAAACTTGACTGTGACATTACGATATCTTTTTGCAGACTACCATGATAAGCTTAGAAGCACTGCCTAAAGTAATAGATAGTAGCCAACTCACTCCCGACTTGGAAGGCACACTGCAGTATGACCATGCGCAGTGGATTGATCTCAGATTGGTAAGATACATTAATTTCATCTATTTTTCCTGTGATCTAATGTTTTTAAACATTACATAGCCTAAAGATGAAAGAATCTTTAAATCGGATGAATAGTTAAGAAGTTTAGCCCTTACAAACAAACAAACAAACATACAAACAAACAAAGTTAGAAACTTTACCTCTTATTATATACATATTATATAATAACTATAAGTATAGATTTTTACTTACCCAACTATAATCTATTTCTTTTGGATTGGCCCAAAATGTGGACCAATGTCAGCCGAAGACGATTGCTTCTGAAGAGGAAAAAGGTTTACAGATAGGGTAAGAATGAAATAAAATCACTAGCCCTTCTTCCTCTTCAGGAGCAATCGTCTTCGGCTGGAAAATTGACGACATTGGTCCACATTTTGTGCCAATCCAAAAGAAATAGAATATACAAGAATTCATTTAGGTTGTATAAGGTTTTGTAAGCACACCATTACAGATGCTGCATATTTCCTTAAGAGTTTTTCTTTAGTTCTCTAGTAATATATAATGTTTTCTTGGCAGCTTAGTCATCACTTGGTGATATAAGCCAAGTGGCTGATGGCATTTGAATGCTAGCGTGCTTCGGAAGCTACGTTAAATTGTCGGTTCTCGTTACAATCGTTAGATCGTGTCGAAGGATATTGGGCAGTCTTAAAACTCCGACGCTAAGCTTGACCACTAATCGAACTAAGTTACTTTTATCCTACAGGCGTTAGAAGATTTAATGTGGCAAGCAGGAGAACTGCTTGACCGGCTAGACGACTTGCAAGAGGACGTCGCACGCGCAGACTTCGCCGACGACGTGACAGGCGCGCGGCGTGCGATCGACGCTCACGCAGACATTAGTAAAAGACTTGCCAAGGTTCCGGTCGACGAACTCGAGGCTCAGGGTAAGTGAACTGTCATACTTGCGAATCTTTAATTATTTCAAAAACTAGGTGTTCTCTGCTGTTGTACCCGCAGGAAACCCGTTCTCGTGGAAGTTTTGGGAATTAAAGTAGCCAATGTCCCTTCTTATGGTGTAATCTACTTCTGTACCAAATCTCATCACCATCGGTTTAGTGGTTTGGACGTAAAAGCGTAACAAATAGACTGATAATTAAACAATTCATAGATTGTCTAAAATGTAAACTATGTGTGCCCTGAGACCTAAAAGGATCCCCACTGATAATATCAGTACTGTCAGGAGGTTTTTTTATGTTCTAGAATAATTTATTTATTGTACAGTCTTAAATTTCATATAAGGTAAATGAATGAATCGCTAAAGGAATTTCGCCATCCGTGGTTAAGCTTCTCGTATTTTAAAATAGCAATCATTTGTACGCGTACGGGTACACTGAACCAACAAAGAGTTGATAAAAGAGGTGCCCAATCAAAGTGATTTCTTCTATTGAATACACGAGAAGTTATTACTCTTACTGTAGCTAACAAAAGCTTTTCTGCAGGCATTTGTTAAATTAGGCCACGTCTCTCACAATAAGGACTGGATCGCCGATCAATTTGCTGTAACGTCCAATTTTCTTTATAAAATCTCCACCGAATGGTCAGGGACAATAAACGAACTTTATAGACATATTACCTACCAAACAATACTCGTTAAAACAACGTGTGTCTGTATTGCATTCAAAATAATGCGAAGAATGTACGGATTACCGATGTGGTTCATAAATACAATATTACAAAATGAAATGGCGCTTAATTAGGCTCGTCTGGTTATTACATGAAATCAAGTTGTTATTGTGTGGTTATATTCAGTGTATGTTAGTTTTCGAGGTAAATTACTCGGTGAAAGAATTTTAAGTGACCTGCCTTTGTGAGTGGGGTACTATAGATGATATTATTTCAGTTTGAGTACGAATCGCTTTGTACACGAATTTGTAATATCATTTCACCGCCCGTCGGGCTTATTACGGTAGAGACAGGGAATTATTTAACGTAATCCGATCATGAGGGGTGTCCAGACGAGCGAATCATATCGCGGCTGTACTGTCGAATGTCGCTTCGAACTGTTATAGGATTATCAATGTTAGTCGGTTGCGTCACTTAATTATCGTGTCGTCTAGTCTGAGAACGCATGTACAGTAATGACTGTCCTACATCAAAACTAATTAGAATGGACACAGTGGCTTATCGTATTAATTTAAATGTATGTAGACATCTGTTTGATGCTCGTGTTGTTTTTTTATGACTCCAATAATTTTGCATTTGTTTTTAATACATTTGTACGGTAAACAGAGGTTTTCAATATAGTTATTTCAATAAACGATTCCATATCAGTAAATTGTTTTACACATTTAACTGCCCCAGTACAGCAGGAACACTGTACGTCGGTTTTCTACTTATTAAAATGATTATTATTGATTATCGCCGCGATTTGTATTCGCAATATACAGTTTTTCATATAATTGAATCATTTGTTGTGGCAAACTTGTCAGTAATTATGTTCGCCTTTAATATCCTTCGGTATAAGTATCTTCCTGACTTTCTCTACATATATATATGCAGTAGTATCTACAGTGTCGGTAAGGATTATGCACTAATAGCTTGTCTACATTGGGATGGTGATCGCTTTCGATATTAGTCGGTGACCGAATACCGGCTCAGTCCCATCTGGTGCACAGGATACCCGTTAATATTAGTTTGTTTTTGTATTCGTAAGTATTCGGTTGGGCAGAATAATGTAACCGCTCCATAAACAGTAAATAGTTATCATGCAAGATTTGGGTGATTATACTTTCACTAGCAGCGCCCCGCGGTTTTACCCGCGTTGTGCCCGTTCCCGTGGGAATTTCGGGATTTTTTTTTACATAAAAACCTTCCTCTTGAATCACTCTACCTATTACAAAAAACCGCATCAAAATCCGTTGCGTAATTTTAAAGATTTAAGCATACAGACAGACAAACAGTGTGACAGACACGAAAAAGAGACGACTTTATTTTATACTATGTAGTGATGAAGTCTACCGTATTAAGACTGTTTTTAGGTGTTGGTAATAACTGAATAATCTACGTCGCGTTGGTATAGCTTAGTGCATACGCAGTTGCCTGTAAATTTTAAGGCTAAGGATCGATATCTATAGGTTAAGTAAGTTCGTAATTCATTTGCTGACCTGACATAGTGGGCTAACTCGCATCGGGTAAGCGAGCTGATTAAATTGTAAAATACATCGTCACTGAGCTGATAACTTCAGTTAACTAGATAGTTTAGTACATTATTGTTATTATACGATTTACGTTACTTCACATAATGAAATGGCGGTCGACAGCATCTTTCATGACATCATTGTAACATTTCATAATTATGCAGTAAAATGACCATTCCATACACTGCTTTAAGGAGTAGTATTATATATACAAGGTTTATATGCAGCGACATGTTTACAGTATTTCAAGACTACAAAAGAATCGGTCTGTAGTACGTTTCTCGAGATGTTTAGAATACGTGAATTTGCGGAATAAGGTGTATTGATTAACAAAGTCGCGCGCGGACACTCGTCAACCACGCTCGAATAGGCCACATACTGGTTCCATTGTATAACCGACCACATTGCATTTGTATACTAGAGGAGCACGCTAGTCTTACAACATGCGCAATACTGTTGTGCCGCGTTTTATTTACTACTGATTGTACAACTATAACATCTTATAGTTATGTGTTTTGACTGTTTGTGGAATTCGGAACCTCCGCCGGCTTCTGGTATGGATTTTTCTAATGGTTCTGATGTTTATGCAGGTACTGGTTTACGGTTGGTTTAAGGTTGTTAAAGCAGTTTAATAAATTGTTCAATATGTACTTTAACCTGTAACCAGTTCTGTAAATTTTAACTGTTCTGTAACTAGAACCGACACAAACTATTGAGGTATAAATACACTAGACTATATTCCTTGTTTAATGTACGCTGCCTACATAACTTCGTATCTATAATATAAAGACCTATTTCCAAACTCGTTTCTAAAAAAAATAAACTCCACTTCGTCTTCTACTAAATAGTCATTTCTACGGGTATGTCTTGGGTTATCTTATTAACTATATTCTTTGTGTATGTCCAGGCGAACGCGTCCTCCAAAGGCTGGAAGCAGCCGAGGCCGCGTGCTCTGAAGCGAGCGGCAGCGGCGACTCCCCGCTGTTCCATTGCGGCTCGCCCGCTGCCGTGCGTGGCCAGCTGTCCGCCGTACGCTCGGCGCACGCGCACGCACATAAACTCTGGCAACACAAGAAGATGCAGCTCGACCAGTGTTTCCAACTCCGACTCTTTGAACAGGACTGTGAGAAGGTATAGACAACTGTTTATTTATATATGTTCTTGATATGTTTCGCTTAGGTCCTGCTCAGTTTTGGCATATTGACGACAAAGATCCATTATAATGCCCATAACAGTCCCATTCAACGGCCGACATTAGTAACCGAACCCAACAAGTGTAGTGTGCTTCGGTTCGGCCCAGCTTTGGCGCTCTGTAAATACTCGAATATGTGTGTAATAACATTTAAGACTATATGAAAAATACTAAGGACTGGACTTACATTCTAAATATTAGTAAACTAATTCACTTTCTCATAAACTCGAGCTGACCTAAGTTGGTTGTACAGCCAACTTATAACATATTGTTGACTCTCAACGGAAATTAAATCCACAGACCAGAGCACAGCAAGCTTGGTACTAACAACTGTAGCCACGAATTAAAGGAAATATGAATCGAATATACATCACTGAGAGAAACGCCGATTGTCTCGTAACTAATTGTCATTATTATATATTTGTTTCCTTTTTTCAGATGTTAGAATGGATCGTTAACCACCGCACAGCGTTCCTCGGCACATACGTCGAGATCGGACGGTCGTGCACCGCGGCGAAGCGGCTGCAAGAGGAACACGCTAGGTAACTCACTAATCACAATTAATTTTAACATTCATTTTACATTTCTATACAAGAACATATAGTGCGATTTCTATTACGAATTGTTTTTGTTAAAACTAATAATTCAAAGTCGGAAAGTATGTTTAATTAAACCAACAACAAATATATAAATAGAATTTGATAAAGAAATGGTTGCTGTTATTATGCGCCTGCAATATTAATTAAAGCAAAACGACAAAAACATTGTTTCTTAGTATCCTTAATCAATTCGAAATGATTACAAGGAACTGGAACAGCGTCTTGAGGACAATAAAAAGGTTCATTGTATCGCGCAGTCAACGTATAACGGATACAACTACCTTTACTATAGCCAAGTGCGTATTGCCAATTAAACGTCTCGATTTACCACTGGTGGCTCACACTTGTATCGTGTTGTGTTCCCAAATGTGTACTTGAGTAAAAGTAGTGCACAAAGTATTGTTACATAGCCTCTGCACGCCGCATTCTGTTGCAATGCCCTTCCAGCAAATAGTAAATTTGGCTATAGAAAGCGAAAATCAGAGTTGATTATATCCAAATTCTTCAAATTCTTGCTTCTGGCTTCAAATTATGGAAAGCTACCTTCCCATTTCCCATTAATGTCAGTATATATATACATATTGAGATATATGTGTAATGTCAAAAGTAACTTGTTACCTTTTTTTCACCATGTTACGTTCTTTACCAGATTTGCAGCCGCATGCACCGGCGGCGGAAGGCCAAGCGTCGCTCGAGTGACGACGGCCGCTCGCCGTCTCTCCGATAAGCGACACTATGCCGAAGCGCAAATCACTGCGCTTGCGCTCAGACTAGAACGCGCTTACAAACAACTTGCTGCTGGTTAGTATTTTATGACGATGAATGGCTAAATTTTGTCTAGTGCTATTGTCAACATCAAAAGTCTTCGATGCGATGATGCGAGTAGTATCTAACGGGGAATGTAAAAGTATTCGTTAGGCGTACACTAAGGTGTTAAAGAAAGCACAATTATGAAGCCGTTTAATGTAACGTTATGTATAGTATTGGTGTTTGACACCACCTATCCATGTTCCCGCAAAACCTTAATACGTAGAAGTATCTACCAGTGACTAAAGCGAATAATCTCTAACAGGTCTAGAAGAGCGTTCGGCGGTGCTTTCCCTATCAGTAGTGTTTCACCACAAGGCGGAGGCCTACGCGTCCGCCGTGGGCGGCTGGGGAGCGCAGTGTGCGGTCGCGCTGCAGCTGGCCACGGGGCAGGGCGGAGCGCCCTGCAACGACCCGCGGGCGCTGGAGCAACACGCGCAGCGACACAGACAGCTCTACGAGCACATGTGCCAGGCTTATACTGAGGTGAGTCTTGATAAACTAGTGTATTTAGTAAACAAACCTTTGAGTTGGTTACCAACTTAATCTACTGTAAAGAGTCCTCATCACTACTGCCAACGATCGTTATTAGTATATTTTTCTGTGTATAATCGTCTATCGTCGCCATCCCGCGCCGATCACATTATTTCCCGTTGACGCATGGCACTAATGGAGTTAGTGATCGGAACGATCTCGCGAACGATTATAGACGATGATCTGTAATTCAAGAGAAAAAGTTTTCTAATTCACGCCGTAAAGAGACATCCTACCAAATTAGAATTTTGGTGATTTATTGATCTGGAATTTCCTGTCGATTTTAAAGAACTATTTGTGTTTGGATAGCCGTTAAAATAACTAAATAGACTTCCGTTTTATCTTACTATTACTTAGTCTGTATTTCAATTCTAATGTGTTTGTTACAGGTTCATTCGACCAGTAAAAAGTTGCTGTACCAATTAGACCATTTAGTCCAAGTGTGCCATCAAACAGATCCAGCTGACATGGTAAATATTAAACTACTGATAGTGTTTTAATCTTAATAAGTGAGACTTAATTTATTAAGCATGTCTTGAAAGAGCACGGACAAATATTTGCATCTATCCATAAACTAATACCTCTTGAGAAAATATCTACAGAATTATACTAGCTTTTGGCATTAATTATGTAATATTTTAAACCATAAAATATATATCTCATACACACACTTATTAACTATTAAACAATATATCACCACAACTTATTCATCTGCCCAGAGCGAAGGTACGGTCAGCAGTGCCGGCAGCAGCGGCGGCGACCCGGCGGCTGACTACAGTTCAGGCGCTAACCACGTCCTCGCAGTGATACACCAGATCCTGGGGCATCACCGCGCGTTGGAAGCCAGGTACCACCAGGCCAGACTCAAGCTGCATCAGAGACTAGCGCTCTTGTTGTACAAGGAGGACTGTAGACAGGTGAGGTGTTATGTAGTTTCTATCGACCTTAGCCATTGCTCATTGACTTAACGCTATTCCCCATAACTTATCCCAAGCGGCAATCTCAAAATGTTCAGTTAATAGACATATAATTAGTAGGGATAGGGTATTGGTAATGAGGTTAGTAATCTCATTTTGCTATAGTAGTAGTTGTTACGGTTCGCTTTAGCGTTCAAAGGTCTGGAAAACATTACACAGAAAGATACATCATCCTGCCAATTCATTCTTGACAACTCTCGGAGAGGGAAGAAAGAAGGAAAATAGGTTGACGCAGGTGTAAAGCGACTTGTGGCTTTTAAAAATATGTATTAACCATCCATCTTTGTCTTTAGGCAATTGTATGGTTCTATAGGCCAATTGATAGATTAAGTATATAAATATAAATCGATGTCGAGTTACGACTGCAAGTTAGGGGTAGTGTATGCCTACTCTTACCTGTTCTTTTATGATCACAGGTCCTGGACTGGTTGGCGAACCACGGCGAAGTGTTTCTTCAGAAGAATACTGGAATAGGAAGGAATCTCCATAAGGCGAGGGTCTATCAGAAATCTCATGAACATTTTGAAAATGTTGCGCAGGTCAGTACTTTTTATTGATATAAATTGGGCAATGGTAATGTGTAGTGCGAAGATTAGTCTTCAGTTTACGTTTTTTATACGTATAAATTCCCGTAGGAATTTCGGGAATTCTATACATATAAACCTTCCTCTTGAATGACTATCTATTTAAAAACCGCGTCAAAATCCGTTGCGTAGTTTTAAAGATCTAAGCATACATAGGGAGGGACATACAGACTGACAGACAGCGGAAAGCGACTTTGTTTACTATGTAGTGATTGGTCATAATAAGGCTTTAAAAGGAGGTAAACATCGTCTGAACATCCTTCCGAACGAATCTTGCAATTTCAAGGCGTTTCTTCGTAGTTATGAATACATACGAAGCATTTTGACATACATTGTGGTCAATAAGGGTTTTCTGATATGTCACCCACTAGGCGGCAGCACTGAGACGTGAGGTCGATCGTGTCGTGTCGGTCGTGCATTTTCGTGAAAACCCTCATTATACTGTAATGTATTTGTATTATTAAAATGTACATACATTCTATATCAATGATACAAAATCAATCGATCAATTAATTGTATTTATTTGTAAAACAACAATAATTTGTAAACATTAGTAAACAATATGGTGCATTCTTTGTAGTGATGAATCAATTAATTTATTAGTTGATATTCGATCGAGTTGTTGTGAATGTGTAGACGTGTTTTAAAATATTTTATTTATTTAATCAAGTGAATTAACATTTGGAGTGACTTTTTCAACCGATTTCTTTGATTAAAAATAGTGCGCAGGTAAAGTGATGCTTTTTAACGTGACCTGGTCGGTCAGTTAGGGTGCCTGAACTATTGCTTATTTTAGTCTTCATTATACGTAGTAAGCATAATGTACTGACTAAACAATGTTAGGATACAAAGCAACAAGATTATTAATGGTTTCTATTATTTATTTAAGTAACTTCTATTATCTTACATTAATCAACCAACTCACTTTTTTTGCAAGGACATGAAGATTTAATCTATTCCTTGCACTTCCACAGCGACTTCTTCAGTAACAGTGTCAACACTTTATTTGCTAGCCTAGTTATTAATCCCTATCTTTACTTACCCATTTGATTTAAAAGCAATTGACACGAAAGAAGAATAATAAGTTACCCATTTCATAGAAGTCTAAAACGTTATTCGTGTACTCCCTAGAACACATACACGAACGCTGAGAAGCTACTTGGCGCTGCTGAAGAGCTCGCGCGTTCCGGTGAATGTGACCCTGAGGAAGTGTTGGGCGTGGCCCGCGAGTTGGAGGCGCATGTTGCGGCGTTCGCGGCCCGAGTCGACCGCAGACGACGCCGGCTCGACTTGGCCGTGCTGCTCTATACTCACGAGAAAGAGGTATGCCGTGCACAATCTAGTGGTATAGACCATACTCGCCGCGTTATGAGCTAAGTCGTGAGGTCAAACAATTGAAAAAAGATGGACGAACTACATGCAACTCCACGCCATCCCAAAATTAATTACAAATTAGTATAAATTCAAACTGGTTTCTTAAGGTTAAGCGATCACCACTCATTTTAGTCTTCTGTGACCACGGTTCCTGTAAACGGCCGAAACGTCAAATGAAATAAAAGCGCAGTGTATCCGTATACGGAGTATCAATTCAAAATTAGTATAAATTCTTCTGCTAGGTACTCATGGAACGTATTTGACGTCTCATGTTAACGCCCATAATCCAAACAAAACGTATCCATGAAGTTGGATTAATTAAAGACTTATTCTTTCAAACAAATCTGACCCCGACATTTGTTCTAGCTCCTTCAATGGCTAGAAACGCTTCGTAGCGGTGGCGGTGTGTGCGCATCGGACGATACGCCCGAAGCGGCTCGGCGAGCGCTTGAGCAGTGCGCGCAACACCGAGTGGCGAGTCTAGATGCTTGCGCCGCTACTATATCGCACGGGGAGGCCTTGTTGCAAGATTTGAGGTAGGTGTAATTTACGAACTGTGAATTTGGTGAAGAGACAGAAATGTGAGAGATACGCTGGTCGTAGGTGCGTTTTTACAATAAACTTCGACCACCAAACCATTGCGATCAGCAGCCAATGCGTCCAAAAAAAGGAAATATCTCTCCTTAATAAAGTTCAGCTAACACGAGAAGAGCCTTTCACAAAGACGAGGTTAGTCAATTTTTCAGGAAAAGGAAATGTACTCGTATCGTACGCCTTCCATATAGGGTTACAACAAACAGCCTTTCATTAAGTCTGTTGATTCGATTAAATGTTTATCTATGCGCAAAAGTAATTTTTTTTTCTCGTTATAATAATTACGAATATGTTTTTTATATAACTGTGCGTTCACTATGTTTTTGATATGACACGTATTGTTTGTGAATACCGTGATTTGTCTCGCCGATACTTTTGCACGATCTTCAGGTGTGCTATGAGATGGAAACACATTCAAAACTTTCGCACGTTGCGATCGACTCTACCATAGTGCCTTTATGTTGTCAATAGGTACTTTAAAAAGTATGATTTGTTTGCATTGAAATGTTAAGAAGTTTTATTTTAAAACGTAACATTCTCATCTCTGTTGTGTACAATTTACCCTCCGACGCAAGATGGCCAGATTGCAGTTTGTGTATGCGAGCATTTATCATTTTTACACGATTTCGTCCCATTGATATTACACATCCAGTAACATGATATAATATTCCATTAGAAAGTTCAGACATTTGCCATTTTTTTACCAGGTATGGTACAGTAATAATATAAAGAAATGAGAAATGCAGTAGATCGAAAATATCTAGTAATCATCTAGTAAAAACGCATGAAACATCTATTTATGATTGTATCTCGTTGTTGATATATTTACTAACATTTGACGGAGTCCGTTTAATAAAAACATCTGCTCAGCGTTCGACGCAGCGAACCGTGCGAATGCGCTAATAATTGTGTAAATTGTAGCACCGGTCCCGGTTAGTACGAATTAATTATCTTTAATAATATATTTCGTATACGCAGGCACGGCACAGTCCAGTTATACACATGCTTCTGGTTCGACACTGAATTGTTCATTGTTGAAGATGGATGAGGCATTTGCTATCTCTTTCATGTAAATTGGGACAAATTCTGTTGCAATATAGTTGTAAGTTCTTAGTTCTAAGAATAAATTACGTGTTGTATCGATGCAACCGCCAATTTAAGTCGAAATTGGTGGTCGATCATTTGCAGGATAATTGCGCGGCCAAATGCGTATTAGTACATTCATACTTTGGTGTGGATGCAAGGACACAGGACCAAGGCAACTTTCTTGGTTGTACTTTCTTGAGTATGGTTTTCTTTCTTTGTCTTTCGATGACTTATGCTATTTCAAAATCTAGTGTTTATCTATACTATTAATCTATTTTTCGTTCCGAAAGTAACCGTAAGGGCACGTTAAGCCGTCGGTCCCGGTTACTTTCTACGGATAGTAGTCGTTACATGAGCCATGTCAGAGGCCTTTGGCGGCTCAATAACTCTGACACCAGGATTGGTCAGGTTGACCATCCACTCGATAAGAAGAAGAAGAAGTTCCGAAATTCCCACGGGAACGGGCATAAGGCGGGGTAAACCGCGTGGTGCTGCTAGTCTTCTTCATTACTTTAACAAATAAAGTAAAGAATAATAACTTTTATGAGATAATGTTTCCATGCATCATCCCATAGCTTTTAATATTATTAATGCAAGATAAATTCATCTAGTTGAGAACATAACAGTCGTGTGTACGAAGCGCGTGCTTTTGTTTAGTTAGGCGGTCATGCTGTTGGTATGACATTAACTTTTAACAAAGGATCCACTGCGAAGAAATGTTTAATGTACACTGTTTTATATTTTTCACATCCATTGTTTGATATTCTATATAAGTGTCAAAAACCTTAGATTTTGTACAAGCAAGTTTACTAAGTAATACTAAGTATTAAGTATTATCACCTGTATTACTGTATCAACTGTATGTATACTCAGTATCAGATTTTTACTTCCACTATTATTTAACTCAAAGGCGGAATGCTTTTTTTCTTTATCTATTTTGCTTTTGTAATATAACAAACAACTTACCATTCTGATTTGGATATAACTCTGTTTGGTTTTAAATTGTTGGAAATGCTACATCGTACCAAATGCTCTATTTTTGCATTCGCTAGCGCTTGTAATTTTCTAGGCAACCTAATTTAACGCTGACTTCCTTTTCATCCGATGGTAGACAAAAAGCAGATGTTTGATAAGTTATTGCAACATGGTAAATGTTTGGGTTGGTGCAAATCTGTAAGTTAGTTTTATAATCAAAGGTGTTTCGCCATATATGCGACGGTATCCTGCGGCTATAAATACCGATGTCCCGTAAAAGGTCGAAGAACTCGAGAGTTTCCGTCGCGCACAACCTCATGCTCGCGTGGAAAAACTTGCCATTTCGATCGCTCAAGCCAGTTTGCAATACAAAATTGCCATGGTTGACTCCTAATTGAAAAATCGACGTGAGATATTGATGCAATAATATCACAACACAACCTCCGTTTGTGTGAAATTGTTTGTCGAAAGAAGCTTGATACGTTAGCGATTATATAGTTGCATAAATGTTAAGTAATATACTAAATTATACTCGTATTTACCGCTTGAATACCGTTTCGGTCCCGCGTAAACACGCTTTAAGTAATTGCTTGGCAATGTTCTCACATTTGATTGACCTTACATAGTATTTGAATAAGCCGAGTGACCGATATGATGTTTGGCGGCTGTGTGTATCGGTGCCGTATTACAAATAAATAGTTCGCGGTACGAATGAATCAGCCCTCGAGTAAGCAGCGCGCCTTAACAGGAAAAGTAGCGACAGGTTCCCGACAGGACCAGTATGCCATGTACAGAAACATAAAGACCATCGTGAATAACTAAAAAAACATGGCGCCTAGTCTAAAGGGATAATTCCTAGTTATAATCTTTAAATGTGTACCAGAATAGCATATGCTTTTTGTACTTTTTCTAGATTTTTGCTCTGTTCTTACAACTTACAAGCGCGTTAAGGACACGAAGCCTACACGCAGCTCTGTTATTATTACGTGTTCTTGTGCCGATGCTTCAGGTATTCAAATCAAAATACCACTTACCTTTTTACAATTTACTCGTTGTATTATACTTGAAAGTAGTTGAGTAGAGTATGTTTGTAATAGGGACTGGGGGTTCAAAGCAAACACAAAGGAACGAGCCCTCGCCCTCCCATTGAGTGCACCGAATGCATTCCTTGTGACTACCGTTTAATTTTTTTAATTCAAATATGTATAAGTATTTACTAAATATAACCAAGTCGTGGTACATCTACCGTAGCCATTGTGTACTCGTTGTTTATTTTTATTATTAGTTTAATTGATATCTGAATAAAACAATTAATTAACTTCATTTTAATTTAATTTAATTGGGCATTCGTTGAATCGATTATACTGTTTACTTCGAATATCCCAAAAGGGCTTTCGTAAATGTATTGATTCGCTACGTTCAGTTACGGTAATTACATATTACTTTAAGTAGGTACGTATTATGAACGCCATTTATTTGAATACCAGACCAGCTTATCGCACTTTAACGGACCATCGGAAACTCATAAAAAATCTCATTACCTTGTTCAGGTCGTGTTAAAAAGCCATTTGGTGATAGTTGTTATCGTTACGGAGTGTGCGAAATGATTTTATTTTATTAATCTAATAAGGGTTGCCAACGGCTACAATATATTAAATTATGACTACAGCCTTATAAAAGTTCCCATTCAAATAAGTGTGCCACTTACATGCATCCACAACATTCACAGACAACATGCATAAATGAATAGAGTGCTGAATAAGCGAGTGAGATCGTCAATACAATTCTAGTTGTTTATCATCCTGGGATGTTTTCTCGGCTTTTCTTTAGTAGATTGTTGGTCGGTGGGCGCGGAACTCGCCGGGTCTCAGTCGGCTTGCACTCGCCGGCCAGTAGTGGTTCGGGAAAGTGCGCGGAGCGACGCGTTGCGACCGCGCCCGCGCCCGGACGGTTCGCGCCAAACTCATTTATCGAATGTATTTCACACTATTCCATAGTAACCAAACATCCTATTAGTATCGAAAACCAGTGTCTTTTTATTACACGTGTTGTGTTCATAGTTTTAGTTTTGTTTTATACCATTTTTCTTTATTTTGCGCTTTATGCCTGTGAAAGTAGTTTTAAACCACTTATTTTAGATATTTTAACGATTTTATTATTGTAATTTTGTTCACAAATATTTGTCTACTACTTAGATATTTTGATGCTCCGTAGTATTGTGGATTGGTAAGATGAACCGCTCGCAGGGCATTATTCCACATCCCCCTTTTTAAGTTAACATACAATAGTTTGTGTAGTAGATATGTATATGGTACGAAATGCTGTAGGTAAAACTAATTAGATATAAAAAACATTATTTTAATATTGTTTACTTACTTATGCAAGCTTTAAATTAATTGTTTCATACGCTCTTTATCATCACTAGTAGAATGTCGGGTCTTTATTATAATTCAGTGTAATCATATTAAATTAGCGGAAGTTTAATTTGAATAGTTTTAATGTATAAACATTTCACAGTGTTTATAAAAACATTAGCTAACTGTCCGTTAGTGATGGTGTAGTAATTATATAAATGGAACTCTCTCCTGAAGACAAGGCTTGTCTGTTTGATCGTACCGTTATTAAATCGTATCTCCCCTAGCGCTGCGCTTCGATTCATCAGTCGTATAATTAATTAGTCCCTGTCAACATTGTTGCACTTATATTCAGTAAAGAACTCACCATTTTTAACCATAATTACTTTCGGTGAAATTGAATCACGGGATTTTCGTCGTACCTGTACCGTACTCCTCAATACTGTCACCTCCAAAAGGAATATAATGATACCACATCGGAATAGTAAGCGGAAACGCGAATACAATTAATATTCAATTATATGTAATTTTTCCGTAACTTTCCAACCGCATAAAAACAATGTATCGTCGCATAATTTGCAGCGGGTGTTTCTTTTTGTGTCGTACATGTGAGTGAATAGTACAGTATCTGTTGTACCTTTTGTATTAGAACTGGCGGATGTAAAATGCACGGATAACCCGAACATTACTGAATGTTATACAAAAAAGTATAGACTAACAAAACCACGGGGAAATAATGAATCTGGGGCAGTCGTTATTTTTCCAGCCGCCTTCATGCCACAATTCAAAGTTACATTGAAATACACATACTTTGTATAGATATTTGTGGGACAAAAAGTAGTCAACCTACATTTCATTCCACTGTTAAAATGGTACTTGGATTATTTTATAACTTGAATTGTTCGTAATTTTAATTGTTGTTGGTTGAGAATCTTAGTCTAGTGGACATATATTGCAAAAGTTATTCATCTTCTTCTCGAGTCGAGATGGTTATATGTATATTCTTTATATAAATATATTGAATGGACTATCCCTTAAAAATGCTTGGAAGTTATTCATAAAGGCTTATTAACGGCGTTTTAGCTGTCATATGGTATGCCCCTTTTCGACATGCTCTATTTTCTATACAGCAAAAGTTATAAACAACTTTATAACAATGTTATAGTTTAAGAGCGTTGTTTATGAATAACGCGTATAATTTATTGGTACATATTTTCACCTTTCCAATAACATATCTAGTCTATACCATCCTCATCGCAATAGTCCAGGTTACTTTGTCTAAACTTTACAATAGTTCTACTCCTGTAAATGTTCGTAGATTTGTTGTGCTTATATTCCTACGGATGACTCTTTGATTGTCTAATTGGATGTCTTATTATACCTCATCAAAAGTGGTTCTACCATTTCGAAATTCTTTTCAATGTTATCAAATATATGGGTTCCATAACCCGGTCTCAGAACAGAGACAAACATGAAAACAAGAAATCCTCGGAAGTCCCCAATGCACCCGTGCAAATATTTCGTATCGTTGTTTATATTCGTACAATCTTGATATCGTTCAATAATGTGCGATGTTATTTTAAGAGTGCTCTTTGTAGTTTGAAAATCGATGAGGGATTGTTTGCTGTTTGCAACGGCCCTGTCCGGATGCAAAGATGAATCTTATCTAATATGCATAGGAGCCATTGTGAGGGTGTTGGTTTTGTTCGCATCACAAGTCGAACGTCCCCTTTATTACGCCTCTTGGCCATTCTTGGTCAATATTTGTTCGATTGAGCGGTCTTCCGCAGAATGTTGCGTCCCGTTGTTTAAACAATGTACGGAAAAACTAGTCTAACATTGATTAGCTATTATTAAATTTCTGTCTTTTATTATCAATTTTAGTTAATTTTATATATGTACGTGATTGAATGAAACAATATAGATTCCCTGCATATTTCAGTCCTTACTGTAACATTCTGTGTAATAGTTGTTTTGTTATTTATCTGTGAAGGGTGTGGTTTATGTAGAAATTTTCTTATACAGTTAGTATACTTTTACTCTTTTATTTATTTTTTCGCACTCATTTACGATTTCTCCTAAGAATATATTATGTACTTATATTAACATAAAATTATTGTATAACTGGTTTTGGTCCATGACTATCCTATGTGTCATCATTGCTAACCAACTACTTGACTTTCATTCTAAATATTGTTATACATATTAGAATTTAATTAATCGCAACAATGTGAAGAAATGTTAAAATTCTTGTGTGTTATCGAACGAATATTGATTTGATTCGTTAGCTTTATGGATGGACGAGAACGAGGATAAAAAATCATAGGAAACTATCTCTTGAACTTTGAGTATATAGAAACGGATTGTTTAGATTACGTCAATGAATTATATATTAATATGACGAGGTATTCAAGATTCCTCTCTGTTTAGCTGAATGGCAAAACAATTGACCGTTACAATATAATTTGATCAGCGGTATCAAGATGTAGTTTGCGCGTTTGGCGGGCGGCGCGGCGTGGGCTCTCTATGTATTCATATCGTTATTGTCGGGATGTAGCCAACAATGGTTGATGGGTCTCCGGGTGATTCTAATTGTGTCGCAATCTGTTCTTCCGGCGGAGATTCGAATAGCCAGGGGGAGTGCTCCTCTGCGCCGCGTCAACGTGCAATATGATCACTCCCACGAACTCCCCGACTATCAACTTGAGACCATCTACGAATCGGTACACGGGAAATATGTTCGTAACAATAACAAGAGAAATGCTCCAGACAATATTCCGACTTGTTACTAATGCACTCACTTCACATTTTTTGCTTAGTTACGCCATTTTGATTGCACAATTCTTCCCCTTTTATTTATTGGCCTCATACAGTTTGTATTGGCGCACGGTGATGTATAACGAGCTAATAATCTGAAGTATTTCTCTTGATCAATGGTTTGTTAGCATTATTTTATTACCAATATGTATTACTCTGACTAATAATTTCTATGTACTGTTGAACCCGCTAACCTCTGAGACTACCTGTTCAATCTAATGCTATTTTCGCCTTAGATAGCCCGTTTAGTGAGAAAGGTTATAATATAATATCTTGAATTTCCCAAGAGATTAACATCAAGTGCCGTTAGTCAGATAAAAACACACGTTTGTTATTCAAACATTGATATTCTTGATTTACTTGGGTGGTAAATTCTCATTTGTTGAAGTTTTTATTTTGAATAGTTATGTATTATTTAATGTGCAGTAAACGGTTGCTCATTGATGGCTGGTCCTTTATATTAGTTTTACGAGTGTTTTATGGTCCGGCTAATACGCGTTCCAGTGGTCTGTCAATCATTGTGGTGTGTGGGGTGAAGTTAACTGCTCTTGAGACACAGACGCAGGGTCTGTGACGTACTGTACTCGATGCATGCTCGCGACGGGGGAGATATCAGTCGAATCCAGCCTCAGCAGCATCTGTTACAAATAGATTTTAACATACCTAATTATATGTGCAGTACACGTTATAACTTTCCTAATTAATGTCACTTGACTGTCAATACTCAAGAAATATTATTTCAAATCCGATTAGTACCAAAGATTAGTGTTTTGTAATAAATCATCTCTACCTTTATTATTATACTAGCAGCGCCCCGCGGTTTTACCCGCGTTGTGCCCGTGGGAATTTCGGGATTTTTTTACATAGAAACCTTCCTCTTGAATCACTCTACCTATTACAAAGAACCGCATCAAAATCCGTTGCGTAATTTTAAAGATTTAAGCATACAGACAGACAGACACGAAACAGAGACGACTTTATTTTATACTATGTAGTGATTAGTGTAGATAAGCATCATTAGTGCAAACACATAAACAAGAGTTGTTTGTACGTGATTGTTGTACTACCGGTGATAATATGTGAAAGCCTCTACACTATTGTTGATCCCTAGAAATATGTATGTGATTTGTGATCTCACCGAAGTACAATGAACATTCACACAAATTATTTTTCTTCGTCAAGTATTGCGCGTATTGCACCGGGATTAATAATCAAAAAATGAAATCGTAAAAGAGAGTTCCTATAATCGCTTGGCTAGAGTTCTTTCATATTGGATGTTGCATTGACTAATTGGAGTTTTGCCCAATCGATGACACACTACGTTGAAACTTTGATTAAGCTCTATCAAAACAAGAGCAAAGTAGGTTTCGGCTTGATTAACCCTATATTCATTTTTTCTTAGTCAAGTTTAGTTTGTTTAATAATAAATAAATTTTATTCATGAAAGTATACATTGATATCATAAATCTAGTTGCTGGTATCCCCTATTAGGCATGTGCGAGAAGGACCTCTAAAGTTTGGCTTTTATTTTGTTTGCATCTCTCATGTAAATAGTAAGTGCACTGCTAGGCGTCAGTCATGCAACGATTAATTTATTAGTGATGCAGAGTAGAAAGTCGATGTCCGTCTTCTACAACACCCTATATTAGTCTAGTTATTTATTTATCTATATAATTATGAACATAGCCGCTTTGGACTTGAATATGAATTGTTTAATGTTTGTTAAGTGTATGACATGTGTAATATTATTTTCAATGGTGTGTATCCTTTTATGTGCACTTAATACAATGCATGTAATGTTGACGTAGCTTGTCAATATTTGAAGATGCGAAACTGAATGTGTTTGTCGAAAAAGTCTTGAGGCGTGTGCGGGTTGGCAAGTAGCCGCAAGACAATGGCAGCGCGCCCGCCACACCATAACGATTGATATTTTTCAAACAGTTTCCATTCCGTCGTAACAACGATTATGGGTAACAAATAATACTTTATTTATTATTTGAAGTAACGTGTAATTTGACTTTCGATTCTTTTTCCGGGGTATTATATTATGTCTTCAGCAATTGACTCTATTATGCAGTTGCGTTTGAATTATAATCTACAGTTAACTTATTCCGTTGTACAACAACTTCATTGAAAACGATCACAAAATCAAGTCTGCCAGTCACAGGACAACATGTTCGAACCGAGAAGTGATTTAATGCCTTATCGTAGAACTTCTATAAATCCGGGTATAAAATTGTCTGTCCGTGTATTTAACTGGTCATAAAAGTACCACTGAGCTCTAATTGTTCTGAGTCAAGTATCCTTAAGGGTAACTTTATACTAGATTTTTTACGAGTTAACTCATAAAATTGAGTGATATGTTTTACGTACCTTCGACGCCACGGTTATAAATCATAGCGTTCAATCCATAACATCTTTAGATTTATGTATTATGTAACAGTTATAGTTTGACCAACCCACAACATTAAATACCGTTCGGCGTACATTCGTTATTATTGCGTTAATTAAAGTTAATTTCTTTGGAAAATTATTTTTAATACGAGTAGTTGCCGAAACGGGAAATAGCGATTTCGCCCCCGGTGGTAGTAGTTGTGAGTCGCAGTTTATTGAATAAGTAACGTGCTCTTATTACCCCGGAACTCGGTAACAGTTATTAACTAATTCATGCTTACTCGCGAAGGTCCTCGCGAGCTAGCGCTGGGCTTTCCACCATCACGACCGTTCCTGACTTATTTAATATTCTTTCCACTTCTATTTTTATGGCCTCTTGATTGATTTATATTTAGGTTAACTAACAAGGCCTCCATTACCATTAATTACAACAAAATGTAAATATACAGGATATTATTACGAAACCCTGTCATTAAATATACCTAAACTTCCCAAGTAGAATAATAAGTAGGATCACACCTACAGATATTACTAAATGGGTTAACTGCTATTATAATTTACTAGCCGAGCCCCATCGTGTTACCCGCGGTGTACCCGTTCCCGCGGGAATTTTGGGATAAATTGTATCCCATGCGTTATTCTGATGTAAAAGTTATATTACTTACTGTAAAGTAACATCCGAATCCGTCCAGTAGTTTTTTCGTTAAAGAGTAACTAACATAAATATGTACATCATACATGATACATCCTCACAAACTTTCGCATTTATAATATTAGTAAGATTTTGCTACTGAGTTTGTTAAACAGGCTGTATGCGTTGAATAACTATGTATGAGTAAGCTATAAGAAAACAATAATTATTTTTGAATTATAACCTCATTTTATCCCAATTAGAATTCAACAAAAAGGACACATCCTGATTATTTTGTCCTTGTCCTTGTCCTTGTCCGTCATAGTAATAATATCCTGTAATATCTGCAGGTCAAAAGCCTTTCATATAACTGAAAATTAACTACAACGAGGAAGATTAGGTATGCCTAATCTTCCTCGTTCCTAATCATAGCCTACCGCGAGTTAATGAATTGAATCCCGAGCCGAGCCAGAACCAATTTGGTCATAATTCATTTGCGCTTGTAAATATGGGTTTTATATATTGCTAGCAGCGCCCTGCGGTTTTACCCGCGTTGTGCCCGTTCCGCGGAATTTCCGATTTTCGGGATGTTTTTGAATAATAGCCTATAACCTTCCCGTTGAATGTGGCTATCCATGGCAAAAGAATTATTCAAATCGGGCTGGTAATTCCCGAGATTAGCTCGAACATACAAACAAACTTTACCTCTTCATAATATTAGAGGTGTTACTTAACCATATGTGTGAGTTTCACCTAATTTAGGCATTTAAACATAAAAACAATTGTTGGTCATCTTAAATAGTTCCACAATTCCACAGTTGGTGTATTGTTTTGTCCACTAGAATATGTGATGCAGATGCACAAATGGTTGACGATATCTCTCGGTTCCGTTTGGGTGCCGACGCGTGAGGAATGCCTCGCTCCGACGACATTGGCATTCGGTGCTGGACGATTTGACGACGCGATTGTTTCCGTCAATAGCGCTGGAACACCGCAACTCACTCATAAATACAATGGAAAGCATTTTGCGGTATACCGCGGCGTATACCCTAAAAGAGCCGAGGTTTCGTCCGTATTGTATCCGTGTTCATTTTCGTTAGATTGTATAGAGCATCTCCGTTCCAAAGTGTGCGGAGATGTGCCGAGCTCATTCATCACGAGCACAACTAGGAATTATTAAACAAGGCATTGTCAATATCCTACTAATATTATAAATGCGAAAGTTTGTGAGGATGGATGTATGTATGGATGTATGGATGTATGTTTGTTGCTCTTTCACGCAAAAACGACTGAACAGATTTGGATTAAACTTTACAGTAATATAGGTTACACATCAGAATAACACATGAGATACATTTTATCCCGAAATTCCCGCGGGAACGGGTACAACGTGGGTGAAACCGCGGGGCACAGCTAGTCTTTTCATAATGCGTTCTGATTGGTCGATTTGAACTCCGAACATCTCCGCTCCTCTTCAATGGAAACGCAGCTTCATCTCAGCATATAAGTTTCGTTTTATCATAATTGTTTTTACGTGAAAACGGAAAAGACATACAAAGTTACCGTTGCATTATAATAATTTGTATATTTACTATGTTCTACGGCGTACTTAAAGATTAAACTGCATTTGTTTGTGGCGGTAAAATTATTCAGTTTCAATCGAGTTCAGTATTAGATTAGGTATTATTAAGTTGTCGTTTAAATGGAAAAGTTGAAATCCTTCTATTTGGATTGAATAATTACGGTTATAGCCATATATGTACCTAGTGGTATGCAGTTACTTACTTTGTTATTTATTTACAATACTTTGAGTCATGTTGTCTTTTATTTTGGTATTTTGATTTATATAAGTTTCATAATCATGAAATTACGATTATCGAAACAATATCAACAAGTGTTATTTGTTAAGACAAGAATTCACAAATAATTATATAATGTATTCATTGGAGGCCACTTTTCTATAGGATTTGCTTTCTGATGTAACAGTACAGTCTGTGAATACCGTATCGAAATGAAACTAGGCTTCTTACGTAAACCTACGCTCCGTGCCAACTAGGGAGTGTTTTGTTCAGCCTTTAGTACTTGTGAACTATTTGTTGGAGTTAGCCCTGAAGTTTGAGTAAACATTATAATTTAGCGGAGTCGTGAGCGCTTCGTGCTTAACCTCTAAACCAGTCTGAATCGTGATCTTGATTTCCAGATTACCTGCACGGGTAATTTCGTCTCGCGAAATATAGGAGTTGGTGGGACTTTCTTCGAATTAGCTACGCAGCACGCGTCGGAGCTGCGACTAACGTTATCTCCACCTCCGATCGAACACACCGCGCATAGTTTTTGTCAGCCGGTTACTGTACTCTTTGTAACTAACCACATTATACAAAAAACATTGTTTTTATTACCACTTGAAACATCACTAGACTTATATTGGTCGTCTCATGACAAAGATCCTTTGTACTAACACCAGGTGTACGACCGAAATCGAGATGGATAAGTTTTCCTTGCTACCACAACGTTTACTCGGCCACACTTTGTTTTTTTTTTGTAGATTTTACTTTATATGTTCTTGTAAATTGATGTATTATTATATTAAAGAAAAATCCTTAGAAATTCTTTCGCAATTCCATCAAGGCCGCGAAATTGAAAGACATTTTTGTTTCTCTATAATTAAATGTTCCGTTGATTGCGACAAATGTCATAAAAACGTGCTAACATTTTGTTAGTGACCCAAGAGGGTTATGTTTTCAAATAATGGCGGGATGTTGCAGCCTTCGTTGTGCAACTAACGGTGCGGCCCAGTACTTACTCCTTCATTCAAAAATATCAACTAACTGCCAAGGGCCTTGCCAACTATCGGAAATTACTTCTTTATCCTTCGTTTACGGACTAATACAAAGGGTATAATATATATAATTTACTTTCTCCAAAATGCTAGCAAATAGGTATTAAAATTCTATAAATTCATCATTCAGTGGCTAAGTTGTACATAATTTGTTTTCGCCGTAATGTTTATTTAATTGTTTTTACATTTCGAGTGTGTAAAAATTATGAATAAAATTGTATGGTTTATTGTCAATAATTTTAGGCAGTTCTACCGTTTAACTAACCGTATCTAGCGTTATATCTTATTAATCATTTATTGATATATTGCTCTGCAAGTCTGCACACTTAGTTAGGGCTTTGCTAGGGATGTGTGCGTTACGTTGAGTGGACCAATTACGCCTGTGTTGCTAACGTTGTACTCGTGGGACGTTGAACAATTAGAGTGGTTTCAAATTTGATGTCAACTTACTGGTAATGAATTTGAGATGCCAAGGTATCATAACAACTAAGGAATTCGTATTTAATTTATCTCTAGAGTTTTATTGGCATTCAATTGGTCTCAATAACCGCTAATGTAGAATGAACACAACTAGCTTACGTTATAAAGAAAATTATGAATACTTATAACAATTTGCATCCCGTGCGCTGATAATTTCATTTTGAGGTCATGACGTCATTTTATAATTCATTCAAAAAAATCTCAGATATGTTTGACGCCGACTGTACATGCAGCTTTTACGATATAATTACGACAGTTAAAACTATATAATTGTTACGTTAACTTACTCGTAATCCTCGTTAACTGTTCGTCAGCGGTTTAGTGGAGCCAGTGACAGTGATTTGAATACCTATTAACGAGTGTAAACTGTAGTCACTTCCGATAAGAGTGTAGGTGAAATGAACATTTTCGTAAAAAATGCTCAAATATCATCGCCGCTCTCACAGACATAAGTCGCCGGTGCAGTGTTTACGATGGAGGTATGTCCTACAAACATTTACACACGAATTAAGTGTTTCATACATGTTCGTTAAACTTGGGAAATAGAATCTAACAACTTATGGTATACCGTTTTTTTGTACAACGTACCGAACCGTGAAATAATAAATTGTCAAAGATGTAAACCTTCATTATATATGGATCCATCATTTAATTGGAGGAATGGATTTATAAACAGAGCGAATTTTTAAATTAAATATGCATGCGTCATGCTATAATGACCAAAGTAGATTAAGCAGAAATAATTATATTTTCTGTAGTTGTTCGTAGATATTTTAATTTCAGGCCTGTTTATAATTTTTTGAGTAGACCCTACAATCCCGCAACTTCAACTATTAGGTCCAAGGGCACATTAGACAAGCTAACTTGGTAGTGTATTCACTATATTTAAGAGAATATAATCATTCACCTCCAAATATAATCACTACCAATCATTACAATGGACTAGATAAATATCAGATAGTGAATTCACTGGCTATAGTCATCTCGCTCTACGTAATTGAGGAATTTATAAATCATCACTAGGAAAGTTTAATAAATATATTGTCTTAGACCTAAGTTTCTCTTTGACAAAGCGTTTTTTAATTAGTGCTGTAATTTCCCAAACTAAATCTTGATTAACAGAAGCGAAATGAGGGCGGGTCGCTTGTTTATTCTAAACTTAAAAATATTTTACTTTGTCTATAACTTCCGAGACGTACGAGCCAAAACCTAGTCAGAATCATTTACATACAGAAGGGCAAAGCTTTTAATGTGATGATGATATTGACTTATGATGTATTGTCCAGGTCATCTGGAGACTCGGATGCTGCGAGCACGGCCGCGGTAGAGACAACGCTAGAGCGGCTGCGAGGCACCCGCGGCGCCCTCGAGGACCTCTGGTCGGACCGCGAACGACGGCTGGAGCTCACTCTGCAGCTGAGACACTTTGAACGAGATGCTTTGGAGGTAAGGACGGCATACTTACAAATGTTTAACTAGCTTTTTAGTCACGATAGGATGTAACTCATTGATGATTCCATAGCGAAGCAAAAAGACTTAACCGAAAACGTGACATAATTGACTTAGAATTCAAAAACTGTTTTTGTATACTCTGTTTGAAGGGAACATTTAATGATAGATAAACCGATCTGAAGGTAACTTTCAGCAAATCGAATATTTGATATTGATGTGAACCAGATCAGCTAGCTGGAATCAACGATACCTAAATCTTTTATGATCTTAAGTTAAATGAGACTCTAGGGCAATGTCATTTAGTTACTATAAAGATAAATAAATATAGACATTTCTCTAGTCAGCTGTTTCTGATGAAAATTAACGTACATTGTTCGCTGTTCCAGGTGTCTTCCCGCCTAGAGCTGTGGGGTGATGAGCTGCAGCGGACCGACCCGCCCCGAGACCCCCAGCAGGCGGAGCAAGCGCTCGCCGCGCACACTGAGAGCGTCGCGCGCATGCAACATGCCACTTACCAGGTCACCACTCAACCAAATATACTACATCTACGTATCGAAGATCGCCTGCATAGACTGAGGTCCCGGGTTCAATTTCTGGGCCGAGCGAAGCATGTTCCCAGTTCATCAGTGAGATGAGAAGCCTTTGCTCAGGAGTGGCAATTACGACCTATTTTTTAACATTTCTATATTAAGCGACCTAATAAGTCTGCATTTACTTAGACATAATTTATAGGTTGCTACCTATTAATTGATTGATTGTCCTTTTGCCAATCTGCTTAATTATGCAATAACGTAACGTACCCTCAGTAATACAAACACTTACCCACCATGTTTACAGTACGTCTCATAACCACCACTTTACTTTACACTTTCGTTATTCATAATTATATGACAGTGACAAGTTGTACGGCGCAGCTGATTACTATCTATTGCGCCGAGAAATTTTAAATTGCTCGTTATATTTGTTTGATACTTACAACTAATGCAGTGTCCGACTTGGAGAAAAGTAAATTGGGTCTAATTCAGTGTTGTCCACCTACCGTAGCTTTCCTACTAGTGACCCTAATGTTTGTGCGCCAGTGGAAATGTGGAAAGTGATGTATATATAATATAATATAATATGTATCATAAAATACGGGGCGTGCATTGCCTTTATTATTGCCATATAAAAAATAATAATGCACGAAGTAAATAAAGCGAGAATAGCTGCTGCATGAGCTCTCTTCAAAATGAGACCATAACCGATTTTTATGCGTTTTTGTGCAGCTTTCATCCCATAATCACTGAGACGTGAAAAAAGGCTTACGTTATTAATATATGCGATTTGAAAACAGGTGGTCCAGCAAGGCCAGGAGCTGGCGGCCGCTATCGCCGAGGCGTCTGATGTGATGGCCTCCAGTGGGTCCGAAGGCGCCGAGTCCACCCCACTGGATGCTCAGGGTCGTGTGCAGCTACTGCTGGAGTTCCTCCACGACCGGCAGCTCGATCTCGAGGAGTTGGCTGAAGAGAGACGCGCTCGCTTCGAACAGTGCGTGCAGTTGGGTATGTGTTACTCTAACATTTTTCAAATAACAATTGATTTGCATTCCAATTTAGATTGGATTTTTATAAATGCATTTGCATGAATCCCCGAATGTTACCTTATTGGCCGGTCACCGAATAAACCTTATCCCAACCGACCGGTGAATCTATCTACAATTTTTCATCATAAATAAAAACAATTACATTAACTTTAATAAAAAAATATCCAAGACTATTTAAATCAATCAATCTAGCGATGTGTTATGTTAACTCTATCGAAAATATTCTAGCTCTTGAACTATTAGGTTGGTATTCCAATTCTCAAATACATTTCTCCAACAACGAAATCTGAACATCGTATGACCAATGTCCATTTCATTTGTTTAAGTCTCAGGTTTGCTTGCAATATGAGTATGTACTTACCTGAGCTATTATAATTAACCATGGTCATTGAACTCTACAAACATTGCAGGCTAATACTTTACTAGTGCAGTGTACTTGTAATTTTCATAAAGTCTACAAAGAACTGCTTTTTATGAAAAATTACATAAGTATTTTGTATAAATAAAAGCACTGATCCTTAATACATATATAACCCGAAAATTTAGAAGATTTAGAAATAAGTACCTAATTAGATATATTATCTATATATATAAAAATGAAACCCGTTTTCCTTGGTCGCGGCATCACGCGTGAATGGCTGGACCGATTTCCACGGTTTTGCATTCGTTGGAAAGGTCTCGGGCTCCGTGAGGTTTATAGGGAATAAAAATCAAAATTCCCACGGGAACGGGGGCGCTGCGGGCGAAACCGCGGGGCACAGCTAGTAAAACATATTCTGTCTAAATAAACGCACTTGGTTTTGGTCCGTGCTATAATCACTCCTTGAAAATGGGAAAAACAGTTTCTGTTACATAAAATCATTTGGAGTAGGCTCAGTTATGCTTGCCAGTTGTTTGTGCCGCTCAGAATATGCTACTCCGGACAGACAGGTTTCAACCACTCTCATTTCAGTGGGTTCCCGACATAGGGCCACGTATTTACAGCTAATATGATATTTATAATAGAAAATGTTATACTTATTTAATCTGCCTATATTCAATTAGAAATACCACCGATAAACTATTTACCTGTAGAACATGTTTCTTGTACACATTAAGTACCTATTGTTATGTTATCACTACATTACATAACGCCAATAATAAACCTATTGCTTTACCAATGTATTTACTACAAGGAAAACTTAAGGGCACAAATATAGTTAAAGTCTAGCATTGAACTAGGATATACTTAGTGTCTATTATTAACAATAATTTATAGTAGTGTTATTAAATATTTGTTGAGTGTCGAACAATGTGTTATACACATACCGAATATGTGTTTGTTCTATTGGTTATGTTTCAATGAATGTAAACCTGTTTAAAGAAGCTCTCTTCAAATTGGTAATTTATTCCTTCTTGTTGTAAAAGTCACAGTCTAAACCGTGTGTTTTTGACCTGCTCAAAGGTCACAGAATTGGTTCCTTTTTTTAGAACCTGTCTGTAATTTTTATTGAAATCTTATTGGTATAGCCACGACGGTTAGGTTAGGTAGAAATAAACTGTTAGTATTCATAACCATATAACTCCTCATTGTATTGATATCGTCAGTGAGATGAGAGGATTTTGCCTAGCTGTGAAGTAATTACTGACTAAAATAAACTTTTATATTTAGTTTATTCAGTTTTGATCCTAGAAGTTTTTTAACGTACCAATAATTTGGCTGTATATACTATATTGACTAAACTCATATTTGCTACATTTTCTTCAGGTCAATTCCAAAAGGACGCAGCCCAAGTAGTGAGTTGGATCCGCAACGGCGAAGCGATGTTGGCCGCTTCGTTCTCTATCCCAGGCACGCTGGCTGAAGCGGAGCAGCTCAAGAGAGAACATGACCAGTTCCAAGTGGCTGTGGAGAAGACGCACGCCAGCGCGGTGCAGGTCAAGTACAGGGCCGATGCGCTTAGAGCCGCCAATCACTACGACCCTCATACTATCAGGTATGTACATAAATGTAAATATGTATTATGTGTATAAATAAAGATGAGTCAACCTATTTTCCTTGATCACGCCATAACTTGACAGTACTTAGACCAATTCGACTTATTATTTTTATGGGTGCAGCTAGTTTTGGACAGTTAAAATTCATCGTTTAATATAATTCGTAAAATTTTATCTAAGGAAGTCGCCAATATATTTTTATTAAAGATTCTTGTAGTATAAGATAAATCAAATTATACTCGAGAGTTGTGTCTACCATAGCTGTGCCAGGAATTTGCAAGGAAAACATCTGCCAATAGAGTAATGAGTATTGACAGTATTAGTCTTCGATTATATAATCACATATCTATGTATTTATCTTCTAAAATCGGGCAGTAATCAGATTTTTGGTATCTTCTTTAATTTAAAAATAATTGGTTGAGATCACTCTGTATATATTTGTACTTAGTATATTATATCAAACCACCGAATAGACCAGAGTAGTTGACAAATACGTTCAGAAAACATCCTGCCTGTGTTTACTACATCAACATTCATTCAACACAAGTTACAATTATATCAACAAAGCTACGTAGGTAGATATATATCCGCTTAATACTATTAGGTATTGTCTGTCTATGTATCTTAAAATATAAGAACTGGCCTTTTCTCAATGGACTTCTTCTGGATATTCTCCTATCCTTTTTAGCTGTAACACACAAAAAATATAATCACTAGTACCGACGAGAGATAGATTTAAAATATGCTCACACAGTATTACCGTTCTCTTTCAATCTATCACAGTCCACTCTCTAATAAGAACATTCTATGGCACTACCAAACGTGTCTAGAACAATACACTGCTTGAACTTTGTTGATTACTATTAACATTCCATTCACACAAGAACAATCAACAATTCGGATTAGTTTATTAAACTATGAGTAATGATCATATAGATAAAGCAGCACCTTTGCCATCTGTTGGCTTAATTTGGAACTTTTTTGTAGATATCTTATAGCATGTAATAGTTGTTTTATTATAACTTTGTGTCTTAACGGTACAGGGCTAAGTTTGATTTGGGAGTCAATTCCACCCTGTCCCACCCTGTACGGGGAAGGCAATGTTATAATGCTTCAATGAGTTACATATTATAATTTGCACGTTATTTGCAGGGAAATATCCGAAGAAGTGACAGAAAGATGGCAGCGTCTTGTGACTTGTGCAGAAGAGAGACACAAACTAGTGACTGCTTCTCTAAACTTCTACAAAACTGCGGAACAAGTGTGTTCTGTACTCGATTCGCTCGAGCGGGAATATCGGAGGGATGAAGACTGGTGCGGGTCTGCATCTGCGCCTAACGATGAACCGGCGCATGCGAATCTGGATAAGGCAGCACAGGTATTTACATACTTTTCGTCTTAATAGACTTCAAAATGGGAAAGGTTCTCGCTTTGTCTGCTTTTTATAGTTTTATTTAATTTAGCCTGTGGCAATAAAAAATAGTATGTTGTTAGTTTTAGAGCCCTAATAACCATCAAAATTATTGGCACACTACTTCATTTGTGTCCCTATAATTGAGATAAAAGAAAGCGATCTTTTCATAAGCATTTTGGAAGCAGATTGGAAATGTTACAGACATAAAAATGCTACTTTTAGTTAAAACTAACCAATATTTTTAATCTACCCCAGGTGGCAGCCTTAATAGTAAAGCACGGTGAACAAAAAGAAGCATTCTTAAAAGCGTGTACACTCGCTCGTCGCACAGCGGAAACTTTCCTCAAGTACGCAGCGCGATCAGCGCAAGTCCACGGGCAAACTGCAGCCGCCAGCAAAGCGCATCATGAGCAAACACGAGCTATTCTTGACACTCTACTTGCTCAAGAGAATAAGGTACGATGTTTTACGAAACTACTTTGGTACTGTAATTTGAGCTTCAAGTATAATTTAGTACTGACTTTTAGTGTTTTAACGCCAACAATTTCTCCACCGCGGTTGTTTTCTTGCGACTTCTTTTAAATCATAAATCTATGTTCAAATGCTTAATTCGTCGCACCTTCGTCGTTTCGACTACGCCGGTCCAAGAAAGAGAAGTTGACCTAGTAGCGATCATCGTACATACATATATGTCGGGGAAACAGCGATATTTATCCCACTTCTGATGTCGGGGAACAGCGATATTTACCCTACTTCTGATATTGGGGACATGTCACATCAGGATAAGCACGAGCATTATGCTGTCAATACAACATCAGATATCTTAGGATTCCTAGGTCTTGATCTTGAAATAATAACTCACAGGACTTCATTACAATGACATTGCTTGTATTTTACACACGATCATCATGGATTACAGATTACAGTTAGGATACGTCTAGATTCAATTAATTGATGGAACCTAAACGACCTCCCTTCACCCCATAGTCGTCCTGTCCACGCCATAGAATCTTTTCCTAATCCTATACTCGATTCGCAATACGATCGTGATGTCGTCAACACATCATTCTTCCCATCTACGTTCCAATGTAATCGCCATCCAACCATCTCCATTCGTCCCATAACGTCTAATGTACGCCATCTTTACTTATCATAGACTCACTCACTCACTCACTGCCACAGACTACCAAACCAGCTCACATCCCTCTATCGAACAACTGTCATCTGTCACAGTGCGTAACACCACAGACTTAACATAGTCTATTCTCATACCACAGACTACACCACGAAGGTAGAACTCACGTCACGGAATAACAACACTACCGATTCCATCAGTCAACTGAATTTACAAACTACTCTTAAACTTCTACAGCTTGATTATACGTCCATCTCCGACATATAAATAATTGCCAACGCATTATATCTCTTTTGAACGACATATTTTAGCAATTATTTTTTTTTTATTATTAAAGCCCTAAGTGTCCCATTGTTGGGCAAAGGCCTCCCCCCATTTCTTCCATTCAGCTCTGTCAAGAGCTTCCTGACACCAACCGGACAAGTACATGTCAAGCTCGTCTCGCCATCTCCGTTTGGGTCTGCCGCGGCATCTTCTGCTAGAGTCTGGGTTCCACATGGTGGCAATTTTTGCCCAAGACTCATTAGGCCTGCGGCAGACATGTCCTGCCCAGCTCCATTTGAGCTCAGCAGCTTTAAGACCTACGTCGGCGATTAGCAATAATCACTTAAAATCAAAATTAAATAACGTGCTAAATGAAATTGCTATGAATTGCTATTTATTGTTATAAATAGTAGGTGATGGTAGATAGGTGGTGTAATTAGTAGTAGATTATAAAAATATCAATTTATTATACCGTGTTGCCACAGTGAAGTAATTGCGGAGCGATAAAATGCACAGAGAAAGTGATGTAGCTATCACCAGTAGGAGTGTGACGGCGCCAATACCGAGACGAGACTACCATTCTATCATTAGAAAAATCTAGACAAGCCAAGTACAAGCAAAGGAACTGGCTAGTCAGCGCCAAGTGTAATATTACCCAAACCACTAGGTGCCACTTTTGAGCCTTCTAACTCAAAACTTCTTTAACGTTAACACATAAAACTAAGTATGTTTAATTATATCCATAACGACATCTAGAAGCCCAAATTTCATGAAGCTAGCTCAAACGGTTATAAAGATATGAAGGTCAAAAAGTCGTAATTCTGTTCCTATAAATACATATTTGGATATTGCATAGAACTTGTCACTCATTTAGATCTCCATTCTTTTTAAGGTGAAGCCCACAGCCAAGCTGCCGAGCATAATTTTTGTATTGAACTTGGCTCTCCTTTTAACATTTATGTTTTTGGTGGGATACTACATTTACGCGCTAAATAGTATTGTTTTGACGGGATGTACTGAAATAACTGAATGGAGTGACCATCAATGTTTTTTATTGTCTTTATGAAACAATAACATTTGCGAGTTGATGCGATGCTATCGTTGTTTGTTTGTGCGTGCCATTTATGTGAGGTAAATAAGCGGGTAACGATTATAATTTGTGTTAAGTAATGTACAGTGGTATATTGTCAGTGTCAGTGTCGTGCGGAGACAAAGCGCTGTGTTGTGATGTGATGTGATAGTATCGCCATGAGCGCTCCACTCGTCCCCTGGTCATGGCTGCGAAACGGTTGCCGCCTCGCCGTCGGCCTCGCGTACAATATGTTGAAGAGTGCATTCCTGTTACTCACTCACCCGGTGAATTAATATTTCACATTTTTATCGTCTGTCTACAACTTTAAGATAATTTTTCAAGATCACGGTTCAAGCAAACAAATATCAAAGATATAGCTGTGTAATCAAATTTTAATTTACATTAGTTTTATTCACACAAAATTTCTCAAATAATTTACTGTTTTTCTTAGGGTTAGGGTTAAAACAAACGATTTTAAACTTAGATAGTGTCTACTTTTTCCATCAATATAACAGTACTGTTCAACCAAACTTTAACAAGCAATTCACCAATCAATATCCTACAGGTATTAGAGCATTGGACGGTCCGTAAGAAGCGTCTGGAGCAATGCCAGCAATTCGCTCTGTTCGAGCGGTCTGCGCGCGCCGCTGTCGAATGGATCCGTGAGACGCAGGAGCGCTGCGGCGCCGCCGCCGCCGCCGCGGCCGCCGGCGTCGCGAGGGAAAGCCGCGAGCGCGTGCGCTTGCTGTCGCAGCTGGCGGACGGACTGGTGGAGAAGGGCCATCCTCATGCTGTCCAGATTAAAGAGTGGGTCGCTGCTGTTGATGCCAGGTAAAACCTCATTTTTATTAAAGTAATTTTCTTATACATGACTACAGTTATACATATATGACTAAAGTTACAACAAACTGCATAAAGATTGTAATCCACTACGGACCCTTAAGGCCCATTTAGACGGGGAGAGTTTCTCGTACGTTTCCTTACGAGAAACCATACGCTACTATCACAAGCAATAATCGCCATAACACAATCGTATCAAAATGTTTACATACAGGCAAGAACTAAAATCTCGCCTACGATTATGTCATACGAGATTCGCATATGACTTATCGCTAGGCGATAATTGCCTATGTTTGTTTACACAACAAAAGTATAGTAAGCAGATTCTTGCTTAGGAGAGTCTCGACTTGTATAAACACGATCTCCTGTGACATATTTTCAAGTTGATACGAGTATCGTACAAATCAGCTTGAATCGTTTTAATAAAATCTCGAAATACGATTATTGCTTTGAAATTCTGTTTACACGGACATAATAATATTCCATTGCAAGGCAATTGTCGCCCAAGGCAACGAGCGAGGAGAGCGATTGTTTAGACGAAAAAAATGTTTTATATTCCTTCGATAATTGTATCCTCGAGACGAGAAACTCTCCCCGTCTAAATGGGGCATTATGGTCTTTTTTTCGCGCAAAAACAAAACATCTCGAGCAGTGCATTAAAGGGTAAAGTTCGAAAGTGAGGCCGTCGCAAGTGTACTAGCAACAGGCCAGCGCTATTTACACCCAATTAATATGATAACTTTTGTGAAGGACGGGACTTTGGAATGATTTTCTTAAACATAAGAACTAGGCCCTGGTATATGATATGACATCAATATGTTAAAAGTGACGTATGTATTTACACCCTTGTATGCAGATATGCCGAGTTCAGCGGTTCAATGGAGGGCGGGGAGAGCGAGCCTGAGAGCGATTCGGGCGTCGCCGCCTCCCTCGCCTCCTCGCAGGCGACGGACGTGGAGCGGACCGAGCCGCCGCCCGCCGCCGCCGACGACAAGCGACGGTCGGCTAGGAGGAAAGAGTAAGTACTTCTTACTTAGGTTAGAGAAAGTACTAATAGTCCATCGAAATGTTACATTTTTTAGGTCTAACCTTGCGTTTTTTAGAGGACGCAATTTTATTTTTTTGATGTGTAGGGGGGGTCAGTGTAAAGCTAAAAACAAGTTTGTGGGGTCGCCACCCTTGTCCCACGGCCGCCATCTTGAAAATAGGGGTTGAAATGGTTTTTACGATATATCTCTTAAACTATTAATTTTATTTAAAAAAAATGTTAACAGTTTTGTTGCAAATTAAATTCTCTACAACTTTGGTCCACTAACTTTTTGTCGTAGAACTATAAATAAAAAGTTATAAGCGAAAATGTTCAGAAATTCGAGAAAAAAAATTATATTTTTCGATGTAACTTTTTTTTAAAACATTTTACGAGAAAATGATATCAGACTATTTTTGTAGATCGTTTTTTGAGGAACAACTTTTATAAACAAATTTTTTTCATTAAGTCAATAGCTAAGGTTTTACAGCGCTCCGAAGTGAGTACAACTATACCTTTATTATACAAGCCCGTTGGCACAGTGGCAGTGAGAGCGCTTACTGTGTCGGGGGTTGTGGGTTCGATTCCCGCCCGGAGTCAAAAATATGTGCAGACATAGTTGTTGGCGACGATGTCTGGGTGTTAATTATATATATTATATTCTTATAAAATATTTGTGTATGTATAAGTAGTGTAATTAGATTCCATAATACAAGCTTGGAGCTTACTTTGGGTCTAATTAACCGTGTGTGAATCTGTCCAGGTATATTTATTTATTATTATTTATTTATACGTGTGTACTAATAATGTGTCATCAGTTATTGTTTTTTTTAATTTATTTTGTTTTTTAAATTTTTTTAATTATAAATTTTACAATATTATTAATAATTAATTATATACTCTTTTCCCCACCACCCACGAGCTAGAGTCTGGAGGCGCGTTTTTTTTACGTGGTATCCCCAATAGGCATAATCCACGGTGATTTTCTAAATTAGAACTACTCCGTCCTCAGTCTTTTCGATGGACCAGGCTGCGGCTCAGCATCTGATCGGCTTTCTGAATTAAATATCAGTGGGAGAACTGGAGAAGGAAGGGGTGTTAATGTCGGCGTCGGGGTGTAATAGTTTTTTATATACACAGCTCGTTTTCATACTTTCCGAGTCTACCATCAGGTCCAGTCGTGGCTTAGTAATTATAATGATCTTGAAGACTGGGGCTGGAAAAAATGTGGAAAATTATTAATGCCAGTGCAGAACTCTAAACCTCCAGCACCCCCTGAGCTTCTAAAATTGATCTTTTGCAAATGCAAAGGAAACTGTGGAGCAATGTGTGGATGTCGAAAAGCAGGGCTGAAATGTTCTGCAGTGTGCTTCCATTGTTCTGGAGAGACTTGCAGCAACGTAATGGAACTCTCAGAATTAATAAATGAAAATGACTTTGATGATGAGGCGCCGACATTAACACCCTTTCCTTCTCCAGTTCTCCCACTGATATTTAATTCAGAAAGCCGATCAGATGCTGAGCCGCAGCCTGGTCCATCGAAAAGACTGAGGACGGAGTAGTTCTAATTTAGAAAATCACCGTGGATTATGCCTATTGGGGATACCACGTAAAAAAAACGCGCCTCCAGACTCTAGCTCGTGGGTGGTGGGGAAAAGAGTATATAATTAATTATTAACAATATTGTAAAATTTATAATTAAAAAAAATTAAAAATCAAAATAAATAAAAAAAAACAATAACTTATGACACATTATTAGTACACACGTATAAATAAATAATAATAAATAAATATACCTGGACAGATTCACACACGGTTAATTAGACCCAAAGTAAGCTCCAAGCTTGTATTATGGAATCTAATTACACTACTTATACATACACAAATATTTTATAAGAATATAATATATATAATTAACACCCAGACATCGTCGCCAACAACTATGTCTGCACATATTTTTGACTCCGGGCGGGAATCGAACCCACAACCCCCGACACAGTAAGCGCTCTCACTGCCACTGTGCCAACGGGCTTGTATAATAAAGGTATAGTTGTACTCACTTCGGAGCGCTGTAAAACCTTAGCTATTGACTTAATGAAAAAAATTTGTTTATAAAAGTTGTTCCTCAAAAAACGATCTACAAAAATAGTCTGATATCATTTTCTCGTAAAATGTTTTAAAAAAAAGTTACATCGAAAAATATAATTTTTTTTCTCGAATTTCTGAACATTTTCGCTTATAACTTTTTATTTATAGTTCTACGACAAAAAGTTAGTGGACCAAAGTTGTAGAGAATTTAATTTGCAACAAAACTGTTAACATTTTTTTTAAATAAAATTAATAGTTTAAGAGATATATCGTAAAAACCATTTCAACCCCTATTTTCAAGATGGCGGCCGTGGGACAAGGGTGGCGACCCCACAAACTTGTTTTTAGCTTTACACTGACCCCCCCTACACATCAAAAAAATAAAATTGCGTCCTCTAAAAAACGCAACCCCAAATGTAACTTTTCGATGGACTATAAACTCATAGAGTGTTAGGGCGTGTCTTTTTTAAACCGGTCATTATTATACAAGGGATACGGTTTTTGTATGATTTCTTTGGAAACATGTCACCGATTTTAGAGATCATTGTTTTAATTCCATGTAAAAACAATCATTACTAGGCAACTATGAATCTTAATAAGGGTAGGTTTGATGACTTTCACCTAACTTTACCTAGAATAACATACACTTTACAATACATTGGTTAACGGGACTTAAATCGCAGATATTTAAAGTTTTACCTGTTAACATTCTATTCATATCTCCATTTTATTCTAGATTCATCATGGCAGAGCTCTTGCAAACGGAACGCGCGTACGTGAAAGATCTAGAAACGTGTATCACTTGTTACTTGAGAGAAATGAGAACTGATCCTTCAGCGGTGCCAGTCGCACTGCAAGGAAAGGTAAGAAAACTTAAATTATTCAAATAAGATCAATTCACAAAATTGAAGGTTGATAGTTGATTGCTTTGAGCGATAATTGCCTTCACACATAAAGGTTACTTTTTTAGGCTATTTTTAGCTCAGATGTTGATGACGCGTCGTAGTGTCATATGTTGGCACTGCTACCGTCTAGTACAACTTACCTATCTAAGATAACATATCAAGAACTGACATCGTTTGCTGGTAAATAAATATCAAAGGCAGCTAAAAGAACGGAATTTCAAATTTTACATTTATTTACATATACAGTGTAAACTCTTTATAACGAAACTCAAGGGACTGAGCATTTTTTGTCGTTATAGAGAGTTATCGTTATATGGAGTGAACCAAAAAACAACCAAATTAACAAGAATTTTTACGTTTACTGGCCATATTAACAATTTCAAAATACGTTTACGACTGATAATACGATAGGTACCCCAGTATGCTTGGTCGAAGACCATCACTTCCGAAAAACAATGCGTCTTACTGCACGTGTTTAAGGCAATTAAGGATATTAAAAGCTAGACCGACCTCGGATGTTTCGGAGCTTCAAAGTCTTTTGTTACCTGATAACATACCATAAACAATAATACCGATGATAAATATTTACCGTCTAAAAATATGAACACATTTCTTCGTAATAGAGAATGGCGTATCGCTATAAAGAGTGTTTCAATATGTGGGTTTTAACGCAAACCAACCAAGTTAGGCTCACTTCAACGTTACAGGGAGTTTATTGTTATAAAGGATGACGTTATAAAGAGTTTACACTGTATGTACATACAATATCAAAACTCGATCTGCTAACTCAGACATCGGATATCTGAGGTCTGTCTATAATCTGAGATTAATTGAAAGGTTGTGTTGATCGGCCGTATATCGTAAGCGTATTACGAATCACTATTAAGAGTGTAAAATCTCAAATCGACCTTGGTTCTCAGCCAAGTGATCCCAATTGTGCTAAATTACTTATTAAATAGTTAAACTCCCCATTAGCTGCAATTTAAGTATTGTCATGCACCTGCTAGCACGATATTCCTCACCGCTATTGTTGCATTGTTTGGCGTAACAGCACATTATGCAACCATTATGCTGCTATTGATCCAGTTGCCGTGAAATAAATAATGATGCTTAACTGTACGTTGGTAAACTAATGGGTTTATTTACTGTACGGCGCGACTGATATACGTAATATGTTGTGGAAGGATCTTTGTAATACATATTAGGAAGAATGTTATGCCTTTAATTAGACGTTAGACTTTAATAAAACGTCTAACATTTTAATTAGACTTGAATTAGAAGATCGAGCTATTCTAGGTAATGAAATACTTTTATAAGCATACAACTTTCTTATATCTAATTGCCTCGAACTCGTAGCAAAACGAATTCATTTTAAATTCTCCGTTTTTCAATTTAAATGATACTAGCTAGCTGTTGTCGAAATGTATGAAGGAATTACGTTACGTTACAGTAGTCCTATAAGGAATATACACATTGCCTATAGAAAGTATCCTAACACACATTTTCAATACTCAGGAAGACATCATATTCGGCAACATCGAGGAGATCCACCGTTTCCACGAGCGCGTGTTCCTCCGCGAGCTCGACAAGTACGAGACGATGCCTGAAGACGTCGGCCATTGCTTCGTGACGTGGGCGCGCGAGTTCGACATGTACGTCGCGTACTGTCGCAACAAGCCGGACAGCAACGCGGCTGTGGTGCAGCATGCTGGCGATTACTTTGAAAGGTAAACACTGCTTCCTACCAATTTAAGAAAATAAAGTGGGGAGGGATTAAAGTTTTGTTTCGCTTTAACGACTAACTTAACTGAACTTATTTTTGTTATAAGTAAATTTGGTATAAGGTTAGAGTCATGAATAACACGAAGGTTGTTCTTTCTATCCCTAATTCCCACGGAAACGGGGAAATACGCATCGGCCCTTGGTTTATCTTTATTGAACACCATTACAATTGTTTTTTGGCAAATATGCTTTTTGGATACTAGAAAACTCACAGTAAACAGATAAACAAATTAAGTCTTCAAGTCCCATTAATTCAAGTCATTATAATATATACTAAATGACATAAAACCACTTAAAGTTGGGCAAACTTAAAATTGACTCATTAGTGATCTTGTTTTTTAACCAAACTGTTCTCATCGTATAGAGTCCAAAGGAAAAAGAAGCTGGAACATCCGCTGGCCGCTTATCTCATCAAACCGGTGCAGAGGATAACCAAATACCAGCTGCTCCTGAAAGATCTTCAAGCGTGTTGCGCTGAGGGGCAGGGAGAAATCAAGGTATGTGGTTTTACTAACGACATTGCGTTTTGTCTCTTTTGTACATAAAGACTTTTGTCTCTTTTGCTCCTTGGAAAATAGAGTATGTCGAAAAGGGACAAACCATTTAAAAGCTAAAAAACTGTTGATACGCGTTTATGAATAAGGCCCTTAAGATTTCATCATTATATAATTTACATTGTTAGATAAATAAATAAATAAATTCAAATACAAAAACTCGAAGGAAAAACACTTTTATGACAGATCCGCTGACAAAGAAGCACTTAATTAAACACAGTTAACTTTTATACTGAGGACTTCGACGTGCATGAAGAAGTGCAGAAAGCTGTAATTTATTTTTTTCACATCCATAAACTACATGGTGAATGGTGATGTCGATCAGATATGGTCGAAATGTAACAGCCTGGTCGGCTAAGTACATATACGCGCGAGTTAACGTAAAGGTCAGAACAATGTAAATTATCAGTCAAAGTCAGGCAGAATTGAAAGTAAAACTGTCGGTATATGGTCCCCTTTAGAAAAACAATAAACCTGAACACACCACCATGCAAACGTGAGTGTGCGTGCGTAATATACATTCACTACATCCTTTTTAGTTCCGCACGCTACGGTAGATGGCGGTACTGACTGCATCTGAATGAAAATTCCCGCGGGAACGGGTACAACGCGGGTGAAATCGCGAGACGCGGCTAGTATCTTTAGATTTGATTAATTTATGCACAAACCCACATAGGTTAATAAAAAAAACTCATTTACTACACCGTTAAAACTGCAATAAGATATAATTCAATTGAATTGTCATTTGAGTATGATTAATGCATAATATAATATAAGTTATTAATAAACAGCTCTTCAAGTCGCTCAAATGTATGTTCTAAAACAGTACTTAGTTTATAAAATTTATCGCATGTTGTTAGTAAAGAACTCATGATATTTTAACCTATATTTGTCCTGTTTGTTCATGGATACATTTACGTCTTTACAACGACACTTATCCTCTATAATTATACCAGATGTCACAATAAAGCATAAGGTAAAGCATACATGAATTTCCCATTTCCTATACAAAAAACCTATTTCAAAGGTGTTGCGTCTTTTTTACGGAAAACAAATGTTTATGCAAACATAAAATACATCCACATACAAAGGTAACATACGTACACTGCACGTCATTTTACAGACTCGCATACAAAGCTTATATTCTTCAGCGTAGCGAATCTACATTCTTTAATTTAAATCCAGTTCATACGGGAAATTAAATAAAAGTATTTTATCCTTTACATGGATGACAAGCTATAAAAAACCCCACGCTGAAAGTTTGTTGACGGTGTAGCGAACATGAAAACGAATAAACAATTTCATATATGTATATCAGACGGCATTCATGGTAAATGAAACCGGTTGACAAAATAAAATCAAACGAGATTCAAACTTCGATACGTATTGATTAAAAACTACGCCGGTGGCGTATTGATCAATGTCTACTGCCTTTTTTCTCGAGGTTTTTGAATTTTTAATCATTTTGTTTCGTTCACGTATGGAGTTTGTTCTCGTACTTCAGTGCTCGCTTTTTCGTGTTTGTTTGTTACGATCTATGTTTTTTGTAACAGTGCAATGCTTTTTACAAATTTGTACTTTGTTGCAATGTTTGTTTGTTCAGTTCAGATTTCCAATTTAATTTAAAACTACTAAGTACGTGATTTGTTTGAGCTGATTTTTTTTATAATCATGCTCAGTGATAGATAAAATAAAAGTTTCAGGACTTAATCTGAAGGTTACGTTCTCTAGCTACCACTGGGACAATTCGACTACGTCATCTTGACGGTCGGCCTGTCCCAGAGATTTTAACTTTGGCGCAAGAATAGACAAATTAAATATTCGCAGCTGCTGATTAACCAAAGTATTTTTGGAGAAAGACGATATTGTTATCATTGTTTTTATATTGCTTAAAGAATGATATATGTCCCATTTATACAATATTCGAGGTTAATCTCTCGTAATCATATTTTCATTAATTCTACATTAGATTGATAAAATATATCCCTCCGTAAAAATCCTACTAATACATCCCGTAACTTCCAACCTATATTAATTCAATTATTCGTGCTATGTTTTATAACTATGGAATTAAAGGGATAATTACCGTAACACCGTTATTAAATAATAAACCCTAAATCTATGCTTCATAGTCATTGTTACGATGAGTTACACCTCTGATAATACAACGTTATCAGTACACGACCAACTCTTAAGATTAACGCCAATGTGATAAGATACGTAGACAATATTTAACTCTATGGACGTTTGTACATTACATAAACACTGTGCCAAATATTGTGTAGGAAACACTGTGTTTTGGAGTACTGAGTGTGTTCAAACCGAGAATATAGGACTTAATGGTGCCAAGTATGTATACAAAACAATGTACTAAATGCCTTCCGATTGACACCGGCATTTGACTAAATTGCGGCTTTTGATATTATAACTCAATAATATTCCCATATTAATTTAATGTAGATGGAAGCGAGAGAAAATTCACTTTGACGTTGAACGTTAGTGCCTCCAGAGTGCTTTCTTAGCCATTGACGCTGTATAATGTACATTATACTGTACTTGCAGTGAATGTTTATGTAATTTTTTTAATGAAACATGTTATAAGCCGTAGGAATAATCTAAGTTAACGAGGTATGAGTAAAACTTGGGCAAAACCGCATGTCATGTCAAACGGCGTATTATAAACATTTACAGACTTGTTATGATTACTTTACTTATTACTTGCAGCTCCCCGCGGTTTTAATCGCGTTGTGATCGTTCCCGTGAAAATTTCAGGTTTGAAATAGCCTCCCTGTTGAATGTGACTATAAAAAAAGGAATTATTGAAATTGGATTTGATAGTTAATGAGATTATCGCGTTTAAACAAACAAAAAAATCAAATTCTTCAGCTTTATTGTATTACTAGCCGCGCCCCGCGGTGTTACCGGCGTTGTACCCGTTCTTGCGAGAATTTCGGGATAAAATGTATCCCATGTGTTAAACTCATGTATAACCTCGTACTGTAAACTTTAATCCTAATCCCTTCAGTAGATTTTGCGTGAAAGAGTAACAAACACACATACATGCATAGATCCATGTTCACAAACTTTCGCATTTATAATATTAGTAGAATAGGTATATATATAAATTTTCTCTCACTGCATTGCTTAACGTATGACGATGACTATGAATAGAAATACATACCAGTGACTCGATAGTAAGCAGACGAACTCTTTTGTTCATTTGGGGACGAGGTTCGCGTTATTTCGTAATTCTGATTCATCCCCTAGTTACTAGTCTAGACAGCCATAGGGTACCTGTTTGGTCCTGAATAGCCCGTGATTGCCTATAATTCAAATGAAACGGTATCTCCAAGCTTTATTTCATTACCAGCGGCTCGTCCTAGTTCTGCTGAGGTTAATCAAGATTTCCCGTTTGAAATCCGGGAAGAAAAGTTGCTTGCAATCCGCTGTTATTTTTAATCCTGTTGGATTGTAAAGTTAAATATAGATTTTCAATATCAGTCCATTGCTTTTGGATTTTCTGTGATTGTGTTTATAAGAGTGGTCATTATAAGTTGACTATTACAATATATCGATATTTAGAGCATTTATCAATACATAGTATAAAACAAAGTCGCGTCTGTTTGTCTGTCTGTATGCTTAAATCTTTAAAATTACGCAACGGATTTTGATGCGGTTTTTTAGGGTTCCGTAGCCAAATGGCAAAAACGGAACCCTTATAGATTCGTCATGTCTGTCTGTCTGTCTGTCCGTCCGTCTGTCTGTCTGTCTGTCCGTATGTCACAGCCTTTTTTCTCCGAAACTATAAGAGCTATGTTGTTGAAACTTAGTGTGTAGATGTATTCTGTGAACCGCATTAATATTTTCACACTAAAATAGAAAAAAAATAAAATTTTAGGGGTGTCTCCCATACTTAGAAATGAAAAAAATATTTTTTTTTTCATCAAACCCATACGTGTGGGGTATCTATGGATAGGTCTTCAAAAATGGTATTGAGGTTTCTAATATCATTTTTTTCTAAACTGAATAGTTTGCGCGAGAGACTCTTCCAAAGTGGTAAAATGTGTGTCCCCCCCCCTGTAACTTCTAAAATAAGAGAATGATAAAACTAAAAAAATATATGATGTACATAACAATGTAATCTAACACCGAAAATTGGTTTGAACGAGGTCTAGTTAGTAGTTTTTTTTTTACGACATAAATCGTAAACCGCAAAAAAATACTGATTATTCATTCAATAACTCAAATGTAAATAAAAAAACATTTATTTCAAGAACTTCTTTATTATGTTACTCGCTGCTACGGAACCCTTCATGGGCGAGTCCGACTCGCACTTGGCCGCTTTTTTTTGTAATAGGTAGAGTGATTCAAGAGGAAGGTTTTTATGTAAAAAAAAATCCCGAAATTCCCACGGGAACGGGCACAACGCGGGTAAAACCGCGGGGCGCTGCTAGTCTAAACTAATATTATAAAAAGGTAACAATATTAAGTTTGTTTGTTTGTATGTTCAAGCTAATCTCGGGAATTACCTGTCCGATTTGAATAAGTAATTCTTTTTGTAATAAATAGCTATATTCAACGGGAAGGTCATAGGCTATTTTCCATCCCGATATTACCACGGGCACGGGCACAACGCGGGTAAAACCGCGGGGCACTGCTAGTATATTATATTAACCGTCTTATTCATAAACGATATATAACTTAAACACTGTTTCAAAGTGTTTTGTCTCTTTCGCTCTTTGGCAAATAGCGTATGTCGGAAAGGGACAAACCATTTGATAGCTTAAGTGCTGTTAATGAGCGTTTATGAATAAGGCCTTCTGAGCCGAACATGGTTCAATTCAAAGAAATGGTATGAATTTATGACAAACAGCCTCTACCTATATACTCTATTTCTTTTGGATTGGCACAAAATGTGGACCAATGTCGTCAATTTTCCAGCCGAAGACGATTGCTTCTGCAGAGGAAAAAGGTTTAGATATAGGGTAAGAATGAAATAAAATCACTAAACCTTTTTCCTCTTCAGGAGCAATCGTATTCGGCTGGAAAATTGACGACATTGGTCCACATTTTGTGCCAATCCAAAAGAAATAGAGTATATATTCGTATAATATTTATTTGTATGAATATAAAACAATCAAATGTACGCCACGGCCACCTATGGTGCCTCGGATCCGAAAAGTCCAAAAGGACACTATGGAGACCATACCCACAGCGTTCAAAAATCAAATAAGGCTGTATTTGTAGAGCAAAACTCGTAGTTTGCTATGGTGTATGTCGCATTATTGTAGGTGATGAGAATGACGGTAAAATTATTTTAAAAAAATATGATTTTTCTGAAACCTTAATACACAGGGAATTCATTCATTTATTGAAATTGTTATAGCTCGACTACTGGCATACGATTGTTGTAGAAGCGCTGTTGGTGTAGTTTGAATAAGCGACGATATTTAATTGCGATTGTTAAGCGACGTGCATCTTGGTTAGGTGGCCGTTAGTGGAATTTCTATAAGAGCTCTAATGTTCTTTGGAGGGCATGTTAAACAGTCGGTCGGGCACGATAATAAGGAATTATTAGAGATTTAATGAGTGATTTTGATATGTAGAGTTGACGGGTTAGACTAAAAATGTTTACACCAAATGTAATGTGGGTTTTAGCTCTATAATTTAAAACTTATTTGGTTTCTGTACGCAGAATTTGACCAACCGGGTCAGATATGAGCCATTACCTTTGAGCGACGAACAACTTGATTTCAGTTTACTAAGTTAAGTCTTAATGTTACGGGTGGCAGGTTTTTTAGGGTTTAGATCGCTTATAGGTCCATATTTTCACATTATATGCAGTCATGAGAACCGTTTTCAGTGGAGATTGAGGATAATTACGACTGAATGATTTCTTTAAAGGCACGTTCATCCTTGGTTGTAGACTATCATCACCTTTCGTGTGTGAAATCATCCAGTTGGTAGTTCTACACTAATCACTCTCTACACTCATCCACACTTTTTCTTTTTAACTTAGACTCAGAACTCATTCCGTTTCGTAACAAAGTACATAAAAGAGGTACAAATTCGTTGCAATACTTACTCATATATCGCTCATCTTCGTTACGTATTTCGCTATTCGCCCTGTTTGCTTATAGTCAGTAGGTTCTCTTTACTATATTAAGCATTGAAATGATTTTACAATCAATAGAACTCGGGAAAATACCTTGATCACTTATTCGCTTCAGGGACCTATTTTATAACGCTTAGACTATATTATTGTGCGCAAACAGAACGATTGTCAATTAACGAGAATCGTAATGACGTCGTTACAGTTTGATTGCACAAATCATGTCAGATGACTTGAGTTTATACTACATATCCTACTGGAAACAAGAACGATTCTCCTTAGATATTTAATTTCAAGTTTATACATTAGTTTACCTTCCAATTTATATCGCGTTCCCATCCCAAGTCGCACTTAGAAGATATCACATTTCTTCGAATCCAAGTTCCCTGAAAATAAAATAATAATAACATACATATCTATGTTTTCACTTGAGATAAATTTTCTCCTGACTCCATCTTTATAAATGTTAATGCACGATAAATTCCCGCCCACGCATTAGTCTCGCGAATATCAATGAATCGATCAATATAATTATTATAAATATGTAAATAGATGTACCTATAGGTATACTTTCAGTAATACTCATTCTTGAATATGCACTGAATAAACACTCTTTCTCAATACATATTGATGTAGTGCATAAAGTAAACAAGATTTGCATAGTGATTGTATCATATTTTTGCCGCCGGTGTTGGTTCAAGGTCGTCGCCAAGGGGTGCGGGTCCCTTTTGTCTAAATCATTTTAAATATATGTTTATGTATAGGTACGTTGCCTCTGCCGCGTTCAATATCGTTGATCGAGCATTTTTATTACACACTGATAGAAGCTTGTAGTTATTTGTAAGGAGGTTAAGTGTATTCCTTCTTATACTACACTTATAATATCAGTATGAAAGGAAGTTGTTTTGCAGCAAAATTCAAACAAACATTACCGGGGTCAGCCACTATCCTATTCAAGGTTCGGTTCGGGTAACTACATTACTTTACAGATAACAAAATAATTAACGCATTATTACTGGAATGTACTCAAGTAGGTACTATTGCAAAGTCTGTCCCACTAACCGAATACGTTTATTTTCCTATGTATGAGTGTTCTTTCCGAAAATCGGAGTAGTCTTTATCAGCTACTAACGACTGTGCACTTTAGTAATGGCGGAGGAGCGTTCACGCCCGCGCCCGTGCAGCGTTTGTTTATTTTGAACTTAACTACATTACTCGGTGGATCTGTGGACGATTAAACAAGTAGTTCATTTTGTGGTAATTAACAACATATTTAGTTCAATATTTTCCTGATGAATCACCAATATAGTATATACTTACAGTTTGGCGTGGCAGTTGTGTTCCGAGCTCGCGATCGGTACATTATATTGCTCAATAGTTTTATTCCTTAACAATTATGTAGTGCAGAGTTATGGGTTATAGTGGTGAAGTGTTGGCTACAATGATGTTGAAGTTTTTTATAAATTCGCGACCTAACCGGATCGGGCCGCTATCGATTGAGGATCTCAGGAAAGATGTGAGTAACAAATTGAGACATAAATGACAATTGTCTGTATTCTATTTCTGAGTTGCTTTCATTGAGATGTTAGCCGTTTGTCACCTTCACAGGTCAAGTATAATACGTTTTTATCTGGGTTAACCTGGTATCGTGTTAAGTATCAAAGCAATTTGTTACCATATATTTATTTAAATCTAGCTGTTTCACCCGCATTTATTCCGTCACTGCTTACCATTTAAACTTTCCCTGGATGACGACAAACATTTCAATACCAAAATCAGCTAATTGGCCCAGCCATTCTCGAGTTTTAGCGAAACTAACGAACCACGATTGATTTTTATATATGTATATTAAGTATGAGTATAGATTACCATTTCTTTTTATAATGTATTGGAGAATTAACAAGAACGTAAAGTTGTTGATGACGTCATAGCTGTGCGAACTTTCATACTCTGCGGCGCTCCGTGGTTTTACTCACTTAAAATCCGTCCCTCGGAACACAATGGTTTACTCTAGTTAAATAAACGAAGTTATCAAACTAAAACAAAGAAGTTGATGCGTCAACTAGTTGAAGAATTTAACTAGTTAATCAACTACTTAATGAACGAACGTCAACGGTCTCGTTTCGTTAACGAAAAAAGCTTCAACGACCCACCGCTAATGGTGTCAAAAAGTCATTTCCGAGATTAACCGATAGACCGACCGACAGACAAAGATTAAATGTTAATTTTGCATATCTAAAACAACTGTTTCACATTTCAATTAGTTTGATTACAAGATCGAACTTTGTTAAAGTTCTTTGTAAGTTTAAACAAACTTTATTGTTGCATTATGTCGTAATATAATAATTAACTACGTTTATTGATACACTTGTAGGTCAGCCTTTTTTCAATATTTGTCTAGTGCTGGCTTAAACCAAGATTCAAGAAGTTAAGGGACATGCTAATAACCATCAGTTTCCTCGACAAGAGCTTAGCTCATAGCTCTCTAAGTTTAATTATGGGCTTGTACTGAAAAGACCATTATACATTTAACTAGTTTAAATACCTATAACTAACTCTCGTTCACGCCAAATTGAACGTTGATCGACCCCTTATCAGTCTATTCAGAAATCTGCTTATAATTAACCATTAAGATAAGATAATGTGTTTATCTCGTGGTCATGAAATATTTCTGACGTTATTGTTACAAACTTGGAAGTATATAAATAAAATAATATAATAAACAATGACACTCTGATTGTAATTAAGTTGTTATTGATGTAAAAGTGTTTATGTATATCGATATTGATGTTGTAAATAAAAATTATTGCATTTTAACATGTTCAAATGAGTAAGTTTAGTTTATGTATATGTTAACTAGTAGCACCCTGCGGTTTTATACGGTCTCGCGTTGTGGCCGCAATAATAATCCTGGCCGATTTCGGCCACAGCGACGTGCGGCGTGGGTCGCTAACCTACATGGTATAGCTTCTTTTCAAAAATCGGTCTATAAGCCCTCGCTGTCTGTTTCGTAATTCGCACTAAACGAAATGAACAAGTACTAAACGAATTTTCATGTTGTGTCCTAACAGACAATGGGATTTTTTTGGGACAATGGGAAATTTCTTTTAAATCCCTTTGTCTGTTCGGCTTTTGCTACTTTTTATCCCAAACTCCTACGGGTACTTAACGAAATTAAAATTAACCAAAGCGAAGCGGGTCTCTGAAGTAAACGAATGTAAATAAAAAAAAAATGTATTTATTGGAACAAAAACAAAATGGGATACAAAAAGCAATAAAGTAACGTTGCAATAAATAAATGTGTGGATAGACTTAAGCTTTCAATTTTTATTTCATCACTTTTGACTTTTTTTTTTTGGCATCAAATGATTTTGTAAACAGGACGGCCTCGAAGTGATGCTGTCGGTGCCGAAGAAAGCCAACGACGCGATGCACCTGTCGCTGCTGGAGGGGTGCGACGTGCCCGCGGACAGCCTGGGCGAGGTGGTGCTGCAGGACTCGTTCCACGTTTGGGACCTGCGCCAGATCATCAAGAAGGGCCGCGAGCGCCGCGTCTTCCTCTTCGACCTCCACCTCCTCCTCGCCAAGGAAGTCAAGGACTCGCACGGCAAAGCCAAATACATCTATAAAACAAAGTTCATGGTAAGCACCGCGCATACCCGCGCGCTTTGTGACGCATCGCCTCTCCCTTATTAGATTACACAGATCCGTCCGACTCTGATTTATCTTATTCTTGTATAAAACATTGTTCGCAGATAGCGGCTCGTTAGAGACCGTGGATGTTCCTTTGTCTCTAAATATTGATCGTTATATTGTATTCCTACCATTGACACGGAGCAAAAGTTCAACTAATAAAATGCTAAGCGATTGGGAATAAATTGAATTTTTAAACGCAGATTAAAGTTTTTCAGTAGGATATTGAAGGTTTAGTCATTTTTGACGGATTATTTACGCCGCCCGGATGTTGATTTGCCGGCAGTTCTCGTTTTCAATATTCATTACGCAATAAGTGTGGTTCCCTGCTGAATGTATGAGGACTATGCTACAGGCTTACGTCATAACCGCCACGTATTTTTCACCTGAAAAAAATCTATGATTTAATATTAAAACGTGTCGTTAGGTAATTCTAGTTATTAAATATAATGTTTACCCTATTGTGTTAAAAGACTATAGATTGTTTGAACTCGTGTATTTGAGGGAATGTGGTTCAGGGAATAAAGTTTGTTCCAACGTCCTTGCCAACATTTGAGAGGTGTTTATTCGAAATGTATGTACACATTTTATCAATTGCGCGTTCGGTTCCTTTATACATTTTTAATAACGCTAGAAAGTGGAAAGTGTTTAGATTTGATTTGATTAAGGATCGACCTAGGTGTAATAAGTAGAAGATTACCATAAAGTTCTTTATTATTGCTTTTAACAATTTTTCAGCATTAATTACTTTATTTATATCAAGAAAGATTTTTTAAGCAGTTTAGATCTTTATACACAGATATCGTCGCCTTAAGGAGTTACGTTGCTTATTTTGTTACACTATCACTGTTATAATCCTTCAGGACTAATCTAGTGTGTAAAACCGCTTTAGTTTGAAGAGCAATATTTCGGGTCAGTTTCCACCGATTTGAAGTTGCGCTACACAACGCCTAAGGGTCTGCGCACATTATAACAACTCAACGGCAACTCGACTCTATGTCAAATATTGAAATTTAAGCCCTGTGTCATATGTTCAAGGTTTAATTTCAAAAAATTATATTAAAGTAGTGTACGACGAGTGGCCTAACATAGTACACTAAAGGTCAACCCCGACACGTTTGTCAAGCAATGACCACACGTTGTCCACGCAACGACCACACGTTGTCCACGCAAACTGAATTCAACCGAAAACTGAGGTTAGACGAGTTGTCTGTTGAATTACGCATTACCCACTCGATGACACCGCGTTGTCCACTCGTTGACAACGCATTGCCCACTAGTGACCATGGGGTGGATCAACTAGTTGACTACTCATCGAGAGTGTGAGTAGAGTTGCTGCCGCGTTGGCGTGGAGTTGTTATAATGTGCGCAGACCTTTAGGGTGCCTTTCCATCGAGTGGAGCTGTGCGGAGCTTAACTGACCAAACACAATGCATTACGAAAAGATTTAGACAATGTCATTGCGTTGTTTGTAAATCGCGCCCCGCACCGCTCTACTCCGCATGTGAATGGAAACGCATCCTAAAGGTCCTTGCACCAACCTCGACCGAAACCTCAGAATTCAACAAGACAAAGCTGCACGGCAAGGCATAGGTGTTAATGTTTCACATCTCTATGACTTCTCTGTCTAATTCTATATGAAGAGAAGACTTTGCATGATAGAAGATAATTTGTCTTTGGTATCTTAGCCCAACAGAGGTTGCACAGTATCTCTCCGCGTTTATTTCATTGTTTCAGTTTATTTTGTTTGATTTCATTGAATGTGACCGTTTGTTTGACTAGACCTCCGAGCTGGGAGTGACGGAACACATAGAGGGCGACGAATGCAAGTTCTCCGTGTGGACGGGCCGCGAGCCGATGGCCAGCGACTGCCGGATCGTACTCAAAGCGCCATCTCTCGACGTCAAGCAGACCTGGGTGCGCCGGCTCAGGGAAGTCATACAGGTAAGGCTACTTAAGGATTCTAATCATATTACTTGATAATCCAAAGGAATGGATTGTTTTTTTTTTAACCCATTACAGGTCCTATTAGGATCATTGCATTTGTCTTTTTTTTGCGGTGTTGACGCTCGTCCTATGCACTATACCCAAGATTTGTATGAAAAAGATATCTTTGTAAACTATGCAACAATTAATTTAATTCCAAAGTAAGATAGCATGTTTAAAGGTAGTTAACAAAACATTGACCCTAATTCAAATTTGTTCGGTCATTCGTCATACATTTATTTAAGCAGCAACCCACATTTGTCGCAAAACCAACTTACGTCCGGAGACGTATGTACTGAGTCCGTGACGTCACCAATCAAATAAGTTTCCGCAGATTTAGTTATCAGGAACTTGGCATTAGTCACAGAGCGATTTCCGAATATTCTTCCCTTGATAAGTAGTTTGTACTTGCTTAATTAAACCTTGTTATACGTTAGTCGTGTATCTACCAAGTAAAAACTATGTCACTTACAATGACGTAAATTATTTGTATGGAGAGTTAACAACGCGTCGCTGTCAAGTTAGAACTTTACCCGGACAGAATGTGGCTAGTCGCTATTATAATGATTTAAACTCGCCGTAGAAGTACTTGTTACTTACTTAGTTTGTTACCTACTATTGTGTGTTTGAAAATACTGGTTATTCGCGACAATGAGTTCGTTAATTAATCTAATTAATAATTAAATATTGCATTCTTCAAATCCGGAAACATTATAAATACTATTTTTGGTTACAATTCCGTATCGCAGTGGCATTACTATGTTTTTTTTAAATATTTCGCCCTCATTTTGTTAAGAGAACGGTGGATAGACTCATGTTTGGGATTGATGATTGGATGATGGGGGTTCTTGAGCATTAGCTCCCCTGGGTCTGGTACGACAATGATATATCTCTTTATATCCAGGAAACGTACTTCAGCGGCGCGCTGAGGCCTCCTCGCAGTCCAGTGCGGGTTAGACCTTCGAGCTCGCAGAGATCCAGCAGGTTCGTACTAGATAATAAGAAGATAGATTAATATTTTATAAAACATATTTGTATATACAGTCATCTCTCGAAACTATTAAGAACTTAAGATCTTTGTCGCTTATACAATTTTAAAATTGTCACTGTCATGTTCTTGGATATAATAAGGAATTTTTAGTTTAACACGGCTCTATCTATGTTTTAAATTTTCATGCGCCGAGAGTAACTTTGAATTTTCAGAGATCTTTAGGCGGTTTACTCTAAATTAATGAATGAGTGACTATAAATTCACGTATTAAGAGTTTGTGTCTCATCCTACTTTGTTGTGTCAATGACACAAATCTTACAACAAATACTTTGACTTAACTATTCCATAAGACATATCTTGTACTATGTATTACACTGAATACACCATCAATCAATCAAAGTATAGATATATATAATCATATTACGTATACTCCGATACAATCTTAATAAACCTTATAAAAGTTGTACTGAAATAATTGCTGTCACTCCCGAGATGATTCAGTAATCAGAATATAAGTAGTTCCTAGAGTAATCTCACTAAGCTCTTCGGGTATTCCCATAATAATGTTATCAGCTTTCGAACAAATCATCGTAAAACTTGGATGTAGTACAAGTAAAGTATTGAGCACAGTGTTTCGTCATTTGTACGTTTGACTCATGAGCTTATATGACACATTTGTTTACATACATAGTCTTACATGCATAGTGTAGAGCTATTTTTACATAGACTCTAACTTCAGATATTATAATAATTCTAGTATCACAGTTGTTATTTTAATGTATTGTAACAGCTGTTATTATTTTGGGTTGATCCACAGCTTTAAAGGTGTTACTGTGTGTATAATGATTGTGGCATGTACAGTGCATGTAGTGTTTCCTCTGTCCCACCCTGTCGGTTATTGGCCGTTTAGCCGCAAGTCACCGCAAAGGTGCAGAGGGATGCAGAAGGACTGGGTCCACGTTGCCCCCACGGGCGCCGCGAGGGTGATACCTGACCAGCGCCCTAACAACATTAACCTACCATTTAGGCTGACATTTGCCATATTCAATCAATTTCAACGAATCCGTCGCACGCAGAAAGTGATTTAAACTCCAAATGATAAAAATTTTAGTGCTAACGTTAGCCACAATGTCATTGAATTACAAACAACAGCGCGTCAATAATAAGCTTGTACTTGCTTGTATGTAAGTCTTGACACATTCTGCGGTCGCTATGAGCTTCCGACCGAATACGTCCAATACATCCCTCTTTGACATGCAATGGCGGCTGCACTCCCCGACCAATAAAGACGACGTTACCCGCGGATCTAGAACTACTCGAATATTCAACATTATTGTACAAGAAAATATCGCTGCACAAAAATTACATAAGAACACAAGAATTATGCAAGAACACAAGCTTTATTCTTGAAGCTTTGTTCGTTGTATTCAAAGTCGCATTGTTGCAGGGACCTTGACGACACGCTTCTCGATGAAACAACGGAAAATCTCGACAGGAATTCACTCGCCTCGTTCGGAAGCGGCAACACCACCGACTCAGACAAGGTAAGACCTAAACCTTAACCTTAGAAGATACCTACATCCGACCAGAGAGTGTGTAATTAAACCACCGCCACTTTGATAGCTCTAAGTAAAGGCAAACATGTGAATACAGTGAATTGGTAAATGCAAATCGCTAAATTAATATCGAAAAGAGACTGCTAGTCAAAGATGAATCTTAATACGTTTATAAAACGTATCCGCTAACCAAACACTAGGAGACGTTTCACTCGGTTCAGCGGTGGGTTTTTGTTTATTTGCATATATCTACATACTGTTTGAGATGCTGTGTGTTTACAGTTGGCAATACTCTCAAAGGCAGATATTGGCATCTAGGTTGTTAATTAATTACTTGTATCAAATCAAATTGCGTTTTGCACGCATCACCGCATCTGTTCATAACGGCTGGTCTGTTATGGACTGACTGAGGGCTCCTAGAAACAATGGTCTGCAGCGTCAAAGGGCTTTCATTACGGAATGGTTAAATTGGATAGTAGCCGACAAGATGGACTAGAAACTTATTTTACGCGAGGTAGCACCATTTTGATAGGTAAGGTTACTAATTTTAATACCTATCGTAATTTTCATGTAGTCTTAAATCTCCCAAAATTTACACAATCTTAACGACCTCGACTGATAGTTGAATATGTTCTCCGAAACAAACTCAAATAGATAACACGCTACATGCATACAATTAGTGTAACTCTGAACGTTAATTTTCTTCATGCATTCGCTTCGCTTTGTGAAACTACACCACAATTTATGCTAACAGAAAAAATAGCGTTATATTACAAGTTACAACACAGTAAGCTAATTTTTAACCCTTTGCCTTTTTAACTTATGCTGTTTCAAAATTATGTTGCATGGATTATAATCTTGTTCATGTAGTAGCTACGTTTCGTAATTGGTTAATCGTATTACTATTCTATTATCAATCGCCTGCGGACAGATCGTCTATTGTTCGCGGCCCGGGATTTGACACCATCGCTTGTTCGACCTTTAATTGTGTGCCCGACACTCCGACGAAATCAATTTGCTAAATAGGTCAATAGTATTGAGTTAATGTTCAGGAAACGGCAATTACCATTCGACATTATATCACCTTTTTACGATGCCTCTGGAAACAAACAAAAATTTCCCCGTTGCTCGTTTGAATTTTTACTAAACATAGTAGGTATGTTGTGAAAAAGTTACCAAAACTAGAATATAATTTATTTAACCTTAATTTGCGAAATGGGCTTTGGCTTTGATCTTTTCTCGCGCTTGGAAGTAGTGTAGTGCAAACATCTTACCTTAACAACTACTTCCGGATTGAAAAAAATCGCAGCAAAGTAGCAAAGGCTTAATACCATTTTGTATGGAATTGCTGGCGAGCAGCGAGTGTGTGGCTGTGTGAATTCTAGTTAGTGTGCTGAACCATGCCGGGAGCGCGTGGCGGAGACAGGCTTATAAACTTATTAAGGCATTCGCGTACACCGCCGCCGCCGGCAAACACCAAATTACCCTGCATTTAATTGATTTCGTCACCCGCAATTTTGACAATTTACTTGACTAATTAATTAATTAATCACGTAGGCCTTTTTATTCCATTATTTTTAGGCCTTTTTTAATAAATTGAAAAGAAGCGGTCAGTACCGGGTGTGAAATGGGTATTCGACTCACGCGTACCTTGTAATTGTCCGCATTGCGGCCGAACGTTCAGCTGTATACTGTGGCCTTGGGAAAATTTAAGAATCCTTATTCAAAGGGAACGTAGGTAATCGTTCGTAAATGTTTCTCCATTGTTTTATATCAGTAGTCGGTTAACACGATTCACATCAACACAACCCGTCCATATCATCAGATGGTACGCCGCTAATTGACGCCCACGTAAATAAATTAGTAGGGGCTTAATTAAAACATACCATTGTCGGACGAAGGCTTCCCGTAATCTCCGTTAGATACTTATTAAAAATTAGGGCTTGTTACTGCTATAGCATTATCACACAAAATTAATTTCCTCTTGTCATCCATGATGTGCATGGATGACAAGAGGTCTATGGTCTATGTGGAGATCTAAATAAACGAATTATCGATATAGCCGTCCATTGATGAGATTACAATCCAATTGATTGGCATGTAAGTACGAACATTACTGGATTCCTAGTAAATTCACGTATCCACCATATTTATATTAACCCTACCGAGGTGTTACAATGCTTTTAATACGATCATAGTGTTATTCATCATAGTTAATACGATGATTCTATATATCGCCAGAAGCTTTTATCTTTCCGTACCACTAATGAGCCAAAAATAGACTCAAGCTTCTCGTGTGTTATTAACAGTGTATCGATTGTTTTTATTGGAATGTCTAAATTAGATATGATTTAAATCTTAAACAGCGGCCAAGTGCGAGTCGGACTCGCCCATGAAGGGTTCCGTAGCAGCAAGTAACATAATATAAAAGTTCTGGTCAGTGACGGCTTTTATAAATTTAAGTTGATTGAATGAAAGGGAAATTGCGGTTTACTATGACGTATTAAAAAAACTAGATAGATTACTAGATCTCGTTCAAACCAATTTCCGGGTGGAGTTTGCATGGTACATCATATTTTTTTAGTTTTGACATTCTTTTATTTTAGAAGTTACTGGGGGGCACACATTTATTTATTTATTAAATACATCGGGATAACAAACAGTTACACAGTATGATGTACATACAGTAGATTATATAAAAATGAATAACAGTGTAACCCACCACGTTATACTCATATTACACATTTTACCTCAGTGTCTCTCGCGCAAACTATAATTCAGTTTAGAATAACGGGCCGGTGTCGACGCGGATGGATCCCCTTCAGCATTAACTTAAAATTAAATAGTATTAAGTATACAAAACCAATTCTAATTCTCTTCAAAATTTTACATAAAAAGTTTCGCAATGAAGAGTTACAACAGTCTTTGTTAGTTAGTTAACCAATCCAATATTTCCCGGTTCAAATATCATAAAGTTATTTAATTGGAAATCTTAATGTTCAATTTATAAAAAGAAATCTTAAATCATGTTGTATTCAACTAAGGATTAATTCTATTATAGAAGCTTCCGTTTCACTTAGGACTAATAAATAATTAACATTCTCCCTACTCGAAATGCAAATAACTAAGGAAACAATGAAAAACCAACAGGCATTTGATGAATTTATAGTAACGGTGGAAAGAATCCCGCTGACTTAATATTTATGAAGTATCATAACGGTACGAGGGAGATGAATCGGCAGGTGGGATGCAAGTTTCCGCCAAGCGATAGTCGGAGCGGAATCAACACACCCGTCATTACAACAATTTGTCATACATCTCCTCAGGGGACCATTCAACGTTTCGCGAAATTTGTATATTGTTTGCCATACATACACTGCTAGTAATCATTGAAGAGACAATCTAATATCAACCGTATCTGATTCAGAATGCTTGAGGCTAAATAAGAGGTACTGATATTCAATATTATATTTTATTACACAGACGATCGCGAGTTTTTTCTGAAGAGGTTTGTTTGGGTATTCTGTCGGAATAATCCTACTAATATTATAAATGCGAAAGTTTGTATGTATGGATGTATGGATGTATGGATGTATGGATGTTTGTTACTCTTTCACGCAAAAACTACTGAACGGATTTGGATGAAACTCTACAGTAATGTAGGTTATACATCAGAATAACACATGGGATATATTTTATCCCGAAATTCCCGCGGGAACGGGAACAAAGCGGGTAACACCGCGGGGCGCGGCTATAGACTATATAATACTAGCTGCGCCCCGCGGTTTAACCCGCTTTGTACCCGTTCCCGCGGGAATTTCGGGATAAAAATAGATGTTGGCCGATTCTCAGGCCTAACCGATATGTACACAAAATTTCATAAGTATCGGTCGAGCCGTTTCAGATGAGTTCAATTACGCACCCCGTGACACGAGAATAATATTAGATCCTACTACTATTATAAAGGCGAAAGTTTGTAAGTATGGATGTATGGATGTTTGTTACTCTTTCACGTAAAAACTACTGAATGGATTTGAATGAAACTTTACCACAATATCCTACTAATATTATAAATGCGAAAGTTTGTATGTATGGATGTATGGATGTATGGATGTATGGATGTTTGTTACTCTTTCACGCAAAAACTACTGAACGGATTTGGATGAAACTCTACAGTAATGTAGGTTATACATCAGAATAACACATGGGATATATTTTATCCCGAAATTCCCGCGGGAACGGGAACAAAGCGGGTAACACCGCGGGGCGCGGCTATCCTACTAATATTATAAATGCGAAAGTTTGTATGTATGGATGTATGGATGTATGGATGTATGGATGTTTGTTACTCTTTCACGCAAAAACTACTGAACGGATTTGGATGAAACTCTACAGTAATGTAGGTTATACATCAGAATAACACATGGGATATATTTTATCCCGAAATTCCCGCGGGAACGGGAACAAAGCGGGTAACACCGCGGGGCGCGGCTATAGACTATATAATACTAGCTGCGCCCCGCGGTTTAACCCGCTTTGTACCCGTTCCCGCGGGAATTTCGGGATAAAAATAGATGTTGGCCGATTCTCAGGCCTAACCGATATGTACACAAAATTTCATAAGTATCGGTCGAGCCGTTTCAGATGAGTTCAATTACGCACCCCGTGACACGAGAATAATATTAGATCCTACTACTATTATAAAGGCGAAAGTTTGTAAGTATGGATGTATGGATGTTTGTTACTCTTTCACGTAAAAACTACTGAATGGATTTGAATGAAACTTTACCACAATATAGCTTATACATCAGAATAACACATAGGCTATAGCTTATACATCAGAATAACACATAGGCTATAGCTTATACATCAGAATAACACATAGGCTACAATTTTTGAAGTTTCTAATGTGAGGTCGTAAAAAACACATTTTTTGCGCTTACATTGCAAAGGCTTATTTACGAAGCGATTTTAAGCAATACAGTATTAATCCTTATCCAATTAAGTATCTTAAATACATTGTGCATTTAATAAAGATCAATATGGCTTTTTACAGCATGTAAATTAAATAAATATTTTCGAAGATATCACAGATTTAAAATGCAGAGTCATAGCAATTTCGGCGATAAATACCGTTTCGGTGATAAATACCGGCAGCGGTGCCAGGCGAACGGGGCGTGGGGGGAGCGGGGTAGGTGCGGTGGGGAAGAAGTGGCTCATCGCTGAGTGCGCGACCCGAACGCGGGCAGACGCGTGAGGGCAGACGTCGTTGACGGTTGTGTCCGTTTTGCGAATTTTCAAGGCACTAGCGATTTGATAAAAACGTATGGTCACCTACTTTAAGTAATATAGGCCTAAGGTTAGTTATTGCCAGGTTTCTTTTTGGTTAGGAGTTACACGTACAAAAAGATACTTCATTTTTACGAATTACTTCATTGATAATTCAATTACTATATAGATAGGTTACTTACAGTTAATTATAACAAATTATATAAATAGGTTAATTATAACGAATTACTTCATTTATAATTCAATTACTATATAGATAGGTTACTTACCGTTAATTATAACAAATATAAATAGGTTAATTATAACGAATTACTTCATTGATAATTGAATTACTATATAGATAGGTTAATTAAATAGGCAAGGATTGCATTAAAGTACAATCATAACAATAACTACCGTACTGTATTTTTTGGAAGTATAGAAACAACACGTACTTAAGAATTATGCCGCGAAAGCGTAAGTCTAATCTTTCCCAAAGCTCTAATAAAGCTCGAACTATGAAAGTAGCTAGACTTAACGAGACGTTTCCACAAGCCGAACTGCGAAGGCTTAAACAAGCAGAGCGTGAGGCAGCTCAAAGAGCTGCTGAGACACCAGAGCAGTCCCAAGATAGACGTCGACAGCATGCTGAGTATCTAGCATCTCAACGGGCTGCGGAGACACCCGAACAGTCTCAAGCTCGACGTCAACAGAACGCTGAATATCTGGCATCTCAACGGGCTTCTGAGACACCCGAACAGTCCCAGGATCGACGTCGACAGCATGCTGAGTATCTAGCATCTCAACGGGCTGCGGAGACACCCGAACAGTCTCAAGCTCGACGTCAACAGAACGCTGAATATCTGGCATCTCAACGGGCTTCTGAGACACCCGAACAGTCCTATAGACCTATGATTAGGGCTCTGCAGTGCTTAGTTACCGTATTTCTTACTTATTACTAGACTAGACTAGACGGGACGAACCTGAAGTCCACGCGAACGAAGTCGCGGGCAAAAGCTAGTTAAATAAATAAATATACCCGAACAAATTCACTCACGGTTAGTTAGACCCAAAATAAGCTCTAAGCTTGTAACATGGAATCTAAATAACTGATACTACTAAATATAGGTATATACACAAATACTTTGTAAGAATATATATGTAATTGACACCCAGACAACGTCGCCAACAACTATGTCTTCACATATTGTCGACTCCGGGCGGGAATCGACCCGCAACCCCGAAACAGTAAGCGCTCTTACTGCCACTGTCAACTCCAAATTTACTTTGATAGTTCGATAAGAAAGTGCATCATTGAATATATGGAGGGTAGAAGTAAAGGAGGACCGCCTCGTATGGGGGATTAGTCGAAAAAGTGTCCACTTGTAAACAGCAAATTATTGTTCGAACTCTCACCGAAATAGCGCTAGTGTAGCAAGTGGAAATGATATGAACTTAGCAGTTATAAGCAGAGTGAAGTGTGCTGGGTTGAAAAATTTAATATTTCTCTTGACTTCTGTAGTTAAGAAATATGCAGTATTAAAAAAAAAATGCGCTGTAACAAAGCGGAAATGTTTCTTTCCTTTTTTAATTTAGTATCTTACTCTAATAATTTGTGGCGCTCTATTTAAAATTCAAAATTCTTCCACTTGCTACTATAGCGCCACCTTAATTTGCTCCCTTTCAACGGACACTTTTTAATACACTGAGATGGTCCTCCTTTACTTCTCCCCTCCATAATTGAATATTACCATTATTTCTAGCTGCAACGGTAGATCGGTTAACACACTTTCAAGTATTTGAAGTTCACTTAACGCTATGCTTATGCTATACTTATATTCGTCTGAAATAATACAAACAATCTAATTTGCATTCTGTACATTGTTCGGAGCACGGACCTCTTACCAATAATTACACAATTTTCGAAAACTATTCAAAATGCTCATTATTTTTATTTGCATTCTGTCTGTTTTCATTCTATAATCCTTAAGTTGTCCATTCTCTGTGCACAGAACCGTTTATTTTCATCTCTAAATTGCTGATTATTATTTACTGCCAAAATCTGTTTTCATTCCCATAACAGCCCGCCCGCCATTGGGCATTACTTTCAGTAACAAAGCCGATAAAAACTATTAAAGGTTAACGTGTAAAATCTACAGTCCAATATCATTGGAAAATGACACAAAATCTCTACTTTTGACTTTTTTCCCAAAGGAAGGAAACAAAATGAAAGAATACAAAAGCCTCCACAGGACCCTCACTTCTAGTTTGCGTCTGAAAGCAAATAAAAATACATCATTTGAATAGACAGGACCGGTGAAGAGGCGCCGTGAAAACATCCCAAAACATTCTTAATTACTCAGCAATTAATTAAATTGAAGAGCTATCGCGAATCGATTGAGTTCTCTGCCGTTTCTTTTCAATATAAACCCAATAAAAAGGAACTTTAATCAAACCACTGAACGTTATTAGGTTAAGTTGAACTCGCCGTACAATTCAATATAAAATCTCATGTAAATTGTACTTGGCTTCGAAAATAATTTTATCTTTAATAATATAAATCCGAAGATTTGTCAATTTCAGCGGGAAGATTATAGGCTATTGAGGATATTTCATCTAGAAATTCCAACGGAAAAGGGCAAAACGCGGGTAAAACAGTGGAGCGCTTCTAGTAATAATATAAAATACCTAACTTCGAAGACTATTACTAACTGGACGGCAAATACTACAATGGATTTATAATTGCTTTGCGACTATTTGGGACCGCAATCGTCGTATATTAACGCTCAGATTTCCAATTAATATTCCAATCCAGTGGTATGAACTAGCATTTGCTCAAGTTTTGATTCGGTCGTCGGTAGTCAACTGTCAGCGATGCGATAGCGTAAATTATCTAACGGCCACTTACATACACGTAACGATCATGATCAATTTGGATCACCGATTGACATTAGTTTACATCATTGCAGCTCTTTATGATAGTGATATACTAAACATGTGAATACCAGGTATTTTTGTTTGCTACTTTTATTTTAAAGTAGAATTTTGACGCAGATTTTATTTTTTATTATAATTATCTTCTTAACTGTAATCATGAGGCGAAAATTTCATTACGAAACATAAAATGGTAGAACATTGATCCCGTATATTGTAGTACTGTAACGTAAGTTTCAAAATAATTGTACCTACATTAGAGTAGGATTCGGTAAGTGTTGTATTATAACATAACAATATGATATCATCATTAAACTTAAAAGCTGGGCTCTTGTCGATGGAGTTCTTTCCACTTTTCTCTATATAATATATCTAACAATATGATATATTTGAGCAATAAAAAAATCAGCTTACAGTATTATTCATAATCTCGTAATATTTTTTATCTAACAAATACATTGTTCAGTAACGTATAACCGAAGTGGATCTTGACATAAGATGGAATCGGTCTCCCGCAAGTTTAATGAGATATTTTTACCTTATCTTTCTCAATTTTTCCGTCCAATGTGTTTCATTTCATATATGTACATGGTAAGAATTTATCCGATAATCTGACTAGCAATTGATTCTAGAGATATTTCCCTCCGCGAATCTCTATGACTGACATTAATATCATTAATAATGTTTACGAATTGATCGAAAATACCACTGTTATATTCATTCAGGCGTTCAATACCACAGTTATCTACATTATGTGCCTGGGGAATTTTAGATACTTACCTAATATGAAATGTCTATAGGTACCTTTTATACGTTTTATAGGGTTGCTATTAAAGGAAATATCTATGGGTCCTATGGATATCGGTGAAAACTTTTCATAAAATACTTAAATTAACAATAATCTTTAAATCCTACTCATATTTCTATACAACTTTACTGTTCCTGTCCTGTATCAAAGATTGTTAAATTAGTAGGTATCTCTTTCGTTTAAATATTCATTATTATGAAAGTATATCATACGGATCTTCCATAACCATAATAATGAACCCGATAACCGAATAAATATTCATGAAGTGGTGTTAATCGAAATGTAAATTAAGTGTGAATTCGCTAAACTATAGGAAACGGAAAGGATCATTAAATAAAACAAACATAGCGTTAGAGATTTTAATGAAGTAATCGAGCTGTTGACCGTTGCCGTGTGGAGGAGAGTGTTTGTCGTGAGCGAGGAGCGGGCATGTGGCGAGTGTGGGGCGACACGCGAAGGTCTGGTGTCGGGCGGCGGCGCTGGCTCGATACGGAGGCTGCGTAGTAAGCGGGCGAGCGCGACGGGCGCGCGCCAGTGGCGAGAGCGCCGCGCGCCGCGACGGACGGCGCACCGTGCCGCGCCCCGATGGACCCCGCGCCGCCCAAGCACAACAAGACCCGCCGCAAGATCTCGCTGCCCTGGTTCCGACAGAGCTCGGTCAGCGCGCCCCACGCCACACTCTCGCGACAGCACACCATCGACACGCCGAGCTCGTTCCACGCGCGACTGCTGCGCGGCAACCGCCAACGACAGGTGATGCACCGTGCACCGCCTCGCGCACGCGCCGCCCCCACCGCCTTATGCGCTTGCACTTACCTGCACCCTCATTCGTCATTTAGGCGGCACCCTTTCGACCGTAGGGACTCGTCGACAGTGCCGCCCGCAGCCCGGCTTCCGATGCGACCGCTGCCATTGTTATTAATGTGTAAAGGTCAACGGTCATCACGTTGCCCTACAATATAATTTTGCTCGTTCATTAACATATTTATGTGTAGTGTTTTGATTTTGTTCCAATGCAAGACGTGAATAAGATTAAATAAATATGATAATTTATAAAAGTGTCTTTTATATTTAAAAGAACTTAACGTGCGAATCGATATTATATTCTCCGACACAGAGAATCAAAATTTAACTAAATACAATATTTGTTTGAGTACATTATCTAATTGGCACCACAGTTCGTATTTATTTTCATTCGCACGCATCAGTTCATTATACCTTTCATGCCAAAACCAAATGCTTTGTAGATTTCTTACCTTTTTATTTTGCAGATGGGCTATAACAGTAAACATGGATATTTAAATGATACAGTAGCAATCTATTTGACATCAACGTTGGGCCATAGTTGTTGATAACGGTACATTATCAATGCCATACAGTTCCTGGGTTGAAATACTTTTCCAACGATAACTAGTGACAAATACGCTATCGTATTTTTAATAATTTCATGTATAAGATACTATAATACGTCATATTAATAAGATGGAAATCCTTTAATGGATATAAGACAAACTTATTAGTATTTTTGGATTCAATATTAAAACTTTACATAATATGTTTCATAATGAAACGATTACAGAACAAGTTGAATACTTAAAAAATAAAGTAATATAGCTGTTGGGACTAACACCTGGCTTCTAATTAAAACTCGAAGTGATCCTACGCGTCCACACGTCAAGTATAATTATTGAGAGTACTTTTCAATTAACTCATACGGTTATCAGCACACTAGCGACATGACGTCATTAGTGAATCTATAACAGGATAATATAGTACGAGTACCAGGATTAAATACGAGAGCAATACATAAAAATTAACACCATCGATTTGTGTAATAATAACATTGTTCAACACACTTTGTTCATCAACTGATCGAAAGATGATTAAAAATAGAGTTCCTACCACACTCTATTGGAATGTTCTTTATGCTTCATTCAATGATCAGTTAGAAATACAGGTTCAAGGTCCCAATATTTACCACCAAGCGGTGCGCGCAACTCGCAATCTCGCGCGGAAGTATCGGGACGCCACAAATGGTTTATGAAACGTCTCACAACTGACACACACCCCGTACGACGACACCTGACTATTAACAATCTGCCCAAAAGTTATAGACACACAAATGTCTCTTAGGAAGTTATTTTGAACAACTTATTACTAACAAATGTTTGTGATACACTACGGTTAAAAAAACGACCAAAGCTAGATTAAATACTATTTTGCGTGAGTAATGATGAAAACATTGAGTGCACATACTCGTTCACTTGTATATGAGGTACTTATATGCCGCTACGTGTTTGTTTACCGTACTTTCATAAACCTTGTTGCGGCAAATTGCACCAGGAAATGGGCCTAATATAATAATGGACCGTGAACTAGTAGAACACGCGTTCTAAACTCACGGTAAACGGATTTATTTAGAATAAATATTGTAATGCTCTCATCGCACACAAGACTGAGGCAATATTAAATTAATCAGCGCTTCTTCCATATGCTAAAAATAGAGATTTTTATGCTCTCTCTAGTTATAAAGAGCGGCCGTAACTGTGTCAGTACCTAACATATACTTACATGTGAATGTATTGAATCTGTATTTATTTGGCTTGATTTGGTTTTTAAGAATTCCATCTGCTTAGAAATAACCGTTTTTAGTAAACGTTGTAAAATATATGTCAGCTTGACTCGGGAGCATATGACGATCGTTAAATGTTTAATTCAAATGTAACGAGTGTTTAGCGTACGTATTGTTGTAAATATGTTTGGGTACAAAACAACCTAATAGTATCTGTACAATAGAACTGTATTCACTATTCACTTGCCGAAATCTCCGTTCAGAATACATTTGAAATGGTTCCCCCGACAAACAGATGCTTTGCATTAGAGTTACAACTGAAAATCTCGTGAAAAATATTCACAGATCGTCTAAATAAAATAGTTACGAGAACCGTAAATCGTACACCTTTTAGTTGTGTTTATGTTTAAAGATAACTCGCTTTAGAAATAAAATACATAGGAATAATATTTAGAGATTCACAATTTTTTATCGTACTTTAATTACGTCACTCTAATCTAAATTTTAGCTTCGAGCATTGCTCGCAGCCGTGGATGAACCGCATCTCCTCCACAACTCCACACACTCTTTTAATACGCTTCACCACACACTTCTTGCATATTCAATTTTTTTCTAAAGTGATTTTAGTTTTAATGAACCATTTACTGCATGCTAGTGGGATATGACTTTCTTTCATCATTCTCACGTAATCCAAAATTAACATTTGTTCGTCAACCATCCACACCAGTGGCCTGACTGAGCACGATCGAATACGTTGAACTATCAATTCAACGACCTGCCACTCAATCACTGCGTTGTAATAAACATTAAATATTCTACTTATGGACATAAAATCATAGGTATTTTATTATTTAACTACAATATACAGCAACTATCAGGACTAGCAAAATTAACGATATTGCCTCGTTCCGTAATGGTCCGCCCTGTTCAATAACATGAACCTGGAGTATCGGTTGGGGTGCGGGACGAGCGCTTTATTGAATCAAACTATATTTATACAATAACATTGTATACTTATATATTAAACTAGCTGCGCCTCGCGGTTTCACCCGCGTTGTACCCGTTCCCGCGGGAATTTCGGGATGAAAAATAGACGTTGGCCGATTCTCAGACCTACTCAATATGCTCACAAAATTTCATGAGAATCGGTCGAGCCGTTTCGGAGGAGTACGCGAACGAACACTGTGACACGAGAATTTTATATATATCTAAGATAAACTGCCGATGGATGACCAGTTTAATCGTTATTCGAAAGCTTTTGTTTTTCCGATGCGTATCTCGGATAGGAGATAAAGTTTTATATTATATTTTGTATGTATATAGATGTTAAATATTGTTTGATAAATGATAAAAAATACATTTATTAAAATAGTAACAATATCAAAGTATATTTATTGACTATCATAAATGTATAAGTTACTGAGGTCGGCCGAAATTCAATTATTAAAAATATGGTTATACGTTAATACCTTAACATTCATCGGTATTTTTTTTATGAATATATTTCGATGCGTTCCGTGCCGTCTGGGATGAACTCATTTAGAAGACTGGGCACGTTATAAAATTGAATGGTATAAAGAGACGTCCCAGACAGACTTTATTTCATATTTTAATTCCTGATTTACTTTGACAACTACAGACGTACTAAATCTTTAAGGACAACTGTCATTCATTCACATTTGTCCGATTGGTCTTTGTTTTTGTTTTTGCACAAACTAGGTATGCAGTGATTTTTATAACGTTTAACTACACCCTCAGTTCATAATAGTTATTAACTCTAGCGAGTTCCGTTTAATGAAACCTTTGTACGCTCCTATCATATTTTCAACTTCGCAATATTAAACTTTGAAGTTGTAAGTTTTTTGTGACACGTTCCCGGATATAGTTTAACAAGCGATAAGTCAGTGTCAGGAACATTATCGTTATACTTGTGACGTTTTGACAAGGAGTATGTAAGCTATCTCGTTATTTCCCACAATTAGTACAAGAAGTTTGTACAGTGTTTCAGAAACAGGTACGCCTGCCAGGTGCTCCTCGTAAGCAAACCTCCAAACAAACCAAATTATATAATGCTATATTTTGTATGTATGTAAGTTATATTCCACAATGGGTTTAACCCATATCTTGTAGAGATTCTGTTTTATTTGAATTATTTCATGGATATATTTCAGTGCGCTTTCTTTTCGTTTCGTGGAGTCTAGTCGGGAGGATTCATTGTTTATTAAACATTCTTGTTGAGAATGATCGTGATTCACTGATCGTGACATTGATGTAAATCATATGATCGATGTATATCATAACAACAACCTCCCTTTTATATTACTCGTAATATAGATGAATAGGAACACAAGTTTAAAACATAGTTCATTATTAATTTGATGTAACATTCATTTCAGCTGTATAATTTGTCAGCTATTTTATTAATTTGCTCTAATAAGCGTACGTAATTCAATAAATTGTTGATTGATGTGAAGGAAACACGAAGTGTTTATTACGCTATCTCAATTAACGCAAGTCATCTGACCTGACTGACACTTTGTTGGCTAACTAGGAAACTTGTAACAATCAAAACCAATGAAATCCATTTAAACGCGATAGGGTTATACGTTTTAGTAATGTAGCGGCAATGGCGTGTTATTATATTAAACGAGCGTAGTGTCACTTTACGAAGAATATATCGATTGCTTTATTAGTAAGCGTACGGATCGCAGATTAGTCGGAGTAGTTAATGACTAAATCCTATTATTATAAGTAGCGACCTCCTCACTGTACTGATATCTTCAGTGAGACGAGCGGCCTTTGCCCAACAGTGGGACATTACAGGCTAATACTTACTTACTTTATAAGTAGCGAACCGCCGAGTATTGTAAATCTATCTTTATAAATAAAAATGAATTGCTGTTCGTTAGTCTGCTTAAAACTCGAGAACGGCTGAACCCATTTGGCTAATTTTGGTCTTGAAATATTCATGAAAGTCCAGGGAAGGTTTAAACGGTAAGCATTGACTGAATAAATGCAGGTAAAACCGCAGGGCACAGCTAGTTAATTTATAAAAGTCATTAGTTAATTAATCAAGCGACACAATCTATTTTATGGAACTAAGGTATCGTTATTACTATTTCGTTTTTAGTCTATTGCAACGTTATTAGTATGAATTAGCGGGAAATTAAAAGATATCTGGCCAACAGATTGAGAGTGTTGTCCTTAATTTATTAATCTGAAATCATCGTGTAGTGGATACATACATTGCTTTTTATTTGAGAGTGTAAAGTGCCGTTTTCGCTTTATTACCATTGAACATTCTGAAAAATAAAAGTCTAATAAACTTTCCATTTAATCAAACGTATTTGTTACGACAAAATTCAGTTGATGAAAATATGTATGTAGTTCTGATAACGCTTGTTGATAAGACACGATGGTATACATACATACGATACTATGGTATTGTACCATTGTTTGTATAAACTACACGTGTAGCTTTATTTCCCCACCAATGTATCCAAATCAATCAAAATTGTCAGTGCCTCTACCGAAGGGTTCCTTGCTTTGCTATTGTCACGTATAACGATTTTTTGTTCGATTGTTTGAACGCAGTAATCTCAAGGACTTCGTCGTCTTATTTGGAAAACATATTTAGAATAGCCACATTAGGAATTTTAGGTAAGGGTACAAAATTAAATCACGAGTTGCTGCTATATACATTTTTAAAATGAATCATGTAGTCAATGCGTCGCTTGTTGGCAAAGCAGTTTGTCCGAGTTGGGACCTCGCTGTAGTGAAAACCCCGGTGTCACAATCGGTTCCCGCCGCGCTACAATTTCGTAACGAGTCCCGATTACTTGGCCTTCAGGACTTCCATTATGCGCTGGCAGGGCTGCCAATGATTGTCTATGAATGAATACTTTTCCAATGTAAACTTTAAGTCAATTAATAGAAGTATGTAGATACAAAAACGTGTAGGATTTGAATACTAATTATAACATATGGAAAATATTGGAATAAAGATATCTTTATTTTAACCTACTTTGTAAGAGCTTATTCGATTGATTCGATGATTCGGAAAAAATCATCCACGATTCTGATTATTATATGTATGTATCGTCGAAAATTCGCAATGTAAATTCATGTTATTCAACCATTTGTAAATCAATTTGGCCTCGTATAGTAATTCCATTTAGATTGTGCATCGTTAACTTCTATTTGTTTAAATTGTTTCGTATGAATACTTTAGGCGTTCTATTTGGCCCGCCTGCAGCCAATCAACGTAATAATCGTGATGCACTCGCTAAATTACGTCCACGTCATGCTTCTATTAACAGGCTGATACGTAAACTAACATGGAGGAATCCATCCATACAACAATACTATAGCGGAAAGGCCTTACACCCTACGGTGTTAAATATGCCTGAATAGTCACCAATATTCATTGACAAACGTTTGACTAAACAAAAGATTTGCGTCACCATAAACTAAAATCCAACCGTAAGCTCGATGCGTTAAGTATCTATGTGTTATCAATACATGATAATGTTAGTGAGTGTTATCCGGTCTATATCGAGTCGTCACTCATCCGTCTCCGGCAACTAGAATCTTCCCGCCTCTAACCCTCTTATTACGACACTCCTCAAAGATAGTTCTACATTTCCATTGGAAATTGTGACCCAATTTCTCGGTTACCTTTGCTTTTTATCCAACTGATATTCTTCAACACCCGGTGGATCAAACTGTCATTCAGATGTATCGGGTAGCTTTACATTATGCTTCGAATGTTTGATGAAAATACTTTTCATTTGGGAATTTGCTATCGATGTTTTTTGACAGTTTATAGTGTAGGCATCAGCTAGCAATGTTCTGACTCAATGTTTTGTCCAACAGGCTGGCCCCGAATTGACATGGGTGGTAGCGGAGCATACAGCGACGGCTGCGGGCGAGATCTCTGTATCGAAAGGTCAGCAAGTTGAGGTGGTGGAGCCATGCCAGGGGCGCGCGGAGTGGTGGGTGGTGCGCGTGGCCGGCGAGCCGCCGCTCGAGGGCGCGGTGCCGGCCGCCGTGCTCAAGCCGCAGCCCCAGCACCAGACCAAGACCTCGCCTTCCCGCAGACCGCTCAGCCAGCCATGCGACGAGGCCATCGGTGAGTACTTGCTTTACTAAATGTTCTTTTCAGGTACTTTCAATACTTACACCCTCACGGAAAGATAAAGACTCCTGTAGGCAGTCGTACCAAATAAACAAACACTAACGATGAATCACAAACTGTGTAGGAATAAAAAATATACACTGTATTGTATTCAGAGGCTAGAGTTACTTCGCGCAATTGACTTAAACCGTTCGACGTGTAGCCGAGCCGAGCCATACGTCACTCATATGAAACTAATCTTTTTGTATCGGGACAAATATGACGTCATTCAATTGTAGAGCGGTATTGGAAGTTGAACCCGAAACCAATAGGATTGAAAATTACGCGTCATCTGTCCACCACCGCTCTCCGCGCACCCTTTCGGGAAATACGATTTCTGCATGCAGTTGTTCATTATTTACCTTGAGATAGTAGTTTATAAATGAGTATTATTGTGATGATAATCCCGAGGACAGTTACAATTTCACAAATCAACAACCGTGCAAACCGGTCCGTTGGGGACTGACAAAAACGTTGCGTAATCCGATTCACCCCCCCCGTCGCTAATCTCGGCAGCCTTCGAGATAAACAAGCGACGCGCTACGTGCCGACGACGACGCGCACTGCCCACACTGCGGGGCACAGGTACTTCAATAATCTTGGCAAATCAGTATAACTACTTAACCAGCTTTATATTATACTGAAACATTGTGTTTATTCCAACAGTATATATTGTGTGCTTTGCACTCTAGAAAACGGTGTTACTCCGCCCTAGATTATGAATATTTAGTGTGCAGAGCTATAATTTAAATTAGGGCTAAATTAATATATTCGCACATCTAGTAACTATACCGACGATGTGCGCTAAAGGGATTTCGATTCTAATCCAGGCTTTAAAATAGAATCAAACCATTGTGAAATATGCAAGAAGAGTATTGCTTACGCTGATGTTGTACGTGTATTATGAAGTGCCGTCTCGTTGAGAGTGAGATGAGAGGAAACAAATTAAACGCCGGAGGGTACACGTTACTAAACCGATGGCAACGGACAGGCGGTCACACGGTCACAACACTAATGTAAATATGTTCACAACAGATTTCAAAACAACAATGAATTTTATGAACCCGGAAGCTTGCATTAAATGAGAGTGAATTATTTCAACAATGACAGACCGGTAGGGGCGGACCCTCCGAAATTGTAGCGAACAGCTCGGACAGGATAGACGTGATTGTATAGAGAATAAGGACAAGTTACTCGGCACCTCTGTTAGGTTACCGTGCACTCTAAACTGAAAAGAGGACACTAAAAAGTATAGATGAAAAGTTTAATTACCTATTATTTTAAGTAATTAAGAAAATATTTCATAAACAACTAGCTATATTTACTGTTGAACTTTAGCATATTAATACTGAACCTCAAATAGAAAGCATTTGCTGAAACCCTCTCTGGTCAAACTTCATCCACATCCCACGTGTTTCCAAAAGACACCTTTTCAGGTAAACTTGGGATAAATTCCTCGTTTTGTGTATTTCGAGCAACACGTCATACTTCTATTCGTCTTTGTCCCGTCGAAATAAAGAGGCCGTCATTTTGATCGGCATTTTGTTTTATTCAAACAGATAGAGCGGCGGCTGGCGTGAAGTGAGCAAGTAATAGACCGTAGTTTTACTTTCAAAAAAAGTTATAAACCCTAGCTCTATGCTTTAGTATTAAGGTGTTAAGGAACCTAATTAACTTGCTGGAAACTTCGTCGGTCTATTAATAATTGTTAAACCAAACTAACGTATAAATAATTTAATAATATTGATTGAATACTTTTAGATCCTGAGTCTATAAAACTAAGGTTAATTTAGCATATTCGCAGTAGGTATCATCACCATGAGGTGATGTTCCACGATGAATATCATCGCCTTGTCGAAGAAGGAACTACATATATCTATATATGTCAAAGAAGAAAGTACATAATAGTTCTAGATATTTTAAACTTTACTTTCGATAAGGTAGTAAAGAGAGGATCCGAAAATGGACCCATAAAAGATTCAGAATCATATTCTCTTTAGTGTTTTTGAGACTAGGAACTGTTTGTCAGAAAACGCTCCCCATTTTAGTTGCTTGCCTTCAAACATTTTATATTTTATGATGTAGGTAGATACTTGTTCTTCGTATGTCCAAGAATTAACAATTGCATTATACCTGTTGTAATGAATGCAACTCTAAATGTAATACTCATTTCTCGGTATTATCTAAATGCGCTTAAATTCGAAATTCTATTTCAATTACTGTGCACTGGTTTGTCGGACAACACAGCCCTATATAGCCGCTGATGGGTTCGGCTTACCTAGTTTGATTCTATCTGCAGCTGTACGTCCGCTGAAAATTTAATGAACATAGGTAGGGAAGCGGTTTTAATAGGAAATAATATCCGTTAAATTTAGGCCACAACATCTAAAATAAGTGTTTTTAATCTATACTAATATTATAAAGCTGAAGAGTTTGTTTTGTTTGTTTGTTTGTTTGTTTGTTTGTTTGTTTGTTTGTTTGTTTGTTTGTTTGTTTAAACGCGCTAATCTCAGAAACTACTGAACCGATTTGAATAATTCTTTCACTGTTAGATAGTCTATTTATCGAGGAAGGCTATAGGCTACATTTTATCCCGAAATTCCCACGGGAACGGGCACAACGCGGGTAAAACCGCGGGGCGCTGCTAGTTTAAAATAAAAGTACTGACACACGCCTTCATTAAAAAAATATCGCTACCGTTAATCTTAGTGTTAAGTATCTTGTATTATATTGGGCTAAAAATGTTTGTAATGCTACTCATACCTTATTACGGACCGTTTCAATGCAAATTATGTGTCAAAAATGGATTGAAAATATCTTCTTTATTAAAATATATTGTTTGGGACGGGTCATAAGATCCGTACTGGGACGTACTCAAAACCTTTAAACTTCAAACAAAGGTAAGCGCTACTCTTCAACTAAAAGTTATTAAAACCGTCTGCTTTCGGCCCTCGCAAGTGCAGCTCAAAATAAATTATTCTAGTTTTATTTTAATTTAATTTAAACATTTCTAACATCTCCGCATAACTTAGGTAACCGGTAACATTCAGTTGGTCTTCAAAATATTCAAACGGAGTGAACTATGCACTTCCAATGTACTATCCGATTACACCATGCCTGTGTACACTTGTATCTTCCCTACGCTCTGTTGCTGAGCCTTTGAAAGCATCGCATTGTGTACCAGACTATTTTGCTCGAAAACCAAATATTTATCGGATAAAAGTGCATAAATTGAAAATGTATTTGTCCATTGTAAAGCGCGGCATTTTGGCACGATATTTGTTGGAAATATCCCTCTGATCTGCACTATTATGATCAGGATTGAAGAGTTGTTTGTACGACTATTCGATTATTCTATTGTTCGGAACTGCCAATCCAGTTTAAAAATATTTTTGCGTTTAATACCATTTATTGAGGAAGGTTATATGACGTAATGATAAACTGGATGGAACCGAAAACATTATGTAGCTAGTATTCGTGAATGTCAAATTACGCATCGAACAAAGATCCACTGATGAGAAAAGTATCTCAGCATGGAGGCTGGTGGTAGCAACTGGTGTATAACTATCGTCCTATCTGCAGTCGGACGGATATGCTCTTTCATTACATTTTGAAGTTGGATAAAACTGTTATTTGTGTTAGCAAGATCCGGGATATCCATGTGAAATACTCCATTCTATTCGGTGATTTGTCCGCCTAGGGGTTAGTACACAGACTTTGTTTTATACACGTTTTTCAACTGTTTTTTTTTTTAGCCAAACAAACTCATAATAAAGGGTTGAATTACATTTTTGAAACGGGCTTTATGACTTTTTTTTACCAGCGTGGCAATATGTTTTAGCTTTGTGAATCATTAGTACCTGAATCATTAGTATGGTGGTGCAGTCAATCCGGCTCTACTGTCGGAATTGATGAGCGCGGTGTCCGGGGAATGTAGCACATTCCCTTCTTTTTTTGAAAGATGGTCTTAAGTGTTTCTATTTATCATTCAACAATGGTGTATTAAAATTTCCTTACTTGCAAAGTAAAACTTCGGTTCGTATTATTTTTCTTTGTTTAACAAACACAAAGGAATATGCTTTTACTATTAAATAACAGTTTTTGTGTTTAAAATTGTATTTTTCCTCACGGAAATTCCATTCCGCGAGCAACTAGCGAACAAGCAATTTCCACCATTCGACCTGAACTAAGTGAATAAAATTAAAATATATTTTGGTAGTTTTCATCGACATTTGATTGATCGAGTGTGTGTTTTGCGAGAATTTCGTTTGAGTGCAATTAGCTCGTGGATTTTCTGTTTATTTTTAAATATAGTATTTGTGAAGCACATTTTGATCAACGACATAGAAAAAATGTGCACCGAAAACTCGTGATGATTTTTTACAGTGAAAGTGACTGCGATCTCTGTTAATATGGGCTCGATGTAGCGTCATGCATCCTTTACCAGACCGGAAGTATGATTTGCTGAAAGCGGTTTTACTAACACTACTAATGAATTTCGGTAAACTAAGCAACATGGATTATAATGTGCAACTAACCTAACCTGACCGAATTGTTCTTTGATATTTGGAATTGACAAAACAAATCCCAAAACCCAATGTTCTATTTAATCAAAGTCCTATGCATCCAAATTCATTTATACAAAATTCCTGTTGTTATTCAGCATTCCTTTAAATATTGCTCGAATGGTTTTCTCGTATGTTCGTACTAGCTATTTGAATCTGAAATTCGTATAGACTTTAATTACTTTGGTCGGACATTGTAGCATGTTTGCTCGTGATATAACTTGGATGAAAGAAATTTCATAGACATTTAATCACTTGGACGTACTTATATTGATATGCCATATGCTTCAAAACATAAATTAAACGTTAGGCTACGTTTAATTTATGTGTTGAAGCATATAGCCTGGCCATTTCCAGTCCTGTTAAATGGATATATTGTAAATAATATTTTAAGTTAAAAAAAAATTAATTGTTTTGTGTTTGTAATGTTGGCCGGACTTATACTTAAATCTGTAACTGTTACGAAGCATATTTTCTGATCAGCTCATTCAAGCTGATCATAATTTAATACATTTACTTATACTCTCTGCTCGAGTACGAAATGCTAGGGACGAATTTCATATTTCAATTTTATAAAAAGCGTTAATCTTTTAATATCCTTAATATCTAAATATTTAATATCTTTTAAACTGAAATCCTTTTGATATCCTCTAAGACTTCTCAGTAACGAACCAAATAACATTTGATGAAAACTATTAAATTAATAAAGCATCTTCCCTCGCAGCCGGGAAGAGATTATTCAATAATGCTCTATCATCTATTTCTGTTTTCGGTAATAAACGTTCGCCCCGCTACTGCCTATATTTAGTGCTGGAGCGGCGGTAACGGTCTTATCTAGACCCACGTCGGATTTGCTCTCCGCCTATATACGAGTATCGCATTGTGGAGGTTAATTAATAAAAAAACAAGTAAATAAATGTGATAATTAATTTCCTAGATTTCCGGTTCTACCTATAATATGTACCTTTACCAGGCTTGACCTTAGGATACCGTCTAATTTCAATAATCAACTATTAATTGCAATGTTTGTTTCATTAAATTAGATTTAACATTTAATTTAACAGCCTCCGTGGTCTAGTGGTTTGAGCGCTCGGCTCACGATCCGGAGGTTCCGGGTTCGATTCCCGGTGGGGATATCTCACAAAAATCACTTTGTGAGATTGTCCTCAGTTTGGTTAGGGCATTGCAGGCTGAATCACCTGATTGCCCGAAAAGTAAGATGATTCCGCGCTTCGGAGGGCACGCTAAGCCGTTGGTCCCGGTTACTTTCTACGGATAGTAATCGTTACATGAGCCATGTCAGAGGCCTTTGGCGGCTCAATAACTCTGACACCAGGATTGGTCAGGTTGACCATCCACTCGATGAATAAGAAGATTAAATTAGAACATTTCTGCTACGCACCGGTTTCGCTTCTACTTATTTTTCCCCGAAAACATGACGCGAACAAATCAAGCTCTTTCCCTTTGGATGCCAAAATATTCTATTTAACTTTGCCGGCCGGGTAGCTTAATTGTTTTATAAAATTTGGACGGGTTAATTACATTTACAAATTATTTTGCAAAAGAAAGCTTAAATACGTTATGTTATTGCGCTGAATAATTATTTGTTTGTCAATAACAAATATATTGAGTTCGTCCTCCGACATAAAAGGTAATAATTAGTTTTCTTAGTCCTTAGTTGTATTTTCCTGGATGTTAAATGTAATTACGTGACGACGTCGCTCCTATTAATACTTTGAATGGAAAAGGGTTACATAGCAGTGCACCAAACCACGGACCAAACTGACTGTCGTACACATTGAAATGGATTTCGGAGCAACAAACGGAACATTCCAATCAAAATAAAAGGTCAGCACGTAGGACGCATGTATAACTTCGCGAATTGGATACGACGACGCTTTTCCAAAAATGTAATAGCAGCATGCATTTTGAAATCCTATCGCATTATATAAAAAATAAATTCAATATGAATAGAATGTGGCTTTAATTCTGTTAAGTATAGTTTTGTTTAGATAACAGTGCTTACATCTAAGTACATATATGTAGGCGAGCATTGACCAAACAGTATAGCCTTTGATGCTGTGTTTTGACTTGTCGAATATACCCTCGGGTCGTTCAATCTATGTTGTTCATAGTAAAGCTAGAAGGCATCTCGATGACCTAATAATTCCCTTTAGGTAGGCATTAAACTAATTTTGTAGTGCTATAAAAAGTTGCGTGATGATCTTTAGTACACTAATTAACTCCAAATTAGTTAAACTTCGTTCCTAAACATAAATTATCTTGAATTATTAGAGGAATCGTTTAGTACGTATACAGCCTACCTAAGATTCTCAGAACAGTTTTTTCCTCCGGCTTCCCTTAAGAAAGTATTAACTCGTATCCACTGCTTAAGATTATACTTGCTTGCTTGGGGGGTCCCAGAAACCATGTCTTACCTTTGTGTGTTGAAGGATGGACTGCTAGTATTGGTTTTGCTGCTAGTATTCAAAACCTATGTGAATTCTGTAACTAACTACCACATGATATTGTGACTGATTCTGACCATCCTCCAAACGTTGTTGGGAAATAGAATCTTCCATACTGTATATCTTAATTTAAAAATAGCTATATCTATTGAACTTCGTTGCTTAAAATAGGGGAGTCCAGCCTGGACTACACAGAATCAGTTCAATATCCATTGTTGCTGGATTATTATATGTATTATACTAGCTGTGCCGCGCGGTTTCACCCGCAGCGCCCCCGTTTCCGTGGGAATTTTGAGATTTTTATTCCCTATAAACCTCACGGAGCCCGAGACCTTTCCAACGAATGCAAAACCGTGGAAATCGGTTCGTGCGTTCTGGAGTTATAGCGTCAGGGAGGAAAACCCGACTTATTTTTATATAGTGGATTACTGGTAGTATATTCTTATTACATTATTAAGCCACTTGGGAGGCGAAGCACTACATAAAAGCTCAAGATTAGCTTTAGTCTTTATATTAACCAACATATTGACAAAAGTCATAATACTTCTTATTATAATGTGAAGGAATTGCACTTGCATGCGGTCCATGTACACTAATAATAAGACGTTTGTCTATATAATATTTCTTATGCTTTTAATATTGGCAGTAATTTTCAGTCCCTGTTTCAATTAATGTGTTTTTAACAAGCAATTTAACAAATCCGTTGCAGCCTAGTAACATACTAGAATATCTTGCTTTGTAACATACCATGTTATCAACCCTCATCAACTCAACGCGATGCCTGAAGGAACTATCCCAAAGGGGTTGATCGAGGTGATCTCAACACCCACGGTTCACAAGTCACGTTTTTTCACTCTTGCGTATTAGGGAGGAAACTTTTTCAAGCGCCGAGTGTATCCGAATACACTTCTTCGCACTTAATTACGCACGATTATGTAGAACAGAATTTATATGGCCATGAAATAATATTATATATTTAATGAACGTGAACTTTGATCGTAGCTAACATCGTTATAGAGGAGACTTACTTCCCGACGCAAGTGTATATTATCGCGGTACTCGCGGTGAATATTAAGCGGAAGTCGCACGAAGTGAAGTCGCCGCATCTTACTATCGATTAATATCTATGTATGTGCTTTTAGATACCATCGCTGTAAACAAACTTGAAATGATAGATACGATCGATATTTTCTCTAATATGTCTAGTCAATGTTCGAGCTTTTCATCTGAAACCGCTGACTTATTGAAATAGGTTTGATATAGTCCTTGGGTTTGACCGGCACCAGGCATTGATGTCAGACATGCTACTTCATACTTCTTACACATAGTCGAATGCAATCTGTCACTAATTTTGTCATATGTTATTAATAAATGTAGTATGTACATTGTACATCCTTTGAATGGGGTCTTGGTTTGGATGATCAATTTTCAGTTTACGGATTGTGAACGTAGATTATTGTGGGGTGTAGGGGTTTCTTAAATTATACATTTTAGTCAAACTATTATGTAAAACACAATATATGTATATAAGAGACACAGAGAATAAGACGGTGGTCCGATAAGTACTTAGCCTAAAACAAAATAACGAATATTTTGGAATAGTAACGATTTATTTTTCAGCATAGTACTATACACTTAACTCTAGGAAGCTTCAACTTTTTTAAACCGTGAAAAAAATTTGCTGTCGAGAGGTCGGTAAAATAGGCTTCTGTAGCGGTGATTACCTTTTCATTCGACTTAAATTTCTGCGAGGCGAGTGATTTTTTCAAGTTCAGAAATTAAAATAATTAAAACGATGTCTAATCTAGAGAATATGTTGCATGAGGCAGCAGTCCGTAGCCTAATGCTACGGCGATGGTGTGGTATGAGTCGGAGCGTTTGTCTCGGTGAAAGAGCACTTTTTTCTTCACCAAATGGACCGATTTTTCTTCAACTCTGCACCAAATTGACCTTTTAATACGCCATAGTAGAGCCCTGTGACCGCTTTGCGCTTCTCCATGTACTCGAAGATCACACCTTATGAATCCCAGTTAATCGGTGGCCATCGCCATTCCGACCGATGGGTCGTCTTCGCCTGGTTCGGACAAGTTCGCCGGGTGAAGTCCACTGTTTCGACTGCTCCTTGGCCTCTGGTGTGTGGATTCACGTCATGTAATGGTCTCACAGTTGCGCTTGTTATCCTGAGTGAGCAAACGCGACACTCATTGCGCCGACGGTTTTCTAATGCACAACATTTTATGCGGTTTTTTGAGATGCCCACTGTTTCATCTTCTTGTGCACCTTTAATCGGCGGTTTACCAATACGACATTGTAAATTTTTTATATGTTTTCTTCAGTGATAGCCGTTTTTAAGGCACCTAGGCGCGGCTCATCAAAAACCGATGTACGTTGAAACTCCTAATACCAATTTTAACAGTCGCCATCGAAGGAGGAGAGTTGCCATACACAGCATCCAAGCGCTCTTTGATTTCAGTACGCGAATTCACTATGAAAAACAAGAATCAAATCACCGACCGATATTGCTTTTACCATTTTTTTTAATCTGTGCACAAACCCTCTTCCACACGCAATAAAAAAGTGTACAGTTTTGATTCGGCTGAAATTTCGACTGTAGCCGTCAACTAGAATGTATGTAATGTTTATCAGTGGAAATTTCTTTAATAACGAATTACTAAAACAATATTTACGTTATATTTAAAGTTACCCACCTCCGAGGGTATGTTTACTACATTTCTATAACAAGATCAGTTCACCTTCAATCAAATATACGTGAACTAGCCGGGCCCGCGGTTTCACCCGCGTTGTACCCGTTTCCGTCGAAATTTCTGGATAAAAAGTAGTTTATGTATTTTCCAGATTCTAAACTTCTATCGTGACTTTCTTTATTTACTACGTTATGTAGTTTTGTGTGATACATACATCCATATATCTTTACAAATATAATAAATCTGAAGCATTTATTTTTTGTTTGTATCAACGTGCTAATCTAAAAAATTACCAATCCGATTTAAGTAATTATTTTTTTAATGGATAGCCACATTCAACGGGAAGGTTATAGGCTACTTTTTATCCCGAAATTTGCCGCGTTGTGCCTACGGGGATGGGTACAACGCGGGCAAAACCGCGGAACACTATAAGTCAATAATTCAATATTATATAACTTTACCATTTTGTCACTCTAGCGCCCTCCATAGAGCGGAGAATGTTTACTCCCTAAGCTCCCTGAACCACTTTCTGAAGAAGTTTTTAGGTCTCTGTTCACGCACCCTACGACTACAACTTTGACTGGAGTGTTATAATACTTCTTACTAAGATTAATTTCAATAAAATATGAAACGTAGATGAGTTCCGTTTTCAACTCATTTAAAAATAGGTTGCTTTCATAAAAACCTGAACCATAGAAGAAGAAGAATAAAAACCTTGTTTGAATTTAGTTTTTCGCTTGAAACTGCCATCTTTTCAGATCGTTTAATACGGAACCAATTAGTAAGTTTGCAATACCTTTTCAAATCCCGAGAGGACTTTGGAAATCGATTCATAAACGACGGAGAGATCAGAACGGACCTTCTTTGGTCTTTGAAGTGGTCAAAAATACGATACACCTCTTTTAAAAATTCTGTTAATTAATGTAATGCAAAAGGAAACATCCCATACAAAACACATAATATTTCAGCCCTTTGAGAGTAGAATTTCGTAAAAACCTTTCTTATTGAATTCCTACGTCATACAAAGAACACACCATGCCAGTTTTAGGTCTCTACGATCAGCAGTTTGGGCTGTGCGATGATCCATCAGTCATTCAGGACAAAACATTTTAATGGATACTATTTATAAATTTTAATTGTTGAATTTGAAATTATGTCCTATAAAATTAAATTATTTTTTTGAAATAAAAGCCATTGCACTTTTTAACTAGTCAAAGTTCGACTAAAGAAAAGAATGAAAAAAGATCATCGTTTTCCGACAACAAATAGTTCAAAATAGAGAGTAATAGCCTAGACTCTAGAGTATTAATGGCGTAGGCGTTAATTGTGCGCCTTCATTATCTAGTCCCGGAGTGAGTCATGACAATGTTGTCTCGACGTTTGTATCCACGCCAGGTAAATATTTGATTCAACAATTTAATGTATTTTAGATATTATAACGTGCATAATATAACGTTTGTAACGTGTTATGTATTCAGATCTAACGGAAATAACCTCTTTAGCATAAAGCATAGTGTTAGGAAATATTGTCAGTTACATGTGTTGTAGTGTAAGATTGGTATCAGCAATGATAAATTGTTTGTTTAGACTGATATTTTACGGTACGTGTTGATATTGCGCATTGTACAACTGTGAATGAGTTGATTCTTACAATTGTAGTTTCAAAACAATGACTAGGTAGACTATTTGGTAATTGTCGTGGTCGGTGTGAGGTAAACTATTAGTGATTGTCATTGTGGTTGGGTGTGCGCGGGACCGCGCGGAGCCGGCGGCTGCGGAGCCACACCGGCAGCTGGCCGCGCAAGCCGCGCGCCGCCACCACCGCCCGGAGACGCGACCACTACCCACCATTACAAACCACGGATATATTTGACGCAGTGCGAACCGAACGCTCGACAGACAATATCGCCGCGCAATATTCAATATTCAATTTACACTCGAAGAAATAAAAACAATGTCGTAAATGGCAATTAAACAATTAAACCGAAGTAAATAAAAACTATGCGAGGTACATCAGTGATATTAATTTAATTAATTACGAATGTCTCGATAGACATCTGTCTGGATCTGTACCTCTGAAGTGTATTAATACCGCCCCTTTTACAACATCCGTGAGAAATCAATGCGCGTGTCTGTCTGTTGAGGAGCGTGTGTGGGTGTTGTTGTCGGCGCGCGGCGTTGTGATTGTCGCTGTCGTGGAAGAGGCTGTGTGTTGAGTGCGTGGTGTGTGCGGGCGTCGGGGCGGGTGAGGTGAGCGGTGGCGCTGGTCGAGGCGGCGAGCAGTAGATGGGCGTGCTGGCGGCGCGGGCGGGCGGAGGGAGCGCGCGCGCCCTCCCGCTGCTGCGCCGGTGCACGCACGCTGCACCCCCGTGCACCCCGTGGGAACGCCTACCGCCCGCTAGAGAACACCCCGAAGCGGCACTAACGGCATAGTTTGCTGGTCATCCGGTACGACAGCACGGTTCTATCTGTCCCACCGCGAACTCCCGCGAGACCGCCGGATGGCCTCCGGTGAGTTTACCGGCGTCGGCGGCGCGGGCCCGCGGCACCTCGCCCGCGGTCATACATTAAGGCGCGCGTTCCGCTCCATATCTCAACTCTGGTCATCCTCAAAGAACAACGTCAACCGTAAGTAACACCAGTTCTTCAAACTTGCCAATTTAAATTGTAAATTTTGTTTAAATTCTTAAATATTCTCCAAACGTTTATTTTAATATGTTAGTGGTTTTATCAAGTGTTATTTTTTTATTTTCTACGTGACTCAACTTTCTTCCTAAACTTATATTCTTCTGCAATCACAAAACTTCCTCCATCTTCATCTCCGTACCGCTCTCTTGCGCCTTAAGACCTGTTGCTAATTGTTGTAAATCTGCGTCCCGCGCGCGGGCTTTTCGCGACCTCTCCGGTAAATAGTCGTTCGTAGTTCGTCTTTTTTATGCAGGACTGAATTTTCTCGTTTATTTACAATTTAAAATATTGCGTTTTCAATATATTTTCATAGAACAAACTTTAATTGAATAAAAATATGTAAATCTATTTACATCACCATATTTCCGGACAAATTGGCGCCCACAGATTTAGTTTCCTGAAAATCGAAAACAGCTCGGTGTCATTAATCATTAAATAACCGCTAAAAAGAGACGTCCATTTTTGTTTTCAAATGTTTACGATAATCGTCTGATTCCATTTGCAAAACACTCTAACCGTTCGCAGAGACAAAAGTTTCGAGTCATAATATCCGGTATACGATATTCTCTCGACGCATACTTCGAAAACGCAGGTAAGGCACTTTACGAAATAATAACGTCTAGGGCCAATGAAATGGGAGGTTAAAGGAAAATAACCATGATTAAATAACAAAGCCATATATGGAATTGTATTTCATCAAAAAATAAATAACACTCGTATATTCTTGCTTAAAATGATATCATTTTAATTTAAATATAAATTGTACGAAAAAAACCACATCATGAAAATAATAATTACCTCTCGTGTTGTGGTTAAATGATGATCAACGAACTATCTATGTTTTGTTGTTGTTAATAAATAACGATGTTAAATAATAATGTGTTTCATAAAATAATAATATAACCTTTGATAAGTTAGCAAGTAGAAGTTGTGAAAAGGTCAGTTTAATTGTTTATCAAATTTGAGTTCGGGTTAGTTTAAAATTGACAAGGCTAAAGTTGGTCATGGCGGTTGGACCAGCAGTCCAGTATTGCGGATGCATCGAGCTGTTTTCGACCGAAAAACAACGTCGGCTTAACTGGACTAAGAAGCTTACCCTCGAAAAGTATCTTTTGTTGCGACAATATAACACGAGAGTGGTTCCCACACAAGACTGGTACGAATGACTCGCATGAATAGAAGACAAACAAAATAATATAATGCGAATACATTCTGATGTTGATGCAATAGTGAAATGGATGTTTTCTTGTTATCTTGGCCGACCTCTTAAAATAATCATACTGTTTTGAAAATTACAAAATGTTCCATATTCTATTAGAAATAGCATTATTTCTCAATTACCCTAATTGATAAAATAATTAATTTTGTACCAGAATGTCTTTTTTCGTTAGCGATCTTATGTAGTTCGGTCCTAAATAATGCCTAAACAGTATCTATTAAAAGTTTAATAAAGGTCGCCAGCCACCAACTAAATTATAAATAAAAGTAGTTTAGTAATTATAATAACACGTACTTGTTCCTTAATGTTTCTAACTACTCCTACCAATCAAACACTCTTTAATTAATTCAGGGTAACGTAACAGTATTTTTTAAATTTGTATATCGTTAACCAAAAATAGTAGTATAATTGGCCTTCAGGAAGCGTTACGATTAGTCGTTGATTGGTTGATTTATTTACAAATGTGTGTTGTGTTGTGTCGGTGTAGGGCCGGAGGCGCGCGGCGCGCGGCGTGACAGTCGGGCGCGGGTGCGACGTGCGCGCGCGACGCTTCCCTTATATGTAATTGAATGGAGTCGGATACAGGTCTTGCACAATAATGCGCGCCGTCTTGTAGTGAGTGCGGGACCGGTGACCGAACCACCTCGCCACCTTGCGATAATACCGCGTCTTCGCCACTCCGAAAATGCCCTTACTCCACGCTCACTCAATGGATTTAGAACTCGGTGAGTCGCCAATATTACACACACAACACACTCTTTAAAAACAAACGGAACATCATCTTAATATCGCGCCTAATGACAGCTATACAACCGTTTATTTTTATTACGCTGTCAATAACAAGTATTAGGTGTAAGTAGCTAAAAATACGAACCGAATTCAATATAAGATGTACTTCAATAAAATGATAGCGCAGATTGTGTTTGAATGTAGGAAATGTTTTAGTAAATAAACATGTCGTCATCGGGAGCGGATCATTATCACGTAGTAGCCGCCGCTCTCATAACAGCCATTCAGCCATAAAATTTTGCACGCCATTGATGCTCTCCGTCCGTTCACAGTGGCCTATTAAAATTGAGTCTCTCGTTCGCACCTATTAAAAATCAAACCACTTTTAATGCTCCACGCCAATAGTTATATTTTCAGTTCCGTCTTACACGTAATAAATATAAATTTGTCATAACTGTTATCTGTAAAGGTGCAGTTGCCCTCGGTCTAATAAAATAAAATATGTTTAGGCGTACACTCGTATATATATTGTATGCGGGACGGACTGGCTATTTTACGTTCGTTACATCAACCAGATTGGTTTTAGTTTGCACTTTTATCTTTACTAGTAAGGGAACGTACTCTTCATTCAAACTTACCGTTATTACGAAGTATATTTTGATTTTTATTTATACTCGCACGATGAAACATAAATAAAAAGGCGAGTGAATTCACTTTGCATGATACGGATTTTAGCGGTCTTAACAGGGGCTGATTTTAATGGCGGACTAATTGAATCCAACCGAGGCTCTTTATCCGAGTGCATGGGACTCATGGTCGAGTATGTAGAGACAGAAGGGCTACTGTGCAAGGTCTTTGCCAATTCCCACGAGCGAAACTGGATCGCCAATGCGGCAAACAAATTGAATAACTACCGCCCGTGGACGGCGAGATGTGAAATGAGTTAACTATCATTTGACTAATTACCAACTCGCGGCCGCCCCAACTTAAGTCGTAGCTGCCTTTTTCTAATCGTATGAATTTTATTTACATTCTCTCTCCAACCAAATTCGCATGCATTTAATTAAATCGGAATAAGAGCTGGTTGTCCGTCACAAGAATGAGTTAATGCAAACTTTTTCGTTTCTATATTTAGATTTTAGAGCGACGAACAGAAGCAAGCTACCGTTTGCTGTTGGACCGATTGTTTTTTGTTTAACTCTTACTTCAGGGTCGTATTGCACAGTTTAGATTTCCAATTAACCATATTGTCTATTGGCATCCCAATCTCAACAAACTCAAAAGTCTCTTATCTTATTCAACCATTTGGTCAAAGATGACTGCACAAGCTCTATGCGCGCAACCGCATGTGGTTGCACACATTTAGATCCCTGACCGTTGTTTCCTCTTTCAATGCCCGTTTACTGACATAGGTACATCTGCAACATTTATAAACTGAAAGCTCTGAAATGTCAGGGTTTTAATAAGTGATAACATACTATAATAAAGCTGGAAAGTTTATTAGTTTTTGTTTGAATAACTTCATGCATTCATACTTATTTTAATAACGTATACATGTGCACTTTTGTACTTGACCTACGTTTTGTACATTCACAAGGTTATCACCATGCACTGGTACTCACTAGCACAATGAAAAGCAATGGAGTTGTGTAACGTCGGACCTACCCTAATTCCCCGGTCCGGTTTACGCGGTCAATGATGGAAGCTGTCGGGGCTCGCCTACACGATCGCGCGCTCAACACTATATACATTTTTACTCGTAATTATGTTGTTTGCCGCTTAAGAAATGGGTTATTTTCCTAAAGTAAATGCGAAAATACGAGTAACAAAAAATATCGTCTACATTTTTCTATATATTCGAATTGTAGACTATTTTATTTTTCTATTAAATTAACAAAAAATTAATTAAAGATGATTAGAATTTCTATGAAAACAGGCTCAAATCTAATAAAAAACTTACCTCTTCATAACTCCATAGATCCAAAACGTGTCGTTAGAAGTTGTTCTTTCCTCTGTGGGAACTTTTAAAGTGTCTTTGTACAAGAGCTCACTCGTAACAAGCAAACAGCAACTTTGTTTACATATTTAATGTTTCTATGCATCGCATCCTACTGAGACATTTACTAGGGCTTTGAACATATGATTGTTACCTAACATGAATATGTGGTTTTGTTGATAAGCGAATGTTCGATATTCCACGTGAAACTGTCGCGACGCCTAGGGCGCTCGGTCGCCCGTGGCCCGCTTATTTTAGCTTTTATATTATTTTAATCGACAACGAAGTGTGTCATATTTTTAGTATAACACACTTTTTATACTATTTTCGTGGCGCGTTCCCTGTGTCGATTGCGAAACAATTCATCTGTTTACACGCCGACACCGCGGTTTATATATTCAACGATCCTTCCACTGAAATCCCGGTTTATGTTCGTCCAGATTAATATGAACAATCAAAAAATGTTATCATTGTGGGATCAGATTTATTCTTTTAATCAAATCGAAAATAAATGTCATTGTTAATATCGGTAAGAACGGACAATTCATTCATTGTTTTTTTATATAGGTATATTTTTGTCCGCTTATGAGCAGTAAATACATATTTTTGTTATTGTTTGTTATAGTTACGAGTATATGGATTAACAACCGAGTGTCACATCAATCATGTAATAAAGAGAAGGTGTAGTGCCCAGAAAGTTCTAAGCAGATGCTTGACTAGAGCATCCGTTGAAATCTTAACTTTGACATTTACTCTAGCGTTATGTTCGTAGATATTCAATTGTTTACACTTGCCTCGCGTAGGAAGATATAGCGCCGCTTGTTCCCCGTCAACTGTTTCGGAAGTGTAAACTAGTGCGCAGTGATATAATTATCTCATTTCACTTATAGTCCATCGAAATGTTACATTTTTTAGGCCTAACCTTGCGTTTTTTAGAGGACGCAATTTTATTTTTTTGATGTGTAGGGGGGGTCAGTGTAAAGCTAAAAACAAGTTTGTGGGGTCGCCACCCTTGTCCCACGGCCGCCATCTTGAAAATAGGGGTTGAAATGGTTTTTACGATATATCTCTTAAACTATTAATTTTTTTTTAAAACATTGTTAACAGTTTTGTTGCAAATTAAATTCTCTACAACTTTGGTCCAGTAACTTTTTGTCGTAGAACTATAAATAAAAAAGTTATAAGTGAAAATGTTCAGAAATTCGGAAAGTAAAAATAAAAGACATAAGGGACTTTACAGCTGCTGCTGATCCTAATACCGATCTATCGAAGGTCGTAGTTCGATTAGGTGGGTTCCATTTGCTCATAATATGTCGTTCATAGGTGCGATTGGATATATCATGTCTGGTAGTGGACTCGAGGATATCTTAAAATTAAGTTATGCTGAGAACTGTGTACAGCACATAGTGTCATGCTTATGGTAGGGCTGTACATGCTTATGGTAGGGCTGTATTTGCTTATTTGCTAGTGCATTTATCAGTAACAAAAATAGTTATGGATTCAATAGAATTTACAGAAGAAGAACGAGATTTTCTGGATGATAATAGTACTATAAATGAGCACGTACAGCCCTACCATAAGCATGTCCAGACATTATGTGCTGTACACAGTTCTCAGCATAAATTAATTTGAAGTTATCCTCGAGTCCACTACCAGACATGATATATCCAATCGCACCTATGAACGACATATTATGAGCAAATGGAACCCACCTAATCGAACTACGACCTTCGATAGATCGGTATTAGGATCAGCAGCAGCTGTAAAGTCCCTTATGTCTTTTATTTTTACTTTTCGAATTTCTGAACATTTTCGCTTATAACTTTTTTATTTATAGTTCTACGACAAAAAGTTACTGGACCAAAGTTGTAGAGAATTTAATTTGCAACAAAACTGTTAACAATGTTTTTAAAAAAAATTAATAGTTTAAGAGATATATCGTAAAAACCATTTCAACCCCTATTTTCAAGATGGCGGCCGTGGGACAAGGGTGGCGACCCCACAAAATTGTTTTTAGCTTTACACTGACCCCCCCTACACATCAAAAAAATAAAATTGCGTCCTCTAAAAAACGCAACCCCAAATGTAACTTTTCGATGGACTATTATTCAGGGACATAACGGTTATATTCGCGGATAGGAACTGTTTATTTGAGGTATTTGCAAATGGATAGTATACACCAAGTTTTTCATACCTTGGTTTACATTTTTTAGTTTGAGTACGGGTCCCTATTTTTTTAAATTAATACCTAGCCTATGTCTGAACCTAAAGTGTACACTACTTATAGGCGAACTTATATTTTTGAAATCGGTTGAATTGTTCCGACGAGTACCCCTTACAAAAAACAAACATACAAACAAACAAAGTCAAAAACTTTACGTCTTTATAATATTAGTATAGATAAACCATTGACAATTTGAAATGCGACGTTCACTTTAATGGTTTGATGATTGCATTTTGCGTCTCATTTATTGAACCGAGGAAAATGTAAAGGAAATGTGAAGCTAAATAAATTCCTCCTAGTGCGGAGTGTTGATGATAGTGTTCCATATACGTTCATCGGATGGACGCGTGACGCAAACGGTCCGGAATTCAACCTTAACATTGCAGATGAGCGCCATGATTTAAATATAACTTCACATCTGTACATGTACAAAGTTTTTGTTGCACTCGAAACAATGTAATACAATCCTTATCGCGATGGTGGTAAGGTCGAATCTCGTTGCTGAATACGCACAGAGCTATACGTAACCGAGTATCGGCCACTGGGTTACTCGGGCCATATACAGGGTTGTCCGCATCTCAGCGGAATTAACGTGTGGCAGATTACAGAGGACCACTTTACAGCTTAAGGCACATTTCATAGGCTGAAATGCTTATTTACATTGTATATTATTACGTTAGGAACAAAAGGCTTTTGTCACAGTTTTTTTTTTCATTCACAATATCTCCTTTTCGTCGATTTCATTAAAATAGTACCTACAGAATGAAACGGCAATATTTTAATTGGAACTCCGAACGCCTTGTGTCGCTGGCACGGAATTAACGGTCCGAACAACGGAATGATCCTCAGTCGGTCTAGTGCCTTTTCATGATACCAATTAATAACGATAGGGACATTGTACAATGTGGATTTCAAGTTGCTTTTCAACATTGTTTGTTCGGGTTCATAGCAATAAGGTGAATTTAATAATTACGCCGCAATCAACTCGTTATTTTTAACAATCAAGCGGTACAATAATATGCATACAATTGAATATCTAGTTTCAATTTGTTTACATTAGTGGTTTATTTATGTTTTGAATCCGGATTTCAAAGTAATATATTATATAAAAGAAAGTCGTGTAAGTTACACCATTTATAATACGAGAACGGACGGACCTATTTTAATGATCCTAATCTAAATAAAAACAATATCACGTATCGACTAATCTTGATCAACCGGAATTTTGGAACGAAGTTCCTTATCGCGCGTTGCGAAAGACGGAAAAAATGGTAACGACATTTTTTAGGCCAGAGAGGGACAGACAGAGAAACTTGCGCACGCCAGAGAGAGACAGACAGAGAAACATGCGCGAGAGAGACAGACAGAGAAACTTGCGCACGCCAGACAGAGACAGACAGAGAAACATGCGCGAGGGAGACAGACAGAGAAACATGTGCGCGCCATAGAGAGACAGACAGAGAAACATGTCTGTCTCTCTCTGGCGTGCGCATGTTTCTCTGTCTGTCTGTCTCTCTCTCTCTCATCTATAAAGCAAGCTAGATATTTTCGTTTCGACTTTCTATTTCGCATTGAACAGTGTGGTGTCGCGACGATTATTTTTGTTGATAATAAATAAACTTCGTTCCATCCGGGTGTCCCTTGACACCTCTCAAGTTTTTTTTATTGTAGAGAAGTTTGCTGCGTTTTTAACCTTAGGTAATGAGTTCCAAAGATTAAAAAATTAACGACTAGTGAGAAACTTCTGAATAGCGTTTTAAACGAAATGGACGTTTTCAAACCGTGTTAATTTCAAGATGAAATTCTAGAGCTGAAAAATTGTTGTTGCAACTAACATTGCTTATGAATATACCTACTATTAATCTTAATATAGCCTTCGTTTGGGGATGATGAAATTGCATTCACATGAAAACCTTTGCTGAAACGAGCCGCGTTTCATTTGTCAACCCCCATTCAATTAGTACTTATGCGGATTTCCTCTCACCGTCTTCCAACCCTTAATTAACAACCCCTAACTTGCCTAAGCAATAAAATAATTAGATAGTCATCTTTGTTTTTCTTTGAGTGGGGTAACCTTGCGTAGTTGTAAATGAGTTATAAAAACCTTATAGAATGTATTTAGTTATTGTCGCCGGTTTGTGGGTGTCGTTCAGTCTGTTTGGAAGGTGTGAGAGGATCGATAGAGACGCTATACGTGGCCGATCTCTCGGAACACTGGTTTTGGATACACCCCGGACCCCGCCAGCCCTGCTCCGACCCCAGGCAATAAAACACTCAACCTCTAATATTTTTATATAGGCTACGTTAAAAGAGGATCATGTCATCAACTTTTTATTGCTGACGTTAAATATGGTTTAATTTGATCGAATTTTAGATTATTAGCTTTCAAGCCTTTTACAACATGAAAAGAAAGAAATTAACGCAGAGGGGCTGAACCAACTTCCTTGACAACATGTTTTTAAGGTGTCTATTAAAAGGTAGTTTTTAATGGATCTGATGGTGAAACCGGAATAAGAATATTAACATACTGTTAAATAAATTAAATTCAGTGTATTTAAAAAATCTAACTAAAACGAAACGACTGAACCAAATACGTCTTCCAAAATAGGTAAACATGCCTTCATTTCGACCGTAATAGAATGATAGAAACGGGTCAGCCGACCAGCGACGAGTTACGGTTAAATAATTAAAGCCGCCACTGAAAGTGAAGGTCGCACAGTTTTCATTGGTGACTAATTAGTTTTATAAAAAGGAAAATAGCGTGTTCTGTTGATAACGTGAGCCGCGGCCGCGGCCGCTCGTCGCTGGCGCTGGGCCGCACGCCGCTCGGAGGCAGGCGCTCACGGCTCAGTAAAGATTTTCATTTTCAGACATTCATAGTGTACTAAACCGACCACCGACCACATGTTTCTGTGCTCTTGGTGTTATAAAACGTTGCTGTGGCTTGCAGGTATTGTGCGCGTATTCATACTTACACATTTCATATTTATTCGACTGGTCTGTAATTTAATTTGTTTTTTTATATAAACTTATAAAGCGGGTATTCATTGAATTGTTTTAGCTCGGTCACCTCTGTTTCGATATTTTAATTGGTTCTATTGAAACTTGAGTAGTATATTTGTAGTCATTTCATTTTTTTTAGTTAACTTAATCACAATGTTATCGCTACAATGTTTACTTCGCACTCTCGTATTTATTCAATTGAGAATAAGATAGTTTTGAGTATGAACATAGTTATCCTTTACCCATTGAAGTGTATTATCATATCGCAACTCCGATTCCACGGACATGTTCGTCGAAATGTACGCACATTGGCATCATTCATGAGATGTTTCAATCTCGTTGCATCGCTAGTACGGTTAAGCCAGAACGTATGTTATTGCAGCTAATAACCGTACACGAACACATACCAGACATTCCGGAATATGTTAAATACTTTACCTTATATAATATACGAATACATAAATTGAACTTGAATATGAATACTGATTACGTTACGCTGTAATTTCAATTTGCCTAATAATGTCATCAAATCCTCAGTGGTCAAAGTCGTCGAATATCACATAAATATCATCGCGCAAATATTGACGCCTCGAAATCGAGTATGATATGATATGAAACCGCTAACCGCAATTACATCTAAACAAGTTATGGTCTTATGATTTTATCGTAATGTATTGTTAAGATAAAATCTTAAGACGTATTGTTTTGTAATGATTTTTCTTTATCCTATTTAATATTATAAATGCGAAAGTTTGTGAGAATGGATCTATGGATGTATTATTGTTACTATTTCACGCAAAAACTACTGAACGGATTTGGATGAAACTTTACAGTATTAAAGGTTTTTTTTTACGTAACCTTGCTGTCCCACTGCTGGGCAAAGGTCTCCCCCAATTCTTTCCATTTATCTCTTTCCATAGCCAACTCCTTCCAATCAAGGTTATATTTCAAAATAACACATTTTATCCCGAAATTCCCGCGGGAACGGGTACAACGCGGGTGAAACCTCGGAGCGCGGCTAGTGTATTCATAAAAATATAAACTCTGTATCACATGCCGGGAAAACATCCCCCATCTTTACCGTTCGTAACATAAAATATAAATGTAGTAAAAAGCTTACATATTTCTACGTTAAATCGGTTGCCGACTGAGCTGGCGCTGAATTCCCATTGTATCGTTAACTGTGTTGACTTGTGAACTGACTCGCCTGCTACGCTGGCAGTACTACCTGACAGACGTGTGCGGACGACCTAATCTCGTGTCTTGTATGATGCCTGTGTTATATAATCTTATGTCGTGTCAGACACTGCACAATGCACACGCTCTACCGCTCGGCTCTAAATGTCAACCATAAAGGACCTTGGGAAATTTTGGCCCAAAGCTCAACAGTGACATGACATATGTCATTTGAAAGCTCTTGAGGAGTTGTTCAAGTCACCCTTTGACGGTTATATCGAAATCGACGGCCAACTTGGTGTTTTCGACCACCGAAGATTGGAGTTGACCAATGCTATGGACGCTGATCCTAATGCTCAACAATGACATGACATATGTCATTTGAAAGGTCTTGGGGAGTTGTACAAGTCACCCTTTGACGATTATATCGAAATCGACGGCCAACTTGGTGTTTTCGACCACCGAAGATTGGAGTTGACCACTGCTACGGACGCTGATCCTAATGCTCAACAGTGACATGACCTATGTCATTTGAAAGCTCTTGGAGAGTTGTACAAGTCACCGTTTGACGGTTATGTCGAAATCGACGGCCAACTTGGTGTTTTCGACCACCGATGATTGGAGTTGACCACTGCTATGGACGCTGATCCTAATGCTCAACAGTGACATGACCTATGTTATTTGAAAGCTCTTGGAGAGTTGTACAAGTCACCGTTTGACGGTTATGTCGAAATCGACGGCCAACTTGGTGTTTTCGACCTCCGAAGATTGGAGTTGACCAATGCTACGGACGCTGATCCTAATGCTCCACAGTGACATGACATATGTCATTTGAAAGCTCTTGGAGAGTTGTTCAAGTCACCCTTTGACGGTTATATCGAAATCGACGGCCAACTTGGTGTTTTCGACCACCGAAGATTGGAGTTGACCAATGCTACGGACGCTGATCCTAATGCTCAACAGTGACATGACATATGTCATTTGAAAGGTCTTGGGGAGTTGTACAAGTCACCCTTTGACGGTTATATCGAAATCGACGGCCAACTTGGTGTTTTCGACCCCCGAAGATTGGAGTTGACCAATGCTACGGGGGTCGAAAACACCAAGTTTGCCGTCGATTTCGCCATAACCGTCAAACGGTGACTTGTACAACTCGTCAAGAGCTTTTAAATGACATAGGTCATATCACTGTTGAGCATTAGGATCAGCGTCCATAGCATTGGTCAACTCCAATATTCGGTGGTCGAAAACACCAAGTTGGTCGTCGATTTCGACATAACCGTCAAAGGACGACTTGTACAACTCCTCAAGAGCTTTCAAATGACAAAGGTCATGTCACTGTTGAGCATTAGGATCAGCGTCCATAGCATAGATCAACTCCAACCTTCGATGGTCGAAAACACCAGGTTGGCCGTCGATTTTGATATAACCATCAAAAGGTGACTTGTACAACTCCTCAAGAGCTTTCAAATGACATAGGTCATGTCACTGTTGAGCATTAGGATCAGCGTCCATAGCATTGGTCAACTCCAATCTTCGGTGGTCGAAAACACCAAGTTGGCCGTCGATTTCGCCATAACCGTCAAAGGACGACTTGTACAACTTGTCAAGAGCTTTCAAATGACATATGTCATGTCACTGTTGAGCATTAGGATCAGCGTCCATAGCATTGGTCAACTCCAATCTTCGGTAGTCGAAACCACCAAGTTGGCCGTCGATTTCGATATAACCGTCAAAGGGTGACTTGTACAACTCCTCAAGAGCTTCCAAATGAGATAGGTCATGTCACTGTTGAGCATTAGGATCAGCGTCCGTAGCATTGATCAACTCCAATCTTCGGTGGTCGAAAACACCAGGTTGGCCGTCGATATCGATATAACCATCAAAAGGTGACTTGTACAACTCGTCAAGAGCTTTTAAATGACATAGATCATGTCACTGTTGAGCATTAGGATCAGCGTCCATAGCATTGATCAACTCCAATCTTCGGTGGTCGAAAACACCAAGTTGGCCGTCGATTTCGACATAACCGTCAAAAGGTGACTTGTACAACTCTCCAAGAGCTTTCAAATGACATAGGTCATGTCACTGTTGAGCATTAGGATCAGCGTCCGTAGCAGTGGTCAACTCCAATCTTCGGTGGTCGAAAACACCAAGTTGGCCGTCGATTTCGATATAATCGTCAAAGGGTGACTTGTACAACTCCCCAAGACCTTTCAAATGACATAGGTCATGTCACTGTTGAGCATTAGGATCAGCGTCCATAGCATTGGTCAACTCCAATCTTCGGTGGTCGAAAACACCAAGTTGGCCGTCGATTTCGACATAACCGTCAAAGGACGACTTGTACAACTCCTCAAGAGCTTCCAAATGAGATAGGTCATGTCACTGTTGAGCATTAGGATCAGCGTCCGTAGCATTGATCAACTCCAACCTTCGATGGTCGAAAACACCAGGTTGGCCGTCGATATCGATATAACCATCAAAAGGTGACTTGTACAACTCGTCAAGAGCTTTTAAATGACATAGGTCATGTCACTGTTGAGCATTAGGATCAGCGTCCATAGCATTGATCAACTCCAATCTTCGGTGGTCGAAAACACCAAGTTGGCCGTCGATTTCGACATAACCGTCAAAAGGTGACTTGTACAACTCCTCAAGAGCTTTCAAATGACATAGGTCATGTCACTGTTGAGCATTAGGATCAGCGTCCATAGCATTGGTCAACTCCAATCTTCGGTGGTCGAAAACACCAAGTTGGCCGTCGATTTCGACATAACCGTCAAAGGGCAACTTGTACAACTCGTCAAGAGCTTTCAAATGACATATGTCATGTCACTGTTGAGCATTAGGATCAGCGTCCATAGCATTGGTCAACTCCAATCTTCGGTGGTCGAAAACACCAAGTTGGCCGTCGATTTCGACATAACCGTCAAAGGGCGACTTATACAACTCTTCAAGAGCTTTCAAATGACATATGTCATGTCACTGTTGAGCATCGGGCCAGACTCCATAGTAATCCGCCCAAGGTCCTTTTTCAGTTATTCATTCCCTCAAAGGAACCAAACGGAAACTAAAATAGTATCTACAAATTATATTATAATTTGTACCCTTTATAATCTGAAGGATCCACTGCTTGTTTACAACGTTTAAATAAATTAATTCCTACTTTTGTGTTTCCTATTGTGAATCGTGTCGGAAACTAACACGGACGACTTAGCACGACTCAGAATAGTACAAGAAATGGCAGTCGTTTAGTTGCTCTGTTTTTATGTTTGTGAATTTACATTGACTTTTAGACTGTTTGCTTTTTTAACGTGATAGAGAGCTTTGATTTTCAAATACAAAGTAGTTCTGTTGAATTACATCCACAAGTGTTCATTTTCTCTGACTAGATATTATTTGCATCAGTCAATAGCAGTCTTATTATGATTTTGTACAAATATGAACTGGGTAATGTAAATAGGTATGCCTTTGTTTATCCGTTCACAAGTAACTGAAAAGGCGGGGTTTGTCCTGGGAAGCGGGTTTCAGTTCCCGGCGGATTGCATTTATCAACAAAACCGTGTGTAAATGAAGTGATAGCCTGTTGCTGTGAGGTGCGAGCCAATTCCGCCGGCTTTGTTTGCTTACATTGTGAGGTTCTGCTGGTCAATGTTCTAATGAAGAGAATAATATAGTATTCATAGTACTTCTTCTTTAAACTTAAGAGCTTGTCGATGGAGTTTTTCCACTTTTCTCTATCATCTGCCATCCTCTTCAGCTGTTCGTACGACGCGACCTTAGTACTATATGAGGATATTTAAGGCAAATGCCAAAGAGAAAATTATTAACATTTTCAACAACTATAGAACATTAAACATATACGCACTTTGTTTATTTTCATAGAAATTTCACTTTGTTACATCGAAATTCCGTTTTGTTGTTGACATCGAACTGCGAATTTTTACGTGTTAATTGTTTCCAACACGAGATTCCGTCACAATAGTTTATAAAGTTCCAACGAACACGAAAATATTCCATATGATTTTACAAACCAAGCCATGCATTAATGCACCAACGTTCAAACATCAAAGGAAACGAAAAAAAAAATGCGTTTGTACCATTTTATACAATTTCATATTCTGCGAAAAAGTACGAAACATTTTTCAATAAAAATCTTTATAGAGACCAGATTACGCTCGATAACTTATTGGAACTGAAATCAATAATGTTCTTCATTTTAGTTCTGTAAAATATTTTTCATAAGACAATCTTGAACAAGGTGTGTAAGGAACGCATTGCACCGCATTATTATTTAACCATGCCACATCACGCTCACACACAATATTTCAGTGGACTACGGATTCCGAATTTTCAAAAAGGGCGGCAAAATGTGTTTACAAATCCACTTTTATATTCCGGTAGCAAATAAATATTAACTACCCTTCCACTTGAAACACGAAATTGGTTGATTTGATCAGCTGGAAATCGGCGGGGATTTTAATACCTTTAAGCTCGCCGTGTTATTATTTTTGTTTTCTGTTATTTTCCATTGCCCTCGATTGTTAAGTAATTGTTTGTTTCGTTACAGAGGCAACGAATTCGGATCCGGGAGGTGGAAGCGTAAGCGCTGCCAGTCCCGGGAAGCAACGCCGAGGATTTAGCGGGTAAGTGCCTCCCTTGTTACCACCGAACTGGCTGATATTTATATCTCTGCAAGTTCGCAATTTGATAGGTACTCGATACTCGTATTTACTTCCCAATCCAGTACTTCTGATGTCGCGATACAGCCACTCCAAAAATGTTTGTTCAACTTCAACATAGACAAAAATTTAAAGCTCAGTAAAATAGTAATAGTTAATGTATTCGCCGATGGAGATCGTCGTCAAATAATATTAATTTGCTTTCATTTATTGGCAATCAATTAGCAAAGCATCACGTTCAATTATAAATTACTAGCAGCGCCCCGCGGTTTCACCCGCGTTGTACCCGTTCCCGCAGAAATTTCGCGATAAAAAGTAGCCTATGTCCTTTCTCAGGCTCTGGACTAACTGTGTACCAAATTTCATTCAAATCGGTTCAGTAGTTTTGGCGTGAAAGCGTAACAGACAGACAGACAGATATGTCCTTTCTCAGGCTCTGGACTAACTGTGTACCAAATTTCATTCAAATCGGTTCAGTAGTTTTGGCGTGAAAGCGTAACAGACAGACAGACAGACAGAGTTACTTTCGCATTTATAATATTAGTTAGGATTAGGATTTTTGTCATTAATTACAGGTTCCAGTTAACAAATGAACCGGGCAAATGAGTTGTTTTGTGTCTCTCATTACGGTTATTGATTTATTACTCCCACATTAACCTGACCACATTATGTCGAATAGTGGTTGTCAATTATATTCATATGACCTTTATGCATAACAATGACACATTGGTCGAATTGTTAAGGTATTGCTTGACTGGACATAAAACATCAGATTTCTTTAAATGTACTTTATCTGTGCCCTATACGTACAGGTCTTTGCGTAACTCCTAAAGTTGAGTCAGTGACTACATATCTCTTAGTAGTTTGCATCTGTACGTTTTTTACCGAGTGTTCTCTAGTCTATTTTCCACCATTAGTACCGCGAGTTGTGTCTTCTATAAATAGAGGCAGATGAATTTGAATGAATTAATATTACATATTTTTTAGTAAAAAGGAGACATTAAATCCAACCTGTTCCATGATTAATTATTTAAATAATCAAAAGAAACACGGCATCATAAATTTCAAAGATATCTCCATATACTGAAGACTGAAACAGTCGTTTAGTTCGGCCTCGTTATCTTACAATCGTAGTAATGTTAGTCATCTATTTTATCTTTTCGTGTTTATCTAATTCCTTCAGTTGGTATCGTGTCATTCGCGGTGTAGCCCGTTGTTGTCGTTCATTCGGGTAATTATCGCCCTGCGTTCCACGAGGGATGGGGGAGGAGGAGTCGCGAGTGTTCCCCAATAACTGCTGCTGCTCCCTAAGGTTCATCACGGTTTTTCCTTCCATACGTGTGAGATCAGTGTATGTCATATTACGTCACCTGATGGAA